>ML058384.1:2466923-3950578 GCA_003013855.2 Liriodendron chinense
AAGAAAGCATTCAATGTAAGGTTGCTGATCGAAGGAGCTGAAGAAGGTACCGTTCGTGCAAGCTAAAGCTTCTTCAACCAAATGCGCGATCAATAGACTTAATCAACTAAGTATATTTTAGTTTCTCAAGTCCAAGAAACCTTCTCAAGAGTTGAGATTTGGGTTTCAGAGTTTGAAGACCCAAACTCAGTTGAGTCCTCGTGTAGGACAAGTCCTTGGGTAAGACAAGCCTTTATGGAGGACAAGTGTTTATGGATTAGTCCTAAGGAAGGATGAATCCATGTGTTGAAGTCTAGTCCTTGTGTAGGTTGTTAAGGTTTATGGTTAACCTCATTTAAAACCATAATGATAGTGAAATCCAGTCACTCAAATAGTGAGTGGATCAGCCAGGAGTGGAGTAGGTACATAACCAAACCACTATAAAATCTCTTGTTATGTGGTGAATGAATTCTATCTACTTGTATGCAATTGCATTACTCCTTCCATATTTGAGATGAATTAATTATAACATGTTTTGTTATTACTAAGCAATAAGTCACATAGATAGTATTCTGCATATTAAGTGTTTATGGAAGTGTTTCTGATATGCGATTTATATTCTCATACATGTCTTCAAGTAACATTTACATGTCTATGAGTGTTTAAATTGTAATATTTAAAAAGTGTCCTATTCAGGACCCCCCCCCCCCCCCCTTAAGACAAAGAAATAAGTTTCTTGCTTCCACAAGTGCGATAATCAAACTTATACTGCAATTTCAATTGGTATTAGAGCGGGTTCTTCCTTAAAGGTGTAACCGCCCGGAGTGTGATCCGGTTCTGGAAGCTTGAAATCATGTCAAAATGGGATTCTAATACAAATTCCAAACCTCCATACTTTGATGGATCAAACTATGCATTGGAAAGCAAGAATGAGAGTCTTCTTGCAATCATTGGATCATGCAACATGGAAATCTGTGGAAATAAAATATGAAATACCCCTCTTGAACGCTGTCATAGATGGAGTCACCACCACTTCAATTAAACTAGATGAATTATGGACTGACCTTGAGCAACTAAGGTACATAAGCAATGCAAAGGCACTCAATGCTATTTTATGTGCCGTATCAACAGATGAATTCAAAAGAATATGTAACTATACAACTGCTAAGGAAGCTTGGGACATTTTGAAAACTACCCATGAAGGGACTGGTACAGTCAAGAGGTCAAAACTCCAGGTCTTAACGACTCAATTTGAAAATATGAAAATGGAATAGCATGAGACATTTATGGATTTTTACACCTGACTGAGTGATGTCACCAATGCTATGTGGGGATTGGGAGAGAGAATATCGGATCTACGCATTTGTAGGAAAATTCTGAGATCCTTACATGGACGATTCTCCTCTAAAGACATAACTATTGAGGAATGTAGAGATATTGACACTATGAAAGTAGAAGACCTACTAGGATCTCTATATACCCATGAACTTCATTTCAAAAAATCCCCAAAAGTAAAAAACACAGTTTTAAAAACTTCACATAAAAAACAAGAATCTTTGGTAGATAGTGATGAAGAAATGGATTTCAATGAAATGGATTTTATGGCCAAGAAGTTTAGAAAGTTCTTTAAAAATAAAGGAAAGAAATATAACAACAAGAGTAAATCTTTTGACAAAAACTGCCACACAGGAAAATCTTTTAACAAGCCAAAAGATCCAAGGTGCTACAATTATAGACGCTATGGTCATATTGCCTCTGACTGCCAAGCTCCTACCAAAGATAAATCCAGAAAGAAAGCAATGGCAGCTACATGGGATGACTCCGATGATTCAGATTTGGAATAAGAAGAATCTCAAAGTGATGGGGGAAGATGATCAGTTAAAATCTTGATAGCCTCTATCAAGGAGATTGTCCAAAAAATGAAGAGCATAAGAGACAAGGATGACCATGAGTCATCAAGAACCAATGAGACATCCTCCGATAATGACGAGGATGAAGAGGAAGACAATGAGGGATTGCAAGTTACTTATGACGAACTATTTCATCAAAGCATCCTTCTTACTAAGAAGTTGAGCCAAGCTAATATTGAAAACAACAAATTGGCTGATGAGATGCAGGAAGTAAAATGAGAAAATAACAGATTTCATTTCTAGATTTGTGACTTAACCAAGAAAAACAAAGAAGCTCAAGATAAATCAATACTTTAGAAGATGAGCTTAAAAAAAGCGAAATCTACAAATCAATGTTTAACTATGCAGCTTCATCAAGAACTTCAACTTAATGAGAGATTTGCCCAAAGTAGAGAAAAGCTAGATGATATCCTAAAATCAGGTAAACCTTGTAGGAACGCATGATGTTTAAGCTATGGTGAGCAAACTAAGGTTAGTAATCTAGAACCTGAAAAGAATAGGAGTGCATCAGGAAGCAATAAGAAGAATTCATCTATATGCCATGCATGTGGAGATGTTGGACATTTGAAATTTGCATGCTTGGCCTTTAAAAATTCGGTTCGAAACTTGAAAGGAAAATTTATGCCTACCGAAAAGATGGTACATCCCATGTGGAGTCCACAATGCAAACACCACTGAAAAATGGAAACGTGAGGAGAAAATACCCTACTCCTCCGAAGAAAGATAAAAGAATGGAAGAGCTCCTTGAAATGGTAAAACAGCTAAACAAAAGAACCATGGAGTTCATGCAAGAGCAACAAAATCATGGAGGAAAATCAACACCTCCTGATGAGATGAGGAAACCTACACAACTACCTCAGAAAAGTGTTACTCTAAAAAGGGTAGTATCTAAGTGGGTAGTAAAAAACAAATGCCTAGTCATCCATACAGCCCTTAAAGCCGAAAGAAACACTAGGTAGTATCTAGATAGTGGATGCTCCAGACACATGACCGGTGATAAAACCCAGTTTTGTGATTATGCTGATTTTAATTGTGGGTCTGTTACATTTGGAGATGGGAGCATGGCCAAAATTGTTAGAAAAGGAACCATCATCGAGCCAGGATTGCCCAAAATTGAAGATGTGCTATGTGTTGATGATTTAAAACATAGTTTATTAAGCATATCCCAAATATGTGATGAACAACATTCTGTAAGATTCTCCAATTTGTGCGAAATCCTTGACCTGATAGGTAAACTAATCTTAAAAGGACTCCACATAGGAGACAATTGTTATGTTATTGAGAACAAGGAAGATGATGGATCATCTGCCATATGCCACATGGCAATTAATGATGAAACTGAGTTATGACATTATTGGCTTAATCATGTTCACTATAGAAACCTATCTAAGCTAAGTAGAAATAAATTAGTTACAGGGCTGCCTAAAATAGGAAATAAACCAAAAGAAGTATGTGCAGAATGCCAGAAAGGTAAACAAATCAAAGTTGCACATAAGAAGACATCCACCATTGCCACATCAAACCCCTTGAGCTACTTCACATGGATCTTGTAGGTCCCACCAGAGTCTTAAGCTAAGGTGGTAAAAGATATTTTTTTTGTTATAGTTGATGATTACTCCCGCTACACTTGGGTTGTATTCTTGAGAGAAAAATCTGACACATTTGATGAATTTGAAAAACTTATGAAGCGACTTCATAATGAAAATGAATGTATTGTGAAAAGAATTAGGAGTGATCATGGTGGAGAATTTGAGGATGGCCGATTCGAAAAATTTTGCAAAAATTTAGGCATCAAGCATGAGTTCTCGGCTCCAAAGACTCCTCCACAGAATGGAGTAGCCGAGAGAAAGAACAGAGTCTTACTAGATATGGCCACAGTCATGATGAATAGTAAAAATCTTGCAAAAAATCTGTGGGCCGAGGCAGTAAATACAGCTTGTCATATAATAAATCGTGTATATTTGAGAGCTGGCCTAGGTAAAACACCTTCTGAGTTATGGTATGGAAAAGTTGCTAGTGTCAAATACTTTAAAGTCTTTGGTAGTAAATGCCATATTCTTCGAGGTAGAGAAAACTTAGGGAAATTTGAGTAAAAAAGCGATGAGGGAATATTCCTAGGTTATGCCTCAAACAGTCGAGCTTATAGAGTTTATAACACTAGGACTAATACAACACAAGAATACATAAATGTTGTCATTGATGACCAATCTAAAGAAGTCACGAGACTTGATAATGATGAAGAGGGAGAACCATACCAAATAGGTAAACCTGATGAAAAATCTCCTTCTCCCAATGCCTCAACATCTCTTGGAAATGTGACATTTATCAAGGATCATCCCCTCAATCAAATCATTGGAGATTGTATACTAATGTCAAGACTAGGAGACAACTTGAGGCCATCAATAGTCATGTGTGCTTCACTTCAAAAATCGAACAAAAAAATATAGAGGAAGCCCTCAATGATGAATTTTGGATACTTGCCATGCAAGATGAACTTCAATAGTTTACTAGAAATGATGTTTGGTTTCTAATAGAAAGACCCGATGAGAAAAATGTCATTGAAACTAAATGAATTTTTAAAAAACAAAATTGATGAATCTGGCAATGTAATTTGAAACAAAGCTCATCTAGTTGACCAAGGGTACTCTCAAATTGAGGGAATTGATTTTGATGAAACCTTTGCCCTGGTTACTAGACTGGAATCTATTCGAATTCTCATGTTCATAGCTTGTGCGCTTAAATTTAAGCTATTCTAAATGGATGTGAAGAGTGCCTTGTTGAATGGTATACTCGATGAGGAAGTTTATGTTGAACAACCTAAAGGGTTTGTGGACCTTAGATATCCTCATAGAGTCTATCGATTGAAAAATGCTCTCTACAGGTTAAAATAAGCCCCTCGAGCATGGTATGAATGCTTAACTCAATTCCTAATTGATCACGAATTCGTTAGGGGGAGTGTTGATAAAACCCTATTTGTTAAAATGACAAATAATTTGATTCTCATTGCTCAGATCTATGTTGATGACATTGTATTTGGTTCCACATGTGAAGAGTTTTCTGGCCTATTTGCGGAATTAATGAAATGAGTTTGGTAAGCAAATTGAATTTTTTCCCAGGATTACAAGTTAAACAATTAAAAAATGGAATTTTCATCAACCAAACTAAATATACAAAATATTTAGTCAAAAGGTTTGGCTTAGACTCAGGTCAATCACACATTACACCCATGGCCACAACCATTAAACTTTCTAAGGGTTTGTCAAGTAAAAGTGTCGATCAACATTTGTATCGAAGTATGATTGAGAGTCTTCTCTACCTTACAGCTAGTAGACCTGACATTGCATTTAGTGTAGGTGCATGTGCTAAATTTCAGGCCGACCCAAAATAATCTCATCTCACGACTGTAAAAAGAGTTATAAGATATGTGGCATGTACCACTAAGTTTGGCTTGTGGTATCCCTTTAACACATCTTCCATCATTGCGGGGTACTCCGACGCCGACTAGGTTGGAAATATGGATGATAGAAAATCCACTAGTGGCGGTTGCTTTTACATTGGAACTGTTTAGTAGCTTGGCATAGCAAAAAGCAAAATTCCAGTTCCTTATCCACCGCTAAAGCAGAATATTTTGCAGCAGGTAGTTGCTGCGCCCAGTTACTTTGGATGAAACAGATGCTGAAAGATTATAGGATTCATCTAGAAGAAATGACGCTATTTTGTGACAACACCAGCGCCATAAATATCTCGAAAAATCCTATCCAGCATTCTCGAATAAAGCACGTCGATATTCGGCATCATTTTATAAGGGAACTTATTGAAGAAAAGATTGTCATGCTTGAATACATACACAACGAAAAAAAATTGGCTGATATTCTAGCAAAGCCTTTATCCAATATGTTTGAACACCTCAGGAAGTCTATAGGTGTGTGCCCATCGTAGTTAGTTAAAAGGATATTTGCGCTACTAGGTATGTCTGAGGCACTTGGCCTCTCAATTATGAATGGGTTATTAATAGAGTACCTTTAACCCAAAATTCACAGCAGAACAGCCTTCACAATTCCTGAAAACATTGTTGTCCAGGGTCCATCGGGCACCCAGGCCAAACTTGACCAGGCGCCTAACCGTGCGCGACCCAAACCACTTAACGGCGTTTCTAAACATATTAGGGGCCATTTCAGTTCACTCCATTTGAGTTTCCCCTCCTTCCCTTTGTGCCTTGGGTCCTCTCCAAGGCTTCTAAGGAGAGATTTCTTCCTAGGATCCTCATCTTTTAGCAAGAGAAGGGTTTTCACACCTCTCTACTTACTTTGCTTCCATTTTGGGTTCTAGGTAAGCCTTTCTCTTCCATTCTCATCATTTGCCAATTGTCCCACTTGGATTATCGTTGCTCATTGCTGGTGGGAAGAAAATGAAATGTCCTGCCGATGAGGGTACATCCCGGGGTACTCGGAGCAAGCAACTTGCTCCCAAAAGGGCCTCTCGAACTCACCGCACATCAACCCGTGTATAAGAGCCCTCTTCTCACAGTTCATCTAATACATCTGAACATGGGTCTCCTTATCGGATCGAGGGTAACCTAGCCCCTTTTAGATCACTGAACTATCTGTTGCATCGTCCGATTGTGGGAGAACGACAAGTAGACTGTGACTCCATTATCGGGTATCTGGTCTACGAGCGACTGGTTACCATCAAGTGGCACCCATTGCTGGATTCTGGTGGACCGGTGTACCTTAGTGCTATGTACCATCTTCTCTCCTGGATTGTCAAAGTGACTGATGATCCGCCCACCCTCATAGTGGATCGGGATGGGCAGCTACTTGTAATCAAAGCTGCCACCATTTCTAAGCTTCTGAATATACCCATCTCGATATAAAGAGTTCCCCCATCTGGCCCTGATGAAATCACCAAAAAAGTAATCTAGACACAGGCCTTATGCGGTGGGAAAATGTGATGTGGGAAGGCAAAGGGGCAAATGTTCTCCCTGCTAGACACATGACCGACGATTTTCGTCTTCTGCACCTCATATTCTCGTATAACGTCTATCCTAGGAGAGGTAATCGAACCAACCTTATGATGAACATGGCTGAGCTTCTTTATAGTGTTGGTCAAGGTCATCAAATGTGCCTTCCTACTCAGATTATGAGTCATATTGTGTGCATCTTCACTGTTGGTGGGAAGGGCGCCGCTATCCCTTTTGGTCATCCTCTCTCTCTTCTATCTAGAGATTATGGTTTTCCCCCCACAGTCGAGAATCCTATCACCGTTGCAATGGTTAATAAGAGGATCATCACTTACATGAAATTGAACTCTCCTGAAGAAGATGCTGGTCGGCCTGGTGCATATGCGAAAAATCCAACTGCAGAAGAAATAACAACTCATTCTTCACCCACTGCTACTCAAGGTGGGACATCTTGGGTTGAAACATCTAGGCAAGGTTCCACTCGGCGCTCCAAAGTTTCAACCGATGAGTGTTAGGAGGTTAATGCGCGACTTGGTCGTGTAGAGAAAATGATCAAGTCCCTTCAAGACACTACTCACACAATTCTCACATTCCCAACCTACCGCAACAATGATGCACTGCCCCAATCTCCGCGAGAGGGAGCCCACCCCACACGGTCGCTGTAGGACCTCAAGCATCCTAATCATCTCAGTCTTTACCACTTTTTGCTAACTGAGACTTTATGGCTATATAGTTTAATGGTAGACTGACTGCATTAACTTTTATACTTGATGGGGAACTAACTGCCCCAGTTTTAGGTTTCTGTCTTTATCTTTTCTGGTAATTTTTATTTGGTCAGTTGGGCTGGATGGATGCCCCTTTTTGGATATTTGGCTTTCATTAATTCATCTTTTATATATTCATCTCTTCTGTCTTATAGTTACATCTTTATGTGGTTGGTTGGATGGTTTAGGGCTTCTTGCCCATGTTTTGGCTTGTTGTTAATGCTCATATTCTCTTATAGCCTCTTATACTTGTGCATATTGATTTATTATATTCAGGGTTGCTTGCCTTATTTTGGTAAGTACAGTCTGTTTGGTCATGACATACATCATGTGGGGTGGTTGGTTGTTTGGGCTTCATGCCCTTTGTTTTAAATGTCTTATACATATATATCTCCTTATGACCATAATGTTTGTTTGGCTTCTTCCCTCTATATGCTTAAATAATGAATCCTTTATGTCTTGACATCTTTTCAACGCTTCTAGTTATATCTATATTGAGTTAGCTAACCTTTATGCTAACCCTTTGTCAATGACTAGCAAAAAGGGGGAGAAGAGTCCCACCAGTCGACCATGTTATCTTTTTGGTGGTCTTTGGTATGCAGGATCTCAGGGGGAGAAATTGAAGCCAAGAGTCTGTACATTGTGTCTGTACATTCGATTCTTTTCTAAATGAATGAATGTAAATCTTTTATGGCATGTATTCAATGTAAGGGTAATTTTATTGGGTTTTGAGGTCTAGGAATGTCATTGGACCGGTCCATGACACTTAGGTTGGTTTTGTGGCCTATTTGATAAAGGGGGAGATTGTAAGTGCACATATTTGTCAATTAGCTTGTTGGTTGAGTCGTCAAGTCTGATGAGCCTAGAAGATACTGAAAAATGAAGCCTTGAAGATCTTCGGTGGTTCAACTCAGAAGATTCATGAAGATACTTTTTCAAAACCAAATTCCTTGACCCTATACTTGTGTATTCCCAAAACCCTTGACCTCTAGCTGGCTCAAAACTTAATAGGCATTTCCTTAAGCCTCATGCTGCAGAGGATAGTCCATTAGATCAGCATGGACTTTGACTTTGTTGGACTATAGACCCTTTGTAAGAAAGAACTAAAAAAATCACAACTTCTGTAAATCCTGTAAAGCGAGGATCGGGCGCCCGACCACTATGTCACCGGGTGCCCGATCACATGGAAATATGTCCAGATTGGTCTGAACTAAATTACGGACGCCCGACCCAAACTTCACCGGGCACCCGTCTAGAGGAAAATTTGTCCAGTAGCCTTCCTGAAATTCAAGATGTATTGTGGGCGCCTGACTACGGCTATATCCGGGCACCCGACTAAAGAAAAATATGTCCAGCAAGCATTCTTGAACTACATTATGAATTTCGTGTGCTCGATTGTAACTATGATAGGGTGCCCGACTAGGACGAAATATGTCCAGTGAGCCTAAGTATAAATTCAAGATGGATTTCGGGCGCCCAACCATAACTTCACTGGGTGCCCGACCAAGTCAAAATTTGTCCAGTGAACTCGACCATTTATTTGGACTGAATTTTGGCCACCCCACCCAGTGTTCACTGGGCGCTCGACCACCACTGGATCTGATTTTCTACTTTATGTTCGGGAGCCCGAAGCTCGTGTTCGGGCACCCAAACTAGCCATTTTTTACCCGTTATTTCCATATCTATTTAAGCATTTACTAGGGCAAGAAGGCTATTGCGGAAAATAGAGTCCTTCTTTGAGAGTGTGAGTGTCTATAGCAAAAAACCCTCCTTCTCAAAGTCTGAAACCTTGATTTCATTATTCAATCCTTGTTGTTACAAAACATTAATGAGCATTCAAAGCTCAGATTAAAACATGAACTTAAGCCCTCTTTAATGACCCTTGACCTAATCTCCAGTTGCTATATTCTCTTGTCATTATTGCCATTAATGAAGATCTTGGTGAAGCCCATCTCTATCATTTAAGCCTTAAACCTTATGAAGTTTCAACCAAACCTTAATCCCTAACCTTGGAAGCTACAAGAAAGCATTCAATGCAAGGTTGCTGATCAAGGGAGCTAAAGAAGGTACCGTTCATGCAAGCCAAAGCTTCTTCAACCAAATGCGCTATTAAGGGGCTCAATCAGCTAAGTATATTTTAGTTTCTCGAGTCCAAGAAACCTTCTCAAGAGTTGAGATTTGGGTTTCAGAGTTTGAAGACCCAAACTCGGTTAAGTCCTTGTGTAGGACAAGTCCTTGGGTAAGATAAGCCCTTGTGTAGGACAAGTGTTTGATGGATTAGTCGTATGGAAGGATGAATCCATGTGTTGAAGTCTAGTCCTTGTGTAAGTTGTTAAGGTTTATGATTAACCTCATTTAAAACCATAGTGATAGTGAAATCTGGCCACTCAAGGAATGAGTGGATCAACCGGGAGTGGAGTAGGTACATAACCGAACCACTATAGCATCTCATGTTATGTGGTGAATGAATTCTATCTACATGTATGCAATTGCTTTACTCCTTTTTATATTTGAGATGAATTGATTATAACATGTTTTGTTATTTCTAAGCAATAAGTCACATAGATAGTATTCTGCATATCAAGTGTTTGAGGAAATGTTTCTGAGATGCGATTTATATTCTCATATATGTGTTCAAGTAACATTTGCATGTCTATGAGTGTTTAAAATATTGTAATATTTAAAAAGTGTCCTATTCACCCCTTTCTAGGACAAAGAAACAAGTTTCTTGCTTCTACAAGTGTGGTAATCAAACTTATACCGTAATTTTACATTCCTTATTCGCCTTCCGAATGAAAGCCATGAAATTACAGTTAAGTTTGATTACCGGACTTGGGAAAGCAAGAAACTTGTTTATTTTTCTTAGAGGGGGGTGAATAGGACGCTTTTTAAATTATTCAATTTAAACACTCATAAACATGTAAATGTTACTTGAAGACATATATGAGAATATAAATTGCATCTCAGAAACATTTCCACAAACACTTGATATGCAGAATACTATCTATGTGACTTATTGCTTAGTAATAACAAAACATGTTAAATTAATTTATCTCAAACATGGAAGGAGTAAAGCAATTGCAAACATGTAGATAGAATTCATTCACCACATAACAAGAGATTTTATAGTGGTTCGGTTATGTTCCTACTCCACTCCCGGCTGATCCACTTACTCCTTGAGTGGTCGGATTTCACTATCACAATGGTTTTAAATGAGGTTAACCATAAACCTTAACAACTTACAAAAGGACTAGACTTCAACACATGGATTCATCCTTTCTTAGGACTAATCCATCAAACACTTGTCCTACACAAGGGCTTGTCCTACCCAAGGACTTGTCCTACACAATGACTCAATCGAGTTTTGGTCTTCAAACTCTGAAACCCAAATCTCAACTTTTGAGAAGGTTTCTTGGACTCGAGAAACCAAAGTATACTTAGCTGATTGAGCCCCTTGATAGCGCCTTTGGTTGAAGAAGCTTCGGGTTGCACGAACGGTACCTTCTTCAGCTCCCTCGATCAGCAACCTTGCATTGAATGCTTTCTTGTAGGTTCCAAGGTGAGGGTTTAGGGTTTGGTTGAAACTTTCCTAAGGATTACGGCTTCAATGATAGAGAGGGGTTTCACCAAGATCTTCATTCATGGTAATAATGAAAAGGGAATATAACAACTGGAGATTAGGTCAATGGCCATTAATGAGGCCTTGAGTTCGTGTTTTAATTTGAGCTTTGAATGCTCATTAATGGTTTGTAATAATAGGGATTGAACAATGAGCTCAAGGATTTAGACTTTGAGAAGGAGGTTTTTGACTATGGAAACTCACACACTCAAAGGAAGACTCTATTTTCCATAGCTAGGTTATTGCCCGAGTAAATGCTTAAATAGGTGTAGAATAAACGGGCAAAAAATGGCTAGTTCGGGTGCCCGGACACTAGCTTCAGGCGCCCGGACATAAGATAGAAATTTAAATCTAGCGGAGGTCGGGCGCCCAGTGAACACTGAGTGGGGCGCCTGAAATTCAGTCCATAAAATATAGTCGAGTTCACTGAACCAATTTTGACATGGTCGGGAGCTCGGTGGAGTTGTGGTCGGGCGCCCATAATCCATCTTGAATTTCTAGTACGGCTCACTAGACACATTTCGTCCTGGTCGGGCGCCCGGACATAGTTGCAGTCGGGCGCTCGAAATTCATGATATGCTTTAAGAAATCACACTGGACATAATTTTTATTGGTCGGGCGCTCGAACATATTTTTAGTCGAGCGCCCGAAATTCACTTTGAATTTCTGGCTATCTTACTAGACAATATTTCATGTGATCAGGCGCCCAGTGACGTAGTGGTCGGGCGCCCGGTGCTCATTTTGCAGGATGTACAAATGATGTTATTTTTTCGATTTCTTTCCTGCAAAGAGACTGTAGTCCAACATAGACAAAGTCCAAGCTGATCTATTGGACTAACCTCTATGGCATGGGGCTAAGGGAAATGTCTATTAAGTTTTGGACTATCTAGAGGTCAAGGGTTTGGGGTAATACGCAACTATAGGGTCAAGGAAGCTTGTTTTGAACAAGTTCCCTTATAAAATGGTGCCGAATATTGATGTGCTTAGTGTGAGAATGCTGAATAGGACTTTTGAGATATTTATGGCATGGTGTTGTACAAAAGAGCTTCATTTCTTTTTTATTAATCCCATAATCCTTTAGCATTTGTGTCATTCAAAGTAACTGGGCATAGCAACTACCGGCTACAATATATTCTGCTTCAGCGGTGGATAATGAAATGAAATTTTGCCTTTTGCTATGCCAAGCTACTAAGCAGTTCCCAATGTAAAAGCAACCACCACTAGTGGATTTTCTACATTCATATTTCCAGCCCAGTCGGCGTCGGAGTACCCCACAATGATGAAAGATGTGTTAAAGGGGTACCACAAGCCAAACTCAATGGTACATGCCACATATCTTATAACTCTTTTTACAGCCGTGAGATGAGATTCTTTAGGATCAGCCTGAAATCTAGCACATGCACCTACACTAAATGCAATGTCGGGTCTACTGGTTGTAAGGTAGAGAAGACTCCTAATCATACTTCGACCTGAGTTAAGACAAACCTTTTGACTAGATCTTTTGCATATTTAGTTTGGTTGATGAAAATTCCATTTTTCAATTGTTTAACTTGCAATCCTAAGAAAAAGCTCCATTCGCCTACCAAACTCATTTCAAATTTAGATTTCATTAAATCGGCAAATAGACCAGAAAATTCTTCACATGTGGAACTAAATACAATGTCATCAACATAGATCTGACTAATGAGAATTGAATCATTTGTCCTTTTAACAAACAAGGTTTTATCAACTCCTCTAACGAATTCGTGATCGATTAGGAATTGAGTTAGGCGTCCATACCATGCTCAGGGGGCTTATTTTAACCCATAGAGAGCCTTTTTCAATCGATAGACTCTATGAGGATATCTAGGGACCACAAACCTTTTAGGTTGTTCAACATAAACTTCCTCATCGAGTATACCATTTAGAAAGACACTTTTCACATCCATTTGAAATAACTTAGATTTAAGCGCACAAGCTATGGACATGAGTATTCGGATAGATTCTAGCTTAGCAACCATGGCAAAGGTTTCATCAAAATCAATTCCCTCAAATTGAGAGTACCCTTGGGCAACTAAACGAGCTTTGTTTCGAATGACATTGCCAGATTCATCAGTTTTGTTTTTGAAAATCCATTTAGTTCCAATAACATTTTTTTCATCAGGTCTTTCTGCCAGAAATCAAACATCATTTCGAGTAAATTGTTGAAGTTCTTCTTGCATGGCAAGTATTCGAAATTCATCATTGTGGGCTTCCTCTATATTCTTTGGTTCGATTTTTAAAGTGAAGCACACATGACTATTGATGGCCTCAAGTTGTCTCCTAGTCTTAACACCAGTATCTGGATCTCCAATGATTTGATTGAGGGGATGATCCTTAACAAATGGTACATTTCCAAGAGTTATTGAGGCATTAGGAGAGGGAGATTTTTCAATAGGTTTACCTATTTGGCATGGTTCTCCCTTTTCATCATCATCAAGTCTCATGACTTCTTTAGATTAATCATCAATGATATTATGAATTCTTGAGTTGTATTAGTCCTTGTATTATAAGCTCTATAAGCACGACTATTTGAAGCATATCCTAGGAATATTCCCTTATCGCTTTTTGAATCAAATTTTCCTAGGTTTTCTCTATCTTGAAGAATGTGACATTTACTACCAAAGACTCTAAAATACTTGACATTTGGGACCTTTCCATTTCATAGCTCATAAGGTGTTTTATCTAGGCCATCTCTCAAATATACGCGATTTATTATGTGACAAGCTGTATTTACTGCCTCGGCCCACAGATTTTTTGCAAGATTTTTGTTATTCATCATGACTGTGGCCATATCTAGTAGGACTCTATTTTTCTCTCGTCTAGTCCATTCTGTTGAGGAGTCTTTAGAGCTGAGAACTCCCACTTGATGCCTAAATTTTCACAAAATTTTTCAAATCGGCCATCCTTAAATTCTCCACCATGATTACTCCTAATTCTTTTCATGATACATTCTTTTTCATTGTGAAGTTGCTACATGAGTTTTTCATATTCATCAAATGTGTCAAATTTTTTTCTCAAGAATACGACCCAAATGTAGTGGGAGTAATCATCAACTATAACAAAAAAATATCTTTTACCACCTTCGCTTAAGACTCTAGTGGGACCTACAAGATCCATGTGAAGTAGGTCAAGGGGTTTTGATGTGGCAATTGTGGATGTCTTCTTATGTGCAACTTTAATTTGTTTACGTTTCTGGCACTCTACACATACTTCTTTTGGTTTCTTTCTTATTTTAGGCAACCATTTAACTAATTTCTTTCTACTTAGCTTAGATAGGTTCCTATAGTGGACATGGCCAAGCCGTTGATGCCATAACTTAGTTTCATCATTAATTGCCATGTGGCATACGACAGAGGATTCATCATCTCCTTTGTTGTCAATAACATAACAATTGTCTCCTGTGCGGAGTCCTTGTAAGATTAGTTTTCCTGTCGGGTCTAGAATTTCACATAAATTTTTGGAGAATTTTATAGAATGTTGTTCATCACATATTTGGAAAATGCTTAATAAATTATGTTTCAAACCATCAACATATAGCACATCCTCTATTTTGGGCAATCCTGGCCTAGTTGTGGTTCATTTTCCAACAATTTTGGCCATGCTCCCATCTCGAAATGTAACAGACCCACCATCAAAATCAGCATAATCGCAAAACTGGGTTTTGTCACCTGTCATGTGTCTGGAGCATCCACTATCTAGATACCACATAGTGTTTCTTCCGGGTTTATGGGCTGTATGGATGACTAGGCATTTATTTTTTACTACCCACTTAGATACTACCCTTTTTGGAGTAACACGCTTCTAAGGTGATTCTCTAGGTGTCCTCATTTTATCACGAGGTGTTGATTTTTCTCTATTATTCGGTTGCTCTTGCACAAGCTCCATGGTTCTTTTATTTAGCTATCTTACGATTTCAAGGAGCTCTTCCATTCTTTTGTCTTTCTTAGGTGGAGTAGGATGATTTCTCCTCATGCTCCCATTTTTCCATGGTGCTTGCTTTGGAGTACTCCACATGTGATTTACCATCTTTCTAGTAGGCATAAATTTTCCTTTCAAGTTCCAAACCGAATTTTTAAAGGCCAAGCATTCAACTTTCAAATGTCCAACATCTCCACATGCATGGCATATTGGTGAATTCTTCTTATTGCTTCCTGATGCATTCCTATTCTTTTCAGGTACTGGATTACTAACCTTAGTTTGCTCACCATAGACTAGCCCTCTTGTGTTCCTACAAGGCTTACCCGATTTTAGGATATCATCTAGCTTTTTCTCTACTTTGGGAAAATCTCTCATTAAGTTGAAGTTCTTGATTAATCTGCATAGTTAGACATTGATTTGTAAATTTTGCATTTTTAGGCTCATCTTCTAAAGTATTGATTTTATATTGAGCTTCTTTGTTTTTCCTAATTGAGTCAGAAATCTGGAAATGAAGTATGTTATTTTCTCCTTTTACTTCCTGCATCTCATCGGTCAATTTGTTGTTTTTAATATTAGCTTGGCTGAACTTCGTACTAAGAAGGATGCTTTGATGAAATAGTTCGTCATAGGCAACTTACAATCCCTCATTGTCTTCCTCTTCATCCTCATCATCATCAGAGGATGTCTCATTGGTTCCCGTCGACTCATGGTCATCCTTGTCTCTTATGCTCTTTATTTCTGGGACAATCTCCGTGATAGGGGCCATTAAGATTTTAACTGATCCTCTTCCCCCATCACTTTGAGATTCTTCTGATTCCGAATCTGAATCATCGGAGTCATCCTATGTAACTGTCATTGTTTTCTTTCTGGATTTATCTTTGGTAGGTGCTTGGCAGTCAGAGGCAATATGACCATAGCGTCCACAGTTGTAGCACCTAGGATCTTTTGGCTTGTTAAAAGATTTTCCTGTGTGGGGCTTTTTGTCGAAAGATTTGTTGTTTTTGTCATATTTCTCCCTTTATTTTTGAAGAATTTTCTAAATTTCTTGGCCATAAAGGCCATTTCATTCATATCCATTTCTTCATCACATCTACTAAAGATTCTTGTTTTGTGTGTGAAGTTTTCAGAACTGTGTTTTTACCTTTTGTGGATTTCTTGAAATGAAGTTCATGGGTCTGTAGAGATCCTAGTAAGTCTTTTACTTTCATAGTGTCAATATCTCTACATTCCTCAATCGTTTTGACTTTAGAGGAGAATCGTTCGGGTAGGGATCTCAGTATTTTCCTACAAATGCGTGGATCCCATATTCTCTCTCTCAATCCCCGCATAGCATTGGTGACATCACTCTGTCGGGTGAAAATATCCATGAATGTCTCGTGCACTTCCATTTTCATATTTTCAAATTGAGTGGTTAAGAGCTGGAGTTTTGACCTCTTGACTATACTAGTCCCTTCATGGGTAGTTTTAAAAATGTTCCAAGCTTCCTTAACATTTGTACAGTTACATATTCTTTTGAATTCATCTGCTGAAACGGTACAAAAAATGGCATTGAGTGCCTTTACATTACTTATGTACCTTAGTTGCTCAAGGTCAGTTTATAAATCATCCCGTTTGATTATAGTAGTGGTGACTCCATCTATGACAACATTCAAGAGGGGTATTTCATGTTTTATTTCCACAGACCTCCATGTTGCATGATCCAATGATTGCAAGAAGACTCTCATTCTTGCTTTCCAATATGCATAGTTTGATCCATCAAAGTATGGAGGTTTGGAAACCATACTAGAATCCCCTTTTGACATGATTTCAAGCTTCCAGACACGGATCACACTTCGGGCTGTTACACCTTTAAGGAGGAACCCGCTCTCATACCAATTGAAATTGCAGTATAAGTTTGGCTACCGCACTTGTGGAAGCAAGAAACTTGTTTCTTTGTCCTAGAGGGGGGTGAATAGGACACTTTTTAAATCATTCAATTTAAGCACTCATAAACATGTAAATGTTACTTGAAGACATATATGAGAATATAAATTGCATTTCAGAAACATTTCCACAAACACTTGATATGCAGAATACTATCTATGTGACTCATTGCTTAGTAATAACAAAACATGTTATAATCAATTTATCTCAAACGGGCAAAAAACGGGCTAGTTCGGGTTCCCGAACACTAGCTTCTGGCGCCTGGACATAAGATAGAAATTTAAATCCAGCGGAGGTCGGGCTTCCGGAGAACACTGGGCTGGGCGCCTAAAATTCAGTCCATAAAAATAGTCGAGTTCACTAAACCAATTTTGACATGGTCGGGCGCCTGGTGGAGTTGTGGTTGGGCGCTTGTTGAGCTTCCAATTTATACATTTTCTAACCCATTACATCACATCTTATGCATGGTTTGCATGCTTAAAAGACCAATCTAATGCATGTTTGTGATTGTAGGAATGAGAGAGAGAATTCACCTATTTGATGGCTAAAAGAATGGTTTTAAACCCACTTGATGATGAAGGAAGATGAGCCAAAGGAATGGAAGAAATAAGCAAGGAAAAGAGAGAGATGACATGGATTTAATGCCAATTTGAAGGATTTGGAATGACTAGAAGACCAAGCTTTGATGAGCCAAAGAAGTGGAGAAAAAGCCTTGAAGGAATCAAATTGAAGACCTGGAATGGCAAAAAAAGTCATATTGTAAAGCTGCAGGGTCAAAAAAGTAAAATTCAGAAAATTCAGTAGATGATCTTAAAAACCAGAAAAACCGTAAACATTGGCCTTCGGGTGCCCGACCACCATTTGGCCGGGCGCCCGACAAAAACGTGATCGGGTGCCCGATCATCGTCCGACTGCCGATACAAGTGCGTAAATCTTTACGAAATCCGTGACGATGGGTGGTTTTTCTTATAAAAGGACACCTTGGCATCCTTCTTAAGGTATCCTAGAAGAGTTCTAAGTTCATGGGGAGCATGGGAGATCATCGTGGAGCGATCGTAACTTCTCCAACTAGGGTTTTTTTTCCTCTAGTTTTTCATATTTTTCTTTAGTTTTTCTTTGAATTCTAGTTGAAGCATTATAATGCTAGGCTATAACCTCTTAGCTAAGGCTAAGAGGTGAAGCTTGTGAGTATTTATCATGTTGGATTCGTTTTAATTCAAGTACTTTACTTTGAAGTTGGATTTTTAAGTTCTAGTTTGAATAAAAGTGATATTTTTGGATGTTTTATGAGAGTTCATGTGCTTTGGATATGAGTTCCTTGCAATTCTGTGAGATTGTCATGTTTGGATTGATTAGATTCGAATTGTAGTAACCCTAGAGCGTACCATAGTCCGTTGGCATGGTCGTTACTTCAAAGGCTACATATTCGACTTCTATGAGCTTCATTAGAAGTAGAACCTTGTTCTTCAACTTGAGTAGAGATTGTTTGTGTTTAAAAGCCATATCTTCCAACTAGAAGAGAGATAGAACTTCAATTCTAGTTATGTTATGCTTGGATGAATGAATTCACATGAGGGCTATCACAAGTGGATCCTCAAAAGCCTTAGTCCCCTTTAATTACAGATTTTTACAATTTCTGTTTTAAGTTAATTTATAAACTTGAAATCCTTAATTCATTGAATTTGAAGTTGCTGGAACAACTTGAATTGGTTTACCTTATTCCTTGTGGATCGACCTCGGTCTTACCGAGAATTATTACTGCATCGCGGCCTTGCACTTGAGGTGAGCGAACAAGTTTTTGGCGCCGTTGCTAGGGAACTAGGTTATACGGTTCTAAATTGTTTTAGTGGCTATAGAGTAGAAGTAGTTAGGTTTTATTATTTTCTTAGGATTAGTTTTTCTGAATTATAGAACTAACAAAGTTTGTTTTGTTTTGTAAGAAGTTCTTCTAGTTCAAGCAAATCGGGTACTATCCTTCTAACTTGAACTCTTTTAGTTTTTTGTTTTTATTTTCAGAATTTTAGGATTTTGGTTTAGTTAGATTTTAGATCGTGTGGTTTATGTCCCGTTGGAAATGAGACCACAACAATTGTCTCCAATCCGAAGGTGGTTTAGTTGGACCACTCTTCGTTCATAGACGAGTTCGAAACTCTGTAGAACATCGTGAAAATTTGGGAAGTATGGATCAAATTCCATTAGGGAATCCTCCCTAACCTACACCAACTACGAATGCAAATCATGAAGGAGTAGGAGAGAATGAGGTGCATAATGCTCCTCGAATGAGATCTTTACGGGACTACTTACAACCGGCCCATGCAACTACACCCTCGTGCATGATCTTACCACCAACCGGGGGAAATATTGATATAAAGCCGGGTGTGATTCAACTTATACGAAAGTTCCATGGGCTAGACTCTGAAAGCCCATATTTGCACTTAAAGGAATTTGAAGAAGTGGTGGCTACCTTGCAATACACTAATGTCTCGGAAGATGCCATTAAACTTAAACTTTTTTCCTTTTCATTAAAAGAAAGAGCCATGACTTGGCTTCACTCTCTTAGACTACATTCAATAAGGTCATGGAACGAGATGACTCGGGAATTCTTGAAAAAGTTCTTCCCGGCTCATAAAACGAACACCCTTCGAAGAGCCATAATGAATTTTTCGGCTAAAGAGAGTGAATCATTCTTCCAATGTTGGGAAATGTTTAAGGACCTCCTACTTGCTTGCCCACATCAGGGCTACGAAAGTTGGCGAATCATAAACTTCTTCAATGATGGATTAAGTTCTAATATACGCCAATTTGTAGAGATGATGTGCAACGGCGAGTTTATGAGCAAAAATCCAGATGAAGCTTGGAGTTATTTGGATATGTTGGCTGAGAATGCCCAATCATGGGATACCTCGGATAAATCTAATAACCCCAAGCCTACTCAAGAAAAAGAGAAAGGAGGGATTTATATCCTCAAGGAGGAAGATTATGTGAATGCAAGGCTAGCCAGCCTCACAAGGAAGATCGAGGCCATGAAACTTAGTAAGAGTGGAGTTTTAAAGTCCAATGAAGCTATTGAGAACACGTGTGGGATTTGTTTCACTAATATACATGTTACGTAAGCATGTCTTACAATTCCTGCGTTTCAAGAGGTGTTACAAGAACATGCAAATGCCATATATGGTTATCAACGACCTTTCAACGGGCTGGTGGGTAACACGTACAATTCTACTTGGAAGAACCACCCAAATTTCAGTTGGAAGAACGCTCCCACAGGCAATCCTACCAACTCTCAAGGAGGGCCGCCCATGCAAAATATGGCACCACCTCAATTCTCAATAGAGTACCTTAAAAGCGTTTATGTAAGGGCAAACGTAAATCAATCAATCAATCAAATCAGCAAATGTTCCAAGAGCTTAAAGTCTCGGTTGATGAGATTATGGGTCGCTTGAATGCTAGGGAAGGGACCTTTCCAGCCCAACCTCAGCCCAATCCAAAGCAAGTACATGAAGTAAGCATCCTTAATCTCTCCAAGCAACATATGGAGCAAGCTAAATCCGTCACCACTCTTAGAAGTGGTAAACAAATTGACAAATCTATTCCGGTAAAGGCCGACAAGCCTAATGATCCGGTAAACTCTGAGGATGAGGATGGGTCTAACTTAGCCCCATAAGAAATGGAACGCGTTTACAAGCCCGTAGCACCATTCCCTTCGAGATTGGTTGCTCCAAAATCTCTCCTAAACTCTCATGATATTTTAGAGATTTTCAGATAAGTCAAGATCAACATTCCTTTACTTGATGCCATCAAACAAATCCCCTCTTTTGCCAAGTTTCTAAAGGACCTATGCACAACTAAACATAAATATAATGTGCATCAAAAGGCCTTTTTGAATGAGCAAGTGAGTGCCATTCTCACTTAAAAGACCCCTCCAAAATTTAAGGATCCCGGTAGTCCCATAGTGTTATGTATCATTGGTGACTATCGGATTGAGCGTGCATTGCTAGACTTGGGGGCAAGCGTAAACTTGATCTCGTACTCAGTATACGAGTAATTGGGTCTTGGTGAATTAAAACCCACCAAGACCACGTTGCAACTCGCTGATAGATCCATCCGTGTACCGAGAGGGATAGTTGAGGGTGTGCTAGTCCAAGTTGACAAATTCTACTACCTGGTAGATTTCATCGTCTTGGACACGCAACTGGTTATGGATGCTAGCACTTAAATACCGGTGATTCTAGGCCACCCCTTCCTCGCTACATCAAACGCAATTATAAATTGTAGGAATGGGGTAATGCAATTGTCCTTTGGAAACATGACGTTTGAGGTGAATGTGTTCCACTTGGGAAAAAGGCATAGGGATGATGATGATGTCTACGAGGTTGATATGATTGAATCAATCGTGGAAGAGGAGTTTACTTTAAATCAAAATTTTGATCCTCTAGATGTCACTAGCTTCAATCCATTTGAGGATTGGGATGACAATGATGGCCCCCATGAGGTAAACATGATAGAATCCATGGAAGATGGGGAGTTTTTCCAACATGATCTACTTGTAAGATTGGAGACGTGCGTGGTACACTTCAAGGATAAAACTTATTTGACTATTAATGAGGCCTTGGAAGTGCCAATTTTCGAAAATTTACTTAACAAGACACCAATTTCTGAGTTAAACAATTTTGTAATGCAGGAATTTGATGGATTGGTGCTTGATTTATCTATGGAGAGGCCAATTTCTGAAAATGTAGTGATTGAGGACCTCTTCCAACCTACACAAGTGACCGAGAACGTCGAAGTTTCCTACACTCTTGAAGAGTATTTGGCATATTTTGAGGATTGGGATGATCTTATGATCCGTGACATTGTTAATGCCTTAAGGGAAACTTCACCAGTGCCCACAAATACTCTTTCAACGGAATATGAAATTGATCTATCAATTATGGAAGCACCGGTGAAATATGATTTTGTGGAGATCATATCGACTTGTGAAGAAGAAAAACAAGTCTCCACATCTCTTTGGGTTGCTCAAACCAAAGAACACAACTTTTGGGATGACCCATATTTGACAAATTTTTGCCCAGACAAAATCGAAAGGAGATCCATATTCTATGATTTCCAACCAATGCAATTCTCCTTCCTAGTACATGTGACAATTTTATTAAAGAACCCGCTGAAATTTTTCAGCAGAATTTTCAATGGGTTAGAATGATTAATGTCACCAATGTACTTTCCAAAGCAGGATGGTGGATAGTTCTACTGAAAAATTTGTTACATCACTTGATGATCCTGCTCAACGTTGTCCTTTTGGATGATATAATGCTGACTAGTCTCCTTATCTGATGGAGATTCTCTTTCTAAAAGGATAACTTAGGTTTTGTTTATTGCTTTAAGTAGAATTAGGTTTTGTTTGATTTTCTGTTTTAGGTTTATTTCGTTAGTCACTTTAGTTGTTGGAGTTGTAGACTTCCAAGATCGACTCTCTCAGGTACTATTGTTCTCACTCTCTTGTATTTTACCATTGCTCTCATATTTATGCTTATTGCATATCTTTTTACATTGAGGACAATGCAAGATTTGGTTGGGGGGTGAGATGAGATTCCTCATCTAGAAGTTTGTAACATTTCGAGCTTCATATGTGTAATTTTTATTTTGAATTTTCTGAAAATTTAAAACTCGTTTGGAAAACCTTGTTTCTATGTACTCGGGATGATATGGGTATAAGAAAAGGAGATGTGAAGTGATGAATGTTGTAAGTCTTGAATTACTTCTAATATAATGGTTTTATATGTGAATTCCCCTATTTATGTGATTGATAGAAAATTTGAACACTTTTACACCTAATTCACATTACACAATTTTCATGGGTTGAAAGAATTATGTGATTTGTGGATTGGCTAGACTTAGATTTGAGGTGTTGAGGAACTAAGCTGGGGTACTTTGTTCATCCTTTTCCATGGGAAAGTAACGAAAGATATGGATTTCTAAAAATCCTATCTAATATAAAAGAAAAAGGAAAAGGAAGGATAAAAACATGGGAATGATGTAGAATATGGTGGAAAAATTCCAAGAAAGGGCTACCTATTACCAACCGGAGGATGGTCTATCCGTAACCAAAGCCGGAAATGGGACGTAGTGTGCAGCCATCGGAAGGACGGTAAGGCAAATTCCTGTCATAGGCTTGTTGTTGATCTATATACCTTGAGATCTATAGTTTAGTTGACTCATGAAGAAGATGATCCTGTAGACTCATGAGATGAGCCGTCACTATGCACATTAGGTTGAATTTTGTTCAAAGTTCTTCTATTCATTAATCAATCAGCGGGAATTCTGTATGAACACTTATTATGTTTTGAGAGTTTAAGGTTTCAACTTCTATCACCTAGTTTCTCTAATTTTTACACTTGTATGTCTTGGAATGAATAGAAATATAGTTTCTAAAGGAGAGTTGGATTTTCTAGAATTAAACTTGTTTCACGCATGTTTTGCTCGGGACTAGCAAAATGCTGGTTGGGGGTGTGTGTTGAGCTTCCAATTTATACATTTTCTAACCCATTACATCACATCTTATGTATCGTTTGCATGCTTAAAAGACCAATCTAATAAATGTTTGTGATTATAGGAATAAGAGAGAGAATTCACCTATTTGATGGCTAAAAGAATGGTTTTAGACCCACTTGATGATGAAGGAAGATGAGCCAAAGGAATGGAAGAAAGAAGCAAGGAGAAGAGAGAGATGACATGGATTTAATCCCAATTCGAAGGATTTGGAATGACTAGAAGACCAAGCTTTGATGAGCCAAAGAAGTAGAGAAAAAGCCTTGAAGGAATCAAATTAAAGACCTGGAATGGCCGCAGAGCCGCAGGGCCATAAAAGTAAAATGCAAAAAATTCAGCAGATGGCCCTGTAAACTAGAAAAACCGTAAAACTTGGCCTTCGGGCGCCCGACCACCATTTGGTCGGGTGCCCAAAATTGACAAAAAAATCCAGTTATTGCTGGAACTTTTATGGACTTGGCCGGGCGCCTGACAAAAACGTGATTGGGCGCCCGACCCGCGTCCAACTGCCGATACAAGTGCGTAAATCTTTATGCTATCCGAGGCGGTGGGTGATTTTTCTTATAAAAGGACACCTTGGCATCCTTCCTAAGGTATCCTAAAAGAGTTTTAAGTTCATGAGGAGCAAGGGAGATCATCGTGGAGCGATCGTAACTCCTCCAACTAGGGTTTTTTTCTTCTTTTAGTTTTTCATGTTTTTGTTTAGTTTTTCTTTGAATTCTAGTTGAAGCATGATAGTGCTCGGCTAGAACCTCTTAGCTAAGGCTAAGAGGTGAAGCTTGTGAGTAGTTATCATGTTGGATTCGTTTTAATTCAAGTACTTTTCTTTGAAGTTGGATTTTTAAGTTCTAGTTTGAATAAAAGTGATATTTTTGGATGTTTTATGAGAGTTCATGTGCTTTGGACATGAGTTCCTTGCAATTCTCTAAGATTATCATGTTTAGATTGATTAGATTCGAATTGTAGTAACCCTAGAGTGTACCATAGTCCATTGGCATGGTCGTTACTTCGAAGGCTACATATTCGACTTCTATGGGCTTCATTAGAACTAGAACCATGTTCTTCAACTTGAGTAGAGATTGTTTTTGTTTGAAAGCCATATCTTCCAACTAGAAGAGAGATAAACTTCAATTCTAGTTGTGTTATGCTTGGATGAATGAATTCACATGAGGGCTATCACAAGTGGATCCTCAAAAGCCTTAGTCCCCTTTAATTACATATTTTTACGATTACTGTCTTAAGTTAGTTTATAGAAATGAAATCCTTAATTCATTGAATTTGAAGTTGCTGGAACAACTTGAATTGGTTTACCTTATTCCCTGTGGATCGACCTCGGTCTTACTGAGACTTATTATTACATTATAGCCTTGCACTTGAGGAGAGCGAACAACGCTCGTAATCCATCTTGAATTTCTAGTAGGGGTCACTAGACACATTTCGTCCTGGTCAGGCACCCGGACATAGTTGCAGTCGGGCACTCAAAATTCATGATAGGCTCTAAGAAATCACGCTGGACATAATTTTTATTGGTCGGGCGACCGGTCATATTTTTAGTGGGGCGCTAGAAATTCACTTTGAATTTTTGGTATCTTACTGGACAATATTTCATGTGATCAGGCGCCTGGTGACATAGTGGTCGGGCGATCGGTGCTCATTTTGCAGGATGTACAAATGATGTTATTTTTTTAGTTTCTTTCCTGCAAAGAGATTGTAGTCCAACATAGATAAAGTCCAAGTTGATCTATTGGATTAACCTCTATGACATGGGGCTAAAGAAAATGTCTATTAAGTTTTGGGCCATTTAGAGGTCAAGGGTTTTGGGTAATATGCAAGTATAGTGTTAAGGAAGTTGGTTTTGAACAAGGTATCTTCGTAGATCTTCAGAGTGGAACAGTCGGAGATCTTTAAGTCTTCATTCTTTAGTATCTTATAGGCTCATCAGACTTAACAACTCAACCAACAAGCTAATTGACAAATATTAGTACTTACAAGGACTTCTCGCAATGTAAAACTAACGAAGCACAGGAAAAAACTTACAATCGGTAGTGTAGGACGATCTTCGAATCTTCTTTACCAGTTGAAAACATGATCGGAAAAAAGAAAACTTTTTCTAATTAGAAAGCTCCTACTACAGACTTATTGTTATGGAATGTAATTTCAAGGCCTATCCTACGGAATATAAACAGTGCATTTATGTTAAGGAAAATAAAGAAATTGATTACGCTAAGGAATGTAAACAAAAGGATAAGGAACATGATAAGCTTGAAATTGAAGTATTGATTTGATTTGGTTGGTGTTGGACCTCTTTCCCTATGGATCTTCTACGTTATTTATAATCTTTCATCGTCCCCACGCCTCATACCCTTTAATCGTTTATCAGCACGATCTTCCCTTCGAAATCCTTCTTCGCCCACCAGCTTCATCATAATCACTTGCTGACCTAACCACGTCTACTCTTCCACTCTAGTGTCGTGGCATCATAGACTGATGCCAACTGTGTCACTATGGACTCCATTGTGGCTTTATCTATCTCACGGCTACCTACCTTTGCAAGACCATACAAACCCATGTGTCCCTTTATGATTGACTCTTACTAGGTGTTTACACAACAAAATTGCCTTTGTATAAATAGGGGAAGATAAGAGTCATATTCTAATATTAGACAAGAGAGACAGAAAAACATTCATCACTTCATTTTATTCATTTATCGAGTTCTTTATACATTCCATATTTACATTTTCTATTGATCTAGAATATATTATACATTATACAAAATACACAGAAAGTAAGTTCGGCAGAGCTTCGCCTTATTCTTCTTTCATCCTGTCTAAGTGATAGTGAGATGACTGAATGATCATTTGAATCAAAATCATTCTTCTGCTCATGAGGCGAATCAACCAGACTAGACTTCATTCCTTTGTGATCTTAATAGAACTTCATGATGTTCCAAGATGATAATATCACCCAGAACGTTTACCGCTTCTAGAGATTGCACCAAGTTGTTGAGCCTCCAATTTATACATTTGCCGACTCATTACATCACATTATATCCATGGTTTTCATGTTTAAAGACTAATCTAATACATGTTTTTGTGATTATAGGAATGAGAGGAAGATTTCACCAATTCATGGTTAAAAGAGTCACTTTGTATGTATTGAAGATCAATAGAACAAGTGCCAAAAGGTGGAGGAAAGAAGCAAGAAAGAAAGAGAAGAGATAAAGAAGAAAATCTGATTTTTTTGCCTTAGACCGGTCGCTAGATCGGTCGTCAGACAGGTCGACAGACAAGTCTACAGTGTAATTTTTGGGCTGTTTTTTTCTTCTTAGACCGGTCGCCAGATAGGTCGAAGGTGCTCCAGAAACTCCGATTTTCAAGGCCAAGTTTCCAAATTACGAGAGGACTCTGTGGATTCTCGAAGTTTCCAAGTTGTGCGGGATTTCTCTTATAAAAGGCCACCTCCACTCTCTTCCTAAGGCATCTAGCAACGTGGGGAGCAAAGAGATTAAGACCTAGAAGGCTTCCTAGCCTCCTACATCTAGTTTTCTTCTTTTCCTAGTTCTAGTTTCTAGTTTTTAATGTTTTCTTTTAGCTAACCTCTTAGCTAGAGCTAAGAGGTGAAGTTGTAGTTTGTTTCAATGCTTTAATTCGTTTCTCCAAGTACCCTTTACTTTAATTTTGGATTTTCAAGTTCTAGTTTGAATAAAGTTTGGTTTTTTAGAAGTTTTGTGAGAGTTTGTGTACTCCGGACATGAGTTCCTTGCAATTCTCTGAGATTACCATGATTGGGTTGTTTGAATTTGAATTGTAGTAACCCTTGAGCATGCCATAGTCTCTTGGCATGGCTGTTACTCCGAAGGCTACAAGTTCAAGTTCTATGTGCTTCATTAGAACTAGAAATTTGATTTCCAGATTTAAGTGGGATTGTTTGTGCTTGAATGTTAAATCCTCCAATTAGATGAGAGATAGGACTTTGATTCTAATTGTGTTGTGCTTGGATGAATGGATTGGTATTGGACTACTACAAGTGGATCCTTGATGCTCTAGTTCTTCTTAATTTTAGATTTTCCTATTTCATGTGAAAAATTATTCTCCTAAACTTCTTAGATTCTAGTTATTAGAGTACTTGGAATTGTTTACCTCTTTCCCTGTGGATCGACCTCGGTCTTACCGAGATTTATTACTACATCGCAACCTTACACTTGAGGCGAGCGAACAAGTTTTTGGCGCCGTTGCCGGGGAAAAGGTTAAACGGTTCTAATTGTTCTAGTGACTATAGAGTAGTTTTAGTTAGATAGGATTTTTAGTTTTTATAGAAGTAGATTTTCTGATTTTTTTTCTAGATTACTAACAATTTTTTGTTTGATTTTGTAGGACACTGTTGTTGACATAGATCTCACTCTATTGGGTAACATCTCCCCATCTCCTTTTTGTTCTTTTTTCTAGATTAGGGTAGTTCCAATTCCTTAAAATTTCATCATGTATGATTGGATGAATGGTGCGTACAAGTACCTTTTGGAGGATGAGACATTGGATTGGGGGACCCTAACTCATTGTGATCGGGATCCCTCCAAGTATGAGTATTTTTCTAAGATTCAAAGAACCTCCACTACCCCCCCACGTAAGACGATGCATGATTACATTAATGAAAGCAATACATATATTAAGACACAACGTAAGACGATGGGGGAATACCGGAATGAAGCAAAATCGAATAATCATCCGGGAAAAACATTACGTGATTACCGGATTGAAAATAACATGAGTGTTCCACCGGTTATTCTTAACGTCAGATTTTGTAATAGGATCCTCCGGTTGTTCACCTTCTCTCCAGCAGGGATTTCCTCCGATAGACCTGTAAGAAGACAGAAAGCAACTTAGGGTGGCTGGTGTCCAGCCGTTAGCCCTCCGATGCTTAAGTCAGGCAAAGCAAGAAGAAGAAAAACCAGGCAAAAGCAGGCCAGAGATTGAATATTGTGTACCTTTCTCTTAATGGAATCATCCCTTTATATAGATTTGAAGCGATCCAATCTGTTACGTAAGATATTGAGATCCCGCTGATTTCATGTACGATACGAGATCCTACTGATTTCGTGGGATAAGATCCTTATCCTTAGAGGCAAGATCTAACCCAATTACTTATTTCGGCAATCACGTTCCTTGATAGCAATCCCTTGAGATTCGGAACCACGGGAAGATAAGCCCAAAATCAAACTATACAGGCTGCTGGTAGGCGTAGTAGTAGCGCTGATTGCTCATGTTGAGCTGGAAGCTGTAGTTGGAGTCATAGCAAGTGAAGAGGAAGGAGACGCCGAAGGGGCGGAGACCACCGAACTAGGTGTAACCCTACTTGGTGTCACAGAGGGATTGGACAAGCTGCTCGACGGGAATCGGGTGCTGGTACTGAAGGCTAAGGGATGTCGCCACAGAAAACTGCTCGTATGTTGGAAGATGGTCGCGAGTCCAAGTGCTCGCTCATTCAGATGTAACACTTTTCAATGACTTGTGAGAAGGTCTGCTCGCAGATCGAGAAGGGAATCTCTGCTTTGCTTCATCTGACTATCAGCTATGGGAGCTCGAAGCCTTGCGAATAGGTGCTCCGTATTTATCCATCCTGCGACTCTCGAGCAGATGATCTCGAGAGTCGAATGGGCACTTCCGTATTTACCCGATCTGCGACTCTTGATTAGATGATCTCGAGAGTCGAATGGGCACTTTCGTATTTACCCGATCTGCGACTCTCGATCAGATGATCTCGAGAGTCAAATGGGCATCCGTGTAAAATCTTAATAGCTGAGTTGATCTCCATTATTTTGCCTATAACAGATGCCCCCCAAGTCCTTGCCACCAAGAATTTGTAAGGGAAGGACTTAGCTCACTATCACACGTAACCGCCCACTGCCTTCATCGAGAACGGAACCTCACATGATGGGCTGGAATTAATGAGCGCCAGCTTTCCGCAGCCTTTCTGCAGACAGAAAATGAAGGGGCGCTTGCCACGTGTCAAGGGAGTTAATGGGCGTGCCTGCTCGAGTGCTGCGCCGAAGGAGGGGCTGCCACGTACCATCAGATGCGGCGGAATGATTGCCTATAAATATACGGAGTCCGCCATTTCTCTGGTTTTCTACAGAAGCTTTTCGAAAGGAATTAGCAGTCATCCCCTTTTCTGTCATTCTCCTTCCTCCGGTGCTCCCCTTCCTTCTTTCTTTCTTCGGTGTTCCTCTTTCTTCTCTTTTTCCGTTACCTGGGTACATTTCCTTTTCTCTTTTTCTTCTTTTTAATCTTCTCATGGCTGCACCACCGTCCCTCTAGGTGATGCCACTCCGGAATCCTCTGCTTCTAGCAGTGTGAGGGTTCCGGCAGGGAGATACACAGCAGCCGGATATCCTTCTGTTTTATCTGAGGACCGGCTGGCTGAGTTACGGGAGAGATACCTGATCCCCGACTCAGTCACTCTCCGACTGCCCGGAGATGGAGAGACACCAGACTCCCCTCCCCCAGGATGCGTAGCTTTTTATGAGTACCAGCTCATCCTGGGGGTACGCCTCCCCCTCCATCCCTTCATACGCGACGTTCTCCGGTTTTACAAGATTGCCCCCGGGCAACTCATCGTGAACGGATGGAGGGTAGTCCTTGGCTCCTTTGCCCTCTGGGCTCAGGCCGGCAACGGGGAACTTACAGCGGAGGAGTTCCTCCGTATGTTCCGTCTAAAGAAAGCACCCTCGAGCGAAGGCTGGTATTACCTGTGCTACTGGCACCGGGATAACTTCGTGCTGGGGAAACCCTCCTCGAACTATCCCGGCTGGAGGAAACGGTGGTTCTACGCTTCCGGGAACTGGGAGTCTGCTTCCTCCAGAGGTCCAGGGGTTACCCGTTTTTTCTGTGAAGGTAGGCACAATCTCACATTGTGCAGTTTTCTTCAATTAAGATTTTAGGGTTTTACTTCATTCTTTGTCCCTTGTTTGTGCTCGCAGGTATCCCGGCCTTGAGAAAACCAAATTTGAAGGGAGGGATCAACGAGAAAATAATCAAGGTGTACAAGGTGCCTGTTGGTGATAGGCACATCGAGGCTTGCTTGTCTCCCTCGCGACTTGCAGCAGCGGGCCTAATATCCAGAGGAGAAGCCGAGATGACGAAGGCCGGGGAGAAGAGGGGTCTGCTGCCCCGACTAAAGGGCACGAACTCCAAAAGGCAGAAGAGAACACCTGCCGAACCATCTCAACCACCCGTCCGTAAGGGTAGCGATCAACCTGCCCCTCTCGTGAGCACAGCGGGGGCTCCGGCAGGGCCCAATATTCCCTCACTGGTGGTCGCACCTGGACCGCCAGTGATTAACATTGCTGACAACTCCCCGGATGGGGCGGGGTCCAGCTGCCCCCCGGCTGAAGAGGCTCGAGAGCAAATAGAGCCTCGAGAACCGGCTCCTGCTCGCGAACTGATCCCTGCTCGCGAGCAGGGACCTGCTCGCAAGTCGATGCCCCCACCTCGCGAGCCGGCTGGGTTGGTCGTTGCCCAACCGTCCTGGGAGTGGGACATATTCTATCCCCCGCCACCTCCATCCAATATGTAAATTCTTGTTCGAGAACGTCCCCCCCCAAACCTTCGGCTCTCTTCCCGAGCCAAGCCCTGAGAACCTTTTCCTCGAAGCGGGGGTGAGGATGGTTCAGGTAAGACCTTGCCAAGGCCTGCTTTAATCTGTTGTTACGTTCCAGAATACTTTATCTCACATTTTCCGTTACTTTTGTAGGGCTTAGATCTTATCCTGCGAACAAGGTGTGATATCGTTGCCGCCCGTCGCGTGATAGATGAAGTTGAGGGGAAGAGAACTGCCTTGGAGAAGGCAGTTCAAGGAAGGGATCAACTCCTCAAGTCCTATGAGGCAGTGATCTCTAAGAGAGATGAGGAGATCAAGATCCTCATAGAGAAAGTCCAAGTCTTGACCGAGAGGTATCAAGCTTTGGACTCTAAGTTCGCGAAGCTCGCCGACTTGAAGGAGAAGGCGGAGAGAGAGAAGGACCTTTCGCCAAGACAAGATCTCATTGGAGGAGCGGCTTGGGGAGGCTAGGTCGCAGCTCAAAGAAGCCAACGAGAACCTGGAGAAAGAGCGCTCTCGCTCTCGCTCAGCTCAAGGACGACTCAATCCACTGGGACGAGGAGAAAGTCGCTCTTGTAAAAATGCTCTCGGAGGAAGGTCCTCGCGCAATTTCTGAGTTTCGGACTTCGTAGCTATCTGACGATGAAAGATATGAGTCATATGATGCTGGTCGCGACTTTGCGCTAAGAGTAGTGCAACGAATGACCCCATCCTTCGATATGGGGGAATTTGGTCGAGTCGCGACCATCATAGCTGCAGAAGAGCAAGCTGCTGCTGAGAACGAGGTGACTGAAGCCACGCAGGCTGGAGGGGCTCTAGAAATGGGCCCTGAAGTCGAGAGCACAGCTCCTCCTCCAAGAGATTGATTTCCTTTTTGTTTTCCTTTCTCCTGTACTCGCGAGCAGATATTTTGTAAACATTTATCATTAATGAAAAGATATTTTTGGAAGTGCTGTTGTTCTTCTTGTTTACTCTTTCCCTTTCATGCAATGAATACCTTCTCGTTGTTGTTTACCTTCTTTTCCTTTGTGCACTGAATGCCTTCCTGTTGCAATGAGTTATGCTCAACCCGGGGGGTCGTAGTGACCATGCCCTCATGGAGATAGACTGATCTATCGATTGAGAGATGAAATGTGCTCAATCCGGGGGGTCATGACGACCTTACCCTCATGGAGATAGACTGATCTATCGATTGAGAGATGAAATGTGCTCAATCCGGGGGGTCATGACGACCATACCCTCGTGGAGATAGACTGATCTATCGATTGAGACTTCAAGTTTACCAAGGGTAGAAGGATGGTCACCCATAAAATGGAAATGCGACCATCCTAGGTGAATTTAACCCTACCAAAGGTAGGCAATTGGCCAAGGGATTGTATGCATCCTCTTCAGGGCTATTCATGTCCAAGTAAATGGAGTAGCGACCAAAAGATATCTTCCACTTTATTCATAAAATGTTGTTATGAACTACATCGAATCTAGGGATAGTATCGTAGCAAATGCTCCACGTGCCAAGGGCGACGTACGGGCTTTCCTTGCATGTCTTCAAGGTAATAAGTATCGGGTCGCACAATCCTAATGACCCAATACGGGCCTTCCCAATTTGGATCCAGCGAACGAGCGGGAATGTCACGCCCCAAATTCTGTGGTTGCAACGTAGTAACCATGCTATATGCGGCACAAGCAGACAGTGCGAAATGCAACCATGCATACAAACGTGGGACGACATGCCTGTGCAAGTCTCCAAAGAGCACCATAAAACTATAAGGTCTCAAACACAATGTCACCGTCAGCTGGTAATGAACTGCACGACAATCACGACCGATATGGCCGGTTGATACAAGACAATCAGATGAGCCAAGCATTCATGATGCATGAGTCAAGTATACAGTATGAGTGTCAACAAGTAGTCCATCTACCACGATGGCAATAAATCAATCTGGTCCAACCTATTTGAGATATGATTAAGATGAGGGGACACATATGAATGATCGAGTCATAGTGCGGGATTTCGCTAGCCAGGGAATCTCGCACCAAGGGCTACAAGGTATGCTAAGCTATTCCTACCATACAGTGTAGGTCAGGATGATAGATTCCTGTCCTCGAATAGTCCCATACCTATTGGAGAGGTTTGCGATAGAGAGCACGTGAATTACATTTGCGCGACTACATCTCGAATGCTTTATGAATGCGTTTATGCCCTAGTGGTCCCCAACTAACAATGGTGATTCGGGATGCATACTCATTACACATGCATGGTGGTCGTCGAAGCATATAGTATAAAGATCACATATGAGTATTCCAACAACACTACGTGTGGCAACAGACATACTAAAAATAGCATAAAAAGATAACTCACTTATAATACAAGCAAACATAAAGAGATAAGACTCTAAGTGGATGGTATACAACAACACAGACGGACCAACAACTGAACAGTGTGGATTAACCTCCAACATTCAAATAACCCAAATGGAAATAAAATAATTGAATACACTACCGACACATCAAAGGTAGAACCTACTTGAGCGGCAAGAGTGGAATACTCAAAATCATGCCGAGACCCATAATCCTGTAGTACAATTGAGATAAACACGATGAATGGTCCGTAAAAGGAATGTCATAGAACGGGTTGCAAGATAGACAGGTCATGACAGAGAATCATAAATGGTAGTGTAATATGAGATAGATGGTCAACACGATGAAGTCCAAAAAGGGATGACAATCTAACCTCATACTACAAGATAGGCTCCATATAATGGATAGCCTAGATGACATACGAACGTCGAGGATGAGCCCCATATAGGTAAACGGACGGTGTGGATGAGATATACACAATATGGTAGTCTTTAATAGTTGGGTACAAGGGTAGAAGGGGTGAACCATATGAGTATACAAGCTGAGTTACCAAGATCAATCAACATGGTGAGTCAACAAGGTGAGTCAATAAGGCAGGTTGACAAGGCGGGTCAACTTGGTGAGTTAACAAGGTGAATTGACAAGACGGTTCAACAGGGTGAGTTTAAGAAGGTAGCCCTGTGACTTGGATCGAGCAAACTCTAAGGATGACCTTTCAATAAGGATTTACACAACTAATCATCAAGGTGGATCCACGGGATGGACAATGCGGTCATTCGAACATACACACTAAGGTGGTCCCAAAGCCATCTTGTACATAACATGCTAGGGTCCATTCATTTGGATGGTTTGGATCAAGCACAAAATTAAGGCGGTCCTAATGGATGGCCAACATACATATCGCACCATGGAGGCCAATGGCTGACGTGGATAGAACACATGCATAACAAGGTGGACCCGGGGTTGGGTATAACCGCACAAAGGAGTGGAGAAGCCACATACATCAATGGGCCCCAACAGTTTGGGATCAACCCGATATTCGTGCTTTACCACTAATCAAGTGAGATGGCAACTAAACACCATGGTGGGGCCCGCACACCACACGTGTGGAACCCTACCCATGGTTGAGTGACTTAAGAACAAGGAGAATGGCAAATAAACATAACAGATGGGTCCTGTAAAGTTTCCAATGGTAGGCATTCACTCACCCTTATTTCTACGTGTGGCTCACCCAAAACTGGGCCCACACCTTTGCCAAGAAGAACGACAAAGTATCCCCAACATTCATCAAGGTGGGACCTAAAGTTGGGCCCCATCACCTTTGGTTGGATGGAAAAATAAACATTACAATGGCCCCAAGGAAGGTTTCAAAGGTGGGCATCAATGACCACTGTTTCCTAAAATGTAGTCCACTTGAGGTTTGTATTTACCTCATTATAAGGGCCCACGGCCCTAAAATAATATGGAAAAACAGATGGGCGGCATACATAAAACAGATACATCGTGGTGGGACCCATAGAGCGTAGCACCCAAATGGGCCCCAAGAATTTTGAATCAAACTAATATTTTTATTTGCTCCTTCATCCATATACATGTGATCTTACGATCAGGTTGAATGACAAATAAACATCACTGTAGGGCTGGGAAGATTTCAACGGTGGGGATCATTATTCCCACTGTTTCCTGTGGCATGGCCCACTTGACATTTGGATGTGCTTAAATTTTTGGGCTCAGCCACTAAAATGAGCTGGAAAAACATATGGACTGGATTGATAAAGCACATAGATTCTAGGTGGGCCCAACGAGTGGGGCCCATTGCCATGCCCAGAGGGCTGCGCCGCTGGGCAGCAGCGTCCCCTGGACGCTGTCTTTCCAGTGGCCAGCTATCACATTTTCTTTTCTTTTTTTATTATTATTTTTATATCCTCTCCTCAAGTGGGGCCCACAAGCTTCCGATCAAGCTGATATTTTTGTTTTCCCTTCTTACATGCATGTGTGAACTTATGAACAGGTTGGATCTCAAATAAACATCATGGTGGGCCATAAGAAGGTTGCAACGGTAGGGCCACTGTCCCTACTGTTTTCTGTGGTGGGGCCCCCTTGAGACTTGGATCTGTCTCATTCTTGGGGTCATGCCCTAAAATGATCTCCCCAACTGGATGGACGGTGCGGATATAACACATACAACACGGTGGGACCCACAGGGTGGGCCTCAGCTGGCAGCACGAGCCAGTCGGTGGACGCTGGTACGCCCAGCGCCCGGACACTGCTGCTTCTTGTTTTCCTTCTTTCTTTTTTTTTTTCTTTTTCTTGGTTTATTTCAAGTGTGGCCCACATGGGTATGATCCACTCCATCTATTAGGTTCCCCAGCTCGTGGGGGACTCAATGAGCCCTATATTGAATAGTTGAATTGGTCTACAAACATCGATGTGGGCCGAGGAAATTTTGACAGTGGATATCATTCACCCCACTGTTTCATGTGGTGCGGCCCACTTAAGATTTGAATCTGCTTCATATTTGGGCCTTAGCCCTAAAATGACATGGGAAAACAGATAGACGGTGTGGATACAATAAAATCATCAAGGTGGGTCCCACGAGTGGGGACCCCTTCCAGCCGTCCTGACGCTGGACGGTTCCAGCGTCCCAGACGCTGTGAACGTCCAGCGCTGGACGTTCTTTTGCTTTCTTTTCTTTCTTTTTTTTTCTTCCTTATTTATCAAGTGGGGCCCACTTAGTGAAGATCCAATCCGTCCATCAGGTTTCCCAGCTCGTTGGGGACCTAATGAGCCCAATATTGGGCGGGTGATTCTGTCTTACAAATGTCACGGTGGGCCCAAGAAGTTTAGCAGTCCATAACATTATCTCCACTGTTTTCGATGTTGTGGTCCACCTACGATCTGGATCTGCTTCATTTTTGGTGTCCAACCCCAAAATGAGCTGGAGAAACTGATGGGCGGTGTGGATCGAATACATGCATCAAGGTGGGTCCCACAAGTGGGAACCCACGGTCATGCCCAAAGGGCTTCGTCCCAGCGCTGCTGGGCAGCAGCGTCCTCTGGACGCTGGCTGTCCAGCGGCTATCTCTTTACTCCTTTTTTTTTTTTATAATAATAATTTCAAGTGGGGCCCACATGTGTAAGATCCATCCCATCCATCTCATTGCCCATCACAAGGTGGGCCCAAGGAAAAGAAAATGAAGGATAAATGAGAAAAAATGGGGGAAGTTTGAACTCACAATGATGGTTGGACGGTTGGATTGCCGATCGGACGGTCCGGATGATGATCGAGGTCCTCCAAGCTTGATCTTCACCTTCAATCTCTCTAATTCTCTTGATTTCCCTCTAGATCTCTCTCTAAACCCACTCAATCTCTCAAATCTCTTTCTTCTCTCTCCTTTCTCTCTTTCTCTTTCTCTCTCCTTTCTCTTGCAAAATAGGAAAAATGAGAAGGCCACCCCCCTACGTATGGCTCTTGTATGGGAGAGGGGGGTACTTTAGGTGATGATGATGATGATGGGATGGGAGGAATGGGTTGGAGTTGACTTTGGTGAGAGAGGATGGGGTGGGTATGGTGATGATGGCTAGATAATGATAGGGGTATGGGTGAGGGTGATGGTGATTGAGTTGACATGTTGTTGGGAATTGTGCAAGTGGGGCCCAAGCCACACGCGCGTTGCGTGGCCCACCTCGAATTGCACAAACGTACGCATCTTTCACACCGGGTATCGCAATGGGGCGTGCCGCGCGGCGTTGGAATCGTGGCACCCGCGCGGTCGCAAGGGTACAAGTCTTAGGTCGTTGCGGTATTAAATCAGGGTCGCGATCAAGGCTCTCTAATCTGGTCCGTCCGGGACGTACCGGTACCGGAAACTAAACGTACGGAGGGCAATTCAGGGTACGGGTCTTACAGGGAACTCCGAGTTTTTGCCTCAGGACCAAATCTCCAGGTTGGAAGGATCTAGGTTGAATCTTAGCATTTCGATAACGAGCAATACGTTGTTGATATGCTGCCACTCGTACTTGAGAGGCATTTCTCCGTTCTTCCAAGAGATCGAGATGAAGTCGAAGGTCTTCCTGATTACTCGCGGGGTCATACCGCTCGATCTGATATGAGGGCACTTGAATTTCCACGAGTACTACTGCATCGACACCAAATGCTAAGGAGAAAGGGGTTTCACCTGTTGATGTACAAGCTGTGGTTCTATATGCCCATAGTACTTCTGGCAGAAGTTCTGGCCACACACCTTTACATTCACCTAACTTGGTCTTTAAGTGGTGCTTGATGATCTTATTCACTCCCTCGACCTGCCCATTCGCCTGAGGATGATATGGAGAAGTGCGGAGATTACGTATCTTCCATTTTTCACAAAATTCATCAAAGGCTGCGTTGTCGAACTGCGTTCCGTTGTCGGTAATTATAGTGTGAGGAAGTCCGAAACGGCATATGATATTTCTCCATATAAACTTAGTAGTTTGTTTCTCAGTAATCTTGGCTAATGGTTCTGCCTCGGCCCATTTGGTGAAGTAATCAATCGCCACGATCGCGAACCTATTTTGTCTCTTTCCCATGGGTAAGAGCTCGATGATATCGACCCCCCACTGAGCGAAAGGCCAAGGGCTATCAACTGGAGTCATCCGTTCGGATGGTACATGAGGTATAGGTGAATAACGTTGGCACTTGTCATATTTTTTAGAAAGTTCAATTGCATCTGCTTTCATAGTGGGCTAATAATATCCTTGCCGCATCGCCTTATATGCTAGAGATCGCCCGCTAGGGTGATTACCACATGCCCCCTGGTGTACTTCATCTAGAACATAAAGGGCTTCTTCTGGATGAAGACACCTTAAATAAGGCAAGGAAAAGCTCTTGCACAACAATATTCCGTCTTGCAAGGTATACCTGGCAGCCCGAAGGCGAATTTGTCTTGCAGCTTTCTTGTCCTCTGGTAGGTATCCGTCTCTGAGATACAGGATGATGGGATCCATCCAGCATGGAGATGATTGTACCGATATTACTTGCTCGAGAGTCGTTTGGTCGATACTTAGGTTCTGACGATGCTCGATGGGGACCGAATGTGATAACTCAGATTCTGGTGCAGAGGCGAGCTTTGCCAGGGAATCGGCAAGTTGGTTCTTCTCGCGAAGAATATGAATTATTTCATAAGTCTTCAGTTTTGCGAGCAGGATGAGGACACGAGACTTGTATAAGGCCATCCTTTCTTCTTTGGCCTCGAATTCTCCAAGGACTTGGTTGACAATGAGCTGGGAGTCGCTATGAATTGACCGATTCTGAATTGCAAGGACAACGGCCAATTCGAGGCCGACGATCAGGGCTTCATATTCTGCTTCATTATTCGAGATACGAGAATCGAAACGCAGAGCATATTGGAAATGCGACCCGTCGGGAGCCACTAAAATCAGGCCCACTCCACTGCCACTGGCCCGCGACGACCCGTCCACGAAGAGTGACCAAGGAGGCTGGTCGCTGGTCATGGTATTATCATCAGGAGAGTATGTGAATTCGGCGATGAAGTCAGCCACGGCCTGGCCCTTGACTGCGGTCCTAGGGCAGAATGAGATATCGTGCTCGCTGATCTCGACTGCCCATTTAGTTAAGCGTCCGGAAGCCTCAGGTTTTTGAAGGACTTGCCGCAGTGGATGATTCGTTGGTACTAGAATAGCGTGGGCTTGAAAGTATGGTCGCAGTTTTCGAGCTGCCATAACTAAGGCTAGGGCCAGCTTCTCCATATCAGAATACCTAGTTTCTGCATCAACCATTGCTCGACTGATATAATAAACGGGCCTTTGCACCCCGGAATCTTCTCTTATTAAAGCGGCACTAACGGCCGTAGAGGATACAGATAAATACAGAATGAGTTGCTCATGTGCTACAGGTTTAGATAAAATGGGGGGTGTGCTCATGTATAGCTTCAATTGTTGAAAGGCTTCCTCACATTGTGGCGTCCAATTCCAATAAGTCTTAGCCGTTGCACGAAGGAGTTTGAAGAATGGTAAGCACTTGTCAGATGCTCGCGAGATGAATCTATTCAACGATGCGATGCAACCAGCCAGACGCTGGACGTCCTTCAGAGTGGTGGGGGATTTCATCTCCATCAATGCTTTTATCTTTTCAGGATTTGCCTCAATTCCGCGCTGACCGACTATGAACCCGAGAAATTTTCCTGCAGATACTCCGAATGCACATTTTTCTGCGTTCAATTTCATTTGATACCTCCTCATTAGGTCGAAGGCTTCTCGAAGATCAGAAATATGATCATCTTCTACGGTGCTTTTCATGAGCATGTCATCGACATAAACTTTCATATTCCTACCGATTTGAGCAGCGAATATTTTGTTGACGAGACGTTGATAAGTGGCCCCTGCATTTTTAAGACCGAACGGCATTACTTGGTAGTAATATAATCCCCGATCTGTGATGAAGGCGGTATGCTGGCTATCAGGTGGATGCATTATGATCTGGTTGTAACCAGAATAGGCATCCATAAAACTGAGCAGAGCGTGTCCAGCTGTTGAATCGACCAACTGGTCAATCCGCGATGTCGGGAAGCTATCTTTGGGGCATGCTTTGTTCAAATCTGAATAGTCGACGCACATTCTCCATTTGCCATTAGCTTTCAGGACGAGAACCACGTTCGCGACCCACTCTGGGTAGTCTACTTCTTTTATGAAATTGACCGTGAGTAGCTTCTCGACTTCAGCTTTGATCGCTATTTGTCTTTCTGCAGTGAAGGCACGTCGACGCTGGTGTACGGGCTTATGTTTAGGGTCGATATTGAGACGATGTACAATGACATTGGGGTCGATGCCTGGCATATCTTTATGAGACCAAGCGAACACGTCCTGGTATTCGGTGAGGAAACGGACCAGATCATCATGATGGACACTGGTTAAAGAGGATCCAATGTATACGACCCTGGACGGGTCACCTTTGGTTAAGTGGATCACTACTGTTTCTTCCCCAGGAGTTCCTGATTGGAGAGTATTCTCTCTCGGATCCAACGAAGTGTTGGTGGGAAAGTTGGGTGAACCCTGCGCTATCTCCATAACGGGCGTCGCTTGAGCCTTCTTTCGATCTTGTAGGGCTATCTGGTAGCAAGACCGTGCCTCTTGTTGACTTCCTCGCACGACCTCGATACCATTTGGGGTAGGAAATTTGACACACAGATATGAAGGGTGCAAGGCTGCCCCAACCTTAGTAAGAGACGGCCGCCCCAGAATGGCGTTATACGCTGATTTTCGATCCACCACGAGGAAGTTTACGAAGATGGTAGTCTTCGCTGGACTTTCTCCAAAAGTAACTGGGAGATCGATGCTTCCTTCAGGCATTACTACCTCACCTCCGAAGCCGACGAGGGGGGTCGATACTGGCTTGAGAAGGCTTCTGGCAAGTGCCATTTTGTTGAAAGCCTCCAAGTATAGAATATCGGCTGAGCTACCTATATCCACCATAATTCGATGTGTCAGATAATTTGATACCTTCAATGTGACTATGATGGAGTCTTCATGAGGGAAGTGAATTCCCGTTGCATCTTCGAGAGTGAAGGAAATTGGAGGATGGCTGGTCTTTGACGAGCTAGACGTCTGTTCCAGCCAATAGATTTGCTGGGGTTCTTTGGACGCCTTTCGAGCGTATGCTTTTCTTGAAGCTTGAGAATCGCCCCCGCAAGCTGGTCCTCCGACGATGGTGCGGATTTCTCCCGTAGGTTCAGCTTCCTCTTGGTCAGTTTGATGATGAGGTTGTTCCTTTTGGCGAGATGAGGTGTTTGCCCTTTCTGGTGATCGATTTTTACGAGCAACATAATCCTGGAGATGGCCTTTTCGAATAAGGGCTTCGATATGGTCTTGTAGAGTGATGCAGTCCTGGGTTCTATGCCCGTGATCTTTGTGAAAGTAACAGAACTTGCTCTTGTCTCTCTTCTCGGGATCGGATTTAATCTTTGCAGGCCACTTCACATACGACTTGTGTTTAATCTCCATTAAGACCTTTTCATGAGATCGATTGAGAGGAGTGTAGTTATGATATTTACCAGAATAAGGCTTCTTGGGAGAACGATCGCGTTGATCAGGACAATATTTTTTATCTGTAGAAGAGGCTCCTTCTGGCTTGCGTTTCTTACCCTGTACTCCATGGCGTGTCAATGCGACTTCTTCTGCATTGATATACTTCTGAGCTTTGGCTTGAAACTCTGCCATAGTTTTTGGAGGGCTCTTATCTAAAGCAAACCTGAATTTCTCGCTCGTTATTCCGCTTATGAGGGCTGTAAGACCTTTTTCTTCAGTATAACCCTCAGTTTGAACTGCTTCGGCAGTAAACCGTACTGTGAACTCCTTTATTGTCTCTCCATGATGCTGTTTCAGATCCATCAGATGGGAGGCTGGCTTCTTAATGCGAATGCTTCCCATGAATTGAGAAAGGAATATCTCCGATAACTGGGAAAAGGAGCTGATGGAACGAGGCTTTAATCCCCGGAACCACGTACGAGCTGCTTCCTTCAAGGTTAGGGAAAAAGCCCTACACATGATTTCTGATCCATGTCCCTTCAACTCCATGAGAGACCTGTATGTTTCTAGGTGTTCAAGAGGATCACCAATACCTGTATACGGGGTGATAACAGGCGTTCGATACTTTCTAGGTAACGGCGCCTCCATGACCTCGCTGGTAAAGGGGGACTCGGATTGATGTATCGCTGCCATGATGGTAGATGGCCGATTTGCCTGATATCGCTGTTCCATGACGTCAACATGATCATGGATTCTTTTGAGATCTCCTTCCCATGGTAGGGTATAGCCTGATGTTTCGGCGGTGGAGCCCTGAGGTTGAGGTTGTCGAGACGAACTAGAATGTATAGAATGTGGAGACAGCACGGTATGATGGTTGCCAAGTGGTGTCCGGTTTGATGGTGGATGGTGTGGCGGGACCTGTGGTTCGTCCATAGAATGTCTGGAAGCCACTGGTATGGGTTGCGGTGGTAACCCTTCGGAGGGTTGTCTCTACGGTTCAGGGAGATGCTGATCAAGCCGATTCGACTGGGCCTGAACTCCGGCATTCAGAGTCAGAAGAGTATTTCTGAGGAAACGCAAGACATCGTCTTGATTTCCAGAAGCTTCCAATAATGGGTTTGCTGATGGCATATTTGGGGCTCCTTGAGGGATGTTCGTCGAAGCAGGTGGAAGGGTAGGTACGGATTCCGTCTCATCGGGCGGAGGTGGTGCCTAGTCTTGAAGTCGAAGGATGAACAGCCTTTTTAGGAGGCATCGCCGAAGGATTTTTATCGGTAGTTAGAACGATTGATTTCGACGATCAAGTCGTTTCCCACAGACGGCGCCAAACTGTTAACGTCAGATTTTGTAATAGGATCCTCTGGTTGTTCACCTTCTCTCCAGCAGGGATTTCCTCCGATAGACCTGTAAGAAGACAGAAAGCAACTTAGGGTGGCTGGTGTCCAGCCGTTAGCCCTCCGATGCTTAAGTTAGGCAAAGCAAGAAGAAGAAAAACCAGGCAAAAGCAGGCCAGAGATTGAATATTGTGTACCTTTCTCTTAATGGAATCATCCCTTTATATAGATCTGAAGCGATCTAATCTGTTACGTAAGATATTGAGATCCCGCTGATTTCGTGTACGATACGAGATCCTGCTGATTTCGTGGGATAAGATCCTTATCCTTAGAGGCGAGATCTGACCTAATTACTTATTTCGGCAATCACGTTCCTTGATAGCAATCCCTTGAGATTCGGAACCACGAGAAGATAGGCCCAAAATCAAACTATACAGGCTGCTGGTAGGCGTAGTAGTAGCGCTGATTGCTCATGTTGAGCTGGAAGCCGTAGTTGGAGTTATAGCCAGTGAAGAGGAAGGAGACACCGAAGGGGCGGAGACCACCGAACTAGGTGTAACCCTACTTGGTGTCACAGAGGGATTAGACAAGCTGCTCGACGGGAATCGGGTGCTGGTACTGAAGGCTAAGGGATGTCGCCACAGAAAACTGTTCGTATGTTGGAAGATGGTCGCGAGTCCAAGTGCTCGCTCATTCAGATGTAACACTTTTCAATGACTTGTGAGAAGGTCTGCTCGCAGATCGAGAAGGGAATCTCTGCTTTGCTTCATCTGACTATCAGCTATGGGAGCTCGAAGCCTTGCGAATAGGTGCTCCGTATTTATCCATCCTGCGACTCTCGAGCAGATGATCTCGAGAGTCGAATGGGCACTTCCGTATTTACCCGATCTGCGACTCTTGATCAGATGATCTCGAGAGTCGAATGGGCACTTCCGTATTTACCCGATCTGCGACTCTCGATCAGATGATCTCGAGAGTCAAATGGGCGTCCGTGTAAAATCTTAATAGCTGAGTTGATCTCCATTATTTTGCCTATAACAGTTATGGTAGGAGGTGTGCAACAACAAAAAGAATGGGTGAATAGTGGCCAACCGGTGAAGATAATGCGTGATCACTTGTATGGATATGCCTATCAACCATCATATAACTCTTCATCCTACAATGCGTACGATCTTAATTGGGGAAACCACCATTCTCCTTGTTCAAGGGAAGAACCAACCATGGTTATTAACAATCACCCTAAAACATCTTCCTCTTGTGATGACAAGTATACACAAATAGTTGAGGAAAAATGGAATGAGTATGTAGATGAACAATCAAATCAAGCCTACTCACCATCTTGTGAAGACGTTGAGCCCAAAATTGGGGGCATCGAATTAATCCCCTCTAATGAGGAGGATGGGGCTACCCAAGTCCCACCTTCTTCGGATTTAATGAATAGACTTTTAGAGGAGATTGATCTTGATGATCTCAATATTATCATCAATTATGGTGAGTCCACCATCTCTTTTGGATGCTTTGAACTTAATGATGACGAGATTTCAATGACGGTTGACAAACCCAAGGAATCCATAAAATTTGAAAGCGGTAGTGGGGTTGCCTATAATGAGGGTTTGGTGAATGCTTATGAACCTTTGGTTTCTTTTTCCAAGGGGCATAATGATTATGAGTCTCTAGAGGATATGCATGCTAGAGAGATGGCTGAAGTTGATTTTTTTGAGTCCTTCCACCAACAACACATGCCAAATTCTATTGTGGTAGACCTCCCTTTGATTGAAAATTCTTTTCCTTTGAATGATGAGGTGGCACAATCTGAAATTTTAAAAGATCAACCAATGTTAGATGATGTGCCTACCACTAAATCTGAAAATTTTTCCTTGGAAGACCTCCTCTTTATAGAGGAGGAATTCCTTACCATTGAAATAGAATTTCTTCAATCACTAAGGCAGGACGAGGACCCTTCATCCAACTATCTCGATTTTCTAGAGGAATGCTTGGCCCACTCTTATGATCTTGATGATGAGATGACTAAGGAGTTGGATATTTTGTTAGACACGGTGTTGGTGCCTGAAGAACACTATTCCACTGATTTACAATCTTTACCATTGTTTGTGGAAGCGCCGTTCAATTCTGAATTTGGGGAAGAGACAACTTTAACCAATAAAAACTTGATGAATGTCTCTCCACCATCATGGGTCCTTCAGCCTATTGAAAATTCTGATTGGGACCCATTTTTAATCGATCATAACCCATATCAGAATTTGAGGAGATATCTTTTTGCTGCTCTTATCTGCTCCTTTTATGCATGTGGTGCACAATACGATTGGTCTTCAATGTTAAGAAGCACCCATGTCTACTGTCGAGCAGGACTTTGGATGGTCCTCATGAGAAATTTATTAAAATTTATGAAAATCCTGCTCAAATTTGATCATGTAGTCGATCGGACTAATCAAAGGTAGGTAGGTAGGTTAGGATTTATTTTTCTAAAATTAGGATTGAATAAGTCTCATCAAGACAATGGAAGATGCTAGAATTGATCAACTTGCTACCCTAGGTACTCTTGTTCTTACTCTCCTTTGTTTTATTTCATTGCTCTCATGTCATGCTTATTGCATATCTTGTTACATTGATGACAATGTAAGATTTTGGTTGGGGGGTGAGATTCCTTAGATGAATCTACTAGCTTTTGTGACATTTCGAGCAATTAATGTAGAAAATTTTCAAGTTTTCTAAAATTCAAAAATCTTTTGGAAAACTTTGTTTCTATGCATTCGAGATGATACGAGTATAAGAAGAGGAGATACGAAGTGAGTGATGTTGCAAGCTTTGAACTTCTCTTAATATAATGGTTTTATATGTGAATTTCCCTATTTATGTGATTGATAGAAAATTTGAACACTCTTACACCTAGTTCACATTACACGATTTTCATGGGCTGAAAGGATTATGTGATTTGTGGATTAGCTAGACTTTGATTTAAGGTGTTGAGAAACCAAGCCGGGATACTTTGTCCATCCTTGTCCATGGGAAAATAATGAAAGATACAGATTTCTAAAAATCCTATCTAATGAAAAAAAAAGGAAAAGGAAGGATGAAAATTGGGAATGATGGAAAACATGGTGGAAAATTCCGAAAAGGGCTACCTATTACCAATCGGGGGATGGTCTACCCGTAACCAAAACCGGAAATGGGACGTAGTGTGAAAGCCGTCGGAAGGACGGTAAGGCAAATTCCTGTCTTTGGCTTGTTGTTGATCTGTACACCTTGAGATCCATAGTGTAGTTGATCTATGAAGAAGATAATCCTGGAAACCCATGAGATGAACATTCATTAAGCACACTAGGTTGAATTTGTTCAAGTTCTTCATTCAATCTTCTTGTGACAAATGACTAGGAGGAGACATTTTCAATTTGATGTATTATATCTTCTTACTTTGATGTAGGACTTGATAGGATGATTTTACTAATTACATTTACTTGTGTTGCCTCTGAAGATGCCCCAAGCCCTAAAAACTTTTCGCGTTTCTGAATAATTATTGTCACTGCTATACTTTTTTCGTCATTCAGGTCATCTAGGTCTTCGCAATCGAAACCCATTGATTGCATTATCTTCTTGCTGATCAGATTATACCTTTCATGTTCTTTCGTATTCAACATTATAGGTTTACTTTCCCGTGTTAGTGCCTCATTTCAATCTTCGGGTATACGCATCCCTAAAGAATAGGACAATATTGGCTCACACCCTGCCTTTTCCGATACTCGAAATTCACGAAGGCTTTTTGGAAAAGGTTTTGTTCGTTTAATTCTCGTTACTGGCATGATGAAGTTAGTTTGTAGAGTTTCAGCTTGTTTTGCTGAAAGTAACACCAGTGGGGATTGTCTTGGTTGCCGCATGTTTTTGGGAACAAAATAAAATATTTTCTTTTTTAGCTCCTTCATCTTTTCTTGCTGGACTTTCACTGTCTTCGAGTTTATTTCATCTTTATGTTCTTCATTGGTGAACGTATCATAATAACGTGCATCTGAAAAAAATGATTTTGCAATTGTGTACGGTTTCTCATCAGCTGTAATTCTAGTGTTGTACACATTTCTGATAATATTTGAAGCATTGATGCAATGTAGAAGGAACAATTCCGTATCTGTGCATCCACGACCTTCCCAACAATAGATTGTATGTTGTTATTGCATTGATCACGTAACAAGTTACCTTGGTAACTAGATTTTCAATTTCCAACATCATGGTAATTGTGCCTAACTGCTTTCTGTCTGTCCTGATTGAGTCCTTGTATCATCATATTGCTGGCTAGCAGATGCTATCATTTATATCCCAGCTTCGTGAGCATACTTAATGGCATCAGGTTCACATTAGACCCATTGTCGATCATAATACGCTTTATCTGTCTGTTATTAATGTAGCATGTGACCTTGAGGGGCCTATTATGTTCTTTCTTGCCTAGCATTGGATCTTCATTAGTGAAGGTTATTGTTGATATACAATATGCTGTTTCAGCCCTTTCAGACATTGTGTTCCAACTTTTATCTTCATCCTTTTCAGCGTCCACTATTTCCATTTATGTTATTAGTGCTTCTCGCACTTTATAATTTGACAAGGCCTGATGTCGGAAATTCTTGGACAATTTCAGGGTGTCATAGACACTCAATCTTGCTGGAATTCTTTTTCGATGGCGGATCACGTCATACGTAATACCTGATGTTGACGGATCTTCTGGCCTATCAATTCTTTCCTTGACTATTTCTTGGTTGAATATTCGATTAAGGGTGTCTTTTTGCAATTCTTTTTGTGGCTCTTGCCGCAATTATTTCCCAGATTGTAATGTTATTATATTACTTTCCATATTGTCCCCAGAGACTATACTATTTGAAATTTTCAGTCTCTCAATGGCTTGAATTGTTTAACATTGCATAGCTCATGAAACTGAAGCATTAATACTTTTAACAACTGCTGGAAGCTTCGTGAAATTCCTTGTTTTCTTGATAACAGTTGTTCTTTAAGTATAGTTGCTCGACCACATTCTTTTACTATAATGTCTTCAGTCAAGGGTAGTGCACTGAATGTTTGCATCTATGTACGAAATCTAGCATGTCCTCTCCCGGGTGTTGAACTGTTGTTGAAGTAATTCTCTTGATATTCTCATTTTGTACTTGTAAAACTGCATTAAGAATATTTCTTTCATATCTTGCTAGCTTGTAATGACTCCTTTTGGAAGAGTGAAATACCAAGCCATGACATTGCTTGAAGTGGCCAGCAAATACACAAAGTTCTGTAACAAATAATTTTGTGAGACGTTTCCCTTAAAATTAGCAGTCTTTTCGTATGTGACCAAATGTTCTACAGGCGATTGAGCTTCCCTTTTGAAGAGTACAAATTTGGGGAATGCTGGTATTCGCTCTCCTCTTCGGGAGTTTATTTATTTCAACGGATTAGACAAGGCAGAATTTAATATTTGCTTTACTCTGTCGGCATGTGTGCTGCTGAAGAAATGCACAACTGTTTGTTCTTGACTTGTCTTGAGTCCCATCATTGTGGCTTCTTTCATAAGACTGAACAGGGTATAAGGTTTATACCTATCTGCAGCTTTTATTCCCATGCTTTCTGCACACGACTCAGCTATTTCCATCTCTGTGTGTTTTAGTGATTTATATGAGCTTGTTATTACATTTCTCCATTTCATAGTATATTGATATGGATGTTTGCTCCCCAAGTATAGGGTTGCCATATAGTAATAATTCGATCATGAGACCGAGATCGTCCTCAGGGACTAACTTAGGGATTCACAGAATTTATTCAAATAATTAAACTAAAGAGAACTAAATTTGGAAATTAGATGTGTATGAGTAATCTGTAATTTTGAGGATGAATTTAACAATCTAAAGAAGCACTAGAGCGCCAAGGATCTACTCGTAGCTATTTTTAATGCATAATTCATATAGGTTTCTCAATTACTCAACTAGAATTGGAATTTAATTTTATCTAATTGGATCATAGAGCGGTTAAATCAGCAAATCAATCTAAAATATGTGGTGTTTTATCAACATGACTCCCTTAATTCAAGTTAGGACTTGGGCACACTCAATTGCATAGGCCAATCCTAGTTTCAATATATTAAGATCACAACTATGATAAACATCAAATCCTGTCACAAGATTCAACTAACATCATAATTTGAACTTGATTCAAATCATATTAACATGCAACATATATCTCAAATTTTCCAGAAAAGATAGAATTATGGTTTGAAGTTCCCTCATGAAGAACCAAGTTCTAGAGCGTAGTGAATTCGATTCCTCAAAGCGTACATGTTTAAATCTTTCAAAACAACTAAAAACTAAGCATAATTCTTCCAAACATCCATGAGTCATTATAAGATTAAGAAAAACTACCTTAGACTTCATTCAAACTTAAACAAACCATTGTTTAACATAAAATCAATCCATGAAACCTTAAAAATGAATTAAAACATCTAGAATATCTACAAGCTTCACCTCTTAGCCTTAGCTAAGAGGTCTATCCAACCATGCTTGAAGAAAACAAAAGAATCTACTTTAAACATAAACAACTAGAAAGAAAACTAAGTAGAGGGAGTTGTAGAACTCTGAATTCATCTTTCTCCTCCTCCCAATGCAATAGATCTCTCCTAGGATAGGTTAGGAACGAAGTGGAGGTGTCCTTTTATAAGCTTTGAGCCCCCCCGATGAAGAATCTTTGAGCAGTGCGCAGCAAACATTGGAATCAAGAAACAAAAATTTCTATTTCTGGACGTTGGCCGACCGACTGGAGCTTGCATATCATCTTACAAAACCTCTGTTACAAAACCTCTAGAGGTTTTATTATACAAGCTGACCTATCAGCCGGCTTGCCAGTCCATTTGGCCGGTTGGACCACAGGTCGGACTGTGTAAAAATATCCAGAGAATTTTCACTTTCTAGAGCACTTTACTGACTTGCTGCTACAGTGATCGGCTGGCCGGATGACCGGTTGGTCAGTCTATGAATTGTGATTTTTCATGATTTTCTTTCTCCATCTTCTTTGTGTCTTTCCTTCACCTCTTAGTCTTTATTCTTTTGATCTTCAAGGCATGTAAGAGGATTCTTTAAGCATTGTATGATGAAGTCTCTCTCTCATTCCTACAATCACAAAACCATGCATTAGGTAGGTCTTTAAACATGTAAATCATGCATAATTAGTGATGAAATGGGGTTAAAATATACACGTTTAAGAGCTCAATAACGGACATTCACCTGGGGTAATTTCCCATCTTATTAATTCTCTTAAAGGAACTGCTCTTCACGATAACCAGAATCTTAACATAAATAATTCATGAAGCTATTCCCAGGTTCTTGCTTCTCGTGTAACTCTTGATTCGTGTCATTCTTTAGCTAGTCCGATCAATGTTTTTCAAAACTGTTTAACCATCTATTCCTTACCAATTCCTTGATGATCACAATATCTTTCATACTTGAGTAAATGATCAAGAGGAGACTCGTGTATTGAGAATATGATCATTTCACTGTTTGAGGTCTTATGTGTCTTGCGACATCTAGGCGGACAATGGACTTTGACCTTTAATGCGACATTGATCTGTTTCAGTCTTTGACTTTCTCTTGGAGTGGCAGGTACTGTGATGCTTTGCATGATCTACATTTCTTGTTCCTTAACTTCTGGTCTGAATCGCCTTGGAAGGAGTACTGAAGATAATTTTTGTTGCCATTCCATATTTCTTATAGATATAAAATTCGTGATCACTTTTTTTCCTTTATCTTTTTCTTTCCCTATGACTATTTCTCCTTTGTAAATCATACTTTGTAGAATAGCTTTGATGTTGTAACACCTGCGAGTATGATGCCCTATCATGTGGTGATAATGACAATAATCTCTATCTTCCATCTTACCCGCTAATCAGGTCATCTTAATTGTGGCAATTCAATCATTCCTGCTGCCACCAGTTGATTCATCATAGGGACAATGTCTTCAGCTGTGAAAGAGTATTCTTCTAGACGAATGAATTGCTGATATCTCTTATCATCTGGTCTATTTGTAGGGTAATTCTGCCTTTCCCTTCTAGTGTCCCTTGATTTATTCTGGAATTCCTCTTTACCTTTTCTTTTATTTGTAACATTGGCCGAAGATCGATTGTTGGCTCATCACGCAGATTTTGTGCGAAAAGTAGGCACTTTCTTTCTCATACTTTCCAGTATATGAGCTCTTGTCACCAACTCACGAAACGTATGTATTCTTGCTCTTGTAAGTATGAAAGAAATTTCTAGCTCCATACACTCGATACACATTTCTACTTGTTCAGCCTCCTGTGAAAGATATTTACATGATGCGCTCAAAGTTCTCTAATGCGTGATAAATTTATCGACAGATTCTGCTTCTCTTTGTCGTATGGCTGCCAGCTTCGTCAGACTCACTTCTCTCTTGGTGGAGAAGAAATTGGTCAGGAAAGCTTCCTGCATCTGTTCCCAAGTTCGTATTAATCCTGGAGCAAGAATCGCGTGCCATTTGAAGGCTTTATTAGTAAGGGTCACATCGAATAGTCGTAGACACAATATTATGATATAGCTGTGTAACTCCCCATTGCAGTTATGAAGGGCATTGTATGTTCTTCCGGTGATCCCTCCCCAATGAATTTCTAAAACTCTGGGCATTTAAAGCCAATTGGAAAAGGAATATCATCAACTTCTTGTGGATACAGTGTTTGAACCGGAATCTTTCTTTATGGATTCGTTCTCCTTTTAATCGTACAGTCTTAGTAATAATCTGTCGTATTTCATCTGTCGCCATCACAGAATTTAATATCGGAATCGATCCGTGTGACATGGTTCGGGGTGGTTGTGACCCTTCAGCAGGATGTCTTATGTTTTCTGTAGGATTCGTGTTCTGCGTGGCGGTGTTTTAAGACACTGTACGAGCTATCATACTTAGAGCCTCACGCATTTTCTTACATTTCTTCATTAATAGTGCCTGAGTTCGTGCCATTTCTTTGAGATGTTCTTCTGTCGATTGTTCGGCTTGACTGGTTCTGGCCATAAGGACAAAGGCTTTTCTTGACATATTTGACCCCGACGATGTGAACGACGCGGTAGTCGAAGGGGTGAGTGATATCGAGTTTCTTCTCAACTTGCGACTGCTACATTGCGAGGAGTCGACGAACTCAACATGTTCGACCCTTATTGGTGTAGTTTCGGCTGAATCCACTATTGAGCCTTTTGTTGGAGAGGGGTGATACGACATAAGGATTTGACTCTTCTGTCTTTGTGCAACAAGGGAGGCAGGAAGCGCAGGGAAATCTTTCTTAGCGAAAGATATCTTTGCCTCTCTCAGATATAAAGAGGGAGGATCCATAGCTGGGATTTGTTTAGCCACACTTTGTGTGATGGGTCTCTGATAAGTTCGAGAATGAAGTCCTTTGGCTATAGTTTTAGTGAAAATTTTGAATGATGTCCTTTTTCTTTTCGGCTGCATTGTTACCCATCCACTCTCATCGTCTACAGTGATAGGTGAAGTGAAAATCACTATAGAATTTGCTTTAGTTGTCATGTTTTGAGTCGTTTTCGTCTGGCATTTACTTCTCGTATCTTGATTGTTGTAGGAGATGGTAAATCCTACATTTGGCATGAAATTGAAAACTATCTTGCGAGCTAAGCAAGCAATTTATGAGTATTCGATTGAAGAATGTAATGTACCTAAAACTAAAAATAATTAGTTTTTTAAATTATTTGTATATGTAATTTATTCTAGAGATGAAGGGTGGAATGTTCCTGTTGAGAGTCGTCATTTTGGCGCTTAAGAGCGCCAAAAGATGACGAATGCCTTTCTTATAGTCTTTTATCAATATTAGAACTTATCTCTTGTTAATAATAACATATCTCCAGCAGAGTCATCATTTTTATTACACAACAAAATTGCCTTTGTATAAGTAGGGGAAGACAAGAACCATATTTTAATATTAGACAAGAGAGACAGAAAAATATTCATCATTTCATTTTATTCATTTACCGAGTTCTTTATATATATTCCATATTTACATTTTCCATTGATTCTAGAACAAATTATACATTATACAAAATGAACAGAAAGTAATTTCGGTAGAGCTTCGCCCTATTCTTCTTTTATCCTGTCCAAGTGACAGGGAGATGACTGAATGATCATCTGAATTAAGATCATTCTTCTGCTCATGAGGTGAATTAACCAAACTAGACTTCATTCCTTTATGATCTTGATAGAACTCCATGATGTTCCAAGATGATAATATCACCTAACATGTCTACCACTTTTAGGGATTGCACCAAGTGTGCTCAACCTGAAGGGAGAGAGAAGGGGTTCTGCTCCATGTTGATATCATCTATCAAGACTTCCACTTATAGAGATAGTATAAAGTACGCTCAACCCAATGGGAGAATGATAGGTCTTCTAAGCACAAGGAAACAAACTCTCCAGTCTGAATTGCTCTCTCTGTATCGTCTATTTTTGCCACAATCTCAGTCTTCAATGTTCTTCATGATCGAAAGGAAAATGAAGGCTAAAAACACCTCGACATCCTTTATGAAAGGAGTGCAAGTAACTTCAGGGCAGCTTTGTGCGGGTCGCAGCAAGTTCATAAGCTTGTCGCGGGTCGCGTAAAGCACCTCTCATGTGATCTTTACTTCTTCGATCTTCTTTCTTCATTTCGACAGCATCTCCCTCTCATTGTTTTTCGATCTTCAGAGTCTGCACATTGTGCATTCAATCCAAGGAGAAGGAAGAACTCGAGGTTCGCCCCGTACCTCTAAAATATTTCAGAGCTTTGAACTTTGGAAGCAAGTGCCAAATGAGGACCCCTTGGGGGGGTATTTATAGGCAAAAGTGGTAGATTTTGTAGAAAGAATCCTTTATCAGCCCGACACTTTACACGACCCGCAGCATGATCAGATGCTTACTGAGTTGCCGCGGACTGCGGTAAGTGCATCTCTTCTGCACTATTTCTCCAATTTCATTCTTATTTCTTCTGAGAACTTCTTGATTCTTATTCCTTTCTTTATTTCTTCATTTTTCATGTCTCAACACCAGGGATGGTAGAATCAGGGTACAACATTGCCCCCCCACACCGACTTACCTTTGTTTAAAGGTGAAGTAGCGTGTGAAAGACGTTTGAGCTTTCATTAAATGTTATCGTCCTTCGTTGCCACCCGTCACACATAGATTCAAGGTGCATGATCAATTCAGATTTTGGTGGATGAATGCATTTGTATGGATTAGACCCCGCGCCACCATGTGCCAAATCTTCAAGCTCGAATGAATCGCTATTATGACCGTGTCATTAATGCTTATTTTTAGCGGTCAATAGAAATTCAAATTTGAATTTTTCTTTTATCTTCCTTCCCAATCTGATATTTTTTACTTTCTAACAATCCTCTACAATGGCTGCTTCTTCTGCTTTGACTCCTCCATTTGATCTAGCTAAAATGATCGATGCTCTAAACAATCTTGTCGATTTTTACACAAGCGAGATAATATTTACCATCGAAGATGGTGGCAAAAAATATTATCATTTAGTTCCACCATTCCTTCCTGGAGTCACGATCGAAAACCTTTGTTTGCTTGCCTCAAGTGCAAGGCTACAATGTAGTAATAATTCTCGGTAAGAACGAGGTTAATCCTCAGGGATTTTCGTAACAATTCTAAAATTTATAACTAGGATGGGCTAAATTCGAATTTGTATCGATGGATGAAAATCAAGAACATAAAACTATCTACTTTAGAACTAAATTAGGGAAATTCGCACTAGAGCACCAAGGATCCACCTATAATCATTCATAATGCCAATTCAAACCATTTAAGCCAATCACACAATTAGAATTGAAGTTCTATCCCTATCCAATCGGAATATAGAGCAATCAAATCATCATAACATATCTAACATAGATGGATCATCCACTGTATAGTTCTCTCATAATCAACTAAGGCATTGGGCGTATCAAATCACATAGCCCAATCCTTTATAAAACAAACAGGATCACATTCATGATTCTTCCTCCAGCCTTGTCACTAGACTTGGTTTAGAAGCATGAATTGAACTTCTATTGAACTAAAATCAATACATAAGCACCTATCTCATATCCAATCAAAAGATAAGAACCCGTTTTAGTTTAGTTCTGGATAAGTTCTTAGGAAACTTAGTTTGTAAGATCCCCTAGCATCTAACATATCATGATGGATCTAAGATCTCTACAACCCAAAATCCTATCAATCAACACCCCATTAAGTAATCTCAGTAATAAAAACATCCAATCTAAGAGAAATTACAAGAGATAGAAGATTAATTAAAAATACTAACTTTATTTCAAACTTGAACTAGAAGTGGTCTTCATTAACCCAAAAAGTACTTGAACTAATTCGAATTAAGCATGGTAAATAACTAAAAGCTTTACCTCTTAGCCATAGCTAAGAGGTTTAGCCAACCATTAATAGGTTAAACTAAAACTCAAAAGAAAACTAAAGAAAAACATAGAAAAATCGAGTTTGGAGGAGTTGCAGATGCTCCACAGTGATCTCCTTCACCTCCCACGACTTCCCAAGCCTTCTATGATGTCTTAAGAATGAGCCCTAGGTTTTTTTTTTATAGTATTGAAGCTCCACCAACTCAGAAACTTCCAAAATTCGTGTAACACTTATGCAACGCGTATACACATTGGATCTTCAAATAAAAGCTGTTGGAAATATGAAAAATCCTGATTTTTACACATAGCCGACTGGTCTTGACTGGTCATGGCACTGGAGCAACCAGTCTTGATTGGTCAAACCGGTTCTGGAGGAGGTCCAGTAAGCTTAAGAGAGGGGAACTGCACATGGCCGATCGGTCTTGACCAGTCGGACCTGTTTGGCCTTAGTCCAGCAAGCTCCAGCAGATACTGGAGTGGTCTGTAGAAGCTGGTCGATCGGTCTTGACTGGTCAAGCTCTTGGCCGACCGATCTTGACCGGTCTAGCCCATTGAAAATGCTGGGAATCCGTCCTTCTGTCTCTCCTCTTCACTTGCTTTTTCTTTCTTCTTTGGCCCATCTTTTATCATCATTAAATGGCTTCCAAATGTGTTCTTTTAGCCTTCAAACAGGTGAAGTCTCTCTCTCATTCCTACAATCATAAAACATGTATTAGATAGTCTTTTAAACATGGAAATCATGCATAAAATGTGATGCAATGGGGTTAGATGTTGAGCTCTTAAATGTGCATATTCTAACCCCATTTTATCACTAAATATGCTTGAAATACATGATTAAAGACCCAACTAATGCATGGTTTTGTCGTTGTAGGAGTAAAAGAGAGAAGTCATCAAATGAGGGCTAAGATAGGTCATTTACGCATCTTGAAGATCAAAGGAATGAAGGACCAAAGGTGGAGCAAAAGCACATTGAAGATGGAGGAGAAGCTGAAGATTTCAGCTAAGTTCATGTCCCCCGGCCGGCCGGTCATAGCCACCGGCCAAACCCTCCAGGAAGAGCAAAATCTCTGGACACCTTTTTATGAAGGCCGACCCACTGACCAACTGGCCGGATAGACTGGCCGACCGGCCGGCTGAAGCGTCGGCCTATCCACTGCAATGCCTAGAAAACTCAGCAGATTGAAGCAAGTCCACCGGCCGGCCGGCCGACCGATCGGCTGGTGGGTCGGACTGTGTAAAAAACACTCCAGTCAAAATTTTAATTACAAGCACTTTGTCCAACTGGCCGGACAGGGGGTTCGACCAGTCGGCTGCGTAAGAAAACTTCTTCTGCAAGCTTCGAAAACCTCTGTGCAAAACGCAAATGGGATTTATCGAAGTTTCTTCGCACCTAGGGTTCCAAAGCTATAAAAGGACTCCTCCACTACGTTCCTAAGGTATCCTAGAGGAGATTAAGCATGGTGGGAGATGGAGAAAGTCAGATTCAGAGTTCTACAACTCCTAGTTTGTTCTTTTAGTTTTATGTTTTGTTTAGTTTGTTTCATGTTTCCTTGAATCATGAACGACTAAACCTCTTAGCTAGGGCTAAGAGATGAAGCTTGTAGTGAATCTAAGATGTTTCAATTCGTTTGATTTGGTTTTAAGTTGGATTATTAGTGAAGAACAATGGTTTGAAGTTTAAATAAAGTTCTAAGTAGTTTTTCTTAATCTTATGATGGCTCATGGATGTTTAGAAGAATTGCTTGAGTTCTTAATTGTTTTGAGCTAGTCTAGACCTGTATGATCCGAGGAATTAGATTCAATACACTCTAAATCTATGATCTTCATAGTGGGAGCTTCACACCAAAAGTCTATGTTTCTGGAAATTCTAGATTATGTGAGATTGTGTATGTGATTTGGATCAAGTTCAAATCATGATCTAGTTTTATCTTGTGACAGGATTTAATGATGATTATGGTTATGACCTTAACCTATTGGAATTAGGACTGACCTATGCAATTGAGTGTGCTCAAGTCCTAGCTTGAATTGAGAGAATCATGTACATGATTCACACATATGACAGGTTGATTGTTTTAATTGCTCTATCATCCGACTAGATAGAACTTAATTTCGATTCTAGTTGAAAAAGTTAGAAACTAAGGTGAATTGAGCATCGAGGATTGCTACAAGTGGATCCTTGAACCCCTAGTGCCTTTTTATTAATTGGTTACCTTCGGTTTAGTTCAAAAGTGTTATCTTCATCAAATTACTAAAATTCTATTAGTTAGTTCTTCATTAGAAACCATTAGAAGTATTTTGTGAATTCCTACACAAGTCCCTGTGGATCGACCTCGGTCTTACTGAGATTATTACTACATCGTAACCCTACACTTAGGGAAGCGAACAAGTTTTTGGCGCTGTTGCCGGGGACTTTGACGGTTTTAACAAAATTTCTGAAGATAGTTTCTATTGAAATTTTTAGGAATAGTACTAACTTAGTTTATTTTATTTTGATTTTTTCTTTTGCAGGGATTTTAGGAAGTTGAAGAAGAAGTTATGGATCTTAAGTTCTTAAATCAGGTTTTATCTTTCTGACCTTACTCTTCTTCTTCCCCTATTCATTCCTATCATACTCATCTCTTGTAGAGTGGGTGGAGACTCTTTTTTGGATCTCTGATAGGTTGGCCTTGTGCCGCCTTGATTCCTATTGGTCGGCATTGCCGTCTTGGATCACCTTATGCTCAGTGATTTCTCTTCTCACTTCTATTCCTCTTCCTTCTTTTTCTGCACTTTTCTCAAAAGATTCAAAGAGTGGGTGGGGAGTTCTCTGAACCCCTATTGACCAGGAGAAAGCGGTCTCTATCCTTACTTCTGGCTCAGCCATTGTGAAACACCTTGTGCTTCGGTCTTAGAGAGAAGTAAAGGAAGGAAGGAAGAATTTTTTTTTCTCTTGTTTCATTCTTTTAGGATTTGCGTGCCACATTGGGTTCGAGATTCTAATAACCGACTCATTAGTGAAGGGGGAATAGTTGAAGGAATTGATAGAGAGCCACGTGCTAAGAGACATTTAAATTCTCCACTTTTGTATGAAGGTATGGCTGCAAATCAACCTAACCCTATGGCCAATCAAAATCTGGGCCAAAACCAAACCGAAATGGGAGAGAATGTGGTTGAGAATGTTCTCCGACCCAGAACATTACGTGATTACTTGTAACCAGTAAGAGCGAGCACTCCCTCATGCATTATAGTTTTTCCACAAAATGCAGGGAACATAGATTTGAAACCGGGAGTAATCCAACTCCTCACGAGATTCCATGGACTAGACAGTGAAAGTGCCTATCAACATCTTAAGGAATTTGATGAGGTGATAGCCACAATGCACTTTGCAAATGTAACCGATGATGTGGTGAGACTTAAGTTATTTCCTTTTACCCTTAAAGAGAAAGCTAAAGGTTGGCTTCATGCATTAAGGCCAAGATCAATTGGTACATGGACTGAGATGTCTAGGGAGTTCATTAAAAAGTTCTTCCCTACTCACAAAACGAACATGTTGAGGCGCCTTATCATGAATTTTGCCCAAAAGGAGGATGAGACATTCTTCCAATGTTGGGAGAGGTTTAAGGACTTGTTAAATGCATGCGCACATCATGGCTACAAAATTTGGCAGGTTATAAGCTTTTTCTATGAAGGACTGACTTCACCCATGCGCCAATTTGTAGAGATGATGTGTAATGGGGAGTTCATGAATAAGGAAGCCGAGGAAGCATGGGATTATTTAGATGAACTGGCCGAGAATGCACAGTCTTGGGATACATCTAGACCAACAAATTCCAAGACTAGCCAACAAAAGGAAAAAGAAGGAATTTAGGTCCTCTTAGAAGAGGATAATATAAGTGCACGTGTGGCTAGCCTCATAAGAAAAGTCGAGGCCATAGAATTGAAGAAGGGAGAGATGATCAACTCAAAAGACGTTGAAACTGATTGTGGAATTTGTGCTGGAAATCAACATGTAACACAAGATTGTCCCACAATTTCAGCATTTCAATATATCTTACAAGAACAATCAAATGCCATAAACAGTTATTAACGGCCATTTAGTGCTCCAAATTCAAACACGTATAATTCTAGTTGGAAGAACCATCCCAACTTCAGTTGGAGGAATGGACCCACTGTGAATGCAAACAATGCTCCTCAAGTTCAACCTTTACTAGGTCCATCCCTAGTCATTACACCAAAAGCTACGTTAGAGGAGATGTTGGGTGCATTCGTATCGGTTCAAGCTGAGTATGACAAGACTAATTCTCTAAAAATTGATGGGTTCATACAAGAGCAATTGAAATTTAATCAAAATTCAACTCAAGCCATCAATGACTTGAAAACCTCAATGGCTAGGGTTGAATCTCACCTCAATGTTAGGGAGAAAGGCACACTTCCTACCCAACCTCTTCCTAACCCAATGACCCAACTTGAGATACAAGACGCAAGCTCATCCTCCCAACATATCGAGTATGTTCAAGCTATCACCACTTTGAGAAGTGGGAAAATAATCGATAAATCTAATCAGGTGAAGGCCCCAAAGCCTAATGATCAAAAATTTCTAAAGAGGATGATAGCCCGAACAACACTCCACAAGAGAAAGAACCGGAAAGGCAATACAAGCCGGTTGCCCCGTTTCCCCAAAGGTTGATTTCACCCAAACCTTTAGACAAGAACATGGAAATTTTAGAGGTTTTTAAGCAAGTGAAGATTAACATCCCATTGTTGGATGCCATAAAGCAAATACCATCCTATGCCGAATTTCTAAAGGAATTGTGTACAGTCAAAAGGAAACACAATGTTCTTAAGAAAGTACTTTTGACTGAGAATTTAAGTGCTATTATTAAACAAGAGGTGCCCCAAAAATACAACGATCCGGGTAGTCCAACCATCTCATGCATCATATGAGACTACCGGATTAAACAAGCCTTACTTGATTTAGGGGCGAGTGTTAACCTCATTCCATACTCGATTTATGAACAACTTAGGGTTAGGTAAATTGAAACCTACCAAAACCACACTCCAACTTGCTGATAGATCTATTCGTATACCGAGAGGAGTGATTGAGGATGTCTTAGTCCAAGTTGATAAATTCTACTACCCAGTAGACTTTATTGTCTTGGATACACATCCCGTGATCGGTACCGGTGCTCAAATTCCCGTCATACTTGGCCGCCCTTTTCTAGCTACTTTCAATGCGATTATCAATTGTAGAAACAGGCTTATACAAATATCCTTTGGAAATATGACACTCGAGCTGAATATATTTGATTTATGCAAACAACCACCGAAAGTTGATGATGAGATCCACGTGATAAATTTGATTGAATCATTTGTAGAGGATACATTCCCCTTGACATTATATTCTGACCCTTTGGAGGCATGTGTGGCCCACTCTTATGAGATAAATGATGACACAATACAAGAGATGGATGCCATTTTAAATGTGATACCAGTACTTGATAACAAAAGATGGAGGGCACTATTTGAACCGTTACCCTTAAACGAAAACAAGCCCCTCCCATCCAATATCAAGGCACCAACACTTGACCTAAAACCATTACCAAGTGAGTTGAAATATGTATATTTAGGTCAAGATGAGACATATCCGGTGGTGATTTCTTTTCACTTGGATGAGGAACAAGAGAGTAGGCTAATAGCCACTCTAATAGAGCATAAGAGTGTCATTAGATGGTCGATTATGGATCTCAAAGGCATAGACCCACTGATTTGTACTCATTGCATACACCTTGAGGAGAATGCGAAGACATCTAGGCAACCACAAAGACGACTCAATCCAAACATGAAGGATGTGGTTAAGGCCGAAGTGGTGAAACTATTGGATGTGGGTATTATTTACCCAATATCCGATAGTCAATGGGTGAGCCCAACTCAAGTGGTACCTAAGAAATCCGGAATAACCATCAGTAGCCAATGCCAATAATGAACTCGTACCAACCAGAGTCACTACCTGTTGGAGTGTGCATTGACTACAGGAAGCTAAACACAGTTACGAGGAAAGACCACTTCCCCCTACCGTTTGTTGATCAAATTTTAGAAAGGTTGGCGGGTCATTCCCATTTTTGCTTCCTTGATGGCTATTCAGGGTACAACCAAATAGAGATTGCCTTAGAGGACCAAGAGAAAACAACATTCACATGTCCATTCGGTACTTTCGCCTATCGAAGGATGCCATTTGGACTATGTAATACCCCTGCCACTTTTCAGCGTCGTATGCTGAGTATTTTTTCTGATATGGTGGGGACAATTCTTGAAGTCTTCATAGATGATTTCTCTGTATTTAGTTGTAGCTTTGATGAGTGCCTTATGCACTTAAAATCTGTGTTGAAATGATGTGAAGAGAAGAACCTTGTGTTGAATTGGGAGAAATGTCACTTTGTGGTTCAAAAGGGAATTGTACTTGGTCACATCGTCTCACAAAACGGAATCGAGGTGGACAAAGCTAAAATTGATTTTATCTCTAATCTTCCACCACCCAAGAGCATACGAGATGTGCGGTCCTTTTTGGGACACGTCGAATTTTATAGACGGTTCATAAAGGACTTCAGTTCACTCTCTCGTCCTTTATGTAACCTACTTCAAAAGGAAAACTCATTCAAGTGGAATGAAGATTGTCAAAATGCCTTTACTAAACTTAAAGGTATGTTGACATGTGCTCCCATAATGCAACCACCTGATTGGAGCCTTCCTTTTGAAATTATGTGCGATGCGAGCGACTACGCTATTGGGGCTGTGTTGGGCCAAAGAAAAGAGAAGAAGCCATGTGTAATCTACTACGCAAGTAGAACCTTAAACTCAGCCCAAGAAAACTAGACTACTACAGAAAAAGAACTTTTAGCCGTAGTTTTTACCTTGGACAAGTTTAGGTCCTACTTGATTGGATCCAAGATCATCATATTCACCGATCTGCCGCGCTTAAGTACCTTATCTCTAAGAAGGATGCTAAGCCACGTTTGTTAAGATGGATCCTCCTACTCTAAGAATTTGACATAGAACTACGTGATAAGAAAGGAGTAGAAAATGTAGTGGTTGACCATCTCTCTCGACTTGTTCTCACCAATTCCACTGAGACGACTGCGATCAATGACATGTTCCCTGATGAACAACTTTTTACAGTCTCCCAATTGCTATGGTATGCGGACATTGCTACCTATCTTGCTACAGGTACAACTCCAACACATTGGAAAAAGCAAGATAAAGATAAGTTCTTTAACTGAGGTGAGGAAATTCTTATGGGACGATCCTTACTTATTCAAGTATTGTCCCGATCGAATTATAAGGAGATGTGTGCCGGATGATGAGTAACACAGTATCATCTCCTTTTGTCATTCTTAGGCGTGTGGTGGCCACTTTTCGGACGAAGAAGACCATAGCCAAAATTCTGCAATGTGGGTTTTATTGGCCCACCATGTTCAAGGACACCCTTGAGTTTTGTAAAACATGTGAGCCTTATCAGAAATTGGGAGGAATCTCCCGTAAAAATATGATGCCACTCAATCCCATCTTACCAATCAAAATTTTTTATTGTTGGGGCATCGATTTCATAGGTCCGTTCCCATCTTCTTTTGGAAACTTATATATCTTGCTTGCCGTCGACTATGTGTCCAAATGGGTCGAGGTGATTCCATGCCGGAATAATGACCATAAAATAGTCATTCATTTCTTAAAAGAGAATATTATTTCCCGGTTTGGAACACCTCGAGTAATCATAAGTGATGGAGGGTCTCACTTTTGTAATCGCCCATTTGATGCCTTAATGAAGAAATATGGCATAAATCACAAAGTGAGTACTCCCTATCACCCACAAACAAGTGGACAAGATGAGATATCCAATAGGGAGATTAAACATATTTTGGAGAAAACGGTGAACCTCAATCGCAAGGATTGGTCGCTTCGACTTACCGATGCACTCTTGGCTTACCGTACTGCTTTCAAGACCCCCATTGGAATGTCTCCCTATAGACTTGTCTATGGGAAAACTTGTCACTTGCTTATGGAGTTGGAACATAGGGCATATTGGGCGATGCAGAAGATGAATTTTGATTCTGACAAGGCAAGCTCGTTGCTGCAAACTTCAATTAAATGAACTTGCGGAACTCCGGAACGAGGCATATGAAAATGCGAGAATTTACAAGGACAAGACGAAAGTGTTCCATGACAAGAACATTCTTCATAAGACCTTCATGATTAATCAAAATGTCCTTATGTATAATTCTCGCCTACATTTATTTCCGGGGAAATTGAGATCTCGATGGACCAGTCCCTATATTGTAAAATCTGTTTATCCATACGGGACAGTCGAGTTGTTAAATCCAAGGAACGACAATATCTTTAAAGCCAATTGTCAGCGATTAAAACCGTTCTTTGAGAATTTTCCTTCAGAAGGTATGTCCATACCTCTGACTGATCCTGTGTATCAGGATGATTGAGCTCTTAGTCTGATGGAGGTGTAGAGTAGTTAGGATTAGGATTTTGTTGCTTTCGTTTACTTTTTCATAGGTTTGTTAGGAGGAGATGAAATTCCACTTTTCATTCTCTCAGGTACTATCATTGCTCACTCCCCTTTATTTTTGAATTGCTCTCATGTTTTGCTCATTGCATATCTTTTACATTGAGGACAATGCACGATTTGGTTGGGGGGTGTAAGATCAGTAGGATGAGTCCAGTGTTTTGTAACATCTCGAGCAATTAGTAGGAACTTTTTCAATTTTTCAAAAATTCAAAACTCCGTTGGAAAACTTTGCTTCTATGCATTTGGGATGGTGTGAGTATAAGAAAAAGGAAAAGTAAAGTGAGTGAAGTTGAATACCTTGAGCAATTTCTAAGATACTAGTTTTATATGTGAATTCCCCTATTTTTATGATTGATAGAATTTCTAAACACTTTTACACCTAGTTCACATTACACGATTCTCACGTTTTGAAAGGATTATGTAGAATTGTGAATTGGTAAAGTTTGGATTTGAGGCATTGAGAAACCAAGCCAGGGTACTTTGTCCATCCTTGTCCATGGGAAAATAACGAAAGATATGGATTTCTAAAAATCCTATCTAAGGAAAAAGAAACGGAAAGGAATGATGAAAATATGGGAATGATGGAGAATATGGTGGAAAATTCCGAAAAGGGCTAACTATTACCAACCGGGGGATGGTCTACCCGTAACCAAAGCCGAAAATGGGACGTAGTGTGAAAGCCATCAGAAGAACGGTAAGGCAAATTCCTATCATAGGCTTGTTGTTGATCTATACATCGTTGAATCCATACCTTAAGTAATTCATAAGGAAGGTAACCCCGGAAATCCATGAGATGAACATTCACCAAGTACATTAGGTTAAATTGTTTGGATTCTTCTATTTATCAATCAATCAGCGGGAATTTCATATAAGTGCTTGTTATGTTATGAGAAGGTCACTATCATTGAGTTTTCCTGATTCTTGCACTCACATATCATTAAGTATATAGAAACATGGTTTCTGGAGGAGAGTTGGGCTTTGAAGAATGAAATTTGTTTCATGCATGTTTTGCTTGGGACTAGCAAAATGCTGGTTGGGGGGTGTGTTGAGCTCTTAAATGTGCATATTCTAACCCCATTTTATCACTAAATATGCTTGAAATACATGGACCCAACTAATGCATGGTTTTGTGGCTGTAGGAGTAAAAAAGAGAAGTCAACAAATGAGGGCTAAGATAGGTCATTTACACATCTTGAAGATCAAAGTAATGAAGGACCAAAGGTGGAGCAAAAGCACATTGAAGGTGAAGGAGGAGGAGCTGAAGATTTCAGCTAAGTTCATGTCCACTGGCCGGCCGGTCACAGCCACCGACCGGCCGGCCAAACTCTCCAGAAAGACCAAAATCTCTGGACCCCTTTTTATGAAGGCCGATCGACTGACTGGCCGGACAGACTGGTTGACCAGCCGGCCGACCGGCCGGCTGAAGGGTCTGCCTATCCGCTGCAATGTTCAGAAAACTCAGCAGATTGAAGCAAATCCACCGGCCGGCCAGCTGACCGGTCGGCTGGTGGGTCGGACTGTGTAAAAAATACTCCAGTGAAAATTTTAATTGCAAGCACTTTGTTTGACCAGCCGGACAGGGGGTCCGATCGGTCGGCTGCGTAAGAAAACTTCTTTTGCAAGCTTCGAAAACCTCTACGCAAAACGTAAATATGCGGGATTTCTCGAAGTTTCTTCGCACCTAGGGTTCCAAAGCTATAAAAGGACTCGTCCACTATGTTCCTAAGGTATCCTAGAGGAGATTAAGCACGGTGGGAGACGACGGAAGTCGGATTCGGAGTTCTACAACTCCTCCTAGTTTGTTCTTTTAGTTTTATGTTTTGTTTAGTTTGTTTCATGTTTCCTTGCATCATGAATGGCTAAACCTCTTAGCTAGGGCTAAGAGGTGAAGCTTGTAGTGAATCTAAGATGTTTCAATTCGTTTGATTTGGTTTCAAGTTGGATTATTAGTGAAGAACAATGGTTTGAAGTTTAAATAAAGTTCTAAGTAGTGTTTCTTAATCTTATGATGGCTCATGGATGTTTAGAAGAATTGCTTGAGTTCTTAACTGTTTTGAGCTAGTCTAGACCTGTATGATTCGAGGAATTGAATTCAATACACTCTAGATCTATGATCTTCATGTGGGAGCTTCACATCAAAAGTCTATGTTTCTGAAAATTCTGGATTATGTGAGATTGTGTATGTGATTGGGATCAAGTTCAAATCATGATATAGTTTTATCTTGTGACAGGATTTAATGATGATTATGGTTGTGACCTTAACCTATTGGAATTAGGACTAACCTATGCAATTGAGTGTGCTCAAGTCCTAGCTTGAATTGAGAGAATCATGTCCATGATTCACACATATGACAGGTTGATTGTTTTAACTGCTCTATCATCCGACTAGATAGAACTTAATTTCGATTCTAGTTGAGAAAGTGAGAAACCACAGTGAATTGAGCATCAAGGATTGCTACAAGTGGATCCTTGAACCCCTAGTGCCTTTTTATTAATTGATTACCTTCAGTTTAATTCAAAAGTGTTATCTTCATCAAATTACTAAAATTTTGTTAGTTAGTTCTTCAGTAGAAACCATTAGAAGTGTTTTGTGAATTCCTACACAAGTCCCTATGGATCGACCTCGGTCTTACCGAGATTATTACTACATCGCAACCTTACACTTGGGGAAGCGAACATTAGAATATGTATAATTTAAGAGCTTAACACACTCCCCAACCAGCATTTTGCTAGTCCCGAGCAAAACATGTGTGTAACAATTCACTTATCTAAAAACTCAATTCCCTTTTAGAAACTATACTTCTATAGACTTAAAGACATATAAGTATGAAATTTAGAGAAACTTAATGATATCAAACTGAAATCCTAAATTCCCTAAACATAATAAGTATTTTACATAGAATCTCCATCGATTGATTGAGAAATAGAAGAATTTGAACAAGTGCTTTCTAGTGTGTATAGTAAATGTTCATCCCATGATTCTCTAAGGATTACATTCTTTATAAATCAGTGAAACTAAAGATTTAAAAGTGTACACATCAACCAAATGCCTCTGACAAGAATTTACCTTATCGTTCCTTCGACGGCATTCACACTACTTCCCATTTTCAGCTTTGGTTACAGGTAGACCATCCCCTGGTTAGTAACAGGTGGCCAGTAATACCCCAAAAATTTGAGTGCATGAGTAAGTACACGTGTGCGTGTTCACACGTGAGAAATTAAGTTCTAGGCCGTTTTGTTCACACGCATGCATATATGTATACATTTGTACGTATTTCGACACTTTTAGGCCTTTGAAAAACTTTGTGTACTTAGTTAAGTCAATAAACTAACCGTTAGAATGATCTGTCATTGCTAGATTAAAATATTTAACCGTCCACTTCGATTTCGAATTATGCGATCAATGTAAACACATCGTACGATCTTCACATCGTCCTGTACACATGTCTGTCCATAAATCTGATCCGTACATCTTGTTCATCACCAAGTATTTGCTTAGATCATTGATTTACCAACCCTATGAACCTCCTCAGGCGTGTTTATAACACTCTAGGATTTTAGAATTATTTAAATTATGATTTAGTTAATTATTTAATAAATTAAATGACTGTTAATATTGATAAATTAATAATAAATCATCCATATGAAATTAGGGTAGGGTCCCTATATTAAAGTTGCTCAAAATAAACCTTAGAACAGCGTAGAAGTGTCGGATTTCACAAAACTCGCAAATTTACAATAATTATGAAAATGCCATTAGTTAAACTTAAGTTAAACTGACATTTTTAAGTATTCTAGTTTCTGACAATCAGTTTCATGAAAAACTTCATATAATAGCTTATGGGCACATTTTAGCTGTACACGTCGAATTTTAGCTGTCCGATCATCCTACAAATGCCCTAATCAGAAATCAGGCCATAAGTGGGCCACCTGATCTCAGATCTGTCTCATTTTTTGTACCAAACCCTAATATCATGTGGCCTACTTGATGGTCAGAGTATATTTCTTACATACATCACCGTGGGACCCATCGCTCGGTCAAACTCGCGTTAATCGTGCATTAACAGAAGACAGATCGTCTTCTTCTCTGCCCGCTGCGATAGCAGCGTTCGCTGTCCGCGCGACTCAACCAAGTCGGCCCACACCATCCATCATGGTGTACCCCATTGATCAATCCACACCGTTCATACATCACTTTATCGCCGGGAAAATAGTCCTCTCATTTTGTTTTGTCGAACATTGTATATATAGCCCACACCAGACAGTTGTTTCCAACCAATGAAAACTAAAACTGTCAGGATCTGGGTCCCTGTCTTGCATGGACATCCAAGATCAATTGTGCCAAGGTCGTGTGGACCCCACCTACCTTTCTAACGATCCCAAGTGGCGTAGGTTACAAGAAAGAGGAAACTGAATCCTTCTTAGAATCGGAAACCTAACCGATCGCACGTCCGATCGAAATCTTCCTTTACTCAGCTATAAAGCCAACCGTTCATCCCTGCCTCTTCAAAAAAAAGTAGAGAGAGAGAGAGAGAGAGAGAGAGAGAGAGAGAGAGAGAGAGAGAGAGAGCCGTTAGAGTGAGAGAGGTCGTGTGGTCTCTCTAACCAGTGGGGGACCCACCTACTGTTGCTATTCCTGTTTCTGGGAAAACTCTCCATCAAAGAAGAAGGAGAAAGAAAGAAAGAAGAAAGAAGAAGAAAGAAGAAGAGATTTCTTCTCTAAATCGAGTCGACTCGCTGAGTCAACTCAGATTCAAGCTAAGACTTATTTGAAGCCTAGGAATCATTAATCGGTGAGTGATTCATCATAGAAATTTCTAGTTAATACTTCTTTCCTTAATTTTGTTTGTTTCTAAGTATGATTTTCAATTTCCATGTTATCCTTCAACATAGTTCGTAGGTAACGATCCATCCCTTGATCTCTTTCTAAACTAAACTTAGAATCGTATTTGATCCTAGGTAAGGGATTCAGATTTTAGTTTCCATTCTTAAGAATCTTCTTACAATATTTGTTTCCTATTTAGTTTCTTTTCTTAACATTCTCTTTCTTATTGCGCAAGTCAAAATTTTAAGAATACGATTGACTTAGGCTATATACTTACGACGACAACGATATACAACACTAGATAGTTGAAGTATTATCCAAATTCTATGAGTATTGACATTACACTTCCCAATCGACACTCACCTAGAGTTTGAATAAAGAGACCCCTAACGAAGTTGATGCATGCATGGTGTGATTTGATTGAATGATGAATTGCATTATGTGCTTGATGAATGCTTTCATAAACTCATGACATATGCATATATTTATACACTGCGACAGAACAGGAACATGGTTGATTTACTGCCTCGCTGTACCGGTTGGGTGAGCATGATTGATTTACGATAGGTTCCTAATGTTCAGTGGCAGCGAGTTCTGGTCGTTTCACTTATTGAGCATGGTTGATTTGCTCAGTTGGATCAGTGGTGTATGGTTGATTTGCCCACTGGCGTGCATGGTTGATTTGCCGCCTCGCTGTGCCGGTTAGGTGAGCATGGTTGATTTGCGGCAAGTTCCTAATGTTCAGTGGCAGGGAGTTCCTAGACGTTTATTGCTCTTGAACGTATCATAACATACATGACATCATAATAATCATGTTTCATTTATAATAAATCATAAAGTGTATCAATCATAACCTCATCCTCGTATATTTCATACAATTCTATCCGTTGGTGATTCACATCCTTTCTCTTCTTAACTGGAATATTACCTGTGATGGAAATGACCTCACTGGGCTTTTAGCTCACCAAAATCACCACAGTTCTTGCAAGTTTTCAGGAAGAACAAGACACAGGCAAAGGAGAGTATTCAAGGGGTCTCATCCTTCTCGAGTGTCAATCGTGCCAGATTTATTTTAGTTTTGTAAAATTCAATGTAATAAGGCATTAGTGGAAAAGAGATTTTATATTTGGGGATTTATTTTAGATATATAATGTGTGGGATGGAATCTCAAGGAATCTATGCTCGAATTTTAAATTCACACCCTGGTTGTTGTACTCGAGTCCCGAATTTCGAGGCGTGACAAAATGATATCAGAGAGAGATTTCAAGAATTCCAAAGTGCCTAGGGTTAGGGCTAGCACCTAATGAAATTCAAGTAGGGTCTATAGATGAACATAGGTAAGTGTTGTAGAGAACCGGATAATAGGATAGCTTGTAGATGTTCGCTCGCCTCAAGTGTAAGGTTGCGATGTAGTAATAATTCTCGATAAGACCGAGGTCGATCCACAGGCAATAAGGTAAACCAATTCAAATTGTTCCAGCAACTTCTAATTCAATGAATTAAGGATTTCAAGTGTATAAACTAACTTAAAACATAATTGTAAAAATTTGTAATTAAAGGGAACTAAGGCTTTTGAGGATCTGCTTGTGATAGCCCTCATGTGAATTCGTTCATCCAAGCATAACACAACTAGAATTGAAGTTCTATCTCTCTTCTAGTTGGAAGATATGGCATTCAAACACAAACAATCCCTACTTAAGTTGAAGACTAAGGTTCTAGTTCTAATGAGGCACATAGAAGTCGAATATGTCGCCTTCGAAGTAACGACCATGCCAATGGACTATGGTATGCTCTAGGGTTACTATAATTCGAATCTAATAAATCCAAACATGATAATCTCAGAGAATTGCAAGGAACTCATGTCCGAAGCACATGAACTCTTATAAAACATTTAAAAAAATCACTTTTATTCAAACTAGAACTTAAAAATCCAACTACAAAGCAAAGTATTTGAATTAGAAGGAATCCAACATGATAACTACTCACAAGCTTCACCTCTTAGCTACTCTTAGCCTTAGCTAAGAGGATCTAGCCGAGCATTATCATGCTTCAACTAGAATTCAAAGAAAAATAAACAAAAAGATGAAAAACTAGAAAAAACCCTAATTGAAGGAGCTGCGATAGCTCCACGATGATCTCCCTTGCACCCCACAAACTTAGAACTCTTCTAGGATACTTTTATAGGAAAAAACCACAAACTGCCTCGGATTACGTAAAATCTTACGCACTAGTATCGGCGGTCGGACGCTGGTCGGGCGCCCGGTCAGGTAGTGGTTGGGTGCCCGACTGTGCTTGAATTCGGTCAGCAACTTTCAGGTGAAATCCCTTTTGAATATAGGGCACCCACCTGTGCTTGAATTCGGGCGCCCGACCAGCTCTAGAATTCACCAGCAGGTTCAGCATTTTATCTCCCAATTTCGGGCGCCCGACCATGTTTTGGTCGAGCGTCCGGTGGCCTTCTGATATGCATGCTCAATTCTTCTTTCTTTTAGCCGATCCAAGTCTTTCTGACCTGATTCTTCAGGGCTTCTTTTTAATGTTTTCAATGTGGTTCCAAAGGACACTTTTTGCAACAAATTCATGACTTCTCTCTCTCATCCCCACATACACAAAACAAGCATTAGATGGGTCTTTTAAGCATGCAAACCATGCATTTAATGTGATGTAATGGGTTAAAAAATGTATAAAATGGAAGCTCAACACACCCCCCAACTAGCTTTTTGCTAGTCCCGAGCAAAACATGCTTGAAACAAGTTCAACCCTCCAAAACCCAACTCTCCTTCAGAAACCATGCTTCTATACATTCCAAGACATATAAGTACAAGAATTAGAGAAACTAGGTGATAGAGGTTGCAACCTTAAACTCTCAAAACATAAGAAGTGTTTATATAGAATTCCTGCTGATTGATTGATGAATAGAAGAACTTTGAACAAAATTCAACCTAATGTGCATAGTGATGGCTCATTTCATGAGTTTATAGGGTCATCTTCTTCATAGATCAACTAAACTATAGATCTCAAGGTGTACAGATCAACAACAAGCCTATGACAAGAATTTTCCTTACCACCCTTCCGACGACTTTCACACTACGTCCCATTTCCGGCTTCGGATAGACCATCCCTCGGTTGGTAATAGGTACACATTTTCGAAAAATTTCCACCATATTCTCCATCATTCCCATGTTTTCATCCTTCCTTTTTCCCTTTTTTTGTATTAGATATGATTTTTACAAATCCATATCTTTCGTTATTTTCCCATGGACAAGGATGGACAAAGTACCCCGGCTTGGTTCCTTAACACCTCAAATCTAAGTCTAGTCAATCCACAAATTAAATAATTCTTTCAACCCATGAAAATCGTGTAATGTGAACTAGGTGTAAAAGTGTTCAAATTTTCTATCAATCACATTAATAGGGGAATTCACATATAAAACCATTATATTAGAAGTAGTTCAAGACTTGCAACATTCATCACTTCATATCTCCTTTTCTTACACCCATATCATCCCGAGTGCATAGAAACAAGGTTTTCCTAAACGAGTTTTGAATTTTCAGAAAATTCAAAATTTTTTTGCACCTATGAAGCTCGAAATGTTACAAATTGCTAGATGAGGAATCTCATCTCACCCCCCACCAAATCTTACATTGTCCTCAATGTAAAAAGATATGCAATGAGCATGAACATGAGAGCAATGGTAAAATACCAGAGAGTGAGAACAATAGTACCTGAGAGGGTCGATCATGGAAGCCTACAACTCCGACAACTAAATCCACTAAGGCAGTAGAACTAAAATAGAAAAAACAGTTAAACCTAATCTACGCTATACCTCCGTCAGACTAGGAGATCAATCATCTTGATACACAGGATCATTCAGAGTGATGGACATGTCCTCTAAGTCAAATTTCTCAACAAATGGTTTAAGGCGTTGTCCATTCACTTTAAAATAATTACCATTTGCAGCATTCTCTATCTTGACAGCCCAATGAGGAAAAACTTTTATAACAATATATGGGCCAGTCCATCGAGATCTCAATTTTTTCGGAAAAAGATGAAGTCGGGAATTGTACAAGAGCACTTTCTGACATTCATGGAAGGATGTCCTGAAGATATGTTTGTCATGAAAGGCCTTCATCCTACTCTTGTAAATTCTCGAGTTCTCATAAGCATCGTTCTGGATCTCATTAAGCTCATTTAATTGGAGTTTGCGAAGCAAGCTAGCCTTGTCAATGTCAAAATTCAAAGCTCGAATCGCCCAATAGGCTTTGTGTTCAATCTCCACAGGTAAGTGGCAAGCTTTCCCATAGACAAGTCTATAGGGGGGCATACCAATGGGGGTCTTGTAAGCGGTACAGTGAGCCCAAAGTGCTTCGTCTAATCTAAGCGACCAATCTTTGCGATCCAGCGTCATCGTCTTTTTCAAAATTTGTTTGATTTTTCGATTGGATATTTCAGCTTGCCCACTTGTCTGTGGGTGGTATGGAGTACTCACCTTATGCCTAATGCCATATTTCTTCATTGAGGCTTCGAAAGGCTTATTACAAAAGTGAAAACCACCATCACTAATGATGGCTCGAGGCGTTCCAAATCTGAAAAGTATGTTTTCTTTAAGCAACTTTAGAACCATATGATGATCATTGGTTTTACATGGAATTGCCTCTATCTATTTAGACACATAGTCTACGGCAAGTTATATATAGACATGTCCAAAAGATGAGGGGAATGGTCTCACGAAATCGATGCCCCAACAGTCGAATACTTCAAGATGTTGAATTGGGGTAAGGGGCATTATATTCCGACAGGACAACCCTCTTAGCTTCTGGTAGCGCTTGCACGCTTTGCGAAACTCGTGGGTGTCTCTAAATAGAGTAGGCTAATAAAAGCCACACTGTAAAATTTTCGTAGTGGTTTTCTTGGCGGAAAAGTGACCCCCACATGCTTGATCATGACAAAAGGAGATGACAGAATTATGTTCATCATCAGGGACACATCTCCTAATTATTTGATCTGGGCAATATTTAAAAAGTAAAGGTTCATCCCAGAAAAATCTGCGCACTTCCCTCAGAAATTTTCATTTGTCTTGCGTAGTCCAATGAATCGGCATCGTACCTGTGGAAAGATAATTGGCTATGTTAGCGTACCAAGGTGGATGCATAGCAACAAAGAGTTGCTCATCAGGGAATGAGTCCTCAATAGGTGACTCGTCAATGGAATTAGGTAGGACTAGACGGGACAGATGATCCGCCACCACATTCTATACCCCCTTCTTGTCCTTGATCTCCAAATTGAATTCTTAAAGGAGTAGGATCCATCTAAGCAAACGGGGCTTAACATCCTTCTTAGAAAGAAGGTGCTTCAGCGCCACATGATCCGTGTAAACAATGACCTTTGATCTTATTAAGTAAGGCCTGAATTTTTCAAGGCAAAAATGACGGCTAGGAGTTCCTTCTCCGTAGTCGAGTAATTGACTTGGGCAGGATTCAAGGTCCTACTCGCATAGTTGATAACGTGGGACTTTTTATCTTTCCTTTGGCCTAGCACTGCCCCAATAGCATAATTGCTCGCATCGCACATCAACTCAAAAGGTACGGACTAATCCGGTGGTTGCATAATAGGAGCGGTTGTCAACATGTATTTCAGCTTTGAAAAAACTAATTGACATTCGGCACTCCACTCAAATTGGTTCTCCTTTTGGAGAAGGTTACATAAGGGCCTTGAGATATGACTGAAATCCTTTATGAGCCTTTTATAAAACCGGTGTGTCCAAGGAAGGACCGCACATCGCGTATGCTCTTAGGTGGTGGTAGGTTGGAAATAATATCAATTTTAGCCCGATCTACCTCTATTCCATTGGACAAGATGATATGTCCAAGGACTATTCCTCTTTGTACCATAAAATGACACTTCTCCCAGTTTAAGACAAGGTTCTTTTCCTCACACCTTATCAAGATCAACTTCAAGTGATTTAGGCAATCCTCGAAAGTACAACCGAAAATGGAGAAATCATCCATGAATACCTCAAGAAACTCACCCACCATGCCTGAGAAAATACTCAACACGCATCGCTGGAATGTGGCGGGTGCATTACATAGTTCGAATGGCATTCTTCGGTATGTGAAGGTGTCAAACGGGCATGTAAAAGTGGTCTTCTCTTGGTCTTTTGGGGCTATCTCAATTTGATTGTAACCGGAATAGCCATCTAGGAAGCAATAATAGGAATGACCCACTAGCCTTACCAAAATTTGATCCATGAATGGGAGAGGGAAGTGGTCCTTCCTACTGATCGTGTTTAGCTTCGATAATCAATGCACATATGTCAACCGGTGGTCACTCTAGTCGGTATAAGCTCACTGTTGGCATTTTCTACAATGGTGATACCGGACTTCTAAGGGACAACTTGGGTAGGACTCACCCATTGGCTATCCGAGATGGGGTAGATGATACCCACATCTAGTAGCTTTAACACCTCAGTTTTGAAAACCTCCATCATATTTGGATTTAACTTTCTTTGAGGTTGTCTAGTCGTTTTCGCATTCTCTTCGAGGTGAATACGGTGAGTACATACCGAAGAGTTTATCCCCTTGAGGTCCGCTATTGTCCAACCTATGGCTCCCTTATGTTCTTTGAGTAGCTCAATCAACTTGAGCTCTTGGCCTTTTTCTAGGTGAGAGGCGATGACTATTGGGAACGTTTGTTCTTGACCCAAATATACATATTTTAGCTCGGATGGCAATGGTTTAAGGTCAAGCTTCGGTGGTTTGATGTTAGACGGTAAAGGCCTTGATGTAGTAGGTGGCAATCTTTCAAAATGGGGCCTCCACCGGCTAGTACCAACTACCAGTTTCTCAATATTCAATGCTTGTAGAATATCACTGATGATGGGGTCTTTGGAATCCATGAAATGTGCTAAGCATGTCTCCAAGCTTTTTAGTGGTTCAAGTTGGAGGATCTATTCTTCTTCACAAGATTCGAGCATGTTTACCTCGAAGAGCTCATCGTCATCAACATCCCTATGCCTTTTGCCCAAGTGGAACACATTAACCTCTAATGTCATGTTCTCAAAAGATAATTGCATCACCCCGTTCCAGCAATTTATGATTGCGTTTGATGTAGCAAGGAACGGACGGCCTAAAATCATCGATATTTGAGTGCTAGCATCTATAACCGGTTGTGTGTCCAAGACAATAAAATCCACCGGGTAGTAGAATTTGTCAACTTCGACTAGGAACATCCTCAACTATCTCTCTTAGTACACGGATGGATCTATCAGCGAGTGGCAACGTGGTTTTGGTGGGTTTTAATTCACCAAGACCCAATTGCTCATATATCGAGTACGGGATTAAGTTTATGCCTGCCCCCAAGTCTAACAATGCATGCTTAATCTGGTAGTCTCCAATGATACATGAGATTGTGGGACTAACGGGATCTTTGAATTTTGGGGGGGTCTTTTGATTGAGGATGGCACTCACTTACTCATTTAAGAAGGCCTTTCGCTGCACATTATATTTGCGTTTGGTTGTGAATAAGTCCTTTAGAAACTTGGCAGAAGAGGGGATTTGTTTGATGGCATCAAGCAATGGAATGTTGATCTTGACTTGTCTGAAAATCTCTAAGATGTCATGAGAGTTTGGGAGAGATTTTGGAGCAACCAATCTCGAAGGGAATGGTGCTACGGGCTTGTAAACGCGTTCCGTTTCTTGTGGGGCTAAGTTAGATCCGTCCTCATCATCAGAATTTACCGGATCATTAGGCTTGTCGGCCTTCACCGGAATAGATTTGTCAATTTGCTTGTCACTTCTAAGAGTGGTGATGGATTTGTCTTGCTCCATATGTTGGTTGGAGAGATTAGGGATGCTTATTTCATGTACTTACTTTGGATTGGGCTGAGGTTGGGCCGGAAAGGTCCCTTCCCTAGCATTCAAGCGTCCTTTAATCTCATCAACCGAGACTTTAAGCTCTTAGAACATTTGCTGATTTGATTGATTGATTTACGTTTGCCCTTGCATAAACGCTTTTAAGGTATCTTCCATCGAGAATTGAGGTGGGGCCATATTTTGCATGGGTGGCCCTCCTTGAGAGTTGGTAGGATTGCCTGTGGGAGCATTCTTCCAACTGAAGTTTAGGGTGGTTCTTCCAAGTAGAATTGTACGTGTTACCCACTGGTCCATTGAAAGGCCGTTGATAACCATATGTGGCATTTGCGTGTTCTTGTAACACCTCTTGAAATGTAGGAATTGTAGGACAATCTTTCGTAGCATGTATATTAGTGAAACAAATCCCACACGTGTTCTCAATAGCTTCATTGGACTTTGAAATCCTACTCTTACTAAGTTCCATGGCCTCAATCTTCCTTGTGAGGCTGGCTAGCCTTGAATTTACATCATCTTCCTCCTTGAAGATATAAATCCCTCCTTTCTCTTTTTCTTGAGTAGGCTTGGGGTTATTAGATTTATTCGAGGTATCCCATGATTGGGCATTCTCGGCCAACATATCCAAATAGCTCCAAGATTCATCTAGATTTTTGCTCATAAACTTGCCGTTGCACATCATCTCTACAAATTGGCACATATTGGAACTTAAACCATCATTAAAGAAGTTTATGATTCACCAACTTTTGTAGCCCTGATGTGGGCAAGCAAGTAGGAGGTCCTAAAACCTTTCCCAACATTAGAAGAATGGTTCACTCTCTTTAGCCGAAAAAATCATTATCGCTCTTTGAAGGGTGTTCAGTTTTATGAGCCGGGAAGAACTTTTTCAAGAATTCCCGGGTCATCCCGTTCCATGACCCTATCGAATGTGGTTTAAGAGAGTGAAGCCAAGTCTTGAATCGTTCTTTTAATGAAAAGGGAAAAAGTTTAAGTTTAATGGCATCTTCGGAAAGATTAGTGTATTGCAAGGTAGCCACCACTTCTTCAAATTCCTTTAAGTGCAAATATGGGCTTTCAGAGTCTAACCCATGGAACTTTGGTATAAGTTGAATCACACCCGGCTTTATATCAATATTTCCCTCGGTTGGTGGTAAGACCACGCACGAGGGTATAGTTGCACAGACTAGTTGTAGGTAGTCCTGTAATGATCTCATTGGAGGAACGTTATGTACCTCATTCTCTCCTACTCTCTCTTGATTTGCGTTTGTAGTTGGAGTAGAAGGGGGGGGGGGGGGGGGGGGGGGGGGGGGGGGGGGGGGTGGGGATTCCTTAAAGGTGTTTGATCCATACCCCCAAACTATCATAATGTTCTACAGATTTTTGGACTTGTCTATGAACGGAGAGTGGTCCAACTAAACCACTTTCGGATTAGAGATGATTATTGTGGTCTCGTTCCCAACGGGACATAAACCACAAAATCCAAAATCCTAAACCAATCCTAAGTCCTAAAATCTGAAAATGAAAACAAAAAAAACCTAAAAGAGTTCAAGTTGGAAGGATAGTACCGATTTGCTTGAACTAGAAGAACTTCCTACAAAACAAAACAAACTTTGTTAGTTCTAGAATTTAGAAAAACTAATCCTAAGTAAACAATAAAACCTAACTACTTCTACTCTATAGCCACTAAAGCAATTTAGAACCGTTTAACCTAGTTTCCCTCGACAGCAGTGCCAAAAACTTGTTCGCTCGCCTCAAGTGCAAGGTTGCGATGTAGTAATAATTCTCGATAAGACCGAGGTCGATCCACAGGGAATAAGGTAAACCAATTCAAGTTGTTCCAGCAACTTCTAATTCAATGAATTAAGGATTTCAAGTTTATAAACTAACATAAAACAGAATTGTAAAAATTTGTAATTAAAGGGAACTAAGGCTTTCGAGGATCCACTTGTGATAGCCCTCATGTGAATTCGTTCATCCAAGCATAGCACAACTAGAATTGAAGTTCTATCTCTCTTCTTGCTGGAAGATATGGCATTCAAACACAAACAATCCCTACTTAAGTTGAAGACTAAGGTTCTAGTTCTAATGAGGCACATAGAAGTCGAATATGTCGCCTTCGAAGTAACGACCATGCCAATGGACTATGATACGCTCTAGGGTTACTACAATTCAAATCTAATCAATCCAAACATAATAATCTTAGAGAATTGCAAGGAACTCATGTCCGAAGCACATGAACTCTAATAAAACATAAAAAAATATCACTTTTATTCAAACTAGAACTTAAAAATCCAACTTCAAAGAAAAGTATTTGAATTAGAATGAATCCAACATTATAACTACTCACAAGCTTCACCTCTTAGCCTTAGCTAAGAGGATCTAGCCGAGCATTATCATGCTTCAACTAGAATTCAAAGAAAAACTAAACAAAAACATGAAAAACTAGAAAAAAAACCCTAATTGGAGGAGTTGCGATTGCTCCACGATGATCTCCCTTGCTCCCCACGAACTTAGAACTCTTCTAGGATACCTTAGCAAGGATGCCAAGGTGTCCTTTTATGGGAAAAACCACGAACCACCTCGGATTGCGTAAAAACTTACGCACTTGTATCGGCGGTCAGACGCTGGTCGGGCGCCCGGTCAGGTAGTGGTCGGGTGCCCTACGTGCTTGAATTCAGGTTAGCAACTTTAAGGTGAAATTCCTTATGAATATTGGGCACCCGACCGTGCCTAAATTCGGGCGCCCGAACAACTCTAGAATTCACCAGCAGTTTCAGCATTTTATCTCCCAATTTCAGGCGCCTGACCATGTTTTGGTCAGGCGCCTGGTGGCCTTCTGATATGCATGCTCAATTCTTCTTTCTTCTGGCTGATCCAGGTCTTTCTGACGTGATTCTTCAGGGCTTCTTTTCCATGTCTTTAATGTGGTTCCTAAAGGACCCTTTTTGTAACAAATTCATGACTTCTCTCTCTCTCATCCCTACATACACAAAACAAGCATTAGATGGGTCTTTTAAGCATGCAAACCATGCATGTAATTTGATGTAATGGGTTAGAAAATGTATAAAATGGAATCTCAACAGTAGACACGTAGGAATGGGTGCGCGATGTATGATTTTGTTGCTATTGTACTTATTGTTTGTTTTTGTTTTTTTATTGATGTTTGTTTTGCTTGAAAAGTTGTCAATTGCATGCCTCTGTTTGAGGATGTTCCCCATATTGTGATGTTTGATTTGTTTGTAATGTTGTTTATTTGAGGACAGTTAGTTTTGGTAGGGATCTTACTCTAGTATCAGGATTGTTTTTGTCTCCATTTGCTATGATTGTTGTGATTGCAATGTACTGTAATTGATTGCCTAGTTTGTGATGTTTTCGTTGCTTGAATGTTTTATTGATTTTCTTGCCCCTTTCATTAGTAACAAATGGTTAGACACATTAGAGTGTAAAATAGAAGTTAGGTCGGGAAGGATTTCGAATCTCAAGGATGAGATTCCTATAAGGGGGGTAGATAGTAAGAACCCAAATTCTTGTAAGCAAGTAGACATACTTGTACGCCCTCAAACCTTAGACTCGTACAGCATGTAAGACACTTAGACGTATTGTAAGGTAATACCCCCATCAGTTAGCTTGTAGGTGGATTGAATTTCGAGGATGAAATTCTGTGTAAGAGTGGTAGAATGTAATGCCCCAAAAATTTGGGCGCACAAGTAAGTACACGTGTGCGTGTTCACACGTGAGAAATTAAGTTCTAGGCCGTGTTCTTCACACGCATGCACACATGTATATACTTTTGTACGTATTCCGACACTTTTAGGCCTCTGAAAAACTTTGTGTACTTAGTTAAGTCAATAAACTAACCGTTATAATGATCTGTCATTGCTAAATTAAAATATCTAGCCGTCTGCTTCGATTTCGAATTACGCGATCAACGTAAACACATCGTACGATCTTCACATCATCCTGTACACATGTCTATACATAAATCTGATCCGTACATCTTGTCTGTCACCAAGTATTTGCTTAGATCATTGATTTTCCAACCTTATGAACCTCCTCAGGCATGTTTATAACACTCTAGGATTTTAGAATCATTTAAATTATATTTTAGTTAATTATTTAATAAATTAAACGACTGTTAATATTGGTAAATTAATAATACATCATTCGTATGGAATTAGGGTAGGGTCCCTTTATTAAAATTGCTCAAAATAAACCCTAGAACAACGTATAAGTGTTGGATTTCACAAAACTCGCAAATTTACAATAATTACGAAAATACCATTAGTTAAACTTAAGTTAAACTGACATTTTTAAGTTTTCTAGTTTCTGACAATCAGTTTCATGAAAAACTTCATATAATAGCTTATGGGCACATTTTAGCTGTACACGTCGAATTTTAGCCGTCCGATCATCCTACAAATGCCCTAATCGAAAATCAGGCTATAAGTGGGCCACCTGATCTCGGATCTGTCTCATTTTTTTGTACCAACCCCTAATATCATGTGGCCTACCTAATGGTTGGATTATATTTCTTATATACATCATGGTGGGATCCACGTGCACTATGTGCACGTATGGCGCTTGGTCAAACGCGCATTGACCGTGCGTTAACAGAAGACAAATCGTCTTCTTCTCCGCCCGCTGCGACAGCAGCGTTCGCTGTCCGCGCTACCCGACCCAGTCGGCCCACACCGTCCATCATGGTGGACCCCATTGATCAATCCACACCGTTCATACATCCCTTTATCTCCGGGAGAATAGTCCTCTCATTTTCTTTTGTCGAACATTGTATATATAGCCCATACCAGACCGTCGTTTCCAACCAATGAAAACCAAAACTGTCAGGATTTGGGTCCCTGTCTTGCATGGACGTCCAAGATCAATTGTGCCAAGTTCGTGTGGACCCCACCTACCTTTGCAACGATCCCAAGTGGTGTAGGTTACAAGAAAGAGGAAATTGAATCTTTCTTGGAATTGGAAACCTAACCGATTGCACGTCTAATCAAAATCTTCCTTTACTCAGCTATAAAGCCAACCGTTCGTCCCTACCTCTTCAGAAAGACGTAGAGAGAGAGAGAGCCATTAGAGAGAGAGAGAGAGGAGAGAGAGCCGTTAGAGAGAGAGAGAGGAGAGAGAGCCGTTAGAGAGAGAGAAAGAGAGGAGAGAGAGAGGTCGTGTGGTCTCTCTAACCAGTGGGGGACCCACCCACTGTTGCTGTTCCTGTTGTTGGGAGAACTCTCCAAAAAAGAAGAAGAAGAAGAAAGAAAGAAAGAGGAAAGAAGAAAGAAGGAAGGAGAAAGAAAGAAGAAAGAAGAAAGAATAATAGATTTCTTCTCTAAACCGAGTCGACTTGCTGAGTCAACTCAGATTTAAGCTAAGACTTATTTGAAGCCTAGGAATCATTAATCGGTGAGTGATTCATCATATAAATTTTTAGTTAATACTTCTTCCCTTAATTTTGTTTGTCTCTAAGTACGATTTCCAATTTTCATGTCATCCTTCAACATGGTTCGTAGGTAACGATCCATCCCTCGATGTCTTTCTAAATTAAACTTAGAATCGTATATTTGATCCTAGGTAAGGAATTCAGATTTTAGTTTCCATTATTAAGACTCTTTTTACAATATTTGTTTCCTATCTGGTTTCTTCTCTCAACATTCTCTTTCTCGTTTCGCAAGTCAAAATTTTAAGAATACGATTGACTTAGGCTATATACTTACGGCGACAACGATATATAACCCTAAATAGTTGAAAGATTATCCAAATTCTATATAGTCTTAACATTACACTTCCTAATAGACACTCACCTAGAGTTTGAATAAAGAGACCCCTAACGAAGTTGATGCATGCATGGTGTGATTTGGTTGAATGATGGATTGCATTATGTGCTTGATGAATGCTTCCATAAACTCATAACATGTGCATATATTTATACACTGCGACAGAATAGGAGCATGGTTGATTTGATTCCTACCGTGCATGGTTGATTTGCCGCCCCGCTGTACCAGTTAGGTGAGCATGGTTGATTTGCGACAGGTTCCTAATTTTCAGTGGTAGCGAGTTCCTAGACATTTATTGCTCTCACACGTATCATAACATACATGACATCATGATAATCATGTTCCATTTATAATAAATTATAAAGTGTATTAATCATAACCTCATCCTCGTATATTTCATACAATTCTATCCATTGATGATTTGTATCCTATCTCTTATTAACTGGAATATTACCTGTGATGGAAATGACCTCACTGGGCTTTTAGCTCACCAAAATTACCACAGTTCTTGCAGGTTTTCAGGAAGAAAAAGACATAGGCAAAGGAGAGTATTCAGGGGGTCTTATCCTTCTCGAGTGTCAATCGTGCCAGATTTATTTTAGTTTTGTAAAAATTCAATGTAATAAGGCATTAGTGGAAAATAGATTTTATATTTGGGGATTTATTTTAGATATATAATGTGTGGGATGGAATCTCAAGAAATCTATGCTCTAATTTTAAATTCACACCCTGGAACTCGGGCTTTAGGTTGTTGTACTCGAGTCCTGAATTTCGGGGCGTGACATAGCCCTTTTCGAAAGTTTTCACAAATATATTCAATGACAACCATACTTTCTTTCTTTTTTCATATACATTAGATAGGATTTTTAGAAATCCATATCATCCATTCTTTTCTCTTATTTTCACATGAACAAGGATGGACAAAGTTCCCCGGCTTGGTTCCTTAACGCCTTAGATCTCAATCTAGCCAATCTACAAGTCTACATAATCCTTTCAACTTATGAGAATCGTGTAGTGTGAACTAGACTCAAAAGTGTTCAAACATTCTTTCGATCATATAAATAGGGGAATTCATATAGAAAACTACTATATTACAGGCTTTAAAGAGGTTTAAAATCAATCACTTCATCTCTCTTTCTCTCATACTCGTAACATCCCAAGTGCATAGAAACAAAGTTTTCCAAAAGAGTTTTGAATTTTCAAAAAAATAAAAAAAATTTACAACATAAATTGCTCGAAATGTCACAAAGTACTAGATTCATTTAGGAATCTCACCCTCCAACTAAAATCTTGCATTGTCCTCAATGTAAAAAGATATGCAATAATCAAAGACATGAGAGCAATGAAAAAGAGACAGGGTGAGAACGAGAGTACCTGAGAGAGTTGATCATGGAAGTCTACAACTCCGACAATTAAATAATTCAAACTAATATAAACTACTCTATACCTCCATCAGACTAGGAGGTCAATCTTGATACACAATCATTCAAAGGAATGGAATCTAGTAGGATTATGAGGTGGAGTAAAAGATTTTTCAGTAATACCATCCACCTTCCTTCTTTATAGTGCATATGGGTGATGTTCATCATTCTAATCCATTGAAAATCCTGCTGAAAAAGTTCAGTTGGTTTATGAAAGTTATCACTCTATATGTTAGGAAAGGAGAATTTCTTCAGTTGGAAATCATCAAATATGAATCTCCTTTCCAACTTGTCTGGGGAAAAATTATTCAAGGGTCATCCCAGAGATGGTGTGCACTTCGGTTTGAACAAACTAAAGGGATGTGGAGACTTGTATTTCTTTTTCATAAGTTGGTATGGTCTCCACATTTTTAGATTCTACCAGTGCTTCCACAATTGATACTTTGGTGTTACATTCCATGGAAGGAGTCCTTGTGGGCACCGGTGAAGTTTCCCTTGAGGCATTAATAATGTCACAGATCATAGGATCATCCCAATCCTCAAAATATGCCAAACACTTTTCTAGAGTGTAGGAAACTTTGACCTTTTAGGTCACTTATGTAGGTTAAAATAAGTCCTCAACCACTACACATTCAGAAATTGGCCTCTCCATAGGCAAATCAAGCACCAATCCATCAACTTCTTGCATGAAAAAATTGCTCAAATCAGTGGTTAGTGAATTGTCAATCAAAATTTCAGATTTTGGTTCTTCTAAGGTCTTATCAATATCTAAATTTATTTTTTCCTTGGAATGAGCCAAGCAAACTTCCAAGGTTTTGAAAAATCTAGTCGAGGGTGTGTGGACCCTCGCCGTCCCGCGCTCCCACACGATGTTCTTCCTTTCCCTTTCGGAAAAAAAGAAAGAAGAGGATGCGTGAGTGCGAATCGCTGTTTGTGCTACTGGCTTGCCTCGTTCTCGAGGGCTTTGTTTAGGTTGTCATGTTAAGCTGGATGTGTTTAAATGAGTTTATATAAGACCAGAGTCGCCACTAGCCAGTTACTTCGAGTCTACAGTCGGCTAGACCTCGTAGAAACGTTGGAGAAGGGGATCCGAAGATTCCTTTATCTAAAATGACTCCTTTTGATCTGCGGCCAGAGATTCGAGGTAAGGGATCACGGTTACAGAGTGGGAAGAGGTTAAGCACCCCACACACTGCCCGTACCGAAGTATGGTCTCTACTTCACAGAATCGAACTAACACTTGAAAGTCTATTTTAATCCTCGTATATTCTCATAGATGACATGATGCATGAATGCAGGTCTGAACAGTAAGAGTTTCTGATGGGCAGGTTTCCATTAACAGGCAAGCCCAGAGCATACGCTCGAACTGACAGGTGCTTTATGCGAGATGCATGATGTGTATTTGAATAATCAAAGTGCTTGCAGTGAAGCAGGGGGGTTGGAAGAAAAGTAAATGTTGCACTTATGCTAGATGCGAATGAGATGATACTAGTGAGGAATAGCTAGATGGACGGAGGTGTCGCAAGGATTGGCTTCGAGTGGCTGGATCAAGACTTGGATGACTTGGGAGACTTGGACCAGTGGTCAGGCTAGGCTGGACCAGGGCTAGGCTCTCCTCACTCGGGCTCTCCTTGGTGGAAAAATGGGCTAAAAGGGTGGAGGAGGACTCGAACGGACATGATCTCTCTGGGCTTGGTCGTGTGTTGAAATGAGAAGGGGAGAAGAGTATTTATAGCAGAGGGCAGTGGCAGTTCTTATAAATAAGTTTGGGCGGCCCCCTGGACGCTCCTCGGTTTCCAGCGCGTGGTACGATCATGTCTTGGGGCTGCTGTTTTGATTTAGTGGGTTGACTCGGTGAGTTGACTCGGCGGGTCGACTTGGTGATTTGACTCGGCGGGTTGACTCGGTGTTTTGACTCGGCGGGTTGACTTAGCGGGTTGACTCGGTGTTTTGATTCAGCGGGTTGACTCAGTGGGTTGACTCAGTGAGTTTGACTTTTTTAGGATTTTTTGACTGGTTTTTCTTATGGGGGGTTTTTCAGGCTGATGTTTAGGGGCGAGTTGGCTAGGTTCAGGCTTGAGTTGGACTATGGATTGGGGCTTACAAGGGTGAGTTTGGTTGAGTTTGGACTTGGGATTTGGGGGTATGGTCCTCCATTCGTCCAGCTATCTCTACCAACATTGTAGCCGAAGGTGGGGTGTCTACAGATGCCCCTCTTTGGCAGAGGTTGCGTGCAACCGAATGCCAAAGCGAGTGGACACCCCACTTCTGACCCAGTCATTCATAGATCATGGTTTGAAAAATCTTTGCTTGCCTTTGCATCTGTGCCAGTTGATCGTCTGGAAATCGATCACTTGCACATACCGCGGAAGTTTGGAGAAAACGTTGCGATTGTCCCTGCAGGTTGCTGTAACCTGGGTACCCAATTGCAACCCTTCCGTTCCCGATTGGTACTAACATCCGAAAGGTACAGTAGAGCCTCTGCGTCCGTAGTCTTACGAGGATACTGACCCTTTGATTGATTGTGATGTTTGATGTTTTTCCGGTTCACTTTAGGAGTACTTGTTTCGCTTGACTATCAAAGTGGTTAGATGCCCTGCATCATGTAGTCTTATGGGATTCTACTACCTCGACTTGGACTTAGTCAAGGTACTTCAGGCATCCACGCCTAGGTATGTGCGGCTGGTCTTTTTCCACCCGATCTGCTGATTTTGATGCTTGGTTTGCAATTTATTCTTTCCTCGATTGTGGTCTGGAATCTTTGTTGTCCTTTGTATCTGAGTCAGTTGATTATTTGGAGATTGATAACTCGCACATACCGTGGGAGTTTGGAGAAAACGTTGCGATTGTCCCTGCAGTTTGCTGCAACCTGGGTACCCAATTGCAACCCTTCCGTTCCCGATCGGTACTAACATCGGAAAGGTACAGTAGAGCCTCTGCGTCCGTAGTCTTATGAGGATACTGACCCTGTGATTGATTGTGATGTTTTATGTTTTCCCGGATTACTCCAGGAGTACTTGTTTCGCTTGACTGTCAAAGTGGTTAGATGCCCTGCGTCATGTAGTCTTACGGGATTCTACTACCCCGACTTGGACTCAGTCAAGGTACTTCAGGCATCCACGCCTAGGTATGTGCGGGTGGTCTTTTTCCACCCGATCTGCTGATTTCGATGCTTGGTTTGCAATTCATTCTTTCCTCGATTGTGGTCTGGAATCTTTGTTGTCCTTTGTATCTGAGTCAGTTGATTGTTTGGAGATTGATAACTCGCACATACCGTGGGAGTTTGGAGAAAACGTTGCGATTGTCCCTGAAGTTTGCTGCAACCTGGGTACCCAATCACAACTCTTCCATTCCCGATCGGTACTAACATCGAAAAGGTATAGTAGAGCCTCTTCGTCTGTAGTCTTACGAGGTTGCTGACCCTGAGACTGATTGTGTGATGTTTGATGTTTTCCCAGATCACTCCAGGAGTACTTGTTTCGCTTGACTGTCAAAGTGGTTAGATGCCCTGCGTCATGTAGTCTTACGGGATTCTACTACACCGACTTGGACTCAGTCAAGGTACTTCAGGCATTCACGCCTAGGTATGTGCGGGTGAACTCTTTCCACCCGATCTGCTGATTTTGATACTTGGGTTACAATTCATCGTTTCCACCTGTTCAAATGGTTTCTTTGACCGAGCCTTTTGGCTTTCATCTTTTCGTATCTTGGCATGTGGTACGACCGCACTGACACTGGAGTTCAGTTTAACCGTACTTTGAGTGCATTGGATCCAATGGTCTCCGGGGAAATCGCGAGACATCGGATCTTATTTGATTTTTGCGTCGGCTCCTACCCAGAGATATGGAAGATCTCCTGGTGTTTTGGAGGCAGAACGTTCTACTGGGAAAATATTTTTGGATTTTTGAAAAGATACTTACTCTGGGGAGTGATACTCCGTGGGGTTTTTATTTGGAAAATAGAGATATTTTTTTATCTTTTTGAAATGGAAATCCGGTTTGCATGCGCCTCCACTAGGGATGCCTGTGGGGTCTTTGGCTAACCGGCTTTTATTTTGAAAGCAGGTAAACATGACGATTGATGCGATGGATGCTGATGCATGGAGATGCGTATGTGATGATGGATGCATGGCTTGGCTCATTCTCTTTCAGTTTGATGATTTTACTTTTGCTGGAGATGCAGAGAATTTTGAGCTTATTGCTTGTAGGGTTGTGCTTCCCTGGGGATTTTCTTTTCAATGCGGATGTTTGGTCAGTGGGTTGGTCAAGATCCCGACCCATGATCGATCAGGTCCATCGTCCCAAGATGTTGTTTCTTTGCTAATGAGAATGTACGAGGATGTTATCCGATTTCAAGATGTTCTTCTGGGCATAAATGTGATTGAGACGGTGCTTAGTCGCCAGTTTTGGTCAAGATTCCAATTTGCGGGTGATTGGAATCCGTCATCCCAAATTATGAAGAGAGTGGAGTTCAAGACTCTTGAAGTGTAGTGCTGGGGGATAATGACAATTTTTGTGATTTTTTGTAAATATTTGGTCCGAATCTTTACCTGAGTAGTCAGGATAGAGATCGATTATTGAAAGCAAGGAAATATTTTTGTGATTTTTGAAATATTTTCTTTGAAAGTAAGAGAAATATTTTTGTGATTTTGAAAGATGATTTTGTAATGTTTTGGTATTTTGTTGGATTTTTCTGAAATGCAGGGAAAAGGTATGGAATTTTTATCCATTTCCAGCTTCTACTGCTGGTAAGGTACCCGATCCATTTTACGTCAGCGAGCAAGACGAGTCTCACACAGTTAAGTGCCATAGTTTTACATCTTCGGATGAGGAGATTTTGAGAGTTTTCAGTCAACACACCTACAAAGTTGCCCGTTCCTCATGTGCAATGCACATAGACCACGTATCGTCTGACGGACTCCTTCGGCCACAAAATGAGCCACATCCTCACATTTCCCTTAGTCAATCCAATTTGGGGCCTTACGTTGCTCACAATTCTGTGAGGGTGCGCTCCACCTCCCAACAGCCTTAATCCCCTTCATGAGTTTTAGGAATAGGGAACATCCGTCAGATTCAACAGCGACTTCAAATCAAGGTTGTCTATCACGGTGCGTTCAACACGAACAGGATTGCGGGGCTCTGCCCGCCTCAGCCCTTACCTGTTTAAAAGATTCCGAACACCCGTACGATCAACTGTCAGCCATGTTCGGAACAGGTTAGGAAAGAAAGCCCCCGGGAAGTTAATCCCAGTGTAGTTTTAGGTCTTCGGACCACTGAGGATGAATTTGTGAAATTGATGGTGAAAATATATATATTTTTTTATTTTTTGAAAAAGTTCCAGGCTTCAACTCAGGTAATCGAAGTTGATGCTGGTTTTATGGAAAGCTTGAAATCTTTTTGGTATTTTTGAAATGATCCGGGTTATCGAACCTTGATTCGAGCAGTCGAGGCCGATGCCGGTTTTTGGTTGAAAGCGAGAAAGGTCCCTCGAGAAATTAATCTCAGTGTAGTTTAAGGTCTTCAGACCACTAAACATGTACATGCTGAAAATACATTCTTTTTTGTGATTTTTTTGAAATGATCCAGGTCATCAGATCTTGGCCTGAACGGCTAGGATCGATGCTGGTTTTTATTAAGATCCCTCGGGATATTGATCCCGACGTAGTTTAAGGTCTTCGGACCAAACTTATGTACATACTGAAAATACATTCTTTTTTGTGATTTTTTCGAAATGATCCAGGTCACCAGATCTTGGCCTGAACGGCTGGGATCGATGCTGGTTTTTATTAAAATCCCTCGGGATATTGATCCTGACGTAGTTTAAGGTCTTTGGACCAAACTTATGTACATGCTGAAAATACATTCTTTTTTGTGATTTTTTCGAAATGATCTAGGTCACCAGATCTTGGCCTGAACACCTGGGATCGATGCTGGTTTTTATTAAAATCCCTCGGGATATTGATCCCGACGTAGTTTAAGGTCTCCGGACCAAACTTATGTACAAAACAGGGCAAACACATTTTTTTTTGTTTTTGAAAAATGTTCGGTGTCAACGGATCTTGATTCGAACGATCCAGACTGCTACCGGTTTTTATTTGAAAAGTCCCTCGGGATCTTGATCCCGACGTAGTTTAAGGTCTTCGGACCCAAAACTGTACAAGAGAGTAGCAATCAAGGTGGGAGATTTCGGGGATTCTTCTTAGAATGGTTCAGATCATCAGGTCATGCCTTTGGATGGTTGAGATCACTGTTTGACCAAGTCAATTCTTTTTCTTTTTCTTGAAAATTCTATGGAACTTTTTCCACATCATCAAGCCAATTTCTCACCAATTTCTCACAAGATGAGATTTTGGTGAGATTCCTTACTTTTTCTCACCATTCTCTTCCATCACTTTATTCTTACAAGGAGGTACAAGATTCACTTGTAACCACCCTTTCCAAGGAGGAGTTCTTCCCAAGGAGAGAGGGGGAGAGGTCGTTTCAACTAGAGGGAGGCTAGGACGGCCCCCTGGGCGCCGCCCGGACCGTCTCTGCCCACTGGTTTTTCCAGTGGGTCGGGTAAAGTGGTGCACTCCCCTTTTCTATATAACATGGGGCACCCTTGCCCCCTCCAACGTGCAATCTCTCTTCTCTCTCTCTCTCTCATACTCTCTCTTTCTTCAAGTTTTCCTTTCTCTTTTGGTGGTTCTTTGCTCTCTTCAAGAGGTGGGCCTTAGTGAAGCTTTGGGACAGTAAGGTGGTCCCCCTTTGGTGAGTGGTAAAGGTATGGACCACTCCTTTTCTCTCTTGTCTTTTTCCTTCTTCATTGTCTCTTCTCATGACTCTTTTCTTTTTCCATGTAGCTATTCCAAAAGGAGTGAAGGTGGGCCCAAGTATTTTTGGCCATTTTCTAGATCTCAAATCTCTTTTAAAGGTGGTGCATGGAGAAGGACATTGCAAGCTTCCTTTTCATTCTTTCTTTTCTTCTTTCACACTCCCTTCATGTGTATGTAAAGGGTAATTTTGCCATGTCCATCAAGTGTGCATGGCAAAATATCCTATCTTTCTTCATGGTAGTTGGGCCTCTTTTCATGTGTATCAAATGGGCTCAAAGTGAAGTCATGGCCCTTGGTGTATTTGATGGGCCCAACACTTCATTTTGGGCTCCCTCTTGCTTTCTTGCCCTTGTCATTTTCCTTAGAACTTTTTCTTTTCTTTTCCATCTTCTTTTCAAGTTTTGGGCCCATGGGAATGGTAGAGCCCACCTCAAGTTTTGGACTCATGGGGCTCACTTTGGGTGGCCCCATCTTTCTTCACATGTGTATGGACAAAAGTGACTAGTCCATTCTTCACTTGGATCTCAAGTGGGCTAGATTCCTTAGTTGGGCCTTTATGGACAAGTGGCCCAAATCTCCCACCATCTCTTGATTATGATGTACATCCTTTTGTACAAAGTGTGGTGGGCCCCATAGGATTTTCCATATGGATGGGCTTTTGGGCCTTCATTGAAACTTGGATTTTTTTGGACCATTGTGCACCACTACACTTTGTTCATGTAAGATTTTTTCTTTCATGCTTTTTCTTTTGATGGATGGAGGACTTCAGTTACTTGTGTTAGTGCACTTTTCCGTGGCATACTAGTGCACCTTGTTTGTCAATCACTTACGTCAGTGAGTCTAGTGTCGGTTGAGCCCAATGAAGACGAAGACCGAAGACTCAAGACGGACCGGCTGCATCAAGAAAGAAGATTCAGGTAAAAGAGATGTCTTGGTGCCTTAACCTTGACCAAAACCCAACCCCTTTGTATCTTTGATGACCTTGACCATATTAGGAATCCTTTAGGCATCATAGATAGGCCCTAGGTGTCCCAAAAGAACACCCACACCTTGGCCAATATGCTAGAGCTGAAGAATGCATGGAGCAGGGCTGAACCCAGGACTGTCCGACCGGTCTAGACCGGTCGGCCAGACCAAACAGCAAAATGCTGTGAGTGCAGGCTAGTGGACCGACCGGTCATGACCGGTCGACCTTCACAAGAGAAGAGGATCAGCAAGGTGCGCTGACCGGTCATGACCGGTCGGCCTGTTCTATTCAGCCTGTCCAGCAAGGTGCGCCGACCGGTCATGACCTGTCGGCCTGTTCTCATCTAAGCTATCCAGCAGAGGGGTCCGACCGGTCGGCCTGGTGAGTTAAGCTGTCCAGCAAGGGGTCCCGACCGGTCATGACCGGTCGGCCCATGTGTTTGGCCTGTGCACTTGATAGCTTTCAGCAGGGGAGTCCGACCGGTCATGACCGGTCGGGACAGGTCGGCTCCTAGCCATTTTATGACCGTTGAAGCCACTTTTCTATATATATGAGGCTCCATTTTTGGACATGTGGAGAGGGATTTTTGAGGGAGCAATGCCACCATTGAAGGAGATCTTTTGAGGCTCATTCCTTGACCTATGCAAGGCATCTTCCTTGTGCTTTAACACAAGATTAGAGCATTCCAAGCTCATGAAGAAGATGACCTTCATCCCCTCTTGATCTCTAGAGTTTGGAAGCTTCTTGATCGGCAAATCCTTGTGCAAAACTCGAAGATGAGATCGTTGTAGGTAAGAGACTCTAGGCAACCCATTCCCACTAAGTTGTAGAGTTCTCAAACCCATCCTCCTAGCACCTTGGGCATTTCAAAGGCATCGCAAGCAAGGTGTTTGATCGAATGTGGCTGAGGCATTGGCGACGCAACGGCGACACGATCGTGGGAGCAAGGGAAGCTGATTGAAGCACGGGAGAGCGGAGATCAAGCAACCCAATCCGGCGCTAAACAAGGGGCTCATCCGACAAGTAGGTTGTCTAATTTGAGAGTCCATTTTAGAGTTTGTTTTTCAAACTCGACCTAAGGACGTTAGTCGTTCCTTGGCCCATCAGCCGGGCCTAAACTAAGTCTCCAAGGGGGAGCCTCCGACACGGGAGTAAACGTGCGATTAGGTTGAGAGTTAGCCTATGTCTGAAACTCCGGATACGGTTGAGAGCTGAACCGATAAAACCTCCGTGTAAAGGTTGAGAGGTGAACCTCATTTAAAACCTCCGTTAGTGAATGCCGGTGTGCTCAAAGGGGTTGAGTACTTGAACCGAGAGTGGAGTAGACAAGTAGTCAAACCACTATACATCCTTGTGTTTGTGATTGTTCTTGAGCACATTATATCTTTGCATTGTTAGTTTAATTGCTAAATTATGAATGCTTGATAGGAATGCATGCTAGGCACTTTTTAGGCATCCTCACACAAGATGTACCTTCACTAGTTGTGTAGACTTGAGCTCCTTGATCCACTCTCATAAGTCTACACAAGTTGCATAAGATGGAAGCTTAATTAGTTGTATCATTTTCTTACCTATGCATGCTTAGACTAGGCTTGTTATTGCTTAACTTTTGCTAGTCTTGTGATTGGACCCACCAAGGCTTGGAAGCCGAGGTGTTCTTGCTTACATAGCTTATTTTGTTAAATTGTGAAAGTAGGCGAAAAGAATTTCAAAGGTCCTATTCAGCGCCCCCCCCCCCCCCCCCCCCTCTAGGTCCATAGACATATCTCCAAGTGTCTCTACAAGCGGTAAAACCGCAATTTCAACTTGATCATCTACAAGTCCCATGAGTGAGTTGTCTCAACAATCTCACTAGGTTCAAATGGTTTTTCCATGTGGTAAGAAAGTGGTTCTGAAGAGTTTCCCTTTAATGTTATCAACCTCAAATGGATGATCCTCCTTCAAGTGAGCTAGCCATGCAACCATAGCTCCTTGAACTTCTCTTTGGGGTGCTTGGTGGGTCATCTACCATCATCCTCAAATATGAATGATTTTGCTTTCAATTTGTGAGAAAGAATGACACCCATAAGTTGCCCAATTTTGTCCCATGCTTCGGGGCATTTTGGATTTTGATCTTCAAGTGGGCTATGTATGTCATTCTTAGCCATTTTCATGATGGTTGGGTGACTCATTAAGCCATGCCCTCTTGTGCTCAAATAGTCCCTTTTTGTAAAGCAATTGGTGCACATTAGTTGCCCAAACTTGTCCTTACATGGACATCTCCGACTTTGATTATTCATGTGGTCTATGTGCATCAAATTTTTTTACCATTAGCTTCTTTGATTCATATGTTTGTGGGTAGACCGCCATGTTGTACTCTCATAGCCAAAACTTTCATCAAGATGATGCACATAGGGGTGCCTGTGGTTAACCCATTGAATGGGTCCTCATGTTCTTCAAGTGGGCTATATGCTCCCTTCAATCCATTGAGGTGAGGCATTTGGATTACTCTTGGGGGCCCACTTCCTTTCTATTCCCCACTTGTCCATGTACATGTGTAAAAAGATGGAAACATCTTAAGTGAGAATCATGGCCTTGGCCTAAAAAGTGGATCAATCCTTGGCCACATATGGACTTTGAAGAGGGATTTCTCATGTGAAGTAGGATTCTTATCCCTTGTTGATCTCATGGCACTTGAGTGCATTTGTTGTCCAAAGTGTGCCCTTGGATGATGGACTTTCTTTGCCCAAGACATGACATAAAACCTTCTTTAAGGTGGGCCTTGCTTTCTTCAATGGGCCCAACACATATCCTAGGTAACACATGGGGTCGGACTTTAGATTTTGTATTTGAATGTGAGTCTAATCCCATGGATTTCTTGGATGATAATTTGGATTTTGATGGGAAAGGATAGGGACTTACCTTGCCAAGCTTGTAGGATTCAATGGCAGGACGGTACAAGAGGACGTCGAGTGATTGATGAGGATGATCCTGCCTTCATCATCCGCCAAGGGGCCCATATGTGTTCTTTGGCTCAAGAGCACCAACCTCTTCCCGCCATCAAGGGTCGAGGTACCAGAGACCACTGGGACAACTGGGTGCAACATCCACAGCCTTTGCTTGAACGAGTATTGGCTGACACTTCTTTTGCTGGCCTCCTTACCTTACGCTTCCATAACAACAGTGCCAACCGCATGATGATCGCGGCTCTTTGCGAGAGGTGGTGGGATGAGACCCACACCTTTCAACTCCCTTGTGGCGAATGGGGAATAACTCCCCTGGATATTTATATGCAAATTGGCTTTCCATTTCATGGGGCAGTTGTTCCTCAAGTCAGCTCTCTTGCTCCCATCACTTCCACTGATTGGCTACGGCTTGTTGGCGATGTCCTGCCCGAAGATGAATTTCAAGGCCATCAAGTAAAGATGCGATGGTTCTACAACACTTTTGCCTCCGTCACCCCCACTACCAAGTTAGAGGCCCTCCACAAAGCACGGGCCATGATCACTTATGCCTTCGGGTCTTTCCTTCTCTGCCACGTAAATGAGAGGGTCGATCCTAAATTTCTTCGCTTGGTTGAGGATCTTCACCACCCCTACAATTGGAACGGGGCTATCCTGACTCATATTTTCCAGGGTCTGGATAAGACCAGTCGGAATAGTCGGTCTTACACAGGTTTCTGGCCTGTCGATGAGGTACTTCTTCTTTCTCCTTTCTTGGAGACATTTACACTCTTCCTCTCTCTAATTTTTAGGTGTGCCCTTGCCCAGACTTGCTTTTATGACCATTTTCCCCACCTCGCGCCGAGGATGCGGGACGACATTGAGCCATCTTTGTATCGCCACATGTACTGGCATCAACAAAATCGTTTGTGGAACTCTCGAGTTTCTGGGGACAACTGGAGTGCTGACATAGACGGATTAACCATTGAAGATGTAAGTATCTTGTTTTCCTTATCCCTCGTGCTGTATTGTAATTGATCGTGATGATCTCCCTTGTTGTAGCTTGCTCGGATGCCATACGCCAACTTTCCTCTCTACTACACCCCTCAGCGTGTGGAGACCTATGATGCTTCATGCCTCCAGATCATACTTTCTGACGCTGAATCATTTCAGTGGTATTTGGGCGAGAGGTTGCTTCGACAGATTACCGGAGTGGCCAGAGTCCCTTGTTCTGCACCTCCTCCAGCCGCTCAGATCCCAGCTGATGAGATAGCTGACGCTCTTGTGGGCCAGCCCGGGTTTCATTTCACGATCCCGGATCATGATTATGATGAGTGATACTTGTTGTACGGCCAGGGGCCTCTGCTTCCTCCGCTCTATGTTCCTGGGGGCCGTCGCAGATATGCTGGAGGCTCGGTGACAGCTCCTTTGATGGATCTTCATCGTCGAGAGCGGGACGAGAGGAGGGACGATGACGACTATGTTGGCGACCTGTAGCTTGCTTCTGTGTTTAGCTTACTTGATGTATGATCTTCTTCTTTTTGCTTTTACCTTCTTCTGTATATAAAAAATCTTCTAAATGAATATACAATCTTTGACTTGTCTCAAATTCCTTAATGATGTCTGGATGCTTTGACTGGAGACTTCTTAATTGCACGGATGATGACTTGAATGGTTCAGATGGCTTGATTCGGCCCTGTGGGCCCACTTAAGACCTCAGCTTTACTTTGGAGCACCTTTTCTTGATGTTTTGTGAGGCTAAGAAGGCTTCCCATGGTGTGGATGATGACTTGAACGGCTCAGATTGCTTGATTTGGCCCTGTGGGCCCACTTAATGATCAGATCTTGGGCTCTGGCCTTCTTTCTTGATGATCAAACCTTTGATCTTGCTATTTGATGGCTCATGTAAGCTTTTCCATGGTTTAGATCATGATGATCTAGTCTTTGAACGGCTCGGATTGCTTGTGGGTCCCTCGTGATCGATTTTCCTTCTCTTTGACTTGATTAGGCCCATGTTGGCCGCATGACTTCCCGATTGGATAGGTGGGGTATCTTCCAAATGATTCTGATCAACCTCAAACGAAATCTGGAGTGTATTGGGGCCTTGGGCGGCCCTCAGGGTGCCATCTGCTGATGTGGACTGTCAGCCTCACCTACCAACAACCATGGAGCCAATCCCGCGGAGAGAGAGGGGGCGCGTCCGTACGGGCGGCCCAGAGCGGGCTGCCCAAGGCTCGCCTCTTGTGCGGCCTGGGCTGGCTCATGCTTGGACATTCTTCACAGTCCACTGTCTTTGTCCCCACATTCCCTGCACATTCGGGTTCGATTGCAGCCATGAATATTCTCCTTGTCTCATCTTCCCTTCTCATTTTGTCTTTTTCTTGGTTTGTCTTTTCTCAAACAATGGACGGTGGAGATTTAGGGGCTGTGGGGGCTGTCCATGGTGGGTCCCACAGTTCAGGAGGTGGTGAAGGCTTTAATGATGGTGGAATCTCTTTAATGGATGGTAGAGATGGAGCATTGAATGGGGGTATTGATGAGGGGCTAGGGATGGTGGTTGGTGGAGCTTTGAATGGCCCCATTAATGGCAGCCATGTTGAAATTTCTGATTTGAATGGGCCCCTCATTATGGGAGAAATGGATGGTATGGATGGGATGATGAGAAGGGATATAGGTGAGGCTATGCATCCCTTGAGTGTGGGCCACATGGATGATGTGATTGATGGAGGTGATGGGACCATGATGGACATAGATGGGCTGATCTCATGTTTGGATGGTATGGATGGTTCAGATGATACCTTTGATGGTCTGGATGCTCTTGATGATGGCCGAGATGTGCGGCATACTTGTTTGGGTGGACTTGATGTGATCATTGATGATGTTCCCCTGATGATGGACGGTTTGGATACCTCGATGATCCCTTTGATCGGCCAGGATGATGACTGGATTCATGATTTCCTATTGGAGAGGACCGCAGGTCCAGATCTGACCGTTGATTCTTTGATCGGGGTAGCCGAGACCCTTCTTGATGGTTCAGATACATTTTTTGATGGTCAGATTGGCCAGATGCCATGATGTGTGGTGTGATCTTCGCTGATAACCCTTTTGATGGAGAGTGTCGTCCTTCTCCTGATCGTCGGTCTTTTGCGCGCTCTGTTCATGAGGTGGGCGAGTCTTCTCATGCGGCTGAGGTCGTGACAGTTTCAGACAGTGATGCGACTATATCAGACATAGCCGTTACTGAGGGCAGGTCAGGGGCTGTCGAGTCTGCAAAGGTTCCAGCTTTTCCTTCTCCTTCGCCCGTTGATCTTCCGATCCTCGATGAGCTGTCATTGATTTCTGGGCCTTTTGTTCTGGAGGGGGTACCTGTGAGGACTTGTCAGCTGCTTCCTCGTCCTTCTTGCTCGCCACGACTGCTTGCTTGGGTTGACAGCTTGTCAGCTTATGAGATTCAAGATTTGGAGTCTTATGGCTTTGGCAGTCTGATCCATATGGCTAGAATTGACATTGACTGGAGGATGCTCGGAGCTGCATTGATTGATTGGGTCCCTTCGTTGAACTTGTTCGCGTTCAACAATATGGAGATGGGACCTTCTTTGGAGGAGCTTGCACGCTTGACAGGCCTACCTTGGGATTATACTCAGTATTTTTCGTCGAAGACATTGCCGAAGACTGCCACACCGCAGAACTGGTTTGGGATCCCCTATCTGGTTCAGCCTGCAGCTGCCGGCCAGGATGCTGTAGTGTTCTCCTTGGACTTGCTGTATGATCTTTTTTCCGGTCCTCGGAGTGTGGCCGGATCTATTCTTGCTCGGAATGCACTGATGTTCTGCTTGATAGCTGAGGTGCTATTCTCGGGATGGCGCAGGTCCCAGACTCCTTTGCTTTTTGAGGTGATGAGCCGAGCTATCCGACGTCAGGGGATCATTTCTCTTGTCCTGGTCGAGCTGTTTAACAGGCTGACTGACTGTGCCCTGGGCCGCACTCGTGTCCTTCGCGACTGTTGTGCATTTCTTCAGGGTATCTTTTCTGCAACTTTCCTTTCTTGCTTTTTAGGAATTGCTTTGCTCTAGCTGAACTTCTTTTCCTTCTTATGATCAGGTCTGGCTATGGGAGCATGTTTTGCTGACTGTTCCTGTACCATTTCCTGATTCCCGTCGCCCAGACCTTATGCGGCACATCATGGAATTTCTTCCTCATACGGCTAGGATGAGTGAGCCCTTGTATCGCAGGATGTTCGCTGATCTTCGTGACTGGAATGTTCGTTGGGAGTCATCTTGGCTTTCACTTCCTCCAGTGCTTTGCGATGCACACCGCCTTCCTCTGATGCTGGTAGGCTTTCGATCTTACTTTTCTTACCACCCTGTCCGGTTCTTGCGGCAATTTGGGTATGAGCAGGATGTTCCTCTTTTTGCTTTCACGGGTATCGGGCGTCGAGCACTTCCATCCAGAACCTCTGACTTTAGGACTCGGGTCGATGGATGCTACAGTCCGAAGATTGCACACCTAAGTGCAGGTAGCGAAGTAGTAAAATACTCGGTAAGACCGAGGTCGATCCACAGGGATTGGGGTTAAGAATACTTAGAGGAATTAGTTTAGGTGAGTGAGATGAAATCTGGTTTATCCACGAGAGTGGAGCAAGTTGTGTGTGGTGAAAGACAAAAATAGAAAAGGGGCTAAGGCATCAGGGATCCACCTTTGATTCATTCACAAGATTCGATTTATTGGTCCAACTATAACTCAACTGGAATTGAATAAAGATTCATTCCAATCAGAAGATGAAACAGTTAAACCATTTGCATATTTCATAAAAGATGGTGATCTAAACCGATTGATTTGATCATGAAGCACTCGTTAGTTGATCGCAGGGAATTCCAAGCATCCACTGTGCCCAGAGTCGACAATGGATCAAGGAATTGTACAGATCAACAACTTTGCCAACAAGTCAACCGATAAGATCACAATTCATACGATCAAATGCATACTTACAAGATAGGAGGCTTTGATTGACCGATCCAACCGTTAAGATCTCGTCTATCGATCGCAGGGAATCTAAAGCATCCAATGTGCCCGGAGTCTACAATGGATCAAGGGATTTTACAGATCGATGACTTTACCTGCACTAGCTCGATGACCGTAGGGAATCCAAAGCATCCAACGTGCCCGGAATCGACGATGGATCAAGGGACTTTATCGATCATGAACTAGCTAATTGGTGTGCAAGGGATCCCAAGCATCCAACGTGCCCAGAGTCGACGATGGATCAAGGGGCTTGCACAACAATAGCGTCCGCCGAGGTGGATAACCAAACCGATCAACCAAAGAGAACTCCAACATTTACACCACACAATGTTGAACCAAAAGAACCATATCTTGCAAATTTCTTCAAAGGCTTCACCCCTAGCCTTAGCTAGAGGTTTAGCCAACCATGCTACAATGGAAGACTAAATTCTCTACAAAAGAGAAAACTACTCTGTACTACAAAAGAAAGAAAGAAAACTAAAGAAGAGAAGAGAACTCTTGGATGGGATGATGACAATGAGAGGGAGAGGAGCTTCTTTTATAGCCTCATGAGAAGCTCCCAAGCCTAGGTGGCACACCAAAAGTTTCTTTAGGTTTAGGAATGGAGTTAGGCTTGGAGTGCCCAAAGCAAACTTTGCTTTTAGGTTTGGGCTTGGAGTTAAGCTTGGAGTGACATGTGGCAAGAAAAGTACTCCAATCCTAGGTGTCACTCCAAGCCTAAAGCAAACTTTTCTTTTAGGTTTGGGCTTGGAGTGAGGCTTGGATGATGAGGTGGCATTCCATGCCTTACACATGTGTGGGGAGAGAGAGAGAGAGAGAGAGAGAGAGAGAGAGAGAGAGAGAGAGAGAGAGAGAGCTCCTCTCTTGCAGCCATGGTGGAGATAATGAGAAGGATCAAGGGGTCCACTGGATGGTGGAGAGCTGGCAGCTAATGTGGTCTGATTGTGGGTCCACCTTGCTGGAGGTACATAGAATTGATGGTTGGTTGAGATGGAGTTGCGGTCCACTGATTGCAGACATCCCTGGTTGCTGCTGACGTTTCGAACAGAGGATCTCTCGTCCACTTACTGCAGTAATGGATGGTGAATGATGTGCTGATCATGTGCTAAACGTGGGCTCCACATTGATGGATGGTTTTGGAGCTGGAATGATCAGCCCTGCTTGCTATGAACGACGATTCAATCTGGAGGTCCACCTTGTTGATGAAGGAGCATGTGGACCGGATGATGGACGGCTGGAGATCAGGTGGTTGTTTGCTGTAACGTCAGCTGCTACATGCTGGACGGTTGGATTGTGGCCTATCTTGATGGACGGCTGAGCTGGTTCAGCTGCCCCTGCAAGGTGGGGCCTGCTGATCTTACTGGATGCCAAACACCATGGACGGTCAGTTGCTGGACGTTGATGAAGGTGGGGGCCTTGGACGTTGAAGCTGGTCTGCACGTGCGACAAGTGGGGTCCTTTTCTGCTTGGACGGTGGAGATTGCAGCACTGCTGGAGGTCATCTGAAGGTGGGACGCTGGATGAAGGTTGGACGGCTGGTGGAAATGGTTGGATCAGCATCAGCTGTGGGGTGCTAGTGATGCACAACATCTGATGGACGGTTGCTGTCTTGGCAGCTGCTGCTGTTGCTGGACGGTAGCTGATGACGGTGGGTCCACCTGCTTGATGGACGGCGTTGATGTGCAGCAGCTGAACATCCACTGGATTGGGGTTGCTGCATGTGCAACAGGTGGGGAGCTAATGGAGTTGGACGGTTGGAAATGAAGGTAGGGTCCATCAAAGCTGCTGGTTGGACTACTGGTTCGACGTCCATTGCTGGACGTTTGATGAAGCGGATTGGTGGGGTCCACTTGCTGACCGTTGAAGCTGGAGCTGGAGGCAGGTGGATCGAGATGTTGCACACGTGTGCTGAAGATGGAGGTGGGCTTGCATGATCAGCACGTGTGCTGAGCTGATGGTGAGGGTTGAGATGATGATTGATTGTTGGTGGAGAAGCCCAGATGAACGTTGGATGGCCATCTATTGCAGCTGGAATGGATGGTGATGATGTGATCCACCACATCTGGACATGAAATGGACGGTTGAGATGAAAGATGTCCAGCTATTGGACGTGTGGCATGGACGGACTGCCCTTGGTGCAGCTTCTGCTTGCACACGTGTGCTGATCACACTTGATGGATGGTGTCATGAGTCGACGTTCAATCCTGACTATCCATTATAGTGTGATTGCCCAATCACAACCATCTAGACATGCACAACCTAGATCTCTAAACGTGTGCTTGTGATGTGGTCTTTCGGACCATCTTCACTCAATCTGAACCGTAAAATATGGTCCAACCGTCGATCTTGATTTCTTTTGGGCCTTAAAGCGCCTTGATTGGCTTGGATCTTTTCCAACTTCTCTTGATTACCTGCTTTTGGTGAAGAGTCATCTAAACTTTCATGATGAACGGCTAGATTTCCAGCTGTAGATGGGCTGGATGGGAGCCGCTGGTATTGTTGAAGCTGGATCATCCATTGTTGTATATGATGGACGGTAGATGCATGCTGGCCATGAGATGGAAGGATGAGATGAATGGACTTTGTGCAGATGGTGGTGGATGGAGAGCAGATTAGCTGTCGTTCATGGAGAATGGACACTGCCGGCTGTGAAGATGGGCGTGCTCATCAGGTGGGGTCCACCTTAATGGATGGCTTGGCATGGTTGGTCCCACATGTGGACATTCAATCTTGATCGTTCAAACTCATGTGATCTCCAAATTACTACCATCAAACAAGCACATCCTGGACTTCCGATGAACAGTTGTGATGCAGTCTACCATAGAATATGATCCATCCTTTGATCTTTACCGCCCGATTTTCTTTAGGATTACCACCCACTTGACATTGATCACTTTTAGGCCTTAAAACGTCCAGATTGGCCCAGTTCTTGCCCAACCTCTCCTGATCACCTGAACATTGAAAAATCGCCTAATGAGGGATAATTAACCGGAAAAACAATGATAATGCCCTTAACAACCAGGGTTAATTATACAATATTAGGTACTTATCAATGGATCTTGGGCGATTTACTTGACTGCCGATTTGCTTGGTTTTGAGCTGTAGGCTTTTCCGATGGCGACCGTCCCATATCAGTACTGGGTTGCTGAGCAGTCTTTGTATCGACGTATCCCTTGCTGGCACCAGACTGCTGATGAGGATGAGCAGGATATCCTTGGAGATGCCGGCTCTTCATCTGGTTCATATGAACCCTTTGAGGAGCGCCCGTTCATTGATCCTGGTTCCCTTTTGGCCACTCATGGCCATTTGCTGTCTGAGATTTCCGCACTTCGGTATCATTGTGAGATGATGTCAAGGAGATTGGCTGCTGATCAGAGGTTATCTGATGAGGAGGCCATGATCCATACCCTTGAGCGTGATGAGGTGCATTACCTGCGTATGGAGGTGAGCAGGTTGAGAGCGAGACTATTTCATTATGAGTCAAGGGACTTACCTGATGTGGCCGAGGAGGAGGGTAGGGATTGATTGTATTGGCCACCTGCACATTCCTTTTTGCATGGTATATGATTGATGATGATGCATTTTTTTGTATTTTTTTTGAAAGAGATGAGTGATATATGTAAAAGAAATATGATGTATTTAATGAAAAAAGAGAAAACTGTTTGAAAATCTATTGTGCCATGAGTTGTCTTGTGAGTGTGTCTAGATTTTGTGTCGGGATATAGGAATCAGAACTGGGGCTTGGCCAATGCTTTGACCGATGTCTCGAGATTTGACTTGTGTGATCCTTTGGTTCCCTAGAGGTGTAGGCAATGGAAATTGTTGCTTCCTGAGACTGTCAGAGTTTGTAGAGTTCTTTGTTTCTGACTGCACTTCTTCTTGTTCTTGAACTGTAACTGCTTGAACCGATCGGGACCGTCTGATTTCTGGGTACCTGCACTTTTCATTTTTTTTTCATTTGAGCCATTTTTGCCTGCAGCGCTTTTTCGAGTTTTCACCACAACCAGCCTTTTTCCGTCATTTTTGCCCGTGGCGCCCTTTCGGGTTTTCACCACGTCCCGGGTGTTTGATCTTCCCTGCCCCTTGGCAGTTATGCTGTTTTTACCCTCGGCGCCCTTTCGGGTTTTCACCAAGTCCGCTGTATGCCCACTGTTTTTACTCGGAGCGCCCTTTCGGGTTTTCACTCCGCCCTCTTTGTTTAGGCACACATTTTCTTTTTTTATTTTTTATTTTTTCTTTTTTCTGGATCTTTGGATAACTGCGACGGCTAGAGGTCGGAAATCCGTCGTTGCCGGCCGATGGCAGTCTTTCAGCCCTTATCCTAGGTTACGATGATAGAGCTGTCGGTCTTTGCTACCGACCTTTCTGAGATGGGTGGATGGATGACTGTGTTTCTTCTTGGGTTGATTTTTCTCGGGTACCTTGCTTTGGCTTCCTTTTTTCTTTTTCTCTTTTCTTCTTCTTTTTTTTTTCTTTTGTATTCTTTTTCTCTTGTTTTTTTGTATTTTTTTCTTTTTCTTTTGAATCTCCTTATTTGAAACACTTGTTGGTGGACGGAAATGATTTCTCAGAGGTTTTAGCTTCGACCTCTTGACTTCAGCTCTATTAAAGTAACTTTTGATAAGGTCAGAATTGCTTACCCGTGAAAGATCTTCACTTTGTCGGCATTGATTGGCTCAGGAAGATCCACCCCTCTCATGCTGGTGAGTCTGAGGGCGCCTCCGGGAAGTACTTCTCTGATGATTAGCGGCCCGTCCCACGAGGGTTTGAACTTTCCTTTGGGATCCGGAAGGTGAGACGGTAGAATCTTCTTCATGACCATGTCGCCTACCTTGAAACTTCTTTTTCGGACTCTCTTGTTGTAAGCCCGAGCGATCCTTTTCTGGTAACACTGAGAATGACTTAGCGCACGCATGCGCTTTTCATCTGCTAGCTGCAACTGGTCGAACTGGCCCGTTGCCATTCTCCTTCTTCAATTTCGCTTTCTAGTAAAACCCGTAGTGATGGTATTTCCACCTCGACTGGCAGAACTGCTTCCATTCCATAAGTAAGCTTGAAAGGAGTAACGCCCGTAGCAGACCGTACAGACGTTCGATAGGCCCAAAGTGCATTTGAGAGCATATCTGACCAATCTCGATATGTCACGACCATCGTCCCGAGTGTCCTGACGATTGTCTTGTTTGTGGCTTTTACCCCACCATTCATCTGAGGATGGTAGGGGCTTGATCGATGACGTTGAATCTTGAATTTGCTGATGAAGTCATCCATCTTCTTGTTGACGAACGGGGTCCCATTATTTGTGATGATAGCATTGGGGATTCCATACCGACATATGATGTTGCTCTTCATGAATTTGATCACCTGGGATGCTGCAATCATGGTGTAGGAGACTGTTTTTACCCACTTAGTGAAGTAGTCGACTGCCACAAGTATGTACTCATGACCGTTTGATGCCTTGGGACTAATCTTGCCGATGATGTCGAGTCCCCACATGGAGAAGGGCCAGGGGGTGGTCAGGTTGTACAACTCTGATGAGGGGGGCATGAATTTGATTCGCATGCTCCTGGCATTTGAAGCATTTTCTGACGTGCTGGCCGCAGTCTGTCTCCGTGATGAGCCAATAGTAGCCGAGTCGTAGAATCTTTTTTGCCATCATGTGCCCGTTCATGTGTGGGCCACAGATTCCTTTGTGTATTTCTTTCATGATCTTTGCAACTTCTGTTTCATCAACGCATTGAAGGAGGATGTGATTATAGGATCGCTTGTAAAGAACTTCACCACTGAGGGTGAACTGGCTGGCCAAACGCTGGATGGTTCGACGATCCGTTGCTGTTGCTGACTCTGGATACTCCTGGGTTTCGAGATATTGCTTGATGTCGGCATACCAGGGTTTTTCAGGGTTCGACTTCTTCTATTTGCAGGCAGAAAGGAGGTTCGTCTTGAATTTCGACTGTGAGCTCCCATTCTGAAGCTCCTTTCGGGATCTCGAGCATCAACGCGAGTGTGGCGAGAGCATCTGCAAACTGGTTTTTGGCTCTGGCCATGTATGAGAAGGTAATTTCTTTGAACTCCTCGATCAGATTTTCAAGATACACATGATATGGTATCAACTTCTCGTCCTTGGTTTTCCATTCGCCATTGGTCTGATAAATGATAAGCTGTGAGTCTCCAAATACTTGTAGCTTCTTGACGCCCAAGATTATGGCTTCCCTTAAGCCAGCGATGCATGCTTCATATTCTACCATGTTGTTGGTGCACTCGAATGCTATGCGCCTTGAGATAGGAATAGGGACATCCTCTAGAGAGTAGAGGATTGCTCCAATACCACTCCCTTTAGAATTTGCTGCGCCGTCGAAGAATAATGTCCACTCATCTTTTTTCTTCTCTTCTTCACCTTCGATATGCAAGAGATCTTCATCAGGGAAGAGTGTCTTAAGCGGTTGATATTCCAGGAGGGAGTGAGCGGCAAGATGATCGGCGAGGGCCTGCCCCTTGATTGCCTTCTGAGTGACATAGGTGATGTCGAACTCAGACAGGAGTAGGTGCCATTTAGCTATCCTTCCAGTGAGTGCCGGTTTCTCAAACAAGTACTTGAGCAGATCCATGTGAGCGAGTAGGAGAATAGGGAATGCAATCATGTATTGACGGAGTCGCTGAGTTGCCCAGACTAGGGCGAGGCAAGTCTTCTCGATCGGGGAATACCTGGTCTCGTAGTCGGTGAACTTTCAGCTCAAATAGTATATTGCTTGTTCCTTCTTCCCGATCTCGTCGTGCTGGCCGTGGACACAGCCAATGGCTTCTGCTGCTACTGAGATGTATAACAATAGTGGTCATCCAGGAGTGGGCGGCACTAGGACTGGAGGATTCATGAGATATTTCTTGATGCGATCGAAGGCGACTTGGCAATCATCATTCCATTCTTTTGGAACGTTCTTCCAAAGGAGCTTGAAAATGGGCTCACAAATAGGTGTGAGCTGTGCGATGAAGCGACTGATGTATTAAATTCTGCCGAGGAAGCCACGAATTTCTTTCTCTGTTCTAGGAGGGGGCATCTCGATGATTGCTCTGGTTTTGGTCTCCTCGACCCTGATGCCATCCTTGCTTACCATAAAGTCGAGGAGCTTGCCTCCCATTACACCGAAGACACATTTTTTAGGCTTGAGACGGAGCTTGTACTTTTCTAATCTGTTGAATAACTTCTTCAGATCTTCAAAGTGACCTTCAACTGTGTGAGATTTGACGATCATATCGTCCACATATACTTCAAGCTCTTTGTTCATCATGTCATGGAATAGTGCTGTCATTGCTTGTTGATATGTTGCTCCTGCGTTCTTCAGACCGAACGGCATTACCCTGCAACAGAAAGTTCCTCAGGGGGTGATAAACGATGTCTTCTCGCGATCTTCGACGGCCATCTTGATTTGATTGTAACCTGAGAACCCATCCATAAATGAGAAGATCTTGTATCCAGCAGTGTTGTCAACCAGAGTGTCGATATGTGGCAAAGGGAAGTCGTCTTTAGGACTGGCCTTGTTGAGATCTCGGAAGTCAATGCACATTCGAACCTTGCCATCCTTCTTTGGTACTGGTACGATGTTGGCGAGCCATTCAGGATAGTTGGAGACTACTAAGAATCCCGCGTTGTACTGCTTGATGACTTCATCTCGGACTTTCAGAGCCCATTCTGGCTTCATTCTTTGAAGTTTCTGTTTCACTGGCTTCATATCTGCCTTGGTTGGTAAATGGTGTACAACGAGCTCTTCATCGAGCCCCGGCATGTCTTCATGTGAGAATGCGAAGTTGGACAATCTTGGAGCTAGGAACCCTATCATTTTCTGTTTCATCTCAGGTGGCAACGATTTTCCAATGCGTACTTCCCTAGGGATCTCAGGTGTCCCCAAGTTTACTATCTCGAAATCATTGGCTACAATATTGGCTTTAGATTCGAACTTTTTGAGGAGATCCTCTAGTTCGGGAGCCGGATCATCATCTTCCTCATCCCGAGCTTCGTCCAGACCCATGAGCTCGAAGTCTAATTCGATGTTAAAGTCGTATGATTCGACTTCAAACTCATGCAACTCTTTAGACAGACTTGGCACACTATTGAATGCAGGAAAAGAAATATTTTGTGGTTTTTGAGAATTTTCTGAAATAGAAATGCTAGATGTTTTTGGCTTTTGAAAGTTTTTGATTTTTTTGGATTTTTGAAATTCGCGGGACTTTGAACAAGCGGGCATTGCAGATCATGATTGATCCCAGCTTGTTCCAAAGTTCCGATCGCTGCTTAAACAGGCATTTTTTTTGGAAGCCAGAGCCCTCAGATGGCTCTTTGGCTGATTTAAAAGTTAGGGGAACGGATGACCATTCAGGACCCCACACTTCCTCCCCTAAAGAGGTGGGGGTTGATGATTCGGGCGAAGAATCACAGTCTGGCCCAATGACCATGATTTCTTGCTGGTCGGGTTCGAGATCTGAGCCATACTCAGTCCCTCCCGGATCACTTACCTCGCACTGCAGTTCGTCTGGTTCCACAGTGAGACACAAGTTCAGAATCTGGACATCGGACCAATCCAGGGCTGGCCATTTCCCTTTCTTGGTCCAATGAAGGGGCTGCTTCTGCCCCTGGCTGATGATTGATGATGTGATTCTGCAGAGATGGGTGGGCTGTGCCCCTTGCTGTTGATGCTGAGATGGGCAAGTTGTGCCCCTGGCTGGCTGGAATTGAAGCGGGCAGGTTGTGCCCCTGGTTGATTGATGCCGAAGTGGGCAGGTTGTGCCCCTGGTTGGGAGCAGCTATCAGAGTAACCTGGTCCTGAAGCTGCTATATTTGACTTCCTTCTTCATCTTCATCATTTCCTTATTCTTCTGGAGGCTTAGACGGTTTGAGAATCTGATCCCATCGAATGGGGGGCCACGTGGCCCAAACTAGGCTCATTGGGAGGCCTTTGTATAGTGCAGTCGGTTGATTCCCTCCTGAGTCTTTGCAAGGTTCTCCTGGCTTGACGAATTGGGTGGGTGAGCACCGAAATTTCTTCCTTCTTTTGTCCATGAAGATTGCCCTGTATCCGAGTCCCCATTTGTGTTGGTTATATACCAGCGGTACCTTTCTGGACTTGAAATGATTCTTCATTCGGTATTTGAGGCTCAGACGTTCTGCTGGTAAAAAGACACGGTCCACCTCTATCGGTTCCAGATTGGCGATAGAGTTCACAGTCTCGAATTCGAAACTATGAAACGGGACGTCCTCATCAGAGTGCTGGATATCGATGACCGGAATGTCTGGTTTAGTGGCAGCAGCATTGGAAGGAATGGTGAGCTCTTTCTCTGCATGGATAGAGATCACTTGATTTCCACAGATGTATTTCACTCGTTGATGCAGGGTTGATGGCACAGCTCCAACCTTGTGCAGCCAAGGTCGTCCGAGCAACATGTTGAAAGAGGCTGATATATCCAGAATTTGGAATGTGATGGTGGAGATTTCTGGACCTATTTGTACCTCTATGTCGACCTCTCCTTCCACTGATCGGCGGGTGTTGTCGAATGCTCTGACGCATATGGTGCTGGGTCAAAATGAAGAAGGACTGATTCCCAGACGTTCCGCAGTCTTGAGTGGGCAGACATTTAAGCTTGAGCCATTATCGATAAGGACCAGCGGGACACAGAGGTCTTTGTATCATAAGGCTATGTTGAGGGATCGCCCATGATCGCATCCTTCGGGTGGCAGCTCATTATCGGTGAAGGTGATGGCGCGTGGAGCCTGGAGTTGTCCAATCATCAATGCTATCATTTCAGGTGCCGTATCAGAGGAGACGTGAGCATCGCTCAAGGTTTTGGCAAACATTTCTCGGTGTATGCGAGACGTGCAGAGTAGCTCCCATACTGAGATTTGGGCAGGGATTGACTTGAGCTGAGTCGCCACATCGTATGCGGCTTCATTTTTATTGCCAAGGCCTGAGAGAGCACCTTTGGGATCTCCTCTGTTTTGATTATCTCTTTGGATGCAACGCCCATTGGGATTCATGTTTCCCACTTCCGCACATTCTGGATAGTGCCATGGGACCTCTTTATAATTTTCCTCACCTTTGCCTTCTAGGACCACCGGTTCTTGCAACGGTGCTGGTGTGTGTACCAGATCTTCCTCATACGGAGCTTTTACCTTGAGAACTATATTGTTGCATGTGCTGAAGGGGTAATATCGAGGCTTGTCTTCATAGATCACATAAGGTTGCGGTCCTGGCTTGACCGTTCCTGGAGCAGGAGGCTCCCATGGAATGAATACTGGTCCTCTTAATATGGCAGGGGGTTTCTCTGTTCGTCCCAGCTGTCGTAGTGTGATTGACACGCCTCCGGGATTTTCCCCTTGCAATATGACTGGCTCAACTGGAGGGGCTCCTTGCAAGACAATGGGCTTTTGCTGCTGATGAGTATAATCCCTCCATTGCGGATTGGATTGTTCTTGAATTGGAGTTGCCCCTTGCAAGATGACATGTTTGTATACAGGCTCGATGTATGACTGTGCTCCTTCCAAGACGACTGGTTCCCAACATGAAGGGCTGTAAGATGCCCCTTGAACAACTGGCACATCATATGAAACTGTTCCTTCGAGTACTACTGGCTCGGAGACTGAAGGAAGAAAGGGGCTTGCCCCTTGCAAGATCGGAGGAGGATTTGTTGGTCCATAAGTGTAGGCATGAATGGACTGGATAGGGGAGAAGAAGCGATCGAGGCGCTCCCCTTCTTCTATGCTGTTGACGGTGGGGCCTCGAGATGAACTGGGATCCGTCGGATGTTGAGGCAGAGGATTCTGAAGAATGTTGGTGGAAGCTGCTGCAGGAGTTCCGGGGACTGAGATGACGATTTTTCGATCGTCGATTAGATCTTGTATGGCATTCTTCAAAGTAAAGCATCGATCAGTGGTGTGGCCACGCCCTTGATGGTAGGCACAGTACTCATTTTCTTGGTAGTTCGGAGGCAAAGGATGAGGAGGAGGCGGGGGTGCCTTTAGAGTGAGTAACTGCTTATGTACCAGCATAGTCATGACTTGACTAAGTGGTTGAGTGAGTGGGGTGAATTTCCTGAACTCCCTATAATTCTGCCTATTCTGGTATGAGTATTGACTGTTCCCTCTGAATTGCTGCTGTTGACGAGGTGGTTGTGGCTATGATTGAGGATTTGATTGCAGCTGATACCGCTGAGGTTGGTGCTGAGCCTGATTCTGCTGATACTGTTGACGTCCCTGTGGGGGAGCATGTTGATTACCCTGTAGTAGTGCTGATGTTGTTTACCTCTGTCCGGTGAGGAGGAGAACCGCTGCGGTTTCCGTTCCCATACCCGATAGGTCTTCCTTCCACTCTGTTTCGTTTAACTAAAGTGGCTTGATGAGGCCATGGGCAGATTGTCCCGGCACGGATTCCTGCTTCGACTTGCTCTTCAGCACGGATCAACTGTGAGAAATTCGCATATGGATGCGAGATGAGATATCCAGATATGCCCGGATATGTTGAATGAACAATCATGGAGATTTGTTCTTCGTCGTCGATAGGTGTCCGCATTCTGGCTGCCATAGCTCGCCAACGTCCCACATAGGCTGATAGCGTTTCATCACTCCTTTGCCTGAGAGTTGCGAGGTCGGATCTTCTGGGTGCCATGTTGAGATTGTACGCGAATCTGTCGACGAAAGCCTAGGAAAGTTGTTCCCATGTCCTGATGCGGTGGCAGTCCAATGAGGTGTACCAATCTAGGGCATGGCCTTTTAGGGATTTTTGGAACAAGTGAATGAGGGCCCCTTCATTTCCTGAGATTGCACTCAGCTCTCCACAGAAGGCCTTGAGATGTGCTGTGGGACAACCGCTGCCATCGTATCTTTTGAATTTTGATACCTCAAAGTTTTGAGGTACTTAAGCATCTGGGAAAGGACACAAGTCTCTAAACTTGGTCGAAGGTAAATCGATTCCTTGTTGTCGCTGAAGTTGATTTTGCAAGATCTGGAACTGCTCCAGCAACTCGTCCAGTCCTGAGTGATCCGTTCGAGCGACTGGTGCCTCTTGGAGTAAGGCACGTTCTTCTTCGGCATAGTGGTCGATGTCTTCGACCCTATGTGCTTGCTGAAAAGCAACCGCGGGTTGTTGAAATTGATTTGATGACTGAACTGGATTCTGATGAACTTGTGCTTGAAATGATGGTAACTGAACTGGAGACTGTATTGAAGGTTGAACTTAATTGAAGATTGCTGGAAATTAACGAAAGTTTGCTGAATTGAAGATTGCTGGAAATTAACTGGAGTTTGCTAAATTGAAGATTGCTGTAAATTAACTGGAATCCCATCGGCGGGGATGTGCTGGAATTGAAAAGTGCTCCTGTTTGCAGGAGGCTGAGATGCTGGGAAGTGACCCCCTTGTTGGGTATTCGCCACTGTCGGCTGACTGATGTGGGCTTGACACTGACCCCCATTGTGGGCATTCGCCAGTGCTGTCCCTGTTGTTGGAAGTTGAATTGAAATCCCATCGCGGGAATGTGCTGAAATTGAAAAGGGGTCCCCTCGACAGAGACATGCTGAGATCTACTGAGACTATTGTTTACAAGATTGACTGGAAGCTGACTGGAAGTCCCTGCGACGGGAGTGCTCTGAGATGGCCCTGTCATCGCGGGAAGGTATTGAGGAGGATGCCCCATAGCGAAGGGCTGAGATGGGTGTTGTCGGTAGTCTTGGGCAGACTCCGATGGTTGTGCTTGATTTGAACTGGAGGCCGGAGGGATGCGGCATGGCTGCTGAAATTGCTGAACTGGGCCAACCTGATTGTTGGCAACTGTGGTGGCTTATGCTTGCATGAATTACAAGAGCATTTCTTGCATTACTCTCATTCCTTGTGGCAATTCTTGCATGATTGGCGTATTCTCAATTGGCGGTTGCGCTTGAGGTTGCGCTTCGGTCATCTCAAGAGCAGGGAAGAGATGAGTTTCTTCTTCATGGTCGGACATGGCTTGCTGTGCCAAGTGCAGATTATGCTGCGGAAGGGAAGTTGCCTCCGAACACGTTGAGCCCAAGGAGGCGCAATGGTGAGGACTATACTCTACTCTTTTTGGGTTTTGAGATTTTTTTTTTTTTTTTGGTTTTGGGTAGAATGCTATGCAGATGAGATTGTATGAGGACTGATGACTTTCAAGTATAGGAATGATTCTGTTTTTCAAGTCGGATCACGACTAATGGGACTAGCATATCCCCAGTAAAGTCGCCATTCTGTGGACCCTCGCTGTCCCGCTCTCCCACACGACGTTCTTCCTTTCCCTTTCGGAAAAAGAAAGAAGAGGATGCGTGAGTGCGAATCGCCGTTTGTGCCACTGGCTTGCCTCGTTCTCGAGGACTTTGTTTAGGTTGTCGTGTTAAGCTGGATGTGTTTAAATGAGTTTATATAAGACCAGAGTCGCCACTAGCCAGTTACTTCGAGTCTACAGTCGGCTAGACCCGTAGAAATGTTAGAGAAGGGGATCCGAAGATTCCTTTATCTAAAATGACTCCTTTTGATTTGCGGCCAGAGATTCAAGGTAAGGGATCACGGTTACAGGGTGGGAAGAGGTTAAGCACCCCACACACTGCCCGTACCGAAGTACGGTCTCTACTTCACAGAATCGAACAAACACTTGAAAGTCTGTTTTAATCCTCGTATATTCTCATAGATGACATGATGCATGAATGCAGGTCTGAACAGTAAGAGTTTCTGATGGGCAGGTTTCCATTAACAGGCAAGCCCAGAGCATATGCTCGAATTGACAGGTGCTTTATGCGAGATGCATGCTGTGTGTTTGAATAATCAAAGTGCTTACAGTGGCTAATGTATGAATGCAGGTCTGAACAGTAAGAGTTTCTAATAGGCAGGTTTCCATTAACAGGCAAGCCCAGAGCATACGCTCGAACTGACAGGTGCTTTATGTGAGATGCATGATGTGTATTTGAATAATCAAAGTGCTTGCAATGAAGCAGGGGGGTTGGAAGAAAAGTAAATGTTGCACTTATGCTAGATGCGAATGAAATGATACTAGTGAGGAACAGCTAGATGGACGGAGGTGTCGCAAGGATTGGCTTCGAGTGGCTGGATTAAGACTTGGATGGCTTGGGAGACTTGGACCAGTGGTCAGGCTAGGCTGGACCAGGGCTAGGCCCTCCTCACTCGGGCTCTCCTTGGTGGAAAAATGCGCTAAAAGGGTGGAGGAGGACTCGGACGGACAGGATCTCTCTGGGCTTGGTCGTGTGTTGAAATGAGAAGGGGAGAGGAGTATTTATAGCAGAGGGCAGTGGCAGTTCTCGTAAATAAGTTTGGGCTGCCCCCAGGGGGTCGCCGGTACGGACGCTCCTCGGTTTCCAGCGCGTGGTACGGTCATGTCTCGGTGCTGCTGTTTTGACTCAGTGGGTTGACTCGGTGAGTTGACTCAGCGGGTCGACTCGGTGATTTGACTCGGCGGGTTGACTCGGTGTTTTGACTCGGCGGGTTGACTCAGCTCAGCGGGTTGACTCAGTGGGTTGACTCAGTGAGTTTGACTTTTTTAGGATTTTTTTACTGGCTTTTCTTAGTGGGGGGGGGGGGGGGGGGGGGGTTTCAGGCTGATGTTTAGGGGCGAGTTGGCTGGGTTCAGGCTTGAGTTGGGCTATGGATTGGGGCTTACAAGGGTGAGTTTGGCTGAGTTTGGACTTGGGATTTGGGGGTTTGGTCCTCCATTCGTCCAACTATCTCTACCAACATTGTAGCCAAAGGTGGGGTGTCTACAGGGTGGCTCATCATCATCCACAATTGTATCAATGAAATTAATCACGTGGATCTCATCTTCATCCTCATCCTCATCCTCATGTTGTTTATGTAAATTAAACACATTCAACTTCATTGTCATATTTCCAAAGGATATTTTCATGACTCCATTCTTACAATTAATTATAGCATTGGAGGTTGCTAGGAATGGTCGGCTTAGAATGACAGGAACTTGAGTGCTTACATTTGTAACCGGTTGTGTATCCAAAATGATAAAGTTTACCGGGTAGTAGAACTTATCGATTTGGACTAACACATCATTAATTACTTCTCTTGGTATTCTAACAGAGCGATCCGCAAGTTGTAAAGTTATCTTGGGTGAGTTTTAATTTACCAAGCCCAAGTTGCTCATATACCAAGTAGGAAATCAAGTTAACACTAGCCTTAGATCGAGAAGCGCTCAATTGATCCAAAAGTTACCTATCATGCAAGAGATTGTAGGGCTTCCGGGATTTTTGAATTTTGGGGGAGTGTTTTGTTATATGATGGCACTCACTTGTTCAGTAAAAAGGGTCCTCTTGTGCACGTTTTTCTTATGGTTTACAGCACATAGATCCTTTAGAAATTTGGCGTATGAAGGAATTTGCTTAATTGCATCTAACAAGGGAATGTTAATTTTGACTTATTGAAAGACTTCTAGGATGTCCTGATTTTCACTTGACCTTTTTGTTGAGAGAAGACGTTGGGGGAATGGGGCCACAGGTTCATACACACACTCCGACTCTTTATCTTGTGGAGCATTGTTCGATTCACCATCACTCTTAGAATCAACCGGATCATTAGGCTTTGTGGCCTTCACCAGTTCAGATTTTTCAATTATTTTACCACTTTTAAGAGTAGTAATGGCTTGAACATGTTTCACATGAAGATGGGTTGAAGAATTGGTGTTTGTTTCCAATTATTCCTTGAGGTTAGGATAAGATTAGGTTAAAACAGTCCATTTCTCCCTAACTCCTAGGTGTGTCTCAATTCTTTCAACCGAGATTTTAAGTTCATTCATGGCTTGCATGTTGGACTGATTTGTCTGAGTTTGTCCAATCATGAATACGTTCAATGTTTCCTCAAGAGTGCCCTTTTGAGGAGGCCCTTGGGAAACATTGTTTGTATTTACTATAGGACCATTTCTCCCATTAAAATTTGGTTCACATCGCCAATCAGGATTATGCGAGTTAGAATTTGGTGTGCTAATGGGGCATTGATAAGCGTTTGTGGCGTTCGATTGAGTTTGTAAGATGTCTTGAAACACAGGAATTTTTGGGCAATCCTTTGTCAAGTGAACATCACTCTCACAAATACCACATATACTCTCAACAGCCTCACTGGTGGTTATCATGTTAACATTCCTCAATTCTATGGCCTTAACCTTCTTTGTGAGACCCGCCACCTTTGTATTTAAATCGCCCTCCCCATCTAATGCATGTACTCCTTTCTCTCTTGGGGCTGACTTGGGATTACTAGTCAGAGTGGAGATGTCTCAAGATTGGGCATTCTCGGTTAGCATATCAAAGTAATTCTAAGCATTATCGGGTGCTTTGTTCAAAAACTCACCATTACACATCATTTGGACAAATTGGTGCATGTTTGAACTTAATCTGTCACAGAAGAAGTCAATCAAGCGCCACTTTTCATAACCATGGTGGGGGCACTCTAATGAAAGATCATTAAACCTCTCCCAACATTGAAAAAATGTTTCATCTCCTTTTTGGGAGAAGTTCATGTGGTCCGCCTTAGTGCATTTGTTTTATGAACTGGAAAATACTTTTTAAGGAACTTCCGAGTCATCTCAGCCCATGTCCCGATGCTTCTAGGTTTAAGAGATTGAAGCCATGATTTGGCTTTGTCCTTTGGAGAGAAGGGAAACAATTTCAGTTTGATTACATCTTGGGAGACATCATTAAATTGAAATGTGTTAGTGATCTCCTCAAATTCACTCAGGTGCGCATATCGACTTTTAGAATTGAGTCCATGAAATTTTGAAAGTAACTTGATAATTCCCGGTTTAAGATCCACGTTTCCCACATTAAGTGGAAAGATAATACAAGAAGACGTGGTTGTTCTCTCCGGTTGTAGATAATCTCCCAATGCTTTAACCGGAGAAACATAACATCCCTCATTCTCATTACGTTCCATCCTAATTGGTGGTGCATCATGCTCAACATTATGTGGTTCATTCGCAGCCATGATTTTAGATGCTTTAGGATTTCCTAGATGTTTTCTAACTCATCTATGATTAACTAGGCCTCTAGCTAAACCTCTCTCACTTAAAAATTGCGATGTATGATCACGCTCCCAATGGGGCATAAACCACACAAAAACTAAATTAAAACCTAAAATCTAAAAATATGAAAGCAGAAGTAAAAACGAAGAAATAAAAGAGTAAGTTAGAACGGTGTTACCGGATGGAAGAACTAGGTTCTATAAAATAAACAAAAACTGTTAGTAGTAGAAAATTCTGAAAAAAACCTACTAAAGTAACAAACCCTGACCTAACCTATCTAACCTAACTATAACCTAATTATAAAATTTAGACTGTTAACCTAATCCCCAGCAACGACACTAAAAACTTGTTCGCTCGTCTCAAGTGCAAGGCTGTGATGTAATAATAATTCTCAGTAAGACCGAGGTCGATCCTCAGGGATTTTTGTAACAATTCTGAACTTTATAACTAAGATGGGCTAAATTTGAATTTGAATCTATGGATGAAAATTAAGAACATAAAACTATCTACTTTAGAAATAAATCAGGGAAATACGCACTAGAGCGCCAAGGATCCACTTATAATCATTTACATTGCCAATTCAAACCATTCAAGCCAATCACGCAATTGGAATCAGAGTTCTATCCCTATCCAATCAGAATATAGAGAAATCAAATCATCATAACATATCTAACATAGATGAATCATCTACTGATATGGTTCTCTCATAATCAACTAAGGCATTGGGCGTATAAAATCACACAGCCCAATCCATCATAAAATAAACAGGATCACATTAATGATTCTTTCTCAAGCCTTGTCACTAGACTTGATTTAGAAGCATAGATTGAACTTTTATTGAACCAAAATCAATACATAAATACCTATCTCAGATCCAATCGAAAGATAAGAACCCCTTTTAGTTTAGTTATAGATAAGCTCTTAGGAACTTAGTTTGTAAGATCACCTATCACCCAACATATCATAATGGATCTAAGATCTCTACAACCTAAAATCCTATCAATCAACACCCCATTAAGCAATCTCAGTAATCAAAATATCCAATGTAAGAGAAATTACAAGAGATAGAAGATTAATTAAAAATACTAACTTTATTTAAAACTTGAACTAGAAGTGTTTTTCATTAAACCAAAAAAATACTTGAACTAATTCTAATTAAGCATGGTAAATAACTAAAAGCTTCACCTCTTAGCCCTAGCTAAGAGCTTTAGCCAACCATTAACATGTTAAACTAAAACTCAAAAGAAAACTAAAGAAAAAAATAGAAAAACCGAGTTTGAAGGAATTACAGATGCCCCACAGCGATCTCCTTCACCTCCTACAACTTCCTAAGCCTTCTATGATGTCTTAAGAATGAGCCCTACGTGTCCTTTTATAGTATTGAAGCTCCACTGACTCAGAAACTTCCATAATCCGCGCAACACTTACGCAGCGTGCATAAAAATTAGAGCTTCAAAGAGAAGCTATTGGAAATCTGGAAAATCCTGATTTTTACACATGGCCGACCGGTCTTGACTGGTCGTGGCACTGTAGCGACCGGTTCTGGAGGAGGTCCAACAAGCTTAAGAGAGGGGAACTGCACATGGCTAACCGGTCTGACCTGTTTGGCCTTGGTCCAGCAGGTCCAGCAGTTGTTGGAGTGCTCTATAGAGGCTGGCCGACCGGTCTTGACTGGTCTAGCCCATTGAAAATGCTGGGAATCCATTCCTTCTCTCTCTCTCTCTTCTTCACTTGCTTCTTCTTTCTTCTTTGGCCCATCTTTAATCATCATCAAATGGCTTCCAAATGTGTTCTTTTAGCCTTTAAATAGGTGAACTCTCTCTCTCTCTCTCTCTCTCTCTCTCTCTCTCTCTCATTCCTACAATCACAAAACATATATTAGATAGTCTTTTAAACTTGGAAATCATGCATAAAATGTGATGCAATGGGGTGGAATATGTATAATTTAAGAATTCAACAACCTTTCTTCTCTAAATATGCTCTTCCCTATCTGCCTTGGTGAAAGGATACTCCTGCAGGATGTCACAAGTACGGAACCTCAAAATGCTCTAAAACGTCCCAGATCTTGGCCGACTCTGCTCCCTGACTGGAAAATATGGTTTGAACGTATGGTGGACCAATTTAAGGATCTATGGGAGAAAATAGGCATTAATGAATGCATTAAGATATCCACCATCCATTACAAAATGAATCCTGCCCTTTTGTCCGCGGCCTCGATATTTTGGAGTAAATCCACCAATTCCTTCTTCTTCAGGTGTGGTCCGATGAGCCCCATGATCATGGACATCTACACATTTACCCATCTATTGCCCTTCGGTGACATTGTCTTCCATGACTTTGCCAAAGATGAAGGGAAAGGATTTACACTTCGCGACAGTAAATCGTATTTACTTTTCTTAGCAAATTACAAGAAAGATGAAGGTCCGATGGAATACGATGAACTCACAGCATTCTTCTTATTTTGGATTTGTCGACATCTTTTATGTGTGAATGCTCTCAATATTACTCATGAGTACATCGCCCTGGCCGAAGCACTCACTTAAAGCCGAAAACTAGCCCTCGCTCCCTTCGTTTTGGGGCATGTATATCGGAGCATGTATGATCTAACCACCAAAGGTGTTTATCATAGCGGTGGACCTTTGTGGCTAGTTCAGATGTGGCTTATTGAATACTTCAACTCCACCTTGGTTGCTGGCCTACCTTCAAATGAGGTTTATACTTCCTATGGCCATTGCAATGTAAGGTATGAAACAAAAATACAACATTTTTCTGTATACCTGAACCATCTATTCTTCCCTTTGAACAAGGACAAGATTTCTCGTTTCTTCACCCCTTTCTACAAAAGGAAATTTGGTCTAGCATGGCTCACTGGTATGGCCGATGTGGACAATCAGGTTGCTTTATCATTGATAACCGAGGCATGAGAGAGTTATTTGATCGCCAAAGATCTTCCATATGGTGGCATCATTGATTTGGGCCCCAATGCTAAAGCCGGGGGTTGAACAATACAATCCAAATCTATTTGCCGACCAATTTGGCCTTATCCAAGGCATTCCATGCCCTGGTACTCAGAAGACTCTCAACAAACCTCCTTATATTCGCGAAGTCCTTTACGACATTAAGGATTACCTTAGCCTCAATGCTGTTTATGAAGATGCCAAACCAACCATTGAACTTGTAGAAATTGTGGACCGACCGAGCATATTGGATGCCTTTTTTGAATGGTGGAATGGATGTTATCAAAGACTCGTTCACTCAACAGGAGTTATAACTGCCAAACTCATTTTGTTGATAGAACCCTAGAGAAAGGTCAAGAGAAGAAAACAAAGCCGACAAAGAGTACTACAGTTAGCCATCGTACCACTAGGAAAAGATTGGTTGCTGCCCTTACTCTCACTCGGAGTCCTAAAATGAGAAAGAGGACAACTAAGAAAATCCCCTAGCAAAGTCAAGCTCCTCTATTAAGTTCAACAAATTCACGAACTCCATCTCCCCCAAAAGTCACATATCCTACTCCTCCAAATCCAACCAAGAAAACATGTTTACTCGATCCTTCCATTGATCCTGAGTCTGAACCACTAGCAGTGATTCCTCTTCGAGCAATACCAATTAAGTCTCCTGCTACAGCAAGTCCACCTGCTCCATCAGCAACACAATCAATTTGCATCGCAAGGATCAGCCAGTTGGGTTCATTTATTTGTCCTCCTCCCAAGCCACCTGTTCTCCCTTCATTTCAATCAGGAACCGCCACTCCTTCATAACAGATCGTTCCTTCTTCTTCTTAGGCCAGAAGACGAACTCCATTAGCCCAACCACGAAAACATCTGGCCGATGACATAAAAGCCTGGGAGATTTATTTCAACATCAAATTTTATCTTGGACTTAAACCTTAGCATTATTCTTGGGAAATAGAGAAAGTTCTCGATAATATAGAGAAATTCACGAAAGTCGTTGTCAAAATAAATGATTGGCAAATAGAAAAGCTCTGAATGGTCCTCATCTACCTTTTGATGAGCGATACAATAAACCTTATTGGCCGAATTCACCACCATTCCCGGCTTCTACTCAACCCCTTGCAAGAGTTATCACCAATCCTTGGTCAATAGACAACCGATTCGTGACAATGGTTGTTCGCTCTGATTTAGGTGGATTCTTCTTTCTTCTACTTTCCATTTTCATTGACACATTTATAACCTGATCTTCACTTTTCTTTCTTCCTTTATGACAGTTCTTCGAGAGATGTTGACCGTCAGCACATCCGCACACCAATCTTCTGAGGTTTGTGTTGAGAACTAGCCTTCTAGTGGACCATCAAGGACAAAAAAAGTGGAAGCTACAAATAATCGACCTTCGATAGATGAACCGATCGATGAAATGCATCTTGGGTCTTTAGCAGCAACTCACCCAATGACAACAATGTTCGAGACGACTCATCGGCCGCACCAGAATTACAAATTCTAGATGAGACAATGATCTGCTACATGACTTAACTGTTATTGCTAGTATTTCCAATACTATTACCAATTTGGAGAGTATGGCCAATCATACTATTCAATCTGATAGAGCAGCTCCTTCTTTGATGATACACTTGGATCCTGAAGATAGTGAAGACAATCTCTACGGGATGACTTTTGCTACTGCCGACAAGAACCTCCCTTGAGCAATCCTTCTGGTCGATTCTCCACCTGCCCAGTCTTCAACTCTTACACCCATTTCTTTCCCTTCCGCTGTTAGAAAAACTCGGTGACGATTAGTTTTGTCCAGAGGATCGGGTGAATCTCTTCGAAGGATAATTTTGGTTGAAGAACCTTAGAGAACTGAAGAACAAACCCAATCTAAACCTCTGAGTCTAGTTCAAAATCATCCTCCGGAATTATGGTCAACTAAGTTACCTCATCCTTTGCTTGTTTTACCAGATAGTGGCCCAACTGTATTGACCAGCGATGTTAATGTGCAAATTCAGCCTCCACCTTCAAGTCCAATGCATGACTGTCTTACAGGTCATTGTCGACTGACTCGCTTCCTCCTCAGCCTACTTCTACAACCATCTCTCCAAACGAATTGGCCAAAGATGTTGGAGAGCGAACTCAATCCCCCAGGAGTCCAGTTTGTGTTCAAACTACAGAGGTTGTGCCGATCTGTAACAACTCAAATTAGTGTGATGCACATTGTTTTTATTTATTTATATATATATTTTTGTTTTTATATACACATATGTACATCGTGATACATCATAAATGTGTCTTTGAGTTTCAGGATGAAATTCCCTTAAGGATGGAAGAATGTAATGACCCAGGTTTTCGAAATAATTAAAATAACAATTTAATTAATTATTTAGTAAATTACGTTATTTATTATATTGATAAATTAATGATAAATAATCCGTAGGGAATTAGTGTAGGATCACTTTATTAAAGTTGCTCAAAATAAACCCTAGAACAGCATAGAAGTATTAGATTTCACAAAACTTACAAATTTGTGATAATTTCGAAAATGCCATTAGTTAAACTTAAGTTAAACTGATGATTATAAGTATGTCAGTTTTTTACGATCAGTTTCATGCAAAACTTCATATATTAGCTTAGGGGCACGTTTTAGTTGTACACGTCGAATTTCAGCGCTCTAATCATCCTACAAATGCCCTAATAAGAAATCAGGTCATAAGTGGCCACCTGACCTCAGATTGTAGCATTTTTTGTACCAACCCCTAATTTCATGTGGCCTACCTGATGGTCGGAGGAGATTTCTTACATCCATCATGGTGGACCCACGTGCACTACGTGCACCTAATCCGATCGGTCAACGCGCGTTGACCGTGCGTATTGAAGACAATCCGTCTTCCTCCCCTGTAAGACCCGTACCCTTATTTGCCCTCCGTACGCTTAATTTCCAGTGCCGGTACGTCCCTGACGGATCAGATTAGCGAGCCTTGATCGCGACCATGTTTTAGTACCACATCGACCCAAGACCTATACCCCGGCGACCGCGTAGGCGCTGCGATTCCAACGCCGCGCGGCACGCCCCATTGCCATACCCGGTGTGAAAGTTATGATCGATTGCATAATTCGAGGTGGGCCGCACAACGTGCGTGTGTCGTGGGCCCCACTTGGGCAAATTCCAAGATATGTCACATCAATCAAATCCATCATCATCACCTCACCCATACCTCTACGCATACCCCTACCCTACACACCCCATACCCCCCATCCCTCTCTCTCCTCCCAAAGTCAACTATAGCCCATACCTCCCACACCCCCTCCCATGCACCATCATCACTCCCCATGATTCCCTCTCTCTCTCTCTCTCTCTCCCCCCCCCCCCATACAAGTGCATACGTAGGGGGAGAGGAGAGTTCATTTCCATAGCAAGAGATTTGAGAGAGAGAGGAGAGAGAAAGAGAGAAAGAGATTTGAGAAAGGAGAGAGAAAGAGAAAGATTTGAGAGAAAGAGGGAGATTTGAGAGAAGTAGAGAGAGATTAGAGAGATTGAGGGTGGAGATCCTAGCTTGGAGGGCCCCAACCATCATCCGGACCGCCCGGATCATCCGATCATCAACCCGATCCAATCCAACCGTCCATCCTTTGAGGTGAGTGCAAGGGGCATAAACCCCCTCCCATTTTCTTAAATTCTTTCATTTTATTTTTCCTCGGGCCCACCTTTTGATGGGCAACAAGATGGATGGACTGGATCACCCATGAATGGGACCCACCTTATTATAATAATAAATAAATAAATAAATAAAAGAAGAAGAGAAGGAATAGGGGGCCGCTGGACAGTCAGCGTCCAGGGGATGCTGCTGCCCAGCAACTCGTGGGCTACAGCCCCTTTTGGGCGTGGACAGGTCCCCACACGTGGGACCCACCTTGATGTATGTATTAGATCCACGCCGTCCAGCTGTTTCTCCACCCCATTTTATGGCAGGACGCTAAAAATGAAGAAGATCCAGATCTCAGGTGGACCACACCATTGAAAACAGTGGAGATGGTGAAGCCTACTGTCGAGGTTTCTTGGACCCACCGTGATGTTTGTGGACCACATCACCTGCCCAATATTGGGCTTGTTGGGTCCCTAATGATATGGGGAATCTAATGGACGGATCGGATCTTCACTAAGTGGGCCCCACATGAAATGATAGCAGGAAAACAAAAAAAAAAGAAGAAGAAGAAAAATATATATATATACATGTGCTGGACGTCCAGCGTCTGGACGTCCTGACGCTGGAACGTCCAGCGTCACTTGAACGCTGCAATGGGGTCCCCACTCGTGGGACCCACCTTGATGTTTGTGTTCCATCCACGCCGTCCATCGGTTTTCCCAGATCATTTTAGGGCCAGGGCCCAAAGATGAGCCCGATCCAAATCTTCAGTGGACCGCACCGCTTGAAACAGTGGGAACAATGATTCCTACTGTCAGAATCTTTTGGCCCACCTTAACGTTTCTAGATGGATTTGTATATCCAATATGGGGCTTGCTGGGTCCCCCATGAGATGGGGAACCTGATGAACGGAGTGGATCAGTCCCATGTGGACCCCACTTGATATAAGCATAGAAAAATAAAAAAAAATAAAAATAAAAGAAAGAGAAGAAGAAGAGTCAGGGTCGCTGACGCTGGGCGTACCAGCGTCCTTGCACGCTGGCTCGGCCAACTGGTGGCCCACTCGTGGGCCCCACCATGATGCATGTACTGTATCCACACCGTCCATTCAGTTGGGGAGATCATTTTAGGGCGTGACCCCAAGAATGAGTCAGATCCAAGTCTCCAGGGGGCCCCACCACAGAAAACAGTGGGGACAGTGGCCCTACCGTTGAAATCTTTTTATGGCCCACCGTGGTGTTTATTTGAGATCCAACCTGTTCATAAGTTCACACATACATGGACGAAGGGAGAACAAAAATGTCAGCTTGATCAGAAACTTCTGTGGGCCCCACTTGATGCGTTTACAAAAAAAAAAATAAAAAAAAGAAAGAAAAGAAAGTAAGCTGGACAGACAGGGACGCTGCTGCACAACAGCTTTGTGGTGACACCCAATGGGCCCCATTCGTTGAGCCCACCTAGAATGTATGGGCCTTACCTATTCTGTCCATATGTTTTCCCAGCTCATTTTAGTGGCTGGGCCCAAAATTTAAGCATATCCCTATGGCAAGTGGGCCATGCCACGGTTCAACAGTGGGAATAATGATCTCTACCGTTGAAACCTTCCCAGCCCTACAGTGATGTTTAATTGTCATCCAACCTATTTCATAAGTGGCCGAGCCCAAAAATCTTAGCATATCCAAATGACAAGTGGGCCATGCCATGGGACAACAGTGGGAATAATAATCTCCACCATTGAAACCTTCCTAGACCCAAAATGATGTTTATTTGTCACCCAACCTATCCATGAGTGGCTGGGCCCAAAATTTAAGCATATCCTAATGTCAAGTGGACCATGCTATAGTGGGGATAATGATTTCCAACATTGATACCTTTCTAGGTTCTACAGTGATGCTTATTTGCCATCCAATCTGTTCATAAGATCACATGGACATGGATGAAAGAGAAAACACAAATATCGGTTTTATTCATGATGCCTATCTATTTTTCTATATTATTTTGGATACGGCCCCAAAAATGAGGCAAATTCAGATGTTAGATGGACCACACCCGTAGGGAATAGTGGTCATTGATGTCCACCATGGTTTCTTCTTGATGTATATGTTTTATCCATGCCGTACACATATTTTGGCGGCCTATCTTGTATGTGCAGGCCCAAGTATGGGTCCGATGTGGTCTCAAGTGGGCTATGCCACGAAGACCTTTACATTTCCAATGGGACCCACAGCCCGGGTCCCACTCTCTTTAGATATATATTGGGCCTTTTAAGGCCAATGTTACATGATATGTTTGGTAACATGCTAGTATGATTAGCTTGATATGTCACACTGATAACATGCTTAGTATAATGAATACCATTCTCATTCATATGCCCATACGCATCATTTGTATGCCTGTTATGGATCATGATTAACCATAGCATATGCTAGTTGGCTTGTTATACTTAGGGGACCCGTGTGAGACAGGGTCGCCCCACATGATTGCGCAGTATGCGTAAGTTGGTGCATGATTTGGATTGTATGACTCATGCATTTCGCATTATATGTCACGATCGCTTTCGCACCCTAGCAGCATCAGGGTGGTGGCCACCATAGTCACATCATGGTTGGCAGTATTGGACACCGAAAACTTGTTCTAGTACGTGGGCGCTATGGATGTCCTTGGGTGAAAGTCCCTAAACCCTGTGGTACCAGTAGGATGCTCCAACGTCGAGACCGAGTGGATAACATGAGCGCCCGTGTGCCAAATACCAGTAGGCCTCGTCTCCCACTGTGTCGAGGTCGGTTGGAAAGGGGTGTGACCTTATCCGCCCGGGTGAAGTGGGCTGTAAGCTAGGTCGAGTCTGACCAGCTCATGGAATGGGTCCGCTATCGGCGAGCCGGGTGGGCATTGGCATACCACTGACGAGGCGGATAGTGAGGTCTTTTCTACTCGCTTGGTTACGCGCGCGATGTGCGGCGGCCAATATTAGCGTATATTAGACCCCGGTGATGTCCCAGATGATAACTATTTTGATATGTGGATCAGTTGAGGATTGACATGTTTGCATCGCATCTCTAGCATGTAACACTCGGCCATGTAGGCCCTTGCATAGCATAGCCTTGGGATGGCTGATAGCATTCATGAACTTGGTAACTTAGCCCTCTACTGCTTTCGCTTACTCTGATATCTGCATACTTGTCATATGCATCACACGCGCACACACGCACTCTACTGGGCTTCGTAGGAAGCTCATGCGTGTTTGTTTACACTGCAGGTACTAGAGCCTATCAGCAGCATTGAGGGCGGTTCATATACCTGATATTTTGGACTTCTACTTTATGTTGTATTTCCCTTTCCAATATTGTACTCAACAAACTTTTAGTGGATATTTGATGATGTTTATGGTTTTGTTTATGCTCAAAAAAAAAAAAATTTCCCCTGAAAATCCTCCTGGTAGGATCCCAGGATCGGAACCTAGCACATGAGAGCTAGGAGCCGAGAATGGGGTACTACGGAGGTTGTTGGCACCAAGGTCAGCGATCGGGAATTTAGTGAGCCTGGTCCCCGGGTTTGGGGCGTGACATCGCCCGAGGCTGCAACAGCGTGCAGCGCTGTCCGCCGGACACTCCAACATTGTCCATCTGTGGGCCCCATTTCTCCCATCTGATCCGTCCATCGAGTGCGCAACCTAGCTAAACCCCGTCTGTCCAAATCTAGTAGCTGATAGATGTCAGCATGGCCCGCTCTAAATCGCTGTTCCAAATAAAAAGAACCCAAGATCCGGTCCGTTGCTTTACATGGACGGGATATACTTTTCCGAGCATTCGTGTGGATCCCACCTAGGTTTCCAACGGACCTTGTACGCTAAGAAACTCCAGAGGAAAGAAGATACTTCCTTCTCCAACACAAATTGCGTCCATAAGACGTATCACAAACGCCTACCGTCCAAGCCTATCAAAGGCCGTCCAAACCTATCTAGGGTGTTATATAAACTTTCCTAGATGTCTCTTTCCCTTCTAGAGAAACTTAGAGAAAGAGAAGAGAGAGAGAGAGAGCGGGAGAGAGAGAGAGAGAGAGAGAGAGAGAGAACTCCATGTGGAGTTGTTGCTGCTGGATCCCTGGACCAACTCCAGGGGGAGAGAGAGAAAAAGAAAGGAAAGAAGAAGGAAAGAAAGAGAAAGAGAAGAAGAAAGAAAGAAAGAAAGAGAGAAGAAGAAGAGAAACTGTGAGTTTTATCTTGTATTGTTTACTTCATGTATTCCATTGATTTTATTTTTCTAATTTGATTTTCCATCTTACAAGAAGGTCTGATTTGGTTTAAATTTTGGCGTTGATGTGATTCATGAGTTTACATCGTGTATATTTGGAATTTTCTGTTTTATTTTAGATTTCATCAATGAGATTTCATGTGAATTTGGTAATCAAATAAGGTTGTGTATGTGTTAGTTGATTTTAGGTTTTTCTTGAAAAAGGTTGGAAGGATGTATGAATTGTCTGATGACCTCACGAGCTTCTCGATCGAGCAATGCGTTGAGCAACATTTCCCGATATCTCTTCGAGAGACACAGGGCATCGTAGATACTGAGTCGGGCCAGGACCTTCTTCAGATGAGACACCACATCATAAATCACCGGTGCCTTATCTCGAGCGCGATCTTGCTGGTCAGCTGCTGGCTCATTGACTGCTTCTGTCGGTGCTTTTTCTCGAGGTATTCTTGATGGCTCACCTATGACCACATTCGTTCTTCTAGGGTCTTGGTCGCCTCAAAAATTCTCTCTGCACGACCTGCGTTCCGGACCGCAGAGCCACTACAATGACTTCTTCTCTCTCTAGGCCTTAGTCCTTGTCACTGGCCCCCGACTAAGCAATCACTGAAACCATGGCGCATTGAACGGGCTATGCACGCGGCTGCTTCCGTCCAACATTTCTTCTTCCCCATTTGTTCTTTATCTTCTCTCTTTCTCCAAGAGTCTTCTTTTATTTTGTAGCCTCTTCTTGCTGCTCACAAGTGTCCATGGCTCTTCCGATTCTGGGAACGGATTCGCCGTTCGAATTTGAACTGGTACAGGGAGGGCAGACACCACTGTCGCAGTGTTCCGGCTCGCCTCTTCCACCTTCATATTAATGGTGCTGTCGTTGATCATCCGTTGAATCTTGCCTTTTAGGACAAAGCAGTCTTCAGTCTTGTGGCTGGTCACGCGATGATACTTACAGTAGCTGGGATGATCGACCATCTTCGCTTCCTCTGGGCATGTGCATTCTGGCAGTCTTATTAACCTTTCTTCTACCAGCTTTTCCATGATCGGAACCATATCTTCCATGTCGAAGGTATAAGGTCCGTTTACTCGATTACGCTCTTCTATTGTAAGATGTCGCGGCCTCTGAAAACTCTTGCCATTGTCTGGAGTCGCGATTACTGGTCTGGCCTCGACTTTATGCTCGGTGTTCGGGCGTTTCTTGTCATTCAAACCCTTTCCTTTGTCGACGTAGTTAGATGTTATCATCCTTCCGGCTTCTCTCCTGGGCTTCTCTACCTTGAACTGCGCTCTGAACGCTGTTCCTTCCACCAGGTGGGCCTTCGTAGTTAGGTCTCGAAACGTCCAGAGTTATGTCCAGATAGGCCAAATGAAATCATCGCATCCATGGCCTGCATGCACATCTTGACCTGCTCAGATTCATTGGGTAGTTCTCGGCACTATGCTGCTATAGTCCCCCACCTGTCGATGAACTTCTCAACTGACTCCCCTTGTCTCTGACAAACCAAGGCTAAATCTGTCAGCAAGACTTCTCGCTCAGTAGAGAAGAATTTGGAGATGAACAGGTCCTGCCTTTGATCCCAGGACTTGACTGACCCTACGGGCAGTGACATGTACCACTGGAATGCCTTGCTCGTGAGCGTCGAGCCAAACATTCTGAGACAATACTGGGGGATTATCGATAAGTTGCCCATCATTGTTATGAATTGAGCCATGTGTTCCTCTGGCGATCCTCTGCCATCGAATTTGGGGAAGTCTGGACGCTTGAAATTGTTGGGAAACGGGAGGTCGTTGACCTCGGGTAAGTACGGCACCCGGTATACATATTTTCCTCTCTTCTCATTTTCTCTTTCCTGACGCATCGAGTCCGCAACTGTCTCAGACAGTTCTTCTCTTGTGGCTTGAGATGGCAATGGCGGTACACGTCGGAACTCAATGTTTCTCGGGAGAGCCTGTGGTTCGACAACAGCTGGTTCTCCTACTACTCCCTGGCATTCCTCCACAGACTGTCGAGTAGGGACAACCGGGCTTCTATTTGCCCCCGGGGCAATTTGAGCCAATAGTGCTTCTTTCATCTCTCTCATCTCTCTGGCCGTGTCCTCTTAGACCTGGATAATCTCATCTACCTATTCTTAGATTGGAGGCAGCTCTGGATATCGCTCACTCGTCTCTCCTTCGACGACCTGCACCATCATTACTTGTGCTGGCTGCGGCCTCGTCTTGGTCATGACGGCTTTAGTAGGGGTTGTCTTCATCGTCGTCTTAGCCGACTGTCGGACAGTGGATCTTTTTGATATCTTGGCTGACAGTGTTGTCTTCGGTATCGCTGGGAAGTCGATAGTGGCGAAGGAGAACTCTGGCCTGGCTGGCACAGTGGTTCTGCTGGCGTCGCGGGCTTCGCTCCTGTAGACTGACTTCCACTATTTCTTCATTCCACCCTGTACCCTTGCTGTCATTCCTGTTTCTACTGGAATAACCTTCTTATTCTCAGTCCTCTTGACTGTCCTGCGCTTCTGCACAACGTGCCATCCGGCTTCAGAGGTTGTTGCAAGATGAGGGAAGTAGAATCCTCTGGATGCTAAGAAGATCATTGTAGACACCATTTGGTTGGTTCTTTTCTGTCTTTTTACTTCTCTCTCTCTCTCTCTCTCTCTCTCTCTCTCTCTCTCTCTCTCTTTGCACAGTCATACACACATTAGAATGGTCCGTGCATCTGGAAAAGAGAGGGGACGCGACCTTACCAATCGCGATACGGCTCGACAGTGGATAGACAGAAACATACAAGTACGAACTACATGTATGCTATGCGAAGCTTCGAAATTCTTTTGCCTTAAAGATGAAGGGAAGAATGTTCCCGTTGAGAGTCGCTAGTTTGGCACCCGTGAAGGCGCCGAACATTTCTCCTTGCTGTAGCCTTTCTCACATACACGTTAGTGTCTGCAAATGATTTATTGCAGAATGTCTATTTACTCAGAAATAACCAGAGGATTCTGGTATTGTATAAAATCCCCAGTAGAGTCGCCAGTTTACTAAAACTAGAAAAATTGTGCTCGTCAGCAGTCTTTTTCCTATGTTTCATTATTCTGGGGGAATTCTGAGTATAGAGACATTCATAGACAATCATAAGCAATCACAAAGTGTACGCAAGGGAGATATCGCAAGGCTAATTTTATTCAAGAGATTCTAAGATCTTTCACATTCCTGGCTGTGATATTGGTCACGAGCCTTTAATTACATCAATGGATGCCACCCTTGATTAAAATGCAAAAGTAAATGAATGCATGCATCATAGATAAGTTAAATAAAGCATGAAGAGAGCATGAATATAAATGAAACAAATCACAAACAACACAAATATTTTTACGTGAAAACCCTTGCGGGAGAAAACCACGGCACAAAGTGACAGGATTCCACTATGAATGTAGTTATATAATAGATGGAATATTAGAAAGAAAGCCTGGATAGATCGAGCAAGTAATTTAAATCATCAGGGATTATGGTCTTGAGTTCATGGTTGTATAGACCCATTTATTTTCTTATTATGGACTGAGCCACATTTCTTAGACCAGTCGGATGTCTATGTCCCATTTTCTTTCAGATTGTTCAGGCTGAGAGACTGTCAGGATTCGAGTGGTGTAACTCTGGGCCCGAGCCTGTTGCTATGAATAGGTGACCGCTGGAATACACAAACATCGAATGTTGGTCGGCATAACCTAAAGCCTGCGCTCGTATTTTATGACGGGTGACCTTAGGAAAGCACTCCGCAACGTTCCCGAATGAGGTTCTTAATCGAGTGGTGTAACTCTGGGCCCGTGCCTGTTACTGTGAATAGGTGACCTTAGGAAAGCAATCCGCAACTGCCTCATCAATTCAACCGACGGACCCGTTGTCGTTGGGTAAGGCATCGACTGTCTTTTTTCATAATGGAAATCCATAGCAGGATGTTTCAAGCTTAGTTAGAACTCTTTTGTTTGTGGTTTCTCGTGGTAACCATAACCCCTTAGGTTTATCCTCGGACATTTATCCAGGATGAATGGAGCTTTGTACAATAAAGTAAATGTGTTTCTTCTGGAGTCGGGCAACTCATCTTCGAGAACACTCTTTCTTCTGAGTATTTTCAATGATCTGTTTGAGATCAAATAGGTTTTATCGAGCCAAGATCTTTTAAGGGTTTAAATTCAATAGGCTGGATCGGCCGTTTCCGATGCCCGCAAATGGCTAAGTATCGGGTCTGATGGGTTCCCGTTCATGTCAATTTCTGATGAATGATGGGGATCGTGGCCCCATAAATGTTTAACTTTGCTGTTTGATAGCCTGAGCGCTTTAGCTTTGCCTCAGCGTCCTTGAGATCGCGGTTGATTTCATTTGGCATCAGTCAATTTTCGGGCCAACAGGGCACTTCCCAGGGCTGAAAATGACTAAGTAGTGGACCTGTTTGTTGTCTAATCAGGGTCTTTGGTGAATATTATTGATAAACGTCTTTGAACAGGGGTGGATTATGTCCACGAGGATCGCGTTTCGCTTCGCTTAGCATAAGTCGATTTCTGAGCTGACAAGGCACTTCCCAGGGCTGAAAATGACTAAGTAGCGGGCCTGCCGATCGCTTGATTAGGGTATTCGAGGGTCCTGAGATTGGATAACCTTGTCGCGGTGCATGATTATGTTGTATCATGTTGTGTAGAAGAAAAGTTTCCCTCCCGGGCTCGGTCCAATTTCGCCCGATTCTTCTCGGTTTCGGCTGTTTTCGGCTCTTTCGGAGGGATTTTCGGAGCTGCAAATTGGCCAAGTGTTGGTTTTTTTTTTATAAAAATACTGATTCAGGCCATTTATCATTGACCGTTGGAGAATCTAATCTGGGGGATGGATATATCTCATTGAGATGCATCCGGGAGAAGCAGTTTGATCGAAATCCATCTCGGGTGAAGGCGGGCCGCATGATGGAAGGTCCACCCATCCCATCAGCGTCCAGGTGCATGGGGGGTGTGTATGGGCGCATGTCGCATTTTGGATAAGGTTCCAAGCGCATGTGCTTGATGGTGGGTGGCCACTTTCCGAGCGCATGTGTGCCATACACTTGAAAGGGAGAGGGATTTTTTAAGTTCCGGGCGCATGTGGTGGTGCACATGTGCCTGGCTCCAAATAGTGGCTCATGTCACTTCAGACTTAGTGGAATTTCAAGTTTTCTTGGCGCCGGAAAGAGTGGGCGCATGTGAGCCAGCACTTAGTGCATTTCTGCATTTCCCGATGAGAGAAAGCCGGCGTATGTGGTGGAAAGTCGACGCATGTGATCCATCACTTAGAAAATTTCATAATTTTTCTCTGCACATGGGATTCCGCGCGAGAAAATCCCTTTTCGGCAAGGGAATCCATTCCGGCCAAGGCATCCGGCGAAGGAAAACAAAGCGGGCGCATGTGGTGCTTGCGTCGCTCTGAGGTCAGAAGAAGATGATTTCTCTCTGATGTCATGAAGTGACCTTGCTATTTATAGGGGTGGAATCGGGTTCGGGTCTGATGCGGAGGATATTTTCAGGCGCATGTGCTGGGAAAGCCGAGCGCATGTGGCAAGAAAAGCCGGGCGCATGTCAGAGTGCAGGGTCAGGGCGCATGTCCTTTTTCGGCGCTTTTCGAAAAAGTGTTCGAATCAATTCCTTTCGAATATAGGGCGTGGGTGCATGTGGTGGAAAGCCGGGCGCATGTCTTTGCCGGCGCTTTCCTCACTACTTAGCCAAATTTCAAGATTTCAGTACTTAGAAAATTTCAGGATTTTAGGCTCTGACGGGAGACCTCCAGAGGACAGCTACCTTTTCTGGGCATGCACTTACTGTTGCCAAGCCACTTCTAGGCTAGGATGGACCTCCTGAATGAATGGGATGGGGTGTGGAAGTTCAGATGTTGCAAATTTTGCTACTTCCTTCCTAATTTGGAACATTCGGGTCAGCTTGTCGTATAAGAACGTTGTTCCAGGGAGCACGCGCATGAAAATAAGCACCGCAAGGACTTCAAACTTGCTATTTAAGGTTTTGGGGCACTCTGAATCATTTGGCGATGGTGTGGATGTCTGGTTCTGCTCTAAAATGGTAGCTGTAGGCTTACAGACCCTTTTTTGGTCAGCTCCAGGTAGGGATGAAACACATTTCATGGTGCGCAGGTAAAGATATGCACCGCATGACTTCGAAACTTACAGGTTAAGGATTTTAGGATGTTCCGGACCATTTAGTGGTGATCTACATTTCCAGTTATGCTCTGAAATGCTGTTTACAGATTTTGGTCGCTACCAAGTAATTTGGGTTGCACTGGCATTTTTTGGGCTTTCCCGTTCTCAAAACTGATTCAAATCGTTGTCTATGAACTACGAGATGTTGTTTTACAATGGGTGCAAATTTGAGCCCCAACAATCCCGTAACCCCGTTTTATCATAAATCAAATTTAGATAACCAGAATTTTCGGGTCGTTACACTTTCCGTGCACAATCGATCGAATATTGCAATTCAATAGGAAAATTGTGATCTTTCTCCATATTTACTTTAGCGATCGCTTGATCTATGCCATTCTTGTCATAAATAATGCAAGAATCATTTTGAAAGTATATAGAGTGCCCATTTTGAACAAGTTGTCCAACACTTAGTAAGTTTTGATCCAAGTTAGGAACAAGTAAGACATCTTTTATATACTTGACCCCTTTCTTGGTTTCAATAGCAATTGCTACATTTTCATTGGCTTCTACAATGGCACCATGTCCCATATGGACTTGCAATTTGACGGATAAATCGATATTTGTGAATATCTGATCATCACCTGTCATGTGATTGTTACATCCACTGTCCAAGTTCCACGTGTCTTCATTTTGAGTAAGTGAGTAATGACACACAAAAATCATATTTTCTTCAACTTTTTCTTCAGAGAAATTTGCAGCATGTTGATTGTCTTTGAACTGATAACCCTTCTTCATGTATCCAAACTTTTTACGGTTAAAATACTAAGGTTTCCCTCGATTCTAACACTCACTATCAATATGGCTAGATTTTTTTATTTTTTTTATTTTTTATTTTTTATTATTATTATTTTTTTTTGCAAAAATCGCAAGTAACATTTAAATTTTTACATTTGTTTCGATTTTGCCATTTCCTGTGCATCGACTTTCCACCTTTCTTGTGATTGCCTTAATTTTTTTCTGGGACCAACTTGTGTCTTCTCAGAAGAACTTTGTCAGCCAATTAAAAGTTTTATTTGAAATACACTTTCAACTGATTTTTCTTCATGCCTCAACAATCTTTGCCCATAAGATTCTAAAGAGCTCATCAACTCAACCAAGGATGAGGTTAAATGATCCTTGGATTCTTCTATTGTAATAATGATAGCATCATATTTTGCAGGAAGGCTTATTAAAAGCTTTTGAACCACCTTTTCATCAGAAATAGAATCTCTATAGATTCTAATCTGATTTACCACTTCAATAACTCGAGAAAGATAATCTTTCATCTTTTCGAGTCTTTCATTTTCAGATTTTCATACTCCCTTCTTAGAGTTTGTAACTTGATAGCAATCACTCTAGACATACCTTTGAACTCATTTTGTAAAGTGACCCAAGCTACCCAAGCTAGCTTTGTAGTTTGAGATGAAATGATTTTAGAGAACATAGAATTAGAGACACTTTGTTGGATGAAAAAGAGGGCCTTCACATCTTTCTTCCTATTCTCCTTCAATTGTTCTTGTTTTGTGGCAGAGAGAGATGTGATATCGGTTGTAGTTTGATAATCATTTTCAATAATCTCCCATAACCCTTAAGATTGGAACAAAGTCTTCATTTTTATGCTCCAATGATTAAACTTATTGTTAAGGCATTTGTTAAGGCCTTTGTTAAGGCTTAGAATGAAGAATAAACAAAGGAAATGAATCTTGAAAGAAAAGGGAAGAAAGAAAGAATGAGTGAAGAAAATTCAAGAAAAAGAGAGAAGAAGTGCAGGAAGCAAGCCTTCCACGTGAGCCGCCTAAAAGGAAAAGCTTCCACGCAACTCATGTGGAAGGGCTATCCCACGATAGGTATTGTCCTTCAAGATTTTGCCCAGAAGCCTATAAATACCCCCCTTGGGGTCCTCATTTGTACATTGACGGAGTTCCAGAGCTCCTTTCTCAAGGCTCCGAAGGTATGAGAGAGGCCTTGTGCATCTTCTTCTTCCCGGGTTGAATGCACTTTGTTTCTTCTTCATTCTAAGCCTTAACGAGGAAACTCTAACAAAACAGAGATCAGGTAGTCCAAGGAGCAGTTTTAAGAAGTTTGCAGGCTAGACCTTCCACACGACCCATGTGGAAGGTCCCAGAGGTTGAGAATTCAGCATGTTTTGTTGGATCTACCTCCTTTTGTGAAGGATGTCGGGAGAGTTTTCACTTCCGTCTCTCTTTCAAAAGTGAGGGGAAATGAAGATCAAAGCCATATTAAAGACGGAATGCACAAGAAAGAGAACAACCTTGGCTCGAAAGCCTTCTTCTCTGTCCTTTGAAAAGAATGAAAGAAGAGGGCGAAGCTCTACCGAAAGTTCTTTATGAATACATTATATTTGTACTGGTGTATTTTCTATTTTAGAATCAATGGATGATTTATCAATGGAATGTATGAAGAATTCAATAAATGGAATAAACTAAGTGATAAATGTTTCTCTATTTATCTTGTCGAATGTTAGAATGTTACTCTTGTTTCCCTTATCTATCGAATGGAAACTTTGTTGTGTAACCAAAATGGCGACTCTGTTGGGGATCGAACACAGAATCTCTAGTCAAGTAAAGAATCATGGAAAGACACTTCTGATGAATCAACCGGTCAGGTAACAATGTAGGAGAAAGATAAACAAACCGATAAACGATCGCGATCTGAAGACTCGATGGCATCAGGTGTGACATATGATGTAGTTAGTCATTTGAAAAAAATTCCTGCCAGATTAAGCTTCTACAATGCCTTGAAATTGTTAAAGGGTTTCTGGCAGACATTAATACAAGCACTGTCAAATGATGAAGTGCGAGAAACACTATTGACGGAAATAGAAAACGTCAATGCTGAAAGAGTGAAAGATGAGAATTGGACTGCTATGTTAGAAAGGATTAAATTAGCTCACTGTATGTTGACAATAACCTTCACGGATAAAGACCTAATGTTGGGAGGAAAAGAGCACAAGCAAATAAAGCGTATCATGATCGATAGCGAATCCGTGGTGAATCTTATGCCGCTTAATATGCTTTCAAAACTGAGGTACAAGCGACACCAGTTGTGGTCCAGTAATACGATGATACAAGGATTTAATCAAGATGGGCAAAAACCGTTGGGCACGATCACCATGATGCTTGAAATTGAAAACCTTAACACAAAAGTAACTCGTCATGTGATAGATAGTCTCCTCTACACAACACCAATGCTTCAAATTTTGCCAAAAAGGAGTGCAGTATAAAATCACAACTGATGTAAAACCATATATAGTTGTAGAATCGTTCTTCGCTGATGCATGATACTATGATGTATTTGAGAATAAAGAATTGGTAGTTGAAACAAATCAGCAGCAAAGAAAGAGTGTTGGAAAAGAGGTGGTCAGAACAGTTAAACTAAGGGATACGCGACAAGAAGCTCAAGAAGAAATCAGAACAGTGAATCACAGGCTGAAGAGATTTTATTTCATGTCGAAAAGCATGAGACAACCAAGACAGCTTCCTCTGGTAACAGTATCACCAAAGAAGATGAAAACTCTTCAGGCAAACTTCACAATGCCGGCACCAAAATTTGAAAAAACCAAGCACCATTTTCTGCGGGACCTCGTGAATTCGGTGTGTCAGCAACGGCGGGGTATGAACGATTAGTGTTTTACTTCTCTCTAAGACCAGGTACATTAGAAGAACAGAATGAAGCACTGAGACAGGAAGATAAAGCCGTTATTCTTGTGCTAGAAGAACTCGAGAGATGCAGTTCGGCAAACAAAAAGATTATGCAATCGATGGGCTTTGATTACAAAGAATCGATTGGCCTGAATATTGGAAGAGTCATATCAGTTCCATTGATTGTCCAGAAACGCGAAAGGTTTCTAGGACTGGGGGCAAATTTAGAAGCCAAACAGGTAAACATGATCATTAGAGTTCTTCAGCTAGAACTCGTAGAGCAGGAAAGAAAACCGCCCGACAAAAAAGAAGTAGCTCGGCCAAAGAAAGCCCCGTCATAAATAGAAGACGGAGGGCAGCCAATTGTTGATCAACTACGTGAGATAAATTTAGGGACAGAAAAGAGCCATGAAGTACTTATATCAGCGCAAGCTTTGCAGAACATGAAGCTGAACAATATTATAAGTTGTTGACGGAAAATAAAGATGTATTCTCATGGACATATGTAGAAATGCTAAGTCTAGAACCAGCAATGGCAATTCATAAGCTCAACATATCTGGTGAGAAGAAGTCAATTAAACAGGCCCAGCGGCGCTTTCATCCAGATTTAGTACCGAAGATCGAGGAAAAAGTTAATAAACTAATTAAATTCAGATTTATCCGAGAAGTCAAGTATCCTAAATGGATATCAAATATCGTGTTAGTTAAGAAGAAAAACGACCAGATACACGTTTGTGTTGACTTCAGAGATTTAAATAAAGCTTGCCGAAAGATGATTTTTTGTTGCCAATTACGGAATTGTTGATCGATAGTACTACGAATTATGCCATCATGTCTTTCATGGATGGCTATTTGGGCTATAATCAGATACAGATGGCACCAGAAGATGAGAAGGCGACTACCTTCCGAACGTCCTTAGAGATATCTATTGTTACAAAGTCATGCCGTTCGGTCTCAAGAACACCGGCGCAACTTATCAACGGGCCATGCAACAGATTTTTTATGACATGATGCATAAACATGTTGAATGTTACGTCGACGATTTGGTAGTAAGATCGAACAATCACAAGAACATCGAGAATACTTGTAACTTGTTTTTTGAAGACTCTAAAAGAAGTAGCTAAAGATGAATCCATTAAAATGTGCATTCAGGGTTTCTTTTGGTAAGTTCCTGGAGTTCATTGTCTGGCACAGAGGTATTGAAATAGAGCCCAGAAAAATCAAAGCAATTCAGGAAATGCCGCCGCCCAGAATAGTGAAAGAGTTAAAAGTTTGTAAGGAAAATTGACTTATATTCGGAGATTCATATCAAATTTTGCAGGAAGATGTCAGTCATTCGCTCATTTAATGAAGAAAGGGACACCATTCAAATGGGATACAGTGTGTCAGAATGCATTCGAATCAATTAAGCAATTTCTACGACAATTGCTTATGTTGATCGCGCCAATACAAGGAAAGCTGCTGATGTTGTATATCGCCACTTGTGAGAACTCACTCAGTGCTTTGCTATCCCAGAAGAATGAACAGGGGAAAGAGGGGGCACTCTACTATCTGAGTAGAACCTTGGTGGGGGTGGAACATCATTACTCACCAATCGAAAAAATGTGCTTAGCATTGATATTTGTTGTACAGAAATTGCAGCATTATTACTTATCTTATGATATAATATTGATATCGCGTGCCGATCTGATAAAATATCTCATGACACGACCAATTCTATCATGCCAACTGGCTAAATGGATGTTGTTACTATTAAAATTCACCATCACTTACATGCCCTCCAAAGTAGTGAAAGGGCAAGTTGTGGCAGATTTTCTAGCCGCGCACCCAACCATCGAAACAGAAGAAATATCGATGATCTACCAGATAAACACGTATCTTTGGTGGGGCAGTCTAAACCATAGTAGATATATTTTGATGGAGCTGCAAGAATAACAAGGGCAGGTGGCGAAGTGATCTTCATCAGTCCATAAGGCGATCTTTTGCCCTACTCCTTTACATTGGGGACTATATGCATGAATAAAGAAGTAGAATATAATGCCCTAATTATCAGATTGTAAATAGCTCAAGAAATGCAAATTCAAGTCGTCAGAATATTCGACGATTCACAACTAATCATAAATCAGCTCACAATAGAATATGAGATAAAGAAACCCAAGTTGTTGCCATATTGCCAAAAGGTAAGAAAGTTATTTGAAAGCTTCAAAGATATTTCCATATAACAAGTGCCCAAAAAGGAAAATGAAAAGCAAACGCATTGGCAAGCTTAGTTGCATCTCTTTCATGCACTATCAAGAAGCCCTCTCCAAGTAACCATAGAAGAGAGAAGATTTTTGCCTCCGATTGAGGGTGAAAATAATTTCAGTGAGGCGAAGCCTGTTTCTTACTATAAGCTAACAATTAAAGATGGGTGATAGCCAATCATTGACTATTTGAAATACGAAATTATGCCTGAAGATTCGTTTATGAAGGCACAAATTAGGCAGAGGGGACAAAGATTATAATGCTTAATGACACGCTGTATGTTATAGGCAAAATGATGGAGATAAGAATTTCACGCGGAAATGCCCAAAACGTCCATTCGACTCTCGAGATTATCTGATCGAGAGTCGAATGTCGGATGGGTACGAGACGTCCATTCGACTCTCGAGATTAGCTGATCGAGAGTCGAATGTTTGATAGGTGCGGGACGTCCATTCGACTCTCGAGATCACCTGATCAAGAGTCATAGATTGAAAAATACGGAGCAGTTATTCGCAAGTCCCGAGTCTTCATAACCGATAGTCAAATACGGCAAAGCTCGATCCGCGAGCAGACCTTCTCACAAGTCGTTGAAAGACATTACATCCAAAATATGTACTTGGACTCGCGACCACATTTTAACCTGCGAGCAGCTTTACTACGGGCGTCTCCTTCCTTTTCGGAGGCCGTGACTCCCAGCTACGGGCGTCTCCTTCCTTTTCGGAGGCTATGACTCCAACTATGGCTTCCGGCCGGATCCAGTCGGATTTCAAGGGATTACCATCTAGGGGCGTGATTGTTGGAATAAATCATTGGGTTGGATCTGACTAAAAAGATAGGATCTTATCCCATGAAATCAGCGGATTCTCAGTATCGTATGCGACATCAACGGGATTTCGACATCTCACGTAACAGATTGGATTGTTTCAGATCTATATAAGGGGATGGCTCCCTTGAATAGGAGGTACGTACTCATCATTGAATCTTGGTCCCGTTTTGCTTGGCTTCTCTTCTGTGGCCTAACTTAAGCGTCGGAGGGCTAACGGCTGGTCCCCAGCCACCCTTATTCGCTGTCTTGCTTCAGGTCTGGTGGTGGAAATCCCTCCTGGAGCGAAGGAGAAAAGCCGAAGGATCTCGTTACAAAATCTGACATTAACAGTCTGGCGCCGTCTGTGGGAACGGCTTGATCATTAAAATCAATCGTGTTAACCACCGATCAAAATCCTTCGGTGATGCCTCCTAAAAAGACAGTTCATCCTTCAACTTCGAGGCAGGCACCACCTCCGCCCGGTGAGATGGAATCCACACCTGCCCTCCCACCTGTCCCGACGGATATCCCTCAAGGAGCCCCAAATATGCCATCAACAAATCCATTATTGGAGGCCTCTGGAAATCAGGATGATGTCCTACGATTCCTCGGGAACACTCTCCTAACTCTAAACGCCGGAGTTCAGGCACTGTCAAATCGACTTGATCAGCACTTCCCTGAACCGCAAAGACAACCCTCCGAAGGGTTACCACCGCCACCCATACCAGTTGCTTCCAGGCATTCTATGGATGAACCACAGGTCCCACCACTTGGCGGCCATCCCCCTATGCCGCCTCCACATTCTATACATTCCAGTTCGTCTCGACAACCTCAACCGCAAGGCTCCACCGCCGAAACGTCTAGCTATACCTTGCCATGGGAAGGAGATCTCAAAAGAATCCAAGACCGTTTCTACATGAGACCCACACCTTTCAACTCCCTTGTGGCGAATGGGGAATAACTCCCCTGGATATTTATATGCAAATTGGCTTTCCATTTCATGGGGCAGTTGTTCCTCAAGTCAGCTCTCTTGCTCCCATCACTTCCACTGATTGGCTACGGCTTGTTGGCGATGTCCTGCCCGAAGATGAATTCCAAGGCCATCAAGTAAAGATGCGATGGTTCTACAACACTTTTGCCTCCGTCACCCCCCTACCAAGTTAGAGGCCCTCCACAAAGCACGGGCCATGATCACTTATGCCTTCGGGTCTTTCCTTCTCTGCCACGTAAATGAGAGGGTCGATCTAAATTTCTTCGCTTGGTTGAGGATCTTCACCACCCCTACAATTGGAACGGGGCTATCCTGACTCATATTTTCCAGGGTCTGGATAAGACCAGTCGGAATAGTCGGTCTTACACAGGTTTCTGGCCTGTCGATGAGGTACTTCTTCTTTCTCCTTTCTTGGAGACATTTACCCTCTTCCTCTCTCTAATTTTTAGGTGTGCCCTTGCCCAGACTTGCTTTTATGACCATTTTCCCCACCTCGCGCCGAGGATGAGGGACGACATTGAGCCATCTTTGTATCGCCACATGTACTGGCATCAACAAAATCGTTTGCGGAACTCTCGAGTTTCTGGGGACAACTGGCGTGCTGACATAGACGAATTAACCATTGAAGATGTAAGTATCTTGTTTTCCTTATCCCTCGTGCTGTATTGTAATTGATCGTGATGATCTCCCTTTTTGTAGCTTGCTCGGATGCCATACGCCAACTTTCCTCTCTACTACACCCCTCAGCGTGTAGAGACCTATGATGCTTCATGCCTCCAGATCATACTTTCTGACGCTGAATCATTTCAGTGGTATTTGGGCGAGAGGTTGCTTCGACAGATTACCGGAGTGGCCAGAGTCCCTTGTTTTGCACCTCCTCCAGCCGCTCAGATCCCAGCTGATGAGATAGCTGACGCTCTTGTGGGCCAGCCCGGGTTTCATTTCACGATCCCGGATCATGATTATGATGAGTGATACTTGTTGTACGGCCAGGGGCCTCTGCTTCCTCCGCTCTATGTTCCTGGGGGTCGTCGCAGATATGCTGGAGGCTCGGTGACAGCTCCTTTGATGGATCTTCATCGTCGAGAGCGGGACGAGAGGAGGGACGATGACGACTATGTTGGCGACCTGTAGCTTGCTTCTGTGTTTAGCTTACTTGATGTATGATCTTCTTCTTTTTGCTTTTACCTTCTTCTGTATATAAAAAATCTTCTAAATGAATATACAATCTTTGACTTGTCTCAAATTCCTTGATGATGTCTGGATGCTTTGACTGGAGACTTCTTAATTGCACGGATGATGACTTGAATGGTTCAGATGGCTTGATTCGGCCCTGTGGGCCCACTTAAGACCTCAGCTTTACTTTGGAGCACCTTTTCTTGATGTTTTGTGAGGCTAAGAAGGCTTCCCATGGTGTGGATGATGACTTGAACGGCTCAGATTGCTTGATTTGGCCCTGTGGGCCCACTTAATGATCAGATCTTGGGCTCTGGCCTTCTTTCTTGATGATCAAACCTTTGATCTTGCTATTTGATGGCTCATGTAAGCTTTTCCATGGTTTAGATCATGATGATCTAGTCTTTGAACGGCTCGGATTGCTTGTGGGTCCCTCGTGATCGATTTTCCTTCTCTTTGACTTGATTAGGCCCATGTTGGCCGCATGACTTCCCGATTGGATAGGTGGGGTATCTTCCAAATGATTCTGATCAACCTCAAACAAATCTGGAGTGTATTGGGGCCTTGGGCGGCCCTCAGGGTGCCATCTGCTGATGTGGACTGTCAGCCTCACCTACCAACAACCATGGAGCCAATCCCGCGGAGAGAGAGGGAGCGCGTCCGTACGGGCGGCCCAGAGCGGGCTGCCCAAGGCTCGCCTCTTGTGCGGCCTGGGCTGGCTCGTGCTTGGACATTCTTCACAGTCCACTGTCTTTGTCCCCACATTCCCTGCACATTCGGGTTCGATTGCAGCCATGAATATTCTCCTTGTCTCATCTTCCCTTCTCATTTTGTCTTTTTCTTGGTTTGTCTTTTCTCAAACAATGGACGGTGGAGATTTAGGGGCTGTGGGGGCTGTCCATGGTGGGTCCCACAGTTTGGGAGGTGGTGAAGGCTTTAATGATGGTGGAATCTCTTTAATGGATGGTAGAGATGGAGCATTGAATGGGGGTATTGATGAGGGGCTAGGGATGGTGGTTGGTGGAGCTTTGAATGGCCCCATTAATGGCAGCCATGTTGAAATTTTTGATTTGAATGGGCCCCTCATTATGGGAGAAATGGATGGTATGGGATGATGAGAAGGGATATAGGTGAGGCTATGCATCCCTTGAGTGTGGGCCACATGATGTGATTGATGGAGGTGATGGGACCATGATGGACATAGATGGGCTGATCTCATGTTTGGATGGTATGGATGGTTCAGATGATACCTTTGATGGTCTGGATGCTCTTGATGATGGCCGAGATGTGCGGCATACTTGTTTGGGTGGACTTGATGTGATCATTGATGATGTTCCCCTGATGATGGACGGTTTGGATGCCTCGATGATCCCTTTGATCGGCCAGGATGATGACTGGATTCATGATTTCCTATTGGAGAGGACCGCAGGTCCAGATCTGACCGTTGATTCTTTGATCGGGGTAGCCGAGACCCTTCTTGATGGTTCAGATACATTTTTTGATGGTCAGATTGGCCAGGATGCCATGATGTGTGGTGTGATCTTCGCTGATAACCCTTTTGATGGAGAGTGTCGTCCTTCTCCTGATCGTCGGTCTTTTGCGCGCTCTGTTCATGAGGTGGGCGAGTCTTCTCATGCGGCTGAGGTCGTGACAGTTTCAGACAGTGATGCGACTATATCAAACATAGCCGTTACTGAGGGCAGGTCAGGGGCTGTCGAGTCTGCAAAGGTTCCAGCTTTTCCTTCTCCTTCGCCCGTTGATCTTCCGATCCTCGATGAGCTGTCATTGATTTCTGGGCCTTTTGTTCTGGAGGGGGTACCCGTGAGGACTTGTCAGCTGCTTCCTCGTCCTTCTTGCTCGCCACGACTGCTTGCTTGGGTTGACAGCTTGTCAGCTTATGAGATTCAAGATTTGGAGTCTTATGGCTTTGGCAGTCTGATCCATATGGCTAGAATTGACATTGACTGGAGGATGCTCGGAGCTGCATTGATTGACTGGGTCCCTTCGTTGAACTTGTTTGCGTTCAACAATATGGAGATGGGACCTTCTTTGGAGGAGCTTGCACGCTTGACAGGCCTACCTTGGGATTATACTCAGTATTTTTCGCCGAAGACATTGCCGAAGACTGCCACACCGCAGAACTGGTTTGGGATCCCCTATCTGGTTCAGCCTGCAGCTGCCGGCCAGGGATGCTGTAGTGTTCTCCTTGGACTTGCTGTATGATCTTTTTTCGGTCCTCGGAGTGTGGCCGGATCTATTCTTGCTCGGAATGCACTGATGTTCTGCTTGATAGTTGAGGTGCTATTCTCGGGATGGCGCAGGCCCAGACTCCTTTGCTTTTTGAGGGTGATGAGCCGAGCTATCCGACGTCAGGGGATCATTTCTCTCTTGTCCTGGTCGAGCTTGTTTAACAGGCTGACTGACTGTGCCCTGGGCCGCACTCGTGTCCTTCGCGGCTGTTGTGCATTTCTTCAGGGTATCTTTTCTGCAACTTTCCTTTCTTGCTTTTTAGGAATTGCTTTGCTCTAGCTGAACTTCTTTTCCTTCTTATGATCAGGTCTGGCTATGGGAGCGTGTTTTGCTGACTGTTCCTGTACCATTTCCTGATTCCCGTCGCCCAGACCTTATGCGGCACATCATGGAATTTCTTCCTCATACGGCTAGGATGAGGTGAGCCCTTGTATCGCAGGATGTTCGCTGATCTTCGTGACTGGAATGTTTGTTGGGAGTCATCTTGGCTTTCACTTCCTCCAGTGCTTTGCGATGCACACCGCCTTCCTCTGATGCTGGTAGGCTTTCGATCTTACTTTTCTTACCACCCTGTCCGGTTCCTGCGGCAATTTGGGTATGAGTAGGATGTTCCTCTTTTTGCTTTCACGGGTATCGGGCGTCGAGCACTTCCATCCAGAACCTCTGACTTTAGGACTCGGGTCGATGGATGCTACAGTCCGAAGATTGCACACCTAAGTGCAGGTAGCGAAGTAGTAAATACTCGGTAAGACCGAGGTCGATCCACAGGGATTGGGGTTAAGAATACTTAGAGGAATTAGTTTAGGTGAGTGAGATGAAATCTGGTTTATCCACGAGAGTGGAGCAAGTTGTGTGTGGTGAAAGATAAAAATAAAAAAAGGGGCTAAGGCATCGGGGATCCACCTTTGATTCATTCACAAGATTCGATTTATTGGTCCAACTATAACTCAACTGGAATTGAATAAAGATTCATTCCAATCGGAAGATGAAACAGTTAAACCATTTGCATATTTCATAAAAGATGGTGATCTGAACCGATTGATTTGACCATGAAGCACTCGTTAGTTGATCGCAGGGAATTCTAAGCATCCACTGTGCCCAGAGTCGACAATGGATCAAGGAATTGTACAGATCAACAACTTTGCCAACAAGTCAACCGATAAGATCACAATTCATACGATCAAATGCATACTTACAAGATAGGAGGCTTTGATTGACCGATCCAACCGTTAAGATCTCGTCTATCGATCGCAGGGAATCTAAAGCATCCAATGTGCCCGGAGTCTACAATGGATCAAGGGATTTTACAGATCGATGACTTTACCTGCACTAGCTCGATGACCGTAGGGAATCCAAAGCATCCAACGTGCCCGGAATCGACGATGGATCAAGGGACTTTATCGATCATGAACTAGCTAATTGGTGTGCAAGGGATCCCAAGCATCCAACGTGCCCGGAGTCGACGATGGATCAAGGGGCTTGCACAACAATAGCGTCCGCCGAGGTGGATAACCAAACCGATCAACCAAAGAGAACTCCAACATTTACACCACACAATGTTGAACCAAAAGAACCATATCTTGCAAATTTCTTCAAAGGCTTCACCCCTAGCCTTAGCTAGAGGTTTAGCCAACCATGCTACAATGGAAGACTAAATTCTCTACAAAAGAGAAAACTACTCTATACTACAAAAGAAAGAAAGAAAACTAAAGAAGAGAAGAGAACTCTTGGATGGGATGATGACAATGAGAGGGAGAGGAGCTTCTTTTATAGCCTCATGAGAAGCTCCTAAGCCTAGGTGGCACACCAAAAGTTTCTTTAGGTTTAGGAATGGAGTTAGGCTTGGAGTGCCCAAAGCAAACTTTGCTTTTAGGTTTGGGCTTGGAGTTAAGCTTGGAGTGACATGTGGCAAGAAAAGTACTCCAATCCTAGGTGTCACTCCAAGCCTAAAGCAAACTTTTCTTTTAGGTTTGGGCTTGGAGTGAGGCTTGGATGATGAGGTGGCATTCCATGCCTTGCACATGTGTGGGGAGAGAGAGAGAGAGAGAGAGGAGAGAGAGAGAGAGAGAGAGAGAGAGAGAGAGCTCCTCTCTTGCAGCCATGGTGGAGATAATGAGAAGGATCAAGGGGTCCACTGGATGGTGGAGAGCTGGCAGCTGATGTGGTCTAATTGTGGGTCCACCTTGCTGGAGGTACATAGAATTGATGGTTGGTTGAGATGGAGTTGCAGTCCACTGATTGCAGACATCCCTGGTTGCTGCTGACGTTTCGAACAGAGGATCTCTCGTCCACTTACTGCAGTAATGGATGGTGAATGATGTGCTGATCATGTGCTAAACGTGGGCTCCACATTGATGGACGGTTTTGGAGCTGGAATGATCAGCCCTGCTTGCTATGAACGACGATTCAATCTGGAGGTCCACCTTGTTGATGAAGGAGCATGTGGACCGGATGATGGACGGCTGGAGATCAGGTGGTTGTTTGCTGTAACGTCAGCTGCTACATGCTGGACGGTTGGATTGTGGCCTATCTTGATGGACGGCTGAGCTGGTTCAGCTGCCCGTGCAAGGTGGGGCCTGCTGATCTTACTGGATGCCAGACACCATGGACGGTCAGTTGCTGGACGTTGATGAAGGTGGGGGCCTTGGACGTTGAAGCTGGTCTGCACATGCGACAAGTGGGGTCCTTTTCTGCTTGGACGGTGGAGATTGCAGCACTGCTGGAGGTCATCTGAAGGTGGGACGCTGGATGAAGGTTGGACGGCTGGTGGAAATGGTTGGATCAGCATCAGCTGTGGGGTGCTAGTGATGCACAACATCTGATGGACGGTTGCTGTCTTACGGTTGCTGTCTTGGCAGCTGCTGCTGTTGCTGGACGGTAGCTGATGACGGTGGGTCCACCTGCTTGATGGACGGCGTTGATGTGCAGCAGCTGAACATCCACTGGATTGGGGTTGCTGCATGTGCAACAGGTGGGGAGCTAATGGAGTTGGACGGTTGGAAATGAAGGTGGGGTCCATCAAAGCTGCTGGTTGGACTACTGGTTCGACGTCCATTGCTGGACGTTTGATGAAGCGGATTGGTGGGGTCCACTTGCTGACCGTTGAAGCTGGAGCTGGAGGCAGGTGGACCGAGATGTTGCACACGTGTGCTGAAGATGGAGGTGGGCCTGCATGATCAGCACGTGTGCTGAGCTGATGGTGAGGGTTGAGATGATGATTGATTGTTGGTGGAGAAGCCCAGATGAACGTTGGATGGCCATCTATTGCAGCTGGAATGGATGGTGATGATGTGATCCACCACATCTGGACATGAAATGGACGGTTGAGATGAAAGATGTCCAGCTATTGGACGTGTGGCATGGACGGACTGCCCTTGGTGCAGCTTCTGCTTGCACACGTGTGCTGATCACACTTGATGGATGGTGTCATGAGTCGACGTTCAATCTTGACTATCCATTATAGTGTGATTGCCCAATCACAACCATCTAGACATGCACAACCTAGATCTCTAAACGTGTGCTTGTGATGTGGTCTTTCGGACCATCTTCACTCAATCTGAACCGTACAATATGGTCCAACCGTCGATCTTGATTTCTTTTGGGCATTAAAGCGCCTTGATTGGCTTGGATCTTTTCCAACTTCTCTTGATTACCTGCTTTTGGTGAAGAGTCATCTAAACTTTCATGATGAACGGCTAGATTTCCAGCTGTAGATGGGCTGGATGGGAGCCGCTGGTATTGTTGAAGCTGGATCATCCATTGTTGTATATGATGGACGGTAGATGCATGCTGGCCATGAGATGGAAGGATGAGATGAATGGACTTTGTGCAGATGGTGGTGGATGGAGAGCAGATTAGCTGTCGTTCATGGAGAATGGACACTGCCGGCTGTGAAGATGGGCGTGCTCATCAGGTGGGGTCCACCTTAATGGATGGCTTGGCATGGTTGGTCCCACATGTGGACATTCAATCTTGATCGTTCAAACTCATGTGATCTCCAAATTACTACCATCAAACAAGCACATCCTGGACTTCCGATGAACAGTTGTGCTGCAGTCTACCATAAAATATGATCCATCCTTTGATCTTTACCGCCCGATTTTCTTTAGGATTACCACCCACTTGACATTGATCACTTTTAGGCCTTAAAACGTCCAGATTGGCCCAGTTCTTGCTCAACCTCTCCTGATCACCTGAACATTGAAAAATCGCCTAATGAGGGATAATTAACCGAAAAAACAATGATAATGCCCTTAACAACCAGGGTTAATTATACAATATTAGGTACTTATCAATGGATCTTGGGTGATTTACTTGACTGCCGATTTGCTTGGTTTTGAGCTGTGGGCTTTTCCGATGGCGACCGTCCCATATCAGTACTGGGTTGCTGAGCAGTCTTTGTATCGACGTATCCCTTGCTGGCACCAGACTGCTGATGAGGATGAGCAGGATATCCTTGGAGATGCCGGCTCTTCATCTGGTTCATATGAACCCTTTGAGGAGCGCCTGTTCATTGATCCTGGTTTCCTTTTGGCCACTCATGGCCATTTGCTGTCTGAGATTTCCGCACTTCGGTATCATTGTGAGATGATGTCAAGGAGATTGGCTGCTGATCAGAGGTTATCTGATGAGGAGGCCATGATCCATACCCTTGAGCGTGATGAGGTGCATTACCTGCGTATGGAGGTGAGCAGGTTGAGAGCGAGACTATTTCATTATGAGTCAAGGGACTTACCTGATGTGGCCGAGGAGGAGGGTAGGGATTGATTGTATTGGCCACCTGCACATTCCTTTTTGCATGGTATATGATTGATGATGATGCATTTTTTTGTATTTTTTTTGAAAGAGATGAGTGATATATGTAAAAGAAATATGATGTATTTAATGAAAAAAGAGAAAACTGTTTGAAAATCTATTGTGCCATGAGTTGTCTTGTGAGTGTGTCTAGATTTTGTGTCGGGATATAGGAATCAGAACTGGGGCTTGGCCAATGCTTTGACCGATGTCTCGAGATTTGACTTGTGTGATCCTTTGGTTCCCTAGAGGTGTAGGCAATGGAAATTGTTGCTTCCTGAGACTGTCAGAGTTTGTAGAGTTCTTTGTTCCTGACTGCACTTCTTCTTGTTCTTGAACTGTAACTGCTTGAACCGATCGGGACCGTCTGATTTCTGGGTACCTGTACTTTCATTTTTTTTCATTTGAGCCATTTTTGCCTGCAGCGCTCTTTCGAGTTTCACCACAACCAGCCTTTTTCCGTCATTTTTGCCCGTGGCGCCCTTTCGGGTTTTCACCACGTCCCGGGTGTTTGATCTTCCCTGCCCCTTGGCAGTTATGCTGTTTTTACCCTCGGCGCCCTTTCGGTTTTCACCAAGTCCGCTGTATGCCCACTGTTTTTACTCGGAGCGCCCTTTCGGGTTTTCACTCCGCCCTCTTTGTTTAGGCACACATTTTCTTTTTTTATTTTTTATTTTTTATTTTTTCTGGATCTTTGGATAACTGCGACGGCTAGAGGTTGGGAATCCGTCGTTGCCGGCCGATGGCAGTCTTTCAGCCCTTATCCTAGGTTACGATGATAGAGCTGTCGGTCTTTGCTACCGACCTTTCTGAGATGGGTGGATGGATGACTGTGTTTCTTCTTGGGTTGATTTTTCTCGGGTACCTTGCTTTGGCTTCCTTTTTTCTTTTTCTCTTATCTTCTTCTTTTTTTTCTTTTGTATTCTTTTTCTCTTGTTTTTTTGTATTTTTTTTCTTTTTCTTTTGAATCTCCTTATTTGAAACACTTGTTGGTGGACGGAAATGATTTCTCAGAGGTTTTAGCTTCGACCTCTTGACTTCAGCTCTATTAAAGTAACTTTTGATAAGGTCAGAATGGCTTACCCGTGAAAGATCTTCACTTTGTCGGCATTGATTGGCTCAGGAAGATCCACCCCTCTCATGCTGGTGAGTCTGAGGGCGCCTCCGGGAAGTACTTCTCTGATGATTAGCGGCCCGTCCCACGAGGGTTTGAACTTTCCTTTGGGATCCGGAAGGTGCGACGGTAGAATCTTCTTCATGACCATGTCGCCTACCTTGAAACTTCTTTTTCGGACTCTCTTGTTGTAAGCCCGAGCGATCCTTTTCTGGTAACACTGAGAATGACTTAGCGCACGCATGCGCTTTTCATCTGCTAGCTGCAACTGGTCGAACTGGCCCGTTGCCATTCTCCTTCTTTAATTTCGCTTTCTAGTAAAACCCGTAGTGATGGTATTTCCACCTCGACTGGCAGAACTGCTTCCATTCCATAAGTAAGCTTGAAAGGAGTAACGCCCGTAGCAGACCGTACAGACGTTCGATAGGCCCAAAGTGCATTTGAGAGCATATCTGACCAATCTCGATATGTCACGACCATCGTCTCGAGTATCCTGACGATTGTCTTGTTTGTGGCTTCTACCCCACCATTCATCTGAGGATGGTAGGGGCTTGATCGATGACGTTGAATCTTGAATTTGCTGATGAAGTCATCCATCTTCTTGTTGACGAACGGGGTCCCATTATCTGTGATGATAGCATTGGGGATTCCATACCGACATATGATGTTACTCTTCATGAATTTGATCACCTGGGATGCTGTAATCATGGTGTAGGAGACTGTTTTTACCCACTTAGTGAAGTAGTCGACTGCCACAAGTATGTACTCATGACCGTTTGATGCCTTGGGACTAATCTTGCCGATGATGTCGAGTCCCCACATGGAGAAGGGCCAGGGGGTGGTCAGGTTGTACAACTCTGATGAGGGGGGCATGAATTTGATTCGCATGCTCCTGGCATTTGAAGCATTTTCTGACGTGATGGCAGCAGTCTGTCTCCATGATGAGCCAATAGTAGCCGAGTCGTAGAATCTTTTTTGCCATCATGTGCCCGTTCATGTGTGGGCCACAGATTCCTTTGTGTATTTCTTTCATGATCTTTGCAACTTCTGTTTCATCAACGCATTGAAGGAGGATGTGATTATAGGATCGCTTGTAAAGAACTTCACCACTGAGGGTGAACTGGCTGGCCAAACGCTGGATGGTTCGACGATCCGTTGCTGTTGCTGACTCTGGATACTCCTGGGTTTCGAGATATTGCTTGATGTCGGCATACCAGGGTTTTTCAGGGTTCGACTTCTTCTATTTGCAGGCAGAAAGGAGGTTCGTCTTGAATTTCGACTGTGAGCTCCCATTCTGAAGCTCCTTTCGGGATCTCGAGCATCGACGCGAGTGTGGCGAGAGCATCTGCAAACTGGTTTTTGGCTCTGGCCATGTATGAGAAGGTAATTTCTTTGAACTCCTCGATCAGATTTTCAAGATACACATGATATGGTATCAACTTCTCGTCCTTGGTTTTCCATTCGCCATTGGTCTGATAAATGATAAGCTGTGAGTCTCCAAATACTTGTAGCTTCTTGACGCCCAAGATTATGGCTTCCCTTAAGCCAGCGATGCATGCTTCATATTCTACCATGTTGTTGGTGCACTCGAATGCTATGCGCCTTGAGATAGGAATAGGGACATCCTCTAGAGAGTAGAGGATTGCTCCAATACCACTCCCTTTAGAATTTGCTGCGCCGTCGAAGAATAATGTCCACTCATCTTTTTTCTTCTCTTCTTCACCTTCGATATGCAAGAGATCTTCATCAGGGAAGAGTGTCTTGAGCGGTTGATATTCCAGGAGGGAGTGAGTGGCAAGATGATCGGCGAGGGCCTGCCCCTTGATTGCCTTCTGAGTGACATAGGTGATGTCGAACTCAGACAGGAGTAGGTGCCATTTAGCTATCCTTCCAGTGAGTGCCGGTTTCTCAAACAAGTACTTGAGCAGATCCATGTGAGCGAGTAGGAGAATAGGGAATGCAATCATGTATTGACGGAGTCGCTGAGTTGCCCAGACTAGGGCGAGGCAAGTCTTCTCGATCGGGGAATACCTGGTCTCGTAGTCGGTGAACTTTTAGCTCAAATAGTATATTGCTTGTTCCTTCTTCCCGATCTCGTCGTGCTGGCCGAGGACACAGCCAATGGCTTCTGCTGCTACTGAGATGTATAACAATAGTGGTCATCCAGGAGTGGGCGGCACTAGGACTGGAGGATTCATGAGATATTTCTTGATGCGATCGAAGGCGACTTGGCAATCATCATTCCATTCTTTTGGAACGTTCTTCCGAAGGAGCTTGAAAATGGGCTCACAAATAGGTGTGAGCTGTGCGATGAAGCGACTGATGTATTAAATTCTGCCGAGGAAGCCACGAATTTCTTTCTCTGTTCTAGGAGGGGGCATCTCGATGATTGCTCTGGTTTTGGTCTCGTCGACCCTGATGCCATCCTTGCTCACCATAAAGTCGAGGAGCTTGCCTCCCATTGCACCGAAGACACATTTTTTAGGCTTGAGACGGAGCTTGTACTTTTCTAATCTGTTGAATAACTTCTTCAGATCTTCAAAGTGACCTTCAACTGTGTGAGATTTGACGATCATATCGTCCACATATACTTCAAGCTCTTTGTTCATCATGTCATGGAATAGTGCTGTCATTGCTTGTTGATATGTTGCTCCTGCGTTCTTCAGACCGAACGGCATTACCCTGTAACAGAAAGTTCCTCAGGGGGTGATAAACGATGTCTTCTCGCGATCTTCGACGGCCATCTTGATTTGATTGTAACCTGAGAACCCGTCCATAAATGAGAAGATCTTGTATCCAGCAGTGTTGTCAACCAGAGTGTCGATATGTGGCAAAGGGAAGTCGTCTTTAGGACTGGCCTTGTTGAGATCTCGGAAGTCAATGCACATTCGAACCTTTCCATCCTTCTTTGGTACTGGTACGATGTTGGCGAGCCATTCAGGATAGTTGGAGACTACTAAGAATCCCGCGTTGTACTGCTTGATGACTTCATCTCGGACTTTCAGAGCCCATTCTGGCTTCATTCTTCGAAGTTTCTGTTTCACTGGCTTCATATCTGCCTTGGTTGGTAAATGGTGTACAACGAGCTCTTCATTGAGCCCCGGCATGTCTTCATGTGAGAATGCGAAGTTGGACAATCTTGGAGCTAGGAACCCTATCATTTTCTGTTTCATCTCAGGTGGCAACGATTTTCCAATGCGTACTTCCCTAGGGATCTCAGGTGTCCCCAAGTTTACTATCTCGAAATCATTGGCTACAATATTGGCTTTAGATTCGAACTTTTTGAGGAGATCCTCTAGTTCGGGAGCCGGATCATCATCTTCCTCATCCCGAGCTTCGTCCAAACCCATGAGCTCGAAGTCTAATTCGATGTTAAAGTCGTATGATTCGACTTCAAACTCATGCAACTCTTTAGACAGACTTGGCACACTATTGAATGCAGGAAAAGAAATATTTTGTGGTTTTTGAGAATTTTCTGAAATAGAAATGCTAGATGTTTTTGGCTTTTGAAAGTTTTTGATTTTTTTAGATTTTTGAAATTCGCGGGACTTTGAACAAGCGGGCATTGCAGATCATGATTGATCCCAGCTTGTTCCAAAGTTCCGATCGCTGCTTAAATAGGCATTTTTTTTGGAAGCCAGAGCCCTCAGATGGCTCTTTGGCTGATTTAAAAGTTAGGGGAACGGATGACCATTCAGGACCCCACACTTCCTCCCCTAAAGAGGTGGGGGTTGATGATTCGGGCGAAGAATCACAGTTTGGCCCAATGACCATGATTTCTTGCTGGTCGGGTTCGAGATCTGAGCCATACTCAGTCCCTCCCAGATCACTTACCTCGCACTGCAGTTCGTCTGGTTCCACAGTGAGACACAAGTTCAGAATCTGGACATCGGACCAATCCAGGGCTGGTCATTTCCCTTTCTTGGTCCAATGAAGGGGCTGCTTCTGCCCCTGGCTGATGATTGATGATGTGATTCTGCAGAGATGGGTGGGCTGTGTCCCTTGCTGTTGATGCTGAGATGGGCAAGTTGTGCCCCTGGCTGGCTGGAATTGAAGCGGGCAGGTTGTGCCCCTGGTTGATTGATGCCGAAGTGGGCAGGTTGTGCCCCTGGTTGGGAGCAGGTATCAGAGTAACCTGGTCCTGAAGCTGCTATATTTGACTTCCTTCTTCATCTTCATCATTTCCTTATTCTTCTGGAGGCTTAGACGGTTTGAGAATCTGATCCCATCGAATGGGGGGCCACGTGGCCCAAACTAGGCTCATTGGGAGGCCTTTGTATAGTGCAGTCGGTTGATTCCCTCCTGAGTCTTTGCAAGGTTCTCTTGGCTTGACGAATTGGGTGGGTGAGCACCGAAATTTCTTCCTTCTTTTGTCCATGAAGATTGCCCTGTATCCGAGTCCCCATTTGTGTTGGTTATATACCAGCGGTACCTTTCTGGACTTGAAATGATTCTTCATTCGGTATTTGAGGCTCAGACGTTCTGCTGGTAAAAAGACACGGTCCACCTCTATCGGTTCCAGATTGGCGATAGAGTTCACAGTCTCGAATTCGAAACTATGAAACGGGACGTCCTCTTCAGAGTGCTGGATATCGATGACCGGGATGTCTGGTTTAGTGGTAGCAGCATTGGAAGGAATGGTGAGCTCTTTCTCTGCATGGATAGAGATCACTTGATTTCCACAGATGTATTTCACTCGTTGATGCAGGGTTGATGGCACAGCTCCAACCTTGTGCAGCCAAGGTCGTCCGAGCAACATGTTGAAAGAGGCTGATATATCCAGAATTTGGAATGTGATGGTGGAGATTTCTGGACCTATTTGTACCTCTATGTCGACCTCCCCTTCCACTGATCGGCGGGTGTTGTCGAATGCTCTGACGCATATGGTGCTGGGTCAAAATGAAGAAGGACTGATTCCCAGACGTTCCGCAGTCTTGAGTGGGCAGACATTTAAGCTTGAGCCATTATCGATAAGGACCAGCGGGACACAGAGGTCTTTGTATCATAAGGCTATGTTGAGGGATCGCCCATGATCGCGTCCTTCGGGTGGCAGCTCATTATCGGTGAAGGTGATGGCGCGTGGAGCCTGGAGTTGTCCAATCATCAATGCTATCATTTCAGGTGCCGTATCGGAGGAGACGTGAGCATCGCTCAAGGTTTTGGCAAACATTTCTCGGTGTATGCGAGACGTGCAGAGTAGCTCCCATACTGAGATTTGGGCAGGGATTGACTTGAGCTGAGTCGCCACATCGTATGCGGCTTCATTTTTATTGCCAAGGCCTGAGAGAGCACCTTTGGGATCTCCTCTGTTTTGATTATCTCTTTGGATGCAACGCCCATTGGGATTCATGTTTCCCACTTCCGCACATTCTGGATAGTGCCATGGGACCTCTTTATAATTTTTCTCACCTTTGCCTTCTAGGACCACCGGTTCTTGCAACGGTGCTGGTGTGTGTACCAGATCTTCCTCATACGGAGCTTTTACCTTGAGAACTATATTGTTGCATGTGCTGAAGGGGTAATATCGAGGCTTGTCTTCATAGATCACATAAGGTTGCGGTCCTGGCTTGACCGTTCCTGGAGCAGGAGGCTCCCATGGAATGAATACTGGTCCTCTTAATATGGCAGGGGGTTTCTCTGTTCGTCCCAGCTGTCGTAGTGTGATTGACACGCCTCCGGGATTTTCCCCTTGCAATATGACTGGCTCAACTGGAGGGGCTCCTTGCAAGACAATGGGCTTTTGCTGCTGATGAGTATAATCCCTCCATTGCGGATTGGATTGTTCTTGAATTGGAGTTGCCCCTTGCAAGATGACATGTTTGTATACAGGCTCGATGTATGACTGTGCTCCTTCCAAGACGACTGGTTCCCAACATGAAGGGCTGTAAGATGCCCCTTGAACAACTGGCACATCATATGAAACTGTTCCTTCGAGTACTACTGGCTCGGAGACTGAAGGAAGAAAGGGGCTTGCCCCTTGCAAGATCGGAGGAGGATTTGTTGGTCCATAAGTGTAGGCATGAATGGACTGGATAGGGGAGAAGAAGCGATCGAGGCGCTCCCCTTCTTCTATGCTGTTGACGGTGGGGCCTCGATATGAACTGGGATCCGTCGGATGTTGAGGCAGAGGATTCTGAAGAATGTTGGTGGAAGCTGCTGCAGGAGTTCCGGGGACCGAGATGACGATTTTTCGATCGTCGATTAGATCTTGTATGGCATTCTTCAAAGTAAAGCATCGATCAGTGGTGTGGCCACGCCCTTGATGGTAGGCACAGTACTTATTTTCTTAGTAGTTCGGAGGCAAAGGATGAGGAGGAGGCTTGCGTGCCTTTAGAGTGAGTAACTACTTATGTACCAGCATAGTCATGACTTGACTAAGTGGTTGAGTGAGTGGGGTGAATTTCCTGAACTCCCTATAATTCTGCCTATTCTGGTATGAGTATTGACTGTTCCCTCTGAATTGTTGCTGTTGACGAGGTGGTTGTGGCTATGATTGAGGATTTGATTGCGGCTGATACCGCTGAGGTTGGTGCTGAGCCTGATTCTGCTGATACTGTTGACGTCCCTGTGGGGGAGCATGTTGATTACCCTGTAGTGGTGCTGATGTTGTTTACCTCTGTCCGGTGAGGAGGAGAACCGCTGCGGTTTCCGTTCCCATACCCGATAGGTCTTCCTTCCACTCTGTTTCGTTTAACTAAAGTGGCTTGATGAGGCCATGGGCAGATTGTCCCGGCACGGATTCCTGCTTCGACTTGCTCTTCAGCACGGATCAACTGTGAGAAATTCGCATATGGATGCGAGATGAGATATCCAGATATGCCCGGATATGTTGAATGAACAATCATGGAGATTTGTTCTTCGTCGTCGATAGGTTTCCGCATTCTGGCTGCCATAGCTCGCCAACGTCCCACATAGGCTGATAGCGTTTCATCACTCCTTTGCCTGAGAGCTGCGAGGTCGGATCTTCTGGGTGCCATGTTGAGATTGTACGCGAATCTGTCGACGAAAGCCTAGGAAAGTTGTTCCCATGTCTTGATGCGGTGGCAGTCCAATGAGGTGTACCAATCTAGGGCATGGCCTTTTAGGGATTTTTGGAACAAGTGAATGAGGGCCCCTTCATTTCCTGAGATTGCACTCAGCTCTCCACAGAAGGCCTTGAGATGTGCTGTGGGACAACCGCTGCCATCGTATCTTTTGAATTTTGATACCTCAAAGTTTTGAGGTACTTAAGCATCTGGGAAAGGACACAAGTCTCTAAACTTGGTCGAAGGTAAATCGATTCCTTGTTGTCGCTGAAGTTGATTTTGCAAGATCTGGAACTGCTCCAGCAACTCGTCCAGTCCTGAGTGATCCGTTCGAGCGACTGGTGCCTCTTGGAGTAAGGCACATTCTTCTTCGGCATAGTGGTCGATGTCTTCGACCCTATGTGCTTGCTGAAAAGCAACCGCGGGTTGTTGAAATTGATTTGATGACTGAACTGGATTCTGATGAACTTGTGCTTGAAATGATGGTAACTGAACTGGAGACTGTATTGAAGGTTGAACTGCAACTTGCTGGAAATTAACTGGAGATTGCTGAATTGAAGATTGCTGGAAATTAACGGAAGTTTGCTGAATTGAAGATTGCTGGAAATTAACTGGAGTTTGCTAAATTGAAGATTGCTGTAAATTAACTGGAATCCCATCGGAGGGGATGTGCTGGAATTGAAAAGTGCTCCTGTTTGCAGGAGGCTGAGATGCTGGGAAGTGACCCCCTTGTTGGGTATTCGCCACTGTCGGCTGACTGATGTGGGCTTGACACTGACCCCCATTGTGGGCATTCGCCAGTGCTGTCCCTGTTGTTGGAAGTTGAATTGAAATCCCATCAGCGGGAATGTGCTGAAATTGAAAAGGGGTCCCCTCGACAGAGACATGCTGAGATCTACTGAGACTGTTGTTTACAAGATTGACTGGAAGCTGACTGGAAGTCCCTGCGACGGGAGTGCTCTGAGATGGCCCTGTCATCGCGGGAAGGTATTGAGGAGGATGCCCCATAGCGAAGGGCTGAGATGGGTGTTGTCGGTAGTCTTGGGCAGACTCCGATGGTTGTGCTTGATTTGAACTGGAGGCCGGAGGGATGCGGCATGGCTGCTGAAATTGCTGAACTGGGCCAACCTGATTGTTGGCAACTGTGGTGGCTTATGCTTGCATGAATTACAAGAGCATTTCTTGCATTACTCTCATTCCTTGTGGCAATTCTTGCATGATTGGCGTATTCTCAATTGGCGGTTGCGCTTGAGGTTGCGCTTCGGTCATCTCAAGAGCAGGGAAGAGATGAGTCTCTTCTTCATGGTCGGACATGGCTTGCTGTGCCCAAGTGCAGATTATGCTGCGGAAGGGAAGTTGCCTCCGAACACGTTGAGCCCAAGGAGGCGCAATGGTGAGGACTATACTCTACTCTTTTTGGGTTTTGAGATTTTTTTTTTTTTTTGGTTTTGGGTAGAATGCTATGCAGATGAGATTGTATGAGGACTGATGACTTTCAAGTATAGGAATGATTCTGTTTTTCAAGTCGGATCACGACTAGTGGGACTAGCATATCCCCAGTAAAGTCGCCATTCTGTGGACCCTCGCTGTCCCGCGCTCCCACACGACGTTCTTCCTTTCCCTTTCGGAAAAAGAAAGAAGAGGATGCATGAGTGCGAATCGCCGTTTGTGCCACTGGCTTGCCTCGTTCTCGAGGACTTTGTTTAGGTTGTCGTGTTAAGCTGGATGTGTTTAAATGAGTTTATATAAGACCAGAGTCGCCACTAGCCAGTTACTTCGAGTCTACAGTCGGCTAGACCCGTAGAAATGTTAGAGAAGGGGATCCGAAGATTCCTTTATCTAAAATGACTCCTTTTGATCTGCGGCCAGAGATTCAAGGTAAGGGATCACGGTTACAGGGTGGGAAGAGGTTAAGCACCCCACACACTGCCCGTACCGAAGTACGGTCTCTACTTCACAGAATCGAACAAACACTTGAAAGTCTGTTTTAATCCTCGTATATTCTCATAGATGACATGATGCATGAATGCAGGTCTGAACAGTAAGAGTTTCTGATGGGCAGGTTTCCATTAACAGGCAAGCCCAGAGCATACGCTCGAATTGACAGGTGCTTTATGCGAGATGCATGCTGTGTGTTTGAATAATCAAAGTGCTTACAGTGGCTAATGTATGAATGCAGGTCTGAACAGTAAGAGTTTCTGATAGGCAGGTTTCCATTAACAGGCAAGCCCAGAGCATACGCTCGAACTGACAGGTGCTTTATGTGAGATGCATGATGTGTATTTGAATAATCAAAGTGCTTGCAATGAAGCAGGGGGGTTGGAAGAAAAGTAAATGTTGCACTTATGCTAGATGCGAATGAAATGATACTAGTGAGGAACAGCTAGATGGACGGAGGTGTCGCAAGGATTGGCTTCGAGTGGCTGGATTAAGACTTGGATGGCTTGGGAGACTTGGACCAGTGGTCAGGCTAGGCTGGACCAAGGCTAGGCCCTCCTCACTCGGGCTCTCCTTGGTGGAAAAATGGGCTAAAAGGGTGGAGGAGGACTCGGATGGACAGGATCTCTCTGGGCTTGGTCGTGTGTTGAAATGAGAAGGGGAGAGGAGTATTTATAGCAGAGGGCAGTGGCAGTTCTCGTAAATAAGTTTGGGCGGCTCCCAGGGGGTCGCCCGTACGGACGCTCCTCGGTTTCCAGCGCGTGGTACGGTCATGTCTCGGTGCTGCTGTTTTGACTCAGTGGGTTGACTCGGTGAGTTGACTCAGCGGGTCGACTCGGTGATTTTACTCGGCGGGTTGACTCGGTGTTTTGACTCGGCGGGTTGACTCAGCTCAGCGGGTTGACTCAGTGGGTTGACTCAGTGAGTTTGACTTTTTTAGGATTTTTTTACTGGCTTTTCTTATGGGGGGGGGGGGGGGGGGGGTTTCAGGCTGATGTTTAGGGGCGAGTTGGCTGGGTTCAGGCTTGAGTTGGGCTATGGATTGGGGCTTACAAGGGTGAGTTTGGCTGAGTTTGGACTTGGGATTTGGGGGTTTGGTCCTCCATTCGTCCAACTATCTCTACCAACATTGTAGCCAAAGGTGGGGTGTCTACAGGGTGGCTCATCATCATCCACAATTGTATCAATGAAATTAATCACGTGGATCTCATCTTCATCCTCATCCTCATCCTCATGTTGTTTATGTAAATTAAACACATTCAACTTCATTGTCATATTTCCAAAGGATATTTTCATGACTCCATTCTTACAATTAATTATAGCATTGGAGGTTGCTAGGAATGGTCGGCCTAGAATGACAGGAACTTGAGTGCTTACATTTGTAACCGGTTGTGTATCCAAAATGATAAAGTTTACCGGGTAGTAGAACTTATCGATTTGGACTAACACATCATTAATTACTTCTCTTGGTATTCTAACAGAGCGATCCGCAAGTTGTAAAGTTATCTTGGGTGAGTTTTAATTTACCAAGCCCAAGTTGCTCATATACCAAGTAGGAAATCAAGTTAACACTAGCCTTAGATCGAGAAGCGCTCAATTGATCCAAAATTTACCTATCATGCAAGAGATTGTAGGGCTTCCGGGATTTTTGAATTTTGGGGGAGTGTTTTGTTATATGATAGCACTCACTTGTTCAGTAAAAAGGGTCCTCTTGTGCATGTTTTTCTTATGGTTTACAGCACATAGATTCTTTAGAAATTTGGCGTATGAAGGAATTTGCTTAATTGCATCTAACAAGGGAATGTTAATTTTGACTTATTGAAAGACTTCTAGGATGTCCTGATTTTCACTTGACCTTTTTGTTGAGAGAAGACGTTGGGGGAATGGGGCCACAGGTTCATACACACACTCCGACTCTTTATCTTGTGGAGCATTGTTCGATTCACCATCACTCTTAGAATCAACCGGATCATTAGGCTTTGTGGCCTTCACCAGTTCAGATTTTTCAATTATTTTACCACTTTTAAGAGTAGTAATGGCTTGAACATGTTTCACATGAAGATGGGTTGAAGAATTGGTGTTTGTTTCCAATTATTCCTTGAGGTTAGGATAAGATTAGGTTAAAACAGTCCATTTCTCCCTAACTCCTAGGTGTGTCTCAATTCTTTCAACCGAGATTTTAAGTTCATTCATGGCTTGCATGTTGGACTGATTTGTCTGAGTTTGTCCAATCATGAATACGTTCAATGTTTCCTCAAGAGTGCCCTTTTGAGGAGGCCCTTGGGAAACATTGTTTGTATTTACTATAGGACCATTTCTCCCATTAAAATTTGGTTCACATCGCCAATCAGGATTATGCGAGTTAGAATTTGGTGTGCTAATGGGTATTGATAAGCGTTTGTGGCGTTCGATTGAGTTTGTAAGATGTCTTGAAACACAGGAATTTTTGGGCAATCCTTTGTCAAGTGAACATCACTCTCACAAATACCACATATACTCTCAACAGCCTCACTGGTGGTTATCATGTTAACATTCCTCAATTCTATGGCCTTAACCTTCTTTGTGAGACCCGCCACCTTTGTATTTAAATCGCCCTTCCCATCTAATGCATGTACTCCTTTCTCTCTTGGGGCTGACTTGGGATTACTAGTCAGAGTGGAGATGTCTCAAGATTGGGCATTCTCGGTTAGCATATCAAAGTAATTCTAAGCATTATCGGGTGCTTTGTTCAAAAACTCACCATTACACATCATTTGGACAAATTGGTGCATGTTTGAACTTAATCTGTCACAGAAGAAGTCAATCAAGCGCCACTTTTCATAACCATGGTGGGGGCACTCTAATAAAAGATCATTAAACCTCTCCCAACATTGAAAAAATGTTTCATCTCCTTTTTGGGAGAAGTTCATGTGGTCCGCCTTAGTGCATTTGTTTTATGAACTGGAAAATACTTTTTAAGGAACTTCCGAGTCATCTCAGCCCATGTCCCGATGCTTCTAGGTTTAAGAGATTGAAGCCATGATTTGGCTTTGTCCTTTGGAGAGAAGGGAAACAATTTCAGTTTGATTACATCTTGGGAGACATCATTAAATTGAAATGTGTTAGTGATCTCCTCAAATTCACTCAGGTGCGCATATCGACTTTTAGAATTGAGTCCATGGAATTTTGAAAGTAACTTGATAATTCCCGGTTTAAGATCCACGTTTCCCACATTAAGTGGAAAGATAATACAAGAAGACGTGGTTGTTCTCTCCGGTTGTAGATAATCTCCCAATGCTTTAACCGGAGAAACATAACATCCCTCATTCTCATTACGTTCCATCCTAATTGGTGGTGCATCATGCTCAACATTATGTGGTTCATTCGCAGCCATGATTTTAGATGCTTTAGGATTTCCTAGATGTTTTCTAACTCATCTATGATTAACTAGGCCTCTAGCTAAACCTCTCTCACTTAAAAATTGCGATGTATGGTCACGCTCCCAATGGGGCATAAACCACACAAAAACTAAATTAAAACCTAAAATCTAAAAATATGAAAGCAGAAGTAAAAACGAAGAAATAAAAGAGAAAGTTAGAACGGTGTTACCGGATGGAAGAACTAGGTTCTATAAAATAAACAAAAACTGTTAGTAGTAGAAAATTCTGAAAAAAACCTACTAAAGTAACAAACCCTGACCTAACCTATCTAACCTAACTATAACCTAATTATAAAATTTAGACTTTTAACCTAATCCCCAGCAACGACACTAAAAACTTGTTCGCTCGTCTCAAGTGCAAGGCTGTGATGTAATAATAATTCTCAGTAAGACCGAGGTCGATCCTCAGGGATTTTTGTAACAATTCTGAACTTTATAACTAAGATGGGCTAAATTTGAATTTGAATCTATGGATGAAAATTAAGAACATAAAACTATCTACTTTAGAAATAAATCAAGGAAATACGCACTAGAGCGCCAAGGATCCACTTATAATCATTTACATTGCCAATTCAAACCATTCAAGCCAATCACGCAATTGGAATCAGAGTTCTATCCCTATCCAATCAGAATATAGAGAAATCAAATCATCATAACATATCTAACATAGATGAATCATCTACTGATATGGTTCTCTCATAATCAACTAAGGCATTGGGTGTATAAAATCACACAGCCCAATCCATCATAAAATAAACAGGATCACATTAATGATTCTTTCTCAAGCCTTGTCACTAGACTTGATTTAGAAGCATAGATTGAACTTTTATTGAACCAAAATCAATACATAAATACCTATCTCAGATCCAATCAAAAGATAAGAACCCCTTTTAGTTTAGTTATAGATAAGCTCTTAGGAACTTAGTTTGTAAGATCACCTATCACCCAACATATCATAATGGATCTAAGATCTCTACAACCTAAAATCCTATCAATCAACACCCCATTAAGCAATCTCAGTAATCAAAATATCCAATGTAAGAGAAATCACAAGAGATAGAAGATTAATTAAAAATACTAACTTTATTTAAAACTTGAACTAGAAGTGTTTTTCATTAAACCAAAAAAATACTTGAACTAATTCTAATTAAGCATGGTAAATAACTAAAAGCTTCACCTCTTAGCCCTAGCTAAGAGCTTTAGCCAACCATTAACATGTTAAACTAAAACTCAAAAGAAAACTAAAGAAAAAAATAGAAAAACCGAGTTTGAAGGAATTACAGATGCCCCACAGCGATCTCCTTCACCTCCTACAACTTCCTAAGCCTTCTATGATGTCTTAAGAATGAGCCCTACGTGTCCTTTTATAGTATTGAAGCTCCACTGACTCAGAAACTTCCATAATCCGCGCAACACTTACGCAGCGTGCATAAAAATTAGAGCTTCAAAGAGAAGCTATTGGAAATCTGGAAAATCCTGATTTTTACACATGGCCGACCGGTCTTGACTGGTCGTGGCACTGTAGCGACCGGTTCTGGAGGAGGTCCAACAAGCTTAAGAGAGGGGAACTGCACATGGCTAACCGGTCTGACCTGTTTGGCCTTGGTCCAGCAGGTCCAGCAGTTGTTGGAGTGCTCTATAGAGGCTGGCCGACCGGTCTTGACTGGTCTAGCCCATTGAAAATGCTGGGAATCCATTCCTTCTCTCTCTCTCTCTTCTTCACTTGCTTCTTCTTTCTTCTTTGGCCCATCTTTAATCATCATCAAATGGCTTCCAAATGTGTTCTTTTAGCCTTTAAATAGGTGAACTCTCTCTCTCTCTCTCTCTCTCTCTCTCTCTCATTCCTACAATCACAAAACATATATTAGATAGTCTTTTAAACTTGGAAATCATGCATAAAATGTGATGCAATGGGGTGGAATATGTATAATTTAAGAATTCAACAACCTTTCTTCTCTAAATATGCTCTTCCCTATCTACCTTGGTGAAAGGATACTCCTGCAGGATGTCACAAGTACGGAACCTCAAAATGCTCTAAAACGTCCCAGATCTTGGCCGACTCTGCTCCCTGACTGGAAAATATGGTTTGAACGCATGGTGGACCAATTTAAGGATCTATGGGAGAAAATAGGCATTAATGAATGCATTAAGATATCCACCATCCATTACAAAATGAATCCTGCCCTTTTGTCCGCGGCCTCGATATTTTGGAGTAAATCCACCAATTCCTTCTTCTTCAGGTGTGGTCCGATGAGCCCCATGATCATGGACATCTACACATTTACCCATCTATTGCCCTTCGGTGACATTGTCTTCCATGACTTTGCCAAAGATGAAGGGAAAGGATTTACACTTCGCGACAGTAAATCGTATTTACTTTTCTTAGCAAATTACAAGAAAGATGAAGGTCCGATGGAATACGATGAACTCACAGCATTCTTCTTATTTTGGATTTGTCGACATCTTTTATGTGTGAATGCTCTCAATATTACTCATGAGTACATCGCCCTGGCCGAAGCACTCACTTAAAGCCGAAAACTAGCCCTCGCTCCCTTCGTTTTGGGGCATGTATATCGGAGCATGTATGATCTAACCACCAAAGGTGTTTATCATAGCGGTGGACCTTTGTGGCTAGTTCAGATGTGGCTTATTGAATACTTCAACTCCACCTTGGTTGCTGGCCTACCTTCAAATGAGGTTTATACTTCCTATGGCCATTGCAATCTAAGGTATGAAACAAAAATACAACATTTTTCTGTATACCTGAACCATCTATTCTTCCCTTTGAACAAGGACAAGATTTCTCGTTTCTTCACCCCTTTCCACAAAAGGAAATTTGGTCTAGCATGGCTCACTGGTATGGCCGATGTGGACAATCAGGTTGCTTTATCATTGATAACCGAGGCATGAGAGAGTTATTTGATCGCCAAAGATCTTCCATATGGTGGCATCATTGATTTGGGCCCCAATGCTAAAGCCGGGGGTTGAACAATACAATCCAAATCTATTTGCCGACCAATTTGGCCTTATCCAAGGCATTCCATGCCCTGGTACTCAGAAGACTCTCAACAAACCTCCTTATATTCGCGAAGTCCTTTACGACATTAAGGATTACCTTAGCCTCAATGCTGTTTATGAAGATGCCAAAGCAACCATTGAACTTGTAGAAATTGTGGACCGACCGAGCATATTGGATGCCTTTTTTGAATGGTGGAATGGATGTTATCAAAGACTCGTTCACTCAACAGGAGTTATAACTGCCAAACTCACTTTGTTGATAGAACCATAGAGAAAGGTCAAGAGAAGAAAACAAAGCCGACAAAGAGTACTACAGTTAGCCATCGTACCACTAGGAAAAGATTGGTTGCTGCCCTTACTCTCACTCGGAGTCCTAAAATGAGAAAGAGGACAACTAAGAAAATCCCTTAGCAAAGTCAAGCTCCTCTATTAAGTTCAACAAATTCACGAACTCCATCTCCCCCAAAAGTCACATATCCTACTCCTCCAAATCCAACCAAGAAAACATGTTTACTCGATCCTTCCATTGATCCTGAGTCTGAACCACTAGCAGTGATTCCTCTTCGAGCAATACCAATTAAGTCTCCTGCTACAGCAAGTCCACCTGCTCCATCAGCAACACAATCAATTTGCATCGCAAGGATCAGCCAGTTGGGTTCATTTATTTGTCCTCCTCCCAAGCCACCTGTTCTCCCTTCATTTCAATCAGGAACCGCCACTCCTTCATAACAGATCGTTCCTTCTTCTTCTTAGGCCAGAAGACGAACTCCATTAGCCCAACCACGAAAACATCTGGCCGATGACATAAAAGCCTGGGAGATTTATTTCAACATCAAATTTTATCTTGGACTTAAACCTTAGCATTATTCTTGGGAAATAGAGAAAGTTCTCGATAATATAGAGAAATTCACGAAAGTCGTTGTCAAAATAAATGATTGGCAAATAGAAAAGCTCTGAATGGTCCTCATCTACCTTTTGATGAGCGATACAATAAACCTTATTGGCCGAATTCACCACCATTCCCGGCTTCTACTCAACCCCTTGCAAGAGTTATCACCAATCCTTGGTCAATAGACAACCGATTCGTGACAATGGTTGTTCGCTCTGATTTAGGTGGATTCTTCTTTCTTCTACTTTCCATTTTCATTGACACATTTATAACCTGATCTTCACTTTTCTTTCTTCCTTTATGACAGTTCTTCGAGAGATGTTGACCGTCAGCACATCCGCACACCAATCTTCTGAGGTTTGTGTCGAGAACTAGCCTTCTAGTGGACCATCAAGGACAAAAAAAGTGGAAGCTACAAATAATCGACCTTCGATAGATGAACCGATCGATGAAATGCATCTTGGGTCTTTAACAGCAACTCACCCAATGACAACAATGTTCGAGACAACTCATCGGCCGCACCAGAATTACAAATTCTAGATGAGACAATGATCTGCTACATGACTTAACTGTTATTGCTAGTATTTCCAATACTATTACCAATTTGGAGAGTATGGCCAATCATACTGTTCAATCTGATAGAGCAGCTCCTTCTTTGATGATACACTTGGATCCTGAAGATAGTGAAGACAATCTCTACGGGATGACTTTTGCTACTGCCGACAAGAACCTCCCTTAAGCAATCCTTCTGGTCGATTCTCCACCTGCCCAGTCTTCAACTCTTACACCCATTTCTTTCCCTTCCGCTGTTAGAAAAACTCGGTGACGATTAGTTTTGTCCAGAGGATCGGGTGAATCTCTTCGAAGGATAATTTTGGTTGAAGAACCTTAGAGAACTGAAGAACAAACCCAATCTAAACCTCTGAGTCTAGTTCAAAATCATCCTCCGGAATTATGGTCAACTAAGTTACCTCATCCTTTGCTTGTTTTACCAGATAGCGGCCCAACTGTATTGACCAGCGATGTTAATGTGCAAATTCGGCCTCCACCTTCAAGTCCAATGCATGACTGTCTTACAGGTCATTGTCGACTGACTCGCTTCCTCCTCAGCCTACTTCTACAACCATCTCTCCAAACGAATTGGCCAAAGATGTTGGAGAGCGAACTCAATCCCCCAGGAGTCCAGTCTGTGTTCAAACTACAGAGGTTGTGCCGATCTGTAACAACTCAAATTAGTGTGATGCACATTGTTTTTATTTATTTATATATATATTTTTGTTTTTATATACACATATGTACATCGTGATACATCATAAAAGTGTCTTTGAGTTTCAGAATGAAATTCCCTTAAGGATGGAAGAATGTAATGACCCAGGTTTTCGAAATAATTAAAATAACAATTTAATTAATTATTTAGTAAATTACGTTATTTATTATATTGATAAATTAATGATAAATAATCCGTAGGGAATTAGTATAGGATCCCTTTATTAAAGTTGCTCAAAATAAACCCTAGAACAGCATAGAAGTATTAGATTTCACAAAACTTACAAATTTGTGATAATTTCGAAAATGCCATTAGTTAAACTTAAGTTAAACTGATGATTATAAGTATGTCAGTTTTTTACGATCAGTTTCATGCAAAACTTCATATATTAGCTTAGGGGCACGTTTTAGTTGTACACGTCGAATTTCAGCCCTCTAATCATCCTACAAATGCCCTAATAAGAAATCAGGTCATAAGTGGCCACCTGACCTCAGATTGTCGCATTTTTTGTACCAACCCCTAATTTCATGTGGCCTACCTGATGGTCGGAGGAGATTTCTTACATCCATCATGGTGGACCCACGTGCACTACGTGCACCTAATCCGATCTGTCAACGCGCGTTGACCGTGCGTATTGAAGACAATCCGTCTTCCTCGCCTGTAAGACCCGTACCCTTATTTGCCCTCCGTACGCTTAATTTCCAGTGCCGGTACATCCCTGACGGATCAGATTAGCGAGCCTTGATCGCGACCATGTTTTAGTACCACATCGACCCAAGACCTATACCCCGGCGACCGCGTAGGCGCTGCGATTCCAACGCCGCGCGGCACGCCCCATTGCGATACCCGGTGTGAAAGTTATGATCGATTGCGTAATTCGAGGTGGGCCGCACAACGTGCGTGTGTCGTGGGCCCCACTTGCGCAAATTCCAAGATATGTCACATCAATCAAATCCATCATCATCACCTCACCCATACCTCTACCCATACCCCTACCCTACACACCCCATACCCCCCATCCCTCTCTCTCCTCCCAAAGTCAACTATAGCCCATACCTCCCACACCCCCTCCCATGCACCATCATCACTCCCCATGATTCCCTCTCTCTCTCTCTCTCTCTCTCTCTCTCTCTCTCTCTCTCTCTCCCCCCCCCCCCATACAAGTGCATACGTAGGGGGAGAGGAGAGTTCATTTCCATAGCAAGAGATTTGAGAGAGAGAGGAGAGAGAAAGAGAGAAAGAGATTTGAGAAAGGAGAGAGAAAGAGAAAGATTTGAGAGAAAGAGGGAGATTTGAGAGAAGTAGAGAGAGATTAGAGAGATTGAGGGTGGAGATCCTAGCTTGGAGGGCCCCAACCATCATCCAGACCGCCCGGATCATCCGATCATCAACCCGATCCAATCCAACCGTCCATCCTTTGAGGTGAGTGCAAGGGGCATAAACCCCCTCCCATTTTCTTAAATTCTTTCATTTTATTTTTCCTCGGGCCCACCTTTTGATGGGCAACAAGATGGATGGACTGGATCACCCATGAATGGGACCCACCTTATTATAATAATAAATAAATAAATAAATAAATAAATAAATAAAAGAAGAAGAGAAGGAATAGGGGGCCGCTGGACAGTCAGCGTCCAGGGGACGCTGCTGCCCAGCAGCTCGTGGGCTACAGCCCCTTTTGGGCGTGGACAGGTCCCCACACGTGGGACCCACCTTGATGTATGTATTAGATCCACGCCGTCCAGCTGTTTCTCCACCCCATTTTATGGCAGGACGCCAAAAATGAAGAAGATCCAGATCTCAGGTGGACCACACCATTGAAAACAGTGGAGATGGTGAAGCCTACTGTCGAGGTTTCTTAGACCCACCGTGATGTTTGTGGACCACATCACCTGCCCAATATTGGGCTTGTTGGGTCCCTAATGATATGGGGAATCTAATGGACGGATCGGATCTTCACTAAGTGGGCCCCACATGAAATGATAGCAGGAAAAAAAAAAAAAGAAGAAAAAAAATATATATATATATATACATGTGCTGGACGTCCAGCGTCTGGACGTCCTGACGCTGGAACGTCCAGCGTCACTTGAACGCTGCAATGGGGTCCCCACTCGTGGGACCCTCCTTGATGTTTGTGTTCCATCCACGCCGTCCATCGGTTTTCCCAGATCATTTTAGGGCCAGGGCCCAAAGATGAGCCCGATCCAAATCTTCAGTGGACCGCACCGCTTGAAACAGTGGGAACAATGATTCCTACTGTCAGAATCTTTTGGCCCACCTTAACGTTTCTAGATGGATTTGTATATCCAATATGGGGCTTGCTGGGTCCCCCATGAGATGGGGAACCTGATGAACGGAGTGGATCAGTCCCATGTGGACCCCACTTGATATAAGCATAGAAAAATAAAAAAAAATAAAAATAAAAGAAAGAGAAGAAGAAGAGTCAGGGTCGCTGACGCTGGGCGTACCAGCGTCCTTGCACGCTGGCTCGGCCAGCTGGTGGCCCACTCGTGGGCCCCACCATGATGCATGTACTATATCCACACCGTCCATTCAGTTGGGGAGATCATTTTAGGGCGTGACCCCAAGAATGAGTCAGATCCAAGTCTCCAGGGGGCCCCACCACAGAAAACAGTGGGGACAGTGGCCCTACCGTTGAAATCTTTTTATGGCCCACCGTGGTGTTTATTTGAGATCCAACCTGTTCATAAGTTCACACATACATGGACGAAGGGAGAACAAAAATGTCAGCTTGATCAGAAACTTCTGTGGGCCCCACTTGATGCGTTTACAAAAAAAAAATTAAAAAAAAAGAAAGAAAAGAAAGTAAGCTGGACAGACAGGGACGCTGCTGCACAGCAGCTTTGTGGTGACACCCAATGGGCCCATTCGTTGAGCCCACCTAGAATGTATGGGCCTTACCTATTCTGTCCATATGTTTTCCCAGCTCATTTTAGTGGCTGGGCCCAAAATTTAAGCATATCCCTATGGCAAGTGGGCCATGCCACGGTTCAACAGTGGGAATAATGATCTCTACCGTTGAAACCTTCCCAGCCCTACAGTGATGTTTAATTGTCATCCAACCTATTTCATAAGTGGCCGAGCCCAAAAATCTTAGCATATCCAAATGACAAGTGGGCCATGCCATGGGACAACAGTGGGAATAATAATCTCCACCATTGAAACCTTCCTAGACCCAAAATGATGTTTATTTGTCACCCAACCTATCCATGAGTGGCTGGGCCCAAAATTTAAGCATATCCTAATGTCAAGTGGACCATGCTATAGTGGGGATAATGATTTCCAACATTGATACCTTTCTAGGTTCTACAGTGATGCTTATTTGCCATCCAATCTGTTCATAAGATCACATGGACATGGACGAAAGAGAAAACACAAATATCGGTTTTATTCATGATGCCTATCTATTTTTCTATATTATTTTGGATACGGCCCCAAAAATGAGGCAAATTCAGATGTTAGATGGACCACACCCGTAGGGAATAGTGGTCATTGATGTCCACCATGGTTTCTTCTTGATGTATATGTTTTATCCATGCCGTACACATATTTTGGCGGCCTATCTTGTATGTGCAGGCCCAAGTATGGGTCCGATGTGGTCTCAAGTGGGCTATGCCACGAAGACCTTTACATTTCCAATGGGACCCACAGTCCGGGTCCCACTCTCTTTAGATATATATTGGGCCTTTTAAGGCCAATGTTACATGATATGTTTGGTAACATGCTAGTATGATTAGCTTGATATGTCACACTGATAACATGCTTAGTATAATGAATACCATGCTCATTCATATGCCCATACGCATCATTTGTATGCCTGTTATGGATCATGATTAACCATAGCATATGCTAGTTGGCTTGTTATACTTAGGGGACCCGTGTGAGACAGGGTCGCCCCACATGATTGCGCAGTATGCGTAAGTTGGTGCATGATTTGGATTGTATGACTCATGCATTTCGCATTATGTATGTCACGATCGCTTTCGCACCCTAGCAGCATCAAGGTGGTGGCCACCATAGTCACATCATGGTTGGCAGTATTGGACACCGGAAACTTGTTCTAGTACGTGGGCGCTATGGATGTCCTTGGGTGAAAGTTCCTAAACCCTGTGGTACCAGTAGGATGCTCCAACGTCGAGACCGAGTGGATAACATGAGCGCCCGTGTGCCAAATACCAGTAGGCCGCGTCTCCCACTGTGTCGAGGTCGGTTGGAAAGGGGTGTGACCTTATCCGCCCGGGTGAAGTGGGCTGTAAGCTAGGTCGAGTCTGACCAGCTCATGGAATGGGTCCGCTATCGGCGAGCCGGGTGGGCATTGGCATACCACTGACGAGGCGGATAGTGAGGTCTTTTCTACTCGCTTGGTTACGCGCGCGATGTGCGGCGGCCAATATTAGCGTATATTAGACCCCGATGATGTCCCAGATGATAACTATTTTGATATGTGGATCAGTTGAGGATTGACATGTTTGCATCGCATCTCTAGCATGTAACACTCGGCCATGTAGGCCCTTGCATAGCATAGCCTTGGGATGGCTGATAGCATTCATGAACTTGGTAACTTAGCCCTCTACTGCTTTCGCTTACTCTGATATCTGCATACTTGTCATATGCATCACACGCGCACACACGCACTCTACTGGGCTTCGTAGGAAGCTCATGCGTGTTTGTTTACACTGCAGGTACTAGAGCCTATCAGCAGCATTGAGGGCGGTTCATATACCTGATATTTTGGACTTCTACTTTATGTTGTATTTCCCTTTCCAATATTGTACTCAACAAACTTTTAGTGGATATTTGATGATGTTTATGGTTTTGTTTATGCTCAAAAAAAAAATTTACCCTGAAAATCCTCCTGGTAGGATCCCAGGATCGGAACCTAGCACATGAGAGCTAGGAGCCGAGAATGGGGTACTACGGAGGCTGTTGGCACCAAGGTCAGCGATCGGGAATTTAGTGAGCCTGGTCCCCGGGTTTGGGGCGTGACATCGCCCGAGGCTGCAACAGCGTGCAGCGCTGTCCGCCGGACACTCCAACATTGTCCATCTGTGGGCCCCATTTCTCCCATCTGATCCGTCCATCGAGTGCGCAACCTAGCTGAACCCCGTCTGTCCAAATCTAGTAGCTGATAGATGTCTGCATGGCCCGCTCTAAATCGCTGTTCCAAATAAAAAGAACCCAAGATCCGGTCTGTTGCTTTACATGGACGGGATATACTTTTTCGAGCATTCGTGTGGATCCCACCGAGGTTTCCAACGGACCTTGTACGCTAAGAAACTCCAGAGGAAAGAAGATACTTCCTTCTCCAACACAAATTGCGTCCATAAGATGTATCACAAACGCCTACCGTCCAAACCTATCTAGGGTGTTATATAAACTTCCCTAGATGTCTCTTTCCCTTCTAGAGAAACTTAGAGAAAGAGAAGAGAGAGAGAGAGAGAGCGGGAGAGAGAGAGAGAGAGAGAGAGAGAGAGAGAGAGAGAGAGAGAGAGAGAACTCCATGTGGAGTTGTTGCTGCTGGATCCCTGGACCAACTCCAGGGGGAGAGAGAGAAAAAGAAAGGAAAGAAGAAGGAAAGAAAGAGAAAGAGAAGAAGAAAGAAAGAAAGAAAGAGAGAACAAGAAGAGAAACTGTGAGTTTTATCTTGTATTGTTTACTTCATGTATTCCATTGATTTTATTTTTCTAATTTGATTTTCCATCTTACAAGAAGGTCTGATTTGGTTTAAATTTTGGCGTTGATGTGATTCATGAGTTTACATCGTGTATATTTGGAATTTTCTGTTTTATTTTAGATTTCATCAATAAGATTTCATGTGAATTTGGTAATCGAATAAGGTTGTGTATGTGTTAGTTGATTTTAGGTTTTTCTTGAAAAAGGTTGGAAGGATGTATGAATTGTCTGATGACCTCACGAGCTTCTCGATCGAGCAATGCGTTGAGCAACATTTCCCGATATCTCTTCGAGAGACACAGGGCATCGTAGATACTGAGTCGGGCCAGGACCTTCTTCAGATGAGACACCACATCATAAATCACCGGTGCCTTATCTCGAGCGCGATCTTGCTGGTCAGCTGCTGGCTCATTGACTGCTTCTGTCGGTGCTTTTTCTCGAGGTATTCTTGATGGCTCACCTATGACCACATTCGTTCTTCTAGGGTCTTGGTCGCCTCAAAAATTCTCTCTGCACGACCTGCGTTCCGGACCGCAGAGCCACTACAATGACTTCTTCTCTCTCTAGGCCTTAGTCCTTGTCACTGGCCCCCGACTAAGCAATCACTGAAACCATGGCGCATTGAACGGGCTATGCACGCGGCTGCTTCCGTCCAACATTTCTTCTTCCCCATTTGTTCTTTATCTTCTCTCTTTCTCCAAGAGTCTTCTTTTATTTTGTAGCCTCTTCTTGCTGCTCACAAGTGTCCATGGCTCTTCCGATTCTGGGAACGGATTCGCCGTTCGAATTTGAACTGGTACAGGGAGGGCAGACACCACTGTCGCAGTGTTCCGGCTCGCCTCTTCCACCTTCATATTAATGGTGCTGTCGTTGATCATCCGTTGAATCTTGCCTTTTAGGACAAAGCAGTCTTCAGTCTTGTGGCTGGTCACGCGATGATACTTACAGTAGCTGGGATGATCGACCATCTTCGCTTCCTCTGGGCATGTGCATTCTGGCAGTCTTATTAACCTTTCTTCTACCAGCTTTTCCATGATCGGAACCATATCTTCCATGTCGAAGGTATAAGGTCCGTTTACTCGATTACGCTCTTCTATTGTAAGATGTCACGGCCTCTGAAAACTCTTGCCATTGTCTGGAGTCGCGATTACTGGCCTAGCCTCTACTTTATGCTCGGTGTTCGGGCGTTTCCTGTCATTCAAACCCTTTCCTTTGTCGACGTAGTTAGATGTTATCATCCTTCCGGCTTCTCTCCTGGGCTTCTCTACCTTGAACTGCGCTCTGAACGCTGTTCCTTCCACCAGGTGGGCCTTCGTAGTTAGGTCTCGAAACGTCTAGAGTTATGTCCAGATAGGCCAAATGAAATCATCGCATCCATGGCCTGCATGCACATCTTGACCTGCTCAGATTCATTGGGTAGTTCTCGGCACTATGCTGCTATAGTCCCCCACCTGTCGATGAACTTCTCAACTGACTCCCCTTGTCTCTGACAAACCAAGGCTAAATCTGTCAGCAAGACTTCTCGCTCAGTAGAGAAGAATTTGGAGATGAACAGGTCCTGCCTTTGATCCCAGGACTTGACTGACCCTACGGGCAGTGACATGTACCACTGGAATGCCTTGCTCGTGAGCGTCGAGCCAAACATTCTGAGACAATACTGGGGGATTATCGATAAGTTGCCCATCATTGTTATGAATTGAGCCATGTGTTCCTCTGGCGATCCTCTGCCATCGAATTTGGGGAAGTCTGGACGCTTGAAATTGTTGGGAAACGGGAGGTCGTTGACCTCGGGTAAGTACGGCAACCGGTATACATATTTTCCTCTCTTCTCATTTTCTCTTTCCTGACGCATCGAGTCCGCAACTGTCTCAGACAGTTCTTCTCTTGTGGCTTGAGATGGCAATGGCGGTACACGTCGGAACTCAATGTTTCTCGGGAGAGCCTGTGGTTCGACAGCAGCTGGTTCTCTTACTACTCCCTGGCATTCCTCCACAGACTGTCGAGTAGGGACAACTGGGCTTCTATTTGCCCCCTGGGCAATTTGAGCCAATAGTGCTTCTTTCATCTCTCTCATCTCTCTGGCCGTGTCCTCTTAGACCTGGATAATCTCATCTACCTATTCTTAGATTGGAGGCAGCTCTGGATATCGCTCACTCGTCTCTCCTTCGACGACCTGCACCATCATTACTTGTGCTGGCTGCGGCCTCGTCTTGGTCATGACGGCTTTAGTAGGGGTTGTCTTCATCGTCGTCTTAGCCGACTGTCGGACAGTGGATCTTTTTTATATCTTGGCTGACAGTGTTGTCTTCGGTATCGCTGGGAAGTCGATAGTGGTGAAGGAGAACTCTGGCCTGGCTGGCACAGTGGTTCTGCTGGCGTCGCGGGCTTCGCTCCTGTAGACTAACTTCCACTATTTCTTCATTCCACCCTGTACCCTTGCTGTCATTCCTGTTTCTACTGGAATAACCTTCTTATTCTCAGTCCTCTTGACTGTCCTGCGCTTCTGCACAACCTGCCATCCGGCTTCAGAGGTTGTTGCAAGATGAGGGAAGTAGAATCCTCTGGATGCTAAGAAGATCATTGTAGACACCATTTGGTTGGTTCTTTTCTGTCTTTTTACTTCTCTCTCTCTCTCTCTCTCTCTCTCTCTCTCTCTCTCTTTGCACAGTCATACACACATTAGAATGGTCCGTGCATCTGGAAAAGAGAGGGGACGCGACCTTACCAATCGCGATACGGCTCGACAGTGGATAGAAAGAAACATACAAGTACGAACTACATGTATGCTATGCGAAGCTTCGAAATTCTTTCGCCTTAAAGATGAAGGGAAGAATGTTCTCGTTGAGAGTCGCTAGTTTGGCACCCGTGAAGGCGCCGAACATTTCTCCTTGCTGTAGCCTTTCTCACATACACGTTAGTGTCTGCAAATGATTTATTGCAGAATGTCTATTTACTCAGAAATAACCAGAGGATTCTGGTATTGTATAAAATCCCCAGTAGAGTCGCCAATTTACTAAAACTAGAAAAATTGTGCTCGTCAGCAGTCTTTTTCCTATGTTTCATTATTCTGGGGGAATTCTGAGTATAGAGACATTCATAGACAATCATAAGCAATCACAAAGTGTACGCAAGGGAGATATCGCAAGGCTAATTTTATTCAAGAGATTCTAAGATCTTTCACATTCCAGGCTGTGATATTGGTCACGAGCCTTTAATTACATCAATGGATGCCACCCTTGATTAAAATGCAAAAGTAAATGAATGCATGCATCATAGATAAGTTAAATAAAGCATGAAGAGAGCATGAATATAAATGAAACAAATCACAAACAACACAAATATTTTTACGTGAAAACCCTTGCGGGAGAAAACCACGGCACAAAGTGACAGGATTCCACTATGAATGTAGTTATATAATAGATGGAATATTAGAAAGAAAGCCTGGATAGATCGAGCAAGTAATTTAAATCATCAGGGATTATGGTCTTGAGTTCATGGTTGTATAGACCCATTTATTTTCTTATTATGGACTGAGCCACATTTCTTAGACAAGTCGGATGTCTATGTCCCATTTTCTTTCAGATTGTTCAGGCTGAGAGACTGTCAGGATTCGAGTGGTGTAACTCTGGGCCCGAGCCTGTTGCTATGAATAGGTGACCGCTGGAATACACAAACATCGAATGTTGGTCGGCATAACCTAAAGCCTGCGCTCGTATTTTATGAAGGGTGACCTTAGGAAAGCACTCCGCAACGTTCCCGAATGAGGTTTTTAATCGAGTGGTGTAACTCTGGGCCCGTGCCTGTTACTGTGAATAGGTGACCTTAGGAAAGCAATCCGCAACTGCCTCATCAATTCAACCGACGGACCCGTTGTCGTTGGGTAAGGCATCGACTGTCTTTTTTCATAATGGAAATCCATAGCAGGATGTTTCAAGCTTAGTTAGAACTCTTTTGTTTGTGGTTTCTCGTGGTAACCATAACCCCTTAGGTTTATCCTCGGACATTTATCCAGGATGAATGGAGCTTTGTACAATAAAGTAAATGTGTTTCTTCTGGAGTCGGGCAACTCATCTTCGAGAACACTCTTTCTTCTGAGTATTTTCAATGATCTGTTTGAGATCAAATAGGTTTTATCGAGCCAAGATCTTTTAAGGGTTTAAATTCAATAGGCTGGATCGGCCGTTTCCGATGCCCGCAAATGGCTAAGTATCGGGTCTGATGGGTTCCCGTTCATGTCAATTTCTGATGAATGATGGGGATCGGTGCCCCATAAATGTTTAACTCGGCTGTTTGATAGCTTGAGTGCTTTAGCTTTGCCTCAGCGTCCTTGAGATCGCGGTTGATTTCATTTGGCATCAGTCAATTTTCGGGCCAACAGGGCACTTCCCAGGGCTGAAAATGACTAAGTAGTGGACCTGTTTGTTGTCTAATCAGGGTCTTTGGTGAATATTATTGATAAACGTCTTTGAACAGGGGTGGATTATGTCCACGAGGATCGCGTTTCGCTTCGCTTAGCATAATTCGATTTCTGAGCTGACAAGGCACTTCCCAGGGCTGAAAATGACTAAGTAGCGGGCCTGCCGATCGCTTGATTAGGGTATTCGAGGGTCCTGAGATTGGATAACCTTGCCGCGGTGCATGATTATGTTGTATCATGTTGTGTAGAATAAAAGTTTCCCTCCCGGGCTCGGTCCAATTTTGCCCGATTCTTCTCGGTTTCGGCTGTTTTCGGCTCTTTCGGAGGGATTTTCGGAGCTGCAAATTGGCCAAGTGTTGGTTGTTTTTTTTTATAAAAATACTGATTTAGGCCATTTATCATTGACCGTTGGAGAATCTAATCTGGGGGATGGATATATCTCATCGAGATGCATCCGGGAGAAGCAGTTTGATCGAAATCCGATCTCGGGTGAAGGCGGGCCGCATGATGGAAGGTCCACCCATCCCATCAGCGTCCAGGTGCATGGGGGGTGTGTATGGGCGCATGTCGCATTTTGGATAAGGTTCCAAGCGCATGTGCTTGATGGTGGGTGGCCACTTTCCGAGCGCATGTGTGCCATACACTTGAAAGGGAGAGGGATTTTTTAAGTTCCGGGCGCATGTGGTGGTGCACATGTGCCTGGCTCCAAATAGTGGCTCATGTCACTTCAGACTTAGTGGAATTTCAAGTTTTCTTGGCGCCGGAAAGAGTGGGCGCATGTGAGCCAGCACTTAGTGCATTTCTGCATTTCCCGATGAGAGAAAGCCGGCGTATGTGGTGGAAAGTCGACGCATGTGATCCATCACTTAGAAAATTTCATAATTTTTCTCTGCACATGGGATTCCGGCGAGAAAATCCCTTTTCGGCAAGGGAATCCATTCCGGCCAAGGCATCCGGCGAAGGAAAACAAAGCGGGCGCATGTGGTGCTTGCGTCGCTCTGAGGTCAGAAGAAGATGATTTCTCTCTGATGTCATGAAGTGACCTTACTATTTATAGGGGTGGAATCGGGTTCGGGTCTGATGCGGAGGATATTTTCAGGCGCATGTGCTGGGAAAGCCGAGCGCATGTGGCAAGAAAAGCCGGGCGCATGTCAGAGTGCAGGGTCAGGGCGCATGTCCTTTTTCGGCGCTTTTCGAAAAAGTGTTCGAATCAATTCCTTTCGAATATAGGGCGTGGGTGCATGTGGTGGAAAGCCGGGCGCATGTCTTTGCCGGCGCTTTCCTCACTACTTAGCCAAATTTCAAGATTTCAGTACTTAGAAAATTTCAGGATTTTAGGCTCTGACGGGAGACCTCCAGAGGACAGCTACCTTTTCTGGGCATGCACTTACTGTTGCCAAGCCACTTCTAGGCTAGGATGGACCTCCTGAATGAATGGGATGGGGTGTGGAAGTTCAGATGTTGCAAATTTTGCTACTTCCTTCCTAATTTGGAACATTCGGGTCAGCTTGTCGTATAGGAACGTTGTTCCAGGGAGCACGCGCATGAAAATAAGCACCGCAAGGACTTCAAACTTGCTATTTAAGGTTTTAGGGCACTCTGAATCATTTGGCGATGGTGTGGATGTCTGGTTCTGCTCTAAAATGGTAGCTGTAGGCTTACGGACCCTTTTTTGGTCAGCTCCAGGTAGGGATGAAACACATTTCATGGTGCGCAGGTAAAGATATGCACCGCATGACTTCGAAACTTACAGGTTAAGGATTTTAGGATGTTCCAGACCATTTAGTGGTGATCTACATGTCCAGTTATGCTCTGAAATGCTGTTTACGGATTTTGGTCGCTACCAAGTAATTTGGGTTGCACTGGCATTTTTTGGGCTTTCCCGTTCTCAAAACTGATTCAAATCGTTGTCTATGAACTACGAGATGTTGTTTTACAATGGGTGCAAATTTGAGCCCCAACAATCCCGTAACCCCGTTTTATCATAAATCAAATTTAGATAACCAGAATTTTCGGGTCGTTACACTTTCCGTGCACAATCGATCGAATATTGCAATTCAATAGGAAAATTGTGATCTTTCTCCATATTTACTTTAGCGATCGCTTGATCTATGCCATTCTTGTCATAAATAATGCAAGAATCATTTTGAAAGTATATAGAGTGCCCATTTTGAACAAGTTGTCCAACACTTAGTAAGTTTTGATCCAAGTTAGGAACAAGTAAGACATCTTTTATATACTTGACCCCTTTCTTGGTTTCAATAGCAATTGCTACATTTTCATTGGCTTCTACAATGGCACCATGTCCCATATGGACTTGCAATTTGACGGATAAATCGATATTTGTGAATATCTGATCATCACCTGTCATGTGATTGTTACATCCACTGTCCAAGTTCCACGTGTCTTCATTTTGAGTAAGTGAGTAATGACACACAAAAATCATATTTTCTTCAACTTTTTCTTCAGAGAAATTTGCAGCATGTTGATTGTCTTTGAACTGATAACCCTTCTTCATGTATCCAAACTTTTTACGGTTAAAATACTAAGGTTTCCCTCGATTCTAACACTCACTATCAATATGGCTAGATTTTTTTTTTTTTTTGCAAAAATCGCAAGTAACATTTAAATTTTTACATTTGTTTCGATTTTGCCATTTCCTGTGCATCGACTTTCCACCTTTCTTGTGATTGCCTTAATTTTTTTCTGGGACCAACTTGTGTCTTCTCAGAAGAACTTTGTCAGCCAATTAAAAGTTTTATTTGAAATACACTTTCAACTGATTTTTCTTCATGCCTCAACAATCTTTGCCCATAAGATTCTAAAGAGCTCATCAACTCAACCAAGGATGAGGTTAAATGATCCTTGGATTCTTCTATTGTAATAATGATAGCATCATATTTTGCAGGAAGGCTTATTAAAAGCTTTTGAACCACCTTTTCATCAGAAATAGAATCTCTATAGATTCTAATCTGATTTACCACTTCAATAACTCGAGAAAGATAATCTTTCATCTTTTCGAGTCTTTCATTTTCAGATTTTCATACTCCCTTCTTAGAGTTTGTAACTTGATAGCAATCACTCTAGACATACCTTTGAACTCATTTTGTAAAGTGACCCAAGCTACCCAAGCTAGCTTTGTAGTTTGAGATGAAATGATTTTAGAGAACATAGAATTAGAGACACTTTGTTGGATGAAAAAGAGGGCCTTCACATCTTTCTTCCTATTCTCCTTCAATTGTTCTTATTTTGTGGCAGAGAGAGATGTGATATCGGTTGTAGTTTGATAATCATTTTCAACAATCTCCCATAACCCTTAAGATTGGAACAAAGTCTTCATTTTTATGCTCCAATGATTAAACTTATTGTTAAGGCATTTGTTAAGGCCTTTGTTAAGGCTTAGAATGAAGAATAAACAAAGGAAATGAATCTTGAAAGAAAAGGGAAGAAAGAAAGAATGAGTGAAGAAAATTCAAGAAAAAGAGAGAAGAAGTGCAGGAAGCAAGCCTTCCACGTGAGCCGCCTAAAAGGAAAAGCTTCCACGCAACTCATGTGGAAGGGCTATCCCACGATAGGTATTGTCCTTCAAGATTTTGCCCAGAAGCCTATAAATACCCCCCTTGGGGTCCTCATTTGTACATTGACGGAGTTCCAGAGCTCCTTTCTCAAGGCTCCGAAGGTATGAGAGAGGCCTTGTGCATCTTCTTCTTCCCGGGTTGAATGCACTTTGTTTCTTCTTCATTCTAAGCCTTAACGAGGAAACTCTGACAAAACAGAGATCAGGTAGTCCAAGGAGCGGTTTTAAGAAGTTTGCAGGCTAGACCTTCCACACGACCCATGTGGAAGGTCCCAGAGGTTGAGAATTCAGCATGTTTTGTTGGATCTACCTCCTTTTGTGAAGGATGTCGGGAGAGTTTTCACTTCCGTCTCTCTTTCAAAAGTGAGGGGAAATGAAGATCAAAGCCATATTAAAGACGGAATGCACAAGAAAGAGAACAACCTTGGCTCGAAAGCCTTCTTCTCTGTCCTTTGAAAAGAATGAAAGAAGAGGGCGAAGCTCTACCGAAAGTTCTTTATGAATACATTATATTTGTACTGGTGTATTTTCTATTTTAGAATCAATGGATGATTTATCAATGGAATGTATGAAGAATTCAATAAATGGAATAAACTAAGTGATAAATGTTTCTCTATTTATCTTGTCGAATGTTAGAATGTTACTCTTGTTTCCCTTATCTATCGAATGGAAACTTTGTTGTGTAACCAAAATGGCGACTCTGTTGGGGATCGAACACAGAATCTCTAGTCAAGTAAAGAATCATGGAAAGACACTTCTGATGAATCAACCGGTCAGGTAACAACGTAGGAGAAAGATAAACAAACCGATAAACGATCGCGATCTGAAGACTCGATGGCATCAGGTGTGACATATGATGTAGTTATTCATTTGAAAAAAATTCCTGCCAGATTAAGCTTCTACAATGCCTTGAAATTGTTAAAGGGTTTCTGGCAGACATTAATACAAGCACTGTCAAATGATGAAGTGCGAGAAACACTATTGACGGAAATAGAAAACGTCAATGCTGAAAGAGTGAAAGATGAGAATTGGAATGCTATGTTAGAAAGGATTAAATTAGCTCACTGTATGTTGACAATAACCTTCACGGATAAAGACCTAATGTTGGGAGGAAAAGAGCACAAGCAAATAAAGCGTATCATGATCGATAGCGAATCCGTGGTGAATCTTATGCCGCTTAATATGCTTTCAAAACTGAGGTACAAGCGACACCAGTTGTGGTCCAGTAATACGATGATACAAGGATTTAATCAAGATGGGCAAAAACCGTTGGGCACGATCACCATGATGCTTGAAATTGAAAACCTTAACACAAAAGTAACTCGTCATGTGATAGATAGTCTCCTCTACACAACACCAATGCTTCAAATTTTGCCAAAAAGGAGTGCAGTATAAAATCACAACTGATGTAAAACCATATATAGTTGTAGAATCGTTCTTCGCTGATGCATGATACTATGATGTATTTGAGAATAAAGAATTGGTAGTTGAAACAAATCAGCAGCAAAGAAAGAGTGTTGGAAAAGAGGTGGTCAGAACAGTTAAACTAAGGGATACGCGACAAGAAGCTCAAGAAGAAATCAGAACAGTGAATCACAGGCTGAAGAGATTTTATTTCATGTCGAAAAGCATGAGACAACCAAGACAGCTTCCTCTGGTAATAGTATCACCAAAGAAGATGAAAACTCTTCAGGCAAACTTCACAATGCCGGCACCAAAATTTGAAAAAACCAAGCACCATTTTCTGCGGGACCTCGTGAATTCGGTGTGTCAGCAACGGCGGGGTATGAACGATTAGTGTTTTACTTCTCTCTAAGACCAGGTACATTAGAAGAACAGAATGAAGCACTGAGACAGGAAGATAAAGCCGTTATTCTTGTGCTAGAAGAACTCGAGAGATGCAGTTCGGCAAACAAAAAGATTATGCAATCGATGGGCTTTGATTACAAAGAATCGATTGGCCTGAATATTGGAAGAGTCATATCAGTTCCATTGATTGTCCAGAAACGCGAAAGGTTTCTAGGACTGGGGGCAAATTTAGAAGCCAAACAGGTAAACATGATCATTAGAGTTCTTCAGCTAGAACTCGTAGAGCAGGAAAGAAAACCGCCCGACAAAAAAGAAGTAGCTCGGCCAAAGAAAGCCCCGTCATAAATAGAAGACGGAGGGCAGCCAATTGTTGATCAACTACGTGAGATAAATTTAGGGACAGAAAAGAGCCATGAAGTACTTATATCAGCGCAAGCTTTGCAGAACATGAAGCTGAACAATATTATAAGTTGTTGACGGAAAATAAAGATGTATTCTCATGGACATATGTAGAAATGCTAAGTCTAGAACCAGCAATGGCAATTCATAAGCTCAACATATCTGGTGAGAAGAAGTCAATTAAACAGGCCCAGCGGCGCTTTCATCCAGATTTAGTACCGAAGATCGAGGAAAAAGTTAATAAACTAATTAAATTCAGATTTATCCGAGAAGTCAAGTATCCTAAATGGATATCAAATATCGTGTTAGTTAAGAAGAAAAACGACCAGATACACGTTTGTGTTGACTTCAGAGATTTAAATAAAGCTTGCCGAAAGATGATTTTTTGTTGCCAATTACGGAATTGTTGATCGATAGTACTACGACTTATGCCATCATGTCTTTCATGGATGGCTATTTGGGCTATAATCAGATACAGATGGCACCAGAAGATGAGAAGGCGACTACCTTCCGAACGTCCTTAGAGATATCTATTGTTACAAAGTCATGCCGTTCGGTCTCAAGATGTAACGCCCCAGATTTTCGAGATTTATTTGAAAATTTTTGAAAATTCATTTTAATTTATTTTTTTATTAATTATCGTGCATTTACCGTTGATTTGCGAATATCGGGACATCCGTAGGATATCCGATAGGGTACCCTTTACAAAAGTTGCTTAGAATGATCCCATAAACATCGTAGAAAGATCAGATTTAAAAAATCACACACTTTTTAGATAATTACGAAAATGCCATTAGTTAAACTCAAGTTAAGATGCCATTTTTAAGTAATATAGTTTCTGACGATCACTTTCACGCAAAACCCTGGATTTAAGCTTTTGGCCACATATTAACCATACACATCAAATTTTAGCCCTTAAATTATAGTAGAAGTGGTCCGATTATCAAATCAGCCCCTTAACCCTTGATTTTCATCTCCATCGAGTGAGGAAAGTAGATGGTCAGTCGTAGTCGAATATTTCTCTTCATATGAGTGACTTGGATCGTCTTTATCATGGACCAATAGTGTGATTTGAGTGCCCCACCTTGATAAGCATATTTCTTATGCGCGAAGTTATCCCGTTTTAGAAATAATGAGTTACCAACTCTTTTTAAATCTGAACCTTTCAATTTACCCACTTCTCACCATCAATCGCTTCTCAAATTTGGACCACTTATTATACTCATATGACTACGACTTTACACAAAATTTGGACCCCGATCTATAATCCTACACCGTTGAACCACAAAGCCAGCACCTTCCTTTTCCGCCAAAAATTGAAATTTCAGATCTAGGCATTTCTCACCATCAATCAACTACTAAATTTTGTACAATTGTTTGCCTATCATGACTACATATTTTTCCAAACTTTGGGCCCTGATCATCAAGCGTAGACCGTTAATTGAGATTAAGCCCATTTTAGCACCCGTTAGGCCATTTTGAAGGATCGGCCAATCTAGAATGTGGATCATCAAGAAATTTACGTCTTCTGACTCTACTCTTCGAGCTTGATAAGATGAACGGATTGGAATTAATCATAGATCACCCAAATATTGAAATTTAAGAAACCCACCTCAAGAAGTTGTTACACAAGACCTCGCGTGCACATGCATCTCCATATTTCTACTACGCACCTCCAAGCCTTTCTCCTAACCCTAGCCTCCATGCCTTAGAGAAAGAGAGAAGAGAGAGAGAGAGAGAGAGAGAGAGAGAGAGAGAGAGAGAGAGAGAGAGAAAAGAAGAGAGTTCTTTCTCATATTTTTCAGCAGCTAGGATCTTCTACAGCCCTCTTCTTCTAAGTCCATCCTAAGGTGAGGATTTTCCTTCAAGCCTTTCATTAATAATATCATGATTATCATAAGTTTCTTTTGTGGCATGTGAAGTTGTTTTGTTTTGAATTACTTATCCATATAACATGCAGTTTGATGTGAAATTTGTAATAAATATCATTATATGGTGATGTGATTTCTTTTTTTAGATTTTTGACTAAGAAGCATGTGTATTTGTGTTATTTATTTTTGTGAAATCTATGACCTAATTTTCTTAGTCCATGTATTACAAGTAACATTGGTTTTCATATTGTGATATGAAATATGTGTATAAGATCATCATATGGACATCCCATTATTGTATACTCTTTGTCCCTAAGTTAGTAAAATTATTCGATGTAGAGAGATGGAACCCGTGAGAGGTGTCCATGATGGAAGAATATATCTTGACTTAAGTGAGAGAATGAAGTGATTGTTTGTTAATGGATCCTTACATGTACATGATGCTTGATTTGATCCATTTACAGTACATGGGTATTTTTATGAATTTGGTCATGATGTACAACATTAGCTTTTTGGGACATGATAAAATCATAAAACGGGACAATGAGTGGACACTAATGGTATACAAATTCTCATGAGCCGGGGTTGGTGCTATGGACACTAATCTCGTGCTGTCGGCCTATGCTGGGTTGCTTGTGACTCCCCATAGTGACCATTGAGTTTTATTTAAATCGGTTGTATGCGAAAACACTTAAATAAAGGTGAAACTAAAGTCATGCATTCACTTGGCTTCATGTGGGTGTACGGAGTTGAGAATAGGCTAGAGCGTCCTACTTCTCCCGTACACTGTCACGTGTAGATTTGGGCTATGAGCGTCCTGTTTCTCACGTGGTCGGGCAAAACTATGGGCTTGTGCGTCCCAGGAACCTCTGGTGACTAGTGGCTAACATGAAGTCGTAACAGGGAGTCTCCCACTTCATGTATTGTGATTCTAGCCAGGGTGCCTTAGCCAGAGCATGCATTCCATGCATCGCATTAACAAAGATTTTTAGTTGGTTGTTTTGATTTGATTCAATGATAATATACTGCTTGCGTTTACTCTGTACCGTTATTATTATTCTTGATTGTCTTGGAAGGAATATTCCCCACTATGATAGCGTTTAACGCTATCCCAAACACAATTTAGATGATGCAGGTGAAGATCCAGGTATTGAACCCGATTTTTAAGGAAAAGAGTTCGATGTTCGTACAATCACATGGCGGATGACGATGTTAGAGAAACTTAATTGATGCTATCATTTATTAAATATTTCTTTTGAGTAGTTGATACATTTATGGAATTGTAATAAGTCTTCAAGAGAAGACATGGTTTTGTATTTTAATTAATCAGTATGGATATTGGTTGGTTCCCTTATTTAAACATTGATGATGACGTAATAAGTTTGATAGAATAAGATGATAATTGTTTCCGCCATTGTGCTTGAATGCTATATTTTATTATTTGAAAAATTAGTTATTCCATAAATTACTTGGGAATTCGGCCGTCGTGTTATACACGAGAGTCGAAAATCTCGGGTCGTTACAGTTGGTATCAGAGCACAATCGGGACCTCTGGGTGAGAAGCCCAACCATGTTTATAATAAATATCTCTTAGGGATTAGGTTCCCACGAAATAGAAACAAAAACACTTAGGTTCATCCCCATTGGATGCATGAGATGTTATGAATCTAGAGACTCAAACATAGGCCCCTTAAAATCATTAGGATAGTCGATGAACGTAAAAATATGAAATTTTAGGATTTTTGGGAAGTGGATTCTCACTTTTTCTAGAAGTTTTGGAGCTCTCATCATTTTCTCATATTTAGATTAGCGTTACACTGAGTCATGGGATTTATCTTCCCTCAAATTTTAAGGATAACTATTTTATTTTGAATTATTTTTGTTAGGACAAATTTCCTGACCCTTTGACAATGTCACCACTAAGAATTATATTTTCAGAATAGATAAATTTTTAAAAAATTTTATACATATTTTTAACTCATTACCCAACACTTTCATAAAATTTCAGATCAATCCGACGTTTAGATAAATCATGAAAATTCTGTTAGTAGAGAAAATCTTGCGCTGAAAACTGCTGGACTGTTACATTTTTCAGAATTTTAGAGGTCAGAATCATATCTTACCATAGGAATTTCATTCTGAGAAAAATTAGGGTGATTTCTCATCTAACCTTTAGATTACCCTCCAAATTTCAGGCAAAAATCACGTTCGGTTTGAGAGATAAAATTCTAAGAGCGCTTATAAGTCATGTGTTCCAGATTTGACACTATCCTAGTTCCTTAGCTTTGAAAACCTCTGAACCCCTTGTTTAGGCTTAGTTATTGTGAGATGGCACCCTTAGAAATACTTCCTAGCATATTCTCATACATCCCTAAGAATTTTAGGCCCAACCTCTTACTTAAAGTAGATTATAGTAACCATAAAATGTCATGTACCAATCCCTCACATAGATCTTCGACCATGTTTAACAATGAAAGTAAATAAGATCTCGTAAAGTTTTAATGTTTTGTATTGTTGGATTTTAATTTACGTGATCTTCGTTGATTTTTTTGTTGGAGAATACATGAAAGTCCCCACAATGTTAGACTAAATCGGTCGCATGGGAGGGCAGAACCGTACCTAATATATTGTGTAAAGGATTGAATCCTCGTTCAAATCCCGAGGGTCGACACTCGGAATTTTGAATGGATACTAATGAACTCAATGCTCAAATGCGAGTAGAAGATCTAAGTATCGGATCCGAATCTACTTGAACTGTTCACCCGTGATGTCGACACAATACAAATCGCATCCTTGTTCTAACTGGACGACTTTTGTGCATTCTCTTGGAATGTGTGTGATTGTTTTCTTTGGATGACTAAAATAAGATAGATGTATAGACGATCCTAGGATGTAGAAGCTTAGCCACTTAGACCCTATAAAGAGTTAGAATACGGTATCCCTAACCTCACCTTTCTGTCGCACTTTCAGCTATTAAAGAACTGTCGATGATATCTCATTCACTTTGTTATCCGCTTGTTTATCTACTCATTCAAGTGACCATCCGATCATGCCAACCTAATCAAACTCAGATCTATCTTTTAAACTCGTGATCAGTCATTTCGTTAGCGATCAGACATCCTTGATAATTATCTAACCCTAATCATCTTAGATCCTTGACTATAAGAGCATCTACCCAAACCTGAGAAATATTAGGGCGCTAGATGATTGAATGATTTGAGAGACCAATCAATATATTCAGAACCATCTAGGAATCAGAAGCGCAGTGGAAGCATGATAGGCAAAATTTTGGGAGAGCTTGCAAAAATCGATGTCGAGTACGAATTTATTTTTAAGGGGGGTGGATTGTGATCGCGTCTGACCCGGAATAGTTTAGAAAATTAGACGAGGAGTCATGAAGTGAGATTGCCCTCAATCTTTTATCGACAATGCTTAGGAAACTTCGGGGACGAAGTTTGTTTTTAAGGGGGGTGGTTTGTAACGCCCCAGATTTTCGAGATTTATTTGAAAATTTTTGAAAATTCATTTTAATTTATTTTTTTATTAATTATCGTGCATTTACCGTTGATTTGCGAATAGCGGGACATCCGTAGGATATCCGATAGGGTACCCTTTACAAAAGTTGCTTAGAATGATCCCATAAACATCGTAGAAAGATCAGATTTAAAAAATCACACACTTTTTAGATAATTACGAAAATGCCATTAGTTAAACTCAAGTTAAGATGCCATTTTTAAGTAATATAGTTTCTGACGATCACTTTCACGCAAAACCCTGGATTTAAGCTTTTGGCCACATATTAACCATACACATCAAATTTTAGCCCTTAAATTATAGTAGAAGTGGTCCGATTATCAAATCAGCCCCTTAACCCTTGATTTTCATCTCCATCGAGTGAGGAAAGTAGATGGTCAGTCGTAGTCGAATATTTCTCTTCATATGAGTGACTTGGATCGTCTTTATCATGGACCAATAGTGTGATTTGAGTGCCCCACCTTGATAAGCATATTTCTTATGCGCGAAGTTATCCCGTTTTAGAAATAATGAGTTACCAACTCTTTTTAAATCTGAACCTTTCAATTTACCCACTTCTCACCATCAATCGCTTCTCAAATTTGGACCACTTATTATACTCATATGACTACGACTTTACACAAAATTTGGACCCCGATCTATAATCCTACACCGTTGAACCACAAAGCCAGCACCTTCCTTTTCCGCCAAAAATTGAAATTTCAGATCTAGGCATTTCTCACCATCAATCAACTACTAAATTTTGTACAATTGTTTGCCTATCATGACTACATATTTTTCCAAAATTTGGGCCCTGATCATCAAGCGTAGACCGTTAATTGAGATTAAGCCCATTTTAGCACCCGTTAGGCCATTTTGAAGGATCGGCCAATCTAAAATGTGGATCATCAAGAAATTTACGTCTTCTGACTCTACTCTTCGAGCTTGATAAGATGAACGGATTGGAATTGATCATAGATCACCCAAATATTGAAATTTAAGAAACCCACCTCAAGAAGTTGTTACACAAGACCTCGCGTGCACATGCATCTCCATATTTCTACTACGCACCTCCAAGCCTTTCTCCTAACCCTAGCCTCCATGCCTTAGAGAAAGAGAGAAGAGAGAGAGAGAGAGAGAGAGAGAGAGAGAGAGAGAGAGAGAGAGAGAAAAGAAGAGAGTTCTTTCTCATATTTTTCAGCAGCTAGGATCTTCTACAGCCCTCTTCTTCTAAGTCCATCCTAAGGTGAGGATTTTCCTTCAAGCCTTTCATTAATAATATCATGATTATCATAAGTTTCTTTTGTGGCATGTGAAGTTGTTTTGTTTTGAATTACTTATCCATATAACATGCAGTTTGATGTGAAATTTGTAATAAATATCATTATATGGTGATGTGATTTCTTTTTTTAGATTTTTGACTAAGAAGCATGTGTATTTGTGTTATTTATTTTTGTGAAATCTATGACCTAATTTTCTTAGTCCATGTATTACAAGTAACATTGGTTTTCATATTGTGATATGAAATATGTGTATAAGATCATCATATGGACATCCCATTATTGTATACTCTTTGTCCCTAAGTTAGTAAAATTATTCGATGTAGAGAGATGGAACCCGTGAGAGGTGTCCATGATGGAAGAATATATCTTGACTTAAGTGAGAGAATGAAGTGATTGTTTGTTAATGGATCCTTACATGTACATGATGCTTGATTTGATCCATTTACAGTACATGGGTATTTTTATGAATTTGGTCATGATGTACAACATTAGCTTTTTGGGACATGATAAAATCATAAAACGGGACAATGAGTGGACACTAATGGTATACAAATTCTCATGAGCCGGGGTTGGTGCTATGGACACTAATCTCGTGCTGTCGGCCTATGCTGGGTTGCTTGTGACTCCCCATAGTGACCATTGAGTTTTATTTAAATCGGTTGTATGCGAAAACACTTAAATAAAGGTGAAACTAAAGTCATGCATTCACTTGGCTTCATGTGGGTGTACGGAGTTGAGAATAGGCTAGAGCGTCCTACTTCTCCCGTACACTGTCACGTGTAGATTTGGGCTATGAGCGTCCTGTTTCTCACGTGGTCGGGCAAAACTATGGGCTTGTGCGTCCCAGGAACCTCTGGTGACTAGTGGCTAACATGAAGTCGTAACAGGGAGTCTCCCACTTCATGTATTGTGATTCTAGCCAGGGTGCCTTAGCCAGAGCATGCATTCCATGCATCGCATTAACAAAGATTTTTAGTTGGTTGTTTTGATTTGATTCAATGATAATATACTGCTTGCGTTTACTCTGTACCGTTATTATTATTCTTGATTGTCTTGGAAGGAATATTCCCCACTATGATAGCGTTTAACGCTATCCCAAACACAATTTAGATGATGCAGGTGAAGATCCAGGTATTGAACCCGATTTTTAAGGAAAAGAGTTCGATGTTCGTACAATCACATGGCGGATGACGATGTTAGAGAAACTTAATTGATGCTATCATTTATTAAATATTTCTTTTGAGTAGTTGATACATTTATGGAATTGTAATAAGTCTTCAAGAGAAGACATGGTTTTGTATTTTAATTAATCAGTATGGATATTGGTTGGTTCCCTTATTTAAACATTGATGATGACGTAATAAGTTTGATAGAATAAGATGATAATTGTTTCCGCCATTGTGCTTGAATGCTATATTTTATTATTTGAAAAATTAGTTATTCCATAAATTACTTGGGAATTCGGCCGTCGTGTTATACACGAGAGTCGAAAATCTCGGGTCGTTACACAAGAACACCGGCGCAACTTATCAACGGGCCATGCAACAGATTTTTTGTGACATGATGCATAAACATGTTGAATGTTACGTCGACGATTTGGTAGTAAGATCGAACAATCACAAGAACATCGAGAATACTTGTAACTTGTTTTTTGAAGACTCTAAAAGAAGTAGCTAAAGATGAATCCATTAAAATGTGCATTCAGGGTTTCTTTTGGTAAGTTCCTGGAGTTCATTGTCTGGCACAGAGGTATTGAAATAGAGCCCAGAAAAATCAAAGCAATTCACGAAATGCCGCCGCCCAGAACAGTGAAAGAGTTAAAAGTTTGCAAGGGAAATTGACTTATATTCGGAGATTCATATCAAATTTTGCAGGAAGATGTCAGTCATTCGCTCATTTAATGAAGAAAGGGACACCATTCAAATGGGATACAGTGTGTCAGAACGCATTCGAATCAATTAAGCAATTTCTACGACAATTGCTTATGTTGATCGCGCCAGTACAAGGAAAGCTGCTGATGTTGTATATCGCCACTTGTGAGAACTCACTCAGTGCTTTGCTATCCCAGAAGAATGAACAGGGGAAAGAGGGGGCACTCTACTATCTGAGTAGAACCTTGGTGGGGGTGGAACATCATTACTCACCAATCGAAAAAATGTGCTTAGCATTGATATTTGTTGTACAGAAATTGCAGCATTATTACTTATCTTATGATATAATATTGATATCGCGTGCCGATCTGATAAAATATCTCATGACACGACCAATTCTATCATGCCAACTGGCTAAATGGATGTTGTTACTATTAAAATTCACCATCACTTACATGCCCTCCAAAGTAGTGAAAGGGCAAGTTGTGGCAGATTTTCTAGCCGCGCACCCAACCATCGAAACAGAAGAAATATCGATGATCTACCAGATGAACACGTATCTTTGGTGGGGCAGTCTAAACCATAGTAGATATATTTTGATGGAGCTGCAAGAATAACAAGGGCAGGTGGCGAAGTGATCTTCATCAGTCCATAAGGCGATCTTTTGCCCTACTCCTTTACATTGGGGACTATATGCATGAATAAAGAAGTAGAATATAATGCCCTAATTATCAGATTGTAAATAGCTCAAGAAATGCAAATTCAAGTCGTCAGAATATTCGACGATTCACAGCTAATCATAAATCAGATCACAATAGAATATGAGATAAAGAAACCCAAGTTGTTGCCATATTGCCAAAAGGTAAGAAAGTTATTTGAAAGCTTCAAAGATATTTCCATATAACAAGTGCCCAAAAAGGAAAATGAAAAGCAAACGCATTGGCAAGCTTAGTTGCATCTCTTTCATGCACTATCAAGAAGCCCTCTCCAAGTAACCATAGAAGAGAGAAGATTTTTGCCTTCGATTGAGGGTGAAAATAATTTCAGTGAGGCGAAGCCTGTTTCTTGCTATAAGCTAACAATTAAAGATGGGTGATAGCCAATCATTGACTATTTGAAATACGAAATTATGCCTGAAGATTCGTTTATGAAGGCACAAATTAGGCAGAGGGGACAAAGATTATAATGCTTAATGACACGCTGTACAAAAAGTCACATAATGAGATGTATTTAAGATGCTTGGATACAAGTGAAGCAGAATATGTACCGCGGAAAGCCCACTCGGGAGAATGTGGAGCCCATTAGGCTGAAAGAAACCTTTCTAATCACATACATCATATAAGATACTACTGGCCGACAATGGTTAAAGATGCTATCAAAATTGCAAAAAGGTGCCATGAATACTAAGTTCACGGTGATGTTATTCACATGCCACCTGAAAATCTACACCAAATAGCATCCTCATGGCCATTTATCATCTGGGGATTGGATGTGATAAGCCCAATCAATTCTCCATCTTCATAAGGACAACAGTATATCCTACCAATAACGAATTATTTCTCCAAATGGACAGGAGTTATTGCGCTGTGAAATGTAAAAGAGAAAGATGTAACAGATTTCATCAGGCACGCTATCATATATAGGCACGGGGTACCTCAGAAAATCATTACAGATAATGGTACACCCTTAAAGAATAGAAATATGGATAAGTTGTGCCAAAAGTTTGGTATCAAGCACTCTTACTCCACGCCTTACTACCCAGCAGCAAATGGGTTAGCAGAGGCTTTCAACAAAACCTTCAACAAAACCATCGTTAAAATATTGAAGAAAAACAGTAAGAGAAAATAAAAGAGACTGGGATGACAGGCTCCAGTAAGCACTACGGGCTTACCACACAACACACTGAACAGCTACAAAGGCCATGCCATATTCCCTAGTATACGGGGTAGAGGCTGTATTACCCATAAAAGTGCAAGTGGCTTCTTTGAGGGTGGCTATACATTAGGCAATCCCAGAAGATGAAAATGCGAAACTTCGGCTAAAAGAGTTAGATGCTTTGGATTAAAAAAGAATGGCTGCATAGTAGCGCCTGCAGTTATACCAAGACCAAACATTTGCTGCCTTTGACAAAAAAGGTGAAATACTGATCTTTCAAGAAAGGATATTTAGTATTGATGCTTAAAAGACCCATCGTGATGACTACCAAGACAAGGGGGCAAATTTGAACCCAAACGAGATGACCCATACGTTGTCACCAAAGTCTTCTCCAATGAAAAGTATAAAATTGTAGATCAAAATGGAAAAAGAATTAGTGTTTCAGTCAATGGTTGATTTATTAAGAAGTATGACCCCTAAAATTTATGGGTAGAAAATTTTGATTACGCAAACCCTCATTCGTACAAGTGTTCCCCAATAAAAAGGGGCCAAGAATGGTTAATACATGAATATCAATGTACTTCAAAGAATAAAGCAATGAAAAGCGCATGAAGCGTATTCCTCCTCTGCTCAAAGTCTCCAAAAGCTTATCTAAAAGGACAGTTATCAGAGATTATTAGAAGCATGGGGTGCAGCGACTCTCTTGAGTCCTCTTGAAGCAATTCTCCTCACAAAATGACCTAAAAAAAGAGCAAGGGTCCTCTCAGAAAGAAGAAAAAAAAAAAGAGAGATCGATCATATCTCGCAAAGAGAAGCGTTAGAACCATAAAATGATAATTGTCGATAAATGCGCTAACAAATAGACAAGACGCAACAAACGCCCTGAAGCGGCTAATCACACACATGAAAATCCTGCAAATTCAAGGCTATAACCTCTCCCCTATGAGCCGATTGAGAGATCTATTGGTGAAACCCTATGAGTCTTCTGAGAACTCTATGGGTAGAAAGTCCTGTGAGTCAACTAAGAGCTCCACAGGCAAGAATCATCATAGATTTAACTAAGAACTCTACGGGTAAGGACCTTATGGGCCAACTAAGAGCTCTACAGTTCAAGATAGCAGAGAGCACAACCCTAGGGGCCGACAAAGAGTCTTGTGGGTTAACCTCATGCATGAGACCTGCCGTTTCTATTACTACGGTAACGCCATGAGGAAGGCCTATGTAGCCCCCGTGTATGGACTTAGTGATATAGGGTGAAGAAAAAGTGGGCTGTAGTGCGTCATCGCTAATCACGGTCAACCATGCGTAAGTTTCCCCATATTTATGTGCTTGTTTCTAGTAGTAACGCATAGGATGGTTGAGATTATCTCCCTATTATCGGACCGACAGCCATGGATTTGGTACCCAGCTAGCCGTGAGAGCCTACAATGGCCAATCGTGTGTGTAAATCCTCTAAGTTCACTGCCCCAGTAGCTTCAATGGGCCCCTCTGATGGACCGGTGGTATGAAAATTCTCGAGTAACAGAGTGCGCTCTATGAGGGCCAACCACGTTTCCCTAGCAGCGGAGTGCGGTCCATAAGGGCCAACCACGTTTCCCTAGCACGGAGTGCACTCCATGAGGGCCAACCACGTTTCCCTGGTAGCGGAGTGTGCTCCATGAGGGCCAACCACGCATAAGACCATTGCTCTAAATACTTACGAGCTAAAATTGTGGTTGCTTCAACTACTTACGAGCTAAAATTATGGTTGCTCCATCTACTCATGAGCCAAAACTATGATTCTATTAGAGGCGCCTACTAATAGCATCCTAGGGTAGTACCGCCAATAATGAATTAGCTTCCAAAATAATACATGTATGCATGAAAGCCATGAGCTGAATGTTGAAATTGCAGAAGGTGTAAAGATACAACAACGAAGATCATTCATTTATAACAAGATTAATGTCTCAAGCATGTTATATATTGTTCAAATACCATAATATGTTCTCATTACTAATTCGTATATGATTACAATATGTTCAAATTATGTATTATTGTGCAGTTACATATATTATGAAAGTTGCATTACAAAATGCCTTGAATCGATAAGGAAAGGCCTACAAACATATATTCGATAAGGCTCTATTATATTGCATATCATCAGCAGCACAAAACTTTATACTACTCTTCGGCTTTATTTGCTCTATATAGGACTCTTGTTATGGATGGTATTCTTTTGAAGCTCCTAGCATTGGATATATTGACCCAACCTCTATAAATGGCATATTGGCCCTATATATATATATATATATATATATATATATATATATATAAAGGAGTAATGGGTTTTCCTATAAAGCATGAAATTCTTAGATCAATTCCTACACTATATAGTGGCCCCAACATTTATGTGCAAGATGCAATATTTCTGGGATAACCCCCTATATTGTACAAACTTCTGAATGAAAAAAAATGAATAAAACTAAATGCTAGAGCTAAGAAATGTTATATGCGCTTCCAGTCAAGATTGGCTTATATGGAGCAATACCCTATAAGGAAGGATATTTGATGCTGTCATTATAAATTATAAATCAGCGGAAGCATTCAACAAATACATGAAGAAGGCAACAAAGTGAAAGGGAAGTAATTCTGACAAAAAAATATTTTAATATTACACATGATCTATAATTACTAGAGATAGTAATTTCATAACATGCGTTAAATGAGATATTAATAATTGTTCTTGAAATGTCAGAAAATTTCAAAGATAAATAATAAAAAAAAGAAAGAAAAGAAGAAGTTTGTTTCTTTACAACTCCAGTTGAGATCAATAAGTTCATCATCAGAAGAAGTTGGTGAAGACAACTGAAAACTGGTAATCATCACCTCCTTGATAATGAAGGAGCCTAATTCTGTAACAGTTGGGAGATGTTCTTCTTCAGCATCTTTGCTTTAGCCTCTATAGTCAGCTCTTGAGAAGAGATATCCATAATCCCCTTGATCTGCTTCTGAACAATCTCGGCGACATCTTATTCCAAAGCGGCTTCAGCTTCGAGATCATCTAGAGTCCCTTCGAGAGTGGAGGAAATGTCTTCAGAGTGTCGAGCAGCATCCATAATCGTAGGACATCCTTAGCTATTATCTGAGCATTATGAAATAAGAAACTATGATGAGTCTTATGGATTTCTTAAGAAGAGGACGCATTATGCACATTATTCCATTTGTCAAGAAAGGAGTCCATGATGATTAGCTTGACACTTTCTAGCAGACTCAGTTCATCTTTTACCTACAACAACGCATATAATCTAACAAAATTGTCTTCAATCTCTTCCAGTTTATGAACCTGAGCTATTAAGTCTGAAACAACAGTAATATAAGGAGAAGGATCGAGGCCTAAGAGAGTTGCAGCCAAGGTGATATCTTTTCTAAGAATCGTCAGTCGGGCCCATTCTGTAGGACAATCCAATAGCGCAAGCAATCTCTAAAAGAACTTATGAGCAAATGAAGAGTTTAAGATTCTTTGACTACTTGATCACTCATATGAGCACGAAGCCTTTGCAAAATCCTTTAATGGTATGATGATCTATTAAGAAGAAAGGAAGGATGGTTAGAACAGTCTGAAGAAATAGATACTTTTGATGAATTCCAAAGTTTTGGTACTAAGTTAAAGAAGCTTGATAGTTGAAGAAATAGTGCTAAGTACCCTTTGGAAGAAAGGTTTCAGATCTGGAAAAAATCGAAAGAGTTTCAGGACTTAGAAATTTTTAGCCATAAAGAGTTGTTAAGCAGCTTGTGTGGAAGCAGTAGCTTTCATGCAGCTCGCGTGAAAGGGCAGAGGTGCAGCAGGGCGTCAATGCAAAGGAGGGGAAATAAGAAAAGGAGAGTCCCACCCTCCTTTTATAGGCGCAGGGCCGTGCGGACTTGCAACCCGTGTGGAGCTCGGAGCTTCCACGCGAGTCTCGTGAAAGGTCCCAAGACCATTTTTTTTTCAAGATTTGACCCACTCCATTTCAGTAAGCTTCATGAAAATGGTTCGAATGGGGCATTTGTTAAGGCCTTTGCTAAAGCTTATAATGAAGAAGAAATAAAGGAAATGAAGCTTGAAAGAAAAAGGAAAAAAGAAAGAATGAATAAATGAAGAATATTGAAGAAAAAGAGAGAAAAAGTGTAGGAAGCAGGCCTTCCACATGAGCTGCGTGGAAGGAAAATCTTCCACGCGACCCACGAGATTTTGCCTAAAAGCCTATAAATATCCCACTTGGGTTCCTCATTTGCACATTAACAATGTGACAGAGCTCATTTCTGAAGGCTCTGGAGGTATGAGAAAGGCCCTGTGCATCTCCTTCTTCCCGGGTTAAATCCACTTGGTGCAGACCTCAGGAATCGAAGAAGAATAAAGAGGAAATTGTGCTGAAACAGAGATCAGGGGGTCCGAGGAGTGGTTTTCGAGAAGTTTTCAGGCCAAACCTTCCGCGCGACCCTCGTGGAAGGTCCTAGAGGCTGAGAATTCAGCATGTTTTGTTGGATCTATCTCCTTTTTGTGAAGGATGTCGGGGGTGTTTTCACTTCCGTTTCCCTTTCAAAAGTGAGGGGCAATGAAGATCGAAGCCATATTAAAGATGGAATGCACAAGAAAGAGAACAACCTTGGCTTAGAGGCTTGCTTCTTTGTCCTTTAGGCAGAATGAAAGAAGAATAGGGTGAAGCTCTACCAAAATTTCTTTATGAATACATTATATTTGTACTAGTGTATTCTCTATTCTAGAATCAAGGGATGATGTATTAATGGAATGTATGAAGAACTCAATGAATGAATAAATTAAATCATGAATGTTTCTCTATTTGTCATGTCAAATGTTAGAACATTACTCTTATTTGTCCTTTTGCTGTGTACACAATTATCTTCTCCAAAAATGAAAATTACGGGATGAATCATTGCACCATTTGCTATAATCGATTCTACTTCCTTGGAAGTTTCTAACACCCAATCAAGACCAAAATGTGGCTCTGATACCACATTATAGGCTAATATAGCCTTTTATTTAATAAGGAGAACTTTTGAAGAGAATAGGAAAATGATGATTTTTGTTGTATTGCTTCTTCATGCTTGAAAATGAATTACATACACATATTTATAGACTTTTAGGTGCATTCAAAAAATAAAAGCTACTTAATAGATGCATAAAAACTAAGAAGCATGTGCCTTTTCAACTAAGAGACATCACATTTTCACCAATTTCTAAGCATGAATACATGCATGTTCAAAACCCTTAGCATTCTTCTCATACATGTATTGGAATCGATACATGTATTCCATAAAGTGCATGTATTGGAAGAAATACATGTATCTCATAAAATGCATGTATTGGAACATATATATGTATCCAATACAAGTGTATTAATTTTAACAATTTTTTGGCACGATAACCATTCATAATAAGACTAGTAGATTAATAGCTCTAACTACAAGGGTTGCCCAATGATGTAGGACGTGCCACAACTGCATACTTATCACGGTTGGACTAAAATAAGGCCAAATGAAAGCAGAAGTAATCCGTCAGAACCAAACCCAGTCTTACGTACAACATGATGTAATTGGGTCCCAGACATTTTGTTTTGAAGAAATTCATTCCAAATATGGAAAAATTATCATTTGAAGTTTTTACCATAAAAAAGCCATAACTTTTGATCCAAACATCATCATGAAATGCACAGCCTATCAATCTTGATGTAACAATAGTTCCAGGGTCAACTGACTTGCTTTGAGGTCACACACTTCTATTTCGCAGGAAAACACACATTTCAGGTTTAAAAATTGCAATTTTAGGAAAATTTATAATTTTTAGTCATTTCTATTTTGTTATATCTCCTTATTTTTAGAGTTTTAGGATTATTGTCTTTTTAAGAAATAGCTTGTAATAATGCAAGGAATGCTCTAGTAAGGTTTATCTGGACATTTTTATTTTTAGCAAATTAGGCTTCAGATGAGTTTCTCTATTTTAGGTAACTTTTAAAAGAATTAGAAAATTAAGTTTCAGAACAATTTTACTATTTTGGGTAATTTTGAATTAGAGTTGGGGTTTTCTTTATTAGTGGTGTAATAAAAAATTATACAAACACTATTTAATAAAATACTAGAATTTTCTCTCTTATTTTCTTGTGGAATCAAGAACTCTCCTTCTAGATTTAAGGTTTAATCACTTGAGGAAGACGGTGATCTTTATCTTATGGTTTCATGCTTTTCTCTGCGTTAAGTGGTATTAGATCGAGACTTTAACTTTCTCAGTTCGATGGCATCTAACAATGGTTTGAGTAACAACCCTACGACGGTGCTCTAAGAACAATCCTAAGACAAAAGTGGTGGCATTTGAAGCTTTCCAATGGGAGAATCCGCGAGCTATGCAAGGACTACAGGAAGTGATCGATTGTTTGATAGGAGTTTTAAAATAGACTTGTGTTCGTAATGAGAAGCAACATGAGATCGACGATGGAGCTCATGGTCATCATGTTCGTGGTATGTCATTGGTGATGAATCACATGCCACCACCCGATAATGGTAAATTGCAAGCCACCACTTTGATCGTGTAGAATTTGTTGTACACGTCGAAGGAGGAGATAGTTGTACAGGGCACAACATCTTTCGAACGAAGTGCACCGTAAATAAACCAAAAGATTCGTGATATGATCATAGTGGCAAGAACAGTGATAATATTGTGTTGAAGACTATGGTGAAAAACTACAACTGAAGACAGAGAAACATCCCTCTCCGTACATAACTAGATTGACTAAGAAAGTCAGTGAAATAAAGGTAACTGAACGATACTGTATTCCTTTCTCCATTAGTAAATATTATAAAGATGAAGTAATGTGTGATGTGGTTAACATGGAAGCTTATCATAAGCAAATTGGTGGACCATGGTAGTACGATTGTTTACGTCACGTTTTGTAATAGGATCCTTCAAATATTCGCCTTCCTTCCAAGGGATTCCCTTCCTGGACCTGAAAAGAGACAAAAAGAAACTATGGGTGGCCGGCGTCCAGCCGTTAGCCCTCTGATGCTTAAGTTAGAATAAGGCAAGGCTGGAAGAAGAGCAAAAATAGATGATGGGTGCTAGAGACTGAGTATTGTGTACCTTCTTATTGATGAAACCATCTGTTTATATAGATCCGAATGTCCCACTCTGTTACGTAAGATACCGAGATCATCTACTGATTTCATGGGATAAGGTGTATATCCTGCTTATCTTCAAATAAAGGAACAGTCTAATCCAATCAGTCATTTGGTCAACTACGTTCCTTGATAGCGATCCCTTGAGATACGGAACCATAAACGAAGATAAGCCCAAAATCGGCCTATATGAGCTACTGGTACTATAGGCTAAGGGATTTCATCGCTAATCATCGGTAGTCAAAGCTGCTCACACGTCGGGAGCTGCTCACGAGACAAGCTGCTAGCATATTAAGATGTGACGCCTTTTAACGACTACGAGAAGACTGCTCGCAGGTCGAGAAGGATATTTCCCACCTTCCAATATTCGACTATTGACCATAAAGGCTCGAAGACTCGGTAACTGTGTGCCGTATTTATCTAATATGCGAGACGTGACCAGATGAGCTCGAGAGTCGAATAAAGCTACTCGCAGAATCAGGACATCGCGAGAATATACGAGCATCACTATTTTGACTATAATAGATGCCCCCCAAGTCCTTACCGCCAAGAATTCTAAGGGAAGGACTTACTCACTGTCATGCATAACCGCCTACCACCTTTATTGAGATGAAACCGTACATGATTGGGCTGGAATTAATGAGCGCCAGCCTTCCGCAGCTTTTCGGCAGATAGGAAATGAAGAGACGCTCGCCACGTGTCTAGGGAATTAATGGGCGTGCCTGCTCGACTGCTATAGCCGAACGGGTGGTAGCCACGTGTCACCAAATCCGGCGGAATGATTGCATATAAATATACGGAGTCCGCCATATCTCCGGATTTTCACAGAAGCTTTCGAAAAATCTTCTTCCCTCACCTGGTGTCTGTCTCTGTTCTTCCTTCGGTGTCCTTCTCCTTCCATTTCTCACACTTGGTATATTCTGCTCCTTTTCCTTCTTCCTCTTTTTTCTTCTTTTAAAAAAAAAAATTCCATGGCTGGAGATTCCGATGAGACCACCGTCCCCCTGGGAGATGCTACCTTGGAATCCTCTGCCTCCAGTAATGTGAGGGTTCCGGCAGGCAGATACTCAGCGTCCGGGTATCCCTCTATTTTGTCGGAGGAACGGCTGGTTGAGCTACGGGAAAGATACTTAATCCCTAACTCAGTCGTTCTCCGATTACCCGGAGACGGAGAAACTCCGAATTCCCCTCCCCCAGGATGTGTGGCCATCTATGAATACCACCTCATTCTTTGGGTGCGCCTTCCTCTCCATCCCTTCATCCGCAATGTCCTCCGATGTTATAAGATTGCCCCTGGGCAACTCATCGTGAACGGATGGAGGGTGGTCCTGAGCTCGTTTGCCCTTTGGGCTCAGGCCGGTAATGGGGAGCTCACCGCTGAAGAGTTCCTCCGAATGTTCCGACTTAAGAAGGCACCCTCCAGCGAAGGCTGGTATTATCTATGCTACTAGCACCGGGATAATTTCGTGCTGGGGAAGCCCTCTTCAAATTATCCCGGATGGAGGAAACGCTGGTTTTACGCTTCCGGGAACTGGGAATCCGCTTCTTCTAGGGGACCTGGAGTGAATCGATTTTTTTGTGAAGGTAGGCACAGTTCCATATTATACAAATTTCTCCAGTCAGACTTAGGGTTTTGGCGTTTTTAACTTCTGTTCGTATTCACAGGTATCCCGGCTTTGACGAAGCCAAACTTGAAGGGAGGAATTCACGAGAAAATCGTGAAAATTTACAAACTGCCTGCTCGCGACAGGTATATCGAGGCGTGTTTGTCATCCTCGCGACTCGCAGCGGCAGGATTAATATCCGGTGAAGAGATCGCTATGACAAAGGCTGGAGAGAAGAGGGGTTTGTTGCCTCGACTTAAAGGCACAAACCCTAAAAGGCAGAAGAAGTCGTCTGCCGGTCCTTCCAATCCATCTAACCAGAATGGTGCCGATCAGTCTCCCCACCTCGCGTGCACGGTAGGGGTGCCAGCAGCCCCTGCGCCCGTCATTTCCTCGCTGGTGGTCCCACCTGGACCACCAGTAATTAATATTACCGATAACTCCCCGAGAGATGATGGAGCGGGGTCCGGCTGCCCCCCAGCCGAAGAATCTTGCGAGCCGACAGGGCCTCGGGAGTCAGTTCCTGCTCGCGAGTTGGCTCCTGCTGGTGAGACGGCTCCTGCTCGCGAGACGGTTGCCGCTCCCGTCGCGAGCACGGCTGGGCTGGTCGTTGCCCAGCCCTCTGGCAGTGGGTCATTTATTGGCCTCGTCATCTCCACCCAATATGCAAGTTTTTGTTCGAAAACATCTCCCCCCAAACCTTCGGCACCCTCCCCGAGCCAAGCTCTGAAAACCTCTTCCTCGAGGCGGGAGTGAGGATGGTTCAGGTAACATGCCTTTTGATGTTGTTGTCTTGCTATCTTTGTCTGCTTCCGAGTATTTATCTCACAACCTTTCTTCTATTTCGCAGGGCTTGGACCTCATCTTATGGACGAGGCGTGATATCCTCGCCGCCCGTCGTGTGATTGATGAGGCGGACGGGAAGAGGATCGCCTTGGAGAAGGCGGTCCAAGGAAGGGATCAGCTCCTCAAGTCCCGCGAGGCGTTGATCTCGAAGAGAGATGAGGAGAAAAAGATCCTCATAGAGAAAGTCCAAGTCCTGATCGATAGGTACCAGGCTCTGGACTCCAACTTCGCCAAGCTCGCGGAGTTGAAGGAGAAAGCAGAGAGAGAAAGGGAGATCTTCCGCCAAGATAAGATCTCGCTGGAGGAGCGGCTCGCAGAGACCAAGTCACAACTCAAGGAAGTCAGCGAAAATTTGGAAAAAGAGCGCTCCACTCTCGCGCAGCTTAAGGATGACTCGATCCAGTGGGACGAGGAGAGGGTCGCCCTTGTCAAAATGCTCTCAGAAGAAGGAACTCGAGCCATCACCGAGTTTCGAACTTCACCGCTGTATGACGAAGAAAGATATGAGTCATACGATGCTGGTCGCGACTTTGCACTACGAGTAGTGCAGTGGATGACCCCATCTTTTGATGTGGGAGAATTCGAGCAGGTCGCAACCATCATAGCTGCGGAAGAGCAAGCAGCTGCCGAGAATGAGGTGACCGAAGTCACTCAAGCTGGAGGGGTTCCCGATGTGGGCTCTGAAGTCGAGAGTGTGGCTCCTCCTCCAAGAGACTGATTTATCTTTTTCTTTTTTCTTTCCTGTATTTATTTTACTTATGATTAAATTTTTGTAAACAATTGATTATCAATGAAAAGAAACACCTTTTGATTATGATGTTGGTCTTCTCCTTTCCTTTTTCTCGTTTTTCCTTCATTACGCAGTGAATGTCTTCATATTTAACTCAGCAATAATGAGTTATGCTCAATCTGGGGGGTCGTGATGACCATACCCTCGTGGAGATAGACTGATCTATCGATTGAGACTTTGATTCTACCAAGGGTAGACAATTTGGCCAAGAGAATGAATATTCTCTTTGGGGCTACTCTAGTCCAAGTAAATGGAGTAGCGACCAAAAGATGACTTTAATTCTACCAAGGGTAGATGATTGGCCAAGAGAATGTATATTCTCTTCGGGGCTATTCTGGTCCAAGTAAATGGAGTAGCGACCAAAAGACAACTTCTTCAGTTCTTATTCATTCGAATGTCGTTAGGAGTTACATCGAATCAAGGGAAATATTGTAGCAAGTGTTCCACGTGCCAAGGGCGACGTACGGGTCTTCCCTGCATATCTTCAAGATAATAAGTGCCGGGTCACACAATTTTGATGACTCGATACAGGCCTTCCCAATTTGGATCAAGCGATCGAGCAGGAACTCCAAGGTTCTGTCTGAGGACTAAATCGCCGAGCTGGAAAGCTCTAGGCCGAACTTTAGCATTTCGGTAGCGAGCAATCCGCTGTTGATATGCGGCTGCTCGCATCTGAGAGGCATTTCTCCGCTCTTCCAAGAGATCGAGATGAAGTCGAAGACTTTCCTGATTACATGTGGGGTCATACTGCTCGATTCGATACGAGGGCACTTGAATTTCAACTGGTACTACTGCGTCGATACCAAATGCTAGGGAGAAAGGAGTTTCTCCTGTTGATGTACGAGTTGTAGTTCTATATGCCCATAAGACTTCCGGCAGGAGTTTTGGCCACATACCTTTACACTCACCAAGCTTGGTCTTTAAATGATGCTTAATGATTTTATTCACTGCCTCAACTTGCCCATTTGCCTAAGGATGATATGGAGAGGTGCGGATGTTGCATATCTTCCACTTTTCGCAAAATTCATCGAAAGCGGCGTTGTTGATTTGTGTTCCGTTGTCGGTAATTATAGTGTGAGGGAGTCTATAATGGCATATAATATTTCTCCAAACAAACTTAGTAGTCTGTTTTTCAGTGATTCTGGCTAATGGCTCCGCCTCGGCCCATTTGGTGAAATAATAGACAGCCACGATTGCGAACCTATTTTGTCCTTTCCCGGTAGGCAAAGGCTCGATGATATCGACCCCCCCATTGGGCGAAGGGCCAATGGCTATCAATTGGTGTCATTTGCTCGGACGGTGTATGAGGTATGGGAGAATATCGCTGACATTTATCACATTTTTTAGAGAATTCGATTGCATCTACCTTCATAGTGGGCCAATGGTACCCTTGCCTCATCGCCTTGTATGCTAGGGATCGTCCCCTTGGGTGGTTACCACATGCCCCCTGGTGTATTTCATCTAGAACACGATGTGATTCTTCTGGGTGAAGACACCTTAAATAAGGCAAAGAAAAACTCTTACGTAATAAGATCAAATTCTGTAAAGTGTACCTGGTAGCTCGATATCGGATTTGTCGTGCGGATTTCTTGTCGTCTGGAAGAGCTCCATCTCTGAGATAAAGGGTGATGGGATCCATCCAACATGGAGAGGGATGGACCTCGGTTGCTTGCTCAGGAATTATTTGGTTGATACTCAATGTCTGGAGGTGCTCAATAGGAATTGAACGGGATAACTCAGATTCTGGTGCGGAGGCCAGCTTTGCTAAAGAATCTGCGAGTTTATTCTTCTCGCGAGGGATATGATTCATTTCATAATTCTTCAGTTTTGCGAGCAAGATGAGTACTCGAGATTTGTATAATGCCATTCTTTCTTCTTTTGCTTCGAATTTGCCGAGTACCTGATTGACTATGAGCTGAGAGTCACTGTGAATAAGTAGATTCTGAATGGAGAAGACGTTGGCCAGTTCGAGGCCGACGATCAGAGCCTCATATTCTGCCTCATTATTTAAGATGCGAGAATCGAACCGTAAGGTGTACTGGAAATGCGACCCGTCTGGAGCAACTAGAATTAGGCCCGCTCCACTGCCAGTGACCCGAGAGGACCCGTCCACAAAGAGTGACCAGTATGGTTGGTCGCTGGTCGCGGAATTATCATCGGGAGAGGAGTATGTGAATTCGGCGATGAAGTCAGCCACGGCTTGTCCCTTGATCGCGGTCCTGGGGCAGAAGGAAATATCGTGCTCACTGATTTCGATCGCCCATTTAGTTAATAGCCCTGAAACATCGAGTTTTTGAAGGACTTGCCGTAACGGATGATTTGTTGGTACTAATATAGCATGGGCCTGGAAGTATGGTCGCAGTTTTCGGGCTACCGTGACTAAAGCAAGGGCCAACTTCTCTATATCAGAGTATCGGGTTTCGGCATCCACCATTGCTCGACTAATATAATAAACGGGTCTTTGCACCTCGGAATCCTCTCTTATTAGAGCGGCACTAACGGCCGTAGAAGACACGGACAAATAAAGAAGAAGTTGCTCGTGCGCCACGGGCTTTGATAATATGGGGGGTATGCTCATGTATTGCTTCAGTTGTTGGAACGCTTCTTCGCATTACGCCGTCCACTCCCAACTAGATTTGGCAGTGGTTCAGAGGAGTTTGAAGAAGGGTAATCACTTGTTAGAGGCCCGCGAGATGAACCTATTTAACGATGCAATGCGACCAGCCAGGCGTTGGACGTCCTTGAGAGTGGCTGGAGAGTTCATTTCGATCAATGCTTTTATCTTTTCGGGATTCGCCTCGATTCCTCGCTGACCGACCATAAACCCCAAAAAAATTTCGGCCGACACTCCAAACGCGCATTTCTCTAGATTTAATTTCATCTGATACTTCCTCATTAAGTCAAAGGCTTCTCGAAGATCAGCAAGGTGGTCTTTTCCTATGATGCTTTTCACGAGCATATCGTCGATATAAACCTCCATATTCCTGCCGATTTGTGCCGCGAATATTTTATTGACGAGACGCTGATAGGTGGCCCCTACATTTTTAAGACCAAAAGGCATCACTTGGTAGCAATACAGACCTCGGTCAGTGATGAAGGCTGTGTGCTGGCGATCAGGTGGGTACATCATAATCTGATTGTAACCAGAATAAATGTCCATGAAACTTAGCAGGGCGTGCCTTGTCGTCGAATCAACCAGTTGATCGATTCGTGGTGTCGGGAAGCTGTCTTTTGGACACGCTTTGTTTAAATCAGAATAGTCAACGCACATCCTCCATTTGCCATTGGATTTTCGAACGAGAACCACATTCGCGACCCAATCTGGGTATTCGACTTCCTTTATAAATTGACTGTAAGCAACTTTTCAACCTCGGCCTTGATTACCATTTGCCTTTCTGCAGTGAAGGCACGTCGACGCTGATGAACGGGTTTATACTTTGGGTCAACATTCAAACGATGTACTATGATACTGGGATCGATGCCAGGCATATCTCTATGAGACCAAGCAAACACGTCTTGGTATTCGGTGAGAAAACTAATCAGATTTTTTCGAAAGACGTCGGTTAAAGAAGATCCAATATATACGACTTTTGACGAATCTCCTTTGATTAGGGGGATTGCCACTGTTTCTTCCCCGGGAGCTCCTGATTAGAGAGCATTCTCCCTCGGATCCAACGATGCGGCTGTCGGAAGACTTGATGAATCTTGTGCCACCATCATAACTGAAGTCGCCTGTGCTTTCTTTCGATCTTGTACAGCTATCTCATAACATGATCGGGCTTCTTTTTTATTCCCTCGCGCAACTCCAATGCCATTCGGGGTAGGAAATTTCATACATAAATATAAAGGATGTAAAGCTGCCCCAACCTTATTAAGGGATGGTCGCCCTAAAATGGCGTTGTATGCTGACCTTTGATCTACCACGAGGAAATTCACAAAGATAGTCGTTTTTGCTAGATTCTCACCAAAGGTAACTGGAAGGTCGATGCTTCCTTCTGGTGTCACCACTTCGCCCCCGAAACCGACGAGAGGAGTTGATACTGGCTTGAGCAGGCTTCTGGCGAGTGCCATTTTATTGAAAGCCTCCAGGTAGAGAATATCAGCAGAGCTACCTGTATCCACCATAATACGATGAGTCAAATAATTTGATACCTTTAGCGTAACTACGATGGAGTCTTCGTGAGGGAAGTGAATTCCCTCTGCATCTTCGAGGGAGAAGGAGATCGAAGGATGGCTGGACTTTAGAGTATCGAGAGTTCGTTCCAGCCAGTAGATATGCTGGGGCTTCTTGGATGCCTTACGGGTATATGTTTTTCTTGAAGCTCGAGAATCTCCCCCGCAAGCCGGTCCTCCGGCGATGGTCCGTATCTCCCCGGTAGGCTCAACGTCTTCTTGTGAAGTCTGTCGATGAGGTGATTTCTTCTGATGTGGTGGGGCTTCCCCCCTTTTTGGTGAGCGACCTTGTCGGATAACATAATCTTGAAGATGACCTTTTCGAATAAGAGCTTCAATGTGGTCACGCAAAGATATACAATCTTGAGTGTTGTGCCCATGATCTTTATAGAAATAACAAAACTTGTTCTTATCTCTTTTTTAGGGATCAGATTTGATCTTTGCGGGCCATTTCACATATGGCCTATTCTTGATCTCCATTAGCACCTTTTCCGGAGGCTGGTTGAGGGGAGTGTAATTATGGTACTTACCGGAGTAGACTTTCTTGGGAGAGCAGGTCTCGCCGGTCGCGTCGATATTTCTTATCCGAAGGAGATGTTTCCTCCAGCTTGCGCTTCTTGCCCTGTATGCCATAACGTGCTAGAGCAACTTCTTCTGCATTAATGTACTTCTGAGCTTTAGTTTGGAATTCTGTCATGGTTTTAGGAGGATTTTTGTCCAAAGCGAATCTGAATTTTTCGCTTGTAATTCCGACTATGAGGGCGGTGAGACCTTTTTCTTCGGTATAGCCTTCAGTTTGGATGGCTTCGGTAGTGAATCGTACTGTAAATTCCTTTATTATTTCCCCATGTTGCTGTTTCAAATCCATTAAGTGGGACGCCGGCTTTTTGGTGCGGATACTTCCCATGAATTGAGAGAGGAATAGCTCTGATAGCTGTGAAAAGGAACTAATAGATCAAGGCTTTAGCCCCCGGAACCACGTACGAGCTGCCTCCTTTAAGGTTAGGGAAAAAGCTCTACACATGATTTTCGACCCATGTCCTTCCAACTCCATAAGAGATCTATACGTTTCCAGGTGTTCGAGAGGATCGCCGATACCTATATACGGAGCGATGACGGGCGTACGATACTTTTTAGGTAAAGGTGCTTTCATAACCTCGCGGGTGAACGGAGACTCGGATCGGTGCATCGACGCCATTACGGCAGATGGTCGATTTGCCTGATATCGTTGTTCCATATCATCAAAACGATCATGGATTCTTTTGAGGTCTCCTTCCCATGGTAAAGTATAAGCTGACGTTTCGACGGTGGACCCCTGAGGTTGTTGTTGGTGAGAAGCACTGGAATGAATGGAATGCGGGGACAGCACAGGAGGTTGGTTGCCGAGTGGCATTCGGTTTGATGGAGGATGGTTTGGTTGGACCTGTGGTTCGTCCACAGAGTGTCTGGAAGCCACTGCTATGGGTTGTGCCGGTAACCCTTCGGAAGGTAGTCTCTGAGGCCCCAGGAAATGTTGATCAAGACGATTCGACAGGGCTTGAAATCCAGCGTTAAGGGTTAGGAGTGTGTTTCCGAGGAAACGCATGGCATCTTCTTGATTGCCGGAAACCTCAAACAATGGATTTTGTGATGGCACGTTAGGATCTCCTTGAGGGATGCCTGTCGAATTAGTTGGAGGGATAAGCATTGGTTCCGTGCCATCAGGTGGAGGAGGTGCCTGCCTTGAAGTGGAAGGATGAACTGTCTTTTTAGGAGGCATAGTGGAAGGATTTTGATCAGTGGTGAGAGCGACAGATTTTAATGATCAAATCGTTCCCACAGACGGCGCCAAGCTGTTTACGTCACGTTTTGTAACAGGATCCTTCAAATATTCGCCTTCCTTCCAAGGGATTCCCTTCCTGGACCTGAAAAGAGACAAAAAGAAACTATGGGTGGCCGGCGTCCAGTCGTTAGCCCTCCGATGCTTAAGTTAGATAAGGCAGGGCTGGAAGAAGAGCAAAAATAGATGATGGGGGTAGAGACTGAGTATTGTGTACCTTCTTATTGATGAAACCATCTGTTTATATAGATTCGAATGTCCCACTCTGTTACGTAAGATACCGAGATCATCTACTGATTTCATGGGATAAGGTGTATATCCTGCTTATCCTCAGATAAAGGAACAGTCTAATCCAATCAGTCATCTGGTCAACTACGTTCCTTGATAGCGATCCCTTGAGATACGGAACCGTAAACGAAGATAAGCCCAAAATCGGCCTATACGGGCTGCTGGTACTATAGGCTAAGGTATGTCATCGCTAATCATCGGTAGTCAAAGCTGCTCACACGTCGGGGGCTGCTCGCGAGACAAGCTGCTCGCATATTAAGATGTGACGCCTTTTAACGACTACGAGAAGGACTGCTCGCAGGTCGAGAAGGATATTTCCCACCTTCCAATATTCGACTATTGACCATAAAGGCTCGAAGACTCGGTAACTGTGTGCCGTATTTATCTAATATGCGAGACGTGACCAGATGAGCTCGAGAGTCGAATAAAGTTGCTCGCAGAATCAGGACATCGCGAGAATATACGAGCATCGCTATTTTGACTATAACAACGATGTTGATGACTTGAATAGATGCCGGATAATATATTTGTCTTTTGTTAAAGATCATAGAAAGATTATCCTCACTCCTATGAGAACGGAAAACTAACCCAAGACTTCTAAAGTGGAGGGAAAGTCTCTTGTTGTTGAATAAAGTAGGTCGAAGATATTCGCGATCAGCAGCTCTCGAGCAGCTTGACATGGCTTGCATACGACATGCGAGCACCTCCCGAGTATCATAAATTGCGAGCAAATAAACATAATATACGTCTAACGAGACAAGTTGAGCGCATCTCATAATTTAAAGAAGTCTACTCACAAGCCAATCGCCATTCGTATCCGAGCAGCCCTGGTCGCTAGTTGTTTGGTGGGGACCTCTCGGGTCGTAGTCTCAGCAGCCTATATAGCTCATGAGTTGGCTCAGATTACAGGCCTGTTTGGGTTTGTTTTTATTCATAGTCCCAGATTAAATGGGATCTCCATCAAAGAATGTAATCAGTTAGGTGTCTAATCTGATAAGATAGCATCCTATCCCTTGAAATTAGGAAGATCTCAATAGTCGACGTGACGGACTAGTCCATTTGGACCTAAATAAATAGATGACAAATGGATGAGAAAGGTACACAACATCTCAACTCACGTTTCACACTTCATCTTACTTTCAAGTCCATCTTTAACTTAAGCATCGGAAGGCTAACGGCTGGATGCCGGCCACCTTTAGTCTCTCCCTCTTTGGTTTTTAGGTGCGGAGAAAGGATTCATCTTCGGGAAGATTGTACATTTGAAGGAAGGAAAGCTGTTACCAGAATCTGACGTTAACAGATTGGCGTCAGTCCGCGGAAACGACATTCAATTCGTTCTCGCTGCAAATCCTTACCTTCCATCATGCCCCCGAAGAAGACGAATCTTCCTTCCACCTCGAGGTAGACATTGCCTCCGGTGGAAATCTCTGAACCAAATATGAATCCCCCTCAATCTGTGTTAGGAATTCCCCCGTTATAGCCCAATCCACCTGATCCTGTGCTCCAAAATCCATTCCAAGATATATCGGGCAGTTTAGATGGTGTTATGCGTTATGTGGGAGATACTCTCCTTACTCTCCAAGCTGGATTTTAAACTCTTTCAAATCGGTTTGATCAACATTTTCCTCAGCCACAACAAGTTCCAGAAAGACCACTATTACAACCTACACCTGCGACTTCCAAGCACTCTCCAGATGAACCTCAAGCCCAGCATAATCCCCCACCAAACTATATCTCCAGTGATAATCAAGCCCCGATCCAACGACTGCAATTTATCCGATCCAGTGTCTCTAGGCAACGCCAACTGGAAGATCATGGCGTCGAAATGTCTAGTTATACTTTACCTTGGGAGGGAGACCTCAGAAGAATCGAGGATCATTTCACTCATATTGAGCAACGATACCAGTCCAACATCCCGGTTAGAGCTCTCACATCAATTTATTGAGCAGAACCTTCCTTTATTCGTGAAGTCATGGAAGCCCCTCTGCCCAAAAAATATCGAACGCTCAGTATTGTCTCGTATACTGGAATCGGTGACCCTCTCGAACATCTAGAAACTTACAGATCTCTCATGGAACTAAAAGGATATAGTTCAAAGATTATGTGCAGGGCTTTCTCTTTAACCCTGAAGGATGCGACACGTACTTGGTTCTAAGGTCTTAAACCTCAGTCAATAGAATCCTTCTCTCAATTGGCGGATCTCTTCCTATCTCAATTTATGGGAAGCATCCGCACAAAGAAACTAGCCTCTCACTTATCAGATCTGAAGCAGCGCCACAACGAAATGATTAAAGAATTTATGGTTCGATTCATGGCCAAAACTATTCAAACTGAAGGATATATTGAGGATAAAGGCCTTACTACTTTGATCGTAGGTATAAGAAGCGAAAGATTTCGTTTCGCCCTAGATAAAAATCCTCCGAAAATAATGGTCGAATTCCAAATTAAGGCCCAAAAATATATCAATGCTGAGGAAGTGGCCATCACTCGATATGACGGCCAAGGGAAGAAGCGTAAGATCGAAGAAGCATCTCCCTCTAACAAAAAATATCGCCATGATCAATGTGATCGTTCTCCCCGAAAGCCATTCATAGGGAGATACCATAATTATACTCCCCTCGATCGATCTCCAGAAAAGGTACTGATGGAAATAAAGAACAAATCCTATGTCAAGTGGCCTCCAAGGATCAAATCTGATCCAGAGAAAAGAGATAAGAGGAAGTTCTGCTACTTCCATAAGGATCATGGGCATAACACTCGAGACTATATATCTCTTAAAGACCAGATAGAATCGCTAATTCGCAGGGGACATCTTTGTGACTATGTTACACAACGCCATCAGTCTCTCCCGAAATTCAGCACATCAACGCGTCGGGACAATCAACCTCAGAGGGAAAGGTTGCCGCAACACCAACAATCGTAAGAAGATGCAGAGCCAGATGGCGAAATTCAAACTATTGTTGGTGGTCCTGCTTGCGGGGGTGATTCCCAAGCTGCAAGGAAAACCTATGCTCGCAAGGCCTATCAGAAACCTCAACATGTTTATTGGATGGAGAAATCATCCAACTCATCAGCTTCAAGCAATCAGTCGATCTCCTTCTCTGAAAAAGACGCCGAAGGGATTCACTTCCTTCATGAAGATTCCATCGTGGTCACATTAAAGGTAGCTAACTATCTAACCCATCTTATCATGTTGGATACAGGTAGCTCTGAGGATGTACTCTATTCTGAGGCTTATGACAAGATGGCATTCGCTAAGAATCAGCTCAAGCCAGTCTCCACGCCTCTCGTTGGCTTTGGAGGCGAAGTGGTCATACCAGAAGGAAGTATCGACCTCCCCATCACGTTCGGCTAATCTCCTGCTAACGTTACCATATTTATCAATTTCCTTCTGGTAAAGCGAAAGTCTGCATATAATGTCATTTTAGGACGACCATCACTCACCAAACTAGGGGTAGCATTACATCCCCTCTACTTGTGCGTGAAATTCTCCACTCTAAATGGCATCGAAGTAATCCGAGGGAACCAGAAAGAAGCTCGAGCTTGTTATGAAATAGCGGTTCAAGATCAGAAGAACGTCCAAGTCACTCCCATCATGACAATAGTAGAAGGTTCGGCAGGCTCTTCAATCTCAGCATCGCTGGATCCCAGAGAAGATACACATCAGGCTAGAGCCCCAGGAGAAGAAATTGTTGAAGTCCAGTTATCTAAAGTAAACCCAGCTAAAAAAGTCCATGTTGGGTCATCTCTGGACCTTGCCTTCTGAGCTCGCCTAACTAGTTTTTTGGTTGAATACCAAGACATCTTCGCCTGGTCTCATAAAGATATGCCAGGCATCGATCTGGAAGTAGTTGTTTATCGACTGAAGGTGGATCCAAAATTTAAGCCCGTCCATCAGGGTCGATGTGCGTTTACGGCAAAAAGGAAAATGGTTGTAAAAATAGAAGTTGACAAGTTATTAGTCGTTGATTTCGTCAAGGAGGTCGAGTATCCTAAATGGGTCACGAATGTTGTCCTCGTTCGTAAAGCGAGTGGCAAGTGGAGAATGTGTGTTGACTATTCTGATCTAAACAAAGCATGTCCAAAAGATAGCTTCCCGACTCCTCGTATCGGCTAGTTAGTTGACTTAACAGCTGGGCACGCCCTACTTAGTTTCATGGATGCCTATTATAGTTACAACCAGATCATGATGCATCCACCTGATCACGAGAATACCGCCTTTATTATAGATCGAGGTTTATACTACTATAAGTAATGCCGTTCGGTCTTAAAAATGATGGGGCCACTTACCAACAACTAGTTAATAAAATGTTCGCCGTATAAATTTGCCGGATTATGGAGGTATAAGTCAATGATATGCTTGTCAAAAGGGTGGTAGCAGATGATCATCTTGCAAATCTTCGAGAAGCCTTTGACCTCATGCGGAAATATCAAATGAAACTGAACCCAGAGAAGTGTGCTTTTGGTGTCTCTGCTGGAAAATTTCTTGGATTTATGGTTGGGCAACGAGGCATCGAGGCAAACCCTAAGAAGATTAAAGCCTTGATAGAAATGAAATCTCCTTTTACAGTCAAAGAAGTCCAACACTTGGCTGGACGAATTGCATCTTTGAACAGGTTTATCTCACGTGCATCTAATAAATGCCTCCCCTTTTTTAAATTACTACACGCGACCACTAAATCCGATTGGGCATGGACCCAACAATGTGAAGAAGCATTCCAACAATTGAAGCAATACATGGGCACGCCACCTATTTTATCAAAGCCTGTTCTGCATGAGCAGCTTTTTCTTTACTTAGCTGTATCTTCCACAGTCGTTAGTACTGCTTTAATAAGAGAAGATTCCCGAGTGTAGAGGCCCATTTATTATATTAGCCGTGCAATGGTGGATGCTGAAACTAGATACTCGGATATTGAAAAACTTGCTCTTGCATTAGTAGTCGTAGCATAAAAGCTACAGCCTTACTTTTAGGCCTACCTTATTATGGTCCCTACAAATCAGCCGTTAAGGCAATTCCTTCAAAAACCTGAAGTATCTAGACGCTTAACTAAATGGGCGATCAAACTTGGTGAACATGATATTACCTTCTACTCACAAACTGTTGTAAAGGGACATGCGATTTTGATTCCATAGCCGAGTTCACGTATTCGGCCCCCAATCTTATCGACACCATAATTCCTTCAAGTATTTCTCCCGTAAACGAAATTCCTCCAAATAAGCAGCCATCTTGGTTACTTTATGTAGATGGGTCCTCTTCTTCGTCCGAAAGTGGGGTTGGATTGATCTTCATCGCACCCGATGAATCGGAGTTCAAATATGCTTTACGCTTCGATTTTCGTGTGTCAAATAATGAAGCAGAGTATGAAGCTTTGATAGTTAGTCTTGAGTTGGCTAATATTCTCGCAATAAGGAACCTGCTCATTCACAGTGACTCGCAGCTTGTTGTTAATCAGGTAATTAGTGAATTCGAAGCGAAAGAGGAAAGAATGGCTTTATACAAATCCAAAGTATTGATATTGCTCGTCAAACTCAACAAATAAGAAATAATCCATATTCCTTGAGAGGAAAATAAGCTGGCCGATTTCTTGGCAAAATTAACATCAACAGCAGAGTCCGATCTAACCAGGGCTGTACCAATTGAACACCTCTCTGCACCAAGTATCGACTAAGTGATTGCTGAGCAAGTCTCTACAATGCAACTATCTCCATGTTGGATGGACCCTATTGTCCATTATCTCCAGAGTGGACTACTCCCAAATGACAAAAAGTTGGCTCGGCAAATACACTACCGCGTTGCTAGGTACATTCTACAAGATAGCATATTATTAAGGAGAAGTTTTACTTTACTATATCTAAGGTGTCTTCATCCAAAAGAAGCTAATCGTGTTCTAGATGAAATACACCAGGGGGCATGTGGTAACCACTCTAAAGGGCGATCATTGGCTTACAAAGCTATGAGGCAAGGTTACTATTAGCCCACTATGAAAGTAGATGCCATCGAATTTTTGAAGAAATGTGATATATGTCAGCGCTATTACCCAATATCTCATTTACCACCTAAACAAATGACACCTATGGATGGCCCTTGGCCTTTCACTCAATGGGGAGTTGATATAATTGGGCTACTACCCATGGAAAAAGGCCAAAACAGATTTGCGATCGTAGTTGTCGATTATTTCACCAAGTGGGTCGAAGCAGAACCTCTGGCCATTATCATCGAAAAGCAAAATACTAAATTCATATGGAGGAACATCATATGCCGTTATGGACTCCCCCACACCATAATTTCTGACAATGGAAGGCAGTTCAATAATGCCGCGTTCTCAGAATTTTACAAAAAATGGTAGATATGTAATATACGAACTTTCCCATATCATCCTCAAGCTAATGACCAAGTAGAGGCGGTCAATAAGATTATCAAACATCATTTAAAGACTAAGCTCGACAAACACAAATGTGTATGGCCAAAACATCTACCTGAAGTCTTGTGGGCTTATAGAACAACAGCTCGCACATCGACGGGAGAAACCCCTTTCTTTCTTGCATTCGACACTAAAGCAGTTATCCCAGTCGAAGTAGAAATACCTACTTATCAAGTGAAACATTACCAGCCAACAAATAACGAAGAAAGTTTAAAACTTCACCTTGATCTCCTGGAAGAAAGAAGAGACACATCTCGACGTCGAGCAACGGCTTACCAACAGCGTATAACGTGATACCACAATTCAAAAATCAAGCATAAAACTTTCCAAGTCGGCGATCTGGTGCTCAAACAAAATATTGGAATGGCTACTCGATCGTTGGATCCCAATTGGGAAGGCCCATATCGAGTTATCAAAATTGTTCGACCAGATACTTATTATCTAGAAGATATGCGAGCAAAACCCCTGCGTCACCCTTGGCACGCGGAGCATTTACTCCGATATTTCCCTTGAAGCACTCATTCATTGTGTATATGAATCATGTTTGAATAAAAGATGATATTGTCATTCTAGTCTATCGACTACGAATCGACACAACTTGGTCACTACTCCTATTTTAAGGACCCGAATAGCCCTAGAGAGAATACTTGACATTCTCTCGACCGAAGCTTCTGCTTCTCGCAAAGCGAAAGACTCAGTTGATAGATCAGTCTATCTCCATGTAGACATAGCCACTGAGGCCTCCCTGACTGAGCCCAACTCATTTCCATGAGTTGAGTAATCACGCATTCAAATATAATTCATTTCCATGAATATAGAAACAATTAAAGCCGAAATAATATTTCATTAAAATTTCAAAAGTTACAAAACGAATTCGGATCATATGAGAAGAAAAAGAAGTGATCAAGGCTGATTCTTCACTGCCTGCTCTTGTGTATCATCTGGAAGGGGTGCGCGGCTCTCGACCTCGGGATCAGTCTCAGGAACCCCGACGGCTTTAGTAGCTTTTGTCACCTCGTTGACAACAGCTTCCCTCTTTTCAGCAGCGACTATAGCCGCAACTCTCTTAAATTCCTCCAAATTGAAAGTTGGAGAAATCTGTTGCATCACTTTTATAGCAAAGTTACGACCAGCATCACGCTCATCGTTGTAAAGCTGCGAGGTTCAAAACCTCTGAATAGCAAGGGGACCTTCTTCAGCGATCATCTCGATCAGAGCCACCCGCTCCTCATCCCGGTGATTGAGTCGAAGGTTAGTTTCGCAAGAGCAGCTCTCTCTTTCTCCAAGTTCTCGCTGAGTTCTTTGAGTTGGGACTTAGACTCTGCGAACTGCTATTCTAAAGAAATCTTATTTTAGCGGAAGATCTCTCTTTCTTTCTCAGCCTTCTCCTTCATTCAACAAGGCGTGCAAGCTTTAAATCCAGCGCTTGATACTTCTCAGTCAAGGCTTGGATCTTACCAATGAGGATTTTCTTCTCCTCATTCATCTTGGCAATTAAGGCTTCATAAGCCTTCAAAACTTGATCCCTCCCTCATATCGCATTCTTCATGGTCTTCTTATTCTCTTCCACCTCATCTATAATGTCGCGCCTCGTCCTTATCATGAGGTCCAAGCCCTGCTAAAAAAGTTGAAGAAAATATCATAAAGGTATGAATTCCTTTTTAAAATAACATAGGAAATAATGAAATCTCTTGCATACCTCGACCATTCTCATCCCTGACGTCCAGAGAGAGATTTTCTGGACTAGGCTTAGGAAGAGCTCCAAAAGTTTGTGGAGTGACGTTATCAAAAAGGAACTTACAAATAGGATGCAAGTAGCCTGGAATGGTGAAAGTCCCAACTCCGGAAGGTTGAGCCACTACCATTCCTCCCCCAGTAGTGTTTCGCTCTCGAACAGGAGCCAGCTCCTGAGCAGGAGCCAACTCGCGAGCAGCGGCATGCTCGCAATCCCCTTCATTCGATGGGTGACTTGGTCCCGACCCATCATCCCTTGGAGAATTTTCAATAATGTCAATGACCGGTTGCACTAAAGGAACAACCAGAGTAGGGATTGTAGCTGCAGCAGCTTCAGCTAGGACCGCAGGAGGGTCTGTGGATGCAAGCCGCGAGCAAGATCATTTGTTTGCTTGGACGGATGAGAGGGGCCAGCAACCGTCTTCTTCTGTCTCTTCGAAGTGGTACCCCTCAAGCAAGGGAGAACTCCTCTATCTCTTTTTTTACTCGTCGCCATAGCCTCTTCCTGGGAGATAAGTCTAGATTCAGCGAGCCGTGAGAGAGAGAGAGAGAGAGAGAGAGAGAGAGAGAGAGAGAGGGTGAACTTAATGTCTCTGTCATTTGTTGACAACTTGAAAACTTTAACATCTTTTAGTTAATCCCACCTCTCAACCTAGGCCTCCTCCCAGCTGGAATGCCTGTAACACGAGCAATTGAAAAGTTAAGGAAAGAAAGATTGCACTAATGCTCGAACAAAAGTGAAAATTTACCCACCTTCACAAAAGAAGCGACTGACTTTGTGGCCTCTAGGATTAGAACCCACATCAGACTCCCAGTTTTCAGAGACATAAAACCATTGTCTCCTCCATCCAAAATAGTTTGAAGAAGGGTTCCCTAGGATGTAATTCTCCCGATGCCAATAACATAAATAGTACTAGCACTCACTAGAATGAGCCTTCTTAAGTTGGAACATCTTTAAAAACTCATCGGCGGTTAATTCCTCATTTCGGCTTGTTTCCAGAGGACGAAGGCACTCAATACAACTCTCCAACCGTTCACTATAGGCTATCCCAGGGCGATTTTATAGATACGAAGTATGTCTCGAATAAAGGGATGAAGAGGAAGACGTACACCAAGCTCAAAAAAATATTTATACAATGCTACACAACCCGTTGGCAGAGAATCTGGGGTTCCCCCTCCCCGGGTAATCGGAGTACAACGGAGTCAGGAATTCAATATCTTCCCCGCAAATCATTCAAATTCTCCTCCGTCATTACAGAAGGATACCCAGACGCAGAGTACCTCTTAACAGGTACTCGTGCATTGTTAGAGGAGGAAGAATCCGGGGTTGCATCCCCTAACGGAACAACACTACTGTCGGATCTCTGTGCCATTGAAAGAAAGTAATGGAGATGAAATAAAGAAGAAGAAGAAGAAATACCTCAAGACGGAGGTCTCACCAAAGGAACAAAGGAGAAAGGGAGGAATTTGAATTTCACCAAAAGCTTCGAAGTAATGAAACATCACTCGAGCGCTCATATATATACGCAATCATTTCCTTAGGATTTAAATGACATGTGGCGACCCTTCGTTTGGCACAACAATCGAACAAGCATGCGCATTAACTTCCAAAGACACGTGGTGATCTTCATTTCCTTCTACCGAAAAGCTGGTGCTCATTAATGCAAAAGTTCAATCATGTACGGCTTCTTCCCTTTGAAAAACACATCAGGTGGTTACATGCGTAGTCAAGTCCTTCGTTTAGCTGCTCAAAACTAAGGCCTTGGGGGGCATCTATTGTAGAATAAAGTTGGTCGAAGATATTCGCGATCAGCAGCTCTCGAATAGCTTTACATGGCTCACATACTACATACGAGCGCCTCCCGAGTATCATAAATTGCGAGCAAATAAATATATTATATCGTTTAACGAGACGAGTTGAGCGCATCTCATAATTTAAAGAAGTCTACTCACAAGCCAATCAACATTCGTATCCGAGCAACCCTGGTCACCAGTCGTTTGGTGAGGACCTCCCGGGTTGTAGTCTCAGCAGCCCATATAGTTCATGAGTTGGCCCAGATTACAAGCTTGTTTGGGTTTGTTTCTACTCATAGTTCCGGATTAAATGGGATCTCCATCAAAGAACGTAATCAGTTAGGTGTCTAATCTGATAAGATAACATCCTATCCCTTGAAATCAGGAAGATCTCAACAGTCTACGTGACGAACTAGTCCATTTGGACCTAAATAAATAGATGGCAGATGGATGAGAAAGGTACACAACATCTCAACTCACGTTTCACACTTTATCTTACTTTTAAGTCCAACTCTAACTTAAGCATCGGAGGGCTAACGGCTGGACGTCGGCCACCCTTAGTCTCTCTCTCTTTAGTTTTCAGGTGCGGAGAAAGGATTCATCTTCGGGAAGATCGTACATCTGAAGGAAGGAAAGTTGTACCAGAATCTAACGTTAACATCTCTCATAATCATACGGGATTTCGTCAAAGAATTTGAGAAGACGGGGCAAATCATTGTGTTAATTGTAAAGGGAAAAGAAGTAAAATCCAAGAGCATTCCAAAGAAGTTAAGATTAATGTTGTAAGAGTTCAAGGGGATTATGCCTAATGAACTTTTTGATAAATTGTCCCCCATGTGTATTATCCAACACTACATTAATTTTATCCTAGGGCAAGCCTGCCTAATTGCCCACATTATTGGATGAGTCCAAAAGAATACAAGATCTTATAGGGATAAGTGGAGGAACTGGCCTGTAAGAGTCTAGTGAAGTAGAGCATGAGTTCATGTATTGTGTTAGCCTTGTTAACGCCTAAGAAATTACAATAGTCTAATGCCAAGTATAAGAAAAAGACTGATAAGCATTGTCACCAGAGAGTGTTTGGATTGGGTGATAATATGCTAGTTTGCCTGCATAAGGAGGTGTTTTTAATTGGGACACATAACAAATTGAGAAATAAGAAGATATGCCATGTTTTGATACTCGAGAAAATCAATGATAATGTCTTTCTTGTTGATCTTTCCGAGCACATGAAAATCTCACAGACTTTTAATGTAACAGACCTTTATGAGTATTGTTTATACAACAAAATTGCATTTGTGTTTATATGTTTATTGGGGAAACAAGAGTCACATTCTAATATTAGACAAGAGAGACAGAAAAAAAAAAACATTCATCACTTCATTTTATTCATTTACTGAGTTCTTCATACATTCTATATTTATAACATCCCTTGATTCTATAATAGATTGTATATTGTTCAAAATGAAATATATTCGGAAAGTAATTTCGGCAGAGCTTCGCCCTATTCTTCTTTCATCCTGTCAAAATGACAAAGGAATGACTAGCCGATGATCCCAACCAAAGTTGTTCTTCCATTCATGACTGAAGCGAGTCAACTAGACCAGACTAGACTTCGTTCCTTCGTGACCTTCACGAAATTCCACCATAGTATCACCCAGCACGTCTACTACTTCTAGGGATTGTACAAAGTATGCTCAACTTGAAGCGAGAGAGAAGGGGCTTCTACTCCATGCTGATGTCATCTACACAAATCATTCACTTACATGGTTTGTACGAAGTACATTACAACCCGAAGGGAGAAAGATAGGTCTGCTATATCATTTACACAAATCATCCACTTACAGGGAATTGTACGAAGTACGCTTGACCCAAAGGGAGAAAGATAGGTCTACTGGTTCACAAAGAAACAAACTCTCTAATCTGGATTGTTCTCTCTGCATCATTCATCTTTGCCGCAGTCCCATCTTTCAATGTTCTTCCCGATTAAAAGGGAAACAGAAGTTCATAAGCTCTTAACATCCTTCGCAAAAAGAGAAAATAATTAGCTTCTAGGCAGCTTTACGCGACCCGCGGCAAGTTCAGAAGCTTGTCGCTGTCCGTGGAAAGCATCTCCCAAGTTGACTCTTTGAATCTTTCATTCTCTCATTCTCTATTCCGACAGCATCTCCCTCTTATTCATCTTCAATCCTTGGGGTCCGCACTTTGTGTGTTCAACCCAAGGAGAAGAGAACTCGAGGTCCGCCTAGTACCTCTGAAATCCTCTAGAGCTCTGAACTTCGGAAGCAAGTTCCAAATGAGGACCCCTAAGGGGGTATTTATAGGCAAAATGCAGTCATTTCTACGGTAAGAACAAGTCACCAGATTTATACTTTCCGCGACCCGCAGAAAGCTGAGGAGCTTGCCGTGGTCCACAGCAAGTAGATGTCTTCTGCACTTTTTCTTCTTTTCTTCTCTGTTTCTTTCCAAATCTTCTTTGATTCTTTCCCTTTCTCTTGTTTCTTTCATTTTTCATGACTTAAGAAGTATTATGAGCTAAGTTCATTGAATAACTTGAGGACAAGTTTTTTACAAGTGGAGAGGACTAATGTAGGGCATGTCATAGGTGCATTCTTAGCACAACTGGACCAAACGAAGCCCATACAAAAAAGGAAGTAATCCATCGGAACTGGACCTAATCCTATGTAGGGTAAAACATAACTAAGTCCTAAGCATGTCTGGTTCAAAGAAATTCATTCCATCAAATATGAGAAAATTGTTGTTCAAAGTTTTGACCGTAAAAGAGTCATAACTTTTGATCTAGGCATTAGCACGAAATGTACAACCTATCTTTATGTAACGATGGTTCAAACTCAGGTCGCGCACTTTCGTTTCATAAAAAACACACAATTCCAGTTCAAAATTATGATTTTAAAAAAAATTATTATTTTTAGTAACTTTTTATTTTTTTTATTGTATTTTCGTATTTTTAGAGTTTTAAGATTTTTATCTTTTTTAAAAATTACTTGTAATAAGGTTAGGAATACTCCAGTAAGATTTATCTAGACGTTTCTATTTTGACAAATTAGGCTTTAGAAGAATTTTGCTATCTTGGATAACTTCTAAATAAATTAGGAAATTAGGCTTTAGAAGAAAAAAATTATTTTAGGTAATTTCGAATGAGGATTTGGTTTGAGAATGAGGATTTGGTTTTCTTTATTAGTTGTATTATCAAGAAATCATACAAACATTATTCAATAAAATATTTGATTTTTTCTTTATTTTCTTGTGTACTCAAGAACTCTCCTTGTAGATTCAAGGTTTAATTACTTTAAAAAAATGGTGATCTTTCTCTTATTGTTTCACATTCTTTCTTTCATCACCCAATAGATCACTAGCTTCAAGGACCACAATTTAAGGTAATCTCATGTCAATCTATTACTATTGGACATGTTGGGATATCAATTTAGGGTAATCTCATTCCAACTATAACTATAGGACATGTTGGGATATTTGTCTTTGGATTTTGAGTCATTCGGAAAAGGATTCATGTAGCTGACCCAATTATTTGTGATAAAGCTTACATGAGATGACGAAGATGATGATGACTTGGGGTCATCTTTCAAGGATCGATGCCGCCTAGATGAAGTCCATGGATAAAAATTATTCTGTCAAGATTTATTGGAGCAAACCTCTACCATCTTTAATGGGATTGTTTTGATAGATTCCATGTTATCACAGATACCATGCGGTGCCTCGCTCTAACCTTTGGATGGCACACATGTGATTCATCTGTGACATTTGTTAGGCACACTGTCGACATGCCAATCAGGGTAGCACAGTCATCAAACGAGCTACTTGTATGTCGAAATCGAGTCATTGGACTTCCTTTTCGGGCAAAAAAGAAAAAAGGAAAAAATTCTCATAGAAGTATAATTTACCTGATGAGATGACTGGAATTTTTTTTTTTTTTTTTTTTCCTTTTATATTATACAACTTACTTGATCAGATCACGAGTATTATTTTTTGGTCAAGGGCATGTTGACAGTGTGCATTAGCTGATGAATGGTCCCGATCTTGGACATGTTCGGATGGTATCTGTGATGCGGAGCTCTGAATTTTATGAAAACCATCTTTAGCATAGAGGCAGCCACTTATTTCTTAGATTTTCTGTATGAGTTTTTTCTTTTTTAAATAAATGTTGCAGGCCACAAGATCTGAAATTTTCAGAACCATGCTAGAATCAGATGAATGCAAAGCCCCAGTAAAGGACATCATTTCTTTCCCTGATATGAGGCATGAGGAACTCAAATGCCTCTTAGAGTTCCTCTACAGTGGGACTCTCCCTAATGAAAGACTAGAAAAACATGCCTATTCCTTATTGCTAGCGGCTGATAAATACGAGATCCCTTTCCTCAAGAAGTTTTGTGAACGTTGGATACTTGGGTCCTTAAAACTCATCAAATGCTCTTGATGTTCTGGAGATTTCTGAGGTTTGTTCCAACAAGACACTTAAGGATTGTGCCATGAATTCCATAGTGCGACACATGGAGGATGTTGTCTTCTCCCCTAAATATGATGCCTTTACTCTTAAGAATGCATACCTATGTGTGGAGATCACAAGAGCAGTTTTGAGGGAGACCAAGGATAGAAAAAATGGGCCATCTCAGTATGGTACATTGAACTGAGGCGGTAATCATTTCCGAAGAGAAGAGTTGTTCCTTATTCAATATGTAAAACGGGACGAACAAGATGATCCGTGTGGATGCACATGTCACTTTGTATGTAGCATACATATCCAAATAAATAGTCCAAATGTTGGGTTCCGTTGCCTGAAATTGTATTAATTGAATGTGGACCACTGTATAATTTTCATTTAAACTATTCATTTGATGGCCAACGATTCAATAATTACCATTTTCAGTTACAATAAGAGCATTCATATTTTAGAGAGAAACATTGATGCCATGTGTGTCTAGATGCTGTAAGTTTATCATAATCTGCATAACACCATCAAGTAATCTCTCACCTGTGTCCATTGGATGGGATTGGACCCTTCCTTTTTTTTTTTCTTTTTTTCTTTTTTTTTTTCTGTAGTATGGCATCCAAGGGGAATGCTACAAGGCAGCTCTACATGGAAAATGGGTTGGTTCCAGGGTACCTGATACTCTCTACCCCACGTCCTAACCCCAGCCGGTTTGACATGGCCCAAAGTAGAGTATGTATGTTCATATTTTAGGAGCCAATTATTATATGGCCCAGGAAACCAACAATCAGACATGACATTTGTCGATGACGAGTAATTTGGTCCGCTCATGGGGCCGATTAGTTTGTTGGAGCAATATGACCTTGAATCCAAAACTAGGTTTTGAATCATCTGAGAATAGTTCTCAAGGCACTGTGAGGACGAGGCTGAAAACTTTAAAAAAAAAAAAAAAAATGGGGAAAAGAAAAATAAATTCTCCAGATATATCTCCCATTTCCTAACACCCAGAATGTATCGACTAGCGTAGGTATCCTTAATCCCAACACCAAGGGATCGTTTGGATATCCAGTGCATGTATTATGTTGAAAATAGTGGACTTGGGCCATCTCTGGGCTCACTCTCCTTTTTATTTCTTTTTATATAATAAGCAAACCTTAGATGTGTATGCCCCAATCCGTGCATTATTGCGGCCCCGCGCACCCCCCCCCCCCCCCCCCCCCCCCCCCCCTCTCTCTCTCTCTCTCTCTCTCTCTCTCTCTCATTACTACCTCTCTAAACTCAATTACCAGTGAAAAACCCACAATCTTTACTATTTATAAGAACTGTGAAAGCAGAGTAGAAATGCAAGCAACTGTCCACTCAATCATTGAACTAGAGAAATTGAAAGCTTTTGAGGGCCTCCAGCAAGAAATTTCATCTAACTGAATTGAAGGTTTTCCTTAAATCAAGCTTTAATCACATCCTTGGAAGCCCTGAGCTTAGATGAATGCCACGGAAGGGATTATGCTTAAGAAGAATATTATTTGAGATGTCACGACCATGAATGAATGAAGGCTGATTGATTATTGCAAGCTATTTGGAGATGACAACCTTTAAACTATTGACCATTATACAGGCGTAGAGCTCATTCGTAAGCAAGATTGGCCTTAAGTCATTAGCGGACGTAATAGTATAACCTTTTGGGACCAATGTTATGAAATTGCGTCGGGTAGCCTAACACGACACCCTACGCATACGCGTGCAGAAGCTTAAAGAGCAACTAGAATTATGGCTAAACCTATAAGAGGGGGGTGATTAGGACCTTTTTGAAATCTTTTCGCCTACCTAAACAATTCAACAGTTTAAACTACGTAAGCGATTAACACTTCGGCTTATAAGCCTAAGTGGGTCCAATCAAGAGACTAGTAAAGATATATGCAATAACAACCTAGTCTATTCAACACATGTAGACTATAGAGGATGGATCAACAAAAGCTCAAGTCTACATGAGGAGTGAAAGTACATCATGTGTGTGTGTATGTGCCTATCAAGTGCCTAGTATACATTCCTAACTGAGCATTCATAATTAACAAGTTAAATGCAATGCATAAAGAGAAATGTGCTCAAGAACAATCACAAACACAAGGATGTATAGTGGTTCGACTACGTGCCTACTCCACTCTCGGTTCAAGTACTCAACCCCTTTGAGCACACCGGCATTCACTGGGGAATTTAAATCTGGTTCCTCCCAACCAAGGTGTTTTAAATCTGATCCACCCAACCAGGGAGCTTACAGGTTCCTCCCAACCTACACGTTTGCACCCGTGTTGATGGCTCCCCCTTGAAGACTCTGTTTAGGCCGACTAACGTGCCAAGGAACGGCTGACGTCCCTAGATCTTAGGCCCAACTAATAGGCCAAGGATCGGCTAACGACCCTAGGTCGAGTTTGTCAAACAAACTCTACACTCAACTCCCACAAGGAATTGAGTGGATGGACTCTTAACAAGACAACCTTACTTGTCAGATTGAGCCCCTTTGTTGCGCCGCTTTAGGTTGCTTCTTCTCGCTCTCCCGTGCTTGAATCAGCTCCCCTTGTGCTCCCTCGATCTTTGACGCCGCCGCTTTGCCAAGGCTTCAGCTCCAAGATCAGCTACCTTGCATGTGATGCTCTATTGGAGATGCCCAAGGTGCTAGGGAATGGTGAAACCTCTACAAAAGGTAGGAAATGGGTTTCCTAGAGGAATACACCTATTTGGACTCCTAGGTAGTGTTTAGACAAATGATTTAACAATCATCAAGGTGTCTAAACCCTAGGAATCAAGAGGGAACAAGTCCATTCTCAAGATGCCATTGAATGGCCCAAGCTTGTGATGAAAACACAAGGAGAATGACTTGCTTTGGGTTTGGAATAGAGCCTCTAATGATCTCTAACAATGGTGGCTTCTATCTCCTCAAAATCCCCTCTACCAGCTCAAAAAACGAACCCCCATCTTTAAATAGATTTTCTTCCAACAATAAAAAAACGGGTAGATTCGCGCATCTCTGATTGATCGGAAGAAGGTCCGATGGATCGGAGACCAGTCCGATTGATCGGAGACAAGTCCGATTGATCGGAAATCTATCCAGTGAAGTCTCTGGTGGATTTTTCGATTGATCGGAAAACTGTCCGATTGATCGGAAATATGTCCAGTGGGTTTTCAAGGTTGCTGGAAAAATTTTCAATTTATCGGAGCTTCTGTCCGATGGATCGGAGTCCCATCGGAGCCAACGTCCGATTGATCGGAGATCAATCGGAAACTGCTGTTTGAGCTGTTTTGATTACAGCAGCTTCCACTCTTTAATTAGTCTAACTTATCATGTTTTTCATGGAGTTCTAAGACTAATGATGATGACTAAGGGTATACCTAGTTGGTCCAAGTCATCTAAGAGGTTATGGGTTAGGTTTTGGTCAAGGCAAGGCACACCAATGCATCACTTTTACCTGTTTCTTCTTTCTTGATGCAGCCGGTCCATCTTGAGTCTTTGGTCTTCATCTTCATTAAGCTCAACCGACACTAGACTCACTGACCTAAGTGATTGACAAACAAGGTGCACTAGTATGCCACAGAAAAGTGCACTAACAATCTCCCCCTTTGTCAATTACTTACAAAAACCTAACCTACCAAAACAAAATACATGTACAAGAGATTACATTGATATGAAATTAAATACAGGACTCTTGACATGTCTAAACTAAGTTGTTCCTCTTCAGATTGCTCCCCCATATCCGGTCAATCCCTGCATCACAAAACATAGCAAACTAGTTTTTGTGGGACTTGATCTTTCTCTTCCTTTTTGTTAGCAATTGACAAACTATTCTCTCCCCCTTAATGATATATCAATTAATGTTAAGGTAAGAGAAGATAGTATGTCGCAGTTATAACTATAAGCACATGCTAACTAGAGAGAATATAGGGTGCATGATCATATAAAACATGGAGCATGCAAAGGAACATGATTAACAAGAAAATGTAACTATCTAAGCATAGTTAATCATGCTTAATTGGTTATCTATGATATACATTAAGCATTAAAGCTCAAAGGCTTATAGCCCAATCAACCAACCTCCCCTGTTGGTATATCAAGACCAATACTAAGCAAAGATTAGCATATAATGAAGCATAAAACTCAAGATGATTAGCTAATCTAAGCCGGATGATAGTCTACCAAGAGAATATTCAGATTAAAACAAAGCTAAACTACCGAATTTTGGACTTATGAGGCTTGAATCCTCTGATTTGCCCATAGTTCCAAAGAGGCTAAATTCCTCAAGTTCATCAATTTGCTCAAAATGAGGCTTGGTCCTCAAATATTTATTTGAGTTCAATATGATCGCCTAAGGTCACCTAACCTAGATCAAAACCCCCTTGGGTATGATTAATAGGACCCAACATGCTTGTTGGGAGGGAATTCATCTATCCTAGATTTTTCTCCCTTAGGTTCATTCCAAGTTGGAGAGTAATGATCGGTAGGGGATATGACAATAGTTCCTACCCTAGTTATTGTTGACCTCAACTAATCATTTTACTTATAGTTCAACATGAGGCAACATAGATTCCTCTTTTTAGGTAGACATGATGCTAGTGCTCCGGTACCGGATCTTACTCTAAACGGTTACGTCCTTGAAGAGCAACCCGCTCTGATACCAATTGAAATTGCGTCGGGTAGCCTAACACGACACCCTACGCATACGCATGCGGAAGCTTAAAGAGCAACTAGAATTATGGCTAAACCTATAGGAGGGGGGTGATTAGGACCTTTTTAAAATCTTTTCGCCTACTTAAACAATTCAACAGCTTAAACTACGTAAGCGATTAACACTTCGGCTTCTAAGCCTAAGTGGGTCCAATCAAGAGACTAGTAAAGATATATGCAATAACAACCTAGTCTATTCAACACATGTAGACTATAGAGGATGGATCAACAAAAGCTCAAGTCTACATGAGGAGTGAAAGTACATCATGTGTGTGTGTGTGTGTGTGCCTATCAAGTGCCTAGCATACATTCCTAACTGAGCATTCATAATTAACAAGTTAAATGCAATGCATAAAGAGAAATATGCTCAAGAACAATCACAAACACAAGGATGTATAGTGGTTCGACTACATGTCTACTCCACTCCCGGTTCAAGTACTCAACCCCTTTGAGCACACCGGCATTCACTGGGGAGTTTAAATCTGGTTCCTCCCAACCAAGATGTTTTAAATCGGATCCACCCAACCGGGGAGTTTACAGGTTCCTCCCAACCTACACGTTTGCACCCGTGTTGATGGCTCCCCCTTGGAGACTCTGTTTAGGCCGACTAACGTGCCAAGGAACGGCTGACGTCCCTAGATCTTAGGCCTAACCAATAGGCCAAGGATCAGCTAACGACCCTAGGTCGAGTTTGTCAAACAAACTCTACACTCAACTCCCACAAGGAATTGAGTGGATGGACTCTTAACAATGTCACCTTACTTGTCGGATTGAGCCCCTTTGTTGCGCCGCTTTGGGTTGCTTCTTCTCGCTCTCCCGTGCTTGAATCAGCTCCCCTTGTGCTCCCTCGATCTTTGACGCCGCCGCTTTGCCAAGGCTTCAGCTCCAAGATCAGCTACCTTGCATGTGATGCTCTATTGGAGATGCCCAAGGTGCTAGGGAATGGTGAAACCTCTACAAGTTGTAGGAAATGGGTTTCCTAGAGGAATACACCTATTTGGACTCCTAGGTAGTGTTTAGACAAAGGATTTAACTATCATTAAGGTGTCTAAACCCTAGGAATCTAGAGGGAACAAGTCCATTCTCAAGATGTCATTGAATGGCCCAAGTTTGTGATGAAAACACAAGGAGAATGACTTGCTTTGGGTTTGGAATAGAGCCTCTAATGATCTCTAGCAATGGTGGCTTCTATCTCCTCAAAATCCCCTCTACCAGCTCAAAAAACGAATCCCCATCTTTAAATAGATTTTCTTCCAACGGTAAAAAAAAGGGGCAGATTCGCGTATCTCCGATTGATCAGAAGAAGGTCCAATGGATCGGAGACCAGTCCAATTGATCGGAGACAAGCCCGATTGATCGGAAATCTATCCAGTGAAGTCTCTAGAGGATTTTTCGATTGATCGGAACACTGTCCGATTGATTGGACTAACCTCTTCCGATAGATCGGAAGACTGTCCGATTGATCGGAAATATGTCCAGTGGGTTTTCAAGGTTGCTAGAAAAATTTTCGATTGATCGGAGCTTCTGTCCGATGGATCGGAGTCCCATCAGAGCCAACATCCGATTGATCGGAAATCAATCGGAAACTGCTGTTTGAGCTGTTTTGATTACAGCAGCTTCCACCTCTTTAATTAGTCTAACTTATCATGTTTTTCATGGAGTTCTAAGACTAATGATGATGACTAAGGGTATACCTAGTTGGTCCAAGTTATCTAAGAGGTTATGGGTTAGGTTTTGGTTAAGGCAAGGCACACCAATGCATCACTTTTACCTGTTTCTTCTTTCTTGATGCAGCCGGTCCATCTTGAGTCTTTGGTCTTCGTCTTCATTAAGCTCAACCGACACTAGACTCACTGACCTAAGTGATTGACAAACAAAGTGTACTAGTATGCCACAGAAAAGTGCACTAACAGATTATGCAAGTTATATTGATTTGCTTGAGTAGTTTTTTTCCATGAAGAAGGTCCCGGTAACCTTATCAATGCCCACTCTTATAATAAGCTAATAGATTTTGTAGAAATGAGCATTGAATTCATCTAGCCCAAGGGCTTTGTTAAGATTAGCATACTTTATTGCTTCTTAAATTTCAGAAATAGAAATGGATTTGCAAAGATCCAGACCGTACTCATGACTAAGCTTACTCGTATTATCCATGAGTCTAAGAACCACTTTGGGAGGCAAATCTTTTGAAGTGAGAATTTCATGAAAGTGATTAATAAGAATCTGTTAAACCTCATCTTGATCATTCGTGATAGCACCATTATAATTCATAATCTCCCATATCTTAGAAGGGGATTGATTAGCCTTCATCTGGACATAAAAGATTTTGGTATTGGATCTCCTAGATTTAAGTTAGGTTGTCAAGTCTTTTGTTTGAACATGGACATGTTAAGTGCTCTTCTCTAACTGAATATTGTTATCTGAAGAATCAGAGAGAACAATATATTAAATATCATCAAGTTTGCATTTGGCCTCTAAAACTTAGGTGGGAAGCTAAGGTTGACCGCTAATCTACCTAGATTGCTAACGATTATTGTCTCATGTGTTCCTAGTTCAATTAGAAGGTGACCTTGTGACATTTGAGGAGCCTTTGTCCTCTCGTGATACTATATTATGTAAGGAAGAAGTTGCCAATGAAAAGAAACAGTCTTAGGGCCTGCTTGGTAAAACTTAATTCCAGCACTTATATCTGAAATTGGTGTTTTTCAATAATTTCACTTTATTTAGATTGTCTAGCAAATTAAAAAAATTTAAGATTTAATTTGGATTTTCACTATAAAAAAAAAAAAAAGATTCATTTTTAAGCTTTCCTCCTTTGGCTTAATGCTTAAGACAGAATGCGGTAAGTGATTTTGAGTTAAAACATTTTCATAAATAACAATTCCAAACTTCCTTACTTCTGTGGGCTTTCAATGCTAATTGCCTGGAAGCTAGGTTAACGTAGCAAAGATCTTTAGGCCCATTATGATATATGTGTTATATCCACCTCATCCATCCATTTTTCCACGTCATTTTAGGGCATGAGCAAAAAATTGAGGTAGATCCAATGCTCAAGTGGACCACGCCATAGAAAGTTGTGGGGACAATGAGGCCAATCATTGAAACCTTCCTAGGGCCCACCATGATGTTTATTTGTCATCCAATCCAAAGTCCTGGATGAAGGGAAAACACAAATTCAGCTTGATCAAAAGCTTTCCTAGCCCCCAAGAAGTTTTCAATTGTAGGTGTTCAATCTCCACTGATTTTTGGTGATACATTTGAACTTTGGATCTGCCTCTTTTTTTTTTTTTTTTTTCTTCTTCTTCGTTTTTTTTCATGACTTTAAATGATGTGGTGAAATGGACGGACGGGGTGACTCACATAACTTTACCATGTCAACATGGAACCCACTTACGTGCGATTCCTACATCATGCAGTCCCCACAGATGGCTATTACCAAGTAACACGTCAGTGGGTGTTACCCTGACCGTGGCTCACCTCGATATATGTGTTGTATATCCAAGCCGTCCATAAGTTTTTGTAGTTCATTGTAGGGGTATAGTCCCAAAAATGAAGGATATCCAATCTCAGGTGACCACACGATAGGAAACAGTGGTGATTGAACACCCACCATTAGAAACTTCTTGAAGGCCACAAAAGTTTTGTACCAAGCAAATATTTGTGTTTTCCCTTCACCCAAGTCTGTGTGACCCAATCAATGGGTTGGATGGAAAATAAACATTACAGAGGGGGCCCTAAGAATTTTTTAATGGTAGGCGTCAATCACTACTATTTCCTGTGGTGTGTTCCACCTAAGATTATACCTCCTATTTTTAAGTTCATACCCTAAAATGACCTGAAAAAATTGATGGAAAGTGTGTATATAACACATACATCATGGTGGGGTCCACGGAGCTTTGTCTTGTCAACTGATTCCATGACTAACTTAAAAAATTAAAAATAAATAAATCTACGTGCCACGTTATACAGCAGGTAATCCTAATAAAAAGGAACTGATAGGGGTAACACGTTAGTGGGTGTTGTCCTGACCATGGGCTCACCTCAATGTATGTGTTATACATCCAAGCTGTATATACCATTCCATAGGAAAGAGTTTTGATTGAATGCCCACCACTAAAAACTTCACAAGGGCGACAAAAGTTCTGGATGAGCTGATATTTGTGTTTTCCCTTCACCCAGGTCTGTGTGACCTAATCAACACAGGTTCGATGGCAAATAAATAAGACAAAGGGTCCTAAGAAATTTCTAATGGTGGGCGTTTAATCACCACTATTTCCTGTGGTGTGGTCCACCTAAGGTTTAGATCTACCTCATTTTTGGGCTCATGCCCTAATATTAGCTGGCAAAATGGATGAACGGAGTGGATAAAACATATACATCACATACATCACAGTGGGGCTACCTTAGTTACGATCTAAAGGCCACAAGTGTGGAAATATACAAAGTTATGATCTAAAGGCCACACGTGTAGAAATTTCGGATGGATTAAAATCATCTAATCGTCGTGATCTTTGAGTTATTTATCCATCTAAAATAGAGTCAGTTATCACCAAAATTTGGGCAACAATCATGATGATAAGATCTCCATTGTTGGATGGAAGACTGCCTCTGACCTTCGGTAGTGAGCGGGTTGGATCTGGAAGAGGATTCCTCCAAGTCCTATTAAACACTAAAGGAAAGCTAAAGGGGGTGGCCAAGGGTCTGGCCTTAACCCTCCAATGCTTAAGTTAGGCCAAGCATATTTGAATGAAGGAAAGAGGCAGTGTGTTGGGGAGATTGTGCCTACCTTCTGTCATGGAAGGGTACCCTATTTATAAGGTAATCGAAGAGCAAAAATGGGCAGTGATAGTGGGTGTTACGCCTGTAATGGCTGAAGTAATTCCTGGTGACATGGATCACGTCTGTTGGTAACGTGCTCGGTTTATTTGGGCTCGTTCCTAAACTGTCGCCCGCCTTTGTTGCAATCGTGGGCAAGGCTAACCTAGAAGAAGAGCTCTTTGGCTGAGCTCCTTGACTTGTGAAATATTCCAAAATGTAGGTTTGGTGATTCCACGACCGAGGACCAAGCCGATGGCTCATTGGCCACGTCCAGTAGAATAACTTAACTTGGGCTACTTAATATATTCGAAATGTCCTTCGTAAACACCAGGTTGTTGCTATGGTCAGACTTAGCATCCTTCCAGGTTGAGGTAGTTCGCTCGGCATCGTCGCCGAGGACTAGCATATGGGTCCGTGGGCTTACTCTTTCCAGATTAAGCTCGGCCCAACTCGAAAAACACCCACAATAGTTGCCTCCTACTCCCTAGTTAGAGCTAGTGAGGGATAGGGAGTAGCATGCGTGGGACAAGCTGAGTTGTCAGTGACGTGGGAATCCCAAAATTTCAAATCATAGGTTCAGTCCGTCCTCCGAGGAACGAAACCCAAAGCATTAATTGCAGGATTTGGAGAATCAATTGCCGAGCATGTTTTTCGAAGCGTTGCCATCATTATTGTACAACGTTGTTAATGTTTTTTTGAGATAGAATGAATCTGAAGTTGACACGTGGCGAAGACTTTGTCAGTCGATATGGCGCATTAATGCTCGGCCTCCCCCATCGTGGCACATGACGACGGTTTGAGACGGTGAGGAGTCACGCCTGGTACAAACGAATGAGGAGGTGACACATGGACAAGACGATATTCAAGGAGACATGCCTCTGATCAAGATAATCCCCTGCTGCCTTGTACGACCATGGAAGTATCACCTATAAATACCCCCATCCCTTATTTTAACCTTTCATAAAATCATGTTTCCGACTTTGCTAACTTGCTCCCGCACCCGTGATTTAGTTTCTCTTGCTTTTTCAATCAATCTTCTCGAGTTCTCGTGCCAGCAATCCTGGTACGCCTTTCGTTACCTCGTCCTTCTCATCTTTTGCTTTCGTCTTTCCATTTACAATGTCTGAGACATCAGATTTTGATGCCTTCCTGAGATTGGGCGGGAATCTGGAGTCCTTCGTACCCTCTCTGGATTCCCGGAGAGGCAGTTCGAGGAGTCCAACTCTGAAACTAAGACAGAGAATCGTGGTCTTGAGGCCACATCCGCCCTCCGGAGCAAGCCCCCTAGGAAGAGAAGGATGCTCCGCGAGATGCGACTTCTGTTGAGGAGCCGAGCACGGCCCCTCGACTATACAAACTAGACGACATTGTGTCCAGAATAACCGAGGTCGAGCTCGAGGAATTGAGGAAAATAATCCAGATTCTTGAGTCGATAATGCTTAGGGTCCCCTGTCCTGAGGAGCTTCCTAATCAACCTCCTAAGGGGGAGGTTGCTCTCTATCCTGTCTTTTTTGCTTCATGTCTTCGTTTGCCTCTCCACCCCTTAGTGCGAGAAATCTTTAGTTGTTTGAGTTCGTCTGAGTTCGCCCCAAGCCAATTGCACCCTAACACCTGAAAATGTATTTTTGGCTACTACGTATTGTGGCAGCAGGTCGAGAACAAGGAGTGAGCTCCTCTCCCTCTTTGGAGTCAAGGTAGGCCTTGGTTAGGGTCTGCACTATTTCTCATCCTAGGCGGGCTAGGGTAGCCCCATCATCGTCGACCTCCCGACCTCCAACAAATTGTGGAAAAAGAAGTGGTTTTATGCCTCCGGGGGATGGGAGGCAACGTCGGGCGAGCGCTGGCCCTTGGAATACAAAGTCCGAGCTCAGTTTGCCCCACCAGGTGTTGGGACTCTATCTAACCTTCCTGACTTTGCCAGTTGGTTGATCACTTTGCTCTTGTTGATGCTAATGTGTTAACATTGCTTGTTGCAGCTTCAGAGAAGCACCAGCCGGGCATCACTTCCAAGCAAGTGCACCAAATTAAGGCAGTTAGGGCACATCCTGTCGAGGAGAGAGAGTGCAGGAGACCTATCACCCTTGAGTCTATACGCAATATTTGTCAAAATATAAAGGAGAAAGAAGATTTCGAAAAGAAAAAGAACAAAAGAAAGAAGGAAAAAGATGTGGAAAATTGATGTTTTACTGCGGTCGCGTAAAAGGAAACAACTTCATGGCGGTCACATAAAAGCAAATAGCATTATGCGGGTCACGTAAAGGGTCAAACAAGAATGTTGCACAACGCAGGAATTCACCATGAGACCTATAAATACCCCCGAGGGGTCCTCATTTGACATTCATTTCATAATTTCAAAGATCCAGAGCTCTCTTTTAAAGACTCCAGAGGTATTAAGTGAACGGTTGCGCATCTCTTTCTTTCTGAGTTGAACGCACAAGTTGTAATCCTCGGGAATCGAAGAAGAATGACAAGGAAACACTATGGGAAGAGAAGATTCAAAAATTCAAAAATCGAAGAAGAGAAGATAAACACTATATTTGGTGCAAAATTCAATCTTTCTTAAAGATATCAGGAGTGATTCCTTGTTATTTCACTCATGTTCCCCTTTCAAAGCCAAGAGTCCTTGAAAGATCTTCGTTGGATTTGCAATACAAGATAAATGGAACAATTTCAACTCGAGAATTCCTCCAACCATTTCTCTGCCATTCTTGGCAAAATGAAAGATGAAAGGGGGCGAAGCTCTATCAAAATTTATAAATTCATGTCGTATTTGTATTGTATATATTCTATTCTAGAATCAATGGCTGAATAATAGAATGTAAAAGAACCTTGTACATGAATAAAAATGATGCATATTTCTCTATTTGATTTGCAAATTCGGTTATTGGAATACTATTCTTTCCTCAATCTATCAAACAACATTTTGTTGTGTAAACAAAATGATGACTCTACTGGGGACGTTTGTTGTATTCTGATATTGATTAGAGATCGATCAGGGAAAGTTCTTCATCACCAAGCGCTCATAAAGCGCCAAAATGGTGACTCTCAACTGGAACATTCCACCCTTCATCTCTAGAATGGAATATTATGTGAATTAGTCAGAACATCTGATTTAGCTTTGTATGTTTGCAGGTACGCTGTTTAAAAAACCTTTTATGCAAAGTAAAATGCAAACTCAACATCACATAAGCGCACATGTGCTAGGGTTCAGCACCTATGTTAGAGCTCTGAGAAGCTCAAAATCATCTAAGCACTGGTCTCTTTAGCACCAAGCGCTACTCTCTGAGAAGCTTGAAATAACCTTAGCACTGGTCTCTTTTGCACCACCCGCTACTCTGACTTGATGCCTAAAGTGCTATCACCGGCTGTGCAGTGATGGATCTCTTGGTTGATCCAACTAGGCAGGGCAGATCACTTCTAACAATCTAACAACTACAGTTCATTTATATTGTTGAAGATATCTTAGACATGAAGGCTTGCTAATCCCGTGTGTACGGCACCCCCACCTGTGCGGAGGCAGACTACCTGCACTCTCCATCATGCTGGCCCTAGCCGTTTAGATGTCCTCTTGCAGATGAAGGAACGGTACACTAAAGTGGTGGACTAAATAGAACAATATCTTCTTACTGAAAATGTAACGGAAGAGATTTACGATCCTCAGCCAAGCATGTGTGTGGTGCGAGTATGTAGAAGTGGGGCAAACAGTACGACGATCCAAACAAAGAGGCCCACCATGGATGGACCACATCTCAAAATTCACCCTAATTTCAAGATCTTGGAAAATTCTTCAGTTTCTAAAAAAATAATAATAAATTCTTAACAGCCAAGCTGCAATGAAAACAGATGAAAGAATCACACCTCATCTTGCTTCCAACTCGATCCAGCATACCAAATCGTCCATATGCCAGCACTAGTCATACCATAACATTTTTTAACTTCCATTGTTTCCATGCCTTCCGAACATCCTCCAACTCTGCATCTGGAATGCTTGTGTTAGCATCCAATTTATCAACCCATTCCTTCCATGGAGATTTCGATGGGTCCAAAAACTTCGAGACTTGTGGCAATAGCACTGAAGAATAGAACTCGTTGACTACTCTGAGAATGTCTTCGGATTCGACCAGACTCCGCACTTCAGGCCGGATTATATTGCCTGGGCGGTTCCTCACCGAGTACTGGTTGCCCCTCAAGATGAGGACTTCAGAAGGGGCGAGAGGTAGAACTATCCGTGAGAACTTAGCCAAGGACATTTCTACAGTGTCATGGGGTAGCAGCTTCCGCTTCACTGCGACTGCAGTTCCCACCATTTTGCGGATCTGAAAGCGGTAAACAAAAGAGTTAAAGGCATAGAGAAGGAAGCATGCAGAATGTAGTGGTAGAACAAGGGCTGCCTGGAAATGGAACATCAAAAGCTTGAAGTGGTTAGCAGAAGGTAGGGGTGGTAGTGGGCTGATAGTGGGTCATGTAGAGCACACACACATTCTAGAATTTTTATTCATTTGGCCTGATTTATAGGCCTGGGGTCCACCAACTTACTAATAATGGGACCTGAACTTATGCCTGGACCCACCCTTGACAGCCACAAATGGACCCAGACAGCCTTGCACTGGGCCAGGGTTGGAAAAAGGTTGCTAGACCTGGGCCCTAGCCACCCTTTATTTGGTGGCATCTATATGTCCCCCAGGTCCCAAATCACTGGTCCAAAAATCAGGCCTGAGCCCTTCGCAGGGCAGACCTGGTAAAGAAGCCCAGGCCATTGCCAACGTGGCTGAAGGCAACCAAAATGGCAGTTCTTTTTTATCAGCACAAATGAGCACAAAATAAAACTTTCAGAACGTAACAGAGAAATATCAGAATGGGCACGCATCCAACACTGTTTGGACATTGTTGTTTGAAATGAGCATACTTCCTTAAAACTAGAGATGGAATGAAAGAGGTAGATGAAGATCTGTAATTTAATATTCACATTCGCCACAAGCTAAGGGCCTGTTTGGTAGGCATCTGGAAATCTGTTTCCAGCTTAAAATCAGGCTTCCAGCGAAATCCAATTTTAACTGGTGTGTTTGGCAGAAAATTCCAGCCAAACAGGATTCCATCTGGAAACTTAAATTGGCTGGAATCGGGAATCGGGATTAGTGGAAATGGTGTGGGGGACCGTTTCTACGGAAGGGAAAAGAGGTGGAAGTGAGAGTCATTCAATATTGGCGGTAATACCCCTAGGGTGGTGCGCACTTTGATGTATGCATTGTACATCTATGATGTATGCGTTTTATATAGGCACGTCGCTACAGGGCACGTCAGTTGATAGGCCGCCCTACTGGACTGGAGGTGGCCCGCCTGGATGACAACATAGGGTTTGTTATCCCTCAGCTCACCAGTGATGAGTCCATATAGGGTTTGTTATCCCTCAGCTCACCCAGAAGGAAAAGCAGCAGCTTTGACACCCATAACATACAAGGCAGAGTTAGAATCTATCCCACCAGTGATGAAGGCCTATAGACGACGTTTTTAGTGCATGGAGTTCAGATTGAGGTATTTATTCGAAGGTGAAATCGTGGGTTGGGTGGTAAAGGGTTTGAAAGCATTGATAAATCAATGAAAGGCCACTTACCATTTCATGCGTTTACCTGCCCCTTCTCGATTATATGGTCTGGTATACATAAAAGGCCCTTTCGAGTTGGCAATTGGTCAGCAACCTTTAACTCCACGCAGTCCATCTGTTTTGAGAGCTCAATTAAGGGCATTAGACCAAAAATGAGGCAGATCTAAATCTCAAGTGGACCACACCACAGGAAAACAGTGTTGATTGAACGTCCACCATTAAAAACTTCCTAGGGCCCACTATAATGTTTATTTCCCATCCAACCCGGCCATCTGTCTTGCGGGACTACTATAGGCCAGGGGTCAAGTTCTCAGGCGGATCCGAAGCCCAAGTGGGCCATGCTGCAAGCAATGGTTGGATTACACAGTTTTGAACCAAACAAAATCTGGATTACACAGTTTTCAACCAAACAGCAAGTTCCAGATCGAATCTTAGTTTCCAATTCAGTTTCTACAATTTTGGATTCCAACACTGGAATTTGGATTTTCTCTAGAATCTGGATTCTGCAACCAAACAGGCCCTAACTAGTTCTGCTCTAATGGGTCTGGGGATCTAAATAACATAGCACCAATAGCAATGAATACCCTGTATATCTAATGAAAGTTTTCACAATATTAACATTTTTTGAATTCTCTTTCTATGTTAATGGGAATGGGGCTCCAAAAAATACACCCTTTCTTTTCTACTTGTGGTAACAGAACAGTACAAAAAGTTAATAGTCTTACTGCAAGTAGAAAAAAGAAGGCTGTGTTAATCAGTCAGGGTATGAATCAATTCACTGCCTTTTATAGAAATAGTAGTCCAACATCATAAGACTAAAGAAAATTCATCAAGATTAAAAGGAATGTATTGAAACTATGAAAATAGTATTTAAGTGAAATTCCAAGGCTTTTTATTTCATTAACAGCCATACTGACATGTCAGGCATGTAAATTTCCAAACAAAGTGCAAAAAATAAAGGATGTATTAATCAGTCAGGGCAGAACTTAATATCAAATGCCCTTTACAAGAATAGTAGTTTCAAAAGCATGCAATTTAAGGATTTTTTTTTTATTATTAAGGAGAAATCATCTTAGACTAACAGAAATGCATTTGATGTAAATAGGATATAAGCATAATTTTAAGGACATTCATGGTTATACTAATAACAACAGTGGCATGTCAAACACAAACAATAGGAATCGGATAAAAAAATTAAAACAAATAATTAAAAAAATTAAAAACCAAAAAAAAAAAAAAATGGTATCTTCAACAATCAGGGGTGGGAGTCAATATCAATGCCCTTCATATATATCTTTGGGTATGTAGCCCCAGTATTTTAAATAGTGTGTAGCATATAGCGTAGTGTTCAACCTTCTATAGTCATGTTGTAAGCTACATGATACTTATGTTTTTTAATTAAAATAATAGAAAAAAATGATAAAATGTAAAATAAATTTAAATAGCAAACAAATTAAATCAAAATGCCTAGGAAAAAAATATTTCATTTTTCAAGTAAAAGCATGTTCAAAACAAGTTTAACTCATATGTAAGCCATACTAATCACATCAATAAGTTTCTAAGAAAATTAGCTTAGTTAATTTCTAAATAAAAGTATCAAATACCAACAAAACAATAAAAACCAAGTTCCAAGTTCCTAATTAGTCACCAACAAAAAGAACAAAAAGAGAGGATACAATCTCATAAGTCACAAGAACAAATCCGACAACACTATAAACCAAGAAACCACACTATAAATGATAAATATTAGACCCTAGACTCTTAAACTCTATAGAGGTCATCTTCCTCATCTACTAGATCATCATCTTCATCCTCATCTATTTCACCACCAAACCTTACATCATCAACATCTCCATCTACATCATTCACCTAATGTACAGTTGTACTCTCATCTCTCTCCTCTACTACAAGGGCAAGAAATTGCCCCACAGGACCAGCTAGACATTAAAGAAAGATATTCATTGGAATTTCTTTTTAAAAAAATGTACATGTAAAACTTCATTTTGAAAACTAGAACTATGAGTACTCAAAGGCCTTGTAGCCTTTCTTTTATTGAAGGAAGGGGGAGTATATGGAGGATTAGGATTAGCACCAGTAGCTGATGGTATGCTGCTACTAGCTGGATCATCAAATTCTAGAATAGTGGCAATAACGCCAATATGAAAAGTTGTCTCTTTCCTCAAGCCAAGATGTATGGCTAGGGAGAGTGGGTTCTTCTTTCTCAGCAATCCACTCATCATCAAAGACAATGTGGTTAACCAAAATAGGGTCCACTTTAGCTCTCCTCTTCATACTTCTCTCTCTTAACTTCATAATGTACATGAAATAAGACAAGGAATATAAATTTTGTTGCTCTGACCTATTTATCTTCTTCATATGAGCGTACCATATAATGATTCATGCCGAAAACTTGATAATCTACTAAATAACTAATATAGGAAAAACAAATACCTGCTCAAAAGCACTCCAATTTCTCTCACGACCAAAAGCACTACATGTGAGACATAATACTGGAATCACAAATCTTGTAAGTTGTAGTGTTCTAACTCCAAAACACGCCCACTAATCAACCATACAAATTAATTAAAAATTAATCAAAGATTTTCATCAATTGCACAAATGTATAATACATTTAAAAAATGCAAAATGGCAAATGTAAAATCATCTGGGAAAACACTTCGTCATGGTTTCAATCCCTAACTGAGAGTAAAATAATCCACTCTTCTATATTCATATTCATTCAATTGGATATCAGCATTAGTAACTTGTTTGAATACCATAACTGAGGATTCAAATAGTACCAGGTAATGAAGTTGTTGAGTCCATATTTCATCTATGTTGCCCCAAATTAGAACATATTTCTTCTTACAACATTGCAATTTTCTCCTTTAACAAGTCCGTTGGTTCATAAATAGAGCCAAATGCAGGCCTCTACTCTGAATCCACTTCTCTTAAAACACTCACCAATGGCATAGTAATCTTGACACATAAGGCAACTTGCGACCAAAAGTTCAGATCAAATATAATGATGGCTCCTACTTCCACTCCTAGATTTTTAGCACAAGTACAAGACAACCACTTGTCCAATTCAAGCATATCTTGAAGATGTTGTTTTTGCTTAAAAAGACTCCAAATGATGAGGTACGTAGTCGCGAAGCATGTCACCACTGGCCATATAAGCTTAAAAAAATTTGTGAACCTTCCCATCATACCAAGAACAATCCCATGCCCATAAATGAACCTGGTAATTTCTCTTGCCTTTTCAAGTGTCTCGGAGTACATCTTCATCTTTCCAATATCTTCCAACATTAAGTCTACGTAATGCGTGGTGCATGGAGTCCAATATATCTTCTCTTCTCCATCAACTTCTTCCTAGCACCCACATAACTTGAATGGTTAACGGTAATTTTACTTGGACCACATTCTCTTCCCCATTTTTTGTTCACAACATCATCAAGATACTTCCAGTGTTCGAAATATCGGTATCGTGTTACGTATCGCATCCTTGGGATACAGATACGTATCGGTTATTGCATGGGATATATCATTGTATCGAGTAATTTATCGCACTTTTTGGGAAACATGGGGAAACATTGAGAAAATGGTTGAATTTTTCAATGAAACTTCAGGGATTGTTAAAAAAGACCTTAATACACACTTCTAAATCATAACATATCAAAAAAGAAGTGCACATAATAGGTTTCCTCTGCATAAGGTCCTAAGCTAAGCGTTGTCTGACTAAACTAATGCAACTATATTCAAATTGAATGCATAACATTTAGAATGTATGTGATGATCATTTCATCAAACGCTCCTAAATACTTTGAAATTAGTCTCAATTGACAGCTGGTTGAAGGGAAATTTTGAAAAAAAATATATTTTATTAATTTTTAATTAGAAAATGATTTTTATTTTCCAAAAATTGACAAGGACTTGACAAATCAGTAGGTCAGCCCTCACACATGCTTGATTTCATGTTTGGAGTGCAACATTGCAAGCAATTTGAGAGAAATTGGGGAAATTTTTTGAATTTTCCCCAAATTGAACGACCTACACTCAAATTTCAAAATTCGAGTATATGTGATGAGAAATTAGAGCATATGTGATGATCATTTCATCAAATACTCCTAAATACTTCGAATTAGTCTCAATTGACAGTTGGTTGAAGGAAAGTTTTGAAAAAAAATGGAGAACATGAAGAACCAATGGATATTGAAATCAAAGCTCCAACTCCATGATTTTTCATGCAAAACACGAAGAACCAATGGATTTGTAACCATTTGACACCGATTTAACATAATTTCAACAACAAAAAAGGGATCGAAAATTGAAAATGCTCACCGGATCGAACATGTGGGTTATATCGGCACTACCTGTGTGTTTCATATCGCACAAGTGGGATACAAGATTATATCGTGGGATATATCAGCTGATATCGTCGATATTTAAAACATTGGATATTTAAATAACAAATTTCCATCCTTTATAAAATCTAAAGCATCAATGGACTAGTAAAACATCGCTCTAGCTGTACTATTTATGAAGTAATTAATGATGCTCCTACTTTTCCATCTATCCAAACATCTTATATAGTTGTGCACACATATACTCTCCAAGATTCCTTGTACACTTCCATTAAATTATCAACATTATTAACTTCCTCCTTTAGTATCCATGTTCTTATCTCATACATAGATGATGGCTTAAATCCTAGTTCAAACATTCTAATAGCCTCATATATAGTCACAAATTATAGGCTACTGTACGAGTTGAACGACAAAGCATTCCCACAAAAAAAAAAAAAAACCCACTCCCAATCAACCTACAAACTTCTTTACTCTTCCTTCTTCACTTTGAATTTAAAGCTGCGTGTCGTTGTCACAAACTGGTCCGTAGGAACTCGTACTCTTACCAATGGTTGAGTTACTTGCATGTTAGAACCAGAACTAAAACCACTACCAACCTCATATATATCATCACCCCCAATGCTACCGGGCTTGGAACAATAGGTTGATCCCCCTCTCCCTATGTCACGGAACACCTCATTAATTTTAATTTTTTTTCTTCATGATGCTCTATGAGCCCTTTGCATACTCCATCTTTGCTTTTTTCACTTTTCAGCACGGCTTTATCCTAATGTGGGTTCCAACCAAGTGATGATGCTTTCAAGTGAGTCACGCCTCCTATACACCTTTGACCAAAAAATTTACAAAATATATAGTTTCTATGAGATCTTTCCTATAAATGTGGATTGTCAACCACATTTCCATGCAAAATCTCTCTCACTTTCTCTCTCTTCAAATCTCTTTTTAATTTACTGAAAAATCACAAATTCACAAGTCACAACAAATGACGAGTAACATCTAATAGATATACACAATTTTTTAGAGTTCAGTGAAAAAAAATGACAAGTAACAAAATAGATGACTAAACAACCAAACACATAAATGACTAAATGTTATGCAACTATTGGACCCACAGAATGTAATAAGAGTTCAACTTTGATGATAGGATGCTGCAAAATTAGGTCTATCTAATCATTAGTTGGGCCACACTATAGAAAACAATGGACAACCACCCTACAGTGCATCATGATGGCCCATATGATGGTTGGATCGTGGACTGTATGAGTAAGATAGCAAGCTATAAAATAGAAAACAATGGACAAACATCATAGAGAAGACAAACATCATAGAGAAGAATACTTCATGCATATCCATTCATCATGTGGCGTGGTGGCCCACATGATGAATTAAAAGGGTTGGATGACATGCCATACACACATCAAGTAGGCCCCTCTCTGCTTTCGAAAAAATGGCTTCCGAAGCCTTTCTACAGGCACAGATTGGGTAGCTAGAGACGGATAGTCTTGTTAGGGGCTCTGTAGGGCCCACCATGATGTATGTGTTTGTATCCGCATCGTCCATCCATTATGATAGGTCATTTTAGAGCATGAGCCCAAAAAGGAGGCAGATCTAAGACTCAAGTGGACCACACCACAGGAAGTTGTGGACCCGTGGTGAAAATGAAGCCCACCGTTGATACTTTCCTAGGGCCCACTGTGATGTCTATTTGCCATCCAATCTATTCATAGGGCCTGATGGACCTAGGGAAATATAAATATTAGCTTGATCCAAAACTTTTGTGGCCCTTGGGACAATTTCAACAATAGGCGTTCAATCCCCACTGCTTCCTATGGTGTGGTCCACTTGAGCCTTAGATCTCCCTACTTTTTCGATTCATGCTCTAAAATTATCTGTTAAAATAGATGGATGGCATGGATAAAACACATACATCACAATGGACCCCACATAACCCATGATAGACCGTCCGTCTTTAGTTATGTATCTATGCCCCACAGAACCCTTGGATTTGAGGAAGCGGATTGCTTAATTAGCCTGGATTTGGGGAATCAGATTGCATAGTTGGTCCCACCCAACTCTCTGGGGCCCACCTCGATGTATGTATGCATCCACGCCGTCCATCTGTTTGGATTGCTTATTTTAGGGCATGGTTCCAAAAAATGAAGCAGATGCAAGTTTCAAGTTGATGACACTACAAGAAACAGTTGTCATTGATCTCCCACCATTAAAAACTTCCTAGGGTCCATCGTAATGTTTATCGACCATCTAACCTGTTGATAGTTCATAGACTTGGATGGAAGGAAAAAACAAATGGTATCTTGTTGTGAAAACACCCTTGCATAACCAAAAACTCTGGAAGCAAATTGCATTTGTCTGGATATAAAGCTATGTGAGCCCCACCATGATGTATTTCCAAAATCCACACTGACCACCAGTTGTGTGACCCAAGTTTATGTGTAGGTCTCAAAAACCATCCCCATATGCAATTTGAAAGGCCAGATGATTGTAAAAGGTGTATAGAGCGACACCCACCCTCCAAAATGTTTTCCTCTGTATGGCTCACCTGAATCACGAATTGCCCAGATTTAGATTTCTGGGCTCCAGACTAAATTTTTATATGGCATTTAATAGTTCAAGTGGATTTCACATAATCCTCACGGTGGGTCCTGCAAAAAACCAATGGTGGACGTCTCTCTCCCAACTGTTTCCTTTGGTGTGGCCCATTTGAATCACAAGTTAGCCTGATTTTTTGGCCGTATGCCTAACATGGGATTTCACATCTAATGATCAGAGAGGATTTCACAAACGCATGAAGGTGGGCCCCATGGTGTGCTGTAAAGGCCGTTATGTAAAGGAAATGGTAGCAACCGTTACACATTACGGGGTTGTAACAACCGTTATGGGAAAAAATGAACTGTAACTGCCATTAATGGCCCGTTACGCCCCCTCTAAAGGTGTGACCATTACGAGCCAGATATAAGTTTTTTGGATAATTTTTTTCGACGTTCCGGGGAAGATGAAAATATTTCGGGGGTTTTTTTTTTTCCAATAGAAAAAAGACTGTAAAGGCCGTTATGGGGGTCGTAACAGCCGTTACGACCTGTATCGTAAATGTAACAGTGGTGGTCGTTATGGCCACTATTACCGTTATAGAATACCTTGGTGGGCCCCGCCAAAAATATGCGGGGGGGGGCACGCTCTCGGACTCAATCGTGTGCTGTAGTGCATAGAACCGACGTCATTACTGTATGGTGATAGAAAAGTTGTGGGCCCCACTATGATGTGTCTTTTATCGATGTCATCCATCCATTTTTCTAGATCATTTTAGGGCATGACCCCAAAAATGAGGCAAATCCAAATCTCAGGTAGACCACACTAAAGAGATGTGTAGAAGCAAAGAAGCAAATAAGATAGAAGGAAGAGAAGGGTAGGAGTGTAAAAAATGTGGCCTCTCCCTCTCATTATTTTCTTTTTATATGTAGGGTTACTCCTAATTACATCATAACCCCCTACAATTTACTTAATTACAATTAGGACCCTACTTAACATAAAATAAGGAAAAAAACGCATGTTCCACATACACCACGGGAAAGTAGTGATTGAACACCCACCATTAAAAGCTTCCTAGGGCCCACTGTAATATTTATTTGCCTTCCAACCTGTTGATTTGGTCACACAAACCTAGATGAAGGGAAAACACAAATATTAGCTTAATCCAAAACTTTTGTAGCCCTCAAGAAGTTTTTAGTGGTGGGCACAAATCATCACTGTTTGATATGGTGTAGTCCACTTGAGACTTGGATTTGCCTCCATTTTGGGCTCATGCCCTAAAATTATCTGGAAAATTAGATGGACGGGATGGATAAAAAAACACCATGCTAGGGCCCACATATCTTTTCCAATACTACACAATACCAACATCAGTGTTGTGTGCCACACTACGCTCCAAGTTTGTCACTCTCCAACTGTTTGAAAGAGGCTTCCGTTTGTGTGTGTGTGTGTGTGTTAAGATGAGCATGACTCGAGAGAGAGAGAGAGAGAGAGAGAGAGAGAGAGAGAGAGAGTAATGCTCACTTGTGCACCTTTGCATGCGTGTCATGGGCACAAAATTTGAACGATCCATGTGATGCGGGCACCCCATGAAACCCCCAAGGATATATATATATATATATATATATATATATATATATATATATATATATATATATATATATATCGAGAGAGAGAGAGAGAGAGAGAGAGAGAGAGAGAGAGAGGAATGCTCACCTGTGCACCAGTTCTCATGAGAACTCGCAAGCACATTTTGACAACTAATCACACGTGATGTTAGCTCGAAATCTGAACCATCCATGTGATGTAGCACCCCCAAAAACCCACAAGGCCCAACTTTCAACCTGATCCAACACTCTCGTGGGCCATAGCACAGAGAGAGCAGCATATCAAGGGAGGAAATTGTTTCCTTTTGCCATGTCCCACCAAAGTTCTAGATGAGGGTAAAAGTTGGGTCATGTGGGTTTTTTGGGGTGCTGCATCACGTGGACGGTTTAGATTTCGGGCTCACATCACATGTGACGAGTTGTCAAAAAGTGCTCACGAATTCTGGTCAGAACTGGTGCGCATGTGGGCATTCCTCTGTGTGTGTGCGTGTGTGTGTGTGTGTGCGTGTGTGTGTGTGTGTTGGGGTGGGGGGGGGGGGGGGGGGGGGAGGTACTATGCGCTCGACTTCCCATGAGGTCGAGCTGTGTGAACCCCACTGTGATGTGTGATGGGCATCCACACCATGCATTTGGTGGGTCCCCTATTGGTTATGGGATATCCCAAAAATCAGCTGTATCTGGAACTCCAGTGGGCCATACCAATTGAAACAGTGTAAAATCATGCCTACAACATCTAAAAACACTTGTTGGGGCCCACCTAAGTTTTGGATACGGTTGAAACTTGGTGTGACCTCTTGTTTACATGGGACACACACAATGGATGGGCTGGATTTCTCAACCATATCTCAGTCGATCCTATAAACGATCATGAAAGTTTCAATGGGTGGATATCCACTCTTAACTGGTCTCTATGGTGTCGCCCACCCAAGTCATGGATTGGCCTGAGTTTTAGTCCCATGGCCCACCACGAAATGGTGCATCTAACTGATGGTGTGGATGCCCATCACACGTCACAGTGGGGCCCACACAGCTCAACCTCATGGGAACTTCCCATGAGGTCGAGCGCATGATACCTTTTCCCTATATATGTATATATACATACATACATTGGAAGCCCACCGTGATGTGTATGTGAAATCCACTCCGACCATTGGATGTGTAATCCCACATTAAGTCCAAGGCCAAAAAGCCAAACTGATTATAATTCAGATGGACCGCACCAAAGGAAACAATCGAGAGAGATGTCCACCATTGATTTTTTACAGGGCCAACTGTGATAATTATGTGAAATCAACTCGAACCATTAGAAGCCACACCAAAATTTACCCCTGGGTCTAAAAAATTAGGACACGTGATTCAGGTAGGTCACATAGAGGGAAATGGTTTGGAGGGTGGGCGTTGCCCCTTTACACCTCTTCCAGCCAATTGGTCCACCTAAATCACAGATGGGGATGACTTTTTTACCCTATGCCTAAAATTGGGTCACGCAACTGTACATCGATGTGGATTTTGGAAACACATCATAGTGGGCCCCACATAGTTCTGTGGCTAGACAAATGCAATTCGCTTTCATACCAAGCCCGAAGCCATGGTTTTCAGTTGTCCATGACTTTTTCTCACAAGGGAAAATTAGACTTTTCACCTCCTATATGTACGGTCAAAGGAATATTTTGGTAAATATCTAACATTAAAGCATCTTCTCGTAATACCATGTGTTGTGAGGATATCCTGAGCTGGGCCAAGAGCAAATAAGCCCACCTGCCCATAGGTCCAAGTACAAGCCCTCGGCCCTCAGTGCCCGACCCTAACAGGGAAGGGAGCTGAGGATGAGGATGAGGACTACAATAGTCCGGTGTTTACGAAGGTCATTTTAGATACATCAAACAACCCAAGCTGAGTTGTTCTACTGAACATGGCTGACGAGCTATAAGCTCAGTCCTCGGTCGTGGAATCACTAAGCCTTCACATCACAGTAGCCACAGCCAACGACTTCAACCTGAAATATTTTCCAAGTTAGGGAGCTTGGCCAAGGAGCTCCGCCTCTAGGCCGACCTGGCCCACAACCGCCATACTGGCGTGCAACCATCCAAGGACGAGCCTGAATAAAATGGACACGTTTCCGACAGTTACAAACGTGATCTACATCACCGAGAATCACGCCGGCCATTATGGGCATAACACCCACATCGTTTGCCCTCTACAGCTCTCCGATAACCCTATAAATAAGGGGCCCTTTCACGGGAATAGGTACACAGAATCTCCCCCAGACTCTGCCTCTACCTTCTCAAACCCTTCGCCTGACTTAAGCATTGGAGGGCTAACGGCCAGCCACCCCCCTTAGCTTTCTTTGGTGATTTGCAGAACCCAGAGGATCTCCTACGAGATCAGAGGCAGCAACTCGTGCAGCGATGGAGATCAACTAATCTGTCCGTTTTCCCAAAATCAAGCGACAACGGATTGGCACCGTCTGTGGGAATCGACAAAGTCGTGTTCTCACTCCTTTGAGTTCTACACCATATCTCTTATTCCTTTGTGTCCGATTGCCATGGCAGGAGGGAAAAAGAACAAAGGAAAGGCACCCATGCTGGCTGGACTTTCCCAGCCTGACTTAAATGAGGAGGCCTTGTAGACACCTCTCCCACACCTCGTTTCACCCCAGCATTCCATGCAAGGGACTGGAGGTCAAAGGTCCCGCAATCGCGGGGCCAGACTCTCCACCCTTGAGGATCAGTTCAGGGGAATGAACGAGCAATTACGCTACATCAAAAAACTCCTAGAAGGACGGGCCCCCCAACTGCCACCCAACTCTCAGGGAATTGGTGGGGAGCCTTCGCGTAACGATCGACATGACCAGTTGTCTCGGGGTTGGCAAAGCTAGGTCCAAATACCAGACGAGGACGACCGTGTCAGCCGAACTATGCTAGCTCGGGCACAAAGTGTAGCAAAGCTCGATGCGTCCGATGTACGCCATACACTGGAAGAGAGGCATCAAGCTCGGCAAGGCAAGGCCCTGGAATATGTGGCCGAAAGTAAGACCCCCTGGGAGGCCGAACAACGCGAGCTTAGGGAGCGGCTCAGCGGCATGCAATAAGTGTACAAAGCCAAAGCTCCGATCTCTATTGATGCTCTTATAGAGCAAACCGAATCCCCGTTTACCAACGACATAATGGTAGAGCAGCTGCCAAAGGGGTTCAAGGTACCTCTAATCAAGCACTACATAGGGGTGGGGGATCCCGCGAAACACTTGGAATTGTTCCGAATCTGGATGGAACTACACGGTGCTAGCAAACCCATCGTGTGTAAGGCCTTCCCATTAACGCTGACCAGCTCCGCTCGAATGTGGTTTTGAAACTTAAAACCGAAATCCATCAGCTCGATCATGCAATGATGAGTGCCCAATATTGCATATTTAGACCCTCCAAGTACAGCGGTTTTGCATGGTTTTCAAGATAAAACACATGTGTTTACACAACAAAATTGCATTTGTGTAGATAGGGGAAAAAGAGTAATATTCTAACATTCAATAAGATAAAGAGAAAGACATTCATCATTCCATTCGTTTTAATTGGGTTCTTTTACATTCTATTAATACATCCCTTGATTCTAGAATAGAATGCTTTAAGATATGAATAACAATGCAAGTTCATTCTGCTTATAGATTTCGGCAGAGCTCCACCCCCTTCTTCCTTCTTTCATTCTGTCAAAATGACAGAAGAATGGGTTTAGGAGAGTCAGATTAGAGTTGTTCTCATTCTCCTCTGTGATCCATTGCTTTGATCCAACTTGAATCTTCAAGAATCTTGGCTTCTGAAAGGGAAACAGGAGCAAAATCATAAAGACATCCTCCCGACATCCTTTACAGAAGATCTGAACTTCACGAACTTTATGCTAAAATCTTCTTCTGGGAGCTTTTACACAGCCCGCGTAAAAGCTATAGTGTTTACGAGGGCCACGTAAACACTTTGCTCTGCACGATCTTTGTCTTTCGCCCTTCGATCTTTGTTTCGACAGAGTTTCCTCATTGTTCTTCTTCAATTCTCGGGGTCTGCAACCTATGCGTTCAACCCGAGAAGAAGGAGATGCACAAGGCCACTCTCCATACATCTGAAGTCTTATGAATGACCTCTGCAACTATGAACTTTAGAAGTGAATGCACAAATGAGGACCTCGGGGGGTTACTTATAGGCAAAGGGGGTCATTCTCGAGTAAAAACATCACCCCACGAGACAATCTTTCACGCGGGTTGCATAAAAGCTATACCTTTTACGCGGGTCGCGTAAAAGGAGCAAAGGCTCACGCATCTCCACAAAAACGGCCATAACTTCTTCGTTACAACTCCGATTTGGACGCTCTTATACTCGTTGGAAAGCTATTTCGATGCCCTATGCAGTGGGCCTGTCATAATCCTATTTAAAAACATCTTATATCTTCAAAAGTGGGCCCCAAGTGTCTGATGTCATCCACAACATGCGGTCTTCGATGAATAGCTTGTATCTCCTTCGTTACATCTCGAAATAGGATGATCTTGAGTTTGTTGGAATCATCACTTGATAAGCTTGCCAATGACATATCATTTTCTTTGAACGGACATAGCTTGCCCAATCATCTTCTGACTATAAGTGAACTTCCTTACTAATATACGTCTTGCACCTTTCCAAAGAGAATATATATAACTTAGTATTATCATGTTGGCAATACGTGATCTTGGGTTGAGTCTTGTGGTAATAAGATGCCTCCTAATCTTCTTTCTTCTTTGCATTTTTTCATGCCTCAACAACATGTTTTAAGTCCGTCTACATGCATAGAGTCATATGGTGCAATTGTGATAAATATACGTTAATTAATGAATTTAATTAGATGGTCGGCACTCATGTATGGATTGGATACTAATTCAAGTGACGGACCCAAAATATGAAAGAAACAGAGAAAAATGAGTCAAACGGTCCAAGTGCAAGAATCAGAGATCAAGAAGGCACACAAGGTGTCGCATGTGCAATCATGCCAGCAGGAAGGGTTTGTACAACTAAAATTATATCCTGAAGATACTAGACGGGTTAGATTAGATCAGAAGACTTCAAATGGGCCATGGTACAATTGAGTACGGCAACGCGGAACAAAACGGTACAGGAAAAATCGGCTTTTTACTATAGTGGAATTTGGAGCTGATTTTCACACCATTGGTAGAGCACGACGAATAATGGCAGCATATCAAATTTGGTGTGAATCCGAGGTCCGTGGAAGGAGAAATCAACGAAATATCAAATTACACCAAAATAGAATATTCAATGGTTAAAAATAGAGTTCACATGTGTGAAAACTAATTTACGTAAAGATTTCACGGTCTACATCTGTACATTGTACACTGGTTTTCTGGAGCTTGTTTTGGACAATCCGAGACATCTATATTGAAGAGCACGTGATTTCAAGGTACAGGACCAAATTTCACTAGAAACGGATATTCCGGTGAGCTATGAGAAAGGAAAAGGTGTAGACACATTTGTGATCATTTCAAGGGTTGTGATCACTCATGGCTCACACCAACGATTCATTTAGGCATGTTTAAGATGGGAAACAAGATAGAAGGCTTAGATCTCATGTAAGGTTGCTGAAAATTGAAGAAAAGAAAGAAATTTCATATATAAAAATTTCTAAATGTTTTTTACGTGAATAGCAAGTGACATGACTGGCTGGAGCTCTCTTTCTCTTTATTTAAAGGGAGATAAAGAGAGACAAGAGAGGATTTTTTAGGTGGAGTTTTGAGATTATATTTTTAAGCATTTGAAGTTTATTTTTAATGGAATTTTTCTTTCATGCTTTCTTTTTCTCTATTGCTCTTTTCTTCTTCTTTTATGAGTAATTAGTTTTAATAGCCTAATCCATTGGATGTAATGCATTAGATCTCATGTGTTTAAATCGAATTTTGAACCATGTTACATGAGATTAATGGATTGGAACGAGGGTTTTATCTAGTATGTCAAGCATCCTAGATTTTTACATTTAGATTTAATCCACAGGTTACTTAGATAAGCGAATCTATTAGCCTATTACATTGATGTATGAGTTATCTCATAGATCACTCATGCACAATCACTGATGCCTAATAGTATGTTTATAATGATGCATGATTGATTCAATATCTCACATCTATTGGATTCTTTCATAAGTATGATTGATTTATCTTCCGATTGAGTGGAACAAAGAGATCCAACTCAATCGTGTTTATTGTAGTTGCATTCAATGGACAGTTAAATTACATAGCTTTGTTTGATTGATTGATTTATTTTTCATAAAAATCTTCAAAATCAAAACCCTTTTGAGCATTGCTAGAGTCAGTTTCTTTTGGATCTTATATCATTGCCTAAGTAGAAGATTGTCTTTTGCCTAGATCAACGCTTTCCCGTGGATTCGACTCCAGTCTCACCAGATTATTACTTTGCGATCTCCTACGTTAGGGAGCACATCCTTGTGGATAGATCATGCAGCTCGACAAAGCCTTTGTTACACAGTTTAAAGGGAGCACGAATACAAGGAAGCATTTAACTCACCTAGTGATAGTGAAACAGAGAGATGACGAGTCGCTCAAAGATTACTTGGCTCGGTTCAATGCAGAAGCCATTTAGATCGAAGGCTTGACTGACCAAGTAATTTTTCACGCTATGATAGCCGAATTGAAGCAAGGGAAATTCCTCTGGTCGGTCGGCAAAAACCCACCGACCACTATGTTAGAGCTCTTGGATAGGGCTCGAAAGTACATGAACACCGACGAGCTGGTAAACTCTCATAAGGGTGGGAGCAGCTCATCCAAAAAGAGGAAAGAAGAGAAAGAAGAATCCATCCATGATTGAAAGCGGCAAAGGGACGACCACAGCTCGTCCAACCGACGCAGTGCTTCTCGAGCACCCAAGACCTCATCTAGCCGCTTCGAGTGCTATACGCCGCAAAACACCCCTGTCGAGCAGGTGTTCATGGCAGTCGGAGAAAGAAAGATTCTCAAATGGCTGTCCAAAATGAAGACGGGTCCAGAGAAGAGAAGTCAAAATACTACCTCTTCCAAAAGGACCACGGTCATAACATTGCTGACTGTTTCGACCTAAAGGAACAGATCGAGACCCTCATCCAGCAAGTTTTCTTACGGGAGTACGTCGCCTAGAGGCAGGACTACCACAGGTCTATTCCTCGACAAGAGCAGTAGGAGGAAAGAATCAACAATAAACCAGTAGGGGAGATCCGCACAATCTTCGGCGAACCCACTAGGGGCAACTCCAACAATGCACATCGAGCATATGCTCGGAATGCACGAGCTGTCGAGGACGTTCACTTGGTCAACCTCACCAGCCAACCAAACAAGGAACCCAAGGTTGACTTGTGCCCTATTATTTTTACCAAGGATGCCAGAGAAGTCATCCACCCTATGATGATGCAATGGTGGCGACCATGGTGGGCGCCAATCAGAAGATGTTCCGAATGCTGGTCAACACCGGAAGCTCGATCGATATCCTCTAGGCGTTGGCTTTTGACAAGATGAAGATCAACAGAGCAAGGCTCCGACCGGTGAAAACCCGCTGGTCGGGTCATCGACTAGCGGGAGAGGGAAGCATCACCCTTCCGGTCACCGCAGGAGAGGCCCCTTACCAGGTCCTCCTTATGGTAGATTTTCTGGTGGTGGACACACCCTCGATCTACAACGCCATACTCGGCTGACCTTGCCTGGGGGCCTTAAAAGCAGTTGTTTCCATCTATCATCTGATTATGAAATTCCCAGCTAAGGGAGGGGTCGGAAGAGTCAAAGACGACCAAGAAGAAGCTCGACAGTGCTACACGATGGCCTTCCGAGGTAAGACCTAGGTATCAACCATCATGCAGGACCTCTTTAGACCCTAGAGAGGAGTCCATAGAGAGGGGCTCACCTGTTGAAGACCTGCTCACCGTACAAGTTGTCGAGGATGACATGACGAGAACAGTGCAGATCAGGTCTTAGTTCGACCCCGGGTTCCAGCAGGAGCTCAGTAATCTTCTGAAGGAGCACTCAGACGTGTTCACCTGGTCTCACCAGGACATGCTTGACATAGACCCGAACATCATGGTCCACCGTCTAAACGTGGACCCAAATCACAAGCTCGTCCGCTAGAAACAACGATCATTCAATGCAGAAAGATACGCAGCCATCAACGAGGAGGTCGATAAACTCCTCCAGGCTAGCTTCATTGAGGAGATCTACTATCCCAACTATCTCGCCAATGTCATGCTAGTCAAAAAGGCGAATGGAAAATGGAGGGTCTGTGTGGATTACATCAACATGAACAAGGCCTGCCCAAAGTAGAGCTTTCCTCCCAAATTGCTTGCAATGTTGCACTCCAAACATGAAATCAAGCATGTATGAGGGCTGATCTACTAATTTGTTAAGTCCTTGTTAATTTTCTAAAAATAAAAATCATTTTTAATTAAGAATTAATAAACAATTATTAAAAAATATTTTTTTTTTTTCGAAATTTCCCTTCAACCAGTTGTCAATTGAAACTAATTTTGAAGTATTCAATAATGTTTGATGAAATAATCATCACACAGACTCTAAATGTTATGTATTCAATTAGAATATAGTCGCATTAGTTTAGTCAGACAACGCATAGCTTAGGACCATATACAAAGGAAACCTATTATGTGCACTTCTTTTTTGAGATGTTATGATTTAAATTTGTATGTTAAGGTCCTTTTTAACAATCCCTGAAGTTTCATTGAAAAATGCAACCATTTTCCCAATGTTTCCCAAAAAGTACGATAAATTACCCGATACAGACAATATATCCCGAGTGATAACCAATACATATTTGTATCGCAAGGGTGCGATACGTAATGCAATACCGATGTTTCAAACACTGACCGTCCATCATGTGGGCCCACTTCAATTGTCCACCATCCATTATGTGGGTCCCACCTTTGATGTGGACCATCTATCGTGTGTGGCACACCTTCAATATGGGTCGTTCATCATGTGAGCCCACCTTTGATGAGATGGGAGATATCATAAAGAGAAGAGAAGAGGGCAATATGGAAATTTCTTAAGTTCAGGGACAAAGTTGTCTAAAAAATAGCCCTAAAATGCCTAACCGCTTTAGCAAAATAATCTCTTAAAAACAAAAGTAAACTTTTCATACCTAAAGAGTTATGAGGTAAAACATCTTCTGTCTAAATTAGTACATGTAAAATTAGATCATTACCAAACAATCTATTTTCAAAAATAGATTTATCTTTTTAGAAATAAGCAAATAAGCTCTTATTTGTAGAGATGTCAAACAGCTCCCAAGCATCTAGATGTGAATCCAAAGTCACATTGGCATTCCTCTTTCAGATAATGAGAGTGCCCTCGTTAGGTAGATTAAATGTTGTGGAATCATATGATCCGTCACCCAAGGATGTATAGGATCCTCAAGTTTTCCATTTTTAGTTTGTATAAGTGGGTCCCACAGCTAATGATCCAGATAGCTGGAGTGATGCAAACCACCATATATATAGACCAGAACACAAAAGTCACCATGAATTTTATTTTTTATTTTCTTTTCTTTTTTTTTTTTTTTCTTTTTTTTTTTTTTTTGGTTAGGTAGGTTGGTTTTGAGCCAAGACCTCAATATGATGAAACACACCCTGTCTAACATTGAGCTATGGGCTCAAACCTTGATCACCAGTCTTGGCTCTTAACAGATAACTAGGAATTGTTGCCATGTTTCTCTTCTTACATATCTATATTTGTAGGCTACTAGTTGAAGGTTGAGATTGTCTTTATGAGAAGATTTTGAGTATGCCCCATCCAAGCAAAGCCAATAGACCAACTGACTGGATCACTCAAATCACGGAGCCCACTTGTACAAACTAAAAACCCAAATATACTATGGATAAATTCTGGAAGCAAATCAAACAACTCTTACATGTTATACCTTCCACACGGTGACAAGTTTAATAGCTAAGTGAGAAATAGGATTCATGACAAAAGAAGTTTGAAAGAACAAAACGATGGCAACTAAACTTTTAAACAAAAAATTTCTGGGAAAAGCAAAAGCAGCATTAAAATAAAGAGGAGTATTGGTGCCTTAATTAAATGAGAAGGATGCAAATTGAATGAAAGTGCTTACCTGATGCAACATGAAAGACTCCCCACAGATGGAGAGTTCAATATAAGGTATTTCCAGTGACCATTGTAGTTTCCCACAAGAACAACGAAATATCTTCCTGAAGTGAGATGCACTAATTTTGTCCATTTCGTCAGGTTCATGTAGCCATCTTGCACGGACAACTAAAAGGGGATCCAAATCTTTTGGTCCATCCACATGTTTTCCTCGATTGGTGCCAAGGTTTTCATCAGAATCACCAATATCCAAATCTTCTGTGCTGATATCTTGTGTAGCCTCATCATCCACACACTTTTCTAGTCTATTGTCTTCCCTAGGCTTCACTGCAGATACTTCCTTAGGTGATCTTGTTCTTCTGAGGATGTGGCCTTTCCCAACAGTTTGTTTCCGATACTTGGCCCGTATAGTGTAATTATGGAAAGGATGCTCTCCCTGAAAAGTGTTATTCGTAAAATACATATATATGGAATCAAATGGATAAGAGAGCAACCAGTATTTCAACCATACTAGAAGAGACAATTCCTGAATTGAACAGGTTTGGATAAACAGCCATAGGTATATACTATAATCTAAGTTTACTAGGGGTGTGGTGTGTGCAACGCATGTAGTATTCGGAGTATCAGTATCATTACATGTGTCGCTGACTGGGGATATGGGAACGTGTATCGATATCGCCGATATTATTGTCAATATCCAAAAACGTATTGCTGACCGAGGAAAAAATTAGGGAAACATGAGGAAAAGAATGGAATTTGTCGACTTCAGGGGACGCTAAAATAGAAATATTTGCATATTTAGGAATAAAAATTACAAAAAAATAAAATAAAATGGATACACAATAAGTTTCCATTTAATGGGGACCTAAAAGCATGTGTTGTTATAAGAAATCAATGCAATAGTAACCAAAATGAGTTTATATAATATAAATGCAGGTACCAAATAATAACTAAGACACCTAAAAACTAAAGGAATAAAAAACAAATCTATATGACCATCCCTCGAACCCAAATGGAATTACGAGGTAGCTCAAAGTCATCATCTCCATCCATCCATCCATTGATCCATGCATGCATTTATACATGCATACAATGACACATACATATTTATACACTAACATGAGTCATCCAGGCACGCATGCACGCATTATCCATCCAACCATCCATGCGCACACATGCATTATCCATCCATCCATCCAACTATGCATTCATACACATCCATGATCCATCCATCCATCCATGCAAAAGCACACATACATACATGAATTTCATGATACAACCATGCATCCATACAAAAAAAAAAAAAAAAAGAATCAAACAGAAATATATTTTCTTACGTAAGATTTTTTTTTTCAATATTTTTCTTAAAACTGATTTTCCACCAACAAATACAACCCATTGATCATAAACATGGACATAAATAAGAAAACATTAAAACAAAACAGAAATCTTTAACAAAAAAGTTGGAATTATTTTTTACAAATTAAACAGATTCTTTTAATTTTGAAAAATATAAATGATAAAAAAATTTGAAAAATCAAGAAACCAACACAAATCAATAGACCAGCCCACCTTCATCATCATGTTAAAATTTGGGAACCCAATTGGTTAATTTATACAACAAAATTGACCAAATCGGATTTTCCCCAATTTACCCAAATTTCTCCATTTCGATTCTCCAATCTCTTGATTTTCTACTCAAATTCATGTCAATACATGAGAGTCATGCATAGACATGGATTTGAAGTGAAATCCATGAGAAAACAAAGAAAAAAATCATATAATTACAAAAGTTTATCTTGTCAATTCCAACCCACTTATGTTTCGATCCACAATTTCTCCACCAAATCAGAGATTTGATCAATATGAAGCCAAGATGCTGAAATCCGCTCCCAAAGTCAGATCTGGAAAGAAAATTAGAAGATTTTTATTTATTTCCCTTTGTTTAGATTTTTTTTTCTTAGTTTTCTACCAAATAACGCATGTTCATTATCTCAAAGGAGGATGTCAACTTGTAACATCGCTGATAAAATCGATGCCTAGAACTTATATACAGGATATACTCCCAAATTTTGGCAATAAATTTGTTTATCAATACATGGCGAAATATTGCTGAAACCTGGAAATTCTACACTTACTCGACCAACGTCATATGGGGCTGGCCCAATCAAATCTCACCATGTCAGGGCCTCCCCAAACTCGGTGTTTCCCCGGCCTCACCGAATTCAGTTCTGTTTTAGCAACTCCTAAAACCAATTGTGCGGGCAAAATTGTCCGATTGCTACTCACGTTATATATAGTTGTGTAGGTAACACATTACACCAACTAGAATTAAATTCACAAGCATGAGTTAAATATTCACATCAAATATATCACATTGGAAATCTAGGGCAAGTTTGTATGCACCAAAGAATTGAATTCCAATTGTTAGTATGATAAACTGAATGCAAAAATAAAAATAAAAACAAATGGTGATTTCCTATAGCATTCATGTTCAGGGTCTGAGTTTTAACTGTGATTCCGTTTTCAAGTTGGAACTGAAAGAAAAGCACTTCCTATTTAATGTGGTTGGGCCCTAGCTCATACGCGTGCTGGGATGACCCAAAGTGAACCCTATCTTATCACTTGTGGTTCTGCTCATTAGAAAACAGTTAGCATGCTAAATGTAAGCATATGTGGTGCCTATGCACAAAAGGTACCCACTATGCACAGGAAAACGTTCATTACACACCATATGGTTGGTGTATACAAGCAGCATACACAACTGTAAAGCTGTGTACGCAAGCCCATACTCCTACACATGGCCACTTCTGGTTATTAGGTGTGTAGTAAATAATGGAGACAAGAACAGAAAAGAAGAAAAGTCAAGATGAAAAGGAGGAAAGGAGAGCCCTTTGACCCATCACATCGGTAGAGCATAAAAGTGAGCCTTACACCCCTTTGTTGAACATTCTTACACCACCCACCAAGCAGTGTTACAACGAGGGAAGGGGATTAGGTTAGGTCAGCCCCAAGCACATTAGGGTTTCCCCAAAAAGGAGAGATAAAAATAAATAAATAAAGAGAAGAAAACGATAGGGCGAGAAGAGCAAGGTATTGGATCACTTACGCTCTAATACCATGTAGTAAATAATGGAGAAAAGAGAAGAAAAGAAGTGAGAGGAAAAGGAGAAGGAGAGAACTTAGAATACACCACACGCCCCCCACGTCTCTTTTAGTATAATTAGGGCAATAATTTTCTACAAGAAAATTACAATTCTACTCCTCTGACTATTAAAATAAACCAATGACTTATAGGCCTAAAGAATATAGCCCCAAACCCATGACAAAGACCCAACATAAACCCAAATATATGAGGACCACATGAGTGACTGAGGGACCAGATGTGTGGCCAGGGTGGCCTACACATGTGGTCATAATTATGTTATTAGAGGTCTTCTATTATTCTTTCTTTAATTATTTTAAGAAAAGTCCAACTTGTAGACAACTTTAGGGATGTAGAATTAGTGTAGGAAAAGGAAACTCATGTACTCAATCTCTCTATATATGGGCATAGTGTTAGAGACTTAAGAGTCCTTTGATATACATTGTTACACCGTTATCTAACATCTCGAGCTTTTAGAGAAAGTGTTTGTTTAACATGGTATCAAAGCAGAAGGTCCTGTGTTCGAATCCCGGAAGTAGCAAATATGCCGCCGGTAATATATTCTCCCACAGGGGACTGTTTATAGTGTGAGTTGTGTGTCCCACCACCCTTGCCCAGTATGTTCCCGTGCGGAGTTCCACCCCGCACAAGCGGGGGAGTGTTAGAGTCATTTGATATACATTGTTACACCATTATCTAACAGCTAGAGCTTTTAGAGAAAGTGGTTGTTTAACACAAAGTCCCTTACACAATGCTACTACGATGAATTTTTTTAAATAAAACACAGTTCCTTTTGTGTTTACAGTTTATCCGCAATGAGGATCGCTACTCTAGAGGTGTGATGCCATTACAAGCAGTAGGGTGTGATGCTTTATGTCCGAGTGGAGCAAGTTCACCTAGTTATCCTTTGATCTTGTTATTCTTCAAATTATGGTACGTAGCCTCTCAAATCGCAATTAGTTTCCCTTTCTTTTCTTTTCTGTTTTTCTTTTTCTATCGCAGCCGCAGGCATTCTTTCACTATGGGATAGGTTCAGATTGAACATAGTCTCCGACATGATGAGAAGGGTCCCAGTCTCGCCATGTGTTCAATAGGAAAAGTCTAGTTGCATCAAATTTGAGGACTTCTTCCTCATTAGGAATACAACAAAGCAACATAAAATTTGTCATTTCTTTTTGTTTAAACTGAATGTTCACCATTGAATTCAGTTGCAGACCCAGACACATCCTACACCTAGTTATGGTTCTCGTGTAAGACGGCGACCATATGAGGTAACTTATAAAACGAGTACAACTGAAAAGAAATGTAATAGTTAAGATTGTGCATGCATGCGTGCGTGCGTGCGTGTGTGCGTGTGATTCAAAAGAACTTTTGATAGAGTTGAGTAAAAGATACAAAAGCTCCCGAAGGGAGTCTATGAGAATTGACAACATTACCCCAATGTAAGAGTTAACAGATTTATTTTACTAATTCAACTCTTACACAGTTGCCTTGAAATTTAGCAAAAGGTGTAGCAGTTCTCAAGTATATGAACGATCAGGCTCCACAGTATTATCTCATGATGGTCTTCACTTTTCCCTTTCCGCTTTGATTCTTAACATATTCGGAGTCAGTCTGTTATATGGAAGTCACCAAATTATGTTGTGGATGTGAGTCCATGCATATCGTTCATAGGTATCCAGTCAATACAACACATTACAATAAATCATTACTTTCTTAGAATCAAGACTGCCTTTCTAGTCAGAAGGTAATAGTTATAGTCATCTTTCGACTCTATGGCCATTATACCCATGAAATACATGAATAATAAACAAGGAACTGCATCAGATCAGGAATGAACTATTAACCTTTACCCTGTGCATTAAAATAGGCCACCATTGGTAAAGAACAACACGAGAATGAAAGTACAAAATAAGTACAACGTATAAAGTTGATGCCCTGATTTTTTAATTTACTGTAGTCAATAACAAGATTGCTACCTCAAAACTTTGCAATATGTTATTGAACTCTGATAAATGAAGATCTACTTCTGTAGAACTGAAGTCATTTTTAATCCCTATTATTTCGGCTGGAAGAAGGTAACTATAGTTTCGGACTGTACATTCCCTTCTTGCATCAAAGCTCCTGAAAAGAAAGGAAAAAAGTAGCTGAGTGCCATGAAAAGAACTTGGTATTCTCTCAGCGAGTTCGCAAGAGTTAAGAGCTTAAACAAAATACTGCAGCTCAACGAGTTCACAAGAGTTAACATCTTAAACAAAATACTGCAGCAAATCATAATTTATTTTTCATGCCAGTCCATGAACGGATCTTACCTTTGGGAAGGTAAAATGCTGAAAACTTTTACATTGCTAGGAAGATTAGCATTAACATGATTTGCAAGAGAAATGCCACTGGGATCCTCTTTCCATGCATTTTCGGGGATCTCCATCTTTAAGGATATCATGGTCGCCAATGAATGAACCTAGCAATTTAGAGCAACTGAAATCATTAAAAACTGTAAGATAAGTACCTTCTAAAGCCTCACTTATCAACAGATGGTTCAAGGAAGGGAGTCTATGAATGTAAGCGATGGATGCATGTACGCAGACATGCACACACACACACACACTGATTTTTCCCTAAATAAACAAATTTTATGGGTAAGAAATAATTACGATAAAAGGAAAACATTCCTTATAATTAGAGAAAGGCGGAAGGCTCCAGCTATCAGGGGAGGAAACTCAGCAGTCGTACCTAGAAGCACTTTGTTTTTTTTTTTTTTTTTTTTTTTTTTGGGGGGGGGGGGGGGGGGGGTTAGTACGGGTCGTGTTTATCACAGATCTGAGCCTGAAAATGCTGCAGAAGGATTATAGGAGGGAAGAGAAGCAGAAATAAAGATTATGTGATTGATCTCCAAGTCCACCAGCCAAAGTTAGCGATCACACAACCCCTCTTTTCTACCAATAGAAGCAAGGAAAAGGCTACATTTTTTTTTTGGGGGGGCGAAAGTTCATTAAAAGGGGACAAAGGAGCAAATGCAAAATGGATTATAATAAATCATCCCATTATACAAAGAAGTTAAAGTCCCCCAAGAACCCCTTAGCAACTTAAATGGACTGGTTGCAAATTCCTTGAGGGTACTAGTGTAACGCCCCGTAAAATCGCCTTCCTTAGTACTCAAACCCATGCTCGAACCCACTAGACACGTATCACCCTCTAGACGAAAAATTGGCCACACATGACTTAGAGAACTATAGTCCGTGGTGTCGGGAACTTAGATACGCGCGTAGGAGCTCGTTCCGCCGCCCGTCCTGAGTCTGTTAGGCCCAAAACTTGTTGAGGACCACCCACGTACTGGGCTTGACACTCGTAGGCGAACGTTACGTCGAAATCGGCACCCGAAATCATAAATTGCAGTGTCTTGCAGTTGCACATGGGAGTGCAAGTATACTTGCACAATACCTTTAGTGAGTAATCATTACTCAATTCACTTTTCTTGTATGGGCCCTATGGACCCTTGCATGGCCATGAAATGTGAACCATGGATTTCAAACATAAACCAGCATATGATCCCCAAACATGAGCCCCGATCGACAACCAGTGACCGTTGAACTGATGTCGCTTTAGATCCGGCAATCGCCATGTCCGATCGGTCCCAAATCTTACCCAAACAAGGATCTCAACATGGTAAGGCTATCCAATGGACTGGATTGGCCCAGAGGGGTCAGGTGGGCCCCACATAATTAAATCAGGGCACAGAATGCCACTTTTATACAACTTAAAACATTGGGGGCTATATGTCCCAATTCCCCAACCTTTATAACCTATTTTTCTCAGCCCATTCTCTCATTTCTAACCTAATTTCTGAGAAAAGGGGTGTGTGGGTGAGAAAAGGGAGGAGTTGTGAGAGAAGGCTTCTCAAGTGAAGCCCTTGCATGCTACCCTATCCGGACCTAACCGCCTCTACATCCTCAAGCCGGCTTCTCTCGTGATTGGAGATCTTCACGGACGTTTGTAGCAGTAAGTCCATCATAAAATCCCCATCTTCTCTAGCTCCTTACCTAGGTTTTCCCATTTTTCCTGATTTTCCAACACCCCCTTGCAGGATTTTGCTAATCCTCCTTCAAACCAAGGTGTGTATCATTTACCTATGTGTTGCCTTGCAACCAATGCCTACAATGGTAGTTGATTCTTTCAATTTCCAAGTTAGGAAGATGGATTGTAGCTAGGGAAATTCGTTGCCTAGGGATTTAGATGCTAGGTGTGTGCTAGGGCCATTTGCATGCTCATATCATCCTACACATGTTCTCATTATGCAAATCTTCTATGCTAAGATGTCTTAGAAATTATACTAATATGTGATAGCTGAGATTTTAGTATTATATGTTTTGTAACTTGATTATGCATGAGCTGGGGAATCGGGAAGTGTTTGGGATGACGGATAGTAGCTTCCGACCCGGTAAGTACAGTAGTTGAGGCGGCCGCACCAGGTCGGCAGCCTCGGGAGCGGGGTGGTCGACTATGGCGGAAGACGGGGCGATCGACTGTGGTCAAGGACCACGCGGGCGGTATATGCTCAAGGTCGGTCTTCCCTTCACTTCCCCTAGCCGAGGACCCTGGCCCACCACCGGGTCGGGTGGCAATATATGTACCGAGTGTTTGAATGTATTTCTGTCACTTATATAGAATCCATGTACCTACGCACCTTTGATAAGCCCACTAGAAAGCATACGGCGTACCGATCCCTCAAGACTCATGAGCCGGGAATGGTGGTATGGGCCCTATTCCCGTGCTGTCGGCCTACGCTGGGGTGATGCCTCCCCGTAGTGTCCATTGAGCACCGTAGAGGTGACACACCTACTACTCGACTATGGGATAGGGCGATGTACCCTATTCCGCCTGTGTTGGGCGTGTCTGACGAGTCGCGGCCAAACCAGGTACCTCGGGGGCTGTGGACCCGAGATAGGATCGAGGGGCTACTGGCTGTGACCTGCGTTCGCCCCGCAGGGAGTCAGGTGGTCCCTAGTCGGCCAAATTGATAGAACGTGGGTGCAGGGGCTTCGCCAATCGGCTGTGTGATAAAATGACTTAATTAACTACTCGGCTAATCATGTATAGTTAAGCATGGCATACATTGTCTGTGCGGGTGGAGTGGTGGTGCCACCCACTGGCGGCTGTGACAAGCATCGGCGATCGGGCATGCATCTGCATTACATGCACTCATCTCACTTAATAACCATGCTTGTGATGCTGTGCTATTCTTTGATTCTGTTATTGGAAAATGAAATTATTATCTATATTGTTTGTATTGGTGAATGTGTAACCTAAGGAAATGAAACCACTGAGTTGGCCACTCACTCCCCTTTCTGGGGTGGTGGTTTAAACCACCAACCAGATGACCCATGTGACCCAGGTATACAGGAGGCGGTCGAAGCGACCGACTACGTAGAACTCGGAGAGGACGCCGACGAGTATCTTCAGTACACAGGCGAACAGGACTATTAGGGTTGTGGCGTCGGGAGTATTCTTTTGGGGTTTTGCGCCTGTTCGGCATTGTTGTACAGCTTTTTGGGGCAGTATATTCTGAACTTGTTCTAGGGGACCCAATGGGCCCCAATATGAGGGATACAGTCTATGTACTTTTTTTGACCCATATATGATATACATGTTCCTCATTCTTTTGGAAATGCTTTGCCCATGATTAAGTTGTTTATGCTTGGTTAAATCTACAATTCTGCAGTTAACTATAATGCACTCATGCATCGCATAATGTGGAGCCCGGGATATCGGGGGCCGAGGGCAACCACGGACCCTGGCATCCGGGGTGTCACAAAGTTGGTATCAGAGCCAAGGCATTAGAAACAACGGGACTATGGGTATGGACTTACCAAAAGAAAGGAGATAGGGAGTGGGGACGAGTAAAGTTTAAGTCTAGGACAAGATTGATCCACTCAATCTTCGTAGGTTTGGTTTAATCATAAACCCCTTGAATTAGAAGGGTACGTGTGTGATGGGTAAAGCTTAGACGCTAATAAGTGGCCTAAGATAGGATTGGGGTGAAAGGAAGGATACCCAAATGTGGGAAATGGTAGAGGAATTGGACCCACACTTGACTTGGGGATTTTGGTCCAGACCTGTCCGGTACCACCTGACAGTGTCCGCTACCACCGGACCTTGCTGCCCTCAATGGTCCAGACCTGTCCGGTACCACCTGACAGTGTCCGGTACCACCGGACCTTGCTGTCCCAAAATGGTCCAGACCTGTCCGGTACCACCTGACAGTGTCCGGTACCACCGGACCTTGCTGCCCTCAATGGTCCAGACCTGTCCGGTACCATCGGACAGTGTCCGGTACCACCGGACCCAACTGTCCCAATTGTTCCAGGCCTGTCCGGTACCACCGGACGGGCCCACCAAGGCACATGTGGGCTGCTTTAAATTGTTTTTTTCTCTTTCTTTCACTTCACTTCTCTCATTTTCTCTCTTCTTTCTCACTTCCTACCAAACCCTAGCTCTCAAACTCCCCAAAAACCTCCCCCAATCTTCTAGAAATCTCACCCCATTTCATTTCCAACTTCAAGAACCCATCAATGGCTGCCTTCCTCTCCACCGTAGCTTCTTTTTTCGCTATCCCCCTCCTCGTTGCTCTCACCGGAAGCAAGAGGGCCACTACCGGACCTAGCCGAGAGGCTTCCAAGAAGAAAAAGAGCGACCAAGGGGCGTCTTCCTCAAGCCAATCCTCCGGAAGGTTTGCAAAACGGCCGGTAATCTTCGAACGGCCGGTGGAAGATGAAGTTTTTGAGAAATATGGGGCTCTCAACGCTTTGAGAGAGAAAGGATGGGGCCCGGTCTTCAAGATCGACGACCCAGCCAGCGAGGGATTAACGCGCCTCTTCTATTCCAAGATCACAAACCCTAGCTTTGACCCCTTGGGCTTTGACATAGAGGGCGGCGGTCAGGTATATCGCATTGACGCCGAAGTGATCGCGGAGGAGTTGGGAATCCCGTTGGGGACCGTATATATCGACGAAGACGATAGCAAGCCACACCAGGACAGGTACGATCGGATCCGTACCTTGTGTGGAAAGATGGCTAGCTGGAGGCCCAACGCGGGCCTGCTGGCTAGTGACATGCGGACGGAGAATCGGGTCCTCCATCAAATTTTCGCCGCAAATGTGTACCCGCGGAAGGGGAACACCACAGAGCTGTCATATTTGATGATAGAAGTTCTCTACCAAGTGACGCGGGGCGAGGACGTGTGCATTCCGACCCTCATACTCAGGAACATTGTAAAGGCTGCTTCCACACTTCGTGCCAAACCACCGGCCCTTCCGTTTGCTCGCCTCATTTGCCGTTTGGCCCAACGATGCCGAATCGTGGGACCAAGGGGGGATCTTAAACCGGTCAAGCCGATCGGTATCAATACCCTCCAACGGATGCGGGTGATAAAAGATTCACCGGACGAACCTGATCCGGAGATATTAGAAGAAGAAGACGAGGACGAAGGTGAAGACGTTGAGCCGAGGACCGAAGGCGGGGACGACCAACCGCCCATGGATCTTCGGGCCGAGATTATTGATCTCAAACGGAAGGTCGAGCAAATCGACAATCGGGGCAAGAAGATGCACAGTCTTCTCAAACGGATCCTATGTTGCCTCGAGAAGAACAAGGAGGGCGCACCCCCTCCATAGGCTTAGATCTTTCTTTTTCCTTTTCGTCTTTAGTAAATTAATGTATGTGTTAGGGCCTTGGGTGAAGAGTGTTACTTCCCCAAGTAGGCTAAGTATTAGGACCGATTTTGGGCCATGATGTGGCCAAGTATGGGGATAGTTGTGGGTGTAGTGGCTGACTTGTAGGCAGTACTTGTGAATGAAATGAAAATTCTAATTATGAATGCTATGTCTGTCTTGAATCGTGTAAAGTATGATAATTATGTCTTTCTTTCTAAACTGTGTTACGCTTGTATGTATATGTCTATATGATAAATCATGTACGCTTGTTTGTGCATGTTTGTATGTGCACGCACATGGTAATAGAAATTCATCACCGCTTATTATCATATGGGCCTCCGCTAGGATACTAACGGACGTCCATTGGCATGTGCAGCTCAATGTCACATCACTTCGATCGAGTGTATACTCGAACGAATCGGGGTGGGGGACCCGAAGATGCTAACACCCCGCAAGGGGGAAACAATGACCCCAGTTCTAGCGGTGAGCGCCCTGAGGTGACGGGGGAATATCCGCTAGGCTCTCACCAAGGGCCATCACTGCCGCCACCTCCCCCCTTGCCGCAGGCCTTACAAAATCAAGATGTAATGCAGCAACTGTTGAGTGCGCTGCAACAACAACAACAAACTCTTACCGCACTTATGGGGGTGATTGCCCAGAGTGCGGGAGGGGTTGCGTCCGCGCCGGTTGCGAGCTCCGATGAGGCTCGAGCGACACTACCTCCCCCTCCTTCGCCAGCTCGACCGATTCAAATTCACCGGGAGGGCATCTTCGAGCGCTTCCAAAAGATGCGCCCCCCGACCTTCGCCGGAACCCACAACCCGGCAGACGCCGAGCATTGGCTTGATCGCATGGAAGAGATGCTTGAGCCTTTCCAATGCTCCGAGGCCGAGCAAGTGGCTCTTGTTGCTTACTCGCTTGAAAAAGATGCGAATTTGTGGTGGAGGAGCGTTAAGCGCACGGTCCCGAGAAACCACGTGTGGACCTGGCAAGACTTTAAGGATCGGTTCTACGAGAAGTACTTCCCGATCACGTACCGACATGCCCAAGAGGCCCTATACTACAAACTACAGCAAGGCAATATGAGTGTCGGGGAGTACGAGACCCGGTTCTCGGAATTATTGAGGTACGCGCCGACCACGGCCACAGATGAGGGGGCGAAATTACGCCACTTTTTGGAGGGACTGCGGCCTGGGATACGCACAAAGATGTGCTGCACCAAGATTACTACTTATGCGGCTGCCTTTGCTAAGGCGCTGGAGTCAGAACAGGACGCTATCCGACTCTCACGCGCCCGCCTGCAAATCGGTGCGCGAGTGAGGCCGGAAACCTCTACCTTCACAACCCCAAGCAAGAGGGTTCGCACAGAACCAACTCCATTGCGCGCCCTGATGCCGCCACCCACCTCAGGTTCCACCCGAACATGTACTTACTGCCTTAAGACAGGGCACACTGAGGGATATTGCTTTGCCAAGATGAAGGACCACAACATCAAACCCTCCACATCAGCAGGCCGTTCTCCAACGGGCACCAACGTGGCACCTTCTGCACATCCAAAGCCACAATTGCAAACTGGGCGAGCTTCGGTTCCCCAAGGTCGGTCACACCCGGCCTCCGTTGCATCTGGGGCTAACCGGGTTCAACAAGCAAGAGTCCACGCGATGATTGCCGACGAGCCGGACACCTCGGGTCCAGTTCCTCGAGCTTTTGAAGGTACCGCCCACATACATGATACTCCCGTGTATATACTGGTTGATACTGGAGCTACTAACTCCTTCATATCATATTCCCTAGTGAAGCGACTAGGACTGAAGACTACAAATATACCGAAAATCTCGGTGATGACTGCCGTAGGGTCCTTCTCCGACTCCACGAAAACCTGCCCCCAATGTACCGTCGTCATTGGTGGGAAGGAAATATGCTTAAATCTAATCGTCGCCAGCATTCGCTATTACGACGTCATCATCGGCATGGACTGGCTAACTACCGTAGAAGCCGAGATAGACTGTGGAGCGAGAAACATGACGGTACAACTTCCAGGAGGAGATTGCTTCACGATCCCTATTCAATTCAGCCACAGGTATCGTGTTCAAATTTATGCCCTGCGCGATGCAGGCTATTTTGATTGTCCGTCTGTGAGCTCAACCCCCGTAGTGCGGGAATTCAGCGATCTATTTCGCGGAGTACCAGGACTCCCACCCCAACGAGAGGTCGAATTTACGATCGACCTGGTGCCTGGCACAACTCCAATTGCCCTACCAGCCTATCGCATGCCCCCGTGTGAAATGGAAGAGCTGAGACGACAGATAGATGACTTGTTGGAGCTCGGGTTCATCCAACCCAGCGTGTCACCGTGGGGAGCCCCGGTCCTCTTTGTTCGAAAAAAGGACGGAACCCTCCGTTTATGCATAGACTATCGGAAGCTGAATAAGGTGACAGTAAAGAATAAATACCCGTTGCCCAGAATCGACGATCTATTTGATCAACTAAAGGGTGCCCGTTACTTCTCAAAGATTGACCTGCAGTCAGGGTACCACCAAGTACGGGTCAGAAAGGAGGATGTGTCAAAAACGGCTTTTAAGACCAGCTTTGGGCACTATGAGTTTCTAGTAATGCCCTTTGGACTCACCAATGCTCCTGCAGTGTTCATGGACTTGATGAATCGTGTCTTTAGGCCATTCCTGTACCGATATGTTATCGTGTTCATCGACGATATCCTCGTGTACTCTAAGAGCCGAGAAGACCATGAGGAACATCTGCGAGCAGTCCTAAACGCCCTTAGAGAACACAAACTGTATGCTGCCTATAACAAGTGTGCCTTCTGGAAGGAAGAAGTAAAATTCCTAGGTCACGTAGTTTCAGCTGATGGTATCGCCGTAGACTGTGCTAAAGTTGCAGCCGTACAGGACTGGGAACAGCCCAAATCCGCAACGGAAGTTAGGAGCTTTCTTGGACTGGCCGGTTATTATCGTCGATTTATCAAGGATTTTTCAAAAATCGCACGGCCACTTACCCAGCTGACCTGTAAAGACGTCAAATACGAGTGGAATGACAAAGCGGAAGTTGCCTTCCAGGAGCTCAAGGACAAGTTAACATCCGCTCCCGTACTGGCTCTACCCGAACAAGGCGTTAAGTACACAGTTTACACCGATGCGTCTCGGGTTGGTCTAGGATGCGTCCTAATGCAAAAGGACAGGGTGATTGCATATGCGTCTCGTCAGTTACGAAAGCACGAGGAGAACTATCCCACTCATGATTTGGAATTGGCTGCCATCATCTTTGCTCTGAAGTTGTGGAGACACTACTTGTACGGGGAAGAATTTGAGCTCTTCTGTGACCATAAGAGTCTAAAATATATATTCACCCAGCGTGATCTGAATTTGAGGCAGCGTCGGTGGATGGAAACGCTTAAGGATTTCAACTTTGATGTATCCTACCATCCAGGCAAGGCAAACCTGGTGGCAGACGCGTTGAGTCGCAAGAGGACGCTGGAAAGTGTAGCCACTCTGATGGTAGAAGAGTGGAATATGGTCGAATGGTTGCAGGATTTTGGTTTGATGTTTAATGTGGAAGGGCCATGTGAACAAGTATTCCATCTTCGTGTGGGGCCAGAACTAGATTGCAGGATCATCGTGGCCCAGGACCGAGATGGATTACTGCGTAAAAAGGACCTAGCGGCCAAGGAAGACAAGTCAGTATGGCGTATTGGGAGTGATGGAGGCCTACGATTCCAAGGCCGCCTTTGCGTCCCAAACGTCTCAGAATTGAAGGAAGAAATCTTGAACTTAGCCCATAAGTCGAAACTGGCAATACACCCAGGGAGTACTAAGATGTACCAAGACATGAAAAGAAACTACTGGTGGGGGAACATGAAACGGGAGATTGCAGACTATGTGTCACGGTGTCTCACGTGCCAACAAGTCAAGGCCGAACACCGACGACCACCAGGGCTACTCCAACCTCTACCCATAGCCGAATGGAAGTGGGACTTCATCTCGATGGACTTTATTTCAGGATTGCCAAGGACTAGAAAGGGGCATGATTCTATATGGGTCATAGTGGACAGATTGACTAAATCTGCCCATTTCCTACCCGTGCGCTCCTCGCACAATACCGAAGAATTGGCGAAGCTATACATTAAGGAAATAGTAAGGCTGCATGGGGTGCCTCGTGTGATCGTGTCGGACCGTGACACCCGTTTCACGTCAATCTTCTGGACTCGAATCCAGCAAGCCATGGGTTCGAAACTGACTTACAGCACAGCTTTCCACCCTCAAACTGATGGCCAGACTGAGCGGGTGAACCAAATATTAGAAGACATGCTCAGGGCATGTGCTTTGGACTTCAAAGATAGCTGGGACGAGTGCCTCCCTTATGCAGAATTCGCATATAACAATAGCTATCAGGCAAGTATTGGCATGGCCCCGTATGAGGCTCTATACGGGCGCCCCTGTAGAGCTCCACACTGCTGGACAGAGATTGGAGAAGGAAAAATTCTCGGTCCAGAATTGGTACAACAAACCTCCCAGAAAATTGATCTCATCAGAAGACGCCTCCAGACTGCACAGAGCCGTCAGAAAAGCTACGCAGATAAGCGACGTCGACCCCTCGAATTTGAAGAGGGAGCTCATGTGTTCCTAAAAATTTCACCGATGAAAGGAGTCCTGCGATTTGGACAGAAAGGCAAATTGACTCCACGATATATCGGACCATTTCAGATTTTGAACCGTGTTGGCGCTGTAGCATACCGACTCGCGCTACCCGACTCCTCTAGCTGGGGTACATGATGTGTTCCACATCTCAATGCTAAAGAAGTATGTGCCGGACCCGTCGCACATTATAAAGTGGGAACGAGTTGAACTTCGAGAGGATGCTACATACATACTTCAACCTGTCCGCATCCTAGATCGGAAGGAACACGTTCTCCGTAGCAAGTCGATCCCATTGGTCAAAGTACTTTGGGCCCACCATTCGGAACAAGAAGCCACGTGGGAAACTGAAACCAGCATGCGAAAGAACTATCCTTACCTCTTCGAAGAACCCAAGAAGGTACGAAATTTCGAGGACGAAATTATTTTTCTTAGGGGGGGAGATTGTAACGCCCTGTAAAATCGCCTTCCTTAGTACTCAAACCCATGCTCGAACCCACTAGACACGTATCACCCTCTAGACGAAAAATTGGCCACACATGACTTAGAGAACTATAGTCTCGTGGTGTCGGGAACTTAGATACGCGCGTAGGAGCTCGTTCCGCCGCCCGTCCTGAGTCTGTTAGGCCCAAAACTTGTTGAGGACCACCCACGTACTGGGCTTGACACTCGTAGGCGAACGTTACGTCGAAATCGGCACCCGAAATCATAAATTGCAGTGTCTTGCAGTTGCACATGGGAGTGCAAGTATACTTGCACAATACCTTTAGTGAGTAATCATTACTCAATTCACTTTTCTTGTATGGGCCCTATGGACCCTTGCATGGCCATGAAATGTGAACCATGGATTTCAAACATAAACCAGCATATGATCCCCAAACATGAGCCCCGATCGACAACCAGTGACCGTTGAACTGATGTCGCTTTAGATCCGGCAATCGCCATGTCCGATCGGTCCCAAATCTTACCCAAACAAGGATCTCAACATGGTAAGGCTATCCAATGGACTGGATTGGCCCAGAGGGGTCAGGTGGGCCCCACATAATTAAATCAGGGCACAGAATGCCACTTTTATACAACTTAAAACATTGGGGGCTATATGTCCCAATTCCCCAACCTTTATAACCTATTTTTCTCAGCCCATTCTCTCATTTCTAACCTAATTTCTGAGAAAAGGGGTGTGTGGGTGAGAAAAGGGAGGAGTTGTGAGAGAAGGCTTCTCAAGTGAAGCCCTTGCATGCTACCCTATCCGGACCTAACCGCCTCTACATCCTCAAGCCGGCTTCTCTCGTGATTGGAGATCTTCACGGACGTTTGTAGCAGTAAGTCCATCATAAAATCCCCATCTTCTCTAGCTCCTTACCTAGGTTTTCCCATTTTTCCTGATTTTCCAACACCCCCTTGCAGGATTTTGCTAATCCTCCTTCAAACCAAGGTGTGTATCATTTACCTATGTGTTGCCTTGCAACCAATGCCTACAATGGTAGTTGATTCTTTCAATTTCCAAGTTAGGAAGATGGATTGTAGCTAGGGAAATTCGTTGCCTAGGGATTTAGATGCTAGGTGTGTGCTAGGGCCATTTGCATGCTCATATCATCCTACACATGTTCTCATTATGCAAATCTTCTATGCTAAGATGTCTTAGAAATTATACTAATATGTGATAGCTGAGATTTTAGTATTATATGTTTTGTAACTTGATTATGCATGAGCTGGGGAATCGGGAAGTGTTTGGGATGACGGATAGTAGCTTCCGACCCGGTAAGTACAGTAGTTGAGGCGGCCGCACCAGGTCGGCAGCCTCGGGAGCGGGGTGGTCGACTATGGCGGAAGACGGGGCGATCGACTGTGGTCAAGGACCACGCGGGCGGTATATGCTCAAGGTCGGTCTTCCCTTCACTTCCCCTAGCCGAGGACCCTGGCCCACCACCGGGTCGGGTGGCAATATATGTACCGAGTGTTTGAATGTATTTCTGTCACTTATGTAGAATCCATGTACCTGCGCACCTTTGATAAGCCCACTAGAAAGCATACGGCGTACCGATCCCTCAAGACTCATGAGCCGGGAATGGTGGTATGGGCCCTATTCCCGTGCTGTCGGCCTACGCTGGGGTGATGCCTCCCCGTAGTGTCCATTGAGCACCGTAGAGGTGACACACCTACTACTCGACTATGGGATAGGGCGATGTACCCTATTCCGCCTGTGTTGGGCGTGTCTGACGAGTCGCGGCCAAACCAGGTACCTCGGGGGCTGTGGACCCGAGATAGGATCGAGGGGCTACTGGCTGTGACCTGCGTTCGCCCCGCAGGGAGTCAGGTGGTCCCAGTCGGCCAAATTGATAGAACGTGGGTGCAGGGGCTTCGCCAATCGGCTGTGTGATAAAATGACTTAATTAACTACTCGGCTAATCATGTATAGTTAAGCATGGCATACATTGTCTGTGCGGGTGGAGTGGTGGTGCCACCCACTGGCGGCTGTGACAAGCATCGGCGATCGGGCATGCATCTGCATTACATGCACTCATCTCACTTAATAACCATGCTTGTGATGCTGTGCTATTCTTTGATTCTGTTATTGGAAAATGAAATTATTATCTATATTGTTTGTATTGGTGAATGTGTAACCTAAGGAAATGAAACCACTGAGTTGGCCACTCACTCCCCTTTCTGGGGTGGTGGTTTAAACCACCAACCAGATGACCCATGTGACCCAGGTATACAGGAGGCGGTCGAAGCGACCGACTACGTAGAACTCGGAGAGGACGCCGACGAGTATCTTCAGTACACAGACGAACAGGACTATTAGGGTTGTGGCGTCGGGAGTATTCTTTTGGGGTTTTGCGCCTGTTCGGCATTGTTGTACAGCTTTTTGGGGCAGTATATTCTGAACTTGTTCTAGGGGACCCAATGGGCCCCAATATGAGGGATACAGTCTATGTACTTTTTTTGACCCATATATGATATACATGTTCCTCATTCTTTTGGAAATGCTTTGCCCATGATTAAGTTGTTTATGCTTGGTTAAATCTACAATTCTGCAGTTAACTATAATGCACTCATGCATCGCATAATGTGGAGCCCGGGATATCGGGGGCCGAGGGCAACCACGGACCCTGGCATCCGGGGTGTCACAACTAGCCCACTCAATAACAATCTGTTTAGCCTTCCAGAACTGCATGGAAGACTTACCTCATAATCTCCTACAATAACGCTGAAGCCATATAGCCCAAACCATAGCCAATAAGATGAACTGCCAAAGAAGTCCTCTCACCCTCCTTCCAATGGCCTTGCCATTCATGAAAAAGATCCCCAATTGAGCACAAGATTTACCCAATCGACACCAAATAGCTTGAAGAATTTCCAGCAGATTTCCAGAGCAAAAGAACCATGCAAAAATAAGTGATCCACCATTTTATAATCTTCAAGGCATAAGATGCTGCCATTTGGAATAGCCATCTTCATGTCCCTCGAGTAAGCCATGACCACTTTGTTCCTGCCAACCACCCACATGTAGGGGCAAGTACTTCCCAATAAGATAGATAGGTCCAGAGTCCCAGGAGAAGGATGAGAAGCAATTGCTGAATAGAAGGATTTAATCGTGAAGCTCCCCAAACAAGCAAGGCGCCACACCACTTAGCTAGGCCCACCTAAGACATACCATCTTGTTCGTGCAGCTTCCCAATGACAAAAAAAGGTTATTACATGCATGCTGGTCATTATATAGACCTTCAAAAATAAAAGAAAACCAAGAGTAAAAGGAAACTCACAACATAACATTGTGTATGGCCTGATTTACATTCAACCCTTGTGGATGGGTATTTTGTCAATTTCATTACTAAAAGGGACACTAATGTCAAAATCCATTAACCGTGTCTCAGAGTATCACATGATTCCTCCTCATGTGCCATCATTTGCAGCCCACTTTAGACCTACTTACAATGCACAAAATGGAAGTTGGGGCGTATTGCATCAACTCCCTCGACTTGGAAGAACTAGGCTCTATCAAGCTGATTGTACAACTCATAGAGCTCTTACTATGTGTTACAAATCTTCAACAGTAAGCCATGCAAAATCAGATCTTTGTAGACCTTTCCATTCTACATGTGGAAACCATGCAATACCGCACAAGTTTGATCACCTCATCAAATTGCAATGCTAGCATGGTCTTCTGCGTTCTCGTCTTAATAACATCAAAGTCCGGGTTTAGATCTTCCATGTTAAAGATAGGGTTGATCTTTAGTTCGAGTGGAAGCTCGACAAAATGTGTTTCTTCCAAGTTGCTTCAGGACATAATAGGGACCTGAGTTTCTAAAGTGGAGCTGTTGTAGGATCTCGTTGGAAACCATTCAAGTTTAAATTGAGCAAAGCATCACTGAATATCATCCTGACCCTTGTAAGTTTCATTACTGTTCTCGATCTAGAAGAAAGAATGGAAGGAGAATGGGAGAGAGAGAGAGAGAGAGAGAGAGAGAGAGAGAGAGAGAGAGAGAGAGAGAGAGAGAGTGGACAGCTATCTAATGCTCGCACGCCTCCACCACTCTTGTTTTATTAGTAGGGCTTCACTTAAAGGGGGAAATTACAAAAATACTCTTACACCAAGAAACAAAAATAAGCACACTACCATAGACTCAAAAGGTCATGTGTACTCAACCCATACACAAAGACTAGACCCAAACATGATGGTGACACGTGTGATTATGTCACACGTATGGACACGTCACATGTGTCCACATCACACGTGTCACCATTCTAACACTCCCCTTCAAGCTGGGGGCATATATATCATAAATGACCAGCTTGTCAAAAAACCTGTCCAGATGAGCTCAACTTAAAGCCTTTGTGAACATATCAGCAATTTGATTTTCAAATTTGATGAACAATGTGGATATTTCCTTGTTTGCGACCTTCTCTCTCATGAAGTGGCAGCCTACTTCAATATGCTTGGTCCTCTCATGATAAACTGGATTATTGGCGATATGTGATGCAACTAAATTATCACAACATAGGTTCATGGTAGTATCAACCACAAAACCTAACTCATACATTTCAGCCACACAAGTTCACGCATGGTATGGGCCATGGATCTATACTCTTCTTTTGCACTAGAACAGGCAACAACTTGTTGCTTCTTACTTTTCCAGATAATAAGATTACCTCCTACAAAGGTATAGTAACCTGTGGTGGATTGCCTATCTGAAGGAGATCCAGCCCAGTCTGCATCAAAGAATCCTTCCACTCTAAGATGTCCATTTCGCTTGTAGAGAATTCCACGACCTAGGGTACCCTTCTAATATTTTAGTATGCGTACCACAGCTTCCATATGAGATACGCGAGGTGCTTGCATAAATTGACTTACTACACTGACTGGATAAGCTGTGTAATAGCTAAATAGATCAATTTCCCAACCAACTGGCAATATCTACCTAGATCATAAAAAAGGTCTCCTTCATCTGTACTTAACTTGGAGTTTGTGTCCATGGGAATTGTAACCGGCTTAGCCCCCAGTAAACTTGTCTCTTCTAACAAGTCCATAACATATTTCCTTTGCAATAAATTAATTCCGAACTTTGATCGAGCTACCTCAATACCCAGAAAGTGTCGAAGATAGCCTAAATCCTTTGTACAGAGGTTTTGCTGCCTGAACTTCAACTCAAATATGCCTTTACTATCATTTCCAATAATACAGACTTTATTAACCATCCACCCCCCCCCCCCCCCCCCCCCCCCCCTCGAGCAACAAAGCTAGGCGATTGCTCCATGTACACTTCTTCAAGTAAATCGCCATGAAAAAACGTGTTCTTTACATCCAGTTGATATAGGGGCCAATCCAAATTTGTAGCAATAGATATCATCACACAAATTGAATGAAGCTTGGCCACCGGGGAAAAGGTTTCAAGTTAGTCAATTCCAAACGTTTAAGTAATTTTGCCACTAGACGAGCCTTTAAACAATTCACAGTGCCATCAAACTTGTACTTTGGGGTACATACCCATTTGCACACTACTGCATGCTTTCCTACAAGTAATTTAGCCAAAGTCCAAGTTTGATTTTGATGAAGCGCGGCCATTTCTTCTTCCATAGCTCTTTTCCACCCATCAGAATGTAGAGCCTCCTGAAATGATCGAGGGACAGACACAAACGACAAGGACAAAGCAAACTGCCAAAATGAAGGTGATAAACCATTCAATGAAACAAAATTGAAAATAGGATGTAGAATACAAGAACGTATACCCTTTCGAACAGCAATAGGTTGATCAACTTCATTCAGCAAGTCTGGTGAAGACTAAAGAAGAGGATCTTCAGACGGATTAGGAGAACTGGCAAAGGGCACATTGCTAGGTGCTTCAGTACTTCTCTTGGAATGTCTGGAGTAAACCTGCAACGACGGAAGATTGGGACGTGACTCTGTGGCTTGCTTTCCTAGTAAATCTATGTCTGTCACCACAGGAAGTGTGGTAGAGTTTTTGAAATACTGCAACATCTTTCCATCACCAGAGAAATATGGAGTAAGGTCTTCAAGTCATTACACCCTCGGTTTCATAGGCGGAACAGGGACACGAGAGAAGCTTGGGTACAGAGATGGAGGTTACGGAAGGAGAGGCAGGCAGGGAGATTTTCGTTATGGCGAGGAATAGTTTCTCTGCAAAAGATGAGGGATTTCAGGGGTTCGATTACAACGCCGCTAGTCCGACGAGGGAGATGCAGTTGGAGTTGGCAGCGGGAGAAGATGAAGGTGAGATGTTAGACAAAGCCCTAGTTGTCACTCCCCTTTGCTTGAAGAAAAGCTCAAAGGAAAAGTTGCTGCCGGCATTGACTGGATATATGAAAGATTTCAGTTTACTTGGAAGGGGAAGACAGTCGGGAGCAATTTCAGTTGAGCAGTTTGAGTGGCCGAAAGATCCGTTGCTGAGAATGGGCAGCTTGGCGGGGTTGTCTTTCGGAACAAGGGACGAAGATGTTCTCGATTTTCTACAGTTTGCTAAGGTCAAAGCTACTCAGAGGCAACATGAGGAGTCAGAGACGAGACCAAGGAAGACCCCCAGAGGTATCAGAGAGTTGCTGAGGCTAAATTGCTCTATTAATTATGATCATTCGGCGAAATCAAGTGGAGGCAAAAGGAAGAGATCGCGGAAGGTGGGTGCCCAATGTTGATCTTGTCGTGGAATGTGCGGGGCTTGGGAAATAGGGGAAAGAGGGCCCAAGTGAAGAAAATGTGCGAAAGATCGAAAGCTGACATAATTGCAATTCAAGAGACGAAGTTGTGAGCCATGGATTCGAGGGTGGTCTCATCTGTGTGGGGGGTAAAAAACTTCGATTGGATAGCTGTTGATGCGTGTGATTCTGCGGGAGGGATTCTAGTGGCATGGAAATCTAATATCTGGAAGAAAGTGGACAGTGTCTATGGGTTTTTCTCTACTTCTGTTTTGCTACAGGACCAATCTTCAGATTTTCAATGGGCCTTCTGAGCAGTGTATGGTGGTCCGTGTAGGGCTACCTCGCGCGAGGCGTTTTGGGATGAGCTGAATTCTATCAAAGATAAGTGGCAGGTTCCCTGGTGCATTGGAGGACTTTAACGTGGTTCATTTCTCCTTTGAGAAATCAAAGGGTGGGAATGTTACCAAAAGTATGTCTTCTTTTTTCAGACTGGGTTAATGGCTATGAGCTGGTCGATCTGCCATTGAGTGGGGCAAAATATACCTGGACGAATGGGTCGGGTGAAGCGGTTATGTCCCGGCTTGATCGTTTTCTCATTTCCAACGATTGGCTGCAATGATTCCCTTTGGTGCTTCAGAGTGGATTGCCTAGGCTGGTTTCCGATCACAAGCCAATCACGCTTGAAGTGTCTGTAGATGATTGGGGTCTCGAGCCCTTCAGATTCGAAGCGGCCTAGCTTCAGGTGGAGGGCTTTGTGCAGAAAGTGGAGGACTGGTGATCTTCATTTCAAGTGGAAGGATATGCAGGGTTTTAGACTTCACAAGAAATTGAAGCTGCTGAAAGAAAAGCTCAAGAGTTGGAATAAAAAGGAGGCAGGGAAGAGGGAGGCAGAATTTGATATCATGTCCAATGAAATTAGAGAGCTTGATGCTACTGAGGAAGAACTAGGGCTGACAGCTGAAGACAGGGCCACAAGGGAGAAGATTTATAGGAGTCTTGAGCTAAAAGCAAAGGAGGAGGAGATCAAGTGGCGCCAAAGGTCAAAGCAGGTTTGGCTGAAAGTGGGAAACAAAAATACCTGGTACTTTCATAGTATTGCTAGTGCTAGGGCTCGGGTCAAGAGAATTTCCCGCTTGGAGGTTGATGGGAAGATGATCCAGGACAAGGATAAGATTTGTGAGGCTATTGTTTCCTTTTTCAAAGGGTTGCTGACCTCGGACGGTCGATTGAAGCCGGGGCTGGACAATCTCCACTTCGCTAATTTCTCGGCGGCAAATATGGATTTTCTTGAGAGTCCCTTTACTGACGAGGAAGTGTGGACTGCTTTTTCGTTGATGTGGCCCTTGGTCTTGACGGTTTTCCTATGCTCTTCTTCCAGAAATTATGGTATATTGTAAAAAAGGATGTGCTGGACTTTATCTTAGAATTTGCTGAGAATGGGAAAATTTTGTCAGAAATAGGGACGTCTTTTATCTCTCTTATTCCTAAGGTGGAAGGGGTTGTTCGGCTTAAGGACTTTAGGCCAATCAACCTAGTTGGGGGCCCTTACAAGATCGTGGCCAAGGTGCTTGCGACAAGAATCAGTGCGGTGCTCAAAGGAGTTATATCGGAAAATCAATCAGCTTTTAGGACAGGCCGCAAAATTCTGGATAGCGCTCTTATTGCTCACGAGTGCATTGATTTCAGGCATAAGGAAAAGAAGAGTGGTCTTGTATGCAAATTAGACTTTGAGAACACTTATGACCACGTAGATTGGGTATTTTTAGACTATTTGCTTGGAAGAATGGGGTGTGGCGAGAACTGGAGAACCGGGATTAAAGCGCACGTCCAATCTCCACTTTTCTCCATTTTGGTTAATGCCTCTCCTAGAGGTTACTTAAAGGCCTCCAGCAGGTTGAGGCAAGGGGATCCTTTATCGCCTTATATGTTTGTAGTGGATGGGGAGGCGCTAAGTAGGATACTCAGTAAAGGGATCATAATGGGCTTGTTTAATGGCTTCTCGGTTGCTAGGGACAGATTTTAGATTAGTCATCTTCAATATGCAGACGATACCTTGCTTTTCTGTGAGGCTTTCGACTTTGTTGTGGATAATCTTAGGAAGCTTACAGTTTGTTTTGAGGCAGTTTCTGGGCTGAAGATCAATGTTGCCAAGTTGGAAATGCTCGGAATCAATACGGAAAAGGAAAAGCTTCGTAGGCTAGCTTCGGTGTTTGGATGCAAGGTTGGATTTTCCCCTCTTCCCATTTGGGTCTTCCCCTTTGTTATGGGAAACCTTCCAAACATCTTTGGGATAGGGTGATCAAGAGATTTGAGAGGAAGCTGGCTACGTGGAAGAGTCGATATCTAACCTTAGGGGGTCGACTAACTCTTATTAAGGCCGTTTTGGCTAACTTGCCTCTGTATTTCATGTCTCTGTTTAAATGCCCCAAAGCTGTGATTAACAGACTTGAGAAGATCGGAAGGGAGTTTTTGTGGAGAGGAAATGCTGAGGGGAAGAAATCCCATTTGCTTAGATAGGAAGAGGTTTGCAAGCCATATAAAGGTGGCGCCGGCATAAAATCATTAGAAGTTATGAATTTGGCCCCTTTGGGTAAGTGGATATGGAGGTCTGGGTCGGAAAGGGGAAGATTGTGGAGGGAGTTGATCACCCACTGATATGGTATGGGTGAGGGAGAGTGGTCTTCTAAGCATTCCTCCCTTTACAGGGCCTCAACTTTATGGAAAGCAGTGGCGTCTACAGAATTGCTTATCCGTCAGGGTGTATCTTTCTCGGTGGCAAATGGTCGTTGGGTCCGTTTTTGGGAAGATGTGTCGTGAGGGAATCAATCTCTAGCAGAGCAGTTCCCCTCTATTGCCAGGGTAGCCTGTGATTGGTCCATGATGGTGGTGGATTGTTTCTCATGGAATGGAAGGTTGGTGGTGTGTTCTCCTCCATGTCGTAGAGGTCTCGCGGAAAGTGAAGAGGAAGAGTGGATTGAGCTTTTAAAGACCCTCTCTAAAGTGAAATTGGTCGATCGATTGGAAGATGCGATGATATGGAACAACAGTGCCAATGGTGCATTCTTGGTTAAGTCCCTTGCTTGTGTGATCGGGGCTTCTAATTCTACCTTTACGTCGCCTTCTTTCTTCCAATGGTCTTATGGGGCCCCTCCTTGTGTTTCAGCTTTTGGGTGGTTAGTTGGGAGGAAAAGAATCCTTACCATTGATAATTTGTAGAGAATGGCAGTCATCCTTCCCAATATCTGCCTCATGTGTATGATGGATGGAGAGACCATTGATCATATATTCATTCATTGTTCCTTTGCGAGCAAGATCTGGAGTCACTTCCTTGCTCGGTTTAGTATGTATTGGGTGATGCCGAGATGTGTTGAGGACCTATTTTGGACATGGCATGGAAGTGGAGTGGGAGGGAGTGGGAAAGCCAAATGGAGACTCACTATTATGGTTGTCATTTGGTCTATATGGGGAGCTGGAAATCAGCAATGTTTCAAAAATAAACTTTCAAAGGTTAAAGAGGTTATATCGAGGGCTGACGCTCTCTTGGGTGATTGGTCTATGTTTGCTAAGTCAACCAAGGTTGTCTTAAAGGGTTTTCTTCTTGTCTTTTTCTTTTGTATTCTTTCCTCGCTTTTTAAGAGTCTTTAATAAAATCATCACCTTTCAAAAGAAAAGAAAAAAAAAAAAAAACCTGATGCAGGATGCCCAAATTATGATGCATGTTCATGACATATATGATCCAGTGGAATAACAAAATAATAACAGTAAAAATTTCAGCATCTATCATCATAATCTAGGAAAATTAGAAAAGAAACATGCAATAATGCGGGCCATTATCACAATCACATGGTGTGGGATTCAATTAATGCGTGGAATGGATCCAGCGAGGAATGGAACCTCCCGATCTTGCATGGTCATAACCCAATCGCCCAATGGGATTCACTAGTCCGGGAGATCAAAGGATTTCTTGGATTAGAGAATTCGAAAATCTGAGAAATTAGGGTTTGGATCAAATCTCAGATTTAGGATTGTGGGAATCAACAAAATTTAGGTTTAGAATAAAGAGGAGAGATAAGAAGTTACCTTGAAGAAAGTTGGAGGGGAAAGGAAGAAGAAAGAAGAAGAGGGTTGGAGAAGAAGAGATGAAATCCACACACACAGAGAGAGAGAGAGAGAGAGAGAGAGAGAGAGAGAGAGAGAGGAGGAGGAGGAGGAGGAGGAGGCAACCAAAAGGCTTTCATTCAATATTCAATAACTCATGTCGAGTTTAGGGCTTAGCCCTCTTAAATAATCACTAAGAAAGAAGAAAAAGACTAAAATAACCTTAAACTTGAGTAAAAACATCTCGCACGGTGGTCGGGCATGACTTCGAGCGCCCAATCGGTAGCCCGAAGACATCCAAAAACGTCCAGCGACTAAAACACATAAGCGGCTGAATTTCGGGCACCCGAAGCGCCCGAAGACAGTGAAAATCCAGCAAGCCAGTCCAGTTTTCCAGTCGAGTCTTTGTCATCCTACACACGTCTTCCCAATGTGGGGTCTTCTATGTACCAAACCACATGTGTAGGGTCTTCAATGCTCCTCAATGATCACCTAGCCACAAGGAAGATGCTTGTAGTGCGCACTTTCTTCACTGATAGACTTTGAAGGGTCTGATGTCCTCATCAACTATGCATGCATCATAATTAGGTCATCCTACATAAAAACAGAAGCTGCAAAAATGATTCTAAGCTAGGAGAGAAAAGCCTAGTTTCTATGACCCTGTCTACTTAGATGATCCGGATGCAGATAATGAGTGGCTCATAGAGACGAAGGACCCGATCTTTATTGGTGAGGAGATGACAAGGACTCAAGATGAAGATGTCACATTCAAATCGGCACCTGAAGAAGGTACTTCCACTCGAAGGCAAAGGAGGAGGGCGAGCAGTAACAGTCAGCCGGTGAAAGAGATTGACAAGATAGAAGGAGATAATCAAGTTGAAGATCAACCATTGGATGTTGAAAAAGTACTAGTGCGTACAGATAATGAAGAAACAAAGGAAGATGAAGTATACGTCAAAAAAGGAGATAGATATCTGTGCACTAAATCCTTACCACATAATCATTTTTCATTTCTTATTGGCAAGCTATGCATGATAGACATTCGTGCACCAGCTTGAAGGGGAGTGTTGAAAATTGTATTTAGGCCCATGAGTCTCTCTCATCTTTGAGCTTGGGTCCTATTGTGTTGAAAAGCATGTAATTGGGTTTTTGGGCCAAACCCACAATTTGGGCTTTGAAGCCCACACGGTCCATACACGGATTGGGATAGAATAAAATAAGGAGATGAGGTAGGGTTTGCATATGCAACCCATCTCACCTCCCTCCCTCTCCAAGCCTCTCTTATTCTCTCCTCTTCTTATCGCCTTTGTGATTGAGACACAACAGAAGCCCCTGTAAATCATCCCACATTGGGGACATTTACATCATTCAAACAAAGCATAAGAAGAGGTACACACATGGTTTTTGGTCTTTTATAGACCCTTCTACATAAAGAGTTGTGAAAGATTTGGGTTCGTTATTTTAGGCCTAAAACACATCCTAAATCAATAAAAGATTGACACCTAAACTCCAAATACAAAAATGGAAATAAACAAATAATAATTGAATCTAAACAAAGAGGAAACTCCCGAAATAACCAGGTTGTTTTACATCCACCCATCTGTAGGGACAAGCTAGTCATTTTTGTTCTTTAATGAGGGCAATTATGTGCCTTATTCAGCAACTGGTTCACTTTCTTACAATGTCCCTTGCATGTGAGGTCATGTGGGTCCCACTTTAGATCTTCTTTGGTATGCATATGAGACTGGAGACTGATTGCATCACTTACTATTCACTAAAATGGTAGCCACCTATCATATTTCGAATGGCAAAGACCCTAAGCAACTACTGTGACACTACAGCCACCTTGGCTGCACCTATGGCTGTCAGAATCGAGGAAGATGAAAAGGCAGATATCTAGCATACTAATTAAACTAAGAAAGCTGCTTTGTGAATGATACTTACTCCTTTATCAGTCCGGCTACTTCTAGCCCACCCAACTTTGTGCAGATTGCCATAATTACTATCACGGATTCCACCTGCCTTAAAGATAGCAGTTTCCAATTCTGCTTCAATGGCTACATAGCAAGATTGTAATGCTTTAGCAAGAAAAGGAAAAAAGAAGAAAAGAAAAGAAAAAAATCATGTTAAGCTGGTTAAGTGCATAATTTCATCAATATTTTTGTTACTTGGACAAGAAATAAGCAATAAGCAAACGAACAAAAACGATGCTTGTAATCATATGTCATGAATGATCAAACATTCTTTCAAGACCTTAAAAACTGTATGGACAGGGAAGCACGTCTATTGTCATGAAGCTGAGGTCCTTCAGAAAACATTTGAAAGCTTTTCAGAGGCTTAACAATGTAAATTACTTGCAAGTTCCTAATATTACGGCCAGTTTTGTTCAAATATCAAATTCCCATTCCTTCATAAAAGTCATACTACTGATAAGAGTCTCAACACAAATTACTCCAACAAATAATCTCCAGAATTAACTTCTGTACTATATTGATAACCTAATGCAGTTAGCTTAGTTCCTTCAAAAACAAAAACAAGAAACAGAACTTCCCTATGGCATCTTCATGTAAGTCCTATTAGGGGTCATTTGGCAGCATGGATTCGGTTTCTAACTTAATAATCCAAATCATGGATTTTTTATTCTTTCAATTGCACTTTGCAGCTTGCATTTTCAATCTTGTGGAATCCATAAACTATGTTTGGCAACCTGGATTTTGACTTAAGGGGGGCTTTAAGAGAGCACTTATAACATTTGGAGAAGATTGAAATCCAGGACTTTTACACCCCCACTGTTACTGTTCTATTTCTAAAGTGGCCCTTCTGAGGATTTTGAATCCAGGTTGGATTTCAAATCCATGATTTTGGGGGCTGCCAAACATGATTTGGATTGAAAATCCTGGAATCGAAATCCATACTGCCAAATGAACCCTTAGCTACATCTCCATGGTATTTTCTTCAAAACCATTCTTCTTGTTCTATTGAAAAGCATCTTGATATAGGTTATATGACACTAATCTTAAATCCCTACTTCCTGACTCCCAAAACATTTTAGGAGAACCTGGCAGGATTGCACAAAGTTCTGTTATGGACAAGACCAAAAATATACAATTTTCTGAAGAGAAAAAGATACCAATCCTTGAACCTTTGACCATGTGGAAGTCAAGCAAGAAGCAACCGCTAAAATAAAGTGAAGGGTTGGTAAACATCTACAATTCTTTTCTTTCTTTCTTTCTTTCTTTCTTTTTTTCTTTTTTTGGCAAAGGAAAGAAACAAGAAATCCTTGTAAAGTTAGTCCATTACAAATGATTAGGACTTGACTAGGGAGTGAACTATGAGTTGCGTTATTGACCTTAAACAAACCATAGCAAATAATCTGATGCAGGATGCCCTAATTATGATGCATGTGTATGAACATATATAATCCAACGGAGATAAAAGACAATAATAACCTAAAAATTCAACATTAACCATCATAAACTAGAAAACTACAAAGAGACATGCAATGGAGCGGGCCATCATCACAACCACTAAGTGAGAAATTCAAATAATGCATAGGTTGAATCTGGCGAGGGATAGAACCTCCCGATCTTGCATAGGTCATACCCAAATATCCAATGTAAATCAATAGTCCAAGAGATCAAGGATTTTCTTGGATTAGGGATTTGAAAATCTGAGAAATTGGGATTTTGAATCAATTCTCAAATTTAGGATTCAAGGATTAGGGATAATGGAGATAGAAACAGAAGGAAGAAGAACTTACCTTAGAGGAATGTTGGAGGGGCATAAAAAGCAAGGAGAAGAGGATTAGAGAAGAAGATGAAATTCCAAGAGGGAAAGAGAGAGGGGAAGGAGGCACCAAAAAGGTTTTCTTTCATTAATCAATAGCTTAATGAAAAAGGTTTAGGATAACACCCTTATAAAATTCGGAATTAACATAATTACCAAAATACCCCTACTAACAAAATTTTTAAAAAAAAGACATTCGCACAAAAAAATGTGCACACACTGACCCAAAACTCAAATAAGTAAAAATGCATATAATAAACGCAAATCTAAGATGCCCCGATGGCCTCCGATGATGGCATGATGAAAGTAGGCCACGACGAACCAATAGTCCGATCACATCATCATCGCGATCCAACGGTCTGATCATCTCCTCCAAGCAACTTACACGTCTTCCCAAGGTGGGGTCTTCTCAAATGTCTCGGACTACATGTGTAAGGTCTTCGATGCTCCTCAAGTCATCACGAACGATCCAGGCCCGTCATCATCAAGCCATAAAGATATAGGTGTCACTCGCCTCCTATGCTGATAAACCCTAAAGGGCCTGATGTCCGCATCATAATCAGTCCCAACAACCGTGACATTAAGATTTGATCCTTTAAAACCAAATTGTGCGAATATGAAAATTGACTAACACTCCTCTCAAGTCCGAGTAAATGTGAAATTGGTTTGACCATTAGGAAAAAGATTCTGAACTTTAGCTAACCTTTCAGATTATATATTAGTGTTTTGAGTTATTCAGTATCAGTTCTAAGTCAACAATCAAATATTTTCAAGAACTTTGATCAAATTTTTTCAGGTTTTGTGAGAAAATAAAACTGAAATACCCTTCTTACTCAACTAATTTCAGGATAAAAAAGAGTCTACTACAAATATCAAGTAAAAAAGGACATGTTAATTCAAAACGATGTGTGCTAGTAAAACAACCAAACTAACCATTTCCCTTAACCACATGTCTTAGTGGAAGTTGAATAATATGGTTAAAATGTTGGGAATAGAATCTTTCCCAAATGTCCTCGAAAGTTGAAACACATAGTCGATTCACAGAAACTATTCATTTTCCTTTCAATAAAGTGGTTAAAATGTTGGGAACAGAATCTTTCTAGGATGTCCTCGAAAGTTGAAACACAGAATCATTTTCCCCGATGTCCTTCAAAGTGGAAACACAAAGAATCATTTTCCCCAACGTCTTCAAAGTTGAAACATACATAGTCAATTCACACACGCGCGCGCGCGCACGCATACACGCACACGCACACACACACACGCACACACACACACAAAGAATCATTTTCCCCAATGTCCTTCAAAGTTGAAACATATATAGTCAATTCACATTTCCCAGATGTCCGCACATAATTATTTTCCTAGATGTCCTTGAAAGTTGAAAAATATATAATCAATTCCAACAAACATGCACACACACACACACATAGGTATATTCATCTTGGGTTATTTTGGTTGACAAAGTTGTTCAACAAGATTGCAAAATCGGAGAAAATGCTAGACAAAGGAAGGAAAAGTGCCATGGTACCTATTTATAAGAATGAAGGAGACATACAAAATTGCACTAGCTATCATGAGATTAAACTTATGAGCCATATTATGATGCTTTGGGAAAGAGAGATTGAACAAAGAATAAGCCATAAGACAAATGTATCAGAAAATCAGTTTGGTTTCATAATAGGGAGGTCTACCACTGAAGTTATTTTCCTACTTAGACAATTGATGGAGAAATATAGGGACAAGAGAAAGGATCTCCACATGGTCTTTATTGACTTAGAGAAAGATTATTCTAGGGTCCCTAGAGAGTTAATCTGGTGGGTGTTGGGAGAGAAAAGAGTTTTAAGAGGATACATTGACATGATTAAGGATATGTATGAGGGGGCAGTAACAAACGTAAGAACTCCTAATGGATAGACAAGTGAGATCTCAATTATTGTAGGCTTGCACTAGGGGTTGGTGATGTAGGATGCCCTAATTATGATTCATGCTCATGAACATATGTAATCTAGTGGAAATAAGTAGCAATAATAATCCAAAATTCAGCATCTACCATCATAAATTAAGAAAATCATAAAAGAGGCATCCAATGGAGCGGGCCATGATCACAATCACGAAGTATGAAATTCAAATAATGCCTAGGTTGGATCCGGCGAGGGATGGAACCTCCCGATCTTGCATGGTCATAAGCCAATCGAACAATGGGGTTCACTAGTCCGGGAGATGAAAAGATTTCTCGATTTAGATAATCGAAAATCTGAGAAATTAAGGTTTTGGATCAATTCTCAGATTTAGGGCTCGACGATTGTGAGATAATGGAAATAGAGAAAGAAGGAAGAATAATCTTACCTTAGAAGAATGTTGGAAGGGCAAAAGAAGAAGGAAGAAGAAGAAGATTAGAGAAGAAGAGGAAGATCTACAGAGAGAGAGAGAGAGAGAGAGAGAGAGAGTAAGGAGGCAACCAAAAGGCTTTCTTGTCATTAATAAACAACTAACGACGAGTTTAGGGCTTAATCCCCTTAAATAAGCACTAAAAGACAAGAAAAGACTAAAAACCATCAATACTTTAAGTTAAAGCAAACTAAAAAAAATAGTTCACGCGATGGTCGAGCGCCCGATGACCAGTTGGTCAGGCGCCCGGTGGAAGTGAAAAACGTCCAATAAGTAAACTGGCAGATCAGATGAATTTTAGGCGCCCGGTGACACTTGGTCGGGCGCCCGACGGTCCAGAAACATCGGGATTGCCGACGGCCCAAAAGCGTCAGGAAAGCCATCGGGAATCTGAATCTTCTGTTTTTCTGCAACATTTTTCTTGTTACTTTTACACGTCTTCACATGGTGGACCCTTCTCAAATGTCCCAAACCACATGTGTAAAGTCTTTAATGCTCCTCATGTCGTCACAAATGATCCAAGCCCTTCATCGGGCCAAAGAGATGCATGCGTCGCTCGCCTCCTACGCTGATAAACCCTAAAGGGATTGATGTCTGCATCATTCTCCTCGGCTGAGAAGAACTCGACTCCGACGAGTTAAAACTCGTGTGGCGCTCTAGCAAAAATCCGGATCAACGTTCTGCAACTCCACTTCAGTCGACCACGTAGATTTTGACGATGGTCTATTCTTCCATTTGACAAAATACCTTTAGAAAACTCCGCCTCTCGTGGAAACTATCTCTTCATCCACAACTTCCTCAATTTTTTCTTTGCGATCAATAGGTGGGGGAAGGGGTGTAGTGGGTTGTGAAGCAAAATCATAAAATGGCCACGAAAGGGAAGAATGACCAGTGGTAAGATTCGTAGAACGGAGTAGATCTTCCACATTAAACGTTGGATTAATGCCCATTTCAAGTGGGAGGTCAATTCGATACGCGTTGGACCCAATTCTTTGCAGTATTTTGAATGGTCCAGCACTACGTGCTTGTAATTTCTTAGCGGTGCCCTGTGAGAACTGCTCTGGCCTTATCCTCACCATTACATAGTCTCCTTCCTGAAAATATTGTGATCTACGATGAGAGTCAACTAAATATTTATAACTATCATTGCTTTTATTAATCCGTTGTCTAATATATGTATGCAATTCATGAATGTGTCGTGCAAATGCATTGGCTAACTCTGAAGACCTCTGGGTGACAGACATGGGTGAAACTAAAGAACACTCTAAAAAAGTAACGGACTCGAAATAAACAATCCTATGAAGATAAACAACCCTATGATCTAGAACTTGAAAAACTGTAACAAAAGGACACTTCTCATGGGTGACACATAATTTCTCATTATGAGTATTATAAACAAGGATGATGTTCAGGTACCCCAACACTTGAGAACACACGCTATTGATACCAAGTCTTAAGCAGATCTTGGCATCAGTCATTATGTCCAAAATGTCATCAAGTGCGAGATAGGGACTCTGACCATCATATCCACCATGAAGTGAATACGTCGTAAGGTGGCGTGACACTTGACTGAGGCTTTGTTGACGGCTAGGATATGCCCACATGTACACCATATGCCATTGTTTCTTAAAGTGAAATGGGCAGGCTTGGCACACAAAACAAAAATCCAACTTAAACTCTCCTTATTGAATTCTTCCCTGAGAAGCTTATCAAATTGACGCCGCATTTCTGTATTTTCTGCAGGTTCACCTGATATGGAGGAAAGCTTGACAAGATTGATCCATGGACAAGATCGATTGTTTGTTGAATGTCCCGTTTGGGAGAAAATTTATCCCACAAATCATCTGGTGGGATATCACAAGTCATGTCGGTGTCTACCATCATATCCTCACTAGTCTCTTCTTCAATTTCATTTGTGTTCACCACGATAAGAGACGTAGATTGTGAGACTACATCAATCAAATCACACATGACACTTGGTAGTGGTGCGGTCTCAAACTCTTCGACCTTTTCATCACTAGCACACACTTCTGCATCATCAAAGATGATGAGTGATGCCTCAATTTCTTCCATTTCCTCACTACTGACGTTAGGCACGTACTCTTCCACTTCATAAACAACCTAATTGGATTCTTCCTACTGGCCATTCACCAAGGTATTATCTCGCTTCCAAGGAAATATAATTGGTGTTAAACACTCAAATTGTTCACAAGCTGAGATTTCCTTAATGATGGGTTGGACCACTTTACAAGGAGGGGACCATATTGGTTCTGTGTTTGGATGGGAAGGTGGGGCAACTCTCTTCTGAACCAAAGGCTTTTGACGATAAGAGATGGGAAGATATTTTTCTTTCAAACGCTCTTTCATCTCGTCCCATTGTGAGATCGGGACTCTCCCAACTCTATCAATTTGTCACTCCAAATCTGTCCAAAACGACTTGGCTTGGCCATCCAATTTTCACTTGGCAAACCTCACTCGACTATAATTCGACATATCATACCAATAAAAAAAATAGTCCAAGTCTTCAAGCCAATCAAGGAATGTTTGTGGGTCCATGTGACCATTAAAGTAGGCTAACTCATCAGAGTTCGGCTTTCCATTGGGTCTCGACGGCCACACAACTACACTTAATGGCCCTGAAGATCTCAAACACCTATACTCCATTCACTACGAGGAGACTCTACGGACTGGGTAACTCACAATATGAATGCGAAGAATTTAAAGTACAATGAACTGACACTAATTAATTCTAGATGATGCGACTCAAATCTGAAAATTTTCCAAATTAGGAAAGTTCTAAAATTGGAAACTTTCTAAATCTGAAAATTTCCTAAAACAGACCTAAAAAATCAAACCCTAATTTGTTAACTCGATCTAAACATAACCATGCAAACCTTAATCTCTAATACCAAATTTGATGCAGGACGGCCTAATTATGATGCATGTATGAAGGAAGAAGAAGAAGATTAGAGAAGAAGAGGAAGATCCACAGAGAGAGAGTGAGAGAGATGAGGCAACCAAAAGGCTTTCTTTTTATTAATCAACAACTAACAACGAGTTTAGGGCTTAATCCCCTTAAATAAGCACTAAAAGACAAGAAAAGACTAAAATACCCTCAATACTTTAAGTTAAAACAAACTAAAAAAAAAAAATGGTTCACGCGATAGTCAGGCGCTCGATGACCAGTTGGTCGGGCGCCTGGTGGAAGTCAAAAACGTCCAGCGAGTAAACTGGCAGATCAAATGAATTTCGGGCGCCTGGTGACACTTGGTCGAGCGCCTGACAGTCCAGAAACGTCGGGATTGCCGATGGCCCAGAAGCGTCGAGAAACCCGTCAGGAATCTAGAATTTCCGCTTTTCTGCCGACGACCTAGAAGCGTCGGGAAGCCATCGGGAATCTGGATTTTCTGTTTTTCTACAACATTTTTCTTGTTCCTCTTACACATGTCTTCCCATGGTGGGGCCTTCTCAAATGTCTCAAACCACGTGTAAGGTCTTCAATGCTCCTAATGTCGTCATGAATGATCCAAGCCCTTCATCAGGCCAAAGAGATGCATGCATCGCTCGCCTCCTACGCTGATAAACCCTAAAGGGATTGATGTCCGCATCAGTTGGCATTGAGCTCATACCTTTTTTACATTGGTTATGGATGAGTTAACGAGGAATTCGTAGAAAGAGATCCCATTGTGTATATAGTTTGCAAATGACATAGTTTTGATTGACAGGACAAAGGTGGGCATAAACACGGAGCAAAATTTATGGAGAGGTGCTTTAAAATCTAAAGGATTTAAAATTAGTTGGACTAAAATAGTAATAATACGAGTGGGAATGTTGAATTAGTAAAGATTGATGACCAAGAAGTTTCCTAAAACAACCAGTTTTGATATCCTAGGTCAATAATTCACAAGAGTGGAGAGATTGAGAAGGATGTTGCCCATAAAATTCAAGAGGGGTGGAAGAAATGGAGACTGTGCCTCTGAAGTTTTATGTGATCGTCCTGTACTAGTCAAACTAAAAGGGAAATTTTATCTGATGGCTATAAAACCAGCCATGCTTTATGGAACAGAATGTTAGGCAGCTAAGGAACAACATATCCATAGGATGTGTAGCTAAAATGAGGATGCTAAGATAGATGAGTCAAAAGGCAAGGAAGGATAGAATTAGAAATGAATGCATTCAAGGGAATTTAGGAGTAGCACCATAGGTAGCAAGATGAGGGAAAGTAGACGTCGATGGTTTGGTCATGTGCAATGGGGATGAAGGACTGAGCCGGTTAGAAGGACTGAGTTGGTACACGATGAAAGCTCTAAAAGGGCAAGGGAAAGGCCTAAAAGGATGTGGGTGGAGGTAGTAAGAAAAGTCTTGATGACTATGGTCTAACTAAACTTATGGCATTTGATAGAGTGGAATGGAAAAAACAATTCATGTAGCCGTTCCCAATTAGTTGGGATAAGGATTAAAAATTATTATTATTATTATTATTATTATTATTATTATTATTATTATTATTATTATTATTTTTGTTGTTGTTCTTCTTATCATTATTATTAGTAGTAGTAGTATTAGTAGCGTTAGTATTAGTATTATTATATTCATAAGTAAAAACTAGATCTTTGGCATCCAGTTTCTTAATGCAAATAAAAAGAAAAAGACAGTTTAACTTCATACGAAAACAGAACTTACAGAAAGAAAATCAAATTTGCAACAAATAAACATTGAACATAGCATAACTTAATCATAAGTTTAAAGATAAGAGATTCCCAGTCTTACTCGATAAAGTGCTCACATCTCGCTGCATTTGCAGACCTGTTGAATGGGACTTTTCATTAAAAACCCAATTCAAGTAGAAGAGAAAAACAGCGTAAGTGCATCTATTGTGTTATGATTTTAAGAGCACTAAGAAGGTCAATACAACAGCTGTTAACGGCCCAAAAATGATATGTAATATAATAACAGAGTACAGAAAGTCAATTCAGACTATCCAAATGAAAGTCCCCATTGTAGGTGAAGCAAAGACGGAACTAACGCCTATCAAAAAAATCTTAATAGTCCAATTGCTGACCAACAAATGGACGCCTATCAAAAAAATCTTAATAGTCCAATTGCTGACCAACAAATGGACAACAAAAAAGGGAAATTGGAAAGTAGTCCAAATGTAAAGAGAGAAATCAGATGGTTAAGATCATCTAAACTGTGTGACCTTGGGGCATTCTAGACTGACTGACATGTATGCCACATGAGCAGTAGATGAGTTGCCATAGTTAAGTAATGCCTTTGCACATCACCATGAAATATTACTCTGTGGCAATCATCCACAGCACACATGGCATGCATGCACACTAATCTCAACCACCAAAAACCGTGGGCGCCACTGTGAATGGAGAATGGATAGAAAGTCACAGTAACCAGATATCTCATCTCAACTATTAGAATTAACACTTTCAATATGGGCTCTTGACAACTTTCCTTCATTTGTGTGATGCAGACCAATCGAATGGTTGTGATTGTCCATCAGAGTAATTTTTGGGCTATGTTGAATCTTGGTGGGGCCCACAAAGGTGGATGCTAACTTCACCTGGCAACATCCCCAAAACTTTTCATTGGCATGTGGGACAGCTAATCATTGACTCAGACTGCCTGTTTATTCAGAACTCTAGGGACAAGCCATGGTGCAATAATCACGCCAATCAGATGATCCTGATCCTTCAACTGTGAGCCATTTTATTGCAAACGTCTGTTTCTACAAGCCATAGATCGATTGGTTAGTATCATCAGGCAAGCATGCTTCTTTGGAGTCATAAGCAATCCACATTGGGGCCTATTGGATAGATCTTTCAACTTTAGATGTGATGAGTGGACCTACTTTGTTTCTCCAGTGGATCTTGACTGTCCACTTTTCATACTATTGGTTGGATGGCTAGGATCATATAATCAGTGTGAATTTTTCATCATGGCTTGCCCCCAGTAGTATGAATGAATGAACAGTCCAGATAAGTGATTGGTCATCCCACCCCCAGTAGTATGAATGAATGAACAGTCCAGATATGTGATTGGTCATCCCAAGTATCTAGCTTCAGGATGTTGCTGATGTCCCATGAACGTGTTGCACATGCACGCGCACATGGAGATGAACCAGTGCTCTTATGGCACTGGACATGGATAGTACAGTCGATTGATCTGCATTCCCAACTTTCCATTACGACCAGCTCACCTTTCGTGGGTTACCATTCAATAATATATAAATCAGATAACGCAATCCATCCATAAGTTGGCTTTCATTCCCATAGCCACCCCTTTTCGAGGCCATGTAAGGGGGTCGTTTGGATGGTGGTAAATGGTTTAAGTTGTAAATGTTTGCCTGTAAATGATTTCATTCCCTACTATTATTGCCTGCCAAAAGTGATCCTTTAGAATGGAGGGCTCAAATTTTCGATTCGAACGATTTTTATGAAAATGATCTCCACCATCCGTTTTACCAATCAGTGTGAAGTTTGCCTGGATCTTGTGGACGGTCCATATTAACAATTGAACTGTCCAAATGCTCCGAGAGGAATTCATCAGAGAGTTCGGAAACATTACCTCTGTAATCGGTACCGACATAACCGACTCGCATTACGACTTTCTTCTTGCGGAAAGAATCCCATTTATCGGCGTTGGTGTCGATGTCAGAAGATGGGGGAAGGTCGGAAGAGAAGGACGGGGAAGGGGAGCAGCAGCAGCAGGAGAAAACCCTAAGGGAGTTGGAATTTGAGAAGGAGAAGAGGGAGCTAGGATTCGCTAGCAATGGAGATAAGGGAAGTCGCAAAGATGCGACTACCGCCATGTGAGGAAACGGAAAGAGGGGGAAATGGAGAGGGGCTGATAGAGGAACGGCTAGTTGCTGAAATCCTCTTACATGAGTGGAGATAGGGGCTGCCCGGCCCTCCTGGGACGAGGGCTTGGGACCTTAAACTTGGCCCAAGGGCTGGGCTTAGGCTTCAAACGTAGGGCCAGTTTTCTACCCATGCCGGCCAGGGCCAGAACCGATGATGAATGGCCCAGTTGAATAGTCAAGTGCATCACTATCGCATTAAAAAAAAAAACAAAAAAACAAAGATATAAAAAGATGGACAATTTTAAAATACTTATTAGGCTCCCTTCCACTTGATATAAAAGGATGGATGACTTGAAAAAACTTATTAAGCTCCCTTCAACTCTCATGTGTAGCTTAAAAGTACTTTTTGAATTCCGGCCTTGCTTTTATCATCAAAACATGGGACCCTTTTAGACGGATATAAACACTGCAAAATTTCTTCTTCCTTTTTCTTTTTCTTTTTTTTTTTTTTTCTTTTTTTTTTTTTTTCTTTTTTTTTGCGTTAGATTACTTTTTCAAACTTTTAATCATGTTAGTCTTTTCCATAAAAAGTCAGGCCAACTCTTTTTAGCCCAATTACGGGGACTAGGCGTGATCTAAAATGCATGATGAGAAATCAATCTATTCATTGATAGTGAGAATCAAAATAAGAAAATTGAAATTATACACCTTTTTAAGAAGCCATGGGATGAGTTCAATGGAACCGATCTTTCGTACCTTACACCTTTATAGGAAACTAAGGGATGGAAGAGATTTGTGTCATTGATCGTGTGTAGGCATGGGGACCCGATTACTATTTATAAAAGTTAGGTAATAGAATTTTTTTATCTATTAAAAACCTATTGAAACTCCTTTTATTTGTGACTCCACACTTAATACTCCAAGTCCATTAATAGTAGGGTGTTGTTAAGGCACAAAATTCACATCAAACATTTTAGACAAACAAGTTGCGCAGCCATGGAGAATAATAAACCGTGCAACGGTAGAAGAAAACAAATTGCTGGAAAGAGGATGATTGATTGTGCACAGTCTCACAACATAACTTTAGTCGAAATGTTCTCTCTAAAGTTTCATAGAAAAGGGGCCTTACATGTGTGGATGCCTATAAATACCATTTCAACATTCTCATTTGGGTACTTTTTTATAATTCATAGCTTCCTCAAAGATCTCGACTGAAAGAACGAGAGGTATCCAAGAAGACTCCAACTCTTCTTCCTGGGAGTCATGCACTGACCATAGTCGGTGACATCCCGGGAATGAAGATGAAGAATTCTGTAGAAGGAAAAAAGATGCAAGATAGACAAGTTGTGTGACCATGCAACTCATTTAAGTTGTGCGGTCGTGCAACTGCTTTATGAACAAAATTGTTGACATGTTATATTTCCAAAGTCAAAGCAATCGGATTTCTACTCTTCTGAAGCATGAAGCATGAAGTAGCAATTTGTGGGGTTTTAAAGCCGCACAACTCTTCTATCATTTTAACGAACATCCGATAGGAGCTGAAATGCTATCAGAATTTTCTTTTAGCTTTTGTGCAATATTGTATACTTAAATAAATATCTTGTTTTTTAATCAATGGATGAAATTAAAGGAATGTAAAGGAACTCAGATTAATGAAATGTTCAGTGATGAGCATACTCTCAATTGATTTTCTATACTATTATTAGAATACAGATATTCCAATTCCTGAAACAATATTTTGACTAAACAAAATGGCAACTCTGCTCAGGATCGAACCCATAATCTCTAGTTTTGGAATATTAGTATTTGATACTAACATGGAAACTGTTGTCACGTGGATTTAGCCAACAGACAAGTTCGAGTTAGGCAGCCTTGTGATCTTTTCCACCCTCGTCTTCCCAAGACAAAGTAAGCTCATGCCACCCATTGATCACTAGTCCTGCAAGAGAATAAAATAGGCAGCAAGGGGCTGCTGATGGCCGATTGTAGACCCTCTGACGCTTAAGCCAGGCCAGTAGAATTTGAACGTAGAGGTTGTGTAGGTGTTGGGGCTCAAATTCGCACCCATTACAAAACAAAATCCCATAGTCCATCGACAACGATTTGAATCAATTTCGAGACCGAAAAAATACGAAAAACACCAGTGCAACCCTAGCCACGTGATAGCGACCAAAATTCGTAAATAGCATTTTGAAGCAGAATCGGATGTACGGGTCACCGCCAAATGATCCAGAACATCCTAAAACCCTTAACCTGCAAGTTTCAAAGTCATGTGGCACATATCTTTACCTGCGCACCTCGAAATGTGTTTCATCCCTGCTCGAAGCTAACAAAAAAGGGTCTGTAAGCCTATAGCTATAATTTCAAAGTGGAACCGGACATCCATACCACCACCAAATGATTGGAAGTGCCCCAAAACCCTTAAATAGCAAGTTTAAAATCCATGCGGTACGTATTTCTATGTGCGCACTCCCCGGAGCAACAGTTCCTATACGACGAGCCGACTCGAAGGCTCCAAATTAGGAAGGAAGTACCAAAATTTGCAATACCTGGACCTCCACATCCCATCTCGTTTATTCAGGAGATCCATCCCAGCCTAGAAGTGGCTTGGCGATAGTGACCGCATCCCTAGAAAAGGTAGCTATCCTCTGGAGGTCTCCCGTCGGAGCTTGAAATCCTGAAATATTTAGTCTGGGAATTTTCTCTCTCACAAAAGTGTAAAAATCTGAAATCTGTCTAAGTAGTGGAAATTTTTAATAGGGACATGCACCCGGCCTTCCACCACATGCGCCCGCAAGATATGATCGAAAGAAAATGATTCGGACAACTTCCCGGAAATTGCCCGAAAAATCCGCCGGAGATGACATGTGCTCGGCCTGAAAACACATGCGCTTGGCCTGAAATGACATGTGCCCAGACCCTTGCACTCAGCACTTTCGCCCAGCACATGCGTCGAGAAACACTCCAGAAACACATGCTCCGGGAAATACCCACCGAGTTCGACCTAATTGCACTGCTACAAATAGTAAGGTCACCTGATGACATTAAGCGACATCATCCCCTTTTGACCTCAGGGCAACGCAAGAGGTACATGTGTCCGCTCCGTTATCCCTCGCCGGATGCCCCTCGCCGGAAAGGGATTTCCTCGCCGGAACCCAAAATTGCACTACCGTCGGATAGGTTTCCCTCACTGGAATCCCTCGCCGAAAATGGATTTTCCCCATTGGAACCAAGTGTAGGGGAGAAATCCTGGAAAAATCCTTAAGTGCTAGGGCTTTCCCCACTTTGCAGAGGCACATGCACCGACTTTCTCTCGCTGGGAAAGGCAAAATGCACTAACTACTGGAGGCACATGCGCCCACTCTTTCTGGGGCCGAAAAACATGAAAAATCACCAAGTCTAGAGGCCACATGCGCCCACCAGTGAGGCTTGGGTGCATGTCCAAAGTGACATGCGCCCGGGACCCTTGCCTTCCATCCTTTTTGTACAGAATTGGGCACATGTGCCCGAGAGATGGGCACATGCGCCCACCTCCCAACCACATGCGTCTATCAACCATTGCCAACATGACATGCACCCATGCACACCCCCCATGCGTCTGGACGCTGATGGGAGGGGTGGACCTTCCATCGTGCGGTCCACCTTCATCGAAACTCGATTTTCGATCAAATCACCTCTCTTAGATGCACACCAATGAGATCTTTCCTTCCCCTGGATCAGATTCTCCAACGGTCAATGATAAATGGCACAAATCAGTGTTTTGATAAAAAAAAAAAAAATGACCAACACTTAGCCAATTTGGCAACTCTAAAAATCCTTCCGAAAGAGCCGGAAACAGCCGAAACAGAGGAGAATCGGGCGAAATTGGACCGAGCCCGAGAGGAAAACTTTTCTTCTTTATGACGTGATACACCATAATCATGCACCGCGAAGAAGTTATCCAATCTCAGGACCCTTGAATACCCTAATCAAGCGGTCAGCAGGCCCAGTACTTAGTCATTTTCAGCCTTGGGAAGTGCCCTGCCAGCTCGAAAATCGACCCATGCTAAGTGAATCGGAATGCGATCGCACTGCGACCCTCGTGGACATAATCCACCCATGTTCAAAGATGGTTGTCAATGATGTTCACCGAACGCCCTGATTAGACCGCAAACAGGTCCACTACTTAGTCATTTTCAACCATGGGAAGTGCCTTGTTGGCTCGAAAACTGACTAATGCCAAATGAAATCAATCGCTATCTCAAAGACGCTGAGGCAAAGCTAAAGTGCTTAGGTTATCAAACAGCCGAGTTAAAACGTCTACAGGGCACCGATCCCCATCATTCATCATAAATTGGCATACGCGGGCATCTATCGGTCCCTGACACTTAGCCACTTGCAGGCATTGAAAATGACCAATCTAGCCCATTGGATTTGAATCCTCAAAGGATCTCGGCTCGATATAGCCTATTCGATCTCAAATAGATCATTAAAAAATACTCAGAAGAAAGAGTGTTCTAGAAGACGAGTTATCCGACTCCAAAAGAAACACATTTACTTTACTGTACAAAGCTCCATTCATCCCGGATAAAGGTCCGAGGCTAAATCTAAGGGATTATGGTTACCATAAGAAACCACAAACAAAAGAGTTCTAACAAAGCTTGTAACATCCTGCTATGAATTGCTATTATGAAAAAGACAGTAGATGCCCTACCTATCGACAACGGGTCCATCGGTTGAGCTGATGAGGCAATTGCGGAGTGCTTTCCTAATGTCACCCATCATAAAAATACGGGCACGGGCCTTGGGTTATGCCGACTAACATTTCGATGCTCGTATATTCTAGAGGCCAATGGTCCAAAGTTACACCACTCAATTAAAAACCTCGCTCAGGAAGTTGCGGAGTGCCTTCCTAAGGTCACCCGTCATAAAAATACGGGCGCGGGCCTTGGGTCATGCCGACCAACGTTCAATGCTTGTGTATTTCAGAGGCCAACTGCCTAGAGTTGCACCACTCGAATCCTGACGGTCCTTCAACCCAGACAATTCAAAAGAAATTGGGACATAGACATCCAACCTGTCTAAGAAATGTGGCTCAGTCCATAACAAGAAAACAAATAGGTCTATACGACCTTGAACTCAAGACCATAATCCCCGACGGATTAGTCTTTTACCTTCTAATCAAGGGTGATCAACCATTGATGTAATTAAAGGCTCGTGACCAGTATCACAGCCTAGAATGTAAAAGATCTTAGAATCTTTAGAATAAAATTTGCCTTGCGATATCTCTCTTGTGTACATTTAGTGATTGCTTATGATTGTCTATGAATGTCTCTATACTCAGAATTCCCCCCAAAATAATGAAACACAGGAAAAACTGCTGACAAGCATGATTTTTCTAGTTTTAACAAACTGGTGACTCTGCTGGGGATTATACAATACCAGAACCCCTGGTTATTTTTGAGTAAATAGACATTCTGTGATAAATCATTTGCAGACATTAATGTTCGGCACCTTCACGAGCGCCAAACTAGAGACTCTTAACGGGAACGTTCTTCCCTTCATCTTTAAGGCAAAAGAATTTCGAAACTTCGCATAGCATGCATGTGGTTCGTACTTGTATGTTTCTATCCATTGTCGAGTCGTATCGTGATTGGTAAGGTCGTGTCCCCTCTCTTTTTCAGATGCACAAAATATTCTAATGCGTGTATAACTGTGTAGAGAGAGAGAGAGAGAGAGAGAGAGAGAAGAACCAACCAAATGGCATCTACAATGATTTTTCTAGCGTCCGGAGGATTCTACTTCCCCCATCTTACAGCAACCTCTGAAGCCGGATGACAGGTTGTGCAGAAGCGCAGGACAGTCAAGAAGACTGAGAACAAGAAGGTTATTCCAGCTGAAACAAGGATTGTTAGTGCACTTCTCTGTGGCATACTAGTGCACCTTGTTTGTTAATCACTTAGGTCAGTGAGTCTAGTGTCGGTTGAGCTTAATGAAGAAAAGACCGAAGACTCAAGACGGACCAGTTACATCAAGGATGAAGAAACAGGTAAAAGAGATGCCTTGGTGTGCCTTGCCTTGAACCTACCCAAAACCATAACCTCCTAGATGACTTGCACCATCTAAGTATACCCTTAGTCATCATCATTAGTCTTAGAACTCCATGAAAAACATGATAAGTTAGACTAATTAAAGAGGTGGAAGCTGCTGTAATCAAAACAGCTCAAACAGCAATCAATTGGACATTGGCTCCGATAGGACTCCAATCAATCGGACCGAAGTTCCGATTAATCGAAAATTATCCCAGCAAACTTGAAAATCCACTGGACATATTTTCGATCAATCGGACAGTCTTCCAATCCATCGGAAGGGGTCAGTCCGATCAATCGGACCATGTTTTCAATCAATCGAAAAATCTTCCAGAGAGTTCACTGGACTGATTTTTGATCAATCGGACATGTCTTCGATCAATCGGGGATACACGAATCTGCCCAGTTTTTTTACCATTAGAAGAAAATCTATTTAAGATGGGAGATTCGTTTTTGAGAAGGTGAAGGGATTCTGAGGAGATAGAAGCCACCATTACTAGAGACCATCAGAGGCTCTATCCCAAACCCATAGCAAGCCATTCTCCTTGTGTTTTCATCACAAGCTTGGCCCATTCAATGACATCTTGAGAATGGACTTGTTCCCTCTTGATTCCTAAGGTTTAGACACCTTGATCATAGTTAAATCCCTTGTCTAAACACTACCTAGGAGTCCAAATAGGTGTATTCCTCTAGGAAACTTATTTCCTACCATTTGTAGAGGATTTACCATTCCCTAGCACCTTGGGCATCTCCAATGGAGCATCACATGCAAGGTAGCTGATCTTGGAGCTGAAGCCTTGGCAAAGCAGCGGCGTCAAGGATCAGGGGAGCACAAGGGGAGTGAATTCAAGCACGGGAGAAAAAGAAGAAGCAACCCAAAGCGGCACTACAAAGGAGCTCAATCCGACAAGTAAGGTTGTCTTATTAGGAGTCCATCCACTCAATTCCCTGTGGGAGTTGAGTGTAGAGTTTGTGTGACAAACTCGAACTAGGGTTGTTAGCGATCCTTGGCCTGTTAGTCGGCCTAAAATCTAGGGATGTTAACCGTTCCTTGGCACGTTTGTCGGGCCTAAACAAAGTCTTCAAGGGGGAGCCACCAACACGGGTGCAAACAAGTAGGTTGGGAGAAACCTGTAAACTCCCCAGTTGGGTGGATTCGAGTTAAAACGCCTTGGTTGGGAGGAACCAGATTTAAACTCCCTAGTGAATGCCGGTGTGTTCAAAGGGGTTGAGTACTTGAACCGGGAGTGGAGTAGACAAGTAGTCAAACCACTATACATGCTTGTGTGTTGGATTGAATTGAGCACATTGATATCTTAGCATTGTAAGTTTAATTGTTTAATTATGAATGCTTGATAGAAATGTATGCTAGGTACTAGATAGGCACATCCACACACAAGATGTACTTTAACTAGTAGTGTAGACTTGAGCTCATTGATCCATTCTCATAAGTCTACATAGGTTGCATAGGTTAGGAGCTTGATTAGTTAAATCATTTGTTTACCTATGCATGCTTAGACTATGTTGTTTATTGCTTAACCATATGCTAGTCTTGTGATTGGACCCACTTAGGCTTAGAAGCCGAAAGTGTTCTTGCTTACTTAGTTTAATTTGTTAAATTGTGTAAGTAGGTAAAAAGAATTTCAAAAGGTCCTAATCACCCCCTTTCTAGGACTTAGCCATAATTCTAGTTGCTCCTTAAGCTTCCCCACGTGTATGCATAGGGTGTCGTGTTAGACTACCCGACGCAATTTCAAGGACGACAGCAAGGGTACAGGGTAGAACAAAGAAACAATGGAAGCCAGCGTATAAGAGCAAAGCCCACGATGCCAGTAGAACCACCATGTCAACTAGGCCAGAGTTCTCCTTCACCTCTATCGACTTCCCAGCGATGCCAAAGATAGCACTGACAGTCAAAGTACCGAACGGGTCCGTTATCCGACAATCGACTAAGGCGACAATGAGGACAACCCCTACTGAAGTTGTTGTAACTATGACAAGGCCGCAGCGAGCATAAGTGATGATGGTACAGGTCGTCGAAGGAGAAGCGAGTCAGCGATACCCAGAGCTGCCTCCAATCCAAGAACAGATAGATGAGATCATCCAGGTCCAAGAGGACATGGCCAGAGAGATGAGAGAGATGAAAGAAGCACTATTAGCTCTGGTTGCGCAGGAGACAAATAGAAGCCCGGCTGTCCCTACTTGACAATCTGAGGAAGAATGTCAGGGAGCAGCAGGAGAACCAGTTGCCACCGAACCACAGGTTTGCCCCTAGAAACGTCACGTTTGAACGCGTGCCGCCACTGCCTAATCAGGGTTAATTATACAAAATTAGGTGCTCATCAGATGACTTTCCTCTACTATCCCCAAGCTCCTGATCGATAGCATGTCAGCATATGCGACGATGTGCTTTATGGACGGCTACTCGGAGTATAATCAAATCCGAATGGCTCCAGAAGATGAAGAGTCCACTGCCTTCCGCACATCTCTCGGGATATTCTGCTACCAGGTGATGCATTTTGGGCTAAAGAATGCGGGCGCCATGTATCAGAGATCAATGCAGGTAATCTTCCAAGACATGATCCATAAGCATGTCGAATGCTACGTTGATGACCTGGTAGTGAGGTCTGATGGGCATCAGTAGCACCGCGAACATTTGAAGTTTGTATTTCAGAGGTTGAGAAAGAAAAGCCTTCGCATGAACCCGTTGAAGTGTGCCTTCGGGGTATCCTCTGGGAAATTCCTTGGATTTGTGGTCAGGCATTGGGGAATCGAAATTGACCCCGCGAAGATAAAGGCAATCCGAGAAATGCCTCCTCCAAAGAACTTGAAAGAGCTGAGAGCTTCCAAGGGAGAATTGCTAACCTGCCACGGTTCATCTAGAACCTGTCAGGTCGCTGCCAGCCTTTCTCTCGACTGAACAAGAAAGACGTCCGCTACGAGTGGGACGAAGCGTGCCAGAAAGCCTTCGATTCTCTCAAAGAGCTACTCGGGAAAACTCCAGTTCTCGCAGCGCCGATCGAGGGAAAGCCTCTAATACTATATGTAGCAATGGGAGAAAACTCCCTAAGGACACTGCTCACCCAGAAGAACGAAGAAGGAAAAGAGAATACTCTGTACTACTTGAGCCGCACGCTCGTTAGCGCTGAGTTTAATTACTCACCGATTGAGAAGATATGTCTGGCCTTGATATTTGCTGTGAAGAAGCTGAGGCATTATTGCTTGTCATACCAGATTACATTGATCTCCAGAGTAGATCCTATCAAGTTCCTGATGAATCGGCTTATGCTGTTCGGGCGATTAGCCAAATGGGCCCACTGCTATCCGAATTCGACATTATGTATTTGCTGTCTCAAGCTGTTAAAGGGCAGGCGATAGTCCATTTTCTGGCAGCCCACCCGATACCGGATAACATGGAAATGGAATGTGATCTTCCTGATGATCAAGCCATGGCAGTAAGGATCGCGAGACAGTGGCAGTTGTATTTCGACGGAGCCTCCAGAGCTGCAGGATCAGGGGCCGGTGTGATCTTCATTAGTCCTTAAGGCGACTTATTGCCTTACTCATTCACAATAGTGACGTCATGCACAAACAACGAGGCATAATATCAGGCCCTCATCGTTGGGTTACAGTTGGTACGAGACATGCAAATCCAATCACTACAAGTCTACAGCGATTCTCGGTTAGTTGTGGGACAGCTTACAATGGAATATGAAGTCCGCAAGCCAGAGCTATCACCTCTTTGCCATCGGGCCCGAGCCCTGTTCAATCATTTCCGGGACAATACAGTGTTGCACGTCCCGAGAGCTGAAAATTCTCAAGCAGATGCATTGGCTAACCTGGCCGCGGCTCTCGCACACCCAGGGGGCAGCCCACTTCAAGTTACCATAGAAGAAAGGAGGATATTGCTGTCCCTCACAGTGGCCGAGAACGTCACGAGGGCAAGCCCTGTCCATTGCTTTGAGATCATAGAAGGAGAAGATTGGCGAAGGTCATTCTCTGATTACTTGAAATGCGGGTTCTTACCTGAGGATCCACAAATGCGCACTCAAGTCAGAAGGTGCGCTAGCTCATTCATTCTCTTAGAAGAGGTACTATATCGACGCTCCAACGATGGAACGCTGTTAAGATGCCTCGCCTAGGAAGAAGAGCATGATATGCTGAGAGAGGCGCATGGAGGAGAATGTCGTGCCCACCAAGGCAGCTAGAACCTGCATCATCGAGTGCGGCACATGGGCTATTATTGGCCCACCATGGTGAAAGACACGATGGACTACGTCAGGAAATGCCATCAGTGTCAGATACATGCCAACATTATACATGTGCTACCAGAAGAATTGCATCAGTCAGTGATGTCTTGGCCTTTCGCGGCCTGGGGTATGGATGTGATAGGCCCCATTAGCCCCTCTTCCTCTCAAGGGCACCAGTACATACTGGCCGCAACATATTACTTCTTTAAGTGGGTTGAGGCTGTGGCTTTGAAGAACGTGAAAGCTAAACAAGTGGAGGGTTTCATCTGGAACGCCATCATCTACAGACACGGTATTCCCGATCGGATCGTCACAGACAATGGCACGCCCTTCTGAAATGCCATGATCAACAAGCTGTGTGCCAAGTTCAAGATCAAGCATTGCTACTGATACCCTATTATCCTCCTGCAAACGGGCTTGCTGAGGCATTCAACAAAACCATCGTGAAGATTTTGAAGAAAATGGTGGCAGAAAATAAGAAAGATTGGGACAAATGGTTGCCCGAAGCGCTCTGGGTATATCGTACCATGCACCGCACAACAATGCGGGCTATTCCCTATTCACTAGTATACGACACAAAGGCCGTCGTCCCGATGGAAATTCAGGTCGAGTCCCTACAAGTAGCACTTCGGAACTCCCTGACAGAGGAACGTAATGCCAAGCTCAGAATGGCCGAGCTTGATGCCTTGGACGAGAGGAGGCTTGCTGCATAACAACGGCTAGAGATCTACCAGAAGCATATCTCAACAGCGTATGACAAGCGAGTCAGGGGTAGATCATTCAAGAAGGGTGACTTGGTACTCGTAATGAAGTGACTAACAGCTGCGCACACTACAAAGAGCAAGTTCGACACTAAGTGGGACCTGATATGCATCATAGAAGAAGTCTACTCCAACGGGGCCTACCGCTTAGTGAATTTTGATGGTGGGGGAGCCGATTTTGCAATAACGGCCGGTTTCAGAAGATATATTACCCCTAATAGTTAACCTGTTACTTTCTTTTACATAAATATGAGAAATGTAAACTCCCCAATAGAGGGAATGTAATAAGTAAGGATAGAAATGGAGAATGAAATGAAGTAGAATACAATAGATAAGCTTATAGTTACAAAAGCTAATCAGTTACTCTGTATGCTTGCAGGTCTTCCTTGCCCTTGCTATGGAGAAATAACCAAGAAAGACCATTCGTCTACGACACGAGCGTATCTCGAGTTTAGAAACCTAGGACACTCCTGAAATCGATGACAAAGGGAAGTATTACTCTTTTCATTTCGTTCCACATTCATCATTTGTTAGAATTGTGATCATTATTATTACTGCAAACCATTCTAACACACATCACACAAACATCACACGATAGAAAAGTAATTGCTATTATCGTTTCATTTAACAAAAAGTATGGTTGACATCTTTTCGACACCGTATACACGAATGGTTAAAAGGTAAGTATTGAAATTGTGGTTTTATCGCTTATAGAGATACTCGGAGATATGTCTAAGGACCTAAAGAGGGGGTGATTAGGACCTTATTAAATCTTTTCGCCTACTAACAAATATTTTATCAAATAAAACAAAGTAAGCAATAACACTTAGGCTTCCAAGCCAAAGTGGGTCCAATCATAAGACTAGCATATGGTTAATCAATAAGCAATCCTAGTTTAAAGCATGCATAGGGAAATAAATGATTCAACTAATCAAGATCCTAACCTATGCAACTTGTGTAGACTCATGAGAGTGGATCAATGAGCTCAAGTCTACACAACTAGTGAAGGTACATCTTGTGTGTGGATGAGCCTAGTAAGTGCCTAGCATACATTCCTATCAAGCATTCATAATTAAACAATTAAACTAACAATGCTAAGATATAAATGTGCTCAATTCAATCACAAACATAAGCATGTATAGTGGTTCGACTTTGGGTCTACTCCACTCCCGGTTCAAGTACTCAACTCCTTTGAGCACACCGGCATTCACTATCGGAGGTTTTAACTGAGGTTCACCTCTCAACCTTTACACGGAGGTTTTACCTGTTCACCTCTCAACCATTACCGGAGTTTTAGACATAGGCTAACTCTCAACCCAACGCAAGTTTACTCCCGTGTCGGAGGCTCCCCCTTGGAGACTTAGTTTAGGCCCGGCTAACAGGCCAAGGAACGGCTAACGTCCCTAGGTCGAGTTCGACAAACAAACTCTAAATGGACTCTCAAAAAGGACAACCTTACTTGTCGGATGAGCCCCTTGTTTAGCGCCGGTTTAGGTTGCTTGATCTCTGCTCTCCCGTGCTTCAATCAGCTTCCTTTGCTCCCACAATCGTGTTGCCGTTGCGTCGCTGTTAGAACGCTTTTTAGAAAAAGGAGAAAGATCAGATCTACTCGTCAGCAGTCCTTCTTTCTTTTTTTTGTGTTTCTTTTATTCTGGGGGAATTCTGAGTATAGAGACATTCATAGACAATCATAAGCAATCACAAAGTGTACACAAGAGAGATATCGCAAGGCAAATTTTATTCCAGAGATTCTGAGATCTTTTACATTCCAGGCTGTGATACTGGTCACGAGCCTTTAATTACATCAACGGTTGATCACCCTTGATTGGAAGGCAAAAGACTAATCCGCCGAGGATTATGGTCTTAAGTTCATGGTCGTGTAGACCTTTGTTTTCTTGTTATGGACTGAGCCACATTTGTTAGACACGCCGGATGTCTATGTCCCATTTTCTTTCGGTATGTCCGGGTTAAGAGACTGTCAGGATTCGAGTGGTGCAACTCGGGGCCCGCGCCTGTTATTGTGAACAGGTGACCGCTGGAATACACGAACCTCGAATGTTGGTCAGCATGACCCAAGGCCCGCGCCCGTACTTTTATGACGGGTGACCTTAGGACAGCACTCCGCAACGTTCCCGAACGAGGGTTTTAATCGAGTGGTGCAACTCAGGGCCCGTGCCTGTTACTGTGACCAGGTGACCGCTGGAATACACGAACCTCGAAATGTTGGTTGGCATAACCTAAAGCCCGCGCCCGTATTTTTATGACGGGTGACCTTAGGAAAGCAATCCGCAACTACCTCATCAGCTCAACCGACGGACCCGTTGTCGATGGGTAGGGCATCGACGGTCTTTTTCATTGTGGTAGTCCATAGCAAGATGTTTCAAGCTTAATTAGAACTCTTTGTTTGTGGTTTCTCGTGGTAGCCATAACCCCTTAGGTTTAGCCTCGGACCTTTATCCGGGATGAATAGAGCTTTATACAGTAAAGTAAATGTATTTCTTCTGGAGTCGGGCGACTCATCTTCGAGAACACTCTTTCTTCTGAGTATTTTCAGTGATCTATTTGGGATCAAGTAAGCTTTATCGAGCCAAGATCTTTTGAAGATTTCAATATATTCAATGGGCTGGATCGGCTGTTTCCGATGCCCGCAAATGGCTAAGTATAGGGTCCGATGGACTCCTGTTCATGCCAATTTCTTATGAATAATGGGGATCGGTGCCCCGTAAATGCTTAACTCGGCTGTTGGATAACCTGAGTACCTCAGCTTTGCCTCGTAGTCTTTGAAATCGCAGTTGGTTTCATTTGGCATTAGTCAATTTTCAAGCCAACAGGGCACTTCCCAGGGCTGAAAATGACTGAGCAGTGGACCTGTTTGCGGTTTGATTGGGGAGATCAGTGAATATTATCGATAACCGTCTTTGAACAGGGGTGGATTATGTCCACGAAGATCGCTGTGCGATCGCGTTTCGATTTGCTTAACAGAAGTCGATTTCCGGGCCAACAGGGCTTCCCAGGGCTGAAAACGACTAAGTAGTGGACCTGCTTACGGTCAGATCAGGGAAATTGGTGAGTATTACCGATGACTGTCTTTGAACAGGGGTGGATTATGTCCACGAAGATCGCAGTGCGATCGCATTTCAATTTGCTTAGCAAAAGTCAATTTCAGGGCCAACAGGGCACTTCCCAGGGCTGAAAACGATTAAGTAGTGGACCTGCTTACGGTCTGATCAGGGAAATCGGTGAGTATTACCGATGACCTTCTTGAATAGGGGTGGATTATGTCCACGAAGATCGCGGTGCGATCGCATTTCAATTTGCTTAGCAAAAGTCAATTTCAGGGCCAACATGGCACTTCCCAGGGCTGAAAATGACTAAGTAGTGGACCTGCCGATCACTTGATTAGGGTATTCAAGGGTCCTGAGATCGGATAACCTCGTCGCGGTGCATGATTATGGTGTATCATGTCATGTAGAAGAAAAGCTTCCCTCTCGGGCTCGGTCCAATTCCGCCCGATTCTTCTCATTTTCAGCCGTTTTCGGCTCTTTTGGAAGGATTTCCGGGGCTACCAAATTGGCTAAGTGTTGGTCATTTTGGACCAAAACACTGATTTGGGCCATTTATCATTGACCGTTGGAGAATCTGATCCGATGGATGGATAGATCTCGTCGAGATGCATCCGGCGGAAGTGATTTCATCAAAATCGGATTCCGGACGAAGGCGGGGCAAGCGATCGAAGGTCCACCCCTCCCATCAGCGTCCAGGCGCATGGAGGGGTGGATATGCAGGCGCATGTGGCATTTTTAGCAAGGTTCCAGGTGCATGTGGTAGGGAGGTGGGCGCATGTCCCATCTTCCGGGCGCATGTGAAGTGTTTTTTTATGAAAAAATAGATGGAGAAGAGGTGTTCCGGGCGCATGTGGCAATGCACATGCGCCTGGACTCAAAGAGTGGGCGCATGTCCCTCCTGGACTTAGCAGATTTTCAGGATTTTCCGGTGGGAAAAGCCGGCGCATGTGATGGAATAAGCCGGCGCATGTGGGGGATATGCCGGCGCATGTGCCCAGCACTTAGAAAATTTCAGGATTTTCTTCCTGAACTTGGGATTCCGGCAAGGAAATCCCTTTCCGGCGAGGGTTTCCGGCGAGGAAATCCACTCCGGCCAAGGCATCCGGCGAGGGGAGAGAAAGCAAGCGCATGTGGTGCTTACATCACTCTGAGGTCGGCAGGGGATGATCTCGTGCTGATGAAATGAGGTGACTTCACTATTTATAGGAGGGAAATTGGGTTCGGGTCTACCTGGCGGGTATTTCCCGCCGCATGTGCCAGAAACAATGTCAAGCGCATGTCAGAAAAATGCACCGGGCGCATGTGGTGGATCCGGGCGCATGTGCTTTACCGGCGCATTTCCCGGCGCTTTTCAGAAAGGTGTTCGGATCACTTCCTTTCACTACTAAGGTGCAAGCGCATGTGGTTAGAGGCCAGGCGCATGTCCTTTGCCGGCGCTTTCCCACTACTTAGCCAGATTTTCAGGATTCCAGCACTTAGAAAATTTCAGCATTTCAGCTCCGACGGGGGACCTCCAAAGGACAGCTACCTTTTCTAGACATTCACTCACTGTCGCCAAGCCACTTCTAGGCTATGATTAACCTCCTGAATGAACGGGATGGGGTGTGGAAGTCCAGATGTTGCTAATTTTGGTACTTCCTTCCTAATTTGGAGCCTCCAGGGTCGGCTTGTCGTATAGGAACGTTGTTCCGGGGAGCGCGCACATGGAAATATTCATCGTAATGACTTCAAACTTGCTATTTAAGGGTTTTGGGGTGCTCCAAATCATTTGGAGGTGAAGCGCATGTCCAGTTTCACTTTGAAATGGTAGTTGTAGGCTTACGGACCCCTTTTTGTCAGTTCCGAGCAGGAACGAAACGCATTTCGAGGTGCGCGGGCAAAAATATACATCGGATGACTTCGAAACTTGCAGGTTAAGGGTTTTAGGACATTTCGGATCATTTGGCGGTGAAGCGCATGTCCAGTTCCTCTATGAAATGGTAGCTGTAGGCTTACGGACCCCTTTTTGTCAGTTCTAGGCAGGGACAAAACGCATTTCGAGGTGCGCGGGCAAAAATATGCATCGGATGACTTCGAAACTTGCAGGTTAAGGGTTTTAGGACATTTCGGATCATTTGGCGGTGAAGCGCATGTCCAGTTCCGCTCCAAAATGCTGTTTATGAATTTTGGTCGCTACCAAGAGATCATGGTTGTGCTGGCGTTTTCAGGGCTTTCCTGGCCTTAAAAATTATCCAAATCATTGCCACTAGACCATGGGATGTTGTTTTATAATGGGTGAAAATTTGAGCCCCAACAGTCGTAAATGCCTCAGCCACACTTGATCAAACACCGCATGTGATGCCTTTGAAATGCCCAAGGTGTTAGAAGGATAGGTTTGAGAACTCTACAACTAATGGGAATGGGTTGCCTAGTGTCTCTCTCCTACAACGATCTCATCTTAGAGTTTTAGACAAGGATTTGTCAATCAAGAAGGTTCCAAACTCTAGAGATCAAGAGGGGATGAAGGTCATCTTCTTCATGAGCTTGGAATGCTCTGATCTTGTGTTAAATCACAAGGAAGATGCCTTGCATAGGTTGGGAATGAGCCTCAAATGGTCTCCAACAATGGTGGCTTCACTCCTCTCGAAATCCCTCCCCCAATGCCCAAAAACCGAGCTCCATATATAAGAAAAGTGAGCTCCAACGGTCATAAAACGGGCAAAAAATGGCTCTGCCGACTTGTCTCCACCGGTCCCGACCGGTCGGCCAAAAGCCAAGAGAAGACAGGGAGTACACTGTCTGAATGGGGGTCTTTCCGACTGGTCGTGACCGGTCGGACCAGCCCATCCGACCAGTCACGACCGGTCGGTCCTCCTGAAGCCTGCAAACACAGCCGCTTGCTGTTTGGTCTGGCCGACCGGTCACGAGTCCACCTGAAACCTGTAAACACAGCAGCTTGCTGTTTGGTCTGGCCGACCGGTCCCGACTGGTTGGACAGGCCTGGTTCAGCTCAGTAGTTTGCTGAACTTCGTACATTCCAACCCACCACTTTAGGCCATGTTTTGGGTGATGTTCAGGGACACCTAGGGCCATTCTAAGATGACAAAGGGTTTTCCAAAGATGGTCAAGATCATTAAAGAGGATAAGGGTTGGGTTTTGGTCAAGGTTAAGGCACCAAGCCATCACTTTTACTTGATTCTTCTTCCTTGATGCAGCGAGGCCACTGAGTCTTCGGTCTTCGTCTTCATTGGGCTCAACCGATACTAGACTCACTGATGTAAGTGATTGACAAACAAGGTGCACTAGTATGCCACGGAAAAGTGCACTAACAAGTATTTCTTACACCAATTATAAAAATCCTAAAGGTAAGATCCTATGATCATTTTATACATTTAAAGTAAAAAGAGAGCATCGGGAGTGAAAGATCAAAGCTTCTCCAAACATCCCAATATCAGCCTGATCACGGCCACCCTGGCGGTTTCCATCGCTGACTTCGCTGTAGACAACACCTCCGCATGATTGGGAACATGTTGAAGTTCACCAGTCAAATCTTTTAGCTGCTTGCGCACCGCTTCGCCCTCGCTTTCGAGCCACGTGACAGCTATTTGGCCCTGAGCAACTACTGACTCAAGACGGGCAGCTTCGAAGCTTACGACGATCTTCTTCGCTTGTAGATGCTCAATCTCGACGTCAATTTCAGCTAGGTGACCCAAGCACCCTTCATACTGAATCTTATTATTTTGTAGGGATTCTCGCTTGTTCACCGTCGAATGCACGTGGCGTTCCACTGCGGGTCCCAAAGACTTCGCAATCCTCCGCTTCTCCTCGATAGCAGGATCGAGCTCGGCACGCTCAGCAGCCACTACGTTCGCCAGGGAGCTTTCGAACGCAGAAATGTGATCGACAACCACGAGCGCATCAAGCCCAACCACTCCGACAAAAGCTTCCAACGCTTTCATGCCAGTGCTCAACATATGCCATTCTCGTGGATCGGCCAATGCCTTCACGAGGCTAGACAGCAGACCCTTCATCACCACTCTACCCAAAATAATCTAAATTCTCAAACGCAGGAATGTCCGGCATCATAGCAATGACGACGTCAGAATTGACGGCAGCTGCAAGAAAGAATGCAAGACAAACAAATGACCCATTAGCAAACATGAAAGCGGAAACTACAAGTCATAATCTAATGTAAATTACGAAAGAGTCGTACTAGGAATGATACGAAGATCAATAGCAGGCTCCGAAGGCCCCGCAATGCATGTCCCAACATCAACGACTGTTTCCAAAACTTCGCCCGGTGGTTCAGTAATCACAACCGGAGACGACGCGACGGAAGTGGCAGAGGTAGATATCGGCTCCATAGGATCTGTAGAAATAAGATAATAATGATATAACATGGTTAGTATGATTATGTAGGAATCAAAGAAGAAAAGTACAAATCAGAATTACAATCGCATTTCTTACCTTGTGCTTGCGGGATGTCGAGTTCGACTTCGACCGCAGCAGAATGTGACGTATCCAAGACCTCCAAGTCAACAGGACAGTCTACTTGCAATGAATAGCCTGATGGAAGGACCGAAGAAGGATCGATGTTCCCCTCACACATCTCAAGCTCAGGAACGGATTCCTTGACATTATCAGCACGAACAGGTGAGCAAGGATGAACATCCATCGGCAACCCCATGGTCGGTACTGCGACAGCCTGAGAAACGAAGACTAAGGGCTTGGAAGAGGGCTGGACCTCGATGTCATCATAGAGTTGTGGTTCGATCGCGGCTATGACAACATCATCAAGATCACCTACGCCCCCGACACCAGCATCATTATCATAATAATTCGCGAGGGAATCATCGTTGTTGTGATCATTGGCACGATCCACTTCACAGTCATCCCAGAATAATCAACAGGTTCATCTCCAAGCCGTGACCTTGAATCGTTAATGCGTGTCGCTCCCTAACCATCACCGGCTTTAGAACCGCCTTTAGCATTGTCCTTCTCGACATCTACAGGCCCGGACCCACCTCCGTCACGGTTATCGACAATCCTATCTTCTTCATCTACAATCTCCTCGTAGCGTCAAACCGGAGCTCACCTTCTTCGTGACTATCAGCAACAGTCACACCTGCAGCATCATCGCCCACTACTTCTGGAGGATTGATTTGCAACGATGGATCCAAACTCCCCCACTTCTTGATGTGTAATATTTTTACCTGTTTTAAGTTTTTCTCAGGTGCTGACGGGCAAACCCTCGGCATGAGCCTTATCTTGACTCTCAACTGATCTCTCGGATGGCCCGGTGGAAGATCGTCGACCTAATCATCAGAGGGTCTAACTCCTGCCATGCCTTCCGTAGGCTCACCCTCTTCCGCAGACGAAGGAACAGTCCCTGCCGGAAGATGTGAAGATCCAACCTCCTGCTAATGCCTTTGTATAGGGACCCCAAGGCAATACCATCCGTCTAACGCTCCATCATCTTTCCTACGAGTGATCGGCACATTCAAGGAAGTCAGATGGCTGGTACTAGGAACTGCAACAGCCTCACGTTGCTCATCAAGATAACCAAGACCGTCCTCAGGAATGTCAATCAACCTCAGAGGAGAGAGATAGAGAGGGAAATCGACAGGCTTGACATCTCGAATGCGCGCGTACTGATGCCCCCACCATCTCATCCAACCATAAGAAGTCGTGGAACGTTGATTGCGGCCAAGCAACACGAACCTCGCACCAGTTCGCGTCAGCAAAAGTTGGTCCCACATCCACTCCCAATGGACAGGACCCGTACCATATGCTCATTCTACCATTGTCACGCTTGGAAGAGTCGACGAAACACCCTGATCGTAGCCGAATTGTCTGGCGAACCTGCTCGGATAGTAAGGTTTGCGCCAGAACTCCATGCCTTCGCGAAATGGGAGAGAAGCAGTCCGGATCGATATCAGAATTCCCTGTCAGAAGAGTCAACCGAATCCTCATCATCGACGACTTTGAGATCTTCATCAGCAATAAAAATGGGGAAATGGTAGAAGTCGACTTTGTTTTCGCGATAGATCCTTGAAGACACCCATTCTGGCGTCTTAATCACCATCTTAGCACTCATGAATTTGAGAAGAGGTGCTCGATCCGGAAAGAAGTAAGCATGAGGCTTCATGCCGTACACCTATGGGAAATAAACGCCTAACCAACCACAGAAATAATGTCATGGGCAATAGGCCGCATCCATTACATTAGCAGGCTTGTCCGGATTGCTGGCAACGTAACCAAACGCCCTATATATATTGCATAGTACAGGCGGCGCTATAGCAAGACGTTGACCACTGGCAAGGGCACCTGCCATGACAAATAAGAAACCCTGACGCCATCAGTACTCTTTGAGCTGGGAACCGCGACCGCGGACAACCAATAAGCAAGGAAGCCTACTAGTTCGCAAGTAGAAGACAATACATTCGGGCAAGGAAATTTACGTTGGAATATTTGTCGTAAGGCCCTTCTTCTTTTAACGCTAACTTTATACTTCTTGTAGTCGATCCCGGAAGAGAGAAAGGAGGGAGAACTTCACATAAGAAGCTATGCAGGAGAAAAGAGCATACATCATGAAATGAAAGAAAGAAACGTCCTGTGAAGACTTACTGTAAGCCATGGCTGAAGTAGACCAACCAATCTTTGTAGTGTATCTTTGTAATGCAGTTGAACTGTTGCAATTCATGCAACAACTCCAAACACGCCTTGGAATGATAAGCCTTCCGATCACCTTCGCGTCTGAAGCCAGACAATTCTTCATCAGAGGGGATGTACTCGTGATAATATCCACCGCGGATGGGCAAGCACGCCATCATCTTAAGATCCCAAAGAGTTATGCTAATCTCTCCTTGAGGAAGATGGAACAAATTGGTAATAGAACTCCAATAACTTAAGAAGCCCCTGAGAATCGTCGGATCTCGCAGAAAGAAGCCGATAGTCGCTTCGATGGCATGGTAGAGCCCGTCCTCCCTCAGCACAGCCTCGTGCCGGATCAAAATCTCCTTCGCCCATGGTATGTTGCTTACACGACGACTCAGATGCCCTCGCGTACGGAAACTCGAAGTCTCCCACATTACGGACGTGCTCATAGGAAGGAATCTTTGACGGATCGTGTTGGGGTCCCAAAAGTTGGTATCCTTTGAAACAAATGAAATACATACGTACTTCGAGGAAATCTCACAAAATATCATCCAACACACCTAAATATTAAGATTTGCAAAAGATCCAGTACTTAGTCATTTTTCTCCGGCGGGCCCCACGAATCACCGTGATCAGAACCGTCTAAAATCAAGCGGACACCTTCATTATGAATTATAATAAGCAGTGCATGACGATTCGCCAAAAAAGGAGTCCCGCAAACCCTTCATTTTGCAAAACCCAATTTACGGAAACAACAATTCCGTTAAACGCACCCATTTATTCCGCTTAACGCACCCTTAAATTCATCTAAATTCAATAAACATTTCAGGATGTCTTTCACCTTTAACGCATCCGAAAAATAGCTTGACGCATCAAAAAAATACATTCAACGCGTCCATAAATTCAGTAAATCCTGAACTTAAATTTCGGGGTACATTGGACCTTGACGCATCCGAAAAATATGTCTGATGCATCCATAAAATAGCTCAATGCACCCATAAATTCACCAAGAATCAGAAAATTATTTTTTGGATGCATTGGACTTCAACGCACTCGAAAAATAGCTTAACGCATAAAAAAATAAGCATATTTCAGAACATCATTTTTGGGTGCGTCAGAGCTCCCACACACCTATTTTTGGGGTGCTTCAAAGGCTTTTTGGGGTGCATCATACGTGGCAGCCCCTCATTGGTCGTCTTTCGATATTTTCAGGTATAAATACCCCCTTGCACTATTCATTTGTACAGATTAAGGGAGAGAGAGCTATTATCTCCTGGGTACTTGGGATTTATCACCGGAAACCCTCGTCGGAATCCCTTTCCAACCGTCGAAAAACTTTTTCAGTCATCGTAATTCCTTTCCGATCACTGGTACCTTTCACTGGAAGATCACTTTAATCAATATCACCGCAGGTTCGGATTCTAAAAATCATAAGTGTGGGCACGCATCCGTAAATTCACTCCCACGCATCTGAAGATTCAACATAATTCGGACAAGTATTTTAAGGGTGCATTGGACTCCCACGCATCCGAAAATTGTCCCACGCACCCGAAAATTCAACATAATTCAGACAAGTATTTTTGGGATGCATTGGACTCCCACGCACCCGAAAATTGTCTCACGCATCCATAAATTCAACAGAAATTAGACAACTAATTTAAGGGTGCGTTGAAGTCGCACACATCCATAATTGAGGTTCCACGCACCCGAAAAATCAGCTAATTACAGAAAATATTTATGGGTGTCCCGGACTCAATTTTAAGTGTTTTCAGGCCCTGTTTGAGCCTATTTTGGGTATTTTAAGCATTCTAGACGCTATGGACTAGTCAAACGATTGTTTCTAAATTTTTAAACGAACAGAATCGCACGTCTTCAAGGTTTGACCTGATTTAGCGCGATGAATGAAATGACTTCTTGAAAAGAAGCCGCCAGCATCCAGAACTATACAAATATATCCTTATTTATATCTATTGTAAAATGTGATCCGATTTAGGTTGAAAGCTAAATAAACGGGACTATGGTTATTACGATAAACAATATTAAAAGAGTTTCAATTCTCTACAAAACAATTGTTATGACTGCCATAACACAACAGTCGATGCCCTATCCATTTGAACGACATTCGTCAGTTAGCTACTCAGGTACACACATCTGTAGATTGGACTTCCCAAGGTCACCTGTCTATACATGACAGGCGCGGGCCCAGAGTCGTCCCTCTCAGTCATAAACCTTGATAGTCTCAGCCCGGATCTCCGGTCAAAACATGGGACATAGACATTTGACTAATACAAAAATGGTTCAGTCCATAACAAAACAGATACAGGTCTCTACGACCACAAACTCTAAGACTATAGTCCCTGCTGACTAGTCTTCTGCCTTTTAATCAAGGGTCATCAATCATTCGATGTAATTAAGAGCTCGTGCCAGATCACGGCCTGGAATGTACAAGATCTCAGAATCTCTAGAATAAAATTCTCCTTGCGATATCTCTTCTCGTGTACTTTTGTGTGAATGCTTGTGATTGTCTACGAATGTTTCCATTACTCAGAACCCCAGAGCAACATTACATAGAAAATGTCATTGCATCATTTTCTAGTTTTAACAAACTGGCGACTCTACTGGGGAAAGAACAATACCAGAACCTCTGGTTAGCTCTGAGTATAGAAATGCTCTAAGATTAATCATTTGCAAACACGAATGTGTACGTAAGAGATCTATCACGAGGCATAATGTTTCGGCACCCTCGGGCGCCAAACTGGCGACTCTCAACGGGAATGTTATTCCCTTCATCTTTAAGGTAATAGACATTAAATCAAAGGTTTTCAAACCCACAAACTTCCACAACTACACATATTTGTCTTCTTCTTACTTATTTCTGTTAGTTTATGCACCGCGATCGATGAGTTCACGCTCCCGGCTGCATTTATGAACTGTTCTAATGATTTTCTGACACCACAGAATTAGCAAAATACCACTACAGATAGAAGAGATGACATACTTGATGACAAGTCCGTGCTTCTTCCTTGCCAGAGGGGGTTTTAGCTTACCCCGTTTCACCGCAACCACAATAGCCAGCTCCAACTCAGAGTGGTAGTTGGTTGAGACTCGAAGACAGAAGAGGGAACAAAAGAAAGCAGCCGTCATAGCCGCATATAAGAGAGTGAATGTTGTGAAATCTCACCTGATCGTCAGGAAACAGTGGCAGCCGAAGCAGGGGCAGAAGATCCCTATCAACAGCCAGGACATATTAGCCAAGTCCGTAGTGCCTGCAATGATAGCCGAGTAGTTTTTGCCATTGTCCAAGACTGCTCGCACCTCGCAAAAATCTACTAAGCCTGGGCATGTAAAGAAATCCAAGCCCACGATAGTCTTCGAATCAAGACAGAGGCCGGCTCAGAAGATCCAGTTAGCGCAAGTGGTAATGGTCTAAGTGGCCGAAGAAGAAGAAGAAGGACCATATGAAGCAGAAGAACTACCTCCATTCCAAGATCAGATCGACAGATTGGTTGAGGCTAATTGCGAGATAAACGATCAAATGAGGGCTATTCAAGAAGCCTTGACCACTTTGAAAGCCTAGAATGCCACCAGAATTATTGCACAGCCCACTCGTCAGTCAGCAGAGGAATCCCAAGGGACAACAGAAGGTCCGGCTGAACCTGAACCGTCCGTCCAACTCAAGGTCACACTGACAGAACGTCCACCGCTTTCTACATCTCACATGTCACGAGAAGAGTTATTCCAGACGATATGCCACATGATGTAACAAGAAAAAGAGAAAGAGAGGAGAGGCAGCTATAAATATCGGGTTCTGCACCCACCAGAGCTAGAAGAGGTACCATTCCCGGCCAATTTTAGATGCCCGGACTTTGAAAAGTTGAACGGCAGAGGATCGCCAGAAGAACACATCACCCACTTCTTGACTACGTTAGGCAATTGGTCTACAGTCCCGCAGTATTGCATGCGATTATCGATAGCCTTGGGATGGCTGATAGCATTCATGAGCTTGGTAACTTAGCCCTTTATTACTTTCGCTTACTCTGATATCTGTATATTTTTCATATGCATCACACGCGCACACACGCACTCTACTGAGCTTCGTAGGAAGTTTATGCGCGTTTGTTTACAGTGCAGGTACTAAGGCACATCAGCAGCGTTGAGCTCAGTTCATGCACCTGATATCTTGGACTTCTGTTACATTTTGTATTTCCCTTTTCCAGCACTGTTCTCAACAAACTTATTAGTGGATATCTGATGATGTTTTATGGTTTTGATTATGCTCCTTTATAAAAAAATTTACCCTGAAAATCCTCCTGGTGGGATCCCAGGATCGGAACCTGGCATAGGAGAACTAGGAGCCGAGAATAGGGTACTACAGAGGCTGTTGGCAGTAAGGTCAGCGATCGGGAATTTAGTGAGCCCGGTCCTCGGGTTTGGGGCGTGACAGAAGTGGTATCAGAGCATAACTTAGGAATACCTGCTGATGACATCACATATCTACTAATGGCCTTAGATTAACTACCCTTAACTGAATGATTGTTGCAAACTTAGGATGATTGGGATCCTGATCTCATGCACTTAACGACCCACACTAGGATCCTGTTACAACATAGTTATAATAAGATTCCTTATTGTGACCTTAGAAACTTCTGAATATGGTTCCCTAACGTGTGTGCATTTGAGAGTACCAATGCTAAGTGGTACCTGTCCTTTTCTGTAGGATATGGCACCCAAGCGAGCCATCGGTAGGCTGTCGACTAGTGCGGGTACATCCCGGACAGCCTCAGCCCCAACTCCAGCTCCAGCTATGATTGCTGGTCAGTTCCAGCAGATGATGCGCGTTATGACCTCCATGGTAGAGCGCAGGAGAGGAGGTCATCCGATGCAGTTGCCCCATCAGAGCAGGATCATGCTCGTTCTTTACTAATAGATTTCAGACGAATGGATCCCCCACGTTTCTTGGGCAGGCTAGACCCTGTGGCAGCAGAGAGATGGAAATCTAAGGTAAAGAAGATCTTTACTACGATGTGATGCACGACCGAGGAACGAGTTTCTCTCACCGTTTTCCTTCTTCAGGGAGAGGCTGAGCATTGGTGGGCATCGGTTACCTGAGCCGGCAGGCCTGATTTTGAATGGACATGGGAGGACTTTGTGGACCGGTTTGACCGAAAGTTCTTCCCTGAGTATGTCCGCCAGCAGCGTGCACTAGAGTTCGAGACGTTGGTCCAGGGAGATATGTCAATGTCACAGTACGAGGCTCGATTCGTTGAGCTATCCAGATTTGCGACATATCTTGTAGATGATGAGGGGCGGAAGGCCCATCTATTCGAGAGCGGATTGGGCCTTGGCCTTCGTAGCTGTGTCACGGGACACAAGCTTCCTACGGTCGAGGAGGTTGTGGAGCGGGCCCAGATATATGAGGTAGAGTGGGCTGATGCACAGCGGATCCGTGACCAGAGCGAAGCTCGGAAGGGGAAGAGGAAGGCTCCTTCTAGCAGCTTCCGGAAGCAGACTCAGGCACAGCAGAGGCATCCGGTTCGTCCATCCTTTCGACCGCCAGTAGCACCAGCAGCACCTCCAGCACCGCCACAGAGACAGTTTGCAGGTGTTTGTTACGGATGTGGAGGAACAGGGCACCGTAGACATGAGCGCCCCCACCCACAGCAGCAAAGGCAGCAGCAGCCACAGCAGCAGAGGCAGTAGCATAAGCCGCAGCAGCAACAACGACGATCACAGAGGGGACAGACACATCCCCAGCAGACTTAGGGCAGGTTCTACGCAGCCCAGCAGGATCCTCAAGCATCTGGAGGGGTCATTGATGGTACACTCATTGTCTCTGCATGCATAGCTCATGTTTTGTTTGATTCTGGCGTATCGCATTCTTTTGTATCCGATGATTTTTGCCGATCGACTGGTTTGCCGTTAGAATCTGTGCACAAGGGTTTGTCAGTGTCGACACCCTTAGGGAAGACCGCAGTATTAAGTTTTATCTGTTCGTCTTGCCCCGTCCTGGTAGGGGAGACCTTTTTGCCTGCCGATTTGTTTGTTTTACCGATGACCGAGTTCAATGTTATCCTGGGCATGGATTGGCTGGCCGAGTATCATACTGTATTGGACTGCTTCGCAAGAACAGTCACTTTCCTTATACCCGGCATGCCGCAATTTCAGTTCGTTGCCGAGCCCAGGGGAGAGCAGTTGTCATCTTTGATGTCATGTGCTGTAGAGGAGCTGGTTGCCTTGTGCATCGACCAGTTGCTGGTAGTTTGCGATTTTTCGAATGTGTTTTGGGAGATTCCGGGGTTGCCACCTCGTCGGCATTTTGAGTTTCAGATTGACCTCTTGCCCGGTACCGCGCCTATCTCAAAGTCCCCGTACCGTATGGCACCATTGGAGTTACGGGAGCTGCAGAAGCAGTTGGATGAGTTGCGTGAACTAGGCTTCATCCGTCCGAGAAGTTCACCGTGGGGAGCGCCGGTACTCTTCGTGAAGAAGAAGGATGGCTCGTTGAGGCTTTGCGTGGATTACCGCAAGCTTAATAAGGTCACGATTAAGAATAGGTACCCACTTCCGAGGATCGACGATTTATTTGACCAATTGCGGGAGGCGCAGTTCTTTTCGAAGATTGATCTACGATCTGGTTATCATTAGGTCCGTGTCTGGGGAGGAGGATATCCCGAAGACGACATTCAGGACGCGTTACGATCATTTTCAGTTCCAGGTCATGTCCTTCGGACTGACCAATCCACCCGCTGTGTTCATGCAATTGATGAACGAGGTCTTTCGTCCCTACCTTGATCAGTTCATTGTGGTGTTCATTGATGACATTCTGATCTATTCGAGAACTTGGGAGGAGCATGAGCAGCATCTGAAGGTCACCTTGCAGACCCTCTACACACACCAGCTTTATGCGAAGTTGGAGAAGTGTGAGTTTTGGCAGGAGGAGGTGAAGTTTCTCGGTCATGTTGTGACGAGGCAAGGAATAACAGTGGATCCAGTGAAGATTGATGCCGTGCGTCAGTGGGGTCAGCCCACGAGCGCGTCCGAAATCCAGAGTTTCCTTGGGTTTAGCAGGTTATTATCGTCGTTTCATCGAGGGCTTCTCCCGTATTGCAGCCCCGCTGACTAGGTTGACCCAGAAGGGCGCTGAGTTCGTTTGGAGTGATGCCTGTGACTGAGCATTTGCAGAACTGAAGGACCGTCTTAATTCTACACCAGTCCTCACTCTTCCCTCCGGGAGTGAAGGATTCGTGGTTTTTACAGATGCCTTGCATATTGGTTTGGGTGTTGTCCTTATGCAGTATGGTAGACCCGTGGCCTTCGCATCTCGCCAGCTCAAGGTCCATGAGCAGAACTACCCCACGCATGATCTGGAGCTAGTAACAGTAGTCTTCGCACTGAAGGTGTGGAGGCACTATCTTTATGGGGTCAGGTTCGAGCTCTTTTCCGACCACAAGAGCCTGAAGTACCTCTTCTCGCAGTCTGAGTTGAACATGACGCAGAGACGCTGGATGGAGCTCCTGAAGGATTATGATTTCAATCTTCAGTACCACCCTGGTAAGGCCAACGTGGTGGCAGATGCCCTTAGCCGTCAGCCACGAGGCCTGGTGGCGCATATGATGGTCCAGGAGTGGAGGATGCTCGAGGATGTTGCCGAGTATGATTTTGAGCCAAGCCTGCATTCTATCGAGAAGTTATCGAGCTTGTCGATTTAACCCTCTCTTATTTCTAGGGTGATCGAGGCTCAGCAAGCTAATCAGACGTTACAGGATTATCGAGCAGAGGCCGCGCCAGAGGATCAGACAGATTGGCAGATTGGGTTAGATGGTGGACTTTGTTACAGGGGTCGGTTGTGTGTCCCAGATATTTCACAGTTGCGCAGAGATCTTATGGATGAGGCACACCGATCGAGGTTCACGATTCACCCGGGCTCTACCTAGATGTACCGTGATATGATGAGGTAGTATTTCTAGGCCGGTATGAAGCATCAGATTGCCCGTTTTATGGCTGAGTGTGACACTTGCCAGCGTGTCAAGGCCGATCATCGCAAACTCCCAGGTCCCTTGCAGCCGTTGAGTGTCCCATTGTGAAAATGGGAGCACGTGACCACAGACTTCATTATGGGCTTGCCGAGGACTTAGAGCAATCACGGCGCTATCTGGGTTGTTGTCGATCGTCTTACGAAGTCGGCACATTTTCTTGCGATACGTGCGACCTGGCCATTAGACTGACTTGCAGAATTCTTTATCGAGGAGATTGTGAGACTGCACGATGTCCCAGCTTCGATCGTTTTTGACCGAGATCCAAGATTTACGTCGCGGTTCTGGAGGAGTTTTCAGAAGGCGATGGGGCCTGCCTTGAAGTTTAGCACCGCATATCATCCTCAGACTGATGGACAGACCGAGAGGGTCAACCAGATCCTTGAGGACATGCTTCGAGCTTGCGTGTTGGCTTTCTCAGGTAGTTGGGACAAACACCTGCATTTGGCTGAGTTTGCATATAATAACAGCTACCAGGCGACTATCGGTATGGCTCTTTTTGAGGCGTTGTATGGTAGACCTTGTAGGTCTCCTAGTTGTTGGACCGAGGTTGGAGAGCATCGTCTCCTAGGTCCCGAGCTTGTGCAGAGGACATCAGAGGCTATCGATATAATCAGGCAGAGGATGCGCACAACTCAGAGTCGATAGAAGAGTTTTGCAGATCATCGACGTCGTCCCCTAGAGTTTTTCATTGGGGATCATGTGTATCTTAGGGTCTCACCCATGAAGGGCGTGGTTCGTTTTGGAGTCAAGGGGAAGCTTGCCCCGAGATTCATTAGACCCTTCGAGATCACTGGGCGCGTTGGCGCCGTGGCCTATCAGCTTACCTTACCACTTCAGTTGTCTAGCGTCCACAACGTTTTTCATGTTTGTATGTTATGGAAGTGTGGGTCAGACATGGTTCCTATGATAGATTGGCAGCCGTTGGAGGTTCGTGAGGATGCTTCTTACATTGAGCAGCCGGTTCGTATCCTTGACCGGAAGGAGCAGGTCCTCCGAACTAAGGTTATTCCTTTAGTGAAGGTCCAATGGAGTCATCATAGCGCAGATGAGGTGTCGTGGGAGCGAGAGGCAGAGATTCGCGAGTCTTATCCCCATCTTTTCGATGATTGATTGTATCTGTATGATTGCTTTTCGTTTGATATGTGTATTTAGTGATGTGATTCCCTTTTTCTTATGATCTTCGGCTAGTTTGGGTTTGTAGTGCAAATTTCGAGGACGCAATTTTTGTTAGGAGGGGAGAGTTGTAAGACCCGTACCCTGAATTGCCCTCCGTATGCTTAGTTTCCGGTATCGGTACGTCCCAGATGGACCAGATTAGCGAGCCTTGATTGTGACCCTATTTTAATACCTCATCGACCCAAGACCTATACCCCGGCGACCGCGTAGGCGCTGCGATTCCAACGCCACGCGGCACGCCCCATTGTGATACCCGGTGTGAAAGTTGTGATCATTTGCGTAATCCGAGGCGGGCCGAGCAACGCACGTGTGGCGCAGGTCCCACTTGCATAAATCCCAAGAAAAGTCAAATCAATCACCCTCACCCTAGTCTACACAAGCCATACCCACCCCATCCCTCTCTCACCACAAAGTCAACACAAACACATACCTCCCATACCATCCTACCCCCTCCTTTCTTAAAATTCCCTTCATGTCCTAATTTCTCTACAATAATAAGGCTCCATTTTTTTTTGCTAGAGAGAGAGAGAGAGAGAGAGAGAGAGAGAGAGAGAGAGAGAGAGAAGAAAAAAATTGAGAGATTTGAGAGGAATTGGAGAGAGGTTTGAGTGAGATTAGAAGAGAGAAAAGAGAGATTAGAGGGAGTTGTGTGAGAAATAGAGGAGATTAAGGGAGGAACCTAGCTTGGAGGACCCCGATCACCATCCGGACCGTCCGATCGTCAATCCAACCCCATCCAACCGTCCAACCATCATTGTGAGTGCAAGGGGGACATAAACTCCCCATTTTCTTCCAATCAGATGGATGGATTGAATCATCCATGAATGGGCCCCACATACCTGTGAATATTAATAATAATAATAATAATAATAATAATAATAATAATAAATATATTAAAAAAGAAGAAGAGAGAGAGGAGAGAGAGAGAGAGAGAGAGAGAGAGAGAGAGAGAGAGAGAGCAGCCGCTGGACAAACAGCGTCCAGAGAACGCTGCTGCCCAGCAGCGCCTGGGCGGAAGCCCTTTTGGGCGTTGACCATGGGGCCCACTCGTGGGACCCACCTTGATGTTTGTGTTCAATCATCGCCATCCATCTATTTCTCCAGTCCATTTTAGGGCTGGATACTAAAAATGATACAGATCCAGATCTCAGGTGGACCACACCATAGAAAACAGTGGAAATAATGCCCACTATCGAAACTTCTTGGGCCCACCGTGATGTTTGTAGACCCTGTAACCTGTCCAATATTGGACTCGTTGGGTCTCCCATGAGGTAGGGAACCTGATGAATGGAGTGGATCATACTCATGTGGGCCCCACTTGAAAGAAACTAAGAAGAGGAAAAAAAGGAAAAAAAGGTGCCCAGACGCTGGACGTTCACAACGTCAGAGACACTGGAATGCGTGAGTGGGGTCCCCACTCGTGGGACCCACCTTGATGTTTATGTTGAATCCACACCGTCCATTTGTTTTCCCGGATCATAATAGGGCCAGGGCCAAAGTATGAAACAGATCCAAATTTTAAGCGGACCGCACCACATGAAACAGTGGAGGAAATGATGCTTACTGTTGGGATTTTCTGGGCCCACCTTGATGTCGGTAGGCTGTATCACCTGCTCAATATTGGGCTCATTGGGTCCCCCATGAGCTAGGGAACCTAATAGACGGAGTGGATCGTCCCCTTGTGGGCCCCACTGGACAAAAACCAAGAAAAAAAAAACAAAAACAAAAACAAAAAAAAGAAGGGGCGCAGCGTCTCTAACGCTGGGAGTACCTAGCGTCCAAGGACGCTGGGCTCGTGGTGGCCCACCCTGTGGGTCCCACCATGATACGTATGTTATATCCACTCCGTCCATCTGTCTCACCATATCATTTTAGGCCAGGGACCCAATAATGTGAGAGATCCAAATCTCAAGTGGGCCATACCAAAGGAAAGATTTCTCTGATGTTAAAACCTTCTAAGGCCCACTGTGATGTGTGTATGCTACGAAACCTGTCCAAATCATACTCATTGGGCCCACCTTAGGGTTGTCAATATGATGAATGAAGTGGATCGTCCTCATGTGGGCCCACCTACTGAAATCAACAAAAAAAAAAGAAGAAAATAAAAAAAAGGAACGGGGGCACAACGTCTGGGAGTACCCAGCGTCCACGGACACTAGACTCGTGGGTGCCCCAGCAGGTGGCCCACTCGTGGGACCCACCATGGTGTATATGTACCATCCATGCCGTCCATTCCTTTTGCCAATTCATTTTAGGCCCCAGGCCCAAGTTTGGGCCAGATCCACTTCCCAGGTGGGCCGGATCATGGGACTTAGTGGGGGAACAATGATATCCACCGTTGAAGCCTTGCTAAGGCACACCATGATGTTTGTTTGCCATCCAGACCTGTGGCATAGGTCTGGATGAAGGGGAAAACATAAATATTTGCTTGATTCAAAACTTCCTAGGACCCAGCTGGGTACCACGCAGTCCAGTAGGTGGCCCACCCTGTGGGTCCCACCATGATGTATTGTCTTATCCACGCTGCCCATCTGTTTTCCTAAGATTATTTTAGGATATGGCTCCAACAATGAGGCAAATCCAAACATAAGATGGACCACACCCGCAGGGAACAGTGGTCATTGATGCCCAACATTGAAAACGTTCTTGGGGCCACTGTGATGGTTATTTCAATCCAACTAAAGGTTTCGGGCCCATCTTTGGGTCCACCTTGATGGATGTATTATGGATCATACCATCCGTCTTGATCGATGCGTGGGGCCTAATTTGAGTGGGCTTCATTTAGAAAATGGTGGTGATTGAATGACTACCACTGAAACTTCTTAAGACTCATGATGATATATATTTGCCATCCGACCAGTGGGCGGGGCCCGCCATAGTCCCCCTTTGATATATATATATATATATATATATATATATATATATATATATATATATATATATATATATATATATATATATATATATGTTTTATCCATGCCGTACGCCTATTTTGTTAGCCCATTTTGTATGTGCAGGCCCAAGTATGGGGCCCATATAGTCTCAAGTGAGCTATGCCACGAAGACCTTTACATTTTCAATAGGGCCCACAGTTCGAGTCCCACTCTCTACATATATTGGGCCATTTAAGGCCAACGTCATATGATACGTTTGGTGTTCGCTCGCCTCAAGTGTAAGGCTGCGATGTAGTAATAAATCTCGGTAAGACCGAGGTCGATCACAGGGAATTGGAAAACAGGTTCCAAACTATTCCAGCAACTCAGTTTGCAATCAAATAAAAGATTTAATTGGAGCAATTATACTAAAACAGTAACTTTAATGAAAACAGTAGTTTAAAGGCACCAAGGCATTCAAGGATCCACTTGTAGCAATCCCATGTCAATCCAATCAATCCAAGCAAGATACACAACTAGATGTGAAGTCCTATCTCTTATCTAGTTGGAAAATTTAGCATTAAACTCATTCAATTCCACTCAAGTTGAACTTCCAAGTTCTAGTCCCATTCAACCATGTAGAATTCGAAACCATAGCCTTCAGAGTAAAAGCCATGCCTATGGACTATGGCCTGCTCAAAGATTACTATAATTCGAATCTAAACAAACAAACATGATAATCTCAGAGAATTGCAAGGAATCCATGTCCAGAGCACGTGAACTCTCATAAAACATAAAAAACTATCAACTTTGGGAACTAAAAGATGCAAAAATCCAAACTTGAAGTAAAATTACTTGAACTAAACTGAATCAAACATGAAATTAGCTACAAGCTTCACCTCTCAGCCTTAGCTGAGAGATTCTAGCCGAGCATTGTCAGACTACAACTAAAACTCATGAAAAAGCTAGAAAACATAGAAAACTCGGGGTTTGGAAGGTTGCAGACGCTCCACGACGGCTTCCTTCTTCTCCCACGACATCCCTTGGCTTCTATGATACCCTAGGAAGAGCCCCTAGGTGTCCTTTTATAGTGAGGACGCTCGGTTGCGTCGGAAACATCCAGAAACTGCGTAAGGTTACGCAGTGCGCAGTATTTTTCGGAGCCCAGAATAGTAACTGCCTGTTTTGTATGTGGCCGACCGGTCACGACCGGTCGGACCTGTATTTTAACAGTCTAGGGAGTACACAGAGAGGGCCGACCGGTTGGCCAATTGGTCACGACCGGTCGGACCAAATTGGGCATTGGTCCAGCTGTTCAGCAGAAGACACCGATCGGTTGGCTGACCGGACAAGACCGGTCGGACTAACTGGTCCTTCATCCAGCGGTTTCCAAAGGTGTAGCCGACCGGTCGGACTTGCTATTCTTCTTCTTTTTCTTCAACTTTCTTTTCTCCATGCTTTCTTCTTTCTTTGCTCCTTTTTCAATCTTCATCCCATGCATCTAAATGTATTCTTTTGGTCCCCAATTGGGTGAAATCTGCTCTCATCCCTACAATCACAAAACATACATTAGATGGGCCTTTTAAACATGAAAACCATGCATATAATGTGATGTAGTGGGCTATGCAATGTATAAATTGGAGGTTCAACATTTGGTAACATGCCAGTATACTTAGCTTGATATGTCACACTGATAACATGCTTAGTATAATGAATACCCTACTCATTCATATGCCCATACGCATCATTTGTATGCGTGTTGTGGATCACGAATAATCATAGCACATGCTATTTTGGCTTGTTATACTAAGGGGACCCGTACGAGATAGGGTAGCCCCACATGATTGCGCAGTATGCGTAAGTTTAGTGCATGACTTGGATTGTGTGACTCATGCATTCCGCTTTATGTTTGTCACGATTGCCTTCACACCCTAGCAGCATCGGGGTGGTGGCCACCGTAGTCACATCGTGGTTGGCAGTAATGGACAGCGAAAACTTGTTCTAGTACGTGGGCGCTATGGATGTCCTTGGGTGAAAGTCCCTAAACCCTGTGGTACCAGTAGGATGCTCCAACGTCGAGACCGAGTGGATAACATGAGCGCCCGAGTGCCAAATACCAGCAAGCCGTGTCTCCCATTGTGTCGAGGTCGGTTGGAAAGGGGTGTGACCTTATCCGCCCGGGTGCAGTGGGCTATAAGCTAGGTCGAGTCTGAACAGCTCGTGAAATGGGTCTGCTATCGGCGAGCCGGGTGGGCATTGGCATACCATAGACGAGGCAGATAGTGCGGTCTTTTCTACTCGTTTGGTTATGCGCGCGATTTGCGGCGGCCAGTATCAGAGTGTACTAGACCCCGGTGATGTCCTAGATGAGAACCATTTTGATATGTGGATTAGTTGAGGATTGGCGTGTTTGCATTGCATCTTTAGCATGTAACACTCGGCCATGTAGGCCTTTGCATCGCATAGCCTTGGGATGGCTGATAGCATTCATGAGCTTGGTAACTTAGCTCTCTATCACTTTCGCTTACTCTGATATCTGTATATTTTTCATATGCATCACACGCGCACACACGCACTCTACTGAGCTTCGTAGGAAGCTTATGCGCGTTCGTTTACGCTGCAGGTACTAGGGCACATCAGTAGCGTTGAGCTCAGTTCATGCACCTGATATCTTGGACTTCTTTTACATTTTGTATTTTCCTTTTTCAGCACCGTACTCAACAAATTTATTAGTGGATATCTGATGATGTTTTATGGTTTTGATTATGCTCCTTTACAAAAAAAAAAAAAAATTATCCTGAAAATCCTCCTAGTGGGATCGTAGGATCGGAACCTGGCATAGAAGAGCTAGGAGCCGAGAATGGGGTACTACGGAGGCTGTTGGCACCAAGGTCGGCGATCGAAAATTTAGTGAGCCCGGTCCCCGGGTTTGGGGCGTGACATCTCACCAATTCAAAGAAAAGTGCAAATGAGAAAAATCCTATATGCACAAAGTGTGGTAGAAGCCCCTTTGCCAAAAATACACATGAGCCACAAAATGGGCCAAAGCCTCACCCATCTTGAAAGATGATGAAAGGCCTACCACACTTTATTCTAAGGATACCAAAAAAAAGAGAAGGAAGAAAGAAGGAAAAGCGTGAGAAATAGAAAAGAGAAGAAAAATGGCAAAGACACATGTGAGAGTCCAAAATGAAGTCTTAAGCTTAATCAAATACACCAAAGGCCCTAACTTCACTTTGGGCCCATTTCTTACAAGTCAGGCCCAACTCCCATGGGAAAGAAGAATGAAACTTTCCCATGCACACTTGATGTGCATGGAAAAGGCACTCTTGAACACATGAAGAAGAATTTGAAAGAAAGTGGAAGAAAATGGAAACTTGAAAGCTCCACTCCAATGCACCACCTTGAGGCCTTGAAAAGGTCTTGAAAGTCTCCCAAACTTGGGCGCACCACACCTCTTGAAGGTTACCTACATGAAGGAAAAGAAAGAAGAATGTAAGAAAGAGAAAGAGAGAAAATGCAAAGAAAACAAGGTAAAGGAGTGAGACATACCTTCACCACTCACCAAAGGGGGACCACCTTGTTGTCCTAAGCTTCACCAAAAGCCCCACCACTTGAAAGGAAAGGACCACCACTTGAAAAAAGAAAAACTTGAAGGAAAGAAGAAAGTAAATGAAAGATGTGTGTTTGTGTGTGTGTGTGTGTGTGTGTGTGTGTGTGAGAGAGAGAGAGAGAGAGAGAGAGAGAGATGCACGAATTGGGGGGGGGGGGGGCGGGGCGGGCATGTCATGGCTTTATACACAAAAAGGGCCACCCCTATTGTCCAAGCCACTGGAAAAATAAGTGGTCAAGGGGACAGACGGGCAGCACCCAGGGTGCCAGCTGTCCTTGTCCCCCTGATGGGATTTGACACACATCTCTTCCTTGGGAAGAACTCTCCCTTTAGGATGATGAATTGCGCAAGGAACCTTGTCTTTGTATAAGATGGAAGTGATGGAAGAGAAAAAGAGAGAGAAAATGAGAAAAGAATTGATGAAAATCTCATCTCTTGAAAAAATAATAAGAAAATGAGAAGATGATGTGGAAAAAGGCCTCATGTGGTTTTCAAAAATAAAAAAGGGGATTATTACTTTGTTCAACATCGATCTCAACCATCCAGGTCAAGATCCAATAACCCTAATCATTTTCAGAAAACACCAAAATTTCTAACCCCCATTTCCACCATCCAATAAAAATTTTGGGTCTGAAGACCTTAAACCACGTCGGGATTAACATCCTAAGAGATTTTCAATAAAAATCAACATCAATCTTGACTGTCCAAGTCAAGATCTGATGGCCCGAACATTTTAAAATAAAAAAAATGTACCTTCACCCTGTATAAAAATTATGGTCCAAAGACCTTAAACTACATTGGGATTAAGGTCCCGAGAGATTTCCAATAAAAACCGACATCAATCTCGACCGCTTGGAATCAAGATCTGATGACCCGGATCTTTCTAAAAAATCACAAAAAGAATGTCTTTTCAGTATGTACAAATTTTCAGTCCGAAAACCTTAAACTACACTGGGAGTAACTTCTCGGGGGACTTTTTCTGCTTTCAACCAAAAACCGGCATCAATCTCGGCCCTTCGAATCGAGGTTTGATAACCCGGATCATTTAAAAAAAACACCAAAAATATTTTATAAATTTTTCATAAAAGCCAGTACTAGTCTCGACCATTAGAGTTAAGGTGTAGAACTTTTTCGAAACAAAAACAAAAAAAATCATCAATGATTTTAACCGCAAAAATTTATCCCAATCAGTTTAAAGACTTTAAACTACACTGGAATTAATTTCTCGAGGGCTTTCTTTCCCAACCTATTCCAGACATGACTAACACTTGATCATATGGGTGTCCGAAATTTTCTAAACAGGTAAGGGCCGAGGCGGGCAGAACCTTGTGTAAGTGCTAAGCCCAAAATGTGAGTGCTAAGCACAATATAGTTGTCATATTTCGTAGACATTAGTTTAGTGCATGAGGTTGTGTGATCAAGCCAAGTTCTTTGAGAAGACAAGAATCTACCTCAATAAACACATCAAGATCAAGACTATCGACTCTACAAAACGTTGCGGCAAAGCTACGAAGATAAACCATATATGCCAAGGTATTATTGACCATAAGGATGACCCTAGGTTAGGTGATTTCATATGACTTTTTAGTTAATCACTCTAATATTTTTAAAAGTTATATTTCAAGAAAATTCGGTTAGCCTAACCCTGTGTTCGGTCAACTCAAGAATCTTCCCATTCTAGGAACTTCGGCCAAGTTTCCAGCAAGCTTTACTATAAGATTCTGGAGATGTTCAGTCAGCTCGACCCTGTGTTCGGCCAGCCGAACAGGGTTCAGTCAACCAAAGAAAAATTTGGTCAATTTTTCAGATTTCAACTGTTTTTTGGACTCGGAACTCGGGTCAGCCAAAGCTCACATGGGTTGGTCGAACCGACACTCGGGTCAGCCGAAGTTTGAACAAAATCTTATCCCGTGAAATCTAATAGCCATTGGGATAAAACGGTTGAATCGTAGGTCAGTTGAAGGAAATTTTAGGTTAACCGAAAACCTAACTTTTTTACTATAAATAGAGCTTTCTTCTCTCTATTTTTTATCAAGAAAAAGCATAAAAATACTATCTCTTTGGTGATAAAGCTCTTCATTATAGCTAGCTATTTGTTCTAAATTCTTATTTTATTTTATAGCTATCTCAGTTCTGTTCTCATTTAATTTGATTGTGTAAAGAGAAGATCATTTTCATACTAGAGATAAGAGAATTGAAATTGCAACTTTTAGAAAAACTTTGTTTAGAAATTCCTAGATCCATTTTGTTCGAACTATATTGGTTTATCTTTTACAAAGATCGGATCGCTGCATTATTGAAACTTCATCTCTGCTAAGCTTCATCATCTTCTATAAGAAGAACGGTAATATCTTTTCATACTTTTGGGTTTTGTTTGAGATAGCCCATGAAAATCTCAAATCAGGTTGTTAGTGATTACCTGTGAAAATCGCTTAAGGTTAGTGATTAGCTTGTGAAAATCATTTGAGGTTTTGTTGTGATAAACTTGTAAAAATCACAATCTCTATATCAGGTTTTAAAAGTAACCCTGTGAACACCTTTATATAGTTGAAAGCCAAAATTACAAGGAGAAGTAATTTTGGGAGTGGAGTAGGTGCAAGTTATTTTTAGTACCGAACCACTATAACTCTTTGTGTTGTGGTGATTATTCTATTGTTTATCTTTTTATGTGCTTGATTGTTTATGAATCCTTAAATCGTGACATAAGGTTGTCTTACTTAGATTTCTAAGTGATATAAGGTTGTTCTACTTAGATTGCTAAGTGGAATGTTGTACTACTTAATCTCTAAGTGGAAGGTTGTCCTACGATTTAATCCAAGGTTTTCATATTGATCTTTATTTGCTTTCAGATTGGTTAATTGCATATTCTTGCTAGTCTTGTGATTGATTCTCTGATTTATCTTAAGATTACAAAAAGAAGAATTTAATCGAGTTGTCCTATTCACCCCCTTCCCCTCTAGGAAATTTATAGCTCCATCCTTTTTCAAGTGGTAAAATGGGTTTCCTCTTTTGTGGATTTTCAATCCAAAGAGTTAGATCCGAAGCTGTAAGATATCTAAATTTGAAAGCTTATCTATTTCTAAGCCACCTCCTTTTGATGGTACTAACTATTCTTATTGGAAAACAAGAATGAAGATATTTCTAAGATTCATGGATGAAAGTGTGTGGCAAGCCACATTAGAAAATTGGACACCTCCAATTATTGAAGTAACAGATGATGATTGAATTAAATCTATGAAACGAGTGGCTTATAACCTATGGACTACTACTCAGAAAAATGAAAATAGTACAAATGATAAAGCATTGAATACTATAACTTGTGCTCTTTCACCTGATGAATTCCAAAGAATTATTTCGTGTGAATCAGCTAAACAAGCCTGGGATATACTCGAAATGACCCATGAGGGCACTAATATTATAAAGAAGTCTAAAATCCAACTCCTCACAATCAAATTTGAGGAAATCTGGATGGATGAAAATAAAACATTTATGGACTTCTATACAAAATTAAATGATATAGTAAACTTTATGTGGGGTCTTGGAGAGAGTATTTCAGAAAGCAAAGTCTGTACTAAAATTCTGAGATCTCTACCAGATCGATTCAATTCCAAAGTCACTGCTATTCAAGAATTGAGGGATACTGATATAATAAAAGTTGAGAAACTAGTTGGATCCCTTCAAACGTGTGAATTGAATTTCAAAGGTCCTAAGAGTAAGTCTATTGCTTTCAAATCTTCAAAATCTATTTCAATCAATGAAAATTCAGATAATGAAGAAGATGAGGATAATATGGCATTGTTGGCTAAGAAGTTTTATAAGATTTAAAAATAAACAACAAATTGAGATTCAAAAACCTTTGGGAAAGAAGAAAGGTAAATAAGGTTTCTGAAAAAACAAAACCAAGGATATGTGTAATGCTTCAACTATTCATGTTATGGGCACTTAGTTGCAAATTGTCTTAAAAAGGAAAAATCAAAGAAGAAATGAATGGTTGCAACTTGGAATGATTCATCAGAATCAGAATCTGATTCAGACTTCGATAAATCAGTTTGAGAAGAATAAAAAATTCAGAATGCATTTATGACCATTGCCAAGATTTCCCCTTTTGAAGACAATGATAACTCTGGATATGAGACATTTAGAAGTGAATATGAAAATGAAGAAGATCTTCAAGAAACTTACAATGCCCTATACAAGGAAAGTTGTAAGATTGCATCCAAACTCAGAGTTTTAAAGAAAAGGTATGATGAATTGCAAACTGAATTTGACAATTGTATTTTGGAAAAATCTCATTTTTCTGATTGTTTTGAAAAATGTAAACTAGACTTGAAAATAAGAAATGAAGATTTTGAAAAACTTCAAACTGATTTTAATTCTTTAAAATTTGATTTGGTCATTCTTAAGAAATCGAAGAATTCTGAAAAATCCAAAGACATAATAGAAGAGATTCTTCACTATTCCAAACCTTATGGTGATAGATCAGGTCTTGGCTATAACAAGTTCAAAGCAAAGCCAAAGACATCACCTACCTTCTTTATAAAAGTTGAACCTCCGCATTCCAAGAATGAAATTCAAAAAGTTTTTAAAAAGTCTATTTCCAAAAGTCCAAAACTTTTTAAAAAAACTTTAAAAATCTCAGCCAACAACAAAAGTGATTCTTCTTCACTTATTCTGAGAATAATTGACCTACTCAGAAAACTCTTGATATAAAGCAGGAGAAAAAAAAAAGACAAGTGTCTCATTCTCCTTACGAAAAGAAGGATCCACTTAAGTCCAAAATCATTATGAAGTGGGTTTCTAAAAACAAATGTTTAGTGATCCATACAACTTTCAAAGCCAGTAGTCATTCTAAATGGTACTTGGATAGTGGTTGTTCAAGACATATGATAGGTGACAAAGGTATATTATCAAACATCAGCAAGATTGATGGAGGCGCTGTCACTTTCAGAGATGGTAGCCACTGTAAAATCATTGGCCAAGGTAATATACAACTCCCTAAGCTTCCTTGTTTAAAAATGTTTTATATATTGACGGATTAAAGCATAACTTGCTTAGTATTTCACAAATCTGCGATAATAATCATAGTGTTAAATTTTCTGATCACAGATGTGAAATTCTAAATAATTCAGGAGATGTAATTTTACATGGTTGCAAGACCTCTAAAAATTGTTATATAATTGATCAAAGTTGCTCAATGAAATATTCATGTTACATGGCCCAACTTGATGAATCTAAACTTTGGCATCAACGACTTTGACATTTGAACTTTAGAGATTTATATAAATTGAGTAAAAGGGATCACTTACATGATTTACCCAAACTAAGAAAGAAAGAAAACAAAGTATGTAGCTCATGTCAAGTTGGCAAACAAATAAGAAGTTGCCATAAGAAAGTAAACTCCCTAGCCACATCTAGACCCCTTGATCTTCTCCACATGAATTTAGTTCGACCAACTCGAACGGAGAGTAAGGGTGGTAAAAAATATTTCTTATTTATTGTTGACGATTTTACTCGATTCTCTTAGGTAACTTTTCTAAGAGAAAGGTCTGAAACTTTTGATGAAGCCAAAAAGATCATCAAACGAATTCAAATTGAAAAACAAATGTGTATCAATAGAATCAGAAGTGATCATAGAATTGAATTTGAAAATAGCAATTTTCAGAAGTACGTGAAGATCACGGTATCTTACATGAGTTTTCAGCTCCAAAAACACCTCAACAAAATGAAGTTGTTGAGAGAAAGAATAGAGTTCTATAAGAAATAGCAAACGTTTTGCTAAATTGTAAGAATTTACCAAAGAGTTTTTGGGATGAAGCTATGAATACTGCTTGTTACATTACAAATCGTGTGTATGTGAGAGCAGGTAAGAATAAGACACCGTATGAATTGTGGTTTGATAAAAAAACCATCGGTTAAACATTTTCATATTTTCGGAAGCTTGTGTTACATTTTACGTAACCGAAAAAATGTTGGAAAGTTTAATGCTAAAAGCGATGAAGCCATTTTTCTAGGGTATGCTACAAACAGTCGTGCATATCGAGTTCTAAACAAAAGAATTGGAGTGATTTAGGAACCTATAAATGTGGTCATTAACGACCAAGATCATAACTCCAGCTCTTCTAAGGATGATGATGATATAGAAATACCACCATCTAATTCAAATGATGCTGAACTCCGATCAGTAAGAGATCATCCACAAACTCAAATTTTGGGTGATCCACTTACTGGTGTATGAACTCAAAGTCAGATAGAAGAGATTTGTAGTCAAGTATGCTTTACTTCACAAATAGAACCGTCCAACGTAAATGAAGCACTAGCTGATGAAAATTGGATGTTAGCCATGCAAGACGAGCTGAATCAATTTGTTCGGAATGATGTATGGTATCTTGTTCCTCGTTCATCTGATAAGAATGTAGTTGGAACTAAGTGAATTTTCAAAAATAAATAAGATGAACTTGGAAATATCATTAGGAACAAGGCTCGATTGGTTGCACAAGGGTACACTCAAATTTTAGGCATAGATTATGATGAAACCTTTGCACCAGTTGCTCGCATTGAATCTATTAGACTGTTCTTATTCATTGCTTGTTTTATACGTTTTAAAATTTATCAAATGGATGTGAAAAGTACTTTTCTTAATGATCATTTACATGAGGAAGTTTATGTAGAACAACCTAAAGGATTTGAAGACCTAAAACTTCAAAATCATGTATTTCTACTTAAAAAAGCTCTGTATAGACTAAAACAGGCACCAAGAGCATGATATGATAAATTGACCCAATTTCTTATCAACCATGATTTTCAAATGGGTAGTGTTGACAAAATCCTATTTGTCAAACATTCAAATAATGATATTTTGATTGTTCAGATATATGTAAATGATATTATATATGGATCAACTTCTACTAATCTGTCTCTTAAGTTTGTAGAATTGATGAAGTCTGAATTTGAAATGGGTATGGTTGGTGAGCTAACATAGTTTCTTAAATTTCAAGTCAGACAGCTGTAAGAAAGTATATTTCTATCTTAAACTAAGTATGCTCAAAGCTTAGTTAAAAAATTTGGTTTAAATAATGGTAGAAATTATGATTCTCCTATGAGCACTACACTTCGATTATCAAAAGATGAACTTGGTCAAAGTGTAGATTCTTGCTTATATAGAAGTATGATTGGTACTGTACTTAACTACTAGTAGACCTGATATTACATTCAGTGGAGGTGTGTGTGCTAGATATCAATCTGAGCCCAAAGAATCACATTTAACTACTATGAAACGCATACTTTGATATGTTGCTAATTCTACTAATCTTGGACTATGGTATCCATGTGATACTTCATCTCAATTAGTAGGATATTCTGGTGCTGATTGGACTGGTAATGTTGATGATAGAAAACAACAAGTGGTGCATGTTTCTATATTGGTAATTGTCTTGTCTCGTGGATGAGTAAGAAACAAAACTCAGTTTCTTTATCGACTATAGAAGTTGAATACATCGCTGCAAGAAGTGCATGTACACAACTTATGTGGATGAAAAGAATGCTAGCTGATTATGGGATAACACAGGATACTATGTACCTGTATTGCGATAACACAAGTGCAATTAATATATCTGTTAGAACTAGGAAAAATGAACTCCAAAAAGGGACATTTTCCTGAAATGTCGTGTTTTGTTGCTCTGGGGTTCTGAATAATGGGCACATTCGTAGACAATCACAAGCATTCACAAAAGTACACAAGAGAAGAGATATCGCAAGGCGAATTTTATTCTAGAGATTTTGAGATCTTGTACATTCCAGGCCGTGGTCTGGCACGGACCCTTAATTACATCGAATGATCGATGACCCTTGATTAGAAGGCAAAAGACTAGTCAGCAGGGACTATGGTTTTAGAGTTTGTGGCCATGGGACCTTTATTTACTTTGCTGTGTACTGAACCACCTTTGTATTAGTCGGATGTCTATGTCCCATATTTTGATGGAATACCCAGGTTGGAACTATCAGGGTTTATTACTGAGATGGACGACTCTGGGCCCACGCCTGTCAATGTAGGGACAGGTGACCTCGGGAAGTCCATTCCACAGTTGTGTGTACCTGCGCAGTCTAACCGGCGGATACCGTCTAGATGGGTAAGGCATCGACCGTTGTGTTGTGGCAGTTGAGTAATTGGTTTGTAGTGAATCGAAACTCTTTAGCACGGTTCATTGTGGTAATCAAGGCCCTGCTGGTCTAGCTTTTGGCACAAATCGGATCATGCCTTTACAGTGAACGTAAACATCAACATATTTGCGTAGCTCCGGATGTTGGTGACTCTTTTCCGGGAAGTTATCCCGTTCATTGCGTCGAGTAGGGTTAAGTCTTGAAGATGCTCGATTTTACTCATTTAGAGTTCTCGAAACGTTCTTTTGGCCGTTCCATTGCGTCCGGAATGCTCGAAATACCCAAGACCGGCTCCGGCAGACCTCGAAAATACTCAAAATTGAGCCCGGTGTGCCTGCTAGCATGTTTCGCAATTGGCTGATTTCCGGGTGCGTGAGACTTGATTTATGGGTGTGTGGGGCTCCACGCATCTGTCAATTCAATGTCGATTTTGAGACGAATTTGGGGGTGCGTTGACGTATATTCAGGATGCGTGGGGTGCGTTTTACCAATTTTGGTTGTTGCTGAATTTATGGACGCGTGGGGGCGGATTGACAGATGCGTGGGATACTTTCAGATGCGTGAGGCCTTTTTACAGACGCGTTTTAAATATATGAAATCCGGACCTGTAGTGGCGTATCCGCGCCCGAAAACAAGATTCCGATGGACGAAGAGGTGCTCCGGCGAGGATTCTGGCGGGGTTTTTTGGGTCTCCGGCGGCGGCTGCTCTCCCTCTCGTTTTTTTTTTGTCGTGTGTAAATGAGCTGGTCGAGGGGTATTTATAGGCGAAGTCGGCCAATAAGAAGCTGCCACGTATCACGCATCCGTCGAATGTCCGCGACGCACCTGTTTATTTGATTGTAAGTGTCTGAAAATCATTCGGGTGCGTGGGTTCATTTGCCAGGTGCGTGAGGCTCCACGCACCTGGAACCCATCTCTTATTCGTCTATGGATCATGGGGGTGCGTTGATCAGCTTTCAAGGTGCGTTGGATGCGTGGGCCTTCGCGAATGGCTGGCCAACGTGCTGTTTTTAAGGGTGCGTTGGATGCGTGGGGTGCTCGGATTTCAAGGTGCGTTGGACACGTAAATGTGGGCTCCACCGATTGGGTTTTGATTTTTGGAGGGTTTTCGGGGCCCGTTTCATTGCGCAATCACTTGCACTGTTCATCATAAATAGTGACGGAGTTGCGGGTCCGTTTCCGTGCGGTTCCGAACATGGTGATCGGCGGGGCCCACTAGGGAATTTTCGCTAAGCTTAGGGAAGTCACGTACACTTCCATTTTGCGTGCACCGGAAGGTGTTCTTCGTGTGATTCCTTCAGAGGTATGTGGTTATTTGGCCTATTTTAAGAGTGTCCGCTATTTGGGACCCCAACAGATGCCCCTCCGGTGGGTCGCGACTGGCGCGCGATCAGCTGGTGCGACGCACCGGACTTCCCGGGTCCCACTATAAATAGATGAGTCAGCTCATTCTCGTCATTTCACTGCTCTTTACCAGACATCTCACATCAAGCCCACGCACCCTTTTATTCTCCAACGCACCCAACAACTGTCTCCAACGCATCCATTTAATCCGTACGCACCCACTTATTTAAGGTAGAAGGGATTTTAGAGGTGCGTGGGATGCACACGCACCTTATAATTTGAACTTGGGACTGAGTATTCTTTTTTGGATGCGTATGGTGGCATGCACCTGTAAATCTCTTGGATTTCGTGGACATCCCAAGTTTTTTGGGTGCGTGGGGGTCTACGCACCCTTCGTCAAACTGGGCAGGCCTTGGTGCCTCACGCACCATGAAATTGGGTTGAGCGGACCCTTTAAGGGTGCGTTGGACGCACATGCACCCAGCTGATGAACTTGGCCGAAAAGGATGTATTTATTAGGTGCGTGAGGCCTCACGCACCCTTCGTCGACTTTGTTTGAGATATTTCCCTTCACGCACCCAAAAATCGGGGTCTGCATAAGTTTAAGGGTGCGTGGGGTCTGACGCACCTGGAAATGTGATTTTTTCATCCTCTCGAATTTCGGGGTGCGTGGAGACTCACGCATCCGGTTTGTAGGACTTGTAAAATTTCGTATTAAGTAATCCTCTGCGAAGCTGGACGTTTGAAGTGTATGAGCCCCTTAACCTCTGCCTCGTATTTGGGCACACATATTCAGATTTTGGAGAGGCGTAGGGTCTCATAGACTTTCGGACTTTCTAGATCGCATTAGTTTTGGAGGAAATATCTATGGTGACTTCAAGTAATGCTTTGAGTGTACCTGAGCATGTCTTTTTGCCTCTTCTCTTTCTTCTTCTTTCTCTTTTGTCGGACTGTTGTATCGGTTCATCTTCCTTGTTTCCTGGCAGACGATGGTCGTAACACGCGCTTCCCTCCGTGAGGCCTGCGACTGCCTGAGACGACTTCTAACTGCTCTAGACCACCCCGAGGCTTGGTCATCTCTTGCCGGTCAATGCGACGAGGTGGCCGAAGCCCTGACTCATCTTGGTGCTGAACCCCGCCCCATTCTCCGTGCTATTCAGAATGTCTCGGCGATGGCCTCCATCTCAGACGAGCGCAAGGAGGCCATCGTTGGCTTCATCGGCGATTCTTCCCTTTTGGAGGAATTGGCGGTCTTAGAGGCGGCGGAGCCTTCTCTAGCCCCTTCCTTCTTATCCCTGTCGAAACGTCTCAGCTTCTTGAAGGAGGAGAGGAGGGAGAGCAGGCGGTTCCTAGCTTGGCTTGTCCCGTTCCGCGCCGGCATCTGGAGAATGGTCAGGGAGGCCATGCGAGAACATGACGACCTGACGATCGACGTCTCGATCATAAGGAACTATGCGAACGCCGAGCACTTGAATTTCGACCTCGTGCAATAGTGTATTTCCATTTTGGTGGACTTGATCTTCAAGGAAGGCCAGGTCCGGGCGAAGGTTGATGAGTTGAAGGCTCGGGTTCTCCCGATGACGCAGGACTGAGGCCCCTGCTTTCTGGCTTCGGGGGGGAGTCCCCACAATTCTGAGTCGTCTTATGTTGACTGTTGTCGTTTGATCATTTAAACAATTGTTATTGACAATTTAGCCATGTGGAATGACCCTTATGGTTGATGAATACCAATTTATACTTTTTCGCTTCAGTTCTGTCTTTTCCTGCTTATGTGTTCTGTGACGATGATGTTGCGTTTGTGAATGTTGTTCGTTTCACTTCTTCCATTGATTTCGAGTGTGTTCCGCAGTGGCTCATGTCGACGCTTGTGCTTTGTTCATTTGCTGCTTTGTGTCCCTTTGTCTTTTATGCATGGTTTGATCGACTTTGTGCGAACATTTCCCTTTTACTTCGTACCTGAGTTTTGCATATCGTTTGCAGGTTTACAATGGCCAGCGATCCTTCACAGGTCGGTCCTTCGGGTCCTCCCCAAACTCCTTCCAAGCGTAAGCGTGCTGCTGCCAAGCAGGTCGTCAGACCGTCCGCTGAAAATCCACAATGGTTTCTCCCTCCGGAGACGTTCAACTTTTATGAACATATCCTCACCTTGTCGAAGGATATACAGAAGAGGATCCTTTGCGATAGGATCGTGCCGCCTCCTCAAGACAGGGGCACACAGGAGCAATGGGATGCATGGTACGCTCCTCTCTGGGGTTTCCGGAGTGACGGGGCAACGGGTTCTGAAGAGGGAGAGGCGAGTCCGTCGATCCCTACTCAGTCTACCAGGCGCGGTCACCCGAAGAGGGCTGGCAAAGGTGCCAAGCAAGTATACTTAGAGAACCAGACCAAGTCTAGATCGGACAAGATGAAGGTGGCCTGGTCTAGTGCCAAGCTTGTCACTGCGCCACTCGTGGTGAGGAATCCCTACACTAGGGAGTATATTCGTTATGCGAAGAGTTATCAACGGCAGCGGTCTCTTCCGAGCATCGAACCATCCGACATCTGCAGGAACAACTCCTTCTATGGAGTCGATGTTTGGACATCCGGCCCGGCGTCATTCCTCAGCTGTTCTCTCTCCAAGAACGGGAAGCAGCAGTTGGTCCTGGGTGTGAAGGATATGATTTTCCTAGAGCCGAATCACAATCCCCATCAGCCCTTTCCCAGACATTATTTCGAGACTCTCCGTCAGAGGTTTCACCATCTGGGGGATGCCGAGGTCTGGTTGTCCGGGGCGTTCCGGACTCGCTGCCATCTGGTCCTTCATCCGGGCTACGAGGCGTGGGCGAACCGGATCTTGGAACAGCATAAGGCGACCCTACGGGTGGTGGGTCTGTACAAGGCGATCGAGGCGACATCAAGTTACTTTTGCCGGGAGCCTTGGGTATACAAGGGCTTTCTCAACCACTGGTGCTCCATTACCAATTCCTTTCACATGGCGTGCGGCGAGATGAACATCTCGCTCTGGGATCTCAATAGGATTGCGGGGCTCCCCATTCGCGGGAGGATTTATGATGAATGGGTCCCGAGCGACGATGAGCTGTCGTGGAAGAAGAAAGGCGTCAATGAAGGCTTCTTCTCCAAGGCCTGCTACGAGCTGTTTGCCGAACTACCCCAATTTTGGGGTCTCAAAGATAAGCTCCTGTTCGAGGACTGGCTGGTCTATTTCAGCCACGGCTTGAAGTAAGTTTTATGTAATGAATTGTGCCTTACTGTTCTGTCACGCTTCTTTCTTTCTGCTAACGCTTCGTCCTTTCCCCTATCCAGCTTGGACTACGCGGCCTTCGACGAGGGTCGTGGTGATAAGGCACTTTTGGAGAAACGAATGAGGGAGAACTTCCCACGCCCCAACAAGCTCTCCCCCTCCTGCGAGCTAGCCGGCTTCCTGGCATATTGGCTCAGTTGCGTGGCGCTTCCGAGCTCCAAGCAGGCGGATAATATCAGAGTGTCTTGCTTTCCCGTCGCAGGGGCCCTGGCGAATGGTCACCGGTACACGCTGGCTCCGGTGTCTTATGTTCTATATACCGAGCATTCGGTTATGTCATCAGCAACAAGGAGCGCGCTTGCTTATGGGATGAACTCCGCTTATTGCGGATGGCACTTTTTCTCTGGTTGGCTCGGGGTATACTTCCCCTGGGTCTAGAGGGTAAGGCGCGGAGATTATATCAGAGAGGGGAAGCTCCCGCTACACTTTTTCCAGAAGAAGAGGATGATCAGCCATAACCTAAACACTATCGAGGATAGAATCGCGGGGCTTGATGACGTGTACTTCTATCACTTCTCTGGTACCCGTAGCGAAGAGCCGGTCCTGTGCACGGATGACGATAGTATTGATTATTACGAGCGTTCCTTCCTGATCGCGATTCGTCCTTCGTCACTGCCGCTCCGCGAAGGGCTGGAGTTCTGGAGGGAGCCTTATTATCCAAATCGTTTTGCCCTCCAATTCGGGTATGATCAGGGAGTGCCGGTGACCCTAGAGCCAGTGACGCGCGAGCAGCGGGCGTACGGTGTTGGGCCTATTCACTGGAAGTGGATGTGGCGGCAACTTCTGCTGACCGGAACCGGCTGTTCCTTCATGATTCCTAGGGACGTAGTGTTTTGCCGGGGCCACCTTTGGGTGGATGAGGTGGTGGGCCCACCAATACGTGCTGGTGTGGAATAAGATGCTTGTTACCGAGCCCGTCTTCGTCATGCCCCCCATCGTTACACCTACTCCTGCCAACGGGCTCGGCTATGTATCTGAGAATCTTCATCAACCCGTAGTGCCAGGCATAAAGAGGTTGCAAACCTCCCTGAATGTGGTGATCGATCATGAAAAGCCGGAGCACACCTTGGAAGGCTGGATCGCCTACGGGGAGAGGAATGTGACAGCAGTGGGGCCAGAGTTCCCGTCTCTCGGCCCTATCGATGAGTTGCCTACCGGGGGCGATGTTATGAGAGGGGGAGATGACGGTGATGATGGTGAAGAAGGCGACGATGATGATGCTGGCATGGCTGAGGCAGGGGATGAGGGAGAGGATGCTGCTGCGGAAGGCGATGGTGGTGATAGGGACGACGATGATGCTATAGGCGGAGCTGACGGAGGTGATGATGATGCGGGAGGTAGTGGAGGCGGAGGCTCTGATGGTGATGATGGTGGTGATGAGGGCGATGAGGGTGTATGGGTTGAGCGCGCCGGCCCTCGGGTGAAAACTGCTCCTCGTCTTCCCGTCGTTTGCGGCGGCAAGAAAATAAAGGATTTGTGGAAACTGCGCAGAGCCGAACGCCTGCGGGAGCAGCTTTCGAAGGAGGCTGGCGACACTCCGATCGTTAACACGGGAGAGGCCAGGGAAGAGGGCGAGCTAAGCTCTCAAGCCAACCTAAGCAAGGGCTGCCCTACCCGGGGGAGCGATGAGAATGAGCCTGTTTATGATAGGTCCGTCCCGGAAGAGGACGTGGGGGCAATCTTCATGGACTTGGATGATGAGGCGCCTGCCGAGTCCGTCCTTCCCCCAATCCTTCTGTGGTGGACGCTGAAGCTCAAAGCGGGGTTCCGGAAGCGATCGTCGCCGTTGTGGAAGAGGTAGCGATTCCTATTATTGAGTCGAGCGTGGTCGGTCCGGTTGTGGGGGCCCCTCCTTCTGCTGAACCATTGTTGATTGAACCTGCTGTTGAAGCTCCGCCCGTCGCCACGTCGTTGCTAGTTGAGCCTGCCATCGCAATTCCTCCTGTTGTTAGGCCAGCGCCTGATGCCAACATTCCCAAGGTCGTGGTGATATCCTCCCCGGAGTTGCCTGAGCCGTTGGCTGAGGGAACAATGGAGCCGGCCCCAACGTCACCTGTGCCTACTACTTCATCCAACGTCGTTGCTGTTGGCATTCCTGACGTTACTGGTATGTCATTTGCTCTTACTGTCTTGACTGCTTCCTTTCTGATGATGATGATTTTTCTGTACTAACGTTTTCCACTTTCTATGCCAGTAGCTGCTCCTGCTAATGCCTCAGCGCCTGTGGTGCTGTCGGAATCGTTCGCCTCATCCCTTCGGGGTCTGTCGAGGACCAAGTCAAACCTTCTCAAGGGTCTTCTGTCTGACATCGCCGACTCTTTAAGATGTGAGGAGGAATGGCCTATCTTAGACGAGGCGTTGCAGGCACTAGGGCTTAATGCTGCCTGGCTTGGGATTGACTTGTCCTTCGTAATCAGTCAAGTGACTCTATTTAAGGAACGGGTGGCCCGAGAACGCGAGGCGAAAAGCCTCCAAATTGACCCTTCTACTGAGGAAAAACGCGGTCACTTGCGGTCCCTTCTTCCGAAACTGGAGTTACACGAGGCAGGGGTGGTCGCGGCGAAGAAGGACTGGCAGATTGTTGATGATGGGTGTCGAGAGGCTACCGCTCGTTTGGCAGAGATAGACCATGAGGTGGCTTGACTGCAAGCCGAACGCTCGATCGTCCACCTTAAACTATCCAAGCTTAGCGGTCAGTGGACCCGCTTGCAATCTTCCCTTAATCAGCAGGAGGCGGAGCGCGACGTCGTGAAAGCCCAAGTTGCGGAGTTGGAGCAGTCTCTCAAGGACATTCCCGACCCTGCTCTAGTTCTAGCTGAGGCCGAGGCGGCACGGGAGGCGGTCGAGGAGTCTACAGCAGACTTATTAGACCAATGTTTGAAAACTTTAAACAGTTGAGCTGTAGTGACCTCCATTTGTACTTAATACTAATTTTAGAACACGTTGTAACAAATATTGTGTCAATATGTATGCTACTCTGATTTTAGATTCATGTTACGCTACTAAGTTATTTATAATAATAATTAAACTGTTTTTGAACTTTGAATGCGAATTGACTGAGTCATTTGGGAAGAGCGTCCCCCTGTTAGGACCCAAACCTGTGCTTGTACGAACAGGGATGTGATCGAGCCTTTATTAAGGGCTTGCCCCCTTTCTTAATTGCCTTGAAGGGCGGGGTGTTATTCCTGACGTATTCTGAGCCTGGACGACTTCCTGATACCTGTGGAAGAAAAGGTAGATAATTAGTATTTTGCCCCGAACTTCATGCGGTATCATTTCTTTTGGTATTTTCTACATTACATCATCCCTCTAATGGGGCGTTTACAAAATATGATGATAGACTTCCATCAAGTATAATATCTTTTCAAGAACCGACCATTCACTAGCGTACTGACGCCTTGTCCTTTGCAATCTATTACCCGATAGGCTCCATTAGAGTACAGCTCATCGATTATGCACATTGGATCCCACTTTGGATCAAATTTACTTTTTGGGCCTTGCATCGGCGCCGGACGTTTCATCATTAGCACCAGGTCGCCTCTCTTAAATGACCTTCCCCGGACTCGTTTATCGTACGAAGCTGAGATTCGCTTTTGATACATTTCAAGCCTTTGCTGAGCGGCGAGTCTCTTTTTATCCAGGTCGTCAAGCTCGATCATTCTGATTTTATCATTGTATTCGGTTGTCAAGGAGTGTCGGAGCGCAACCCGCAATGACTCCACCTGCATTTCCATCGGGATCACGGCTTCCGTACCGTATACCAATGAGTAGGGTGTGGCTCGGGTGGCTGTGCGGTACGTGATCCTGTACTGCCCATAGTGCTTTGGGTAATCGTCTGTCCCAGTCCTTCTTGTTTTCTGCCACTGTCTTCTTCAGGATCTTTACGATAGTCTTGTTGAACGCTTCGGCTAACTCGTTCGCAGGAGGGTAATAGGGTGACGAATAGCAATGCTTGATCTTGAATTTTGCGCATAGCCTATTGATAGTGACATTCTTGAAGGGTGTCCCGTTGTCGGTGGTGATTCTTTCAGGGATACCGTGCCGGTACAATATGGAATGACGGATGAAACTTTCGACGTGTCTGGCTTTCACGTTTCTTAAGGCAACGGCTTCAGCCCATTTAGAGAAATAATCGGTCGCAGCGAGGATGTACTGGTGCCCCTGAGAGGATGGCGGGTTGATCGGCCCTATCACGTCCATGCCCCATGCGGCGAAAGGCCAAGATATTACTGACTGAAGTAACTCTTCTGGTGGTGAGTGTATTATGTCCGCATGTATCTGGCATTGATGACACTTTTTGACGTAGTCTATTGCATCTTTCATCATTGTGGGCTAATAATACCCCATATGTCGGACACGGTGATGCAAGTTCCTACCCCCTTGGTGAGCGCCGCACTCCCCTCCGTGTGCTTCTTTTAGCATGGCGTATGCCTCGTCCTGGTCTAGGCAGCGTAACAACACTCTCTCGTACGAGCGCTTGTAAAGGGTTTCACTCTGTATTATGAATGAACCGGTGCGTCTCCTGACCTGAGTGCGCGACTTGGGCTCTTCCGACAAAAACCCGTACTTCAAGTAGTTGGCGAACGGTCTCTTCCAGTCGTTTTCTTCTGTGATTTCGAAGCAACAGATGGGATTCACGCTCGATTCGTCGCTGCGCGGTAGAGTAGTTGGTAAGATCCTCCTTTCTTCGATTGTTACTTGAAGAGGGCTGCCTCCAGGATTAGCCAGGGCAGCGGCCAGGCTGGCTAACGCATCGGCCTGTATGTTCTCTTGCCTCGGTATATGCGAAATGCTGCCATTGCGAAATTGGTCGAACAACGATTGCGCTTGGCGGCAGAGGGGCGACAACTCGGGCTTACGAACCTCATATTCCCTTGTTAGCTGTCTGATGACTAGCCTGGAGTCGCCGTATATCTGTATTGCCTTGATACACATCTCGAGGGCGAGCTGTAGTCCGATAATAAGGGCTTGGTATTCTGCTTCGTTGTTGGTACAAACCGGCACGATCGTGAATGCATAGGGCAGTAGATCTCTCTGCGGGCTAATGAATATAATTCCTGCTCCTGCCCCTGTGGACCTAGCGGCTCCGTCGAAGTACATTTGCCAGGGTCGCGGTTCTTCGATCATCATAACCTGGTCGTCTGGGAGATCGCATTCCATTTCTTCATTGCTTGGAACGGGGTGCGTGGCGAGGAAGTCCGCAATCGCTTGTCCTTTAACGGCTCGAGCTGGGACGTAAGTGATATCGAATTTCGAAAGGAGAAGGGCCCATTTTGCTAAGCGCCCAGACAACATGGGCCGATTCATGAGAAATTTGATCGGATCAGCCTTGGATATCAACGTTATTTGATGTGAGAGGCAGTAATGCCTAAGTTTCTTCACGGCGAAGATGAGGGCCAGACATATCTTCTCGATGCTGAGTAGTTAAACTCGGCCCCTACTAATGTGCGACTTAAATAATACAGTGCGTTCTCCTTGCCTTCTTCATTCTTTTGTGTCAGGAGCGCCCCTAGCGAGTTATCACCCGCTGCAATGTATAGGATCAGCGGTTTGCCCTTGATTGGGGCAGCAAGGACTGGCGAATTCCCGAGCATTTCTTTTAGTGAATCAAAAGCTTTCTGACACGTAGCGTCCCATTCGAACTTGACATTCTTCTTGTTGAGTCGGGAGAACGGCTGACAACGACCAGCTAGGTTTGAGATGAATCTCCTCAGGTATGCTACGCGGCCCTGGAAGCTTTTCAGCTGCTTCAGGTTCTTTGGAGGCGGCATTTCTATGATGACCTTAATTTTTGCGGGATCGATTTCTATGCCCCTGTGTCTGACCACGAAACCCAAGAATTTGCCGGATGCAACTCCGAACGCGCATTTTAGCGGATTCATGCGGAGACTCTTCTTACGCAATCGTTGGAACACTTGCCTTAGGTGCTCCTTGTACTGCTCGTGATCGGTCGACCTGACGACTAAATCATCTACATAGCATTCAACATGTTTATGCATCATGTCCTGGAATATGACGTGCATTGCGCGCTGGTAGGTTGCCCCTGCATTTTTTAATCCGAAGGGCATTACGCAGTAGCAGTAGATGCCGAGAGTGGTGCGGAAAGCCGTGGCTTCTTCGTCTTCTGGGGCCATGCGAATTTGATTGTATCCCGAATACCCGTCCATGAAAGACATCACTGTATACCCCGTCGTGCTGTCAATCAACATCTCAGGAATCGGGAGGGGAAAATCGTCCTTAGGGCAGGCTTCATTCAGGTTTCAAAAATCAACACATATTCGGATTTGTCCGCTCTTCTTCTTGACTGGCACGATGTTTGAGATCCACCGGGGGTACTTCACCTCTCGAATGAACCCAGCCTGAATTAATCTCTTGACCTCTTCCTCAATCTTTTGTATGATGTCCGGATGAAACCGTCGTTGCGGTTGTTTTACCGGCTTCTTTTCCTTCATGATACTTAGTTTGTGCATGGCGATTGTCGGGCTAAGCCCGGGCATTTCTGAATATGTCCAGGCAAAGATATCTTTATTCTCCTTTAGCAGTTGCAGGTATCTCTCCTTCTCACCCTCTGGGATGTTTCTGCTCAAGTATGTATTCCTGGGCTCTTCGGGGGTGCCTAGGTTTATCTCCTCGAGTTCGTCGATCGTTGGCTGTCCACCATCTTCCAGTTGCACAGGTGCGATACTCGGCTGGACCACATCGGTAGGCTCCTGCGACTGCGTTTCTTCTGCCGGGCCGATGGTCACCATGTTTACACTTGCCCTAGTCCTTAGGCCTTCTCCATTGCGGTAGACTCGCCTATGTTCTTCAAATGGAGCTAGTAACCTCCTTTCTGTGTCTATGCTTTGGTCGGGGAATCCCATATTCTTCATAATCTTTCAGCTGGCTCTGCTGTATCTCTTCTCTTCTATTGGTCCAGGATGGGCGAGTCCCCTTCCTTCTCCTCTTTCTTCTGATGGTGCTGGCCGACTTGGCCCTGAGTGAAACTTGATGTCTTTCTGGGTGACATCTCTTGATGACACGATGAACTGGCTTGGAGCTTTTGGAAAAGGTTTGGTTCTTCCTATCTTGGGTACCGGTACGTTGAAGCTGGACTTGAGCACGCTCATGTCTTGATCTGAGATCAGTTTTAACACAGACTGCCCTGGCTGACGTAAATGTTGCGGTACCACATAAAACTTCTTCGTGGCTGGCCAAGAGTGACTTTCCAGCGGATGTCGGGGTCTCCCCCGGGTGGTGGTTTGGGGCTCGCTTCCCCGCGCGGACTGCTTTGTTTGAGTTTTTACCCTCTGCCCCTTCTCTGATACCTTGGTCCTTTCGCTGGTTTCACTGCCGTCGGCCGAGCTGTAGTATTTTGCGTTGGCTAAAAATGACTCGGCTATCGTGTATGGCTTTGGATCCGCCGTTACCCTGTACTGAACTCCGTCTCTGCTGTATTTAAAACACTGGTGATATGTCGAGGGGATTATGCGATTTTGGTGGAGCCAAGGCCTTCCTAAGAGGAGGTTGTATGTTGTCACTGCATCGATCACCTGACGTGTCACTTTTGTGGTCAATCCTTCGATCTCTAACATTACCGTGATTGATCCAAGTGTACGCTGACTGTCTTGATTGAAACCTTGAATCATCATAAAACTCGGGCCCAACGCCGATTGCATGTAACCCAGCGTCTGCAATGTTCTCAAGGGCATGATATTTACAGCCGATCCGTCGTCCAGCATACATCTCTTGACCTCGGTATTCCTGATTATTCCTGTGACCATCAACGGACGATTGTGGTCTATTGATTCTATCGTGCGGTCTTCTTCTGAGAACGTGATGGTCGAAGGGTGATTGATAGGCATAACTTGCGACACCGGCATATACCCTTCCCAGAATTTATCTGAATCTTTCATTTCTTCTTCTATCTCTATTATCGTGACCTCTCTGACTTCATTGTCAAGCAAGGCGTTGATTAACATTTCCCTGTATGCTTTTGAGAGGCATAAGGCATCGTATATGCTCAGGCGGGCGGGGACCTTTCGTAGGTGTGACACAATGTCGTATGCCACTGGCCTAGGGTTTGGCTGACTGGTCGTAGCTTCGACGACTTTTTCTTTCGACTTTTACATGCCAGGTCTTTCCTGCGATCTGTCAGGGGTACCATCTTCTGGTATCGGGTTGTCTGGTCTGGGGAGAGTACGGTCAGGTATTTGCCTTCCTGACCGTAGGATGACTGCGTCAACTTCCCTCTCTACTACTTGCGGCTTTTCTTCGGGTGACGCTTGTTCAGCGAACGACACCATTCCACAGCGGGCCATGGTCATCATGAGTTGCCCTTGCCCCTGTGACTTCGCTCCTCTGTTCTTCTTTCGCTTCACGAGTCTTTGTCTGTTCTCAAGTTTTTTCTCGCTACTGACTGGGGTCCATGGTTCCTTTGGCATAGGGAGCAGGGTTGATCGGCTGGTTCCACCTTCTATCGGGACTGTTGAAATTGCCCCGACTGCCTCCTTCACTGTCTCAGGTACCTTCATGCTGATGACCCCCTGATTGATCAATCGCTGTACTCTTCCCTTTAAGGAAAAGCAATCTTCCGTCTGATGGCTGATGCATCGGTGATATTTGCAGTATTTAGGGTCGTTCGTTTGTCCGACCTCACGGGGGCGAATCGGCTCTGGTAGGCGTATCAGGCCCTCTTCGATCAACTGTTCCATGATCGGAACTAAATCGGCCATGTCGAATGTGTAGGGGCCGTTCGCCTTTTCTCTTTCGGCTATAGATACACGTTTGGGCACATAGGGCCTTTTACCTTTATCTGGTACATCTGCCGTCTTCACCTCTGTCCCATGATTCGTAGCGGGGCGTTTTCGATCTTTCGGGTCCCTGCTCTTATCGATCTGGTGGGTCTCCACCACTCTCCCTGTCTCTCTTTTCTGTCTCTCGGGCCAGAAGCTTACTCGAGATGCTGCTTCCTCTACCAAGTGTGCCTTTGTTGCTAATTCGCGAAAGGAGTTGAAGGTATTGCCTGACAGGCCATACGAAATCATCGGGTCTAAGGCTCTTAGACACATTTTCATCTGCTCGCCTTCGCTGGGTAATTCTCGACATTGAGCCGCCGTGGTTCCCCACCGGTCGATGAACTTCTCAACTGGCTCACCATTTCTCTGTCTGACCATTGCAAGATCTGTTAACGAGATCTCTCTCTCTGTTGCGAAGAATTTTGAGATGAAGGCATCTTGCATCTGCTCCCATGTTCTCACAGAGCCGGCCGGTAGTGACATGTACCATTGGAAAGCTTTCCCTGTCAGGGTAGATCCAAATAGCCGCATGCAGTATTGCGGGACTGCAGAACAGTTTCCCAGTGTAGTCAGGAAGTGGGTGATGTGCTCCTCTGGTGACCCTCTGCCGTCGAATTTTTCAAAGTCCGAGCATCTAAAGTTGGCCGGGAATGGTACCTCCTCTACTTCTGGCGGGTATGGAACCCGATATTTGTAACTACCTTTCCTCTCTTTCTCCTTTTCCTGTTGCATCACGTGGGCTATCATTTGGGACAGCTCTTCTCGTGACACGTGAGATGTGGAGAACGGTGCGCGTCCTAGTGGTATGACTCTAGGTTGGATGGGCGGCTCTGCCTCAACCGGACCTTCTACTGCGCCTTGAGATTCCTTCACCGACTGGCGGGTGGGTGGTGCGGCACTTCTGGCGGCACTTTGTGCTATCAGAGTGGTCAAGGCCTCCTGGATGGCCTTCATTCGCTCGTTTGTCTCACGGTTATCCTCTACTAACCTGTCGATCTGATCTTGTAACGGAGGTAACTCTTCCGTCTCGTACAATTCTTCCTCTGCCTCTGCGGCCACCTGTACCATCACTACTTGTGCCAACTGGATTTCTCGGACCTGTCCTTGTCTTGGTATGAGGATCGTCGTGGACTTGGGCTTTTCTTTTATGAGCCCGGTGGTCCTTTGTTGGGTACGAGAGGTTTTGGGCAGCGGCGGGAACTGCTCAATTGTCATTGCGGGCATTGCGGGCTCTGCCGGCGCAACCCTCCTGTCTGTAAGGGTCTTCTGCCCCTGCTTTGGCTGCCATTGTCTCTTATTTGCAGGGCGAGGTCTTGTGACATCCACCTTCATATATGCTGCTAAACTGGCTGCTTTCTTCTGCTCTTTCTTTTGTCGGCGCATTTCGACCAACTGCCATCCTGAATTAGAGGCGGTTGTCGTGGTTGGGATGAAGCGAGGGAAGGTGAAGCCTCCGGTGGCAAGGAAAGTGCACAAACTGTTCATTGAGCACGCCATTTTCTTTGTCTGTCCTAGTATCTTGCTAATTCTGTAGTGTCATAAAATCATTAGAACAGTTCACAAGTGCGATCGGGAGTATGAGCCCATCGATCGCAGTGCATAAACCGGCAGAAATAAGCAAGGCGGAGACAATTACGTGTAGTTGTGGAAATTTGTGGGTTTGAAAAACTTTTTTAACGTCTATTGCCTTGAAGATGAAGGGAAGAATGTTCCCGTTGAGAGTCGCCAGTTTGACGCCCGAGGGGCGCCGAACATTACGCCTCGCGGTAGCTTTCCTATGTGCAAATTCATGTCTGTGAGTAGTTGATCCTAGAGCGTTTCCATATTCAGATATAGCCAGAGATTCTGGGTTCGATCCCCAGCAGAGTCGCCAGTTTGTTAGAACTAGGAAAAATGAACTCCAAAAAGGGACATTTTCCTGAAATGTCGTGTTTTGTTGCTCTGGGGTTCTGAAAATGGGCACATTCGTAGACAATCACAAGCATTCACAAAAGTACACAAGAGAAGAGATATCGCAAGGCGAATTTTATTCTAGAGATTCTGAGATCTTGTACATTCCAGGCCGTGGTCTGGCACGGACCCTTAATTACATCGAATGATCAATGACCCTTGATTAGAAGGCAAAAGACTAGTCAGCACGGACTATGGTTTTAGATTTTGTGGCCATGGGGCCTTTATTTACTTTGCTGTGTACTGAACCACCTTTGTATTAGTCGGATGTCTATGTCCCATATTTTGATGGAATACCCGGGTTGGAACTGTTAGGGTTTATTACTGAGATGGACGACTCTGGGCCCGCGCCTGTCAATGTAGGGACAGGTGACCTCGGGAAGTCCATTCCACAGTTGTGTGTACCTGCGCAGTCTAACCGGCGGATACCGTCTAGATGGGTAGGGCATCGACCGTTGTGTTGTGGCAGTTGAGTAATTGGTTTGTAGTGAATCGAAACTCTTTAGCACGGTTCATTGTGGTAATCAAGGCCCTGCTGGTCTAGCTTTTGGCACAAATCGGATCATGCCTTTACAGTGAACGTAAACGTCAGCATATTTGCGTAGCTCCGGATGTTGGTGACTCTTTTCCGGGAAGTTATCCCGTTCATTGCGTCGAGTAGGGTTAAGTCTTGAAGATGCTCGATTTTGCTCATTTAGAGTTCTCGAAACGTTCGTTTGGCCGTTCCATTGCGTCCGGAATGCTCGAAATACCCAAGACCGGCTCCGGCAGACCTCGAAAATACTCAAAATTGAGCCCGGTGCGCCTGCTAGCATGTTCCGCAATTGGCTGATTTTCAGGTGCGTGAGACTTGATTTACGGGTGCGTGGGGCTCCACGCATCTGTCAATTCAATGTCGATTTTGAGACGAATTTGGGGGTGCGTTAACGTATATTCAAGATGCGTGGGGTGCGTTTTACCAATTTTGGTTGTTGCTGAATTTATGGACGCGTGGGGGCAGATTGACAGATGCGTGGGATACTTTCAGATGCGTGAGGCCTTTTTACAGGCGCGTTTTAAATATATGAAATCCGGACCTGTAGTGGCGTATCCGCGCCCGAAAACAAGATTCCAATGGACGGAGAGGTGCTCCGGCGAGGATTCCGGCGGGGTTTTTTGGGTCTCCGGCGGCGGCTGCTCTCCCTCTCATTTTTTTTGTCGTGTGTAAATGAGCGGGTCGAGGGGTATTTATAGGCGAAGTCGGCCAATAAGAAGCTGCCACGTATCACGCATCCGTCAAATGTCCGCGACGCACTTGTTTATTTGATTGCAAGTGTCTGAAAATCATTCGGGTGCGTGGGTTCATTTGCCGGGTGCGTGAGGCTCCACGTACTTGGAACCCATCTCTTATTCGTCTATGGATCGTGGGGGTGCGTTGATCAGCTTTCAGGGTGCGTTGGATGTGTGGGCCTTCGCGAATGGCTGGCCAACGTGCTGTTTTTAAGGGTGCGTTGGATGCGTGGGGTGCTCGGATTTCAAGGTGCGTTGGACACGTAAATGTGGGCTCTGCCGATTGGGTTTTGATTTTTGGAGGGTTTTCGGGGCCCGTTTCATTGCGCAATCACTTGCACTGTTCATCATAAATAGTGACGGAGTTGCGGGTCCGTTTCCGGGCGGTTCCGAACATGGTGATCGGCGGGGCCCACTAGAGAATTTTTGCTAAGCCTAGGGAAGTCACGTACACTTCCGTTTTGCGTGCACCGGAAGGTGTTCTTCGTGTGATTCCTTCAGAGGTATGTGGTTATTTGGCCTATTTTAAGAGTGTCCGCTATTTGGGACCCCAACAATATCCAAAAATCAAATTTAACATTCTCGGACAAAACACATTGATATTCGATATCATTATATCCGATAATTGGTTAAAGAAAAATCAGTTTTGATGTAATATATTCAAACTGAAAATTAATTAGCAGATATTTTTACCAAGCCACTTGACAATATAAAATTTTTAAAATTAAGAAATGATATTGATTTGTGTTCTATGTAACTATTTTATTTATATATCATTACATTCATCTAAAAAAAAATTAATTTTTTGGCCAACTCGTGATTGACTGAACTGTTCGATCAGTCGAATAACGAGATCAATCTGTTTTAAAATAGCGTGAAACCCATTTTTCTATTTCATTCTTCTTCTTCTTCTTCGGTCAGCCGGTGCTCCTCATTTTGGTTACCCATCATCCTTGTGATACAAGTAAGTATTGTGAGTTGATTTTTCATCAACATTCTTCTTCATTTCGTCATTTAATCAAAACCATTGCTTCTTAATCTAATCTTTGTGGTTGGAAACCCTTGTTTTTTCGAGTTTTCTTTTTAAAGTGTTTATCTTGCTATATTTCTTCGATCTTTTGTCAGGCAACGTCGTCCTAAACGAGCCGTTAGAAAATCCTATCCCGGCTCTTCTTCTCGTTCCATTTCAAGAGAGATTCGGACAATTCCACCACCGAAAAATGATCTCGTTATGTCCGTGATTTTTGTTTTAGAGATATTATTATTGAAAGATTTATTAATCTTAATCATATTGCTAAATATGAGTTTAATAATCTTCTTTCTGAAGTTGGTTGGAAAAAGATTCTTCAATGGAGAGGAAATGCATACCGATCAATAGTCAAAGGCATGTATTGCTCCATCTCAAAATTTTCTCTAGGTGATGACATCTTCTTTAAGATTAAATTTATAGAAAAAATGGTGACAATCACACCCTCTACCATAGCATCCCTAATGGAAATTGACCTGGCAGAAGATGAAATCCCAATTCCTCCCATTTTTTTATAAGATGTCTTAATCTGAAAAAAAACATTGTTACCTAGGTTTTGTGTGGATTTGACGCGGATTAGAGATCGGGTATGTAATAACCCAAGTTTTCGAAAATAATTAAAGTAACAAATCAATTAATTAATTAATAATTTATGTGGATTATTATATTGATAAATTAATAATTTGTAGGGAATTCAAGTAGGATCCTTTATTAAATTTGCTCAACACAAACCCTAGATCAGTGTAGAAGTGACAGATTTATCAAAACTCACCATAAATACAAAAAATAACATTGATTAAACTTAATCTATATAGATGATTTTAAGTGTACTAGTTTCTAACTATCTGTTTCATATAAAACTTCATATGATAGTTTAGAGACCTAATCTAATCATACACGTCAAATTTCAGCCCTCCGATCATCCTACGAGTACCCTAATCAGAAATTGGGCCATAAGTGGGCCATCTAAACTCGGAACTGCCTCATTTTTGGTGTCATGCCTTAAAACTACGTGACCTAACTGATGAGTGGTGTGGATTTTTCGCATACATCACTGTGGGTCCCACGTGCACTACGTGCACGTTAGACCCGCGGTCAACGCGCGTTGACCGGGTACGCTGCTGAAGACACGGCGTCTTCTTCGCCCGACGCTGCAAAGCAGCGTCCACTGTCCGTTGGACGGTCCACACCGTCCATCGCAGTGGGCACCATCCAAAAATCCATTCCGCCCATTGAGTAGCCCTCTCTTGGGTCTACTAAGGGTAGGATTTATCTTAGTGATCAGTGACTAGAGTGGGCCGCAAAATCTGTTGAAACCTAGAACTAAACAAAATAGAACGCGCAAGATCGGGGCCGATCCTACGCATGGGTCCCTGAAACTTGAAAGGATTGTTTGCGTGGGCCCCACCTATGATTTTAATGGTTTACATGATGCCAAGTGTTGATGTAGAGGGAGATCCGAAATCTTGATCTTTCCTTCTCCCACTCAAACTCGACTACGCCCGTCCGGAGCTTCCATTCGCAATACGCCACCTCCAGCGTACCGGTGGGATATAATAACTTGTAGTCGTCCCTCCCCTCCCCCAGAAAAACGTAGAGAGAGTGAGAGAGAGAGAGAGACGTTAGAGAGAGAGAGAGAGAGAGAGAGAGAGAGAGAGAGAGTAATGTAGGGGGGGTTTACGGTTACTGTTTGCTTCTCCCATTGTTGGAGCAACCTTCTAGTAGCAGCAGGAAGAAGAAGAAGAAGAAGAAGAAGAAGAAGAAGAAGAAGAAGAAAGAAGAAAGAAAAGGAAAAGAGAAAAAAAAAGAAGGAAAGAAAGAAAGAAAGAGGGTGAGTTTACATCTCATATCTTTTCACTATGTATATCAAGTTTGAATTCTTTTTATTTGTATTTTAACTTTCCTGGTTTAGAAGTTTGAGTTATTTTATATGAGTTGATTTATGAATTTTATCGATGGTATATAAAATTCTCTACAAATTGTGCTTTATGTGAATTTAATGTCAGATTAGCGTTGTACGTGTATGGGTTGATTTTGAATTATCTTGGGAGAATGTTTGGGAATACTGATGTTGGTTTGATTCATGCATAGCTCGATTTGAGAACTCCAGTTATTACCGTAGGGTGAGCACCCTGGTGTGTGCAATAGACCCATTGATGATTGTTTGGGTGAGTGCCCAAGTGTGTGCAACAGTCCCTGGTTGAGCGCCCTGTGTATGCAATATATCCTTCTGATAGTCCATCAATTGTGAACGGGTTGGTTGAGCTCCCTGGTGTGTGCAAGATACCATACTAGCGTACCTAGTGGATATCAGATGATTTTAGCAGGTTGGGTGAGTTCTCTGGTGTGTACAAGAGACCAACTCTGCAGTTGTGAAACAGTGTAAGCCCGACTATAAACTGGCCCTGGATGTTCTACTGATAACCATACTAAGATTGTTGAAGCATATTTGCATCCCACGCATCACGCACATGTTTTGGGTTGATGAAACATGCATAACGTGCATATTTAAGAGATTTTGGGTTGATGAAATCATTATTGGAATTGTAGTAATTTGTACTTTAAAGGGGCAAGTGATTTTCTATATCGAGTTACATGTGTTAAAATATATGAGAATGCTCACCGGCTTTTATAGCTGACGCAGTGTTATGCGATTAACCGTAGTGACAGGTGATGATTTAGAAGACTTCGAGGAAGCGGTTCCAGATGAGGGAATACTTTAGAAGATATTTTTGAATTAGTTATTTTGATTTTTGGTTTGAAAGCATTGATGTAATAAAGCCCATTAGATGATCATTAGTTTAGATAGTTTGGAACAATTTCATAGACTTGTTGATTATAGTTTAATTTTCAAAGTTGGTTTATTTTTATTCCATATATTTGGTACCTTGTGAATGGAAAGGATAAAAGTTTTGGTTGTGATTGTGAAGGATTCATTCATAACACCCTTGATTTCGAGATTTGAGTTATATACTCGAGTGTCGAATTTCGGGGGCGTTACAGTTGGTATCAAAGCATAGGAATGAGATAAACTGTGCCTTGGGAAAAAAATTCCACTAAAGTTTTAGGATATAGGGTAGCTTCATGAATGTAGAAACTCTAAACATAGGCTCCCAAATACTTTTAGGATAGTCATTGAACTTAGACACATGTACCTAGGTACCAAGAGAAGTGAATTCTCACCTTAGTGAGCGTTTTGCTAAATCATATGTAATCGAAATTAAAAATTTTAAACCTCTGTGATCTTTCTTAGGGTTGTAAGGACATTCCCACAAAATCACAACAAGTGGATTGACCAGAAATCGATATTTTTAAATTTTTCCTTAATTTTCACTTGTAGGACTGAAATTATGGACCATATTCATACCTATGATCACACATGACATAATACAAGTCTAAATTTTTTTTTTAATTTTTATGAAGGTCAGTAACATGCTCATTGATATCCCTGCAAAATTTCAGAATAAACGGAATTGTAGAAAAATTCTAAATATTCTAGAAGTAGACTGAGAAACGCGAAATTTATTGCTGGACAGCAACATATTACTACCTTCATCGGGGAGAAAACCTAAGAATTTGTAGATATTTTAAGCTGAAAATTTTTTTGGTGATACATCTTGAAGTCAGTAACATCTGTTCCAAATTTCAAGTCGATTGGATATACAGTTTGGTAGAAATAAATTGTAGAGTAACTGCCTGTCCAGCCACCCGATTTTCTTGCAAAACCTCCATCAAACAAAAATATGGAGTGACATAACCTATCTAGATCAAAGGATGAATAACATAGCTATTAATACTGGAATACTTCATACGTGTATACTTAAACCAGTAATACTTTAAGGAGCACTAAAGTTGCTTTCTACTAAATGTAGATCATGCCGCCAAAAAGGAAAAGCCAAGCTACTCCACCTACGCCCGACGTAACAGGGGACGGACAATCAATAGAGGGGCTATACAACATTTTAGGAGACATAGCATCTCTCCTCCGTCAACAAGTACAAACAACGAATAACATTATAAATCAGCGCTAAATACCAACTCCACAAGCCAGTGGGGGGGGAGATGTATTAGAGAGATTCAGAAGACTTTGACCACCCGTCTTTAAAGGGCAAGCTGATTATCTGGAGGCAGACAATTGGAAGAATCAAATGGAAAAACTCTTTGACGGAATGAGGTGTACCGATGAAGACAGAGTGGTCTTAGTAGTATACATGTTAGAAGGAGAAGCAGATCACTGGTGGAAGGCAACCAAAAGAGCAGCCTCTGCAAACACAGTATGGATATGGGAGAAATTTTATGAGAAATTCGACCAAAAATATTTTCCCGAAAGTGTAAAGGACAGAAAGGTGGCCGAATTTATGAATTTAGAACAGGGGAATCTTACTGTCGGCCAATATGAAGCTAAGTTCACTGAATTATCGCGTTTTGCACCCCATCTCATTCCTGATGATAAACAGAAAGCAAAAAAGTTCGTTCAAGGATTGAAGACTCCCCTCCGTACCAGAGTAGTCCCTTTCGAGCTTCAAAAATACTCCAAGGTGGTAAACAAAGCACTGGTCATCGAACAAGATTTCGAAGACATTATGAAAAATCGCGAACCAAAGCGAGGGATGGGCACTAAACAAAAATTAATATCAGAATCTCCTTCAAATCAGGAGAAAAGACAAAGGACTTGTAATACCCCTATTTGGCATACACTTTAGTGTTATTTTTTTTAATAAATAAAAATAAAAATAAAAATAAATATTTTATTATTAGTTTAAACAATGTGTGCGGCCCACCTGATTGATGGAATGGTTTTAGTGTGGGTCATCAACCATAAACACATCCACAGTCATGATTGGATGGTGTGGATTATACTTTTAATAAGTGGGGCCCACACTTTTGGTGGGCGTGTGTATCAAAATAAGGGTGTACACGCTGTGCACCATAACTGGAGTTTTGGGTCAGCGTACGCTGACCCGATTTCTTGAAGAGGTAAGGTTCTCTTCTTCTTTCTTTATTTCAGCCGAGCGGGCAGCCGATCGCTGCCCGATTTTTGTGCTTGTGCGACCCACTTTTGAGCAACGGTTGGAATGATCCAAACCGTCCATTTGATTCGCGCGGTCAAGGTTACTGAAACCTTAGTGGTCCGCGATATTTTTAGGTTGAGAGGTAGGTGCAGTTAGATGCGGAAGAAGAACCGTCTAAGTTGAAATTTGTGTTTCCAACAAGACTTTTATCTTCAGATCTTGATCAATAGAGCCTTCTTTTGGGCAATCCAAACCGTTCCTTTTATCGAGCATGTGGTGCTCTACCTAAGGATGTTGGTATTTTTGGGTGGGGTCCCTCATATACTTGTAAATCTTCAACCAAAGTTCAGTTTTTAAACTTGATTTCCAAAAAAAACGTGAGCTGCCAGGTTGGCAATCCGCGTTGGTTGGTTTCTAAACGTTCTTAGCAATCGATAGTTGTTTAGAATATCATCTTTTAGAGTGATCTCAGCCGTTCGTTGCCTATCACAGGGATCGTCAATCTAAATATAAAAACGGAAAGAATTTCCGTCTCTTTCTCTTTAGCTGCTGATAGTGAAACCCTAGCTTCATTACACCTCCAGAAACTCCGAAAATAATCCAAACCATCCACTCCTACCTCTCCTTACACAAGAGAACCAGAGAAACCAGATCTGATAGCAGCTTCTCCATTTTTCTGGTTGTGTACAGCGGAGTGTGGTGTTCGGTCGGGAGATTTTCAATCGTCAATCCACCGGTGTATGGGCGCTGGAACTCCAATCTCACCTTCCTCGCGATCGTTTCTACCAATCTGAGAGGTTCAGTAGCTTCCACTCGAAGGAAATCACCACCATTGTAAATTCGACATTGATGGTTGAAGTTCTTCTTCATTGAATCGCCGACCGATTGATCCTGTTCAGCTGATAATTTCAGATCTGGAGCATCCATTTGGAGGTCCATTTATTCATCAGGATTCGATCTAGTTTGGGTGGTGATAAGTTGATTCCAAAGCTTCTTGTTGAGCTCTCCAAGTAAGGTGAGTTTTTATCATGCTTTGGTTGAAAGAGAGTCGGCTGTTTTAATTTTCGTTTAACTCAGTGAAGATCGAGTTGCTGACCTTATTGAATCAACTCAGTTGAGTCTGACCCAAAGATAAGATCACCTCAGTTTAGTATTTCTGAGAAACGCCCTTGTGGAGGGGTGATTTCGGTGGGTTGGAGTGCAACTGAGTTAACTCGGTGATTTCAAGTTGAGTTACGTTCATCCATGTTGAGTTGTGGCGAGTTAACTCAGTTGAGATCGTTGAGTTCAGTTAGAACTTTATTGATTGATGAGTTTAGTTGAATGAATTAGGATTCATCATCTAATTGTGTTTGCAATTGGGTTTCTAGTCATTGTTAAAGTAACTCTATTGAAATTCTCTAGGTTAGATTGAATTTATAATCTAAATAGTATTTGATGATATTAAAATGACATTAATATTGGGTTCGATTCCTCAATTAGATTAGAATTACTTTCAAGGTGCAACTCTCCTTGTTGATTTTGTTGTAGAGCCTTAGTGTTGTTTTAAGTATAAATCCTTTTTATAGTGGAATAGAATTAAGTGGTTTAACTTGAATTGGAATTTGAGTGAGTTTACCTTCCAATCTTTAATTATGGTAGCCCTTATTATATTAGAGAAGTCTCTAATTGTATAATACATCTCTTGTAGGAGTTTGGGGTTTTCCCAAAGGTTCTCTCCTTGTTGTAGTTTAATTAGCGGTGTTCCAATTCCAGGTGAGGTCCCTCACCCTTCAAGCTTCCCCCATTTTCATTGAATATTGATTATATTCATAATTGTTTTGTTACAAGGTATGTTGATAGCACCACTATTGAAATGTATAAATAACCTGAAGAAAATATAGTAGTGTTCTCTTGTTGGATTCAAAAAGCTTATTTGAATTAAATTTGATTTTTAAATGGAACATGTTAAATATTTCACATGTGTGTTAATTTTAGTTATGAAGTGGATGCTATAATCTTATGAATTATGTTGGCATGAAAGTAATTTTGTTTGAATGATAAATGTTGGAAAATATGGGCATTATGATAAATAATGATACTGTCTTGCAAGTTATATTGATATTGAGTTGTAGTATATTAATTAGAAAGGAATGGGAGTTAAACCTGTGATCATTCCTCTCGTGGGCCGGGGATGGTGTTTCGGGATGCTATGCCCGAGCCGTCGGCCTATGCTGGATTGTGCACATCCCCCATAGTGTCCGCGAGTATATTATTAAATTACCAAAAGGACTAATGACGGCTGGGTAATCATCCATCGCATTGCATTTGTGGATGTGTTGACGACGAGTCACACTATTCTTGGTTGATAAGCATTGCATTGCGGGTAACTTTGGTGATTAACCGAGTTACTATCGGCTCGACCCTCACCAGCTGGATACATCCCCAGGCTGAAGAACATGTGCATGCATTCATGCACTAACAAGATTTAAAAGTAACATGATAATTGTAATATGTGTTGGATACTTGTTACCTGTTTCCTATGATTATTTACATCTGCTTTTAGGATAATTGTATTGTATTATGTACATGGAAATCTTGGAGGGTGTTGCCTCACTATGACAACGATTGACGTTGTCAAAATATATCAGATGGTGCAGATGGAGGGGATGTCCCTGTTCCAGTTGTGGAAGAGCCTAAGGCGGACATTCGAGACACTTGGTCGTACCTGTCCCAGGAGGAGCTGGACCAGATGGCGGCCCTTGACGAATAGTTTACTTTCCTTTTTGTGTGTTACTTTTGGAACATTGGATTTGTATAAGCCTTATGGGCATTACTTTACTTCCGCTCTGATATGATGATTTTGCTTTGTGGGATTCTTAGATCTATCTCTTGTATTTGGATTACAAAGATATTGATAGATGATGATTATTAGCCTTTACACTCGGATTTTTCAGAGCATGGGTTTCTTACTCGAGCCCTGAAAAACCGGGGCGTTACAAGTTGGTATCAGAGATAGATTTGATAAATGAAACCTGCTTTGTGGAAGAACTTATACAGATTTCAATGTTTTATAAGTACTTAAAATCCCTTTTTAGATTCAGAATAACATGGGAATTAGAGACCAAATTTAGTTCCCACAAACTTGTAGGATAGCCATTTGAATGTAGAAATTGAAATTCTAGGTACATGAGCACTAATGGCTCTTTGGAATTCTTTACAATATTTCCACATAATATTATTGGTATATTTTTGAAATTTGTGATTGTAAGTTATAATTGTTGGGGTACTACATGCAAATATTAAAATAATTTGTAGGATGGTATGAAATGGACCATAACAATCCTGTTTTGGTAGGATTATGGCTCCAAAGATCTCTCGCTACTCTAAGTCAAAGTCGGTTTTTATGCTGGCACCACCTGAGGAATATGTTCAGGATGGGAGGGCCGATCTTGATCCAGATTCGTCAGTTAGGCCTGGAGGATCTACTGCTGGACAGAAGACTCATTCTGTTCCACCTCCACCGCCTCCGGTTCATGAGAGTACTCCACTGGGTAGTACACAGCAGGAAATGCCGCCATACGAGATGAGACATTTCACGGCTATGATGCAGCAACAGCATATGGCATTCACTGCAATGCTAGAGAGTCTTCAGCGCACTATCCACACAGCAATTCCTAATCAGGAGGTTACACCTTGGCGGAATGTGCCTGTGCCGACCCCACGTTCTGATGATATGCGTGAGGTAGAGCTGTTTAAGAGATTTCAGCGCCTTCGTCCCCCGACATTTTCTGGAGTGACGGACCCAGTGCAAGCTGAGCATTGGTTGAACAAGTTGGTCAAAATGATGAGGCCACTTGGTGTTTCTGATGAGCAGAAAGTTGCTTTGGCTACTTATGTTCTAGAGGGAGAGGCTGATATATGGTGGGAAGGTGTTCTGCGAAGTGTGCCAGAAAATTTCAGTTGGACATGGGAAGAGTTCAAGCGTAGATTCAACGACAAGTATTTTCCTCAGTCATTTCGGAAAGAGAAAATTTCACAGTTTCTGAAATTGGAACAGGGAGGTATGACAGTTTCTCAGTATGAGGCGCGGTTCGCTGAGCTGTCCCGTTATGCACCAAGCGTGGCTGGTGATGCAGAATATAAATTTCAGAAATTCAAGGAGGGACTTCGTGCTAATATTCAGTCGAGACTATGTGCGACAGATTTCTCTGATTTTGCTGATCTTGTGGACAAGGCTATTCGTGTTGAAAAGGATTTTGAGCGTCTGGCCAAAATTCGAGCTCCTTTCAGAGATGTGGGAAACAAAATCCGAACGACATCTTTTATCCCTTCTGCGACAGAAAAGAGGATGAAGTTCACTCCACAGATAGCTCATTCCACACAGTCTGTCAAGGTGTGCAATTACTGTGGGAAATCAGGCCATATTGCACCATATTGCTACCAGAAGATGCGTGATGAGGGTATTACTCCACCAGTAGCTAATCGTTCTTCTCAGAATCAAGTGGCAGCTAGACCTCCAACTATGATTCGAGCCCAGCCGATCAGATCTCAAGCTCCTTCCAAGGGTGGACTTGCACGTGTATATGCTTTGGAGGCTTCTACATCTGAAGAGACAGAACTAAAAGCGATCGAAGGTACGGCATTTGTCAAAGAAACCCCGGTGTATATTTTATTTGATACTGGTGCTACATTATCGTTTGTTGCGCATGCTTTAGTGGAACGACTAGAGTTAAAAGTTAGTCGTACAAATATTACTCTCACAGTTCTCTCACCTGCTGGAAAACTAACGGAAACAAACAAAATATGCAAAGCATGCCCTGTATTGTTGGTGGATCAAGAAATATATGTTGATTTGGTAGTAATGCACATGAGACAGTATGATATCATTTTAGGTATGGACTGGTTGTCTCAAGTCCAAGCTGTATTGGATTGTGGTACTAAAACGGTCAGAATATCCCTTCCAAACCAAAACCCAATTGTATTACAAGGAAAACGGAAGTGTGAAGTATTTCACCGGTTGATGGCTGTAGATGTGGAAAAGTCAGATGAGCTCACAGTAAACTCTATTCCCGTTGTACAGGAATTCCCAGAAGTTTTCCAGGATATACCAGGATTACCTCCTCGGAGGGAAATAGATTTCACAATTGAACTTCTGCCTGGTACTTCTCCAATTTCCTTGTCCCAATTTAGATTGTCTCCGTGTGAAATGGAAGAATTGCGTACTCAAATTGAAGATTTGTTGAAACAAGGTTTTATTAGACCTAGTGTCTCTCCGTGGGGTGCGCCAGTTTTATTTGTGAAGAAAAAAGATGGATCTTTTCGGTTGTGCATCGACTATCGACGACTGAATAGTGTAACTGTGAAGAATAAATATCCATTGCCGCGAATTGATGATCTCTTTGATCAGTTGAAGGGAGCAAAATTCTTTTCTAAGATTGACTTAAGGTCGGGATATCATCAATTAAGAATCCGAGATGTGGACATTTCCAAGACTGGCATTTCGAACTCGATATGGTCATTATGAGTTCTTGGTTATGCCCTTTGGACTCACAAATGCGCCGGCGGTATTCATGGATCTAATGAATCGAATCTTCATGCCTTATTTAGATCGATTCGTTATTGTCTTCATAGATGATATATTGATTTATTCAAAGACTCGAAAGGATCATGAAGAACATTTGAGAAAAGTTTTGCAATTGTTAAAAGAACAACAGTTGTATGCAAAACTGTCAAAATGTGATTTTTGGAAAGATGAAGTGAAATTTCTTGGGCATGTGGTAAAGGCTGAGGGTATTGCAGTTGATCCAGCTAAAGTGGAGGCTGTGGTGAAGTGGGAGCAACCTACTACGGTTACTGAAGTTCGAAGCTTTCTGGGAATGGCAGGATATTATCGGCGGTTCATCAAGGAATTTTCTCGTATTGCACGACCGTTGACACAGTTGACAAAGAAGAATGCCAAGTTTGTGTGGAATGAAAATGCTGAAAAAGCATTTCAGGAGCTTAAAGCAAGGTTGACTTCAGCGCCAGTACTTACACTTCCAGAGGAGGGTGCAAAGTATGTGGTGTACAGTGATGCATCTAGAATAGGGTTAGGTTGTGTTTTGATGCAAAACAGAAAAGTTATTGCTTACGCTTCAAGACAGTTGAAGAAACGCGAAGAAAATTATCCGACGCACGACCTGGAACTTGCTGCAGTGGTATTTGCTTTGAAAATATGGCGTCATTATTTGTATGGAGAGAAATTTGAGTTATTCTGTGATCATCAAAGTTTAAAGTATATCTTTACACAAAAGGACTTGAATATGAGACAGCGAAGATGGATGGAAACGATGAAGGACTTTAATTTTGAAGTGTCTTACCACCCGGGTAAGGCTAATCTTGTAGCTGATGCTTTGAGCCGGAAAAAGAAGCAGGTGCTGATGGCCTCCTTAATGGTTAAGGAGTGGGAAATGATAGAATTTGTACAAGATTTTTATGCACTTGCGGGAAATTTGTTAGTGGAACCTACTCTGGTTCGGCAGGTCATTGAGGCACAGGATCTTGATGAGGAATTCAAAAGGAGGAAGGAAAAATGTAAAACTGAGAAAAATTATGAATGACGAATTGGTAAAGATGGTGAACTTCGGTATCAAGGCCGGTTATGTGTGCCCAATAATTCAGAATTGAAACGAGAAATTTTGGATGAAGCTCATAAATCTAGAATGGTTATTCATCCAGGTAGTACTAAGATGTACAGAGATGTGAAACGTCAGTATTGGTGGAGAAATATGAAGCGAGAGATAGCAGCTTATGTGGCAAGGTGTCTTACATGTCAGCAGGTGAAAGCCGAACACCGTAGACCGCCAGGATTGTTACAGCCGTTACCGTTGGCAGAGTGGAAATGGGATTGTATCACTATGGATTTTATCACTGGGTTTCCTAGAACTCAGAAGAAGCATGACTCTATTTGGGTGATTGTCGACAGATTGACGAAGACTGCACGATTTTTGCTGATTCGTATATCTGACTCAGCAGATGATTTGGCAAGGTTATACATTCAGGAGGTTGTTCGATCATTTGGGGTTCCGCGTGAGATTATTTCTGATCGAGATTCCAGGTTTACTTCTGCTTCTAGAGGAGACTACAGGAAGAGTTGGGCACAACTCTAAAGTACAGTACAACTTTCCACCCTCAGACAGATGGTCAGACAGAAAGGGTTAATCAGATTCTTGAAGACATGTTGAGGGCTTGTGTATTAGATTTCAGAGGAAATTGGGATGATCATTTGGCTCTTGCAGAGTTCGCTTATAACAATAGTTACCAAGCGAGTATTGGTATGGCTCCATTTGAAGCATCATATGGTAGACCGTGCAGAGCACCGCACTGTTGGGCTGAGATTGGTGAAAGGAGTTTATTGGGCCCTGAACTTATTCAGGTTACATCTGAGAAGATTGGTGTGATTCAGAAACATCTCCGGGTGGCACAGAGTAGACAGAAGAGTTATGCAGACAACCGTCGCCGAGACTTAGAGTTTGCAGTCAAGGATCATGTGTTTCTGAAAGTTTCGCCGATGAAGGGTGTTATGCGATTTGGGAAGAAAGGGAAGCTCTCTCCTCGGTATATTGGACCCTTTGAGATCTTAGAGCGTGTGGGTGCAGTTGCATATCGTTTGGCATTACCTCCAAACTTGGCTTATATTCATGATGTATTTCATGTCTCGATGTTGAGGAAGTATGAGCCTAATCCTTCACACATTATACATTGGGAGCATATTGAGTTGAGAGATGATGCCACTTATGTGGAAGAACCAGTTAGAATATTGGACCGTAAAGAGCAAGTTCTCCGGACTAAGGTTATTCCTCTAGTCAAAGTACTATGGTCCTGCCATGGAGAAGATGAAGCAACTTGGGAAAGGGAAGCTGAGATGAAGGATAAATACCCACAATTATTTTGATATCATCATCCAGGTAATTTCGAGGATGAAATTTTTGTTAGGGGGGTAGACTGTAATACCCCTATTTGGCATACACTTTAGTGTTATTTTTTTTTAATAAATAAAAATAAAAATAAAAATAAATATTTTATTATTAGTTTAAACAATGTGTGCGGCCCACCTGATTGATGGAATGGTTTTAGTGTGGGTCATCAACCATAAACACATCCACAATCATGATTGGATGGTGTGGATTATACTTTTAATAAGTGGGGCCCACACTTTTGGTGGGCGTGTGTATCAAAACAAGGGTGTACACGCTGTGCACCATAACTGGAGTTTTAGGTCAGCATACGCTGACCCGATTTCCTGAAGAGGTAAGGTTCTCTTCTTCTTTCTTTATTTCAGCCGAGCGGGCAGCCGACCGCTGCCCGATTTTTGTGCTTGTGCGACCCACTTTTGAGCAACGGTTGGAATGATCCAAACCGTCCATTTGATTCGCGCGGTCAAGGTTACTGAAACCTTAGTGGTCCGCGATATTTTTAGGTTGAGAGGTAGGTGCAGTTAGATGCGGAAGAAGAACCGTCTAAGTTGAAATTTGTGTTTCCAACAAGACTTTTATCTTCAGATCTTGATCAATAGAGCCTTCTTTTGGGCAATCCAAACCGTTCCTTTTATCGAGCATGTGGTGCTCTACCTAAGGATGTTGGTATTTTTGGGTGGGGTCCCTCATATACTTGTAAATCTTCAACCAAAGTTCAGTTTTTAAACTTGATTTCCAAAAAAAACGTGAGCTGCCAGGTTGGCAATCCGCGTTGGTTGGTTTCTAAACGTTCTTAGCAATCGATAGTTGTTTAGAATATCATCTTTTAGAGTGATCTCAGCCGTTCGTTGCCTATCACAGGGATCGTCAATCTAAATATAAAAACGGAAAGAATTTCCGTCTCTTTCTCTTTAGCTGCTGATAGTGAAACCCTAGCTTCATTACACCTCCAGAAACTCCGAAAATAATCCAAACCATCCACTCCTACCTCTCCTTACACAAGAGAACCAGAGAAACTAGATCTGATAGCAGCTTCTCCATTTTTCTGGTTGTGTACAGCGGAGTGTGGTGTTCGGTCGGGAGATTTTCAATCGTCAATCCACCGGTGTATGGGCGCTGGAACTCCAATCTCACCTTCCTCGCGATCGTTTCTACCAATCTGAGAGGTTCAGTAGCTTCCACTCGAAGGAAATCACCACCATTGTAAATTCGACATTGATGGTTGAAGTTCTTCTTCATTGAATCAGCCGACCGATTGATCCTGTTCAGCTGATAATTTCAGATCTGGAGCATCCATTTGGAGGTCCATTTATTCATCAGGATTCGATCTAGTTTGGGTGGTGATAAGTTGATTCCAAAGCTTCTTGTTGAGCTCTCCAAGTAAGGTGAGTTTTTATCATGCTTTGGTTGAAAGAGAGTCGGCTGTTTTAATTTTCGTTTAACTCAGTGAAGATCGAGTTGCTGACCTTATTGAATCAACTCAGTTGAGTCTGACCCAAAGATAAGATCACCTCAGTTTAGTATTTCTGAGAAACGCCCTTGTGGAGGGGTGATTTCGGTGGGTTGGAGTGCAACTGAGTTAACTCGGTGATTTCAAGTTGAGTTACGTTCATCCATGTTGAGTTGTGGCGAGTTAACTCAGTTGAGATCGTTGAGTTCAGTTAGAACTTTATTGATTGATGAGTTTAGTTGAATGAATTAGGATTCATCATCTAATTGTGTTTGCAATTGGGTTTCTAGTCATTGTTAAAGTAACTCTATTGAAATTCTCTAGGTTAGATTGAATTTATAATCTAAATAGTATTTGATGATATTAAAATGACATTAATATTGGGTTCGATTCCTCAATTAGATTAGAATTACTTTCAAGGTGCAACTCTCCTTGTTGATTTTGTTGTAGAGCCTTAGTGGTGTTGTAAGTATAAATCCTTTTTTATAGTGGAATAGAATTAAGTGGTTTAACTTGAATTGGAATTTGAGTGAGTTTACCTTCCAATCTTTAATTATGGTAGCCCTTATTATATTAGAGAAGTCTCTAATTGTATAATACATCTCTTGTAGGAGTTTGGGGTTTTCCCAAAGGTTCTCTCCTTGTTGTAGTTTAATTAGCGGTGTTCCAATTCCAGGTGAGGTCCCTCACCCTTCAAGCTTCCCCCATTTTCATTGAATATTGATTATATTCATAATTGTTTTGTTACAAGGTATGTTGATAGCACCACTATTGAAATGTATAAATAACTTGAAGAAAATATAGTAGTGTTCTCTTGTTGGATTCAAAAAGCTTATTTGAATTAAATTTGATTTTTAAATGGAACATGTTAAATATTTCACATGTGTGTTAATTTTAGTTATGAAGTGGATGCTATAATCTTATGAATTATGTTGGCATGAAAGTAATTTCGTTTGAATGATAAATGTTGGAAAATATGGGCATTATGATAAATAATGATACTGTCTTGCAAGTTATATTGATATTGAGTTGTAGTATATTAATTAGAAAGGAATGGGAGTTAAACCTGTGATCATTCCTCTCGTGGGCCGGGGATGGTGTTTCGGGATGCTATGCCCGAGCCGTCGGCCTATGCTGGATTGTGCACATCCCCCATAGTGTCCGCAAGTATATTATTAAATTACCAAAAGGACTAATGACGGCTGGGTAATCATCCATCGCATTGCATTTGTGGATGTGTTGACGACGAGTCACACTATTCTTGGTTGATAAGCATTGCATTGCGGGTAACTTTGGTGATTAACCGAGTTACTGTCGGCTCGACCCTCACCAGCTGGATACATCCCCAGGCTGAAGAACATGTGCATGCATTCATGCACTAACAAGATTTAAAAGTAACATGATAATTGTAATATGTGTTGGATACTTGTTACCTGTTTCCTATGATTATTTACATCTGCTTTTAGGATAATTGTATTGTATTATGTACATGGAAATCTTGGAGGGTGTTGCCTCACTATGACAACGATTGACGTTGTCAAAATATATCAGATGGTGCAGATGATGGAGGGGATGTCCCTATTCCAGTTGTGGAAGAGCTTAAGGCGGACATTCAAGACACTTGGCCGTACCTGTCCCAGGAGGAGCTGGACTAGATGGCGGCCCTTGACGAATAGTTTACTTTCCTTTTTGTGTGTTACTTTTGGAACATTGGATTTGTATAAGCCTTATGGGCATTACTTTACTTCCGCTCTGATATGATGATTTTGCTTTGTGGGATTCTTAGATCTATCTCTTGTATTTAGATTACAAAGATATTGATAGATGATGATTATTAGCCTTTACACTCGGGTTTTTCAGAGCATGGGTTTCTTACTCGAGCCCTGAAAAACCGGGGCGTTACAGGACTACACCTGCAGTACCTTCAGCACACTCGCAACAACGACAAAATTTTTCAGTCACATGCTATAACTACGGAATAGAATGGCACATATCACGTACTTGCCCCCAACCCCGTCATCAACCACAAGATCAAAAACCTGGACAACAAACTCATGCAAGGACGCAACCATTTGATTTGACACCCAAAACCTCGCAGTCAAAGCCACCCTACCCCCAGACTCAAGTAAGGCCGCAACCACAACAACAAACAAGGCAGAACGGTCAAGCGGTACATCAGGCAACACAAGGACGGGTCTTTGCTGTAGCTCCTCCAGAAGATGAGCCAGAAAAAAGTCTTGATGCCGATGTAACACCAGACAGGAATATGGTGGAAGGTACTTTACTCATTTATGCCTCTCTGGTGAAAACTTTATTTGATTCTGGCGCCTCTCATTCATTTATCTCCACATCTATCATTAAATTATTAGGCTTACCTACTGCACTGTTAATAGAAAAACTTGTGGTGGCTACACCCGTGGGGAAATCAGTAGTTTTAAGTCAAGTATGTAAATCTTGTCCCATCACCATTGGGGAATGGAAACTATTGGCCGATTTAGTTGTAATGGAAATGTAAGGGTTCGAAATGATTTTGGGCATGGACTTCCTTGTTGCGTTTCAAGCCAAAATCGATTGTTTCAAGAAAACAGTAACGTTCTCAGTCCCCGGACAACCGAGCGTACAATTCCATGGAACTAAAGAATGGAATGAATTAGGAAACTTGGCAATCCTTATAGATGATGAAACCCAAAATGGCGGCATGGATCACATCCCTATTGTGAATGAATTTCACGAAGTATTTCACGAAGTGCTGAAATTACCGCCTCGTCGTGAAATAGACTTTTGTATCAACCTGCTGCCGGGAACTACGCCTATATCAATTCCACCATACCGAATGGCACCTGTTGAATTAAAGGAATTAAAAGACCATCTCGAACAACTACTAGAGCAAGGCTTCATTCGACACAGTGTCTCACCATGGGGAGCGCCTGTGCTGTTCATGAAGAAAAAGGACGGTAGCCTACGACTCTGTATTGATTATAGGAAGATAAACAAAGCCACCATCAAGAATAAATACCCTCTACCCAGAATTGACGACCTATTCGACCAATTGAGGGGAGCCCAGTACTTTTCCAAGATTGATTTACGATCAGGGTACCACCAACTTCGTATTAAAGAGGAAGATATACCTAAGACCGCTTTCAGGACACGTTACGGATATTATGAATTTCTAGTGATGCCATTCGGGCTGATGAATGCCCCCGCAGTATTTATAGACTTAATGAATCGGGTTTTCAAACCCTACTTGGATCATTTCGTCATAGTGTTTATAGATGACATCTTGATTTACTCGAAGTCGCAAGAAGAACATGAGGAACATCTGCGAATCTGTCTGCAAACTCTTAAGGATCATCAATTATATGCTAAATTTGAGAAGTGTGATTTCTGGCAAAGGGAAGTGAAATTCCTGGGCCACCTAGTGTCGGAAAAAGGAATATTAGTTGACCTTCTAAAGTTGAGGCAGTAGTGAAATGGGAGCAGCCCACGAATGTGTTAGAAGTCCGCAGCTTCTTGGGACTAGCAGGATATTACAGAAGGTTCATCGAGGGGTTTTCAAAAATCGCAAAACCATTGACTCACTTAATTGGAAAGTGGATACCATTCCGATGGGAAGAAGAGCAAGAGAAAGCCTTTCGTGAATTAAAAGAAAAACTGACGACTGCTCCAGTGCTCACAATACCGGTTGAAGGAGAGAAGTTCGTGGTATATACCGATGCGCCCTACCAAGGATTAGGATGCGTCCTTATGCAAGGAGGTAAGGTTATCGCTTATGCATCGAGGCAGCTGAAGAATCACGAAAGAAACTACTCGACTCATGATTTAGAATTAGCAGCAGTGGTGTTTACCCTAAAGATATGGAGGCATTATCTATACGAAGAGCAGTTTGAACTCTATACAGATCACAAGAGCTTGAAGTATCTGTTCGACCAGAAAGAACTCAACATGCGTCAGAGGCGATGGGTAAAGTATTTAAAGGATTTCTATTTTGATATTTGTTATCACCCATGCAAGGTAAATGTGGTGGCCGACGCATTAAGTAGGAAGAATCATCGACTTGCAGCTTGTATGACCATAAAGGGATGGAGGATGATCAATGCTATAAAGAATTATGATTTTGAACTAAAGTTGGGAGGAGAAAATTCCTATCTTAGCAGCTTGGTAGTCCGACCTACACTTGTGAACAAAGTTATAGAAGCTCAGAAACATGACACATGGTTACAAGCTAAAATCACGGAAGCATCAAAAGGAGATACACTCAACTGGAATATCGGAACAGACGAAGGAATTAGAAACCAAGGACGATTATGCGTCCCAGACATCACGGAATTAAAGGAGGAAATATTGAGTGAGGCACACCGATCAAGATTTACCATCCATCCAGGAAGCACAAAAATGTACCGCGACGTACGAAGACAATACTGGTGGAATAACCTGAAAAGAGACGTAGCAGAATTCATATCTAAATGCCTCACATGTCAACGAGTGAAGACTGAGCATCAGAAACCGTCAGGGTTGTTACAACCATTACCTATCGCTCAGTGGAAATGGGAGCATATTACGATGGATTTCGTAACTGTATTCCCGAAAACCCAGGGAAACCACGATGCGATATGGGTGATTGTCGATAGACTAACCAAATCTGCACATTTTATACCGATCTATATGTTATACTCAATGGATAAATTGTGTAAACTTTATATCAAGGAAATAGTATGAATGCATGGAATCACTGTATCGATTGTTTCCGACCGTGATCCAAGATTCACATCTAGATTTTGGAAAACTTTTCAGAAAGCAATGGGAACTACACTCGATTATAGTACGGCCTTTCACCCTCAGACTGACGGACAGACAGAGTGGGTAAACCAGATACTCGAGGATATGCTTCGGTTATGCGCCCTAGATTTCAAAGGAAGTTGGGATGATCACTTACCCTTAATTGAATTCGCATATAATAATAGTTATCAGGCCAGCATCGAAATGGCGCCATACGAAGCTCTTTATGGAAGACCCTGCCGATCACCGAGCTGTTGGGCCGAGGTCGGAGAAAAATGTCTACTCGGGCCAGAATTAGTACAAGAAACCTTGGAGAAAGTACACATCATAAGAGACCGAATCCGCACAGCACAGAGTCGACAGAAGAGTTACGCCGACAATCGCAGAAAAGAATTGGAATTTTTCGAAGGGCAGCATGTATTTTTAAAGATCTCTCCTATGAAAGGGGTAATGCGATTTGGGAAGAAAGGAAAACTTGCACCACGATACATTGGACCTTTTGAAATACTGGAAAATGTGGGAAAAGTGGCGTACCGACTAGCTCTACCGCCACAATTATCGAGCGTGCATAATGTATTTCATGTGAGTATGTTGCAAAGATATGAAAGAGACACATCCCATGTGATTGATTGGCAACCATTAGAAATACGGGAAGACGTTACCTATATAGAGCAACCAATACGAATTTTGGACCGAAAGGACCAAATACTCCGAACCAAAACGATTTCCCTGATCAAGGTTCAGTGGAGCAATCATGGAGAAGATGAAGCCTTGTGGGAATGAGAAGACGAAATCAAAGAAAAGTACCCACAGCTATTCGACCAATGAGGTAAATTCGAGACGAAATGCTTTTTCATTACAGTGCGAAACACTTCATATTTATATTCCATATATACATTAGATTATACATTTCATCATATTGTGAAACACTTTAACTTACCTTAAGATAAATTTCGGGACAAAATTTTCTTAAGGAGGGAAGAATGTAATAACCCAAGTTTTCGAAAATAATTAAAGTAACAAATCAATTAATTAATTAATAATTTATGTGGATTATTATATTGATAAATTAATAATTTGTAAGGAATTCAAGTAGGATCCTTTTTTAAATTTGCTCAACACAAACCCTAGATCAGTGTAGAAGTGACAGATTTATCAAAACTCACCATAAATACGAAAAATAACATTGATTAAACTTAATCTATATAGATGATTTTAAGTGTACCAGTTTCTGACAATCCATTTCATATTAAACTTCATATGATAGTTTAGAGACCTAATCTAACCGTACACGTCAAATTTCAGCCCTCCGATCATCCTACAAGTACCCTAATCAGAAATCGGGTCATAAGTGGGCCATCTAAACTCGGAACTGCCTCATTTTTGGTGTCATGCCTTAAAACTATGTGACCTAACTGATGAGTTGTGTGGATTTTTCGCATACATCACTGTGGGACCCACGTGCACTACGTGCATGTTAGACCCGCGGTCAACGCACGTTGACCGCGTACGCTGCTGAAGACAAGGCGTCTTCTTCGCCCGACGCTACAACAGCAGCATCCGCTGTCCGTTGGACGGTCCACACCATCCATCGCTGTGGGCACCATCCAAAAATCCATTCCGCCCATTGAGTAGCCATCTCTTGGGTCTACTAAGGGAAGTATTTATCTTAGTGATCAGTGACTAGAGTGGGCCACAAAATCTGTTGAAACTTAAAACTAAACAAAATAGAATGCGTAAGATCGGGGCCGATCCTACACATGGGTCCCTGAAACTTGAAAGGATTGTTTGCGTGGGCCCCACCTACGATTTTAACGGTTTACATGATACCAAGTGTTGATGTAGAGGGAGATCCGAAATCTTGATCTTTCCTTCTCCCACTCAAACTCGACAACGCCCGTCCGGAGCTTCCGTCAGCAATACGCCACCTCCAGCGTACCGGTGGGATATAATAACTTGTAGTCGTCCCTCCCCTCCCCCAGAAAAACATAGAGAGTGTGTGTGTGTGTGAGAGAGAGAGAGAGAGAGAGAGAGAGAGAGAGAGAGAGAGAGAGAAGTAACGTAGCGGGGGTTTACGGTTGCTATTTGCTTCTCCCATTGCTGGAGCAACCTTCCAGTAGCAGCAGGAAGAAGAAGAAGAAGAAGAAGAAGAAGAAGAAGAAGAAGAAAGAGAAAGAAAAGGAAAAGAGAAAAAAAAAGAAGGAAAGAAAGAAAGAAAGAGGGTGAGTTTACATCTCATATCTTTTCACTATGTATATTAAGTTTGAATTCTTTTTATTTGTATTTTAACTTTCCTGGTTTAGAAGTTTGAGTTATTTATATGAGTTGATTTATGAATTCTATTGATGGTATATAAAATTCTCTACAAATTGTGCTTTATGTGAATTTAATGTCAGATTAGCGTTGTACGTGTATGGGTCGATTTTGAATTATCCTGGGAGAATGTTTGGGAATACTGATGTTGGTTTGATTCATGCATAGCACGATTTGAGAACTCCAGTTATTACCGTAGGGTGAGCACCCTGGTGTGTGCAATAGACCCATTGATGATTGTTTGGGTGAGCGCCCAAGTGTGTGCAACAGTCCCTGGTTGAGCGCCCTGTGTGTGCAATATACCCTTCTGATAGTCCATCGATTGTGGACGGGTTGGTTGAGCTCCCTGGTGTGTGCAAGATATCATACTAGCATACCCGGTGGATATCAGATGATTTTAGCAGGTTGGGTGAGTTCCCTGGTGTGCAAGAGACCAACTCTGCAGTTGTAAAACAGTGTAGGCCCGACTATAAACTGGCCGTGGATGTTCTACTGATAAACATACTAAGATTGTTGAAGCATATTTGCATCCTATGCATCACGCACATGTTTTGGGTTAATGAAACATGCATAACTTGCATATTTAAGAGATTTTGGGTGGATGAAATCATTATTGGAATTGTAGTAATTTGTACTTTAAAGGGGCAAGTGATTTTCTATATCGAGTTACATGTGTTAAAATATATGAGAATGCTCACCGGCTTTTATAGCTGACGCAGTGTTATGCGATTAACCGTAGTGACAGGTGATGATTTAGAAGACTTCGAGGAAGCGGTTCCAGATGAGGGAATACTTTAGAAGATATTTTTGAATTAGTTATTTTGATTTTTGGTTTGAAAGCATTGATGTAATAAAGCCCATTAGATGACCATTAGTTTAGATAGTTTGGAACAATTTCATAGACTTGTTGATTATAGTTTAATTTTCAAAGTTGGTTTATTTTTATTCCATATATTTGGTACCTTGTGAATGAAAAGGATAAAAGTTTTGGTTGTGATTGTGAAGGATTCATTCATAACACCCTTGATTTCGAGATTTGAGTTATATACTCGAGTGTCGAATTTCGGGGGCGTTACAGGGTAATGCTCTCTCTTGAAAAATTATATCCTAAGATTCAAATTCTTCATTATATCTTTACTTCCAATGTCTATCCTAGAGCAGGGAACAAAACTGATCTTACTACCTTTATGTTACATCTTTTATATTCTATTTCTACCGGGATACGTATTTGTCTTCCTACTTTCATTTGTGCCTACATTATTCACTATCGCATGCAGCCTAAGTATGGTAATTTGCCTTTCAGTTATCTCATTACTACTCTTGCTCTAAATATGCGTGTTCAAATTCCAACCAGAGAGGCACTAGAGTCCGAACTTCCTTTCAATAATTCTAATTTGAATATGATGTCTTTGGAGCCTCTGCCGGAACAAATTGGTGATCATACTGAAGAAGGCACTGAAGGTGATGTGAATATGGATGACTTATTTGATGAAGTTGAAGCTGAAGATGAAGATGATCCAGATTACAATCATTTTTATTATAACTCTCGTATTTCTGCCCTAGAACAGAAGATGCATTCACTATATATCTCTCAGGAAACTCTTGTAATGACACAAAAGCTTAGTATGAAATACTTGGAGAAGTATTCTTATCGTATGAGCAAGAGTTTGAAACGCATTAATACTGAGATTCCATTACCTTCCTCTTCATCTGGGTCAGAATGATTTTCTATTTTTATTTGATTTGTAATGAATGTTTATGAGTACTATACTAGTCGACTCAGTATGTTAGTTTGCTACTATGTTTGTAGACACCTTTTTTCTCTTCTTCCTTTATCAACTTCTAACAAAAATGCTAAGAAATATTATTATTTGCTTTGATTTTATTTTTATTAGTGTTCGCTCTTTATGTTTGTTTTAGCTTTGATTATGTTAATATTTTACGAAAATATTATGCAATATGATATGAATGAGCTATGCTAAATATGAGTTGAAAGATTTATTAATCCTAATCATATTGATAAATATGAGTTGAATGATCTTCTTTCTGAAGTTGGTTGGAAAAAGATTCTCCAATGGGGAGGAAATGCATACCGATCAATAATCCAAGTGTTCGCTTCCCCAAGTGTAGGATTGCGATGTAGTAATAATCTCGGTAAGACCGAGGTTAATCCACAGGGAAGGAAGTAAACAATTCAAACTATCCTAATAACTAGAATCTTAAGAGGTTTGTGAAATCGGTTTTGAACATGAAACAAAAAAATCTAATAACGAAGAGATAACTAGAGCATCAAGGTTCCACTTATAGCTCTCCTTAGATGCATAATTCGCTATGGTTTCTCACTTTCTCAACTAGAATCGAAATTAAGTCCTATCTAGCTGGATGATAGAGCGATTATATTATCAAATCAATCTGTCATATGTGTTGTTCATCGACATGATTCCCTCAATTCAAGTTAGGACTTGAGCACACTCAATTGCATAGGTCAATCCTAATTCCAATAGATTAAGATCATAACCATAATAATCATCAAACCTTGTCACAAGACTTGACTATACTATGATTTGAACTTCATTCAAATCATATGAACAATCAACACAATATTCAAAATTTAGAACAAAAGGTAGAACTTTGGTTTAAGTTCCCACATGGAAATCCAAGTCTAGAGCGTATTGAATCCGATTCCTCGGAGCATACATGTCTAGAGTCATGCAAAACAATTAAGAACTAAAGCAATTCTTCTAAACATCCATGAGCCATCATAAGATTAAGAAAAACTACTTAAAACTTTATTCAAACTTCAAACCATTGTTCTTCACTAGAAATCCAACTTGAAACCAATAAAATGAATTAAACAATCTAAGAAAACTATAAGGTTCACCTCTTAGCTCTACCTAAGAGATTAGCTACTGAAAAGCATATTAAAAACAAAACTAGAACTAGAATTAGAACTAAAAGAAGAAGAAACTAGTTGTAGGAGGCTAGGAAGCCTCCCAGGTCTTGAATCCTTTGCTCCCCACGTTGCTAGATGCCCTAGGAAGAGAGTGGAGGTGGCCTTTTATAAGTTGGAGCGGAAGATTCCAGATTGCGCAAGAAATCACGCAATTGCACAGAGAAAATCGGAGCTTCACGGACAAGCTCTGTTAACGTTGCCGACCGGTCGGACGACCGGTCGCACGACCGGTCTCAAAATATAAAAAATAGTACAGTGAGTTACGTTTTTCTGGACTCATCTCGACCTATCTGGCGATCGGTCAAGCGACCGGTCTAGTTGTGTAGACCTGTCTGGCGACCGCTCTTGGGACAAGTCTTGGGACAGATCTTAGAACAGGTCTTGGGGCAGGTCTTAGGACAGCTTTTCCATATCTTCTTCTCTTTCTTTCTTCTTCTTTCCTCCACCGTTTGTCACTTGTTATATTGATCTTCAATGCATATAAAGTGACTCTTTTAACTATGAATTAGCGAAGTCTCCCTCTCATTCCTACAATCACAAATCCATGCATTAGATTAGTCTTTAAATCATGAAAACCATGCATAATGAGTGATGAATTGGGGTTAGAATATGCACAATTAAGAGCTCAACACCAAGGCATGTCTTCCTCCATCTCGAAATTTTCTCTAGGTGATGACATCTTCTTTAAGATTAAATTTATATAGGAAACGGTGACAATCACACCCTCTACCATAGCATCACTAATGGAAATTGACCTGGGAGAGGATGAAATCCCAATTCCTCCCATTTTTTATAAGATGTCTTAATTTAAGAAAAACATTGTTACCCAAGTTTTAACTGGATTCGACGCGGATTGGAGATCGGATAATGCACTTTCTCTTGAAAAATTATTTCCTAAGATTCCAGGTTTTCATCGTATCTTCACTTCCAATGTCTATCCTAGAGCAGGGAACAAAACTAATATTACTCCCTTCGTGTTACATGTTTTGCATTCTATTACTACCGGGATACGTATTTGTCTTCCTACTTTCATTTGTGCCTACATTACTCACTATCGCATGCAGCCTAAGCATGGTAATTTTCCTTTCAGTAATCTCATTACTACTCTTACTCTAAATATGCGCGTTCAAATTCCAACCAGAGAGGCACCAGCGTCCGAACTTCCTTTCAATAATTCTAATTTGAATATGATGTCTTTAAAGCCTCTACCGAAAAAACTTGGTGATCATGCTCAAGAAGGCACTGAAGGTGATGTGAATATGGATGACTTATTTGATGAAGTTGAAGCTGATGCTGAAGATGAAGATGATCAAGATTACAATCCTTTTTATTATAACTCTCGTATTTCTGCCGTAAAATAGAAAATGGATTCATTATACGTCTCTCAGAATACTTTTGTTATTACTCAAAAGCTTAGTATGAAATACATGAAAAAGTATTTTCATCGCATGAGCAAAAGTTTGAAACGCATTAATCCTGACATGCCATTACCTTCCTCTTCATCTGGGTCAGAATGATTTTCTATTTTTATTTGGTTTGTAATGAATGTTTATGAGTACTATACTAGTAGACTCAGTATGTTAGTTTGCTATTATGTTTGTAGACTACTTTTTGCTCATCCTCCTTTATGAACTTGTGACAAAAATGGGGATAAATATTATTATATGCTTTGATTTTATTTTTATTAGTGTTCGCTCTTTATGTTAGTTTTAGCTTTGTTTGTATTAATATTCTATGAAAATATTATGCAATATGTTATGAATGAGCTATGCTAAATATGAGTTGAAAGATTTATTAATCTTAATCATATTGCTAAATATGAGTTGAATGATCTTTTGTCTGAAGTAGGTTGGAAAAAGATTCTCCAATGGGGAGGAAATGCATACCGATCAATAGTCCAAGGCATATATTCCTCTGTCTCAAAATTTTCTCTAGGTGATGACATCTTCTTTAAGATTAAATTTATAGATGAAACGGTGACAATCACACCCTCTACCATAGCATCACTAATGGAAATTGACCTGGCTGAGGATGAAATCCCAATTCCTACCATTTTTTATAAGTTGTCTTAATCTGAGAAAAACATTGTTACACATGTTTTGTGTGGATTTGACGCGGATTGGAGATTGGGTAATGCTCGTTCTCTTGAAAAGTTATTTCCTAAGATTCGAGTCCTTCATCATATATTCACTTCCAATGTCCATCCTAGAGTAAGAAACAAAACTGATCATACTCCCTTCATGTTACATGTTTTGCATTCTATTGCTACCGGGATACGTATTTGTCTTCCTCCTTTCATTTATGCCTACATTATCCACTATCTCATGCAGTCTAAGCATGGTAATTTGCTTTTCTGTTATCTCATTGCTACTCTTACTCTAAATATGCGTGATCAAATTCCAACTAGAGAGTCCGAAGTTCCTTTTAAGAATTCTAATTTGAATATGATGTCTTTAGAGCCTCTATCGGAACAACTTGGTGATCATGCTGAAGAAGGCATTGAAGGTGATGTAAATATGGATGACATATTTGACGAAGTTGAAGCTGATGCTAAAGATGAAGATGATCCAGATTACAGTCCTTTTTATTATAACTCTCGTATTTTTGCCCTAAAACAGAAGATGGATTCACTATATGTCTCTCAGGAAACTCTTGTTATGACTCAAAAGCTTAGTATGAAATACATGAAAAAGTATTTTCTTTGTATGAGTAAGAGTTCGAAACGCATTAATCCTGCTATGCCATTACCTTCTTCTTCATCTGCGTTTGATTTTCTATTTTTATTTGATTTGTAATGAATGTTTATAGGTACTATACTAGTAGACTCAGTATGTTAGTTTGCTACTATGTTTGTAGAGTCCTTTTTAATCTTCTTCCTTTATCAATTTGTGACAAGATAGGGATAAATATTATTATGTGCTTTGATTTTATTTTTATTAGTGTTCGCTCTTTATGTTAGTTTTATCTTTGATTGTGTTAATATTTTATGGAAATATTATGCAATATGATATGAATGAGCTATGCTAAATATGAGTTGAAAGATTTATTAATCTTAATCATATTGCTCAATATGAGTTGAATGATCTTTTGTCTGAAGTAGGTTGGAAAAAGATTCTCCAATGAGGAGGAAATGGATACCAATCAATAGTCCAAGGCATATATTCCTCAATCTCGAAATTTTTTCTAGGTGATGACATCTTCTTTAAGATTAAATTTATAGAGAAAACGGTGAGAATCACACCCTCTAGCAAAACATCATTAATCGAAATTAACCTGGCAGAGGATGACATCCCAATTCCTCCCATTTTTTTATAAGATGTCTTAATCTGAGAAAAACATTGTTACCCAAGTTTTGTGTGGATTTGACACAGATTGAAGATTGAGTAATGCTCTTTCTTTTGAAAAATTATTTCCTTAGATTCGAGTTCTTCATCGTATCTTCACTTCCAATGTCTATCCTTGAGCAGGGAACAAAACTGATTTTACTCCCTTCATGTTACCAGTTTTGCATTCTATTGCTACCGGGATACGTATTTGCCATCCTCCTTTCATTTGTGCCTACATTATTCACTATCTCATGCAGGCAAAGCATGGTAATTTGCCTTTCTGTTATCTCATTACTACTCTTACTCTCAATATTCGTGATCAAATTACAACTAGAGAGGCACTAGAGTCCAAACTTCCTTTCAATAATTCTAATTTGAATATGTTGTCTTTGGGGCCTCTCCCGGAAAAACTTGGTGATCATGTTTAAGAAGGTACTGAAGGTGATGTGAATATGGATGACTTATTTGATGAAGTTGAAGCTGATACTGAAGATGAAGATGATCAAGATTACAATCCTTTTTATTATAACTCTCGTATTTCTGCCCTAAAACAGAAGATGGATTCATTATATGTCTATTAGAATACTCTTGTTATTACTCAAAAGCTCAGTATGAAATACAAGAAAAAGTATTTTCATAATATGAGGAAGAGTTTGAAACACATTAATTCTAAGATTCTATTACCTTCCTCTTCATCTAAGTCAGAATGATTTTCTATTTTTATTTGGTTTGTAATGAATGTTTATGAGTACTATACTAGTAGACTCAGTATGTTAGTTTACTACTATGTTTGCAGACTCATTTTTGCTCTTCCTCCTTTTTGAACTTGTGACAAAAATGGGGATAAATATTAATCTATGCTTTGATTTTATTTTTCACTCTTTATGTTACTTTTAGCTTTGATTGTGTTAATATTTTATGAAAATATTATGCATTATGTTATGAATGAGCAATGCTAAATATGAGTTGAAAGATTTATTAATCGTAATCATATTGCTAAATATGAGTTGAATGATCTTTTGTCTGAAGTAGGTTAGAAAAGGATTATCCAATGGGGAGGAAATGCATACCGATCAATAGTCCAAGGCATATATTCCTCCATCTCGAAATTTTCTCTAGGTAATGACATCTTCTTTAAGATTAAATTTCAATATGAAACGGTGACAGTCACACCCTCTACCATAGCATCACTAATGGAAATTGACCTGGCTGAGGATGAAATCCCAATTCCTCCCATTGTTTATAAGTTTTCTTAATCTGAGAAAAACATTGTTACACATGTTTTGTGTGGATTTGACGCGGATTGCAGATCGGGTAATACTCGTTCTCTTGAAAAGTTATTTCCTAAGATTCGAATTGTTCATAGTATATTCACTTCCAGTGTCTATCCTAGAGCAAGGAACAAAACTGATCATACTCCCTTCAAGTTACATGTTTTGCATTCTATTGCTACCGGGATACGTATTTGTCTTCCTCCTTTCATTTGTGCCTACATTATTCACTATCTCATGCAGCCTAAGCATGATAATTTGCCTTTCTGTTATGTCATTACCACTCTTAGTCTAAATATGCGTGATCAAATTCCAACTAGAGAGGCACTTGTAAGACCCGTACCCTGAAGTGCCCTCCGTACGTTTAGTTTCCGGTACCGGTATGTCCCGGACGGACAAGATTAGCGAGCATTGATCGCGACCCTGATTTAGTACCGCAACGACCCAAGACCTATACCCCGGCGACCGCATAGGTGCTACGATTCCAACGCCGCGCGGTACGCCTCATTGCGATACCCGGTGTGAAAGATGCGTACTTTTGTGCAATCCGAGGTGGGCCGCGCAACGCGCGTGTGGCGTGGGCCCCACTTGCACAAATCCCAACAACATGTCAAATCAATCACCATCACCCTCACCCATACCCCTATCATTACCCTAACCTACACACACCATACCTATCCCATTCCTCTCTCACCAAAGTCAACACCTCCCATGCCCTCTCCCATCATCATCATCATTATCTAGCCATCATCACAACCCATACCTCCCATGCTAGCCATTTCTAAGAAACCCCCCCATTTCCCAAGCACCACTCGTCCATTTCAAATCCAAGATTTGAGAGAAAGAGAGAAAGGAGAGAGAAAGAGGAAGGAGAGAGAGAGAAGAGAGAGAAGTAGAGAGAGATTTAGAGGGAGATCAAGAGAGAGAAAGAGAGAGATTGAAGGAGTAGATCAAGCTTGGAGGACCCCAATTATCATCCAGACCGTCCGATCGGCAATCCAACCCCATTCGACAGTCCAACCATCATTGTGAGTGCATCCATGTCCCTATTAAGTTTTGTGTAGAATCTAGGATTCAAATGGGTCCCACCTTTTGATGGTGTGGATCCCACTTGGGGACCCATTTTGTGGCATGATTAGTGTGGCCAATGGCCCACCATGATGCTTGATTTTCTTTTCTTCCCCATTCTTTAAAACACGAAGATATGGATGATGGATAAATATAAAGATTATCTTGATCCAAAGCTATTGGGCCCACCATGAGATGGCCCAGCTGATGAATGGAGTGGATCCTGCATGTGTGGACCCCACTGGTCAAGGTACAACAAAAAAAAAAAGAAAAAAAAAGAAAAGAAAAAAAAACATTTGGCCGCTGGACAGTCAGCGTCCAGAGGACGCTGCTGTCCAGCAGCGCCTAGCCTTTGGGCGTTGCCGTGGGTTCCCCCTCGTGGGACCCACCTTGATGCATGTAGTTGATCCACGCCGTCCACCTGTTTCTCCAGCCCATTTTAAGGCTGGGTACCAAAAATGAAGAAGATCCAGATCTCGGGTGGACCTCACCATCGAAAACAGTGGGGGAAAATAATGTCCACTATTGAAACTACCCTGGCCCACCGTGATGTTTGTAGATGGAATCACCTGCCCAATATTGGGCTTATTTGGTCCCTAACGAGCTGGGAAACCTGTTGAATGGATTGGATCTTCCATAAGTGGGCCCCACCTGAAATAAACTAAAAAAAAAACGGAAAGAAAAACAAAAAAAAAAAGAAAGAGAGAAAGGAAAGGAGAGGCGTCCGGGCGCTGGGCGTACCAGCGTCCACGGACGCTGGCTCGTGCTGCCAGCTGAGGCCCACTCGTGGGCCCCACCATGATACATGTGCTGTATCTACACCGTCCATCCATTTGGGGAGATCATTTTAGGGCATGAACCCAAGAATGAGTCAGATCCAAGCCTCAAGGGGGCCCCACCACAGAAAACAGTAGGGACAGCGACCCTACCATTGGAACCTTCCAATGGCCCCACCATGATGTTTATTTGAGATCCAACCTGTTCATAAGTTCACACATGCATGGGAGAAGGGAGGGCAAAAAGATCAGCTTGATCGAAAGCTTCTGTGGGCCCCACTTGAGGAGAGAATAAAATAATAATAATAATAATAATAATAATAAAATAAAAAAAATATATGTGAACGCTGGCCGCTGGACAGACAGTGTCCAGGGGACGCTGCTGCCCAGCAGCGCAGCCCTCTGGGCATGGTAATGGGCCCCACTCGTTGGGCCCACCTAGAATGTATGCGCTCTATCTATTCCGTCCATATGTTTTTCCAGCTCATTTTAGTGGCTGAGCCAAAATTTAAGCATATCCAAATGTCAAGTGGACCATGCCATGGGAAATAGTGAGAATAATGATCTCCACCGTTGAAACCTTCCCAGCCCTACAGTCATGTTTATTTGTCATTCAACCTGTTCATAAGATCACATGTACATGGATTAATGGGAAAACAAAAATGTTAGTTTGATTCAAAACTCTTGGGGCCCATTTGGGTGCTACGCTCTGTGGGTCCCACCACGATGTATCTGTTTTATGTATGCCGCCCATCTGTTTTTTTATATTATTTTAGGGCCGAGGGCCCTCATAATGAGGTAAATCCAAACCTCAGGTGGACCACATTGTAGGAAACAGTGGTCATTAATGCCCACCTTTGAAACCTTCCTTGGGGCCATTGTAATGTTTAATTTTCCATCCAACCAAAGGCCATGGGGCCAATCTTGGGCTCCCACCTTGATACACCTTGATAGATGTGTTGTATACATTGTTGTCCACCTTGGCCGGGGCGTGAGGCCCAGTTTTGGGTGGGCCACATGTAGGAAATAAGGGTGATTGAATGCCTACCATTAGAACCTTCACAAGACCCATCTATTATGTTTATTTGCCATTCTCCTTGTTCTTAAGTCACCCAGCCATGGGTGGGGTTCCACACGTGTGGTGTGCGGGCCCCACCATGGTGTTTGATTGCCATCTCACTTGATTAGTGGGAAAGCACAAATATCGGGTTGATCCCAAACTGTTGGGGCCCATTGATGTATGTGGCTTCCCCACTCCTTTGTGCGGTTATACCCAACCACGGGTCCACCTTGTTATGCATGTGTTCTATCCACGTCAGCCATTGGCTAACTATGGTGCGATATGTATGTTAGCCATCCATTAGGACCGCCTTAAATTTGCGCTTGATCCAAACCATCCAAATGAATGGACCCTAGCATGTTATGTACAGGATGGCTTTGGGACCTCCTTAATGTGTGTGTTCGAATGACCGCATTGTCCATCCCGTAGATCCACCTTGATGATTAGTTGAGTAAACCCTTATTTAAAGGTCATCCTTAGAGTTTGCTTGATCCAAGTCACAAGGCTACCTTCTTAAACTCACCTTGTTGAGCCGTCTTGTCAATTCACCTTGTTAACTCACCATGTTGACCCGTCTTGTCAACCTGTCTTGTTGACTCACCTTGTTGACTCACCATGTTGATTGACCCTGGTAACTCAGCTTGTGTATACTCATATGACTCACCCCTCCTACCCTTGTACCCAACTATTAAAGACTACCATATTGTGTATATCTCATCCACACCGTCCATTTACCTATAGGACGAGTATGGGGCTCATCCTCGATGTTCGTATGTCATCTAGGCCATCCATTATATGGAGCCTATCTTGTAGTATGAGGTTAGACCTGTTGTCCCTTTTTGGACCTCGTTGTATTAACCATCTATCGCAGTTTACCCTACCATTTATAATCCTCTGTCATGACATGTCTATCTTGCAACCCCTTCTATGACATTCCTTTTACGGATCATTATTGTGTTCATCTCCACTGTACTACAGGATTATGGGTCTCGGCATAATTTTGGGTATTCTACTTTTGCCGCTCAAGTAAGTTCTACCTTTGATGTGTCGGTAGTGTTTTCAATCATTTTCTTTCCATTTGGGTTATCTGAATATTGAAGGTTAATCCACACCGTTCAGTTGTTGGACCGTCCGTATTGTTGTATACCATCCATTTGGAGTCTTATCTCTTTATGTTTACTTGTATTTGTTTGCTTCCCCAAGTGTAGGGTTACGATGTAGTAATAAACTCGGTAAGACCGAGGTCGATCCACAGGGACTATGTAGGATCTCACAAATTCATCCACAAGTGTCTATTGAAGTCTACTAATCAGATTGTTGTATGAAGTTGATGTGAGTAACAAAAGCTAAATTAAATTGAAAGTAATTAATTGTAAGAGGGCACTAGGGTATCAAGGATCCACTTGTAGCAATCCTTGATGTTCAATCCGCTGTGGTTTCTTATTCTCTCAACTAGAATCGACATTCCTATCCGTCCAGTCGGATGATAAAACTGTTAAACCAAACAGTCTGTAATATGTAAGTTCTATGCATAAGATTCACTCAATCTAGGCTGAGCTGAGCATGCTCAATTGCATAGGTCATTCCCCTTTCCTATAGGTCCAGTTCTCAATCATAACCATCCCCAAGTCCTCTCACAAGACAAGGTTAGATTAGGATTTGAACTAGATTCAAATCACCAGCACAGTCCTTACATATTCCAGAAAATCAACTAAAATAGAACTTTGGCCTGAAGTCCCTTTATGAAGAGCTTAGTACTAGAGCGCACTCCGATTCCTCGGATCATACAGGTCTATACCGTTGCAAACAAATTAAGAAGATAAGTAATTCATCCAAACATCCATGAGTCATCATAAGACTAAGAAAAATTACTTAAAAACTTGTATAAACTTCAAACCTTAGTTCATAATCATGAATTCCAAACTAAAACCACTTAACTACGAATTGAAACATCTTGGATTCACTACAAGCTTCACCTCTTAGCCCTAGCTAAGAGGTTTAGCTGCTCATGATCCAAGGAAACATGAAACAACTACAAAAAGCATGAAAACCACAAAGCAAACCAAAAGGAGTTGTGAAACTCCAATCTCCACTTCCACAGTCTCCAACCTCGCTTGAATCCTTCTAGGATGCCCTAGGAACAATCCCTAGGTGTCTTTTTATAGTCTGGAGGCTCCCCAACTTCGGAAGAATCGAGAAAGTGCGTAACACTTACGCAGCGCAGAGAAAATCAGGATGCAATTAGAAGTTTCTAAGTTCGTACGCATGGCCGACCGGTCATGACCGGTCGGCCTCAATAGAGAGTCATTCCAGCAAGTATCTCCGACCGGTCATGACCGGTCGGACCTATTCATCCTTGGTCCAGCAAGCATGTCCGACCGGTCATGACCGGTCGGACGCCCTCAACAATTTTCCAGCAACAATGATCGACCGGTCATGACCGGTCGGTCCTCTTCAGTAGTGTCCAACATGCATGGCTGACCGGTCACTGACCGGTCTGGCTTCCTTGGCCGACCGGTCACGACCGGTCAGCCCTTTGTCTCTTCTTTTTTTCTTGCTTTCTTTCTTCTGCTTTCTTCTTTCTTTGCTTCCTTCTTCCTTTTCTTCTTTGGTCTTTAAATAATCTCCATTAGAATAGTCCCAAATGAGCTCTTTATGTCTTCAATTGAGTAGAGTCCACCCTCAATCCTGTAGTCACAAAACATGCATTGGATTAGCTTACAAACCATACAAACCTTACACAATGAGTGATGAATTGGGGTTAGAATATGCACAATTAAGAGCTCAACAGTATTATAAGTGAATTATCTTTTTATGCTATTTTTAGTATGTCTGTTGCCACACGTAGTGTTAATTGGAATATTCTTATGCAATCTATATAGTATATGCTTTGACGACCACTATGCATGTGTAATGAGTATGCATCCCGAATCACCATTGTTAGTTGGGGACCACTAGGGCATAAACGCATTCATAAAGCATTCGAGATGTAGTCGCGCAAATGTAATTCACGTGCTCTCTATCGCAAACCTCTCCAATAGGTATGGGACTATTCGAGGATAGGAATCTATCATCCTGACTTACACTATATGGTAGGAATAACTTAGCATACCTTGTAGCCCTTGGTGCGAGATTCCCTGGCTAGCGACATCCCGCACTATGACTCGATCATTCATATGTGTCCCCTCATCTTAATCATATCTCAAATAAGTTGGACTAGATTGATTTATAGCCATCATGGTAGATGGACTAGTTGTTGGCACTCATACTGTATACTTGACTCATGCATCATGAATGCTTGGCTCATCTGATTGTCTTGTATCAACCGGCCATATCGGTCGTGATTGTCGTGCAGTTCATTACCAGCTGGCGGTGATATTGTGTTTGAGACCTTATAGTTTTATGGTACTCTTTGGAGACTTGCACGGGCATGTCGTCCCATGTTTGTATGCATGGTTGCATTTCGCACCGTCTGCTTGTGCCGCATATAGCATGGTTACTAGTTGCAACCATAGCTCCATCGTGGTTTGCAGAACACCAGAAATATGTGATCTTTAAACTGGATGCCAAAGATGTCCCTGGGTGAAAGTCCCTGAACCCGTTGGTACCAAGGTGGGTGCTCCATTCAAGGACCGGGTGGTCGAATCATACACCAGTATGCCGAATACCAAACGGCGGTGTTTTCCATTGCACGTGGTCAGTTTGGAAGGATGTCTGACCTAACCTGCCGGAAGAGTGTTGGCAAAGTGGGTTGAGTTTGACCAGCTGTGAGTAGGTCCGCTATTGCACCAGTTAGGCTTTGGCATTCTACTGGTGAGTAGTGAGGTCTGTGAGACCCCGGTGATGTTCCGTTTCAGAGATGGTATTGGTATCAGTGATGTGACTGATGTTCTATATGGTGTGGGATGGTCCTGATGTGGGCGAGTGTGATGTGGGCGGGGCTGTAAGCCTGGGCGAGCTACCACACTGGGCGAGCTACCAGTTCCGAGTCCTGCATTGCCTAAGTGATCGCGTTATGACTGTTCGTATCTGAACCACTATACTTAGAGGTGGTGATTTGTATACATGCATTGGATCATTATATGTGACATTAGGCCCTGTAGGCCATTGCATAGTATGAGTATATAGCCTTGGTAGGCTGGTTATCTGTATTGCATGCTTGCATAGCCGTTGTAGGCTGGTTACTCATATCATATGATCGTGTAGCCTAATTAGGCTAAGTTTTGGTTTAGATTTCTCATCATGCTTTACTGCTTACTCTGATATTTATCATGCTTGTTATATGCATTGTGCACGCACACACGCACTCACAAAGCTTTGTTCGAAGCTTATGCGCGTTTGTTACGCTGCAGGTTCTACCAGAGTATATCAGCAACGTTGAGTTGGAGTTGAGAGTGCAATAGCAGGAGGTGCCGGATTGTGCACAGTTTTTTATATTTACGCATTGTGTATTTACTTTTCAGTACTGTATATAAACGATATGATTTAGTGGAAATATTGTGTTTGTCTTTGATGGTACTCATATTGTGATGCTCATGTTTTAAAAAAAATTCGGACCCTAAAATCCTCCTTGTGGTATCCCAGGATCGGAACCTGACGTGTAGGGTTAGGATCCGAGATCGGGGTACTACGGAGGCTACCACCTCTGAATTCGGGTTACAGCGAATGGACGTCGAGAACCGAATTTGGGGCGTGACAGGAGTTGGTATCAAAGCATGACTTGGGAGCTACCTGTGAACAACACAATGTTTCTACTTAGTATTTTAGGATTAGATCACCCCTCACTTGTTGATATTTGCGGACTTAGAATCACTAGAATTCCCAATGGTATAGTTCTTTGATCGTAATATGTTTGCAGTTTTCTGAGGCTAAGGGTTTCTTGTCCCTTCTTTTTTTTAAAGATGGACACGACACTAGTAGCTGAAGTTGAGGCTGGTACGTCCCAGCCAGAGTTAGCACCTGTCACCCTAGTAAGCGCAGAGCAATTCAGGGGATGCTCCGGTTGATGACCGCTTTGTTCGAGCAACAACAAGCACCCCCGAGTGACAGCAGGAAGAGGAGGTTCTCCCCTAGCAGTTCCCAAACGACACAGTTTTCAGAGAAGTCCCCATTGCGGATCTCAGGTCACTATTTCGAATGCGGTGAAGCTGGCCATCAAAGGAAGGAATGCCCTCAGCGACCAAGAGCACCTAAACAACAACCATGGCGCAGAGCACCGATTGCACCAATCCCTCCGATCGTATGTCCTCGAAGAACTAGGCATCAAAGGAAGGTTCATCCGTAGAAGCCGCCTACGACACCAGGAGCACCCGACCTCCAAAAGCCATTCAAGGGCACTTGTTTCGAGTGTGGCGAGATTGGACACCGAATTAGGGATTGCCCATCCCGTCAGCAGCAATACTAGAGCGTTGTTCCCTCGACCCCGACATTTTGCGGTAGACACCAGAGGAGATTGACACCATCAAGAGGTGTACGCATGCTATGTGGACTTAGCGATGTTGCAAACTTTCATTGATTTTTTGTATACTTTTTAGCTTCTATCTATACATATGTGTGGTTTGCTTTGACTTCGTTTGGTTGTGAATTTCGAGGACGAAATTTTTATAAGGAGGGGAGAGTTGTAAGACCCGTACCCTGAACTGCCCTCCGTACGTTTAGTTTCCGGTATTGGTACGTCCCGGACGGACAAGATTAGCGAGCCTTGATCGCGACCCTGATTTAGTACCGTAATGACCCAAGACCTATACCCCGGCGGCCGCGTAGGCGCTGCGATTCCAACGCCGCGCGGCACGCCTCATTGCGATACCTGGTGTGAAAGATGCGTACTTTTGTGCAATCCGAGGTGGGCCGCGCAACGCGCGTGTGGCGTGGGCCCCACTTGCACAAATCCCAACAACATGTCAAATCAATCACCATCACCCTCACCCATACCCCTATCATTACCCTAACCTACACACACCATACCTATCCCATTCCTCTCTTACCAAAGTCAACACCTCCCATGCCCTCTCCCATCATCATCATCATTATCTAGCCATCATCACAACCCATACCTTCCATGCTAGCCATTTCTAAGAAACCCCCCCATTTCCCAAGCACCACTCGTCCATTTCAAATCCAAGATTTGAGAGAAAGAGAGAAAGGAGAGAGAAAGAGGAAGGAGAGAGAGAGAAGAGAGAGAAGTAGAGAGAGATTTAGAGGGAGATCAAGAGAGAGAAAGAGAGAGATTGAAGGAGTAGATCAAGCTTGGAGGACCCCGATTATCATCCGGACCGTCCAATCGGCAATCCAACCCCATCCGACCGTCCAACCATCATTGTGAGTGCATCCATGTCCCTATTAAGTTTTGTGTAGAATCTAGGATTCAAATGGGTCCCACCTTTTGATGGTGTGGATCCCACTTGGGGACCCATTTTGTGGCATGATTAGTGTGGCCAATGGCCCACCATGATGCTTGATTTTCTTTTCTTCCCCATTCTTTAAAACACGAAGATATGGATGATGGATAAATATAAAGATTATCTTGATCCAAAGCTATTGGGCCCACCATGAGATGGCCCAGCTGATGAATGGAGTGGATCCTGCATGTGTGGACCCCACTGGTCAAGGTACAACAAAAAAAAAGAAAAAAAAAACATTTGGCCGCTGGACAGTCAGCGTCCAGAGGACGCTGCTGCCCAGCAGCGCCTAGCCTTTGGGCGTTGCCGTGGGTTCCCCCTCGTGGGACCCACCTTGATGCATGTAGTTGATCCACGCCGTCCACTTGTTTCTCCAGCCCATTTTAAGGCTGGGTACCAAAAATGAAGAAGATCTAGATCTCGGGTGGACCTCACCATCGAAAACAGTGGGGGAAAACAATGTCCACTATTGAAACTACCCTGGCCCACCGTGATGTTTGTAGACGGAATCACCTGCCCAATATTGGGCTTATTTGGTCCCTAACGAGCTGGGAAACCTGTTGAATGGATTGGATCTTCCCTAAGTGGGCCCCACCTGAAATAAACTAAAAAAAAAAGGAAAGAAAAACAAAAAAAAAAGAAAGAGAGAAAGGAAAGGAGGGGCGTCCGGGCGCTGGGCGTACCAGCGTCCATGGACGCTGGCTCGTGCTGCCAGCTGAGGCCCACTCGTGGGCCCCACCATGATGCGTGTGCTATATCTACACCGTCCATCCATTTGGGGAGATCATTTTAGGGCATGAACCCAAGAATGAATCAGATCCAAGCCTCAAGGGGGCCCCACCACAGAAAACAGTAGGGACAGCGACCCTACCGTTGGAACCTTCCAATGGCCCCACCATGATGTTTATTTGAGATCCAACCTGTTCATAAGTTCACACATGCATGGGAGAAGGGAGGGCAAAAAGATCAGCTTGATCGAAAGCTTCTGTGGGCCCCACTTGAGGAGAGAATAAAATAATAATAATAATAATAATAAAATAAAATAAAATAAAAATATGTGAACGCTGGCCGCTGGACAGACAGCGTCCAGGGGACGCTGCTGCCCAGCAGCGCAGCCCTCTGGGCATGGCAATGGGCCCCACTCGTTGGGCCCACCTAGAATGTATGCGCTCTATCTATTCCGTCCATATGTTTTTCCAGCTCATTTTAGTGGCTGAGCCAAAATTTAAGCATATCCAAATGTCAAGTGGACCATGCCATGGGAAACAGTGGGAATAATGATCTCCACCGTTGAAACCTTCCCAGCCCTACAGTCATGTTTATTTGTCATTCAACCTGTTCATAAGATCACATGTACATGGATTAATGGGAAAACAAAAATGTTAGTTTGACTCAAAACTCTTGGGGCCCATTTGGGTGCTACGCTCTGTGGGTCCCACCACGATGTATCTGTTTTATGTATGCCGCCCATCTGTTTTTCCATATTATTTTAGGGCCGGGGGCCCTCATAATGAGGTAAATCCAAACCTCAGGTGGACCACATTGTAGGAAACAGTGGTCATTGATGCCCACCTTTGAAACCTTCCTTGGGGCCATTGTAATGTTTAATTTTCCATCCAACCAAAGGCCATGGGGCCCATCTTGGGCTCCCACCTTGATACACCTTGATAGATGTGTTGTATACATTGTTGTCCACCTTGGCCGGGGCGTGAGGCCCAGTTTTGGGTGGGCCATATGTAGGAAATAAGGGTGATTGAATGCCTACCATTAGAACCTTCACAGGACCCATCTATTATGTTTATTTGCCATTCTCCTTGTTCTTAAGTCACCCAGCCATGGGTGGGGTTCCACACGTGTGGTGTGCGGGCCCCACCATGGTGTTTGATTGCCATCTCACTTGATTAGTGGGAAAGCACAAATATCGGGTTGATCCCAAACTGTTGGGGCCCATTGATGTATGTGGCTTCCCCACTCCTTTGTGCAGTTATACCCAACCACGGGTCCACCTTGTTATGCATGTGTTCTATCCATGTTAGCCATTGGCTAACTATGGTGCGATATATATGTTAGCCATCCATTAGGACAGCCTTAAATTTGCGCTTGATCCAAATCATCCAAATGAATGGACCCTAGCATGTTATGTACAGGATGGCTTTGGGACCACCTTAGTGTGTGTGTTTGAATGACCGCATTGTCCATCCCGTAGATCCACCTTGATGATTAGTTGAGTAAACCCTTATTTAAAGGTCATCCTTAGAGTTTGCTTGATCCAAGTCACAGGGCTACCTTCTTAAACTCACCTTGTTGAGCCGTCTTGTCAATTCACCTTGTTGACTCACCATGTTGACCCGTCTTGTCAACCTGCCTTGTTGACTCACCTTGTTGATTGACCCTGGTAACTCAGCTTGTGTATACTCATATGACTCACCCCTCCTACCCTTGTACCCAACTATTAAAGACTACCATATTGTGTATATCTCATCCACACCGTCCATTTACCTATAGGACGAGTATGGGGCTCATTCTCGATGTTCGTATGTCATCTAGGTCATCCATTATATGGAGCCTATCTTGTAGTATGAGGTTAGACCTGTTGTCCCATACGGACCTCGTTGTATTGACCATTTATCGCAGTTTACCCTACCATTTATAATCCTCTGTCATGACATGTCTATCTTGCAACCCCTTCTATGGCATTCCTTTTACGGATCATTATTGTGTTCATCTCCACTGTACTACAGGATTATGGGTCTCGGCATGATTTTGGGTATTCTACTCTTGCCGCTCAAGTAGGTTCTATCGTTGATGTGTCGGTAGTGTTTTCAATCATTTTCTTTCCATTTGGGTTATCTGAATATTGAAGGTTAATCCACACCATTCAGTTGTTGGACCGTCCGTATTGTTGTATACCATCCATTTAGAGTCTTATCTCTTATGTTTGCTTGTATTATAAGTGAATTATCTTTTTATGCTATTTTGAGTATGTCTGTTGCCACACGTAGTGTTAATTGGAATATTCTTATGCAATCTATATAGTATATGCTTTGACGACCACTATGCATGTGTAATGAGTATGCATCCCGAATCACCATTGTTAGTTGGGGACCACTAGGGCATAAACGCATTCATAAAGCATTCGAGATGTAGTCGCGCAAATGTAATTCACGTGCTCTCTATCGCAAACCTCTCCAATAGGTATGGGATTATTCGAGGATAGGAATCTATCATCCTGACTTACACTGTATGGTAGGAATAACTTAGCATACCTTGTAGCCCTTGGTGCGAGATTCCCTGGCTAGCGACATCCCGCACTATGACTCGATCATTCATATGTGTCCCCTCATCTTAATCATATCTCAAATAAGTTGGACTAGATTGATTTATAGCCATCATGGTAGATGGACTACTTGTTGGCACTCATACTGTATACTTGACTCATGCATCATGAATGCTTGGCTCATCTGATTGTCTTGTATCAACCGGCCATATTAGTCGTGATTGTCGTGCAGTTCATTACCAGCTGACGATGACATTGTGTTTGAGACCTTATTGTTTTATGGTACTCTTTGGAGACTTGCACGGGCATGTCGTCCCATGTTTGTATGCATGGTTGCATTTCCCACCGTCTTCTTGTGCCGCATATAGCATGGTTACTAGTTGCAACTACAGCTCCATCGTGGTTTGCAGAACACCGGAAATATGTGATCTTTAAACTGGATGCCAAAGATGTCCCTGGGTGAAAGTCCCTGAACCCGTCGGTACCAAGGTGGGTGCTCCATTCAAGGGCCGGGTGGTCGAATCTTACACCAGTATGCCTAATACCAAACGGCGGTATTTTCCACTGCACGTGGTCAGTTTGGAAGGAGGTCTGACCTAACCTGCCGGAAGAGTGTTGGCAAAGTGGGTTGAGTTTGACCAGCTGTGAGTAGGTCCGCTATTGCACCAGTTAGGCTTTGGCATTCTACTGGTGAGTAGTGAGGTCTGTGAGACCCCGGTGATGTTCCGTTTCAGAGATGGTATTGGTATTAGTGATGTGATTGATGTTCTGTATGGTGTGGGACGGTCCAGATGTGGGTGGGTGTGATGTGGGCGGGGCTGTAAGCCTGGGCGAGCTACCACACTGGGCGAGCTACCAGTTCCGAGTCCTGCATTGCCTAAGCGATCGCGTTATGACTGTTCGTATCTGGACCACTATACTTAGAGGTGGTGATTTGCATACATGCATTGGATCATTATATGTGACATTAGGCCCTGTAGGCCATTGCATAGTATGAGTATATAGCCTTGGTAGGCTGGTTATCTGTATTGCATGCTTGCATAGCCGTTGTAGGCTGGTTATTCATATCGTATGATCGTGTAGCCTAATTAGGCTAAGTTTTGGTTTAGATTTCTCATCATGCTTTACTGCTTACTCTGATATTTATCATGCTTGTTATATGCATTGTGCACGCACACACGCACTCACAAAGCTTCGTTCGAAGCTTATGCGCGTTTGTTACGCTGCAGGTTCTACCAGAGTATATCAGCAACGTTGAGTTGGAGTTGAGAGTGCAATAGCAGGAGGTGCCGGATTGTGCACAGTTTTTTATATTTACGCATTGTGTATTTACTTTTCAGTACTGTATATAAACGATATGATTTAGTGGAAATATTGTGTTTGTCTTTGATGGTACTCATATTGTGATGCTCATGTTTAAAAAAAAATTCGGACCCTAAAATCCTCCTTGTGGTATCCCAGGATCGGAACCTGACGTGTAGGGTTAGGATCCGAGATCGGGGTACTACGGAGGCTGCCACCTCTGAATTCGGGTTACAGCGAATGGACATCGAGAACCGAATTTGGTGCGTGACAGCACTAGAGTCAGAACTTCCTTTCAATAATTCTAATTTGAATATGATGTCTTTGGAGCCTCTACCGGAACAACTTTGTGATCATACTGAAGAAGGCACTGAAGGTGATGTGAATATGAATGACTTATTTAATGAAGTTGAAGCTAATGCTAAAGATGAAGATGATCTAGGTTACAAACATTTTTATTATAACTCTCGTATTTCTGCCCTAGAACAGAAGATGGATTCACTATATATCTCTGAGGAAACTCTTGTTATGACTCAAAAGCTTAGTATGAAATATATGAGAAAGTATTTTCATTGTATGAGCAAGAGTTTAAAATGCATTAATCCTGATATGCCATTAACTTCCTCTTCATCTGCGTTTGAATGATTTTCTATTTTTATTTGGTTTGTAATGAATGTTTATAGGTAGTAAACTAGTAAAATCAGTATATTAGTTTGCTACTATGTTTATAGACTCCTTTTTTATCTTCTTCCCTTATCAATTTGTGACAAGATGGGGATAAATATTATTATGTGCTTTGATTTTATTTTTATTAGTGTTCGCTCTTTATGTTAGTTTTATCTTTGATTGTGTTAATATTTTTTGAAATATTATGTAATATGATATGAATGAGCTATGCTAAATATGAGTTGAAAGATTTATTAATCTTAGTCATATTGCTAAATATGAGTTGAAAGATTTATTAATCTTAGTCATATTGCTAAATATGAGTTGAATGATCTTTTGTCTGAAGTAGGTTGGAAAAAGATTCTCCAATGGGGAGGAAATGCATACTGATCAATAGTCCAAGGCATATACTCCTCCATCTCAAAATTTTCTCTAGGTGATGACATCTTCTTTAAGATTAAATTTATGGAGAAAACGGTGAGAATTACACCCTCTAGCATAACATCACTAATGGAAATTAACCGGCAGAGGATGAAATCCCAATTCCTCCCATATTTTATAAGATGTCTTAATCTGAGAAAAACATTGTTACCCAAGTTTTGTGTGGATTTGACGTAGATTGAAGATCGAGTAATACTCTTTCTTATGAAAAATTATTTCCTTATATTCAAGTTCTTCATCGTATCTTCACTTCCAATGTCTATCCTTGTGCAGGGAACAAAGTGATCTTACTCCCTTCATGTTACATGTTTTGCATTCTATTGCTACCGGGATACGTATTTGTCTTCCTCCTTTCATTTGTGCCTACATTATTCACTATCTCATGCAGGCTAAGCATGGTAATTTGCCTTTCTGTTATCTCATTACTACTCTTACTCTAAATATGCGTGATCAAATTCCAACTAGAGAGACACTAGAGTCCGAACTTCCTTTCAACAATTCTAATTTGAATATGTTGTCTTTGGAGCCTCTCCCGGAAAAACTTGGTGATCATGCTCAAGAAGGCACTGAAGGTGATGTGAATATGGATGACTAATTTGATGAAGTTGAAGCTAATGCTGAAGATGAAGATGATCAAGATTACAATTCTTTTTATTATAACTCTCGTATTTCTGCCCTAAAACAGAAGATGGATTCATTATATATCTCTCATAATACTCTTGTTATTACTCAAAAGCTTAGTATAAAATACAAAAAAAAATATTTTCACCGTATGAGCAAGAGTTTGAAATGCATTAATTCTGAGATTCCATTACCTTCCTCTTCATCTAAGTCAGAATGATGTTCTATTTTTATTTGGTTTGTAATGAATGTTTATGAGTACTATACTAATAGACTCAGTATGTTAATTTGCTATTATGTTTGTAGACTCATTTTTGCTCTTCCTCCTTAATGAACTTGTGATAAAAATGGGGATAAATATTATTATATGCTTTGATTTTATTTTTATTAGTGTTCGCTCTTTATGTTAGTTTTAGCTTTGATTGTGTTACTATTTTATGAAAATATTAGGCAGTATGTTATGAATGAGCTATGTTAAATATGAGTTGAAAGATTTATTAATCGTAATCGTATTGCTAAATATGAGTTGAATGATCTTTTGTCTGAAGTAGGTTAAAAAAAGATTCTCAAATGGGGAGGAAATGCATATCGATCAATAGTTCAAGGCATATATTCCACCATCTCGAAATTTTCTCTAGGTAATGACATCTTCTTTAAGATTAAATTTATATATGAAACGCTGACAGTCACACCCTCTACCATACCATCACTAATGGAAATTGACCTGGTTGAGGATGAAATCCCAATTCCTCCCATTGCTTACAAGTTGTCTTAATCTGAGAAAAACATTGTTACACATGTTTTGTGTGGATTTGACGCGGATTAGAGATCGGGTAATGCTCGTTCTCTTGAAAAGTTATTTCCTAAGATTCGAGTTGTTCATCGTATATTCACTTCCAGTGTCTATCCTAGAGCAAGGAACAAAACTGATCATACTCCCTTCATGTTACATGTTTTGCATTCTATTGCTATCGGGATACGTATTTGTCTTCCTCCTTTCATTTGTGCCTACATTATTCACTATCTCATGCAGCCTAAGCCTGGTAATTTGTCTTTCTGTTATCTCATTACTACTCTTAGTCTAAACATGCGTGATCAAATTCCACCTAGAGAGGCACTAGAGTCCGAACTTCCTTTCAATAATTCTAATTTGAATATGATGTCTTTGGAGCCTCCACCGGAACAACTTGGTGATCATGTTGAAGAAGGCACTGAAGGTGATGTGAATATGGATGACTTATTTGATGAAGTTGAAGCTGATGCTAAAGATGAAGATGATCCAGATTACAATCCTTTTTATTATAACTCTCGTATTTCTGCCCTAGAACAGAAGATGGATTCATATATGTCTCTCAGGAAACTTTTGTTATTACTCAAAAGCTTAGTATGAAATACATGAAAAAATATTTTCATTGTATGAGCAAGAGTTTGAAACGCATTAATCCTGATATGCCAGTACCTTCCTCTTCATCTGCATTTGAATGATTTTCGATTTTTATTTGGCTTGTAATGAATGTTTATAGGTACTATACTAGTAGACTCAGTATGTTAGTTTGCTATTATGTTTGTAGACTCCTTTTTGCTCTTTTTCCTTTATCAATTTGTGACAAGATGGGGATAAATACTATTATATGCTTTGATTTTATTTTTATTAGTGTTCGCTCTTTATGTTAGTTTTATCTTTGATTGTGTTAATATTTTATGGAAATATTATGCAATATGATATGAATGAGCTATGCTAATTATGAGTTGAAAGATTTATTAATCTTAATCATATTGGTAAATATGAGTTGAATGATCTTTTGTTAGAAGTAGGTTGCAAAAAGATTCTCCAATGGGGAGAAAATGCATACCGATCAATAGTCCAAGGCATATATTCCCCCGTCTCAAAATTTTCTCTAGGTGATGACATCTTCTTTAAGATTAAATTTATAAAGAAAACGGTGACAATCACACCCTCTACCATATCATCACTAATGAAAATTAATCTGGCGGAGGATGAAATACCAATTCCTCCCATTTTTTATAAGATGTCTTAATCTGAGAAAAACATAGTTACCCAAGTTTTGTGTGGATTTGACACAGATTGAAGATCGACTAATGCTCCTTCTCTTGAAAAATTATTTTCTTAGATTCGAATTCTTCATCGTATCTTCACTCCCAATGTCTATCCTTGAGCAGGGAACAAAACTGATCTGCATTCTATTGCTACTGGGATACGTATTTGTCTTCCTCCTTTCATTTGTGCCTACATTATTCACTGTCTCATGCAGCCTAAGCATGATAATTTGCCTTTCAATTATCTCATTACTACTCTTATTTTAAATATGAGTGATTAAATTCCAACTAGAGAGGCACTGAAGTTCGAATTTCCTTTCAATAATTCTAATTTGAATATGATGTCTTTGGAGGCTCTAACGGAACAACTTGGTGATCATGCTGAAGAAGGCACTGAAGTGATGTGAATATGGATAACTTATTTGATGAAGTTGAAGCTGATGCTAAAGATGAAGATGATCCAGATTACAGTCTTTTTTATTATACCTCTCGTATTTCTGCCCTAGAAGATGGGATGGATTCACTATATGTCTCTCAGGAAACTCTTGTTATGAATCAAAAGCTTAGTATGAAATACATGAAAAAGTATTTTCATCGTATGAGCAAGAATTTAAAACGCATTAATCCTGAGTTGCCATTACCTTCTTCTTCATTTGCACTAGAATGATTTTTTTTTTATTTGGTTTATAATGAATGTTTATGAGTACTATACTAGTAGTCTAAGTAGTTAGTTTGCTACGATGTTTGAAACTCCTTTTTACTCTTCTTACTTTATCAACTTATGAAAAAATGGGAAGAAATATTATTATAAGCTTTGATTTTATTTTTTTAGTGTTCGCTCTTTATGTTAGTTTTAGCTTTGATTGTGTTAATCTTTTATGGAAATATTATGCAATATGATATGAATAAGCTATGTAAATATGAGTTGAAAGATTTATTAATCTTAATCATATTGCTAAATATGATTTGAATGTTCTTCTTTCTATAGTTGGCTGGAAAAAGATTCTCCAATGGGGAGGAAATACATACCGATCAATAGTCAAAGGCATCTGTTCCTCTGTCTCCGATTTTTCTATAGGTGATGCCATCTTCTTTAAGATTAAATTTATAGAGAAAACGGTGACAATCACTCCTTTTACCATAGCATCACTAATGAAAATTGACCTAACAAAGGATAAAATCCCAATTCCTCCATTTTTTTTTATAAGTTGTCTTAATCTGAGAAAAACATTGTTACCGAAGTTTTGTGTGGATTTGATGCGGATTGGAGATCAGGTAATGCTCTTTCTCTTGAAAAATTATTTACTAAGATTCAATTTCTTCATCGTATCTTCACTTCCAATGTCTATCCTAGAGTAAGGAACAAAACTGATCTTACTCCATTCATGTTACATGTTTTCCATTCTATTGCTATCGGGATATGTACATGTCTTCCTACTTTTATTTGTGCCTACATTATTCACTATCGCATGCAGTTTAAGCATGGTAATTTGCCTTTCAGTTATCTTATTATTACTCTTACTCTAAATATGCGTGTTCAAATTTCAACTAGAGAGGCACCGGAATCGAAACTTCCTTTCAATAATTCTAATTTGAATATGATGTCTTTGCTGCCTCTACTGGAACAACTTGGTGATCATGCTGAAGAAGGCACTGAAGGTGATGTGAATATGGATGACTTATTTGTAGAAGTTGAAGCTGATGCTGAAGATGAAGATGATCCAGATTACAATCATTTTTATTATAACTCTCGTATTTCTACCCTGGAACAGAAGATGGATTCACTATATGTCTCTCAGGAAACTCTTGTTATGACTCGAAAGCTTAGTATGAAATACATGAAAAAGTATTTTAATCGTATGAGTAAGAGTTTGAAACGCATTAATCCTGAGATGCCATTACCTTCCTCTTCATCTGGGTCAGAATGATTTTTTATTTTTATTTAGTTTGTAATGAATGTTTATGAGTACTATACTAGTAGGCTCAGTATGTTAGTTTGCTACTATGTTTGTAGACACCTTTTTTCTCTTCTTCCTTTATCAACTTGTGACAAAAATGAGGAGAAATATTATTATATGCTTTGATATTATTTTTATTAGTCTTCGCTCTTTATGTTAGTTTTAGCTTTGATTGTGTTATTATTTTATACAAATATTATGCAATATGATATGAATGAGCTATGATAAATATGAGTTGAAAGATTTATTTATCTTAATCATATTACAAATATGAGTTGAATGATCTTCTTTCTCAAGTTGGGTGGAAAACGATTCTCCAATGGGGAGGAAATGCTTACCGATCAATAGCCCAAGGCATGTATTCGACCATTTCGAAATGTTCTCTATGTGACGACATCTTCTTTAAGATTAAATTTATAGAGAAAATGGTAACAATCACACCCTCACCATAGCATGCCTAATGGAAATTAACCTGGCAGAGGATGAAATCCCAATTCCTCCCATTTTTTATAAGATGTCTTAATCTGAGAAAAACATTGTTACCGAAGTTTTGTGTGGATTTGACGCGGATTGGAGATCAGGTAATGCTCTGTCTCTTGGAAAATTATTTCCTACGATTCGAGTTCTTCATCGTATCTTCACTTCCAATGTCTATCCTAGAGTAGGGAACAAAACTGATCTTACTCCATGTTACATGTTTTGCTTTCTATTGCTACCTGGATACGTATTTGTCTTCCTACTTTCATTGTGCCTACATTATTCACTATCGCATGCAGCTTAAGTATCATAATTTACCTTTCAGTTATCTCGTTACTACTGTTGCTCTAAATATGCGTGTTCAAATTCCAACTAGAGAGGCACTAGAGTTGGAACTTCCTTTCAATAATTCTAATTTGAATATGATGTCTTTGGAGCCTCTGCCGGAACAACTTGGTGATCATGCTGAAGAAGGCACTGAAGGTGATATGAATATGGATGACTTATTTGATGAAGTTGAAACTGATGTTGAAGATGAAGATGATCCAGATTACAATCCTTTTTATTATAACTCTCGTATTTCTGCCCTAGAACAGAAGATGGATTCATTATATGTCTCTTAGGAAACTCTTGTTATGACTTAAAAGCTTCATATAAAATACATGAAAAAGTATTTTCATCGTATGAGCAAGAGTTTGAAACGCATTAATCCTGAGATGCCAATACCATTCTCTTCATCTGGGTTAGAATGATTTTCTATTTTTATTTGGTTTGTAATGAATGTTTATGAGTAGTATACTAGTAGACTAAGTATGTTAGTTTGCTATTATGTTTGTAGACTCCTTTTTACTCTTCTTCCTTTATCAACTTGTGACAAAAATGGGGACAAATATTATTATATGCTTTGATTTTATTTTTATTAGTCTTCACTCGTTATGTTAGTTTTAACTTTGATTGCGTTAATATTTTATGGAAGTATTATGCCATATGGTATGAATGAGTTATGCTAAATATGAGTTGAAAGATTTATTAATCTTAATCATATTACAAAATAAGGGTTGAGTGATCTTCTTTCTGAAGTTGGTTGGAAAAAGATTCTCCAATGGGGAGGAAATGCATACCGATTAATAGTTCAAGGCATGTATTCCTCCATCTCGAAATTTTTTCTAGGTGATGACATCTTCCTTAAAATTAAATTTATAGAGGAAACGGTAACAATCACACCCTCTACCATACCATCACTAATGGAAATTCACCTGGCAGAGGATGAAATCCCAATTCCTCCCATTTTTTATAAGATGTCTTCATCTGAGAAAAACATTGTTACCCAAGTTTTGTGTGGATTTGACGGGGATTAGAGATCAGGTAATGCTCTTTCTCTTGAAAAATTATTTCCTAAGATTCGAGTTCTTCATTGTATCTTCACTTCCAATGTCTATCCTAGAGCAGGGAACAAAATTGATCTTACTCCCTTCATGTTACAAGTTTTGCATTCTATTGCTACCGGGGTACGTATTTGTCTTCCTACTTTCATTTGTGCCTACATTATTCACTATCTCATGCAGCCTAAGCATGGTAATTTGCCTTTCAGTTATCTTATTACTACTCTTGCTCTAAATATGCGTGTTCAAATTCCAACTAGAGAGGCACTGGAGTCGGAACTTCCTTTCAATAATTCTAATTTGAATATGATGTTTTGGAGCCTCTGCCGGAACAACTTGGTGATCATGCTGAAGAAGGCACTGAAGGTGATATGAATATGAATGACTTATTTGATGAAGTTGAAGCTGATGCTGAAGATGAAGATGATCCAGATTACAATCCTTTTTATTATAACTCTCGTATTTCTGCCCTAGAACAGAAGATGGATTCACTATATGTCTCTCAGGAAACTCTTGTTATGACTCAAAAGCTTCGTATGAAATACATGAAAAAGTATTTTCATCGTATGAGCAAGAATTTAAAACGCATTAATCCTGATATGCCATTACTTTCCTCTTCATTTGGGTCAGAATGATTTTCTATTTTTATTTGGTTTGTAATGAATGTTTATGAGTACTATACTAGTAGACTAAGTATGTTAGTTTGCAATTATGTTTGTAGACTCCGTTTTGCTCTTCTTCCTTTATCAACTTGTGACAAAAATGGGGAGAAATATTATTATATGCTTTTATTTTATTTTTATTAGTGTTCTCTCTTTATGTTAGTTTTAGCTTTGATTATGTTAATATTTTATGGAAATATTATGCAATATGATATGAATGAGCTATGCTATGTTGTGTAAAGTTTTTTTTTTTTTTTTTTTTTTGAGCACATGTATGGGGGAGCAGCATACTTCCAGGGGGAGTATACAAGACAAGAGCTTACAAGATAAAAAGTTTATTTTTTTTTATGGATGTTGAGAGTCCCTTGTAAGTGTAATATGTTGCGTTTTCTCACGAAATTGACAGAGGGGGAGATTATAAGTACTAAGCCAAAAATGTGAGTGTTAAGCACAGTTTAGTTGTTATATTTCGTAGACATTAGTTTAGTGCATGAGGTTGTGTGATCAAGGCCTAGTTCTTTGAGAAGACAAGGATCTACCTCAACAAACACATTAAGATCAAGACTATCGAGTCTACTATAGGTTGCGGCAAAGCTACGAAGATAAACCTTATATGCCAAGGTATTATTGACCATAAGGATGACACCAGGTTAGGTGATTTCGTATAACGTTTTAGTTAGTCACTCTAATATTTTGGAAAGTCATTATTTAAGGAAATGCGGCTAGCCTAACCCTATGTTCGGTCAGCCCAAGAATCTTCGGCCAGCTTGAGAACTTCGGTCAAGTTTCCAGCAAGCTTTAATATAAGATTCTAAAGATGTTCGGTCAACCCGACTTGTGTTCGGCCAGCAAACAGGTCAGCCAAAGAAAACTTCAGTCAAGTTTCCAGATTCGAAACCGTTTTCTGGACTCGAAACTCGGGTCAGCCCGACCTTGTCTCGGGTCAGCCGAAGCTCACTTGGGCTAACCGAACTGACACTCGGGTCAGCCGAAGTTTGAACAAAATCTTATCCCGCGAGATATGATAGCCGTTGGGATAAAACGGTTGAATCTTAGGTCAGCCGAAGACCTAACTTTTTTACTATAAATAGAGCTTTCTTCTCTCTATTTCTTCATCAAGAAAAAGCACGAAAAGACCATCTCTCTAGTGATAAAGCTCTCCATTATAGTCTAGCTATTTGTTCTAAATTCCTATTTTATTTTATAGCTATCTCAGTTCTCTTCTCATTTAATTTGATTGTGTAAAGAGAAGATCATTCTCATACTAGAGATAAGAGAATTGAAATTACAACTTTTAGGAAAACTCTGTTTAGAAATTCCTAGATCCATCTTATTCGAGCTATATCGGTTTATCTTCTACAAAGATCGGATTATTGTATTATTGAAGCTTCATCTCTGTTAAGCTTCATCATCTTCTATAAGAATAACAGTAATATCTTTTCATACTTTTGGGTTTTGTTTGAAATAACTCGTGAAAATCTCAAATCAAGTTGTTAGTGATTAGCCTGTGAAAATCACTTAAGGTTAGTGATTAGCCTGTGAAAATCATTTGAGGTTTTGTTGTGATAAGCCTGTAAAAATCACAATCTCTGTATCAGGTTTTATAGGTGAACCTGTGAAAACTTTTATATAGTGGAAAGCCAAAATTACAAGGAGAAGTAATTTTGGGAGTGGAGTAGGTGCAAGTTGTTTTTAGCATTGAACCACTATAACTCTTTGTATCGTGATGATTATTCTATTGTTTATCTTTTTATGTGCTTGATCGTTTATAAATCCTTAAATCGTGACATAAGGTTGTCCTACTTAGATTTCTAAGTGATATAAGGTTGTCCTATTTAGATTGCTAAGTGAAAGGTTGTACTACTTAATCTCTAAGTGGAAGGTTGTCCTACGATTTAATCCAAGGTTTTCATATTGATCTCTATTTGCTTTCAGATTGGTTAATTGCAGTTGGGAGGTGAAGCACATCCTCACGGAATTGTGAGCAGCATAAGACCCCAAACTGGATTGATAAAAGGAAATGTAAGGATGTGGCTCATTTTATAGCCGAAGGAGTCAGTTGGATGATATAGTCTATGTGCATTGCACATAAGGAATAGGCAACTTTGTGGGTGTGTTAACTGAAAATCCTCAACCCCCTCATCCGAAGATGTAAAACTACGGCACTTAACTATGTGAGATTCATCTTGCTCGTTGACATAAAATGGATCAGGTGCCTTACCAGCAGTAGAAACTGGAAGTGGATGAAAATTATATACCTTTCCCTGTAATTCAGAAAATCGAACAAAATACCAAAACATTGCAAAATCAGCTTGCAAAATGACAAAAATATTTCTACCGTTTTCAATAAAATCGATCTCCATCCTGACCACTCAGGCAAAGACTCGAACCGAATATTTGCAAAAAATCACAAAAATTGTCACTATCCCAGCAAAGCACTTCAGGAGTCTCAAGCTCCGCCCACCCACTTCACAGTATCGGGATAATGGATCCGATCCCCCCCAAATTGAAATCTTGACCAAAACTGGTGACCAAAAACTATCCTAATCACACCAATTCCCCAGAAGAGTATCTTAAGGTTGCAACCTAGAATACCTCCTTTATCCATTTCTCACAAAAAAATGCAACAACATCTTGGGACGATGGACCTGATCGACCATGGGTCGTGATCTTGACCAACCCGCTAACCAAACATCCACATTAAAAAGAAAAATCCTCAGGGAAGCAAAAAACCTACAAGCAATAAGCTTAAGTTCTTTACATCCCCAGCAAAAGCAAAATCATTGAATGGGAAGAGAATGGGCCAAACCATGCATCCATCATCAAATATGCATCCATATACATCAGCATTCACCGCATCAATCATCATGATTACCTGCTTTCAAATAAAATTCGGTTAGCCAAGGACCCCACAGGCATCTCCAGTGGAGGCACGTGTAAACCAGATTTTCTTTAAAAAAAAAAATTAACAATATATTATTAAATTTATATTCTTATTTGCAAATAAAAACCACATGGAGTATCACTCCCCAGAGTGGGTCTCTTTTCAAAATCCAAAAATATTTTCCCAGTATAGCGTTCGGCCTCCCAAACACTAAGAGATCTTCCATATCTCTGGGTAGGAGCCGCGCAAGATCAAATAAGATCCAATGTCTCGCGGTTTCCCCAGAGAATATCGAATCCAAAGCACTCAAAGTATGGTCGGCTTGAACTTCAATGTCAGGGCGGTCGTACCAAATGCCAAGAAACAAAAAAGATAAAAATCAAAAGGCTCGATCAAAGAAACCATCTGAATGGTGGAAATGATGAATTGTTACCCAAGTATCAAAACTAAAAGATTGGGTGGAAAAAGTTCACCCGCACATACCTAGGCATGGATGCCTGAAGTACCTTGACTAAGTCCAAGTTGGCGTAATGGATCACCCGTAAGGTTGCCAAGATGCAGGGCAGCTAACCACTTTGACAGTCAAGCGAAACAAGTACTCCTGGAGTGATCCGGGAAAGCAACGAACAATCAATTACATGCTCAGTACCCTCATAAGACTACATGGACGTAGAGGCTCTACTATACCTTTCCGATGTTAGTACCGATCGGGAACAGAAGGGTTGCGATTGGGTACCCAAGTTGCAGCTCATGCAGGGACAATCACAACGTTTTCACCAAACTCCCACGATATGTGCGAGTTATCTATTTCTAGACAATTAATTGACTCAGATACAAAGACAAGCAAAGATTCTGGACCATGATCTATAAATGATTGGGTTAAAAGTGGGGTGTCCACTCGCTTTGGTAATCGGTTGCATACAACCTCTGCCAAAGAGGGGCATCTGTAGACAACCCCACCTTCAACTACAAAGCTAGATGAGATGGTTGAATGGATGGAGGTCAATACCCCCAAACCCTATATCCAAACCCAGTCAAACTCACCCTTGCAAGCCTCAATCCATAGCCCAACTCATGCCTAAACCCAGTCAAGTCACCCCTAAACATCAACCCGAAAAACCATCTATAAAAAAAATCAGTATAAGATTCTAAAAAAAGTTAAACTTGGTGAGTCAACCCACTGAGTCAAATCACTGAGTCAACTCACTGGGTCAGCCTAGTTCTTACACCAAGTTGATTCACCTTGTCAAACCTATCTTTCAAACTGAGTCAACTCACCTACTTCAGATCCACAACTTCAAAGCAACTCCGAACCTTGGACCTGAGGTTTTCTTACTTCAAGTTCCGAGTTCGTACACTCTGAAGCTAGAGCAAAGTGGTCGTACGAGCGGCCCCCAGGTGCCGCCCGCCCCTATTTACAAGAGTTGCTACTTCTCGCAGCTATAAATACCCCATCTCTTTCTCATTTACAATATCCACTTCCCCTCTCTTCAGCACGAGAGTTTTAAGTCCATTTCCACTTCCTTAGCCCATTCCTCCACCAAGGAGAGCCCGAGTGAGTGAAGAGTCTAGCCCAGGTCCAGCCCAACCTAACCTTGTTCAAGCCTCTCAAGCTACCCAAGTCCTGATCTTAACCGCTCAAAGTCAATCCTTATGATACCTCCGTCTATCCAGCTACTCTTACATTAGCTTCATCTCATTCGCATCTAGCATAATGCAACATTTATTATTCTTCCAACCCCCCTGCTTATCATTCCACTACGAGCACTTGAGCAGGTCATAGTATATGCTCTGAGGTTCACCGGCTTGCCCGAAACTTACCCGTCAGAAACTTTGACCGATCAAACATACATTATGCATATCGCATAAAGCACCTGTCAGTTCGAGCGTATGCTTTGGGCTTGCCTGTCTGATTGGAATCTGCCCATCAAAAATTCTGATCGGTCAAACACACACCATGCATATCACATAAAACACCTATCAGTTCAAGCATATGCTCTGGGCTTGCCTGTCTAATTGGAACCTACCCATCAGAAACTCTTACTGGTCAGACCATATTCATGCATTATATCATTCGTGAAAATGTACGAGGAATAGTTCAGACTTTCAAGTATTAATTCGATTCTGTGAAGTAAAGACCGTACTTCGGTATGAGTAGAGTGGGTGCCTAACACCTTTCCACCCTATAACCATGATCCCTTACCTCGAATCTCTGACCGTAGATAAAAAATAGTCATCTTAGAGGAAGGAATCTTCAGATTCCCTTCTTTAACGTTTCTACGGGGTTTAGTCAACTGTAGATTTGAAGTAACTGGTTAGTAGCGACTCTGGTCTTATACAAACTCATCTAAACATATCAAGTTTAACCCAACAATAGCATGACAAGAAAAAGCCCTCGAGAAAGAGGCAAGCCCATGGCAAACAGTGATTCGTGCACATTCGAAAGAGGGGGAAGCGCGGAAAGGCGAGCGTACATAGGATGGAATTCCTTTAAAGGGGGAGAATGTAATGACCCGAGATTTCAGGTGCATACTGTTTACATTTATACACATGTAGGTTCATCAATTAAGCCTATTTTAACTATTCACCCATAGATCACCCTAAATATATACATTCTACTTGTCAGAATATGAAGCTGACCGTACGGAGATCCATACATATGATTAAGACCATGACCCCAATTACCTTAATTTTTAGAAAATCATCTGACCGACTATCACACATGGATCCGCCAAATGGGCCATCCAAATACCAAAATGAACCGATCATTTCAAAGATCAAAACATAAATGCCAAGGCCACTGGTTAAATTTCCTATTGGATGTGTACAAATGTCACACTTTGGATCACGAAGTGTGATGGACCACTAAAATGACATCTTGGTCATCTATTGGATGCATCGCACCCACTGGTGCTATCAGCAGGGTGGATTTTCACCACTAATGGGATTCGAACCCAAGACCCCTTGTTGAAACTCCATAGAGTCTACTAACAAGGCAAGGACCCGAACCCAGATCAAGGCCCAAACTTGACCCATATAAAGAGAGCGAAAAATGACAGGCTTGGTGAAGTTTTGCAAAAAAAACTGATGGTGTGATCGCTAAAGGTGTTGTTGGAAGTCAATTCTAAAGAAAATGGTAGAATTGGAATTATATAATATATACATTAGTCATTAGTAAAAGAAAAAAAAACTTGGAATAACAGTAAGGTTTTAACCGTGTGAGTCAAGCACACCATCCCTCATCATGTGGTCCACATGATTATCGGATTTACTTCATTTTTTAGCTCATGTCTAATGCGATCAAGCCACATCAGATGAGCGGGGTGGATTTCTCAACAAACATCATGGTGGACCCCACATCATTCGTCAGCCAACCTGCGTATTGGAATGCACAAATAGAAATCAGAATATTTTTATTCAGTGGGCGTGTTGTAATAGGAGATTCTCCTTCACCGAATGATTTGAAGCAAGAGTTTCCAATTCTAAAACCAATCCAGACCATCCATTTAGATTACTTGGTGCCTAAGTGATGGGTAGAGAATGTGAGAATGTAACTCACGCCGGAAAACATGACTTTGTGGGATAGTCGCATCCTCTAACCGCGAAATCCATTGCATGAATGGCTATGGACCTTTGATTAATGATCCTATGAGCTTCGTAGCATAATCCGGACCGTCTAGCAGCAACAGAAGGAAAACCTACTGTGCAGAAATCTGCCATTAGAATGTCATCATCTTCTTCATAGAGTTCCCCACCCACACAATCTTGATGGGCCATCAATTCCAAATCAAAACCATTCGTTAGAAGGCCATCTGATTGTTTTTTTTATTATTGATCATTAATAGAGAATAACATTGTTGAAAATATCAACAACCACATTAAAACGACATTTAAACTTGGCTTTCTGTGCGTAACGTGATCCAGAAACCACCAACGCACAATCTACGAACTCGATCGAGACTCCTTATACAATAAGAATTTCTGATGTCTAAATTTCTATAAAAACCTCCCTCAGACAAGGAAGTAGGTCACGTAACGAGAGAGAGAGAGAGAGAGAGAGAGAGAGAGAGAGAGAGAGAGAGAGAGACGTTGCTGAGTTGAGTCAAGTCATTGGACTGAGTCAGGTTCGAGATCAGAATTAGGTGAGTTAATTCTCATATCGTTTTTCACTTAAATTTTTAGAATTTGGTTCCTTGGTTTACATTTTAAAATTCAGATTTAAGAGAAGGTTGATTTCTTTATTTTTCAAATTTTGTGTTTACTTTACTGTTCAGGTCGTGAAAATTGAACTTTGTGTTTACCTTATCGTTCAAATTCTGGAATTTGAATTTTTTGGTTACCTTGCAGGAATTTTAAAAGATTGTGTGTTTTTTTTTTATTGGTTTTCCAAATCGATGGACTGTGTCAGCGATAGTAGATTTGACATAGAAATTGTTCAATTGTTTTGTATTGAGTAAGCTTGTATTCATTGAGGATTTGATTATGTTCTGGGTCTTAGAGGGGTTAGAAAGCTGAATACACTATTTTGAATAAATTGGAATGTTATACGCTTGGTTTTGAGTTATTTTGGAAGGAATGGCATAAATCATGCATTCCATATGATTGAGAACCCCTGTATGTGGTTGATCACTTGAGTTTATTTGGGTTGAGCACACGAGCATATTGCAATAGACTATTGCTTCATTGATCAAGGCCGATTGGGTGAGCACCCAGGTGTATACAACAGACCAGCTACATGGGCTAGGTGGAAGCTTCGTTGATTGAGGCCGGTTGGGTGAGCACCCAAGTGTGTGCAATAGACCAGCTACGCAGGCCAAGCGAAGGTGTGGGACAGATCGTGATCCGAGTTGGCTATGCTGCTAGAGACCGATGTTCTAGATGATAGTGTTGACCAACTGGAGGTTCTATTGTTAACCGTACTGAGATAGTTGACGTGTGTTGGCTTACGTTGCATTGTGTGCACATTTTTAAAGCTTGGTTTTTATATTTTGGATTTGGATATTTAATGCCTCGTGATTTGAGAAAATTTCTTTATGTGAGTTTTTATATCTGATTACATGTGATAAACTGTACGAGATTACTCGTTGGCTGTATAGCTGACGCAGTGTTATGCGATTAACTGTAGTGGCAGGTGATGACTTAGAAGATTATGAGGAGGCGATTCCAGAAGAAGGATTTTAGAAGAACTTTTAGATTATAATTATTTAAAATTTTCAAGTTTGAAAGCTTGATGTAATAAGGCCCATTAGATGACCATTAGTTTGGACGATTTAAGGTAATTTGGTAGGCTTTATATTTGAAAGTTTAATTTCAAAGTTTGGTTTATTTTAATTCTATGAAGACCATGTGAAAGTGAATGGAAAAAAAATATTTATATCGAAAACAGAAACATTCATCATTAACACCACTGAATTCGAGATTTGAGTTCATGTACTTGAGTGTCGAATTTTGGGGGTGTTATCCTATGTACTCGAGTATCGAATTTTGGAGGCATTACAGAGTAACACGTACAATTCTAGTTAGAGGAATCACCTAAATTTCAGTTGGGGGAACGGTCCTATGACTAATCCCACCAACTTTCAAAGAGGGCCATCTATGAAAAACGTTATACCAAACATAGCCCCACCTTAAATCACTATGAAGGACACTTTAAAGATGTTTATGCAAGGGCAAACGCAAATCAACCAAACAAATCAGCAAATGTTACAAGAGCTAAAAGTTTCAGTTGAAGAAATTAAGGGATGCTTGAATGCTAAGGAAAGGACATTTCTGGCCTAACCTCAACCAAATCCCAAACAAACATATGAAGTAAGCGCCCCTAATCTCTCCAACCAACATGTGGAGCATGCAAAATCCATTACCACTCTTAAAAGTGGTAAACAAATCGACAAATCTATTCCGGTGAGGCCGACAAGCCTAATGATCCGGTAAATTCTGAAAGTGAGAATGGATCTAGCAAACTCCTACAAGAAAAGAAACGCGAGTACAAGCCTGTTGCACTATTCCCTTCAAGGTTGGTAGATCCCAAACCTCTTTCAAACTCTTATGACATTTTAGAGGTTTTCAAAAAAGTTAAAATAAATATTCTTTTGCTTGATACCAAAAAATAAATTCCCTCTTATGCCAAATTTTTAAAAGACTTATGCATGACCAAAAAAAAAAAAATACAATGTGCAACAAAAGGCCTTCTTAAATGAGCAAGTGAGTGTCATTCTCATCCAAAAGAGCCCCCCAAAATATAAAGACCCCGGTAGTCCCACAATTTCCTGCATTATTGGAGACTACCGGATTGAGCGAGCCTTGCTAGACTTGGAGGCAAGCGTAAATTTGATCTCGTTCTCGGTCTATGAGTAATTGAGTCTTAGTGAATTAAAACTACCAAAACCACATTGCAACTTTACACAATCGGTTATGGATACAAGCACTCAAATACCAGTAATATTGGGCCACCCATTCTTGGCTACATTAAACGCAATCATAAATTGCCGGAATGGAGTCATGCAATTGTCTTTTGGAAACATGACACTAGAGTTGAATGTGTTCCTCATGTGCAAAAAGCAAAGGGAAGAGGAGGATAATGAACTCCATGAAATAAACATGATTGACTTTTTTGAAATAGAGGAGCTCCTTCAACTTGAACCACCCGAGACTTTAAAGACATGCTTAACACATTTTGAGGATTCTAATGACCCCATCACATGTGATATTGTGCAAGCATTGAGTAATGAGAAGTCGGTAGTTGATACTAGCCGATGGAGGCCTCACTTTTAAAATTTCCACTAACCACATCAAAGCTTCTACCATCTAATATTAAACCACCGAAGCTTGACCTAAAACCATTACTATCCGAGCTAAATATGTCTATTTAGGTCAAGACGAAACATACCCGGTCGTTATAGCCTCCCACTTAGGAAAAGATCAAGAGTTCAAATTAATTGAGATGCTTAAAAAACATAGGGGAGCTATAGGATGGACCATAGCGGATCTCAAAGGGATTGATCCTTCAGTTTGTACTCACCACATCCACCTTGAAGATAATGCAAAAACTATTAGACAACTTCAAAGACGTTTGAATCCCTATATGATGGAAGTTGTCAAAGCCGAAGTATTTAAGCTATTAGATGTGGGTATCATCTACCTCATCTCGGATAGCCAATGGGTGAGTCCTACCCAAATGGTCCCTAAAAAATCTCGTATCACCATTGTAGAAAACACCAACAATGAGCTTATACTGACTAGAGTTATAACGAGTTGACGTATGTGCATAGATTATAAGAAGCTCAATACCGTCACTATGAAAGACCACTTTCCTCTTCCTTTCATGGAATAAACTTTAGAGAGGTTAGTGGGTCATTCCTACTATTTCTTCCACAATGGCTACTTCGGATATAACCAAATTGAGATTGCTCCAGAAGACTAAGAGAAAACAACGTTTACATGATCGTTCGACACCTTCGCCTACCGAAGGATGACGTTTAGTTTATGTAATGCACCCGCTACATTCCAACGATTCATGTTGAGTATTTCTCTGACATAGTAGGTCATTTTCTTAAAGTTTTCATGGATGATTTCTCAGTTTTTTTGTAGTACGTTTGATGAGTGTCTCGACCACTTAAGGTTGGTCTTGACCCGATGTAAGAAGTTTTACCTTCTCCTCTAGGACGTCCATATATTCGAAGAAGTTCTCTACTTTCGGGAACTAATCTAAGAACTTTTCTATACGCAATATGCCATTGAAGGTGGGAAGTTTGACCTTAGCTCGATAATCTTGCTAAGCTCGATCTCCCCGATCATTACCATGGACTTGTTTTTGCGCAAAGAGATTCTCTACATCTTCATTACTGCTATCAGAATCTGCTGCATTAGGCCGATGATTAGCCGCTAGAAGAGCCGGACAAAATGTTGGATTGTTCTGAACCGCGATCATAAGCGGTTGCACACCGCCTGGGTCCTGACGTGGGGTGAAAGCCACTCCAATCTGATCGAGAGATGCTTGCAGTGTAACGACCCAAAATTTTCGACTCTCATGTATAACATGACGACCGAATTCCCAAGTAACTTATGGAATAACTAATTTGTCAAATAATGAAATATAGCATTCAAGCACAATGACGAAAATAATTGTCATCTTATTCTATTAACTTACTACGTCATCATCAATGTTTAATAAGGAAATCAACCAATATCCATACTAATTAATCAAAATACCAAACAATGTCTTCTTTGGAAGACTTATTATAATTTTATAAATGTATCAACTACTTAAAAGAAACATTTAATAAATGAAAACATCAACTAAGTGTCTCTAACATCGTCATCTGCTATGTGATTGTACGAACCATCGAACCCTTCTCCTTGAAAATCGGGTTCAATACCTGGATCTTCACCTGCATCACCTAAATTGTGTTTGGGATAGCGTTCAACGCTATCATAGTAGGAAATATTTCCTCCAAGACAATTAAGAATAATAATAACGGTACAGAGTAAACGCAAGGAGGATATTATCACTTTATCAAATCAAAACAACCAAATAAAAATCTTTATTAATGCGATGCATGAAATGCATGCTCTAGCTAAGGTACCCTGGATAGAATTGCAATACATGAAGTGGGAGACTCCCTATTACAACTTCATGCTAGCCATTAGTCACCAGAGGTTCTTGGGACGCACAAGCCCATAGTTTTTCTCAACCAAGTGAGAAATGGGAAGCTCATAGCCCAAATCTACATGTGACAGTGTACGGGAGAAGTAAGACGCTCTATCCTATTCTTAATTCCGTACACCCACATGGAGCCAAGTGAATGCATGACTTTAGTTTCACCTTTATTTTAGTAATTTCACATCTAGCTGTATTAAAAGAATTTAATGGTCACTATGGGGAGTTGTAAACAACCCAGCATAGGCCGACAGCTCAGGCTTAGTGTCCATGGCACCAACCCCAGCTCATGAGAATTTATATACCATTAGTGTCCAACCATTGTCCCATTTTATGATTTCATCATGTTCTAAGAAGCCAATGTTGTACATCATAGCCAAAATCATTAAAACACTCATGTAATGTATATGGATCCAACCAAGTATCATGTACATATAAGGATCCCTTGGCAAACATTTATTGCATTCTCTTAGTCAAGTTAAGACATATCTTTCCATCATGGACACCCCTCACGGGTTCCATCTCTCTACATTAAGTGATTTTACCAACTTAGGGACAATGGTATACATTAATGAAATATCCACATAATGATCTTACACACATATTGCATATAATAACATAAAAGCCAATATCACTTGTAGAACATAAATAAAGAGAATTAATGCATAGCTTTCACAAAAATAAATGACAAAAATACACATGCCTCTTAGTCAAAAATCCAAACATGGAATTACATCATTATTTAATGATAATCATCGTAAATCCTAAGTTAATCTTCATGTTATATGGATCAACAATTCAAAACAAAATAACGTCATATGTCACAAAAGGAACTTAGGATAATCGTATCATTATTAATGAAATGCTTGAAGGAAAATCCTCACCTCATGGATCGGACGCGATAGAAGGCCGTAGGGGCTAAGAACGTCGCTGGAAAAATAAAGAAACTCAACTGAGAAACTCTCTCTCTCTCTCCCTCTCTAAATTCGGGCATTAGGGCTCCCTTGGTGAGAGAAGACTTTAATTAGGTTAAGAGGGTCAAATTCTAAGGTTAGAAAGTGCTACACGCGGCTGCCCAAGAGTGAGATGCGATAAGGTGCGGTTTAAAGTAAGATTTTGGGCTGGAATTGAAAAGTGTACACACAACGAATGGAAATGAGCTATGATGAGTATAAGACTCAAAATGGATGTGGTAGATTTTGAAATAGGGCCCACATGCGATCGAACGGTCGGCGTGAAGTTTTAAGGAAAGAAAGGTGATGAAAATAGAAAGTCACAAACGGACAATTTATCTGACGATCGGACACCTAGGATGGGTTTAGATTAGTCCATTTAGGTAGGTGGGGTCCACAAATTGAGGCTCCATAGACGTTTGATAAATCTCTTGCATAAGAGAAGATTCTAGAGAACAATCCATAAAATTTTAGAAAACTCGGTTTTGGAGGGGATTTTACACGTTGGTTAGCTTGGAGGGATCCTAAGGATCATCTAGAAGTATCCCTATTTTTCCATGCGAAGAGGATTCCCAGATTGAAGGATCCGAGTTTCCAATGGTTGTGAAGGACGGAGAGATCGTCTTTGATTTACGATGAAATAAGAAACCATTTGATATGACTAAGTTTGGGATGGTTCTAGGGAGATTGAACGGTTTGGACTATTGAAACAGGGCCCACAAGGTAAGGAGTGGAGAGGGCAGAAGTGGCAACTGGAGGAAGGATGGAAATTTCCGTCTTTGACTCGTGGGTGCACGGTCAAACAGTTTGATCGTGCACTAAACGTACATGCGACGCACGTGGGCCCAACAAAGATGTATATATTAAATCCATTCCATTCAACAGGTGAGCCACGTGATTTTAGGCATTGACACAAAAATTGGGATAGATCCGAGATCGGGTGGCCCACTTATGATCCATTTTCTGATTAGGGCATTTGTAGGCTGATCGGAGGGCTGAAATTCGACGTGTACGACTAAGATGTGCCCAAAAGCTTAAGTCATAGGTTTTGTGTCATTATAATCGCTGAAAGTTAGCATACTTAAAAATGGCAATTTAACTTAAGTTATCCAATGTCATTTTCATAATTATCATAAATCTTCAAGTTTAGTGGAATCTAACCCTTCTACGTTGTTAATGGGATTATTCTTAGCAACTTTAATAAAGGGCACCCTATCGGATCTCTTACGGATGGTCCGTTATTCTTGAAATAAGGGTAAATATATGATAATTAATTAAAATAAAATAAATATAAATTTTCAAATAAATATAAAAAATTTGGGGCATTATGCAGTCATTGCATAAACATCTCAAATGATCTCTGGAGGGCCTCCATCTTCTTCGCGAGATCTTGCGTCCCCTAATCATAGTCAGCGGGATTGTTGCATGTCCATCGCTAGATGTCATCTTCCCGAGGTTGTTTATCACTCTGATACCAACTTGGAGCAGCCGTAGGCAGAACAAGATCGATCTCCGTCTCTCTCGTGGATAACTGATCTAAATCCACGGACCTATCAGGAATCCTCAACCGATCTTCCTTGATTTCTCAAGGGGCACTCGAAGAACAAGAGCAAAACAGAGATAAACTCAAAGAGAATAGCTTAAACTTAAATAATGAATCATTAACAACGAAAATAAACTAGTTTAAATAGTGTAGCAACTACTTCGAAACCCTAAAATGAGATTAGGAAAAGTTCAAAAATGAAAAAGTTTTGATGTTTAAATTTTACCAATCTGGGGACTAGTCATCAGATCTTATCAAAACGGCCTAACTTGCTCGAAGAAAAGTTCGTGGTCTGCCAGCGCATCGGGCAACCGGTAGTCAGGGGGCCACGACCGATCGTCAAAGGCCCCAAACAATCCAGCAAGCTAGGCCGTTTTGATGTTTAAATTCTACCGATCTGGGGACTAGTCATCAGATCTCATGACTGATCGGCCGATTGGTCGTCGATGGCCCCAGATAGTCCAATGAGCTAGGTTGTCTTCTGCTCCAAAGTTGACCGGTCGTGACCGATGCTTAAAGCGGACGACCGGTCGTTAGACACTGCAAATCTGTGTTTTGTTGAGCCTTGGCTCCTTCTTTTGGGTCTTCATTTGATTCTTTCTTTAGCCCATCTTTACCATGTAGAGCTCAGCAACCTCCTCTACATCAGCTTTTAAAATCTATTAAAAGTCAGGAGGTCAGTCTGTAGGCCTCGATTTGTCTAGGCCGAGAAGTAAAACCATCCCGGAGACTGTGGAATCCCCTTCACATAGAATAAATGATGGAATTCATCTTCAGTCAGCTCAACATCATTCACATTCCATAGAACAAGACAACCCAACAAAATTCTCCAGGCATTCGGGATGAGCTACCCTAGAGCCAAACTAAGTCAGGTAAGAAGTTTACTAACAAAAGGGTGAAGAGGGAGACCGAGATCGATCTGGATGACATTTGAATAAAAAAACAACCTCACCAAGACGAGGTTTGCTCGGAACCTTTCCCTTAGAGGGCAGACGAAGCGCCACAGTCTCATAGATGTTAAAATCCTTTTTGAGTTCTTCTAACTCAATCCTTGATAGAATAGAACGAACAAGATCGACTGAATAACATTCAGAAGAGGAAGCCACCAGTCCGACTACTTCCTCCTCTTCCTCCCCTAATCGGAAAGTCTTTGTGTGGTCTGAAGATTAGGCTCTAATCGGCAAAGAGAAAGTCTCATGACCGATATCTCCCTCTTGCAACATCTTCAACAGACAGGGGAACGAAAAGTTAAGAATGGAACGACGGAGTAAAAGGAAAGTTCTAAGTTGACCAACGAAGATATCTAAAGAAAGAAGACGTACCGGGAAGAGATGAACTCCGGCACCAGAGACAACAATGAAATTCTGAATTCTAAGGGAGAAGGAGAAGGAACAGAGAGAAAATGGAGGATGCGAATAACTGAAGGAAGAAAATGGAGAAAAGAGATTAAGGGAAGAATTTATACCCCACGCCTTGCTATTCTGGTTCCATATAGGAGCCACGCGTCAGCACAGGGCGGCCTCAGAGCACCAAAGGACGTGTCGTTAAACCTCTCCTCCCCCCGTCCCGTGACAGGATTGGCTGAGTGGTCAAAAGGCGGCTGACCTAGCACACCTACGTCACGCGTTGATCACCCGTTCGCCTATGAAACGGAAACGGCTACTGCACCATACGAAAATCATTATACTGTTTCAAAATTCGAAATGCCCATAAATTACAACTTTCTCGCTCAACCGCCAACGAAAGCACAAGCCAACTCATATCTTCCATTTAACTCTTGAGCTGCACATGTCAGTCTTGAGAGTGGGGGGAGGGGTAGGGGGCTACTGTTGTGGGTAAATCTGAGCCAAACTTGATTTATCAGGAAGACTCACGATCCCACAAGCCCATGGGCCCAGGTACAGATCATTAGGCTCACATACTGTGGTCAGCCGCAAGACGATTAACCATGACAGGAAGAGAGTTGAGGACCAGAACCGACTTGTAGATAGATCGGGCTTTACGAAGGTTATTTTGGATATATCAAAACTACCCGAACCAAGTTGTTCTACTGACATGGCCGACAAGTAGGGAGCTCGGCCTCTACCTACATTAGCACTAGGTCGACTTAGGCCACGACCACCATAAAGGCGTGCGGAAGTCCAGGGATGAGCCCGAAGAAGACGGACTCATCTCTGAACGTTATAGGCATGATCCACAACTCCGGGGATCACGCCCTCAACAGGCATAATGCCCACGATCGTGGCCCTCAAAAACTATTCGAAAACCCTATATATGGAGGTAATCTCCCACAGCCGAAGGTACATAAAAAAAATAAAAAAAAAAAAACCACCTTGCGACTTGCTTCTACTCTCCCATACACTTTGACTTAAGTATCATAGGGTTAATGGCGGAAGCCGGCTACCCCCTTAGTTTTCTTTGTGTTCTAGAGGATCCTGCGGACCTTCGGTCTAGATCTGGTCCACACATCTGCGGGTGATCTGAGGCATCCATCGGTTCAAGGTGGAAATCAAGTCATCCCATCTATTACCCAGTTTCCAATGACAACAGATAGCGTAGATTAGACATGCATGACAGTGATGTCCATAAATGGATTTCGGTCCATTTTCAAAGTAACTTCCTCCGTTCCAATCTCGCATGAGAAACAATAATTACTCATTTACAATCTATTTACTGTATGAATTAAAAAAAACAAACAGGCCTGTTCCAGGAGAATCCATCGGGTGTTATTGATTTGTAGGGCGTATCCATCCACCCCAGATATAGGATGTAGCACACCCGTTACGCATGGATGTTATGCATAATTAACCCGATTGGTGCAAAACAAAGCGTCGCTTGTGAAAGTTCGCAAAAGTAGTCAGGGAAACAATTTCTACAAGTGGCTTGTGATAGAGTGCTCTGCTCTCCATAAAAGTAGATTCCCCAGCTTATAAAAGGACGCACCCCATCAATAATTCATCTTGCATTATTGATATTTGCAAGCATACATTTTCAAATTGTCAACACATATTAAAAAGGCAAACTAGCTGATATAGAGGTGTGTTGGGAGGGTTGCTTTCCATCGACGCCTGTTATAAGAAGAAAATCCAAAAATCAACGGCTCACATTACTGACATTTGAACTGCCTTTTACCAAACGACATGCACGTAGAGAGGGATGGAATTATCAATGAATAGCCCGCACAAAAAGTATCTGGTGAGCCGGAATCATCTACAACACCTGTTTTACACAGCTGCATAAACCACCGGAGCTCTTTGTGGCCCACCATGTTGTATAGATAAATCCACTCCGTCCATCAGATGGGAACCATTATTTAAACCGTACATATTCATTATTAGCCTGATAAAAAGCTCCTATGGGTCACACCAATGAGAGCAATGTAAAAATTGCTTATAAAAGCTCTAAGTTCATGCTGTGTGGATCGGCTGGGTTTAGAATGAGGCTGATTTTTTTATTTTATTTTATTTATTTATTTATTATTTTGTTGTATGTTCACTTCGTTCTCGTGGTTTACATCTGATTAATGGGTTTGATGAAGATAAGCAACATGAAGACCTGACACAAAACCTATGGTTGGAATCCTATCCCCATTGTTCCCCTTGGTGCGGCCCTTGATCTGGCTGTTTTTCATCCTCCGAGCCTAGAATCGAGGATAGTACCTAATGAACGGAGTGGATCTTACGTATACGGCTAGTGGACCCCACAGAGCTTGGGTGTTTTACGCACTGCCTAAGACAGGTGGTGCAGAGGATTCGGTTCCATTTCTAGTACTGTAGGTGATGATAATGACAATCCTTTTCAAAGAGAAAATTAATGAGACATGGACAGCCAAGAAGAGCAATAGGGTCCTGATGCACGATCAAGGCAAGTGGATTGACACACAGTCCAGTGATCCGGATCATTGAAACTTATGGACCCCACTGTGGATGGGTTGCCCCCTCCCCCCATTTATCAATGACTTACGATTAGATGGCATAACTGATCTTCATAGGGCCAGAACGAGACAACAAACAAAGCTTGTCTCTTGCCAATTTCACACCGGTCGCCACACCGGTCTTACTGTTTATCTGACCGGTCAGCAGCGGGCAAAAATGGGACATTCATCGGTCCCAAGCCCATTTTCAGACCAGTCACCTGACCGGTCCAACTGTCTGCCCAAACGGTCTGCAAAGGGCAAAAATGAGACAGCAACATTCCTCAGTCCCAAGCCCATTTTCAGACCGACTGACCCTCAATGACCAATTAGTCTTGGAACACTCCGACCAGTCATTCGACCAGTCGTGAACTAGCCATTTTAAGTCATTTTATATCCATTGGAGGTTTCTTTATATAATAGCTAGGCTCGATTTTGGATCTAAGAAGAGAGGATTTAGTGTATTAGAAGCCACTCACATTGCCCATACTATTAGGCTCTAATCCTAACCATTCTAAGCCATCTTTCTTATATTTGATCACAAGATGGAGCATTCAAAGGTCAATTAAAGATGGACTTGCTCTTTCTTAATCTCTAGATGTTTAGGCACATTGTCCATAGGTAGATCTTTTGTCTAAATCCCTTTAGTGATCCAATTAGATGAAATTCCTCTAGGCAACCAAATCATACAAGTTGTAGAGAATTCACACCACCTCTTATCACCTCGGGCATCTCAAGAGCATCACAAGCAAGGTAATTAATCATTGGAGTAGAGGCATTGGTGACGCATCGACAACATGATTGGGGGAGCATCGGAGAGCTGATTGAAGCACTAGAAAGTAAAGATCAAGCAACCCAAGTGGTACTTCAAAAGTGGCTCAATTCAACAAGTAAGTGTCAATTGTAAGAGTGCGGTTGCACTCTTTCCTTGTGAAGGATTCAGTGTGAGAGTTTGGAATCAAACTCGATCAAGTCTCCAAGTGGAGCCTCCGGCGGGAGTATACACTAGGTTCTAGGATTAGAACTGAAGGATTGAGAGGATCCTTGTCAAATTCCTGGGTTGTATAGAATTCATAAACATCTTGATTCAGAGATGAACCAGTAAAATCTCCATCATAGGTTGGAAGGAACCTTATTAAACTCCCCGGTAGGGTGGAACTGATTTAAAACACCTAGGTTGGAAGGAACCTGATTTAAACTCCCTAGGAAAATCCGGTATAATCAAGGGATGAGTACGTGAGCCGGGAGTGGAGTAGGGAAACTGAACCACTATACATGATTGTGTTTGAGATTTTCATTTGAGTCATTTTTATTCTTGCGTTGTCTTTAATTGTTAATTATATGAATATTTGAATGGAATGTATGCTATGCATTACGAGGTAGATTCTCATGTACATCTTGTAGTTTCACTTCTGGACTAGGTGCTTGTTTTAGTATATCATTTGTAGTCTAGATTTGCACATTGATTAGAAACTCAACATGTTGCATCATTATAATCTATGTACTTAGGCTAGTTTACTTAAATGCTTTATCTTGTCTAGCCTTTGTGATTGGACCCACTTAAGCTTGGAAGCTAAGTGCTCTTGCTTAATTAGCTTATAATTGCTAATTAGTTTAATTATGCAAGAAGTTTTCTAAAGGATTTTAAAACGGTCATAATCACCCCCCTCTAGGACCCAGCAATTTAAGCTCCGCTCTAAGCTTCAGCACATAGCATAGGGTGTTGTGTTAGACGATCTGACAGAATTTTAAGATCTGACGAGCTGGTTCAGGCACACCTTAATAAGTCCAAGGCAGAAGGGAGAGTCCGTGAGCTTGACTCGATTGAGGGGGAGCTCGAAGTGGCGCGAGCTCACCTGGATGAAGCAAAGTAGATGGAGTTCGGTTCGGTGCTGTCAGAACTAAGCTCCAGGAAGCCAGAGAGGCCTTATCGGTTGTTGAGAACTAGCTCACCACCTTTGAGGAGAATCAATAGAAGGCTTTGAAGCATTCGAAGGCTGACACTGCTCGCTTGTCCAAGGTTAACTCCTTATTGACCGAGGAAAAGTGATTGCATGAGGAAGAAAGGCGGGACTAAGAGAAGGTTGCGACCATTGTAGAGGCTTTTAAGGCTTCGACAAAGTATAAGGCTCAGCTCGATCAAGTTTACGAGGTGGCCTATGCTTATTGCCAGGGCAATATTCAAGCCATGTGTTAGTGCACTTTTCTGTGGCATACTAGTGCACCTTGTTTGTCAATTACTTACGTCAATGAGTCCAGTGCGGTTGAGCCCAATAAAGACGAAGACCGAAGACTCAAGATGGGCCGGCTGCATCAAGGAAGAAGAATCAGGTAAAACATGATGCCTTGGTGCCTTAACCTTGACCAAAACCCAACCCCTTTGCTTCTTTGATGACCTTGACCATATTAGGGAACATTTAGTCATCATAGATTGGCCCTAGGTGAAATTGCGGTTTTACCGCCAATAGAGATACTTGGAGATATGCCTAATGTCCTAGAGGGGGGGTGAATAGGACTTTTTAAAACCAATTACAATTAAAAACTAATCAAGACAATCTTATCAACTAAGACAATCACAATAGCATTCAAGACATTTATATGAGCAGTTTGTAAGCAAGGACTATCATAGACATTTCATCAAACAGTTAGCATTCATTGTCACGCCCCAAATTCGGTTCTCGACGTCCATTCGTTGTAACCCGAATTCAGAGGTGGCAGCCTCCGTAGTACCCCGATCTCGGATCCTAACCCCACACGCCAGGTTCCGATCCTGGGATACCACAAGGAGGATTTTAGGGTCTGAATTTTTTTTTAACATGAGCATCACCATATGAGTACCATCAAAGACAAACACAATATTTCCACTAAATCTTTTCGTTTACATACAGTACTGAAAGGTAAATACACAATGCGTGAATATAAAAACTGTGCACAATCCGGCACCTCCTGCTACTGCACTCCCAACTCCAACTCAACGTTGCTGATATACTCTGGTAGAACCTGCAGCGTAACAAACGCGCATAAGCTTCGAACGAAGCTTCGTGAGTGCGTGTGTGCGTGCACAATGCGTATGACAAGCATGATAAATATCAGAGTAAGCAGTAAAGCATGATGAGAACTTTAAACCAAGACTTCGCCCAATTAGGCTACACGATCATGTGATATGAATAACCAGTCTATCACGGCTATGCAAGCATGCAATACATATGACTAGCCTACCATGGCTATGCAAGCGTGCAATACAGATAACCAGCCCACCAAGGCTATATACTCTTACTATGCAATGGCCTACAGGGCCTAATGTCACATACAATGATCCAATGCATGTATGCAAATCACCACCTCTCAGTACAGTGGTCCAGATACGAACAGTCATAACGCAATCACGTAAGCAATGCAGGACTCGGAACTGGTAGCTCGCCCAGTGTGGTAGCTCGCCCAGGCTTACAGCCCCGCCCACATCACACCCGCCCACATCAGGACCGTCCCACACCATACAGTGATACCAATACCATCTCTGAAACGGAACATCACCGGGGTCTCACAGACCTCACTACTCACCAGTAGAATGCCAAAGCCTATCTGGTGCAATAGCGGACCTACTCACAGCTGGTCAAACTCAACCCCCTTTGCCAACACTCTTCTGACAGGTTAGGTCAGACCTCCTTCCAAACTGACCACGTGCAGTGGAAAACACCGCCATTTGGTATTCGGCATACTGGTGTATGATTAAACCACTCGGTCCTTGAATGGAGCACCCACCTTGGTACCAACGGGTTCAGGGACTTTCACCCAGGGACATCTATGGCATCCTGTTTAAAGATCACATATTTCCGGTGTTCCTGCAAACCACGATGGAGCTGTGGTTGCAACGTAGTAACCATGCCATATGCGGCACAAGCAGACGGTGCGAAATGCAACCATGCATACAAACGTGGGACGACATGCCCGTGCAAGTCTCCAAAGAGCACCATAAAACTATAAGGTCTCAAACACAATGTCACCGTCAGCTGGTAATGAACTGCACGACAATCACGACCGATATGGCCGGTTGATACAAGACAAACAGATGAGCCAAGCATTCATGATGCATGAGTCAAGTATACAGTATGAGTGCCAACAAGTAGTCCATCTACCACGATGGCAATAAATCAATCAAGTCCAACCTCTTTGAGATATGATTAAGATGAAGGGACACATATGAATGATCGAGTCATAGTGCGGGATGTCGCTAGCCAGGGAATCTCGCACCGAGGGCTACAAGGTATGCTAAGCTATTCCTACCATACAGTGTAAGTCAGGATGATAGATTCCTGTCCTCGAATAGTCTCATACCTATTGGAGAGGTTTGCGATAGAGAGCACGTGAATTACATTTGCGCGACTACATCTCGAATGCTTTATGAATGTGTTTATGCCCTAGTGGTCCCCAACTAACAATGGTGATTCGGGATGCATACTCATTACACATGCATGGTGGTCGTCGAAGCATATAGTATAAAGATCACATATGAGTATTCCAACAACACTACGTGTGGCAACAGACATATCAAAAATAGCATAAAAAGATAATTCACTTATAATACAAGCAAGCATAACGAGATAAGACTCTAAATGGATGGTATACAACAACACAGATGGTCCAACAACTGAACGGTGTGGATTAACCTTCAACATTCAGATAACCCAAATGGAAAGAAAATGATTGAATACACTACCGACACATCAAAGGTAGAACCTACTTGAGCGGCAAGAGTGGAATACTCAAAATCATGCCGAGACCCATAATCCTGTAGTACAGTGGAGATGAACACAATAATGGTCCTTAAAAGGAATGTCATAGAAGGGGTTGCAAGATAGACATGTCATGACAGAGGATTATAAATGGTAGGGTAATCTGCGATAGATGGTCAATACAATGAGGTCCAAAAAGGGACAACAGGTCTAACCTCATACTACAAGATAGGCTCCATATAATGGATGGCCTAGATGACATACAAACGTCGAGGATGAGCCCCATACTCGTCCTATAGGTAAACGGACGGTGTGGATGAGATATACAGAATATGGTAGTCTTTAATAGTTGGGTACAAGGGTAGAAGGGGTGAGTCATATGGGTATACACGCTGAGTTATCAGGGTCAATCAACATGGTGAGTCAACATGGTGAGTCAACAAGGCAAGTTGACAAGGCGGGTCAACATGGTGAGTTAATAAGGTGAATTGACAAGACGGTTCAATAGGGTGAGTTTAAGAAGGTAGCCCTGTGACTTGGATCGAGCAAACTCTAAGGATGACCTTTCAATAAGGGTTTACACAACTAATCATCAAGGTGGATCCACGGGATGGACAACGCAGTCATTCGAACACGTACACTGAGGTGGCCCTAAGGCCATCCTGTACATAACAAGCTAGGGTCCATTCATTTGGATGGTTTGGATTAAGCACAAAATTAAGGCGGTCCTTATGGATGGCCGACATACATATCGCACCATGGAAGCCAATGGCTGACGTGGATAGAACACATGCATAACAAGGTGGACTCGTGGTTGGGTATAACAGTACAAAGGAATGGGGAAGCCACATACATCAATGGGTCACAACAGTTTGGGATCAACCCGATATTTGTGCCTTACCACTAATCAAGTGAGATGGCAATTAAGCACTATGGTAGGGCCCGCACACCACACGTGTGGAACCCCACCCATGGTTGAGTGATTTAAGAACAAGGAGAATGGCAAATAAACATAACGATGGGTCTTGTGAAGGTTCTAATGGTAGGCATTCAATCACCCTTATTTCCTACATGTGGCCCACCCAAAACTGGGCCTCACGCCCTGGCCAAGGTGGACAACAATGTATACAACACATCTATCAAGGTGTATCAAGGTGGGAGCCCAAGATGGGCCCCATGGCCTTTGGTTGGATGGAAAATTAAACATTACAATGGCCCCAAGGAAGGTTTTAAAGGTGGGCATCAATGACCACTGTTTCCTACAATGTGGTCCACCTGAGGTTTGGATTTACCTCATTATGAGGGCCCCCGGCCCTAAAATAATATGAAAAAACAGATGGGCGGCATTAATATGGAAAAACAGATGGGCGGCATACATCAAACAGATACATCGTGGTGGGACCCATAGAGCGTAGCCCCCAAATGGGCCCCAAGAATTTTGAATCAAACTAATATTTTTATTTTCCCATTTATCCATATACATGTGATCTTATAAACAGGTTGAATGACAAATAAACACCACTGTAGGGCCTGGGAAGGTCTCAACGGTGGAAATCATTATTCCCACTATTTCCTGTGGCATGGCCCACTTGAGGTTTGGATATGCTTAACTTTTGGGCTCAGCCACTAAAATGAGCTGGAAAAACATATGGACGGGATAGGAAAGGCACATACATACTAGGTGGGTCCCACGAGTGGGCCAGCCGCTGGACAACCCAACCAGCCCACGGCCAGCGCCCTTTTTTTTTTCTTTTTCTTTTTCTTTTTTTTTTTGTTTTATTATTATTATTTTTTTTATTTTTATCAAGTGGGACCCATAGAAGTTTTCGATCAAGCTGATATTTTTGTTTTCCAGTCTTTTACATGCATGTGTGAACTTATGAACAGGTGGGATCTCAAATAAACATCATGGTGGGCCATTGGAAGGTTTCAATGGTAGGGCCACTGTCCCTACAGTTTTCTGTGGTGGGGCCCCCTTGAGACTTGGATCTGACTCATTCTTGGGTTCATGTCCTAAAATGATCTCCCCAAATGGATGGACAGTGTGGATACAGCACATACATCATGGTGGGACCCACGAATGGGCCACCAGCTGGCACGAGCCAGCGTCCTGGACGCTGGTACTACCAGCGTCAGCGACGCTGCCTTTTCTCCTTTTCTTTCCTTTTTTTTTTCTTTTTGCACTCATACCATGTGGGGCCCACCTGGGACTGATCCACTCCGTTCATCAGGTTCCCCATCTCATGGGGGACCCAACAAGCCCAATATTGGATATATGATTCCAGCTAGAAACTTAAAAGTGGGCTGAAGGATTTCTGACAGTAGAAATCATAATTTCCACTGTTTTACGCGGTGTGGTCCACTTAAAATTCGGATCGGCTTCATCTTTGGGGCGTAGCCCTAAAATGATATCGGAAAACAGATAGACGGTGTGGATGGAATACAAACATCAAGGTGGGTCCCACGAGTGGGGACCCCACTAACCCCTCCAGCGTACGCTGGACGTTTCCAGCGTCTCTGACGCTGGGACGTCCAGCGTCCATGTTTTTGTTTTTCTTTTTTTTTTCTCTTTTTTTTTCCTCTAGTTTATTTCAGGTGGGGCCCACTTAGGAAAGATCCACTCCATCTATCAGGTTCCCCATCTCATGGGGGACCCAATGAACCCAATATTGGGTATCTTACAAAGCCTAGAAACATCAAGGTGGCCCAAAAAAGTTTTAAACAATAGGCATCATTAACTACGCTGTTTTCTATGGTGTGGTCCACCTGAGATCTGGATTTACTTCATTTTTGGCGTCCAACCCTAAAATGGGCGGGAGAAACGGATGGACGGCGTGGATCAACAACGTGTATCAAGCTGGGTCTCACAAGTGGGGACCCACGGTCATGCCCAAGGGGCTTTCAGCCCGGGCGCTGCTGGGCAGCAGCGTCCTCTGGACGCTGACTGTCCAGTGGCCCCCTTCATGTATATATATTTTTTTATTATTATTCTTTTTTTTTACTAGTGGGGTTCACACGTGCAGATCCACTCCATCCATCAGCTGGACCATCGCATGGTGGGTCCACAGGGTGGACAGCGTGGGTGAACTACATACATCATGGTGGGCCGTTGGCCACACTAATTATGACATAAAGTGGGTCCCCAAGTGGGATCCACACCATCAAAGGTGGGACCCATTTATGGACGATCCAGCACATCCATCTCATTGCCCATCACAAGGTGGGCCCAAGGGAAGAAAATGAAAAGTAAACGAGAAAAAAGGGGGGAAGATTGCACTCACTATGATGGTTGGGACGGTTGGATTGCCGATCGGACGGTCCGGATGATGATCGGGGTCCTCCAAGCTAGATCTCCTCCTTCAATCTCTCTAACTCTCTCTTTCTCTCTCTTGATCTCCCTCTAAATCTCTCTACTTCTCTCTCTTCTCTCTCTTTCTCTCTCTTGATCTCCCTCTAAATCTCTCTACTTCTCTCTCTTCTCTCTCTTCTCTCTCTCTCTCCCTCCCTCCCTCTCTCTCTCTCTCTCAAATCTTGCAATTGAGAAGGCCACCCCCCCCCCCCCCCCACGTATGGCTCTTGTATGGGAGAGGGGGGGTACTTTAGGTGATGATGATGATGAGATGGGAGGAATGGGTTGTGATGATGGCTACATAATGATGATGATGATGGGAGAGAGCATGAGAGGTATGGGTTGTGTTGACTTTGGAGGTGAGAGAATGATGGGATGGGTATGGTGATTGATTTGACATGTTGTTGGGATTTGTGCAAGTGGGACCCACGCCACACGCGCGTTGCGTGACCCATCTCGGATTGCACAAAAGTACGCATCTTTCACACCGGGTATCGCAATGAGGCGTGCCGCGCGGCGTTGGAATCGCAGCGCCTACGCGGTCGCCGGGGTATAGGTCTTGGGTCGTTGCGGCACTAAATTAGGGTCGCGATCAAGGCTCTCTAATCTGGTCCGTCCGGGACGTACCGGTACCGGAAACTAAACGTACGGAGGGCAATTCAGGGTACGGGTCTTACATTCATGATTGACTAAACCATTCAACACATAGCAATCATTCAATCTCAAGATGCAAGGCGATTTATAGTGGTTCGGTTTCCCTACTCCACTCCCGGTTCACGATCTCAACCTATGAGACCACCGGATTTCACTATAGTCTTGGTTTTAAATCAGGTTAACCATCAACCTTGACATCCTTTGATCTAGGACCACGTATACCATCCGCCGATGGCCTAATCCAGGGACTTGACGAGTTTGGATCTCAAACTCTCACCAATCCTAATCCAAGGATATCAAGGTTGATGGTTAACCTAATTTAAAACCAAGACTATAGTGAAATCCGGTGGTCTCATAGGTTGAGATCGTGAACCGGGAGTGGAGTAGGGAAACCGAACCACTATAAATCGCCTTGCATCTTGAGATTGAATGATTGCTATGTGTTGAATGGTTTAGTCAATCATGAATGCTAACTGTTTGATGAAATGTCTATGATAGTCCTTGCTTACAAACTGCTCATAAATGTCTTGAATGCTATTGTGATTGTCTTAGTTGATAAGATTGTCTTGATTAGTTTTTAATTGTAATTGGTTTTATAAAGTCCTATTCACCCCCCCTCTAGGACATTAGGCATATCTCCAAGTATCTCTATTGGCGGTAAAACCGCAATTTCAATTGGTATCAGAGCTTGCAGGACCAAGATTCTCAACACAGCAACGGATCTTCTTCAAGCGACGAGGTGCATAGGGTCCAATGTGTGGACATATCTTCAATATGCTTCGCACCAGCCATGGTTCACAAGCCTGATCAACTTGTGCAAGGGTCGAGAGGAATGGGGATAGGATATGTGAGTTTTTACGCCATTCTTTTGATGTTTTGGGTTTCCTATGGTCGATCTATATGCAACTTACCATGAGATCTTGTTGCAGCATGAGCTTGAGCAATGGATGAAGCGTAATCTTCAAGTCTTGATCTTCAATTCTTCGACCGGGGCTCACATGACATGACGCGACCAACCAACACGTCAATTGACAACAGAAAGGTGTTTAACAATCTCCCCCTTTGTCAATTGCGTGACAAAACATCTAACCTAGACAAATCATGATTCCTTATCATGATAGACCCTTAAACAGAAAGCAAAATACACCCATATACATGTCTATACAAATATACAACATAATCTTTACAAAAGGACATGTACAGACTCGATTTTCTTCAAAATCTCCCCCTCAATGCTTGCACCTACAAAGTCCTGCAAAAAGATATAATCGGACCTTCTAGGTGGGATGATTCTCCCCCTTTTTGTTAGTAATTGACAAGGGTTAGCCAGCAATAAGATATGCCTATGAAAGCTGCAAGGCTAGCGCCGAAAATATGTCAATCACATTTCACAGGAAAGAGATATGGAAATATAAGTCCGGAGGAGATGTAAAGAACAACACATGCCAGATATACAAGTAAACATGAAAGCACAGAGGGCATATAGCCCAATCAACCAACCACCCCTCCAGATGTATATCTAGACTGAAAAGAAAACACAATGCATGAGCTAATATGGGCAAATACGCCCAAACCATCCAACCTCCCAAGGATATTTAATAAAGGAACAGAGAGCTCATATGAAAAGATAAATATTCAATATAAGAACAAAGAAAAAAATATACCTATATCATCCACATATATACCAAAATGGGCAAGCAGCCCAATGTAAAGATGTATCATAACGCACAAAAAGTACAGACAATCCCATAAAAAGATAGATCATGAAGTACAAACAATGTCCTTGGTCATTCAAAAAGTAACTATGACCAAGACATAAGCTTAATAATCCGTGCCATCGCCCAGATCAGGGGGAGGAATGTCCCCACGAGCTGCACGCTCCCATCGCTCTATCCGTCTCTCTATCTGCGCCTGACGAGTGACTAGAGCCTCCTGCTGCACCAGTATGGTGGCCTGTCCCTGCAGGATCTGGCCTTCAAGCCTATCAAGTCGCTGAAATATATCCGCTCGAAGCTGGTGAAGCTCTGCAATGTAGGTAGAGGGATCCACGGAAGGAGAGTGCCGACGAGAAAAAGCTCGAGGCGGCGTGCTGAATCGTCCTGGAGCGTCGCGAGGATCGGGGGATGGATCTGATGACGGAGCTGAAGAATGTGAAGGGCCAGTAGAGATAGGAGGTGCCTCGAGCTGGGATGGCTCTGCCTGCTCCTGCTGCTGCTCCTGCAGACGACGCTGGATAGCTTCTCTGGTAAGCTCCATCCTAGCAATGATGGTATGGTTGATGATGACTGGTTTGTGAAATTTATCGGTACCAACAATGCCAATACGCTCAGCCATTTTGCATATGAGATGCCCAAATGGCAGACTAGTGGAGTTCCCGTCATCGCGCGGGATGACTTGTTGGATGGTATTCATGATACGAGTGGGAAGACAGAGCGAATGACCTTTACCAACCCGATACAGCAACCGAAACATAGTTTCGGAGACATCCACTTTGTTGCTCATCCGCGGATAGACATTTCGGAAAAAGAGATTATGCAAAAGGCGGAAGTCCCACGACATTGAGGATGCTCGAAGTGCACCACCCACCCATTGGGGTGTCCCCTCACCACACAAAAATTTGGCGATAACTAGGTTGGGTTTGGGACCCAAGGATGAAAAATCAAAGGAAGGCTCCTCAACAAGTGGAATGCCAACAAAATCTGATATGGACTTCAAAGTAAACGGGCAAATCCGGTCACCAACCTCGACTTTGAAGGAGGGGGGAGAAGACGTGACATGAACACAGGATGCATAGAATTTCCTGACAACATCAAATTGGACCAGGCCCCCCATGTGAAGTACGGGGCCCCAATTGATTGCATCCAACATGGAACGCACGTCGAAGTCAGACAAGTCACCCAAATTGACAGATTTCTCACAGACGACCTCCTTATCTTTGAAATCATCCCAATGGGTGGAATGGGATGAGACTTTTGTCCCCATAGATTTAGATTTAGCAGGGGGAACCGAAGAGGAGGCAGCCCATTTCCCTTTGGAAGCGGCTTTCTTGGACTTTAAAGGGCGTGGAGGAGGCTTAGGTTTAGCCTTGGAACGATCACTCCTCCCCAAAGGGAACTCATCCTCGCTTTCTTGGGATGACATGGAAGGGGCAAGAGGATCTCTAGAACACTTCAAGAGATGAAGGAAAGAGATGAACAAAAGAAGATAGAGAGTGAAGAGAAGGAATCTCTTACCAACCAAGAGAAGTGAAGTTGAGGAGGTTAGAACCTCAAATCTATCAATGAATCAGCTCAAAAACACCTTGGAGAGCTAGAGGGGAAGCTGGAACATCAGGTGGAGGTGAGGAAATGAGAAGAACTGACCTAAAATGGGCTCAAAACAGGTTTAAATACCCCCTACCCGGTCGGCACACGCGTGGACTGGGCTGCACTGGGACGCACGACCGGTCATGACCGGTTGTGGGACGCAAACAGGGCCACCAGCAGGATTTTCTTCAAAGCCCGACCGGTCATGACCGGTCGGCAGGCTTAACTGGATGAGTCCAGAGGAATTTGGGAGACGCCCGACCGGTCTTGACCGGTCGGCTGGCCGGTCAGCAGCAATTTTTCCCTCTTTTGACAGGGATCCTGTATTGGAACAGCTGGATAGAGTCTGTCCTTTGGACAGGCCTTTGAAATCAAGTACCCTTAGCTAGGGTGCATCATCAATGGTCATGGTGTACCAAGGTACACCAATCTCAAAATGAGGGACCCCTGAGGTCCAGATATGACAATAAATGGCTAGAAAATGGGACTATGATCTCGGATACACGTGAACAGCAATGAAAAGAGGCCATGATCCTCAGATATACCTATAACGAACAGAAAGAGAGGCTAAATCCTCAGATTTTTCCTGCAAAACAGACACTTGTTAGCTAAACTAGATACATCCAACACCAATGGACTTCTGGAGGTTCGAAAATCGAACCGAGTCCAAAGGTTTTGTTAGAATGTCAGCTAGCTGATTCTCTATAGGCACATGTTTGAGAGATATGATTTGATCTTCAACCAATTCTCGAATAAAATGGTGCCTAATGTCTATGTGCTTAGTGCGAGAGTGCTGAACAGGATTTTTTGATATATTTATGGCACTCGTATTGTCGCAAAATAACATCATTGTGCCTTGTTTGATCCCAAAATCGGTTAGGGTTTGTTTCATCCATAATAGTTGGGCACAACAACTACCAGCAACAATGTATTCTGCTTCGGCTGTGGATAAAGAGATAGAGTTTTGCTTCTTACTGTGCCATGCCACAAGGCAGTTTCCAACATAAAAACAACCACCGCTGGTAGATTTACGATCATCCATGTTACCAGCCCAGTCGGCATCTGAGTACCCTGCAATATCTGTAGAGGAATCAAAGGGGTACCAAAGACCGTATTCGGTGGTGCTTCCAACAAACCGAATGATCCGCTTAACAGCGGTAAGATGAGATTCTTTGGGATCAGCCTGAAATCGAGCACACGCACCAACACTAAAAGCAATGTCAGGTCTACTAGCAGTGAGGTAAAGGAGACTACCAATCATGCTTCTATAAAGATGTTGATCTACACTTTTCCCTGCAAGGTCTTTTGATAATTTAACAGTGGTGCTCATAGGTGTAGTGTAGGAACGACCAGAGTCTAAGCCAAATCTCTTAACAAGGTCTTTAGCATACTTGGCTTGAGTAATGAATATTCCTGATGCAAGTTGTTTTACTTGAAGCCCTAGAACATGTTGAGTTCTCCTACCATACTCATCTCAAATTCAGATGTCATTAATTCAGCAAAGGAGATGGACATTTTCTCACATGTGGATCCAAACACAATGTCATCCACATAAATCTGGGCAATCAATACAGAATTCTCGGCTTCTCTAATAAATAGAGTTTTGTCTACGCTCCCCCTAGCAAAATCATGGCCTATAAGAAACTGAGTTAAGCGTTCATACCATGCACGGGGTGCTTGCTTGAGTCCGTAAAGCACCTTTTTCAACCGGTAAACCTTGTGAGGATACTTAGGATCAATGAATCCTTTTGGTTGTTCAACATACACTTCCTCATCAAGAATACCATTCAAGAAGGCGCTCTTTACATCCATTTGAAATAGTTTGAACTTTAAAGCACAAGCAACAGCCATAAGAATTCTAATAGACTCAAGTCTGGCTACAGGGGCAAACGTTTCATCAAAATCAATGCCTTCTATTTGTGAATATCCCTGAGCCACTAACCGAGCCTTATTTCGTATTACATTCCCAGATTCATCGGATTTGTTTTTGAAAATCCATTTGGTTCCAATCACATTTTTCCTTTCTGGCCTGTCGACCAGATACCATACATCATTTCTAATGAATTGTTGAAGCTCTTCCTGCATTGCAAGGATCCAGAATTCATCATTTAGAGCTTCATCAGCATTTTTTTGTTCAATTTTTGATGTGAAACACAGGTGACTGTTGACTGCCTCCAATTGCCTCCTGGTTTTGACACCAATGCTAGGATCCCCAATGATTTGATTGAGGGGGTGATCCTTGACAATTTGTACATCACCAGGAGCAGTGGGGGCATTTGGAGATGATGGTGGTTTATCAGATTTACCTATCTCGCATATGCCCTCATCTTCTTCTTCATCACCTGGAGACACAGGTTTATCCAAGCTATCGTCCACAATCACATTGATTGACTCTTGGACAGATGAGGTTCGAAGGTTGTAAACACGAAAAGCTCTACTATTCAATGAGTATCCCAAGAAGATACCCTCATCACTTTTGGATTCAAATTTTCCCAAATTTTCTCGGTCTCTCAGAATATAGCATGTACTACCAAAGACCTTAAAGTATTTAATATTCGGTGTTTTTCCACACCACAGTTCATAAGCTGTTTTGTTTAGCCCTGCCCTTAAATAAACTCGATTAACAATATAACAGGCAGTGTTAACAGCTTCGGCCCACAGATTTTGAGCAAGTTTCTTATTATTAAGCATAGCTGTGGCCATATCCAACAACACTCTGTTTTTCCTTTCAGCAACCCCATTTTGTTGAGGTGTTTTGGGAGCTGAGAACTCATGACGAATGCCCAATTCATCTCATAATGCCTTGAAGCGATGATCTTCAAATTCACCGCCGTGATCACTCCTGATTCTTGCTACCATGTATCCTTTCTCATTTTGAAGTCGCTTCACTAGTTTTTTGAATTCCTCAAAAGTGTCAGATTTTTCTCTTAGGAAGGCGACCCATGTGAATCTGGAGTAATCATCAACGACTACAGGGAAGTATCGTTTTCCACCTTGGCTAAGTACTCTGGTAGGACCGACTAGGTCCATGTGTAGCATTTCAAATGGTTTTGATGTTACCAGGATAGAGGTTCTCTTGTGTGCAACCTTGATTTGTTTACCTTTTTGGCATGCGGCGCACACAGTATTTGGTCTTTTACCCATCTTGGGTAGACCTCTCACTAAATTTTTCTGACTTAGTTTGAACAGATTTCTATAATGTACATGACCGAGTCGATGATGCCATAATTCCGTTTCATCCTGAACGGCCATGTGACACATGGTGGAGAAGCTTGAATTGTTGTGATTTTCAATGACATAGCAATTGTCTCCTGTGCGTAGACCTTTCATGACTAATTTTCCTGTGGAGTTCATGATTTTGCACATATCTTTGGAGAAGCTTACTGAGTGCTCTTCATCACAAATCTGTGAGATACTCAGTAGGTTGTGTTTAAGGCCATCAACATACAATACATTTTCAATTTCAGGCAAACCTGGCCCTGTGATGGTTCCTTTACCAATGATCTTAGCTATGCTCCCATCACCAAATGTGACAGACCCACCATCAAATTCGTCATATGCACAAAATTGAGATCTATCACCTGTCATGTGTCTAGAACAACCACTATCCAAGTACCATCTAGGAGTATTCCCAGCTTTTAAGGCAGTATGAATGACTAAGCACTTGTTCTTAACAACCCATTTAGTTGTTGTCTTTTTATAAGGGGTGTTCTTATGGTGAGATTCTCTAGTTTTCTTGGGAGAATTAGATTTTTCTTTTTCACGCAAAAGAAGGGCAGTTTTCAAATTCAGCATTTTAACTTGCTCCAATAGTTCATCCATCCTCTTGTCCTTTCTACGAAAAGCAGGATAATTCTTTCGAATGTTTCCCTTCTTAGGTGAAGAATGCATGGGAGGATTCCAATTAGCTTGGACATTTTTCCCGGTCGGTACAAATTTACCTTTCAAGTTTCTGACCGGATTTTTGAATACCAAGCACTCAAATTTTAAGTGGCCAATGTCTCCACAAGCATGACAGATAGGAGATGCTCTAGTTTTACTTCTGGATGCACCATGACCATTTCTTATAATTGGATGGACTGAGGTGGTTTTTGAAGTGTGACTATCATAGCCCAAACCTCTTTTGTCCATTGGTGATCTTGCAACACCGAGGAGTTTTTCCAAGTTTTCTTCTCCTTGAGCGAACCGTCTTCTAGAGTCAACGACTTGACACTTAAGACGATTGATTTCATTGTTCGCCTCTTTGAGTTCTCTCTCAAGTCTAGCATGCTTATCAAGAGATTCACCACTTATGAACTTTTTCTTTTCTTGTTCAAGCTCATCATTCTTCTTTTTCAGCTCTTCTAAATCTTGACTCAACTTTTGATTCTCTATTTTCAATCCGTCAAGATTTTTCATCAGTTTGTCATTTTCAGCCTTCATTTGGCCCAACTTGTTGATGGTATTTATATTTTCAATGTATAGTTGGTTGTAAACCTCCTGAAGGCCTTCCTCCTCATTCTCATCATCACTCAAGGAATCATTTTCTGTGTTGGAGGATTCATGATCATCAATGTCTCCGGTGATTTTTGCAATGGGCTCAATTTGAGGCACAATATCAGTGATGGAGGCCATTAAAATTCTGATTGAACCTTGCTCCTCCTCACTTTGGTATAGGACTGATTCTGATTCAGATTCTTCAGTCTCATCCCATGTAGCCGCCATTGCCTTTTTCTTGGCTTTGTTATTGGTGCACTCGGATGCAATGTGACCAAATCCTCTACACTTGTAGCATTGAGGCTCTTTTGACTTAACAAATTTTCCTTTGTTGTTCTTAGAATCAAAAGGTTTACCCTTCTGGTAGGGTTTCCTTCTAGAAGTATTTCCCTTAGTTTTGAAGAATTTTTGAAATTTCTTGGCCATGAGTGCCATTTCTTCTAAGTCTGGATCTTCCTCACTTCCACATTCAGATTCTTATTTTTTGTGAGAAGATTTCAGGGCTGTACTTTTGAATTTGGAGGGAGTTTTGAAACCTAGCTCATAGGTTTGGAGGGACCCAAGTAATTCTTCAACTTTCATGGTATTTAGGTCCCTACATTCTTCGATGGTAGTGACTTTGGAAGAGAACTCGTCCGGAAGGGATCTCAGAATTTTCCTACATAGTCTATGCTCCGGAACGGGATCCCCCAAGCCCCACATTTCATTTGTAATCTTGTTCAGCTTGGTATAGAAGTCAGTAAATGTTTCATGCTCCTCCATAGTAATATTTTCAAATTGTGTGGAGAGGCGCTGAAGTTTTGAGTTTTTAACAATGCTTGTTCCTTCATGAGTAACCTCAAGGATGTCCCATGCCTGCTTACTGGTTGTGTAATTTTGAATCCGGCCAAATTCATCTTTAGATACTGAACAAAAGATGGCATTCAGCCCTTTGGCATTACAGACCCGTTGAGCTTTATCATAATCGTTCCACATTGCCTTTTCTTTTGGCTTGAGGACATCCGGTTCACCTTCCTTACATATAGTGACCATTGGGGGTTTATATCCAATATCAATCATATCCCTAACGTCCGAATCAATAGATTCCAAAAAGATGCGCATTCGGGCTTTCCAATATGGATAGTTAGACCCATCAAAGAAGGGAGGTTTAGTAACGGATGAAGAGTCCTCTCTAGACATATTTTCAAGTTCTCTTAGGATCTCACTCCGGGTTTTTTAAACCTGAACGGAGGAACCCGCTCTGATACCAAGGTTGATGGTTAACCTGATTTAAAACCAAGACTATAGTGAAATCCGGTGGTCTCATAGGTTGAGATCGTGAACCGGGAGTGGAGTAGGGAAACCGAACCATTATAAATCGCCTTGCATCTTAAGATTGAATGATTGCTATGTGTTGAATGGTTTAGTCAATCATGAATGCTAACTGTTTGATGAAATGTCTATGATAGTCCTTGCTTACAAACTGCTCATATAAATGTCTTGAATGCTATTGTGATTGTCTTGATTAGTTTTTAATTGTAATTGGTTTTAAAAAGTCCTATTCACCCCCCCTCTAGGACATTAGGCATATCTCCAAGTATCTCTATTGGTGGTAAAACCGCAATTTCAATTGGTATCAGAGCTTGCAGGACCAAGATTCTCAACACAGCAACGGATCTTCTTCAAGCGACGAGGTGCATAGGGTCCAATGTGTGGACATATCTTCAATATGCTTCGGACCAGCCATGGTTCACAAGCCTGATCAACTTGTGCAAGGGTCAAGAGGAATGGGGATAGGATATGTGAGTTTTTACGCCATTCTTTTGATGTTTTGGGTTTCCTATGGTCGATCTATATGCAACTTACCTGAGATCTTGTTGCAGCATGAGCTTGAACAATGGATGAAGCGTAATCTTCAAGTCTTGATCTTCAATTCTTCGACCGGGGCTCACATGACATAACGCGACCAACCAACACGTCAATTGACAACAGAAAGGTGTACTAACACTAGGTATCCCAATTGTGCACCCAAAACTTGGCCATGGCTTGAGGGTTGAGATAGGATTGGGTCAGCTAACAGCTGTGCTGAACCAGGCTGGTCCGACCGGTCAAGACCGGTCGGCCAGACCCACAGCAACTTGCTGTGAAGAAAATGGCTAGGCAGCCGACCGGTCAAGACCAGTCGGCCTTCACATCCCATGTGTTCAGCAAACATTGCCGACCGGTCAAGACCGGTCGGCCTGGATTCTTCTAGGTGTTCAGCAAGCATAGCCGACCGGTCAAGACCGGTCGGCCTGTATTCATCAGGCTGTCCAGCAAAGGGATCCGACCGGTCTTGACCGGTCGGGACAGGTCGGCTCAGAGCCGTTTTCTGCCCGTTTTATGACCGTTGGAGCTCTCCTTTCTTACATATAGAGCTCGGTTTTTGGGCATTGGTGAGGGGATTTCGAGAGGAGTGAAGCCACCATTGTTGGAGACCATTTAAGGCTCATTCCCAACCTATGCAAGGCATCTTCTTTATGCTTTAACACAAGATTAGAGCATTCCAAGCTCATGAAGAAGATGACCTTCATCCCCTCTTGATCTCTGGAGTTTGGAGCTGTTTTGATTGGCATATTCTAGTCCAAAACTCTAAGATGAGATCATTGTAGGAGAGAGACTCTAGGCAACCCATTCCCACTAAGTTGTAGAGCTCTCAAACCTACCCTCCTAGCACCTTGAGCTATTCAAAGGCATCACATGCAAGGTGTTTGATCAAGTGTGGCTGAGGCATTGGCGACGCAACGGCAACACGATCGAGGGAGCAAGGGAGGCTGATTGAAGCACGGGAGAGCGGAGATCAAGCAACCCAATCCTGCGCTAAACAAGGGGCTCATCTGACAAGTAGGTTGTCTCAATTGAGAGTCCATTTAGAGTTTGTTTGTCGAACTCGACCTAGGGACGTTAGCCGTTCCTTGGCCGGTTAGCCAGGCCAAAACTTAGTCTCCAAGGGGAAGTCTCCGACACGGGAGTAAACGTGCGTTGGGTTGAGAGTTAGCCTATGTCTAAAACTCCGGTTATGGTTGAGAGGTGAACCGGTAAAACCTCCGTGTAAAGGTTGAGAGGTGAACCTTATTTAAAACCTCCGATAGTGAATGCCGGTGTGCTCAAAGGGGTTGAGTACTTGAACCGGGAGTGGAGTAGACAAGTAGTCGAACCACTATACATCCTTGTGTTTGTGATTGTTCTTGAGCACATTTATATCTTAGCATTGTTAGTTTAATTGTTTAATTATGAATGCTTGATAGGAATGTATGCTAGGCACTTTTTAGGCTCATCCTCACACAAGATGTACCTTCACTAGTTGTGTAGACTTGAGCTCATTGATCCACTCTCATAAGTCTACACAAGTTGCATAGGTTAGGATCTTGATTAGTTGAATCTTTTATTTACCTATGCATGTTTTAGACTAGGATTGCTTATTGTTTAACCTTATGCTAGTCTTGTGATTGGACCCACTTTGGCTTGGAAGCCTAAGTGTTATTGCTTACTTTGTTTATTTGATAAAATATGTTAGTAGGCGAAAAGAAGTCCTAATCACCCCCCCTCTAGGTCCTTAGACATATCTCCGAGTATCTCTATAAGCAGTAAAACCGCAATTTCACCATGTACCCGGAGCTTAACCTATCCTTCCTCGATGGGAATAGAGCTGGTGCGGAGCAGGCGCAAGCCGGGTGCAAGCTGGTGGAGAACGAGCTCAAGCCGACTAGGCCAATCTCTAAACTACTAACGAACTGGCGATCCTTAAGCTTCAGCCTAAATTTCTGTGCTCCTCTATTTTTGGAGTTTGTTCATCCCTATAGGGCTTTAAACTTTTTTTGGATGATGGTTGGTGCCCCTTTTTGGGGTTTTAACAACTTTTTAAAATTTAACAACTTCTGAATTTCTTCATCTCATACTGTTAAATGTAGTTGTTGTCTTATACACTTTCATGCTTTGTGTATCATATGTAACCCCCTTCCACTATTCGCTCGCCTCAAGTGCAAGGCTGCGATGTAGTAATAATTCTCGGTAAGACCAAGGTCGATCCTTAGGGATTGTCGTAGTAATTCTAAACTACATAACTAGGATGAATTGAATTCGAATTTGTATCGATGGATAGAATTTAAGAACATGAAACTATCTACTTTAGAACTAAATCAGAGAAATGAAATACTAGAGCGCCAATGATCCACTTATAATCATTCACAATGCCAATTCAAACTATTCAGGCCAATAAGTCAATTGGAATCGGAGTTCTATGCCTATCCAATTGGAATATAGTGCAATCAAATCATCATAACATATCTAACATAGACGGATCATCCACCGATATGGTTTTCTCATAACAACTAAGGCATGGGGCATATCCAATCACACAACCCATCCTTCACAAAACAATTAAGATCACATTTATGATTCTTCCTTAAGTCTTATCACTAGATTTGATTTAGAAGCATGAATTGAACTTCCATTGAACCAAAATCAATACATAAACATCTATCGCAAATTAAATCAAAAGATAAGAACTCTTCTAATTTAGTTCTAAATAATCTCCTAGGAAACTTAGTTTATAAGATCTCTTAGCATCCAACATATTATGATGGAGCTAAGATCTCTATGACTCAAAATCCTATCAATCACACCCCATTAAGCAATCTCAGTAATCAAAACATCCCATGTAAGAGAAATCACAAGAAATAGAAGATTAACTAAAATACTAACTTTATTTCAAACTTGAACTAGAAGTGTTCTTCATTAAACAAAAAATAATTGAACTAATTCGAATTAAACATTGCAAACAACTATAAGCTTCACCTCTTAGCCCTAGCTAAGAGGTTTAGCCAACCATCAACAGGTTAAACTAAAACTCAAAGGAAAACTACTGTAAAACATAGAAAAATTGAGTTTGGAGGAGTTACAGACGCTCCACGGCGACTCTCTTCACCTCCCATGACTTCCCAAGCCTTCTATGATGATTTTAGATCCACCCTTATGTGTCCTTTTATAGCTTTAAAGCTCCACCGCCTCAGAAACTTCCAGAACAACGCAAGACTTACGCACAGTGCAAGGTTTTTTGAAGCTTCTTGAAGAAGCTGCTGATTTTTTACGAAATACAAGTGGCCGACCAGTCATGATTGGTTGGACTGGTGCTAGCACAATCCAGCGTGCTTTGGAGTGTGGGCAGCCATATGGCCGACCGGTCGAACCTCCTTTTGTTGTCTTTTCTCTCTTTCTTTCTCTCTCCTCCCTTTGCTTCTTTCTTCTTATCTTGGCCCATCTTCTATCATCATCAAATGTGTTCTAAGGTGGTCTTTAGTCATCAATTATGTGAAGTCTCTCTCATTCTTACAATCACAAAACATTCATTAGATAGGTCTTTTAAACATGCAAAACATGCATAATGAGTGATGAAATGGGGTTAGAATATGCACAATTCATGGATCAACACCCACTTCAATGCTAAGCAGCGTACTGCTTGGTCGTGGGAGTATTATATTAGTTTTGTGGACAACCCAATCTAGGATCGTCGTTGCCTCATGGGTCATTGCTCGTCCTGATTAAGGAACACTTTCTGGAGGGGCCGTTTCCGAGCTTTCCTCAACTCAATTTTGAGCTTTAATCGTAAGATGCCGTTTTTGGGCCTTAGCCCTATCAGTCGTCAATTGTGACTGTCAAATAGGAAAGAAACTTTCTTTTATTGATTTCGTGAAATCTATTTATAAGTAATTGATGCACACGTGGTGCTCTTTATAGATTGGGCATAAAGGCCCTGTAGACATGTCGATTCAATCAGGGGTAGTAGATTTTCAGGTGCTTGGCATTCCACAAATGAGGGAGAGGTTGTCCTTCCATATCTTCCAGCCAATACATGCCTAGTTAAGCTGTGCTGATGACTCTGTATGGTCCTTCCCAGCTCGAGCCTAATGCTCCCAAACTCTGCTCTTTGGTTCCTTCGGAGACCTCTCACAAGATGAGGTCTCCTACTCTGAAACTTCTCTTCTTAACCTTGGAGATGTAGTATTTTGCAACTCTTTGCTGGTAAGCGAAAACCCTGAGCTAGGATCTCTCTGACTTCCTCCAACAGATCAAGGTTAAGTCGCATCTGACCTTCGTTTTCTTTTTGCTGGAACGACTCGATTCTGTAGGATGGCATTTCGACCTCGAATGGGACCACAACCTCGGTTTTGAAAGCCAGGTCGAATGACAGTCTCGCCCATTGTCGATCGAGTTGTAGTCCGATATGCCCAGAGCACATTTGAAAGCTCATCGGCCAAGCTCCCTTGCACTGGCCCAGCTTCGTCTTGAGATGTCCCTTAATAATTTTGTACATGGCTTCGACTTTGTCATTAGATTGTGGATGATGGGAGGAGGAATGGACGTTTTATATGCTGATCTCTTCGCAGAATTCCCGGAACTTAGCATTGTTGAACTGACACCAGTTGTTAGTGACGATGGTATGAAGGATTCTGAATCTGCAGATGATCGACTTCCAGATGAAGTCTGTCATTTTCCTCTCTGTGATATTGACTAATGGCTCGGCCTTTACCCACTCGGTGAAATAATCCACAGCGATGATTGCATACTTGGTCTGTCCTTTTCCCTTAGGAAGAGATCCGATGATGTCCACTCCCCATTGGGCAAATGGTAAGGGGTCGGTCATAGGGATCATTTATTCCGGGGGGCTGATAAGGAACTTGGAAAAATCTCTGACACTTATCACATCTTTTTGTGACTCCCTGAGAGTCCTTCTGAATGGTTAACTAATAGTATCCCTGTCTAATTACTTTGTGCGCCAGTGCTCGGCTCCTAAAATGGTTTGTGTAAATGTCATGGTGTATTTCTCTAAGGACATAGTCTACTTTGTCAGGGCAAAAACACCTCAGACAAGTAAGAGACAACCCTTTCTTATAGAGTGTGTCCCCTATTATTGTATACTGAGCTGATTAGTATTAAATCCTCTGTACTTCACGCTTATCATCGAGCAGCTCTCCTTGCTGCAAATAGCAGATTATTGGATCTATATAGGTTGGCTCGACTCTTATGGGGAGAGACTCCTTCATGTCTTCTCAGATAATGCTGCCCTCAGGTAAGAACCCAATCGGGATTTTCTTCGTGAGCTAATCGTTAACTGTTAATGCAAGTTTCGCCAATGAATCTACATTCGAGTTTTTCGATATGGGATCCTTGATGATCTCGAAGTGCTCAAACTGTCCAAGGAGTTCTTAAGCTTTGGCCAAATAGGTGATCATTCTCTTTCCCTGTGCTTGATATTCGATGGCCACCTGTCCGACCACCAACTGTGAATCACTGTACACCTTCAGCCTTTAAGCTCCCAATGCTTTAGCCAGTTGGAGTCTGGCTATAAGGGCCTCGTACTCTGCTTCATTATTTAAAGATTGGAATCCGAACCTCAGAGCATACTGGACTTTTACCTCACCTGAAGAGGTCAAGATTAGACCTGCTCTATTGCCTTGGGCGTTGAAGGACCCATCAACATACAAGGACGACATTGGCCCTATCGAGCTTTCCTTCGACGAGCCCTTAGCTCCTTTTAATTTCATGAGCTGCATATCTGGTGAGTAGGTAAATTCAGCGATAAAATCTGTCACGGCCTGCACCTTGATGGCGATGCACGGGCGAAACTATATATCAAACTCACCGAACTCAATGGCCCACTTAGTGAGCCGGGCAGATGTCTCTGGCTTCTGGAGAACTTGCCGTAGAGGTTGATTCAGTCAGAACAACAATTGAATGTGCTTGAAAGTATAGCCTCAGGCGCCTGGCCGAGATGACCAGAGTCAGGGCCAGCTTCTAGATACTCGGATAACGGGTATTTACATCGAGCAGAGCATTACTGACGTAATATACCGGCCTCTAGGTACCTTCGTCACTCCTTATTAAGGTTGGGCAAATTGTTAATGTCGAGACAACCAGGTAATTAAGTAGCAGCTCTTCTCCCTGGATGGGCTTGGATAGCAGAGGTGGTGATCTAAGATATGTTTTCAGCTCCTGAAAGGCCCATTCGCATTCAACGGTCTAGGGCAGTTTCTGACTTCCCCTCAGTTGTTTAAAAAAGGGGAGGCACTTGTCCATCGCCTTAAAGATGAACTTGTTTAAAGTTGCAATCCGTTCTGTGAGGCGCTGGATCTCATTGGTTGTGCTAAGAGAGCTCATCTCAATTAGAGATTGTATTTTTTTCGAATTTGCCTCAATTCCACGCTGGTGCACCATGAAGCCGTGAAACTTCCTCGAGATGATTCTGAAGGTGCACCGGCTCGGATTGAGCTTCATCTGGTACTTCCTCAATGTGCCAAACATCTCGCGGAGGTCATCTATGTGATTTGATGGTCTGATGCTTTTGACAAGCATGTCATCAACGTAGACTTCCATCGTCCGACTTATCGAGTTAGTGAACATATGGTTGAGGAGCCTCTGGTAGGTCACCCATCCATTCTTCAGACTTAAGAGCATGACCTTGTAATAGTAGAGGCCTCAATTGGTAATGAATGTCGTCTTCTGCTTGTTAGGTCAGTGCATCTAGATCTGATTGTACCCAGAATAGGCGTCCATAAAATTGAGTAGAGCATAGCCCGTCGTCACGTCGACAAGCTGGTCGATCCGAGGAAGGGGAAACTATCCTTTGGGAGGGCTTTGTTGAGGTTGATGTAATCTACATAGACCCTTCATTTCTCATTTTCCTTTTTGACTAGCATGATGTTGGCCAGCTAGTCAAGATAGTGGACCTCTTTGTGAAACCAGCCTGGAGAAATTTGTCGACCTCCTCATTGATGGTCGTGTACCTTTCTATGTTGAATGGCCATTGCTTCTGTTGAATGGGTTTGTGATCTGGGTCCACGTTCAGATGATAAACCATCACATCCGGATCTATGCCGAGCATGTCCTGGTGGGACCAGTGTTTACAACCCCAAGTGTAGGGTCATAATGTAGTAATAATCTCGGTGAGACCGATGTTGATCCATGGGGAAGGAATTTAGGTTCAAACACTCAAAGGAAACTAGGATCTAGAACTAAACTAACCTAAAATAAACTAGAATTCTTTTAAAAATGATGAATTCAGTTTTAAAGGAAAACCAAGGAAAAATAAACACTGGAGCATCAAGGATCCACTTCTAGTTATTAACAATGTCTAATTCAATTGATTCGATTCAATAACTTAACTGAAATCGAAGTCCTATCTCTATCAGAGTAGTTAAATCACAATTCAACAATCTAACTTAGATAGAACATCCATTAATATAGTCCCCTCATTAAGAACCAAGGTATTAATCACAGGGAATCCGATTTCATGAATTATCCAGACTAAACGCTTGCAAAACATGTAAGATCTACGCTTTTGGACCTTCCTTTAATCCTGTCACTAGATTAACGTAGAACTAAATCTGAAACTTGAATCAAACCAATCAATAAATAATTATGTCTAACATAGATTCAACAAAACATATTATGAACTTTCATCAATTAGTTCTAATAGAAAATCCAATGTTTCAACTCGACAACTCGAAGCATTCACCGTATCCAGAAATCATGATGAATCTAAGGTTTTCACAACTCAAAATCGCATAAACCAATCTGATCAATCTCAGAAATTCAAAAGCATCCCATGTACATGGCAACAAGAGATCTCTGAATTTCCTAAAATTACCAACTTTATTAAAACTAAATAATGAATTGTTCATCATTAAAACTAAAACTCAAATTTAAAGAACTAGAACATCATTGATAAATTAGAAGCATTACCTCTCAACTCTAGCTGAGAGTTAACTAAGGAAAAACATAAAAACTAAGAATTAGAACTAGAAAAGAAAGAAAAACTAGAAGTAGAAGGCTAGGAAGCCTCTTAGGTGTTGAACTCCTTGCTCCTCACGTCCTTAGATGACTGTAGATGCTTGGGGATACCCTTTTATATAGAAAATTCGCCACTGACTTGAAATTTTGCAAAACTTACGAACTTATGTTGGTTTGCGATTGGTCTCAGGTGGCTTGCAATCGGTCTCAGCTTAGCTAGTGAAAGGTCGCAAGTGGCCTGTGACCAGTCGTAACTTCACTTATGTGGACCCTCGCCGATTTTCCCCGCGCTCCCACACGACGTCGTTCTCCCTTTCCCTTCGGGAGAAGAAGAAGAAGAGGTGCGTGAGTGCGAAATCGCCGTTTGTGCCACTGGCTTGCCTCGTTCTCGAGGGCTTTGTTTGGTTGTCGTATTGAGCTGGATGTGCTTAAATGAATTTATATAAGACCAGAGTCGCCACTAGCCAGTTACTTCGAATCTACAGTCGGCTAGACCCCGTAGAAACGTTAGAGAAGGGAATCCGAAGATTCCTTCCTCTAAAATGACTCCTGTTGATCTGCGGTCAGAGATTCAAGGTAAGGGATCACGGTTACAGGGTGGGAAGAGGTTAAGCACCCCACACACTGCCCGTACCGAAGTACGGTCTCTACTTCACAGAATCGATCGAATACTTGAAAGTCTAATCTAATCCTCGTATATTCTCATGGATGACATGATGCATGAATGCGGGTCTGAACAGTAAGAGTTTCTGATGGGCAGGTTCCAACAACGGGCAAGCCCAGAGCGTACGCTCGAACTGACAGGTGCTTAATATAAGACGTATGCAGTGTGCTTGAATGATCAAGGTGTTTTATGGTGAAGCATGAATGCAGGTCTGAACAGTAAGAGTTTCTGATGGGCAGGTTCCAACAACGGGCAAGCCCAGAGCATACGCTCGAACTGACAGGTGCTTAATTTAAGACATATGCAAATGTGCTTGAGTGATCAAGGTGCTTGTAGTGAAGCAGGGGGGTTGGAAGGAAAGTAAATGTTGCACTTATGCTAGATGCAAATGAGATGATGCTGGAAAATGAGTAGCTGGGTGGACGGAGGTGTCGCAAGGATTGGCTTCGAGTGGCTGGATCAAGACTTGGATGGCTTGGGAGGCTTGGACCAGTGGTCAGGCTGGGCTGGACCAGGGTTAGACTCTCCTCACTCGGGCTCTCCTTGGTGGGAAAATGGGCTAAGGGCACTCGAAAGGATGGACTCTCTCTGGACTCGAAGAGCTTCGAATGGATTCGAATTGATTGTTGAAATGAGAAGGGGAGGGGGGTATTTATAGCAGCGGACAAGGGCATTCTCGTAATTTTTTCCGGGCGGCCCGCCATGGGCCGCCCGTACGGCCGCTCCTCGGTTTCCAGCGAGTACGGCCGTTCCCTCGGGGCTGCTGTTGGACTCGCTGGTCGACTCAGTGAGTTGACTCAGCGGGTCGACTCGGTGGTTTGACTCGACGGGTTGACTCGATGGGTTGACTCGGTGTTTTGACTCGACGGGTTGACTCGACGGGTTGACTCAGCGAGTTAACTCAGCGAGTTGACTCAGTGAGTTTGACTTTTTTTGGGATTTTTTGACTGGCCTTTTTTATGGGGGGTTTTTCAGGGTGATTTTTAGGACTGGGTTGACTGGGTTCAGGCTTGAACTGGGCTATGGAATGGGGCTTACAAGGGTGAGTTTGGTTGAGTTTGGACTTGGGATTTGGGGGTATGGTCCTCCGTTCAACCAGCTATCTCTACCAACAGTGTAGCCGAAGGTGGGGTGTCTACAGATGCCCCTCTTTGGCAGAGGTTGCGTGCAACCGAATGCCAAAGCGAGTGGACACCCCACTTCTGACCCGGTCATTCATAGATCATGGTCTGAAATCTTTGCTTGCTTTTGCATCTGTGCCAGTTGATCGTTTGGAGATCGCTCACTCGCACATACCGCGAGAGTTTGGAGAAAACGTTGCGATTGTCCCTGCAGTTTGCTGCAACCTGGGTACCCAATCGCAACCCTTCCATTCCCGACCGGTACTAACATCGGAAAGGTACAGCAGAGCCTCTGCGTCGACAGTCTTACGAGGTTACTGACCCTGTGATTGATTGTATGTTTGATGTTTTCCCAAATCACTCCAGGAATACTTGTTTCGCTTGACTGTCAAAGTGGTTAGACGCCCTGCGTCCGATAGTCTTACGGGATTCTACTACGCCGACTTGGACTCAGTCAAGGTACTTCAGGCATCCACGCCTAGGTATGTGCGGGTGGGCTTTTCCACCCGATCTGCTGGTTTTGATGCTTGGTTTGCAATTCATTCTTTCCTTGATTGTGGTCTGGAATCTTTGTTGTCCTTTGTATCTGAGTCAGTTGATTGTCTGGAAATTGATAACTCGCACATACCGTGAGAGTTCGGAGAAAACGTTGCGATTGTCCCTGCAGTTTGCTGCAACCTGGGTACCCAATCGCAACCCTTCCATTCCCGATCGGTACTAACATCGGAAAGGTACAGCAGAGCCTCTGCGTCCGTTAGTCTTACGAGGATGCTGACCCTGAGACTGATTGTGTGATGTTTGATGTTTTCCCAGATCACTCCAGGAGTACTTGTTTCGCTTGACTGTCAAAGTGGTTAGACGCCCTGCGTCCGATAGTCTTACGGGATTCTACTACGCCGACTTGGACTCAGTCAAGGTACTTCAGGCATCCACGCCTAGGTATGTGCGGGTGAACTCTTTCCACCCAATCTGCTGATTTGGATACTTGGGTTACAATTCATCGTTTCCACCTGTTCAAATGGTTTCTGTGACCGAGCCTTTTGGCTTTCATCTTTTTTGTATCTTGGCATGTGGTACGACCGCACTGACACTGGAGTTCAGTTCGACCGCACTTTGAGTGCATTGGATCCGATGATCTCCGGGGAAACCGCGAGACATTGGATCTTATTTGATTTTTGCGTTGGCTCCTACCCAGAGATATGGAAGATCTCCTGGTGTGTTGGAGGCAGAACGCTCTACTGAGAAAATATTTTTGGATTTTTGAAAAGATACCCACTCTGGGGAGTGATACTCCGTGGGGTTTTTATTTGCAAATAGAAATATTTTTTGTCTTTTTGAAATGAAAATCTGGTTCGCATGTGCCTCCACTAGGGATGCCTGTGGGGTCTTTAGCTAACCGACTTTTATTTTGAAAGCAGGTAAACATGATGATTGATGCGATGGATGCTGATGCATGGAGATGCATGATGAATGCATGGCTTTGGCTCATTCTCTTTCAGTTTGATGATTTTGCTTTTGCTGGAGATGCAGAGAATTTTGAGCTTATTGCTTACAGGGTTGTACTCCCTTGGGGATTTTTCTTTTTGATACGGAGGTTTGGACAGCGGGTTGGTCAAGATCCCGACCCGTGGTCGATCAGGTCCATCGTCCCAAGATGCTGTTTCTTTGCTAATGAGAATGTACGAGGATATCATTCGACTTCAAGATGTTCTTCTGGGCATACATGTGATTGAGATGGTGTTTGGTTGCCCGTTTTGGTCAAGATTTCATTCTTACATGAAGGTACAAGATTCACTTGCAACCACCCTTCCCAAGGAGGAGTTCTTCCCAAGGAGAGGGAGAGGGAGGTCGTTTCAAGTAGGTGGAGGCTAGGACGGCCTCCCATGGGCCGCCCGCCCGGTCTCTGCCTCCTGGTCTCTTCAGGGGGCTGGGTAAAAGGGTGCCTTCCCCTTTTCTATATAACATGGGGCACCCTCCCCCCCTCAAACGTGCAATCTCTCTCTTCTCTCTCTCATACTCTTTCTTTCTTTAAGTTTCCTCTCTCTTCTTTGGTGATCCTTTGCTCTTTTCAAGTGGTGGGCCTTAGAGAAATCTTGGGACAGCAAGGTGGTTGGTGGAGCTTTGAATGGCTCCATTAATGGTAGGATGGCTGGAATTTCATATTTGAATGGGGCTTTGATTGTGGGAGAAATGGATGGCATGGATGAGATGAGGAGATGGGATATAGGTAAGGCTATGCATCCCTTGAATGTGGGCCACCTAGATGATGTGATTGATGGTGGAGATGGGGGTATGATGGACATAGATGGGCTGATCTTAGATTGCCTTTTGGTACCTGTGAAGAGAGAAAACACTTTAGCAAAAGGATTGAAGCATTAAAGTAGGAAGAGAGATACTTACCTTCTGGGAGGGATGATCGGGAGAAATGCACTCACGGAAGGTACCCCATTAGTTAATTGAAGGACGTTTATTTTGAAAGCCCTGTAAGATTTTTTTTTTTTTTTTTTTTTTGCATATATATGAATAAGAAAAAATGATTTTGTTTTTTTTGTTTTTAAATATATGCATGCAATTCATGCATGAAATGAAAATTTGTGCCAAGTGCTTGTCTGTCTATGCGTGATTCGGATTTGTGCTTTTGGATGTAAGAATCAGAATATTTGACTCAGCCTGATGTCATACTCGATTTTCTTAATTATTCTCCAAGGGTCCTCGTCCCCTTAAGATAGTGCGCAATGGTATCCTGCCCCTAAAATTTGGGCAGATCTTGAAAGAATTCTCGACTCATAGCCGCCATCCTTGCTTCCATTGAATCTTCATGTCGCTTGGATTTCTCATGTACCTGCTTTTTTTCTCTCTTTTTTTTCTTTTTCTTTTCTTAGCCATTATTACCCGCAACGCCCTTTCGGGTTTTCGCTGCGTCCGGCTTGCCCGTCATTTTTGCCCGTGGCGCCCTTTCGGGTTTTCACCACGTCCCGGGTATTTGATCTTGCCTGCCCCTTGGCAGCTATGCTGTTTTTACCCTTGGCGCCCTTTCGAGTTTTCACCAAGTCCGCTATGTGCCCACTGTTTTTACTCGGAGCGCCCTTTCGGGTTTTCACTCCGCCCTCTTTGTTTAGGCACACATCTCTTTTTTTTCCTCTTTTTTTTTTCTTTTTTTTTTTGGATAACTGCGGCGCCCAGAGGTCAGGAATCCGTCGTTGCCGGCCGATAGTAACCTTTCGGCCCTTATCTTAAGTTACAATGGCAGAGCTGTCGGCCTTAGCTACAGACCCTTCTAAGATGGATGGATGGATAGATGTGTTTCTTTTGGGTCGATTTTTTTTTTTTCTATTTCTTTCTTTCTTCTTCTTCTTCTTCTTCTTTTTTTGTGGGTTGTATGCCCCTTCTTTTTTTTCTTTTTCTTTTTTTTAACCCCCTTTTTTTTTTGCTCTATCTTTTTTTTTTCTCATCTTTTTTTTTTGGCTTTTGAACCCTTTATTTGGAACACTTATTGGTGAACGGGAAGGGATTCTCAGAGGTCTAAGCCTTGACCTCTTGACTTCAGCTCTACTAATGTAACTCTTGATAAGGTTGGATTGGCTTACCTGTGAGAGATTTTCACGTTGTCGGCGTTGATTGGCTCTGGAAGATCCTTACCCCTCAGGTTGGTGAGTCGAACAGTGCCTCCCAGAAGAACTTCTTTGATTCTTGGGGCTTGCCCCTTGAGTCTGATAGATGCAGCAGTGCTTGTTGTAAACCCGATATGAGTTGTCTTTCTTCGGCTTCATTCTTCATCAGCACTCACGTTGACGGGATTTTAAGTTGAACTCATAGGCTTGTCTTCTGATTTTAAGATTCTCGAGGAACTCCTTCGTCCTTAGATTCCGAAGGATGTCCCATTGCCAATGTTGATAGCATGTGGGAACCCTTAACAATTGATGATGTCATTCTTCATGAGAATTATCGTGCGAGATCAGAATGTTACCTCCATCCACTTTGTGCTGTAATCGACTGCCACGAGTATATGCGTATGAGCACTAGATGATGTCAAGTCGATCTTTCTGCTGATGTAGATACCTTGTACAGGGAATAGCTGGAGCGTCATCAGGTTGTAGAATTTTGAAGCACACACATGGATCCGATGTGCATGTTGCTGACACTTGAAGTGCTTTCTGACATGTTGGCAACAATATGTCTTCATCGAGCCGTGAGGTTTCTTCGATCATTCGTCAAGTCGCACACTTCAGCATGGAATGCAAGCATAGTCTTGGCAGCATCTTCTTGATAGGCTTGATGAGTTTTTGATCGATGAGTCTTCACAGGATGCAAGATTGGGAAGTCATGACTTCAAAAATTCGATCATTCTCTGCTTATTTTTCGCGGACAAGGATTCTCAATGCACACTTCCTTATGGGTCTCAGGAGATCCTTGGTTTATAATTTTGAAACTTTTTTGAGATGACATCGGCTTTTGGTTCGAACTTTCGAGGAGACCCTCTAAGTTTGGGAGTCAGCTCATCATTTTCCACATCATTGGCTCTATCCAGACCCTTGAGTTTGAAGTCCAACTCTAGATCGAAATCTTATGAGTTAACTTCATACTCAAGTGCTTTGACAGACAGACTTGACACTTTTATTGAAAAAGATTTTTTTTTTTTTACTTTCAAAGATTTTCTGGTTTTTTGGAATTTTGTGAATATCTGGATTTTTTTGAACTTTTGGACTGTGAAAATTTGGTTTTTTTTTTTTTTTTGAAATTTTGAAATATTTGATGTTTTTGGGTTTTTGAATCTTCTGATTTTTTTTTTGAAATTTTTTTTTTGTAAAGGACCCGAGCAAGACGGCGATGTGAACCAGATGTTGCTTGATTCGGCTCGGGGAGCCGAGCACTGTCGACTTTTATTGGCCATCATGGGGACTACAAACCTGTTACTGCCCTACACTCCTTCCCCTCAGGAGGCAGGGCCAGAGGGATCAGTAGGCCAACCCTCTGTGTTGTGCCCAAACGTCATGGTAGATCTGAAATTGGGCTCCGAGTCAGTGTCGGATGCGATTTCTCCTAGCTCATCCCTAGTGTATTGCAGTTCTTCGGGTTCATCTGGTTGAGGTGGGACCAGGACGGCAGTCCAGTCGATCGGGGGAAATTTCTGCCCCTTGCTTGAGTCTTCTTTGGGCAACTCTATCAGACTCAATCTGCTTGCTTGATCATCGAAGGTGGAATCCAGTCCATCATCAGGATAGATAATCCTTGCATTGATGAACTGGATTGGTGTGCAGATGCAGAGACTGCCTTCTTGATGACCCCATCTTCTTCTGATACTTCTGTGCTTTGGTTTCCTAATCCGAGTAGGCCGATACCGCAGTCTTTCCCTATCCACATTCTCTTGAACTCCCATGATTTGGGTCGAGTCTTGATATTCGAGCTGATAGTAGAAGGTTTGACGCTCGGCAGGAAGGAAGACGTAGTTTGATCCGATGGGACATGCGCGAGGGAAGTAATTTGCATTGTGATGGTATGAGACCTCCCCATTAGAGCATTGCACATCCATGGCTGGGATGGTAGGCTCTCGAATGTTGGATGCTTCTACCATGGAAAATTGTCCGGGATCAGTAATGATGGTGATTGCCCTATCTCTGAAGATGTGCTTGACCCTTTGGTGAAGATTTGAAGAGATGGCACCGATTCTGTGAAACCAGGTCCGATCGGAAAGGAGATGGAATGAAGCTGAGATGTCCAAGACCTGAAGAGTAATGGTTGATGTTTTTGGATCGATCCGAACCTGGATATCAATCTCCCCTTCGACCTCCTCGATAGTGGCCACATAATTGAAGCTGGGCCCTAATCCTGCTAGGGCATGTGGCATGCTGTCCGAGGAAGGGTCTTCTTCTTGGAGGACGATGGCTGAAGTAGAAGCCGAATAGACAGGTGCGGTGGGCAAGTTGTGCCCCTGGTTGTTTGCTTGAGAAACGGGCAGGCTTTGCCCCTGGTAAGCTGGAGTGGGCAAACTGTGCCCCTGACTGACTATTGTTGAGACGGGCAGGTTGTGCCCCTGGTTTGCTGATGCTGCGTTAGGGAGATTGTCCCCTTGGTTGACTGAGATGGGCTGAATGTGCCCATGGTTAGAAATGGGTGCGAAGATTGAATCGACTGAAGGTGCCCCTTGCATGATGATGGGCTCTGGGATCGAAATAGTTGAGGATGCCCCTTGCAGGATGAGAGGTTCGAACTCTGAACTAGAGTTGATGGCACGAATAAACTGGAGAGGAGGCTTTTCTTGGCTGGTGAAAGCTGGATAGGTAGGAGGTGCCCCTTGCATTGTGGAGACTGGATCGACTGGAGATTCCCCTTGCAGGATGAGGGGTTCTGAAACCTGACTGGTTAGGGGTGCCCCTTGCCAACCTTGATTAGGGAACTGTGAGTTCCATCTTGACTGTTGCTGTTGCTGCGGTTGTCCATGCTGAGGGAGGAATAGTGCACCTTCGGTAGAGGCGACAAGATCATCCTCTTCCATTGGATGGGAGATGGGAACACTACCATTATCGCTCTCGTATCCGGTAGGCTCACCTTCCACTATCGGTTGTACTGGAGAGACCTGCTGAGGCCACCAAGGGGAGATCATCCCAGCCCTTATTCCGGCTTCGACTTGTTCCCCAGCGCAGATGAGTTGGTTGAAGTTCGCATATGGATGTGAGACAAGGTATCCAGAGATACTTGGATTTGCTGAGTGGACGATCATGGAGATTTGCTCCTCGTCGTCGAGGGGAGTCTTCATTCTAGCCGCCATGGCCCGCCACCGTCCAACGTAAGCTGACAATGTTTTATCGCTTCTTTGCTTGAGAGCTGCGAGGTCTGCTCTCCTAGGTGCCATGTTAAGATTGTATGCGAACCTGTTGACGAAAGCATGGGAGAGCTGCTCCCAAGTCCTGATGCGATGACAGTCCAACGATGTGTACCAGTCTAGGGCATCGTCTTTTAGAGATTTTTGAAATAAGCGGATGAGTGCTCCATCATTGCCCGCCACAGCATTAAGCTCTCCACAGAAAGCTCGTAAGTGGTCTACAGGACACCCTGTCCCATCATATCTTTTAAATTTTGGTACCTGAAAGCCTTGAGGTACCATTGCATCTGGAAAGGGACAGAGGTCCCTGAACTTAGTGGATGGAAGATCCACCGCTTGCTGCTTCTGCAATTTTCTCTTCATCTCTTGCATCTGCTCTTGGAGTTGTTCGATTTCAGATGGACCAGATGAGGGAGATCTTGCCCCTTGCCATGACTGAGATGGCCCCCTTTCATAATAATTGGTGTCATTGATGCTCCTATGATTCCTGCTTGAAGGAGGTTGGGCCTGGTAATTATTCCTATTGTAAGGACTTTGTTGGACTGGAGCTGAGAAGGGAGGCTGTAAGGAAACCTGAAAATGGCTCCTGTTTACAGGGGGATACTGGAAGAAATGCCCTGAGGTCGAGGGTTGTTCTGATTGAAGGCCCCTGTTAGGAGGGTATCGAAAGTCCTGCGCCAGCCCTGATAGTTGTGGTTGAGATGAACTGGAGGCTGGAAGAGATGCTTGTTGTGGTTGTTGAACTGGACCAGCTTGATTGCTGGCTACTGAAGCCTGGGCTTGTGTGAATCGGAGAAGCATTTCCTGCATGGCCTTCATGCTTTGTTGTAGCTCTTGGATGCCAGGAATTGATATGGATTCACTCGAGTTTAACAGTGGAGAGGAAGCTTCAGGTATAGTGAATGGGAGAGCCATGTCGATTTTGTATTGGACGTGGCAGGGTGATTTGGTTTGGAGGAGTAATGGTGGGAAGTATGCACTATTTTTTTTTGGGTTTTGGGATTTTTCTATTTTTTTTGTTTTGGGTAGAATGCTATGCAGATGAGATTGTATGAGGATTAGTGACTTTCAAGTACGAGAAGGATTCTGTTTTTCAAGTTGGATCACGACTAGTGGGACTAATTTATCCCCAGCAGAGTCGCCATTCTGTGGACCCTCGCCGATTTTCCCCGCGCTCCCACACGACGTCGTTCTCCCTTTCCCTTCGGGAGAAGAAGAAGAAGAGGTGCGTGAGTGCGAAATCGCCGTTTGTGCCACTGGCTTGCCTCGTTCTCGAGGGCTTTGTTTGGTTGTCGTATTGAGCTGGATGTGCTTAAATGAATTTATATAAGACCAGAGTCGCCACTAGCCAGTTACTTCGAATCTACAGTCGGCTAGACCCCGTAGAAACGTTAGAGAAGGGAATCCGAAGATTCCTTCCTCTAAAATGACTCCTGTTGATCTGCGGTCAGAGATTCAAGGTAAGGGATCACGGTTACAGGGTGGGAAGAGGTTAAGCACCCCACACACTGCCCGTACCGAAGTACGGTCTCTACTTCACAGAATCGATCGAATACTTGAAAGTCTAATCTAATCCTCGTATATTCTCATGGATGACATGATGCATGAATGCGGGTCTGAACAGTAAGAGTTTCTGATGGGCAGGTTCCAACAACGGGCAAGCCCAGAGCGTACGCTCGAACTGACAGGTGCTTAATATAAGACATATGCAGTGTGCTTGAATGATCAAGGTGTTTTATGGTGAAGCATGAATGCAGGTCTGAACAGTAAGAGTTTCTGATGGGCAGGTTCCAACAACGGGCAAGCCCAGAGCATACGCTCGAACTGACAGGTGCTTAATTTAAGACATATGCAAATGTGCTTGAGTGATCAAGGTGCTTGTAGTGAAGCAGGGGGGTTGGAAGGAAAGTAAATGTTGCACTTATGCTAGATGCAAATGAGATGATGCTGGAAAATGAGTAGCTGGGTGGACGGAGGTGTCGCAAGGATTGGCTTCGAGTGGCTGGATCAAGACTTGGATGGCTTGGGAGGCTTGGACCAGTGGTCAGGCTGGGCTGGACCAGGGTTAGACTCTCCTCACTCGGGCTCTCCTTGGTGGGAAAATGGGCTAAGGGCACTCGAAAGGATGGACTCTCTCTGGACTCGAAGAGCTTCGAATGGATTCGAATTGATTGTTGAAATGAGAAGGGGAGGGGGGTATTTATAGCAGCGGACAAGGGCATTCTCGTAATTTTTTCCGGGCGGCCCGCCATGGGCCGCCCGTACGGCCGCTCCTCGGTTTCCAGCGAGTACGGCCGTTCCCTCGGGGCTGCTGTTGGACTCGCTGGTCGACTCAGTGAGTTGACTCAGCGGGTCGACTCGGTGGTTTGACTCGACGGGTTGACTCGATGGGTTGACTCGGTGTTTTGACTCGACGGGTTGACTCGACGGGTTGACTCAGCGAGTTAACTCAGCGAGTTGACTCAGTGAGTTTGACTTTTTTTGGGATTTTTTGACTGGCCTTTTTTATGGGGGGTTTTTCAGGGTGATTTTTAGGACTGGGTTGACTGGGTTCAGGCTTGAACTGGGCTATGGAATGGGGCTTACAAGGGTGAGTTTGGCTGAGTTTGGACTTGGGATTTGGGGGTATGGTCCTCCGTTCAACCAGCTATCTCTACCAACAGTGTAGCCGAAGGTGGGGTGTCTACAACTTATTAGAACAACAAGTTTTGCCTCAAAACAACATATTTCAAGGAATGTGACAGGTCTCACGGGGTCTGCGATAGGTCTCTAATTCTTGAAGACCTGTCTTAAATTCAGGAGACCTATCTCAAATTTTAGGAGACTTGTCTCAAATTGTTGTTTCTTCTGAAGATTCAATGTTTCTATTTTTTTCTTCAGAGGCTTGATTCTTCCCATCTTTAGCTCATTTAAACTTGATCTTCTAAGTATTCTAAGCTCTTCTAATTAGCATTCAAATCATGATATCTCTCTCTACTTCCTGCAAACACAGAAACATATATAAGTCTATAACTTTAACAGTTCAAACCATGCAAATGTGCTATGAAATTGGGGATTATAATGCACAATTCAAGACTTAACAACCAGACGAATACATCTTCGTGCTCTTTCAAAAGGTTGTCGAGCTCTTGGCGGAGCTCAGGGCTAAGCCGAGACCCAATTTGACCAGTCCTCGTCGGGTCGTCATCGACAACTGGTATGGCGAGCAAGTCCTCGGCGGGCAAGCCTCTCTCCACAAATCCTCCCTAGGGTCTAAAGAGGTGTCTCATATGATGGTGAATTCCCGGCTCTTGCCTTGGAGGGGCATTGTGTAGCATCATCGAGCTGCCTTTTAGTCGCCCCTGACAGCTCCGACTCCTCCTTCAGCTAGGAAGTTCATCATCAGATGGTAGATGGAGACCACAACTTTCAGGGCTCTCAGAAAAGGATAACCCAGAATAACATTGTAAACCGAGGGCGTGTCAACTACTGAAAAATCCACCATTATGCGGACTTGATGAGGCGCCTCCCCTGCAGTCAGTTGAAGGGTAATCCTTCCCTTTGGCATGATGTTCTCCCAGTGAACCTGATCATGGGGGTCTTCACTAGTTGAAGCCTTGCTCGGTCGATCTTCATTTTGTTGAAGTCCGAGCCCAAAGAATGCCAGCCAAGCTTCCAGTGTCGACCAACATCCGGAACATCTTCTGGTTGATGACCACCATGGTCACCACCAACAAATCATTGTGGAGATGAATAACCCCCCGGCATCCTCCTCGGTAAAAACGATCAGGCATGAGTCAACCTTGTGCGTTTTACTTGGTCGGCTTGTAAGGTTGACCAAGTGCACACCTTCGGTAGCTCATGCCTCTCGAGCATATACCTTGCGGGCATTGTTGGAGCCGCCTCGAGTGGGTCCGTTAAAGATTGTATGGATCTCCTCGAATGGTTCATTACTGATCTGGTCTACTTGAGGCTCCTGCTGAGGTGCCGACATGTGATCGTCCTGTCTTTGAACGATGTACTCTCGTAGAAAACCTTGCTGAATAAGGGTTTTGATCTGCTCATTTAGGTCGATGCAGTCGGTAGTATTGTGGTCATGATCTTTATGAAAGAGACAATATTTAGACTTTCTCCTCCTGTCAGATCAGTCTTCCGGGAAACTTAAGGATTTTGTTCTCTCGGACCACCATGAACACCTTTTCGACAGGGGTATTCAATGGCATGTAACGCTTGAATTGGTTGGATGCAGCTTTGGCTCCTCGGGGGGCACTGCCTTGGTTGGATGAGTTATAGTCATCCTTTTGTCGCTTGTGGTCGGATTCTTCTTTAGGCTCATTTCTCTTCTTCGAGGAGTCGCTGCTGGACTTATGAGAATTAACCAATTCCTCGGCATTTATGTATTTTTGAGCTCTATCTAAGAGCTCGACCATAGTAGCTGGCGGCTTGAGCCCAATTAACCAGAGGAATTTCCCCTGCTTTAATCCGGCTATCATAATGTGAAGCATTACCTACTCGGACAGACCTTAAATTTGTATAGTTTCCATGTTTAATCAAGCTAAGTAATCCTTCAGCGACTTTTTGTCTTTTTGCCTGACCCCAGCAAGGTGTGTTGAATGCTTCTACGGGCTTGTGCTCCTAATGAATTGCGTGGAAAATGCTTTGCTAAGCTGCATGAACAAATTGATGGTCGCCGGTCTTAAGTTCTGAAACCAAGTTCGAGCTGAGCCCGCCTATGTCAACGAAAAAGTTTACACATGATGGGTCCCTAGCACTGTGAACTTTCATCCAGACGCAGAATGACTCTAAATGTTCAGCAGGGTCCCCCACCCCTGTGTACTGCTTGATTTGGGGCACTTTAACCCCTCAAGGGGTTGTTCGGCCATAATATCAATGATAAATGGAGACTCCGTTTGCTCGACGAGGGCATCAATGGAGATCAGGGCCTTATTTTTACAAGCCTATTGTAGGTCATTGAGGCACTCCTTGAGCTTGTGCAACTTGGCCTCCCATAGGGTGTTATTTTCTACGACAAGCTCCAAGGCTTCGTCTCGTCGAGCCTGATTTTGGTCTTCCAATTTATGGCGTAGATCGTAAGCATCGAGCCCAGTCGCGGTTCGCACCTGGGCATTCGTAGCTCGACAAACACAGTCATCCTCATCCGGCATTTGAGTGTGCTACCGGCGAGACGGCTGGTGCCGATTAGCCTGCGAAGGTTCCTCTGCTCCTTGAAGGTCGGGTTGCTGTGGGACTCGCCCTTCTAGGGGTGTTCTAATGTAAGTCAATTGTTCGTTTATCCCTCTGACCTGCTCTTCGAGGGCGGAGATCTTGGCTTCGCGATTGCCAGACCTTGGGTTCCACTCCCTTGTGCAGAGTGCTGGAGTGATATGAGGTGTAGGAGAGGTGTCTGCAATACTCCTTTTTCATATTGATTGGGCTGGGAGGGCCCAGCCACCATGTGTGCTTTCCCTTTGTTCTTCTTTCCTCCTGCCATGATGTTTAGACAAAGAAACGAGGAAAGCGACGTAGAACTTGAAGAAGTGAGAACACGAGTTCATCAATTCCCACAGACGGCTCTAATCTGTTGTCACTAAAATCTAGACAATGGTTCTGGTGATAAGATCTCCACCGTTGGACAGTGATTTGACTATGATCTCTTGAAACTGGTGATCTGAATCTGGACAGGTCCTCTGGATCTTATAGAATACAAGGAAATTTAAAGGGGGTAGCTAGCTGGGGTCCAGTCATTAGCCCTCTGATGCTTAAGTCGGTTGGGTATGAGAGAGGTAGAGGCAAGTTTCGTAGGTGGAGATGTGCATACCTTAGCCTGTAGGAGGGTACCCTATTTATAGGGTAACCAGAGAGTAGCAGAGGACTTGTATAGTGGGTGTTATGCCCGTAATGGCTAGAGTGAATCCCAACGATAAGGATTGCACTTGTAAGCACTAGAAACGTGTCTGGTTTCTCCGAACTCATATCTAGACTTCCGTGGCCCAGGTCGGCCTGGTAGTCTTGTGAGTCGAGACTCAGCTCTCAGCTCGTCGACCATATCAGTAGAACAACCTAGTTTAGGTTGTTTTGATATATCTAAAATGACCTTCGTAAAGGTAGAACCATCACTAACTTTGTCCTCAACTCCTTCCCTCGTGGAGGTTTGTCGTTGGTTTTAGGAGTCGAGGCGGAGACCTTCCTTAATCTGAATGCGCGGAGGACTTGCCTTTGGGCCGGGCCTACTGGTCAGCGGGCTTTCCTCACAGTCCCGAGCCAGCTCGGATTTACCCACAACATGTATATTACCCATTGCTGTTCATCTGTATTTTTAGATCATTGACATTATCCGGAAAATGAAACAGATCCAGGTAGATCATACGGTAGGAAACAATGCTGATTGACCATCAATGCGCCACAAAAGTTTTGGATCAAGCCTATATTTGCTTTTTCCCTTCATCTAGGCTTATGTGACCTTATTGACAGATTGGATGGTAAATAAACACCACTAAAACATTAACATACGACGACCTAAGAAGTTTTAAATGGTAGGACCGTCAATCACCACTGTTTCTTATGGTATGGTTCACCTGATAATTGGATCTGCTTATATTTTGGGATAATACCCTAAACGGATGAACGGACTGGATACATAATAAATACATGAAGGTGGGCCCCACGGTAACCACACGGTAATGGCCGCACGGTCTTGGGTGAGGCCGGGGTCTCACCTAATCCGCTCCCATTTTTTCTGCGCCTTCAACACAGACGATCCGCACTCAAAGATTAAATGGCTAGTATATTCCAATCTGGAAGTTCTTTCCCGCATTGCCCATCCATGGCACCGGCACCGTCACTGTCCATCAGATAGACGGTCTGGATATCCTGAACTAAGGCTGGTTTCTACAAAATGGATGCATGAGGGACAACACTTTTATCTCCATGTATGAGTACCCTACAGTTCATAAGTAACCGAAAAGCATGTGCTAGCTTCCGAAAGTTAGCAAAAGTAGAAAACAATTACAGAATCATGGATTTAGTAATCACATACAGAAACTCCATGGTTAAACAGATGGGCTGTCCCACAAGCCACAGTGGTAGTTGGTGTGATTGTCGGTGGGCCGCTGCTGCCCGAGTACCGTGATGGTGGTCATGGTGCGTGACCCCCTTGTTAAAATCATTTATAGGTGGCCAGAGCGGTCGATTCCTAGCTCTACAGCAGTCTTGCTTCTTCTTCTAGTGACAGTGTGTGACCATGGCTCCTTCTATCTCAATGTTCTTTGTCACTGTCATTTTAGGTGCTTGCGCAATCGCTGCTGATCTCTCCCCAAACTACTACTCATCGACATGCCCGAAAGTCCTTGATACAGTACAGGCTGCAGTGGTAGCCGCCATTAAGAAGGAAACCCGGATGGGTGCCTCGTTGCTTCGTTTGCATTTCCATGATTGTTTTGTCAATGTAAAGCTTTGTTTAGTATCATGTTACAATTGCAGGCACTTGCACCTTGCATGTTGTGTGGTTTGGACTAATTAATTGCGTGCATGCCTTTGACACATGCATATTCTCTCTCTCTCTCTCTCTCTCTCTCTCTCTCTCTCTCTCACACACACACACACACACACACGGATGTTATGTGGATGATAACTGTTCTCACCATTGATGATCCCAGTTGGATGATCAAAATTGCTGAATAGAGGACTTTTTTTTGTCCACAATGTCCTAATGGAGTTGTGTCCCATAAGTTCTCTTGTGATTAATTAATGTTTATGTATGATGATTAGGGTTGTGATGGCTCGATACTCTTGGACGACAATTCGACTTTCACTGGTGAGAAAACTGCCAATCCTAATGTAAATTCCGTTCGTGGTTTCGATGTAGTCGACGGCATCAAATCCAAAGTAGAGAAGGTGTGCCCAGGAATAGTCTCCTGTGCTGATATTCTGGCTCTAGCTGCTCGTGACTCGGTTTTTATCGTAAGCACGATTCACCCTTTTTTTGTTTTATTTTCAGTTATTCTTTATCTAGCTTTGGCTCTTATCAGCATGACTGCTACTATTTATTCTCTGAACCGTGGTTCGTACTCATGGCATAAATGTCCAAAATCCAGACCGGCTAAACTCAACAGTCCGCTGTTGGTGTAGCTTCTCCTGAGAAGACCACGCGGATCACGACATCATAACCATCCACTCGATGGCTCCCACAATGAATGGTTGGGAAGAAAGCACGACCTGTCCAAATACAACGGCTCAGCTGTTTAGGTTGAGAAATTCCAGCAACCTGTGGAGCCCACTGATGTCCACATGACATTGTGTCCATCAGTTTTTCCTGTTAATATTAGGACATGAGCCCAAAATGAAGGCACGGACATTGAAAACTCTTTAAGTTGGCCGTGCCACAGGGATGGAGAAGCCCACTATTGAATCTTATTTTCATATGCCATCAAACTTGTTCATAAGGTGATTCCCACCAAGTTCAAGGAAAACTAATGAATTTTCTATAATTGACCAAATCTCAGAGTTAATTCAAATTTCGAATTTGTATTATTATAATTCCAACCCATTTGAAATTTGACATGGTCGTATTCTCTCTTGTTCATTCACTATGAATGTTTATAAATAATTTATCATAAAGACTAAAGATATATAGCAACTAATCCCATAATTAGTGGGATACTTTCAGCCATGCAAATTCAAATTATTTTGATTTGACCGAGAGATCCATCAATTATAAAAATTCCAATAAATATTCTAATGTCAATATGATCCAAAACTTATGTGGGCCCCAAGAAGCTTTAAATTCCAAGTTGAATCCCTTACTATTTTGTGTGGTGTGGTCTACTTCAATTTCAAATATGTCAACCTTTACATTTAGATCTCAACAGTAGTAGGCTCAACCAATGGATGGAGCTGATATAATGCATATAGCAATCGGACACAAGTTGCCTGTGTGCCTTGCGAGCAGGAAGTTCTTGTAGGAGGAGCTAGGTGGGTTCACCAGGATGTTCATGAGAAATCCATCCAATTTATCCATTTCGCTAGTTCATGTTAGGACATGAGCCCAAAACTAAGCCTATCCAAAACCAAAGTGGCCATGGGATAGAAAACAACGGTGATAAAATGGCCACCATTTAAGTGTTGGTTGGCCACTATTAGGAGAATATTTATGCTTTCAGTTATCCTAGTGGGAATAATCTTATAAACGGTTTGGATAGCATATAAACATCATGGTAGTGTTTATGCCTGATCTAATCGTGTCAGATATAGTGACTTAAATAATGCCACAGGGCATCAAGATCTCAATAAGAAACAAACAGAATATCTTTTTCGTTACACTGACGGTTAAATTTAATCAAAGTCTAAGAAGTCATTAGTAGCCCAAAAAGGGCAAGTCTAATTGGCTACGGTCATAGTACCCTTGTTACATATCTCGCTTTGACGTGGTAGAGTCAACGACATGGTGTTGAATGAAATCTGGTCACGGCTAATGATGGAATCGGCCCATGCACCATAGCATTGCATGGAAGAAATCTTTATGTCTAAATTGTTTAAGGAGATGTAAAGCTATGTAACAACAATGCCAACTTAGCCAATTTTCATGGTGCACAACCTATGTTCGAGTGGAGAATGTCAAAGATCACCAATACGTGGCATAAAAAGAACAACTCTCATCTGCATAATGGGTGCAAGACATGCACACAACCAATCATCAACCCAAGACAAATAACTAATACACTTGGCATTACATAACAAGCCACAACTGCTTACATGGCCAAACAATTATTTCCACATCAGCAAACATGAGGAGCGATTATGAAGATCTCTCTCCAACTATCATTTAAAATTTTTATAGAAAGAAATATCAAAGAGCTTCAAGCCCACGCCAACCCAACACAAAATAACTATACAGTGTAACATTGCTTATCCTAGTTTATTTTATCTTAGCATAACTTAGCTTAGATTAGTATAATTTAGTTTGTCTTTACTATTATGTGGGACCTGCTTTAGCTTAAGTGTAATGTAATCCAGTCTGTTTATCCCTTCGTCTACACCCAAGTTGTTGACTAAAGAAGACATTTTCTCTTTACATTTTAGTGTAATTCTCTTCATCTATGCCTAAGTCACTGGACCAAAGAAGATCTTAGTTTTAAGATCTTGCCATCTACACATTGGATCACTGATGATTATCTATTTTTTAAGTTTCTATCATATTTTATTAATGCAATTATGTTCCTTCTACTTTAACGTTGATCGAATCGATTAATCTCTGCTAACATGATGAGAAAAAATCATTTCAATTAGAAGGATGAACCCTCCCATTCGAAAATCGTCTGATCTCTTTTAGAGGTTGTTGAATAAATTACCAACTACTTGGTTATCATTCATAGACTTGCCCAGCATCACATACGTGTGCTAATGATTGAATTTTGAGCCAAACACATATGTGTGTAGTGCTTGATCTGATTTTATAATACAATGAGTAGAAAGTCTATTAGACTTTATTTTAATCCAAAAGACCAAGAGATGTTATATTTACAAGAAAAAAATCTTGTGAACCTCGAGCCTCAACTTACTAGCCCCTTGGAGCCTACTCCCTTCAAAGAAGGATCATCCTCCTTGAATAATACCATCGAGAGCATGACTGGTGCTTTGTACAATGTACAAGCTAGCCTGCAATAGCTTTCCAAACCTGGAAGGATCCAAACTAAACATGCACAGCTTCAGGTCAAGCAAGCAAGGATACTGAAAGCGCTCTGGTTTGCGCACACCAGCTTTTACCGGTTGGGGAAAAAGATACAAGAAAGCGGACACACGGAAATTGAACTATCTCCTCCTCTGCATGTTGTAAAGTACACTCGCTTCTTTCGTTCACTCTAGTATGAGACACGTGTGAGAGATCAGAACCGTTATTAAGGTGCTCCTAAAAGCTTAGATTCCTTATCTGGAAAAAAAAAATCAATATTCTAATCAGATTTATCGTAACTATAAAATAATAAAATCAACGGTTAAAATAATCGATTAATGATTCAAATTTTTTTATATGAGCATGGCCCACCCGATTATCATATTTTCCTGATATTAACCGTAGAAAGAAGATGTAAAAACGAGATATCAGATGGGTGCCTTTCTCATCTACGCATGTGAGGCAATGTCGCGTAAGAAGGAAGACTTTTGAAAGTGGAAGTCGCAGGTGGTGAAACACGACCCAACCCATTGTCAAATGATTCCAGATGCAAATGATAGAAATATTTGGGTGGCGGTCCAACTAGGACGCGGATTGCGTGGTGACTCGACGCCACGTAGCCCTTGCGTTGACACGTGGTGGGATTTGATTTGCTGCCCATATGCTGATATAAGAGATGGCAAAGTTGGAGAGCAGAGGTTGAGACCCCGTCCTCACCAGGAGGGACGCGTATTCCAGCAAAATGGCTTGGAAGCTAGGTGGGCCCACTGAGAAATCGACTTTGTCCATCCATTTTGTGAGATTATTTTAGAACGTAGGACCAAAACTCATTGTACATCCATGTCAACCCAAGAAACTTTGTATGGGTCAGGATGAGGTATGGATTTCAGCTTCAGACGATCTAAGGTGTTAGCGGAAATCACATTCTGGCAACTTCCACTGTCCACTATCACCTTACAATTTCTCTCCACACTTGGTAAGAGTATAGAAGATAGTGTTCCGACGCCAATCAACACTACTTCTAAACTGAGCTAGCACACGCTTGACTACTGCAAGCGTTGCTTCTTCATCTACGCCATCTTCGTCAGTAAGACCTCTTTCAGGGTAATATTCTTCTACTTCGTAATCAACACCCTGGCCATCAATACCCTCATGAGACTCGCCTATAGCTAAGGCTTTCCCACGGTTCTTTGTGAGACACTGATTGGACATGTGATTGAGATTCCCACATTCGTAGCATCTCACTTAGCTACCTCCACTAGGACCTGCACCAAGAAATCATTTGTCTTTGTCCTCCCTAGGCCTAGGCGGAATAGTCGCCTGCGCTCTAGGTTGACTACTAACGTTAGGTCTAGCTCCCTGGAAACCAAATCTAGCATTAGAGTCTCGGGACTCAAAACGTCTAATGACAGGAGCTTTCAAGTATTGTTTTAGTTCCTGCACAACTTGATATGATTCATCTAAGTCCGTTAAGGGCTGAGTCATAAGTTCACGCTGAAGATCCGCATAAAGGCTTGTCTTGAAACGCGAGAGCGTTATCAGAGAGTTTTCTTGAATATCACATCGCATCATATATTCTTCAAATTTAGCAATGTAGTCAGCGGCAGACATTGACTATCACGCCCCGAAATTCGGAACCCGAGTACAATAACCCAAAGCCCGAGTTCCATGGTGTGAATTGAAAATTCGAGCATAGATTCATTGAGATTCCATTCCACACATCACATAATTAAAATAAATCCCAAATATAAAAAAAAAAAATTCCACTAATGTCTTATTACATTGAATTTTACAAAATAAATCGACTACGGTTGGTGCCTGAGTAGTATGTAACCATTTGAATACTCTGCTCTGCATACATCCTTTTCTTCTTAAAGACCTGCAAGAACTGTGGTAATTTTGGTGAGCCAAAAGCCCAGTGAGGTCATTTCCATCACAGGTAATATTCCAGTTAATAAGAGATAAGATGTGAATCATCAACGGATAGAATTGTATAAAATATACAAGGATAAGATTATAATTGATACACTTTATGATTTATTATAAATGAAACATGATTATCATGATGTCATGTATGTTATGATACGTGTGAGAGCAATAAACGTCTAGGAACTCGCTGCCACTAAACATTAGGAACCTGTCGCAAATCAACCATGCTCACCTAACCGGTACAGCGAGGCGGCAAATCAACCATGCACGCCAGTGGGCAAATCAACCATGCACTACTGATTCAACCGAGCAAATCAACCATGCTCAATAAGTGAAACGATCAGAACTCGCTACCATTGAACATTAGGAACTTGTCGCAAATCAACCATGCTCACCTAACCGGTACAGCGAGGCGGCAAATCAACCATGCACGCCAGGAGTCAAATCAACCATGCTCTTGTTCTGTCGTAGTGTATAAATGTATATATGTCATGAGTTATGGAAGCACTCTTCAAGCATACAATGTATATCAACTCAATTCCAATCACACCATGCATGTGTTATTTTCATTCAGATAATTAATTCTTTATTTAATTTTAGTTATTGTTGATCGAGGGATTTGAGAAGATCATCGTATAAGGTTTAGTGCGTTGACACTTAGCTAAGGTTGTTCCAAGAGCTATCTATTGCATATTATTTAAACCAAAGTTGTTGTCGATCAGTAAATTTAAGAATAATGTCACATGGAATCTTGAGAATACTATGTGTATTTAGGGTTGAATGTTGATGACATCATATGTAAGAAATCCTAAATCGAATTGTCGTAGCATTCTGATACCTGCATTAAAAAGGAAAAACTTGAGAAAATTAATTCAATAAGAAAATGATAATTGGCATGAGAACTTTCAAGGATACAGAGATAGGAGATGGATGGATCCCTTACCTACGATTCCATGATACGGAGCATGCCTAAAATCCTAACTAGAGAATGAGACTTTATAAATTGAACGTAAACAGAGGGGAACACTAAAGAAAAATTAACGAAGAAAGTTACGTGAGATGAATCACTCACCTGTGGTGTTCCATAGACTCAAAACAAGCTTACTTCGAAATCTGAGTCGACTTAGCGAGTTGACTCACTGGGTCAACTCAAAACAAAGTTTCTTCTTCTTCTCCTTCTCTTTCTTCTTCTTCTTTTCTTCTTCCTTCTTTCTTCTTTCTTTCTTTCTTCTTGGCTTGGAACACACTCCAACAGTAGATTGAGGCCGACCTTCTCTCTCTCTCTCTCTCTCTAATCTCTCTCTCTCTAAGGGTTTTGGACGAAGCAGAGAGGGGTCATATATAGACCTAACGTCCGTTGGGTGCGGGAGTGCGGAAGAAGGTTTGGCTTTTGTGTTGGAGTGGGATTCGGTTTCATGAGTCTGATTGAACAAGGGCTGTTAGGATGATAGTTGGGGCCCACACGACACTGTTAACGTAGATCTCAGACGTTCATGCAAGGCGGAGATGTGGATGATGTGGATCTTGGCGTTCTTGGTTTTAAACGGTTGATTGAAGTGGGTCGTACGATCAACCGTTAGGATCAAGGTTTGAAAGGAATAAGTTTATGAGGAGTAGAAGACGGATGAACAGCTTGGATCAGCAAGGTGGGGCCCAAAAAATGGACGGTGTGAGTTGCGTGGATCGTCAGCAACAGACGCTGGCTGAAACAACAAGGAAGAAGACTTCTTCCTTTTTTCTTATATACACCTAGACTACCACTTCCATCACAAGTGGGGTCCATTTTAGGTGGATCAGGACCACCCAATCTGTTCAACAGGTCAGCAACCTATATTTAGCCGTTGATGTCAAAGATGGGATGGATCCGAATTAAGGTGGGCCACTTATGGCCTGATTTCTGATTAAGATATTTGTAAGATGATTGGAGGGCTGAAATTCGACATGTACGGTTAAATTATGTCCTAGAACTAGTGTATGAAGTTTCGTGTGAAAGTGAACGTTAGAAATTATAATACTTAAAAATGGTGGTGTAACTTAAGTTTGACTGATGGCATTTTCATAATTATTGTAAATTTGCAAGTTTTGTGAAATTTCAATACTTCTATACTATTCTAGGATTTATTTTGAGCAACTTTAATAAAGAGACCATACTAAAATTCCCTACGAATTATTTAATATTAATTTACCAATATTAAAGTTATTTAATTTATTAAATAACTAACTAAATTATAATTTAAATGATTCTAAAATCCTAGAGTGTTATAAACACGCCTGAGGAGGTTCATAGGGTTGGAAAATCAATGATTTAAGTAAATACTTGGTGACAGATAAGATGTACGGATCAGATTTATGGACAGACATATGTATAGGACAGTGTGAAGATCGTACGGCGAATTTACGTTGATCGTGTAATTCGAAATCGAAGTGGACAGTTAAATCATTCAATCTAGCAACGATAAATCCTTTTAACGGATAGTCTATTGACTTAACTAAGTACACTAAGTTTTTCAGAGGTCTGAAAAGTGTTAGAATACGTATAAAAGTGTGACGTGTGTGTATGCGTATGAACGACGTGGCCTACAATTTAAATTCTAACGTGTGAACTATAACACTCGTGTACTAAATTTTCGGGGTATTACATTGACCCTTGGCGTAAGGATTGTCATTGGTCAAGGAGCTTTTGACGGTATGAGAGAGGAATGTACTTCTCCTTCAACTTCTCTTTCATCTTATACCAATGTGTGATAGGGGCTCTACCAACTCTTTCTATCTTACGCTCAGTATTGGTCCAAAACAACTTGGCCTGGCCCACAAGTTTCATCTTTGCAAACCGTATTTGACGATTTTCTAACATGCCATACCACTCAAAGTAGTGGTCCATGTCAGCAACCTACTCAAGGAATGCCTTGGGATCCAGACGCCCATCAAAACTTTGGACCTCCACCTTCACATTCTTCATCGCATGCTCATCGGGATCATAGTGGTCTGGGTAGTCATATGCAGCTTGTGCCTCCTGCACAACACCACGACTAGCTCCACGTCCCTTACCACCATGTCCTCCACGTATGGGAACACGCTCCTCAATGATTTCTTCTACTTAAGAGTGTGTGTCTTCCCCAAGAGTGGGGTTCTCCCTTTGGCATGTCTCTAATTGCTGGACTTTATTCATGGTGGTAGTGATCTGGGTACTTAAACGGGTGAATTCATTCTTTTGTCTTGTTTCTGTTGTATTTATCTTTTGCATCAATTGAGTAAGTTGCTCAGATAACTGCTCATTGTTCATGATTGGTTGAAGTCCGAAACCTCTACCTTTCCTCGTGGGCATAAAACTAAGACTTAAACCAAACTCTACCCAACTAGACTACCAGGTGTTACGACTTACAAGATGAATGCGATGAATGCAAAACTAATATGAACTGACACAATTAAGTTAAGACAGGAAATTTTTCAAATTAGGAAACTTTCTAAAATTGAAATGTTTCTAAAATTGGAAACTTTTTAAATTTGGAACTTTCCTAAATTAGACCTAAAAATCAAAACTCTAATTTGATAACTCGATCTAGACAAAACCATGCAAGCCTATTCTCTGATACCAAATTTGATACAGGATGACCTAATTATGATGCATGTTTATAGACACAATTATTCAATGGAAATAAAAGGCAATAATAATATAAAATTCTAGCATTAATCATCATAACTGAGAAATCATAAAGGAAACATGCAATGGAGCGGCCATCATCACAACCATGGAGTATGGAATTCAATTATTACTTAGGTTGGATCCAGTGAAGGATGAGACCTCCCGATCTTGCATAGTCATACCCAATCGATCAATGAAGATCACTAGTCCGAAGAATCAGGAAGTTTCTCGGATCAGGGATTTGAGAATTTGGAGGTTTAGGGTTTAGATCGATTCTCAAGGTTTGATCGAGGAAGGATTAGCAAAACTGAAAAATAAAAAGAAGAAAATAATTACCTTGAAGAATTTAGAGAGGCACAAGAAGAAGTTAGAAGAAGAAGATCAAGGAAAGAGAAAAAGCACCATGAGAGAAGAGAAGAGAGAAGCTACAAAAGAGGTTTGTTTTTGTTGCGCAGCACGCCAACAACGCCAGTGAACCGAGATCCAATCTCCGGTCTCACCCACAAACGATAAACAGGAAGAAAATAATAGCTAGAAAAGAATCACACAAACCAACAATCCACAAGACAGAGATTTACGTGGAAAAACCACGGGTGCAAACTTCACTATGAAGAAAAACGAAGTTACAAGCAATGTACTTACCTTCTCCTATGCTCCCATGCACAGTGATGGCCCTTTTGCTAATATTCTCTCCTTTTTCTCACCTTGGACGTATAGAAGCCCTAATCCCCATGCCTAATCCCGGATTACACCCATTTATATAGTAAACCTCGCAATTAAAACACAAAATAGGAAACCCGCGTCTTAAGCCCGCGGCCGGTCGGGCGCCCGGTCACTTTGACCGTCGGGCGCCCGGCCACTACAAAACACGTCCAACGTGAATAAACAAGAAGCAGACCAATTTCGGGTGCCCGGTCACTTTGACCGTCGGGCGCCCGGCCGTTCACAAAACAGTCCAGTGGACTGATGATAGAAACATGTTGAATTTCGGGCGCCCGGTCACTTTGGCCGCCGGGCGCCCGGCTACCCTCAAAACAGGCCAGCAGCCTATGGCCCAAATTAGTGAATATCGGGCGCCCGGTCATCAGACCGTCCGGGCACCCGACCATGGTCTTGTGTGTTTTCTCCACACTCAACAATCTCCCACTTGGAGACAATCACCACCTGATCCTTCATCTTCTACATCCGAAGTGCACCACCTCCCAGTCTTCAAGCCTGAAGACCAACCAAAGCTGAACAGAGCTTCAGCTTCTCCCGTGTGACCGCCTTGGTCAACATATCTGCAGGATTCTCACTTGTATGAATCTTCTCCAAAGCAATCGATCCATCTTCCAGTAACGAACGTATGAAGTGATATCTGATGTCAATATGCTTGGTCCTCGAATGAAAGGCTGAATTCTTAGCCAAGTGTATTGCACTCTGACTGTCACTGTACAGCTTGCAATCTGCTTGCTTCTTTCCCAACTCTTCCATAAAACCTTGCATCCACACCATCTCCTTGCACGCTTCTGTAGCTGCAACATATTCTGCTTCCGTTGTACTGATGGATACTATCTTCTGTAACTGAGAGATCCAACTGACTGCAGCACTACCCAAGGTAAAGACATACCCTGTAGTGCTCCTTCTGCTGTCGATATCTCCTGCCAAATCTGAATGACGTAGCCTTGTAGCTTAATTTCCAATCCTCCATAACACAGCCCTACATCCACAGTACCTACCAGGTATCTGAGGATCCACTTCACAGCTTCCCAATGTTCCTTCCCAGGGTTGTTCATGTACCTGCTAACAAGTCCCACTGCTTGAGCAATGTCTGGCCTCGTGCTAACTATAGCATACATGAGGCTCCCTATGGCTGACGCATAAGGGACTTTAGCCATGTAGTCCCGTTCCTCCTGCGTCTTAGCTCCTTGCTCCGTAGAAAGCTTGAAGTGGTTGGCTAATGGAGTGCTAACCGGCTTAGCACCTCCCATGCTGAATCGATTAAGTACCTTGGCTATGTACTCTGCCTGTGACAAAACTAGCTTCTTGTTTTTCCTGTTACGCTTTATCCTCATGCCTAGAATTTTTTTTGCAGCTCCTAAATCCTTCATGGCAAACTCTCTAGACAGTTGTCTTTTGAGATCTGAGATGTCCTTCATGCTTGATCCGGCCACAAGCATATCATCAACATACAAAAGAAGAATGATATACGACGTATCAAACTTCTTCATGTAGCAACAGTGGTCTGCATGACATCTCCTGTACTCGTTTCCCGACATGAAACTGTCGAACTTCTTGTACCACTGCCTTGGGGCCTGCTTCAGACCATATAGACTCTTCTTCAGTCTACACACCTTATTCTCCTTTCCTGGTGACACGTATCCTGTCGGTTGATGCATATATATTTCTTCTTCAAGGTTTCCATGAAGAAAGGCTGTCTTAACATCTAGCTGCTCTAGATGTAAGTCCTCTGTAGCCACTATACTCAAGACCATGCGAATCGTAGACATCTTCACCACAGGTGAAAATATCTCTGTGAAATTGATACCTGCCTTTTGTTGGAACCCTTTCACAACCAGTCTAGCTTTGTATCGTTTCGAACCATCGTGCTCCTCCTTCAGTCTGTAAACCCACTTGTTATGAAGAGCTTTCTTGCCCTTGGGTAGAGTGACTAGCTCCCACGTACGATTAGACTCAAGAGAGTCCATCTCATCTTCCATGGCTTGCTCCCACTTAACCCGCATATCTGACCGTAACGCCTCTTCAAAACACTCTGGCTCACCATTATCTGTCAACAGTAGATAATGTAAGGAGAGTGAGTATCGGACATTGGGTCTCCTCTCCCGAGTAGACCTCCTCACAACCGGTGTCTGCGGCTCTGCCTCATCATGCTCCTGTGCATGCTCATCCTGTGGCACTGTAACACCCGTGTCCGGTAACTCTTCCAACTCTATGAATTCCTTCTCATCGGCCTTGTTCTGCTTTTGCTGCACACTGTCCTTATGCATCACCTTTTCATTGAAGACTACATCCTTGCTCCTGATGATTTTTCAGTTCTCAATATCCCAAAACCTGTAGCCAAAATCATTCTGCCCGTAGCCTATAAACTGTGCACCTCCTGGACTTCGCATCCAGCTTGTTTCTGTGCTCTACATCAATGTGAACATAAGAAGTGTAACCAAACACTCTGAGATGTGCAAGGTTCACCTCTTTCCCAGTACACGTTTCTTCTGGTAGCCCACCATCCAATGGTGCTGAGGGACTTCTATTGATGAGATATACGGCAGTATTCACAGCATTCTACCCAAAAGGTCTTGGGCAACCCTGCATGTAGCCTCATGCTCCTAGCGCGCTCTAGGATGGTCCTGTTAATGCGCTCGGCCACACCGTTCTGCTGCGGTGTCCCTGGAATCGTTTTCTGATGTTTGATTCCATTTGCTGCACAATACTCCTCAAACCTCTTATCACAATATTCTCCCCCATTATCCGATCTGAGACACTTCACAGTTTTACCGGTCTCATTTTCTACCATAACTTTTCACTTCTTAAATACATCGAATACATCTGATTTATGTTTTAAGAAGTAGACCCACAGTTTTCTACTAGCATCATCAATAAAAGAAACAAAGTAACGTGAGCCACCAAGAGATGATACCTGTGCTGGTCCCCACACATCAGTGTGTACAAGCTCCAATAGATGCGTCTTTGGAGCGCGTCCTGTCTTCTTGAAGCTAACTTTCTTTTGCTTGCCATACACGCAGTCCTCGCAGAATTCCAGATCGATTGCCTTCAACCCTGGTAGCTTCCCCTTTGACAATAGCACTTTCATCCCCTTCTCACTCATATGTCCCAACCTATGATGCCATAACTGCCTGTTCATTCCAGTTGATGCAACTGCGAGTAAACTATACGATCCGGAAGTCACATACAAAGTACCTTCCTTCTTGCCTCGAGATATAACCAAGGCACCTTTTGTGACCTTCCATGCATCACTCGTGAATGTCGTCACATATCCGGTATCGGCCAACTGCCCCACTGAGATCAAATTCCGTCTCAAACTCGGTACATGTCTGACATCCTTCAGCTTCAAGACCGTTCCGTCTTTCTGACTTAAATGAACGTCTCCTTTGCCAACAATACTGCATGGCTCATCATTACCCAGGTAGACTCTTCCAAAGTTACCTGACACATAATCATGAAGAACTTCTTTTGATGAAGTGGCATGAAACGAAGCACCTGAGTCTATAACCCAAGACTCATTACGCGCATCAAGAGACAAGATCAACGCCTCTATGTCACTCTCCTCAGGTAGATTCACTGAATCCTTCCCACCTTGAGAGCTTCCTTCTTGTTTCTTAAGCGCTCTACAATCACGCTTCATGTGCCCCTTCTTCCCGCAATGCCAACACCCGTCCTTGTCTTTCGGTCCCTTGGACTTATTCCTCGACTTAGAACGCCCGTGTTTATTGCCACCTTTGTTTAAAGATCTTCCTCTTCCTTCAACGTTTAGAGCATTTCCTGAATCCCCTGAAGTTCCTGATGCCTTCCTTCTAGATTCTTCGCTTAGAATTAGACCGGCCACATCATCGAATTTCAATTTCGTAGATCCTGAAGAATTGCTCACGGCAATCACCAAACCATCCCAACTGTCTGGCAAACTTGATAAGATCAATAGGGCCCTGACCTCGTCATCAAAAGTGATGTCAACGGATTCCAATTGGCTCGTGACTGTATTGACCTTGTTTAGATGTTCAGTCACGCCCCCACCATCTGACATCTTCATGTTGAAAAGCCGTTTCATAAGATGAACCTTGTTGGACGCCGAGGGTTTCTCATACATCGTAGCCAAAGCCTGCATTAATTCTTTTGTGGTCTTTACTTTGGATATGTTGAAGGCGACGCTCTTAGACAAAGAGAGTCGGATCAGTTCCTAAAGCCTTCCGATCCATTAAAGCCCATTCATCATCTGTCATCTTCTCTGGTTTCTTCTCTTTTCCTTCTAGAGGAATGTAGAGGTCCTTTTGATACAGATAATCCTCCATCTGCATCTTCCAGAAGGCAAAGTTTGAACCATCAAACTTCTCAATTCTAGTTTTTCCATCTTCCGCCATCGTTCCCAGTTGAACTAAACTAATAGCTCTGATACCAGTTGTTGCGCAGCACGCCAACAACGCCGGTGAACCGAGATCCAATCTCCGGTCTCACCTACAAACGATAAACAGGAAGAAAATAATAGCTAGAAAAGAATCACACAAACTAATAATCCACAAGACAGAGATTTACGTGGAAAAACCCCAACAAGGGTAAAAAACCACAGGTGCAAACTTCACGATGAAGAAAAAGCGAAGTTACAAGCAATGTACTTACCTTCTCATATGCTCCCATGCACAGAGATGGCCATTTTGCTAATCTTCTCTTCTTTTTCTCACCTTGGACGTATAGAAGCCCTAATCCCCATGCCTAATCCTGGTTTACACCCCTTTATATAGTAAACCCTGCAATTAGAACACAAAATAGGAAACCCGCGTCTTAAGCCTGTGGCCGGTCGGGCGCCCGGTCACTTTGATCGTCGGGCACCCGGCCGTTCACAAAACAGTCCAGTGGACTGATGATACAAATAGGTTGAATTTAGGGCGCCTGGTCACTTTGACCGCCGAGCGCCCAGCTACCCTCAAAACAGGCCAGCAGCCTATGGCCCAAATTAGTGAATATCAGGGCGCCCGGTCATCAGACCGTCAGGGCGCCCGACCATGGTCTGGTGTGTTTTCTCCACACTCAACAGTTTTTTCATTAATAATCAACTAATCTCGTTTTTAGGACTTAGCCCACTTAAATAAGCAATAAGAAAACTTAAAAGTATCAAAATACCCTTAAAAATCAAGTAAAAACAAACAAATAAATAAATAAATAAAACAGTTCATGCGGGGGTCGGGCGTCCGGTGACCAATTTGGTCGGGCGCCTGGCCAGGACCAAAAACGTCCAGCAATAAAATCTTAAAAATCTTGAAATTTCGGGCGCCTAGTGACAAATTTGGCCGGGCACCCGGCCACCTTCAGTCAGGCATTCTTCCATTCCTTCAGTCGGGTCTTCTTCCATCCTACACACGTGTCTTCTATGTGCCAAATCATGTACGTAGGGTCTTCAATGCTCCTCAATCATCGCCTAACCACAAGGAAGGTGTTTGTGGTGGGCACTTTCTTCGTTGGTAAACTTAAAACGATCTTGTGTCCGCATCACTATCCTAAGTGGAGTTTACACACTCAATCATGTGACCCCCCCATCCTAAGTGGAGTTCACACACTCAATCATGTGACTCTCATTACTGCCATTGATTATTTATATCATTGCAAGATAAGAAGAATAATAAGTACGAGGGAGATTTAGAGAAGGGTACGGATAAGAGTTGGAGAGGGAGAGGAAGCTTGCATTTGGAGGGAAAGGAAGAGTTATAAAAGGAGAAAGGAGATTTTCTTCCATAAGTCATTCCTCGTCAAGACCCTCTCCATCCTAAATTACTTATCTATAAGCATGCACTTGAGGAGAAATTTGAGTGAAGGGTGTATACCATTTAGGGACACATGAATCAATGATCAAGGCCATTTATCATGAAGTCCACCAACTTAGAGAATGTTTTTGCATTATTGGATCGGCATGGCTCAAGGTTTGTAGTTAACTCCACTTCTAGTTCATGATTTTCTAATTGACAACATTGTGTGTGTGTGTGTGTGTGTGTGTGTGTGTTTCATAACCCTAGCTAAGGAATCATGATAATCAATTAGATTCCAAAAAGGATTACATATGATATCAACAACAGGTTCCGAGACTGTGAATATATGATAGCAGGTCCTGTCCATTTATCTGTTGTATGTACGAGGACAACACATAATATAATTAAATCATCAGCGTCATGGACGGTCTGATCCGACCCAGCCGATGGCTGATGGGCAACATCTAGTCCATTCATATGATCAAAGCATCATCTGGGTGAAATCTGATTTATCCATCAGACGGACATTACCTAAGGCTGGTTATAATTAGTCTTCTCTTCGTAGACATCAAAGGTGATTGCATCCGAGTGGTCCATCTGATAGACGGGTAACAGTCAGATCTGATCGGTCATTGCAAGGCCATAAACCGTCAGATCTGACCGTCCATTGCATGAGCGTTAACCCTCAGATGTGGACTGTTCATTTCATGGGCATTAACTATCAGATCTGGCTGTCCATTGCATGAGCGTTAACACTCAGATGTGGACTGTCCATTGCATGAGCATTAACTGTCAGATCTGACCGTCCATTTTACAAGCGTTAACCGTGAGATCTGGACTGTCCATTCATGGGCATTAGTTGTCAGAATTGACTGTCCATTTTACGACCACTAACCATTAGATATGGTCTGTCCATTCATGGGCACTAATAATCAGATCTATACCATCCGTTCATGGAAAATGACTTAGGATATAGACAATCCATTTTGTGGACATTGACCAGGTGATCTGGATTGTAGTCGTAATTAATTGATCATTAAATCCGAGTAGCCTATTTTAGGGACATAATGTTCGTCATATCTAAACTGCTCAAATGACGTTGGATGCAATGAAGGACACATATGAACCATCCACATTCTTGATTAGCTTTTAGTAAGGTCACAGACCTGTGGGAAGGAAAACATAAACATCAGCTTCATCCAAACCCCAAATTCAACGTTGGGTGTTAATTAATCCCCACTTTTGGTGGTCCACCTGAGCATTGGAACTGCCTCGTGCCCTAAAATGATATGGAAAAATGGATGGACGGTGTGGATAAAAACCATACATCACGATGGCTCCTCATAGCCCCTCTCCGTTCCTAGCTAATTACGGGTACGGGTAGTACCCAATCCACGTACTTAGAAAACGGCGCATGCGTGTGTGTGTGTGTGTGTGTGTGAGAGAGAGAGAGAGAGAGAGAGAGAGAGATATTCAAATAAAATCAAACTAAAATAATTAAAATTTCTATAAGCATCGACTCAATGTTCATGGATCATCAGAATGCATGACAACTTGCACTATGATAGTTCGCTACGGGAAATTCCAAAGGTTTGGATCTTGTCCGTTCCCTTCTACCTTGATGTTTTCATTTGAGACGAGCGAGTGCACTTTAGCCAGAACAAGTAAGCGAGATCAAAGCAGCTCAACTGTGGATACCCTGAGCCAAATTAAGCTGTTCGTTGAATAGGATACACAACTTCTCTTCGCGCGGTTCGTTTCTTTTCTTACACATGTGGCCCATTTGATTATCAGATTAAGTTTTATTTTTGAGTCGTGACTGACGCCTTATGTGACAAGCAACATGAGTGGCATGGATCTTGCACATATGTGTACTCACTTTTACTCATTATCTTGTGCTTTTGTTTTCATCTTATTTTTCATCTCTGAATGGATTGGATTTGCATTTTCAGTTGGGTGGGCCATCATGGGAGGTGCCTTTAGGAAGAAGAGATTCAACCACTGCCAATAGAACTACTGCCAATACTAATATCCCACCACCCACTTCAAATCTAAGCACACTTATAACCAGCTTTTCAAATCAGGGGCTCTCCGTGAAGGACCTAGTGGCTCTTTCAGGTTAGTTGATTCCACTTCTCCATTTTTATTTTTATTTAAGGGTTTCAAAGGATGGGCTGGGTCGGGCTTTCTATTGTCGAGCCCAGAGAGTTTAATTCCCAAACCTGATGTTGAGGGCCCCACCCAGCCAACGGGTTCAGAAAGTTGGCACTATGCATGGCCCATAGCAACCATAAAAGGGCATCAGCACCTGCTCAGGCTGGGCTTCTATAGATACTCCTCTCATATATGGGCCCTGGCAACCATAAAAGGGCAAGACCATTTACTTTTTGGGTCTCTGATAGTTTTCTTTTTTCTTTTTCTTTTTTTTTTTTTTTTTTTTTTTTTTTTTTTTTTTTTAACACATGCTCTCACACCCTCACACATGACACTCACACTACAGTAGCTTTTTTAAACCACAATAAGTATAAAAACCCATGACCTCGTATTGAAACTCTTTTGAGTCTACAACTAAGGTATGAGTAAGGACCCAATTTTGTCAACCTAATGCCCAAGCACGGCCCATTTACTTTTTGGGTAACTGATAGTCTGGTCCAAGCATCACCTGTTCTACGGAAGATAGACCCATGCCTCTCTATAGTGGTTAAGACCTTGGATCCCAAGGAGCTATCCTCACCGCAAGGAGGTCATGAAGACTGGAGCTATCCTCACCGCAAGGAGGTCATGAAGACCTTGGATCCCAAGGAGCTATCCTCACTGACGCAGGAAGGGCGTGATTAGGTTAATCACCCTCTACCTAATCGGATAAATACCTTGAGTCCACAAGGCCTCTGAGAATCCTCTACTAGACTTCCTTGAATCCATGAGGGAAAGTAAGAAAAACAGGAAATAAATCCAAATAAATTCACAATAATAGATTAAATGAAAATTAATGTGACTACAAGGCTTTAAATAAGAAATTAAACTCTAGGTAGAAGTTTCAAACTTCAAATCAAACTAAAACACCTTAAAAACGTAACTTACTATAAATAGTAAACTTACTATTTATTAAAGTTTCTCAACCTACTAGAACTTATGATTTTTGGCCAAAAATAGAAAGTTTTCAAACAGGTCCAATCATGTTGTTCTACTAATTATTCTAAGCCCTTTTCATGTTGGGCACAAACTCTAAAACCCTGCGGATCAAAAGTTATGATCAAATTAAAACTAACTATAAATAGTAAAATTGAAATAAAACTACCCTAATGACCATCAATCTAGTCGAATCTCGCGATTCTGGCATAGCGGGGTTGGGTGGCTAAAGTAGCTCGAGCTACCCCCAAAATCATATATTATACGCTGTGAAACTCATCCCGAATCGTGAAATACGACCATTTTACGATCCTAATGGTGTTGATCGCTTCCAACCCCGACCGATCTTCTTTTGGTCCATCTGGTCCATGTAATAGTCAGTGACCCGCTCCACATCACTCACCCACTCGTAACACTAATTATAAGAGTTGCATTAATGCATACCAGCCACTTCCTTATAAATAGGAATCTAATCATGATTCAAGTAAGAGTAGGGATTTCAGTGGACCAGGTTTCAGATGGGCCCTACTAAAAGATGAGCGTAGCCCATTATGTTGTGATCAACAAGCAGGCTTAAGGTTCAGGCCCAAACCTGTACTATGCAAGTAATACCTGGGCGTGGCCTTGGAGGACTGAACCTAAGCCCGAGCAGGGCCCATTATCTAAAGGCCCTGATTTAAGGGCAGGCGAGGCCCAATTCAGGCCCATCCTGAAGGGCTTAACAGTCCTACTCATTTTTTGACATAGCATTCATCTGTTGGCAGGATCACATACAATCGGGCTAGCACGGTGCACATCGTTCCGGTCCCGAATCTACAATGACTCAAACATCGATGCCACCTTCGCAGCAAAGTTGAAAAGCAAGTGCCCGATGGTTGGGCAAAACGACACACTGGCCCGCCTCGACGTGGCAACGCCTAAGGTTTTCGACAATTGCTATTTTCGCAATCTGCTGAGTGAAAAGGGGCTTTTACACTCGGATCAGGAGCTCACGAAGGGAAGCACAACGAGCTCACGTGTGAACAAGTATGTGAGTGAACCCTCAGCCTTTTTCAAAGACTTTGCAAACTCAATGGTCAAGATGGGGAACATCAATCCTCTCACTGGGAACGAAGGACAGATCAGACTCAATTGTAGAAAGGTCAATTAAGATTTGCCACCATTCCACACAATATATATATATATATATATATATATATATATATATATATATATATATATATATATATATATATATATTTCTGAGGTAATTATCAAGCACTTAATCCCGTATCCATGTTGAACACATGTAGGAGATCAGGATCGCTCATCAGTTGGGTCCTACCATGGACATGGCCCATTGAAATTTGACCATTTGTTCGACTTATTCTCTTATAAGCTGCCCCAATCGTAATCCTGAAGGCTATGTGGTTTTCAGGGTACAATCCATCCATGGTAAGGACCAATAGATGATCTGTCCTGATATATTACGTGTTTGCCATGAGCATGGTAACTGAGTGCTTGATAAGAACCGTGGAAATTTGTGTATGTCAGTCGTCGATCGGTACTCTTGATAATAAACATTTAGAAATGGATGTACGCAGAAAAAGCGTGTGTGCTCACAGTATTCAACATCGTTCAAGGATCGTTGGTGGAATCCTTACATGATTCGAAATGGGACATGAGAATCTCATCCCGAAATGTTTTGGGATTCCCGCCCAAGCTCTGTTGATGGTGATGGTGATGGTTAGGGGGCTTTATGCATACCCATGCATAAAGTTTTATCATACATTGTGAGAATTATGCATGTGGTGTTCATGTGTTCCACGTTTAAAGAGTGATGATTTTGCCAGGTGTGGAGTTTATTGTAAACTGTTGAGGGAGTATTTGGGTACATGGAAATATTGAATTTTATAAATTTATCACTCCATTCATTTGTGGCTTCATACAAGTTGTAAGTTAATGATTTAGCATTTTTTTTTCTTTTTTAATTTTCTCATGTCATATTGAAAATTTTCAAGCTTTACTGTTTGGTTATTCTCATCAAGTTTTATATTTGAAAAGAAGCTTAGCCCTTAAAACTGAGTTCATTTAATTTTAGCTAAACAACAATTATATAACAGAGATGTAGGTCTCTAATACATAATGATTGCATGTTTACGTTTAATTATGTATTAGAGATCAAGATTCTCTGATACATAATTATGGTTAACTAAATTGAGATGGACTCAAATTTAGTATAGGGCATTACATTTATTTTTCAAGTAATTTAAAATCGTTAAAGGTTAGACGATCCAAACCATCCAATCAATGGTCAATAAAATTGAAGGTCCAAATAAAACATATGATATATAAAAGACTATTCACCAATATGAGCCATCCATTATACGTTTTCACTGATGACATTTAGCGATTTGATCCATGGCTACAAAAATGGATGGTCCATGTATATATATCATGCATATTATAATAGAGAAGTTTAATAGTTGATCTAAACCATCTATCATGAGTGGTTTTCAAAATATCCAACACTTCCTTTTCCGTTTCACGTGTACAAATACATTTAAATTTATCGGAAGAAACCGCATAGTAAATCGCATTGAGAGCTTTGGCATCATAGGCATATCGAGCTTTCTTATCAACACTCCATTTGAATTTATCTTTGGGAATGTTAATGGATACACCATCTACCACAAGTTATTCTATGGGCATATACCATCCTTATTCTACAATGGTCCAAATCATAGGATCAATAGATCTCTGGAAAAAAAAAAAAAAAAAAAAACCCTCATCCAAGCCTTCCAATAAGCATAGTTAGGCCCATAAAAAAAGGCGGTTGTGAGATGACACTCCCCTCATGAGTAATCATGATTCTAAAGCTCCTATGGATCTTAGTTTAAACTATTAAGTCTTTAAAGAACAATTCACTCTGATACCAATTGAAATTACATCAGTTGTCTAACATAACACCATGCTATGCAGAAGCTTATGAAGCTTAGAATTATGACTAGGTCCTAGAGAAATGGGGAGGGGGGGAATAAGACCACTTAAAATTTATTTACCAATTAATGCAATTAAGTGAATCCAAGAGCATATATTATAGTAGATACAACTATATGAGCAACTAGTCTATGTGGGTGAGATGTGAAATATCTAGTGTGTGCAACCAATTAAACACCTAGCATACATTCTATCCATGCATTCATATACATCTACCAATTCAACTTATAAGCAAAATAGAATCGCATACATAAATAAACAATCGTAAACATAAGAATATAGTGTGGTTCAACTTAATCCTATTCAACTCCCTGCAGATGCACTCAAACTCAAGTGAATTAGATTTTACTATCTCAATGGTTTTTAATAGGTTCACCCACAAACCTTTACAATGGTTTTACTAAGTTCACCAAAAATTTACACGTACACACCTGTGTCGATGGATAACGCAGGGAAGGACGTGATGAGGATGATCGCCGTCTTCCTCAAAGGATTAAATACATGGAACCCATGAGACGTTCTTGAATCCACAAGAGAATTCTCAAATCTACGAGAGAAAAGTGGTTAAAACTAAAATTTTATTAAAAGTAAGTATGAGAATAATCATGAAAAATGAATTTAACAACATTATATATCCTTAAACAAATACTAATTCATACTTATTAAAATTAGTACGTTTCTCGAAATAAAAAGTTACTAAAAATAGTGAACTCCTAACTAAAGACTATTATTACGTAGTATTTTTAGAACTCATTATTAAGTGAAAGTATAAGGTTCTAAGTAAACAAAACTCTAAAAATAAGGAAATACTACAAAAATCACAATTCCTAAAAATAGTAATTCTTCCTAAAATATCATTTTTTATCTATAAATGCGCATTTGCTTTCGAAATGGACTAACGTGACCCATGTAGTGGGTCTATTGGCCCCAGATGGCCTGTTCTAGTCTAAATCCATAAGTTGTGTGTCCTGTAACGATACTCGAATCAAAAGTTTTGATTAATTTACGGTTCACCTTCTTTTGGCTTATCCATGTGAAGAATGCATCTATGCCACGTCCTACATCAATGAACCATCTTGTGAACGCTCGCCGGTCCACGTTTCTCTTTTTGAAGGCTCGAATCATCGCTGTCATAGGCTCACCTCTTTCTCGAGGGCTTTTCTTTGTGTTGTTGGGTTTCAGTTGATATGTTTGGATAGGTTTATATAAGATTGGAATCGCCACTAGTCAGTTATTGAATCTATAGTTGACTAGACCCTGTAGAAACATTTAGAGAAGGGAATCCAAAAATTCATTCCTCTAAAATGACTCTTTTTTATCTGCGGTCAGAGATTCGAGGTTAGGGATCACGGTTACAAAGTGGGAAGGTGTTAAGTACCCACTCTGCACGTACAAAAGTACGGTCTCTACTTCACATAATCTAACTAGTATTTGAAAGTCTGAATCAATCCTCGTACATTCTCATGAATGATATAATGCATGAATATGGATCTGACCAGTAAGAGTTTCTGATGGGCAGGTTTCGATTAAATCAGCAAGCCGCAAAGTATACGCTCGAATTGACATATGCTATGCTGGATGTATGATAGTGTGTTTGACCGGTCAGAGTTTCTAATGGGCAAGTTCCGGTCAAGCTGGCGAACCGCAGAACAGACGCTAAGACATGATCAAGTGCTTGTAGTGGAATGATAAGCAGGGGGGTTGGAAGAATAATAAATGTTGCACTATGCTATATGCGAATGAAATGATGCTAGTATAAGAGTAACTAGATGGACGGAGGTATCGCAAGGATTAGCTCGAGCGGCTAGGATCAAGACTTGGGTAGCTTGAGAGGCTTGGAGTAGGGTCAGGCTGGGCTAGACCAAGGCTAGACTCTTCACTCACTCGGCTCTCCTTAGTGGAGGAATGGGCTAAAGGGGGTGGAGATGAGTCGTTTCTCACAGAGGAGTCAGAGCTGATGGATCTTTCTGGATTTTATAGGATGATGAAAGTGAAGGGGAGACGAGGTATTAATAACTGCGAGAAGTGGCAGATCTTGTAAATAAGGGCACGCTTAACTTCAACTTCGGACAGCTGAAGCTCCAAACTTGAAAAAAAAAAACTCTAGGTTCGAAGTACTTTTCTGTTCGAACCTGCTCCGAACCTGAGGCTTGCGATTAGGCTTGGGTTTGGGGTTTGACTGGGTGCAAGGGTTGACTGACTCGATGGGCTGACTTAGTGAGTTGACTCACTGAGTTGACCTACTAGGGAATATTGGACTGATTTTTCCTACTGGGGGTTTTTTAGGCTGATGTTATGGGGTAAGTTGACTAGGTTTAGGCTTGACTTGGGCTATGGATTGAGATTTGTATGGGTGAGTTGACTGGGTTTGGATAGATAGATCGGCTAGGTTTAAACCTAAGGTTTGGGGGTATGGACCTTCATCCATTTAACCATCTCAACCAATTTTGTAGCCAAAGGTGGGGTGTCTACAGATGCCCTCTTTGGTAAAGGTTGTGTACAATCGAATGCCAAAGCAAGTGGACATCCCGCTTTTGACCCAATCATTCATAGATCGTGGTTTGTAATCTTTACTTGCCTTTGTATCTAAGTCAGCTGATTGTCTGGAAGTAGATAACTCGTACATACCACGAGAGTTTGGAGAAATCGTTGCGATTGTCCCTGCACTAGTTGCAATCTGGGTACCCAATTGCAACCTTTCCATTCCTGATCAGTACTAACATCGGAAAGGTACAGTAGAGCCCCTGCGTCTGCGTGGCCTTACGAGGTTACTGACCCTGAAATTGATTGTTCGTTGCTTTCTCAGATTACCCAGGAGTACTTGTTTTGCTTGACTATCAAAGTGGTTAGCTGCCCTGCGTCTGCGCGGCCTTATGGGAGATCCATTATGCCAACTTGGACTCAATCAAGGTACTTCAAGCATCCATGCTTGCGTATGTGCGGGTGAATTCTTTCCACCCAATCTTCTGGTTTTGATACTTAGGTTACAATCCATTGTTTCCACCATTCAAATGGTTTCTTTGACTGAGCCTTTTGGCTTTCATCTTTTTCATATCTTGACATTTGTACGACCACCTTGATATTGAAGTTCAGGCCAACCATACGTTGGGTGCATTGGATCCGATGGTCTCCGAGGAAACCGCGAGACATCGGATCTTATTTGATTTTACGCCGGCTCCCACTTAAAGATATTGAAGATCTCTTAGTGCCTCGGAGGCTGAACGCTCTACTAGGAAAATATTTTTGAATTTTGAAAAGACTCACTCTAGGGAGTGATACTCCGTGGGGTTTTTATTTGCAAAGAGGAATATTTTTTACTTTTTGAAAAGGAAATTTGGCTTGCGCGTGCCTCTACTGGGGATGCATGTGGGGTCTTTAGCTAACTGATTTTACTGAAAGCAGTTAAATATGATGATTGATGCGATGGATGCTGATGCATATGGATGCATATTTGATGGTGGGTGCACAGTTTGGCTCATGCTCTTCTCGTCCAATGATTGTAATCGGGATTGCTTTTATTGGGGATGTGGAGAACTCGAGCTTATTGCTTTTAGGGTTTTGCTTTCCTGAAGATTTTGTTCTTAATGCGGATGTTCGGTCAGCGGGTTAGTCGAGATCCTGACCCGTGGTCGATCAAGTCTATCGTCCCAAAATGCTGTTGCATTTCTACTGGGAGTGGATGAAGGATGTACTTTAGGTTGCAAACTTGAGATGCTCCTCTGAGGAAATGTGTGTGATTAAGATGGTTTTTTGTCACCAATTTTTTGTCAAGATTTCAATTTGCGGGCGATCGGATTCGTCATCCCAAGACTGGCGAAGTAGATGAGTGGAGTTTGAGACTCTTGAAGTGCTTTACTGCGGATAGTGACAATTTTTTTTATTTTTTGAAAAATATTCAGCCCAAATTGTGACCTAAACGGTCGGGATTGAGATTGGCTTTATTGAAAGCAAGGGAAATATCTTTTAAGAATTTTGCAAATATTTGATCCGAGTGGTTAGGATAGAGATCGGTTTTATTGAAAGCAAGGAAAATATTTTTGTGATTTTTGAAAGACGATTTTGAAATGTGTGTATTTTGTTGGATTTTCAAAATATAGGGAAAGGTATGGAATTTTCATCCACTTCCAGCTTCTACTGCTGATAAGACACTAGATCTATTGTACTGCTAAAATCGCAAAAAAAACGACGGACCAAATCCGTCGGTAAATTACGCTCTATAAATAATAACGCAAAACTAAAAAAGCCACATTGGTGGTTCTAAAAAATAACGACGTATTAGGTCCGCCGGTAATTGTAAGAAAACGACAAACAATTATCAAGTTCCATTGGACCAAATCCGTCGTTTTATTATTTGATTTCATGCATTTCGAATTTCATGCACCTGATATCATCAAAAGGCATTCCTATCAAAACAATAAAATAGAAACTAAATGCATCAATTCAAACTAAACCAATTAAATGAAACCGTGTTTTAGTCACATCCGACATTTCTTAGTTAGCAGTAAACTAATTCATTACTACTTAAAAAGGGCTATATAAAGAAAAAGTGATTGTTGTATATAAAATCTGTAGTTGCATGAGGCTCATAAGATAAGATGATTTATATCCTTATCATATAACCAAGGAATTTTGTTTTTAAGCTCACATGAGGTGAAACTGGGGCCCTTGACATTGTGGCCTACACATTGTAACTAATTAGGCATGATGGGAGGTCAACATGCATTTTAACCATTTTTATATCAAGGTTCTGTAGTTCATACCTTGACAACATCCATGAGTGCATTAACTGGTTCGTGCTCATGAGCCCATGCCTTCTTGAAGTGTTGTAGTGATCCTTGCAGGAGCTAACAACGAATCCCTATGAAGGATAGAAATGCATATGAATTGAATTGTTACTAAAATAAGAAAGTTGTTACTACAATAAGAAAGTGCAACAGAATAGAAAAACCCAGTCACAGCTTTGAGAAGCAAGTGATTTGCTTCTCAGATTTTTACTACCTTCCACAAGCTAAATCTTCTTGTGGGTCTCTTCAAATGGAGCTTTTGTCTGCAACAAATATCAAATGTAATCTCTTACTTTAATGTGGCTTCATGATAGAAGAGAATGTGATACAAGAATGCCAAAGAGAAGCCATATAATAAGGTGCCAATAGACCTGATACCTGTTTTCACATCTCAAGAGCAATGACTTCTGCTATACTAGTTCTAGTCTGCAAGCACAAAAGTATTTACTTCAGTTTTGGCAGCTTGAGCAGAAAAATAACATGATGGGATGGGTTACCAAGACACGGTCACGATCCATCAGACCAAACCACAACATACCAATATGTTGGTAAGTCAGACCTTCAGGTAGAAGATAATGGCATACAAAAAACCAATATGTTGGGAAGTCAGACCTCAGGTAGAAGACCTAAACAAGTCAGTTCCTAAAGGATTTTTTTTTTTTTTTTTTTGAAGAGCTAATGATGGTTGTTAGTTAAACCAAAATTTAAGGAGAAGTGACCAGTTCTTACAGCAGAAATAGTTACAATAAATGGCTTCCTATGCAGAAGGTTCAGATTCCTGCACAAAAGTCAAAAATCAATTTGATTAATTTGATAGATGACTAAGAAGAGAATGAATATGCTGGAGTTGAAAAGTAACCAATATAATAAATTACATATTAAATATGAAGCAGCGTGGTGGGCCGAAGCATGGAAGATAACATGGAGGTTACTTTGAAAAAGACCCTGAGCCCTGAGAATGAATATTGCAGATCCAACCCTTACCTGCTCGACATAGGTCTATAGTAACTAGAACCTAATTTCAAAATTTGAAACAAAAGTTGAGTCAAAAGCTTAGACGACCACTTCAGAAATTTAAACAAAGTTTAGAGCTGTCATTAACCCAAAATAGAATTTATAGTTTATGATCGTAAAAAATGTTAACATACCAATTCCTATTCGGAATCTAGATGCACAACTCTCTTCCCTTCACCGGATAATACCTAAGATTTTGGACACCTATATGAGCCACAAGCAATTCATGAAACTAATGTATAAAGTGGACACCTATATGGACATCATTATCAAAAACCTTCAAATTCACTTGTGGCTCACTCAAGATTTAAATCTACCTTATTTTGAATTGAGGTCACAACATAAGGCAAGGGAGAGTGGGATGTCATATAATCATCGTGGTGCCCCATGTAAACAAATGTATAAAGTGAATGTCACATGGTTTTTATGGTGCCTAGATAACTGTATACAAACAAAAATCATATTGCAGTTAATTTCAATATTGTATCCAAACACAAACTTAGACAACAGTACCTGAAACTAAAAATCGACCAAAAAGGTACAGGCAGATCTGAGACAGATCTCAACACATGAGTCCATAACTGAGCCATTCATCAAAATCTGCAAACCACAACAAATTCAAGATGCAGTGAACAAAAGGATTGTGGATTAGCTCCAATTTATTCAAATATCCATCATAAAACTATCCATACATATGAATTGCAGTCTTAGAAGCTGCATAGGTCTTCTCCATGTCTATCTTACAAAGAAAAAACTCAAACAACAGAATGATGCCTAACCTTCAATGCTTTAAGATGATCACCAAGAGTAGGCAGCCCCTCTAAATTTACCACCATGAGATGATGTGCAATGAGCAAAAGATGTGTATTACACATCAAAATCATTAGCATTGTTGATTTGCATAATGAAAAAAAGAAATACATCTCAAATTCAGCACATTCCTGCCATATTTTCGAAACCACATGCATAAAAAATTAGAAAATAAAAAGAGTTGCATGTAAATACCAAAATCTACAACTTCGTCTGGGTGGCCTTGGGAGAAGCCCCACATCACAAGCTTTGAGTCTGGAGCACCGATAATGATTGCCAGGAGCATGCCAAGTTAAGAATAATCAATGAGAAAGGAAAGCAAGTCTGACTGACATGTCATAGGATATTCTAAAGAGGAAATTTGCAACTCTTTCTAGTTATGAAAAAATAACCTAATAAATATTTGTAATTTTGATGGCTTGCAACATTTACCTAATAAATAAGACAGAATAACCAGCAAAGAGCCTCTTTCCACTCACGAATAGACTCCAGCCAGTTCAAATGCTGCAGAATTGGGCAAGGTTCCAGCCTTGAATTGATCGATCATGTCTTCGCATCAGGTGAGCATCAATAAATGGGGGATAAGGGAATTTTTCTTTGGAAAAGAAAAAAAAAAAACAACAAAAGCCCATCACTGATACCTGTAAATAAAGGAAAATATGGGTGTCAATAGTGGGACCCACTAATAATTGCATTATTATGATATTTGTCTACAAGTAAACAATGATTGAACTTCATGAAAGATTAAAGAACCTTGTTTAAAAGGACTTCGAGTTTAACACCCAAACCCAATACTTCGATGGTGCTCATAGGGACACCCCGGGCCTTCCGGTATAGTGGGAGTTATTCCTGACAGCAGCAGTACTACTCTCGTGAAGTTCTTGGGACGGTATCAAAGATTCTAACTATGCTGAGGCAATGGCTCTGCTTCAAGTGCAAACTTGCGATAGAGATCATGGAAGGGACGATTATCTTTGAAAGACAATTCCTGCAACACCTCTGTTTTTTTTGTACACACACACACACAACTTTCTAATAATATATCTGATGCATGAACAAAGAACTATTTATTGAGCTCTATAATAAATCCCATTTGGTTTGGATTCAAACTACAAAAGTACCCACTTGATGATACATTTTCAAAACTAAAACAAAGCATATCTATATTTGTGTATCTGTTGCCATCACTTGATGCATGAACAAAGAACTATTTATAACATTTTATATAGTGGGCCCACAATGAGTGGGTCAGTCTTTGAGTAATAACACAAATTATACAGTGGGACTCACTTATAATCCATTGTGACCCCACCATGAATGGTCATGGTGCAAATATCAAATTGATTGGATTATCCAGTGGGATCCACCTTTTTCTACCAACGAACAGCTAAAAAAAAGCCACCAATGGTTTAACATTCTACATGTGAAGTCCTTTAACTAGATGGACAGGATCATCCAATCCATGAATTGTTGCACCTTGGGCAATCCATAACAAGACTTACCAGATAAATGGTTCCAATCACCAACAGTGATGGGCCACACAGGCTGCATTTTCTGGTGGTCCTACGGACTACTACTCAAGACCTCAACATGTGACCCAATCTTCTTTGTGACAGAAAAGAGGTGTGGAGCTAAGAAAAACCCAAGAGATCAGAAACTACCTTCAATTTCTCGAGATGGAAAGCAGGGTTGATAATTCTTCTATGTTTGACCCATTTTTCCCTGTCGTAGTTGGCGAGCCCTGTTGCCAAGAACTTTGCAAGAGGATTTGCTTTTGGTTTCTCAAAGTGACCAAACTTGTTAGAAAGAATTTCCCTTATCAGCTCAGGGTCCGTGATGCTCACCCATGGATTAGTTCCAACCCATGTGAGAGACATTTTACCTATGTTTACAATGATAATTGCAGTTAAGCCATGAAGACCTATCTATCTACATGCAAATCCCAGCCTAATATTGTAGACAGAAGAAATGAATGATCATAGAAAAAATCATATAATCATGGAAAACATGACCACAGAAAAAAAAACTTTTAGTTGGAAGTTGGGACTGCTTTTATGGCTCTTATGAGAAGTTTCTCACTCCAAACAAAGGGTGTGTATGGCTTAGATTGGTGGGGATTGGCACTGGATGATCATTGCCTGCTAGCAAAGTGCCCCACAGCCCCAGGTTTACAGGTTGACGGTTGCCCAATTTTTCATTAATATGGTTTTTGGAATGTCTTTAGACAAAATACAAGAAGCATTTTTTTCATAGTTTTTTATTCTTTTTTTATGGTATTACACACTACACTGTCTCCACCAAAGAAAAAAGAATACCTGCTCAAACGCTCAAACTTAAAAGTTGGAGAATGGAAATACTAAAAAGAGTTCCAAAATTGAATGAATTTTTTTAAACAAATTACAATCTGGTTATTTACACTTCATTAGTCTGACAATTGCAATTCAATTAAAAAATGCATATGAATGCATACAGAAGGAGTGGTGAATTTTCACTTTTGTTAATTGTTTAATGCAAGAATCACTTGATGTAAAATTTCAATGTTGGGTTTCAGGCAACCTCAATTTATGATGGGCAAACACTAAGATTTATGTTGTCCTTGGCAGATTCCTGGAACCGCAGGATGCGTTGCTAGAACATGTGCAGCATCTGTTGTTCGCCAGCATCTCATTCAGGTACTTGTAGTCATTTCGACTCTTGTTTTAATCTTTTTAGCGCTTCTATCCCCTGTCATCCCAATTTTGACTGCATTTCGTAGTGCTTTCAATTTCATTTGGCTGCACAAAGAATAGAACTTCGAACTTTTAATTTAATAGAAAGGAAATCACCAAACTTAATGTTTCCCACTCCTCATAATGAGGAAATAGCCATCAAATCAAGTTTCTTTCATTGAAGTATCTACAGATGAAAAAGTATATACCAAAAAATCTATTTGGTTTCCTATCTGATGTCTATCCAACTGGTTTTCATCAAGAGTACTGTAAGTGTTGGATCTGGATACATGAAGACCATATTTTATGCTTATACAGTGTGAAGTCTTGAATGGCTGTGGATGTGGAAACACATCAAGTGGTTCAGTGCTTCCACTGACCAAAAACAAAGGGGACTACGACAAGAAATTTGCAGATTGGTATTGAAACAAAAGCAGAAGCTCGAAATGAGGGAGTAGGGTTTTGTTTTGCTATTTATACGGCTCGTTTTTGCAGTGCTCTGTTTATCTTAGCGCTGGAAAAAACGATAAGCTAAGTGCCAGCTACGTCCCCTTTTCTTGTAGTGTTACGAGCAAACAAGGTTAAAACAACAAAAAGAAAAATGAAAAGAAAGATCCACTCAAGTAGGAGTAAATAAAAGCTTACATCCTCAAGAGCCAATGAGTGCATTGATACTTCTAAATTAAGATTTTCAAAAGCCGACCTAGAATTCCCATCAAGTTAAATTTAATATAATAATTATATTGAATTTAACTAATTAAAATATATTTTATAATTATAAATATAACAATTTATAGTTATTAAATATCAAGTCGAATCGAGTTTTCGAGTTTTTAAACAATGGCGTATTATAATTAGATGAAATAAATCATGAGTTCCAGTGTGGATTGGTCATTAGCCTAAAATTCATGGTTATGGAGTCACACTAATGATTGAGTTTCTAATTTGCAGACAACCAATGGATGGTTAAAATGAAAATATGAACAGCTCAAATTAGTTGGGTGAAATCAAACAATTAAGATCAAATACTAGATATATGTTTACACAACAAAATTGCCTTTGTGTTTATGAGGGAAAACAAAAGTCACATTCCAATATTAGACAAGAGAGACAGAAAAGCATTCATTACTTCATTTAATTCATTCATTGAGTTCTTCGTACATTCCATATTTACAACATCCCTTGATTCTAGGATAGATTGTACATTGTACAAAATGAAAAATATTCGGAAAGTAATTTCGACAGAGCTTCGCTCTATTCTTCTTTCATCCTATCCAGATGACAAAGGAATGGCCAAACCAAGACTTTCAGGACTGTTCTTCTGCTCATGACTGAGGCGAGTCAACCAGACTAGGCTTTGTTCCTTTATGATCTTCATAGAACTCCATGATATTCCAAAATGATGATATCACCGAGCACATCTACCACTTCTAAGGATTGCACCAAGTGCGCTCAACCTGAAGGGAGAGAAGGGCCTTTTGCTCGATGTTGGCATCATCTATACAGTCAACCACTTACGGGGATTGTATGGAGTATACTCAACCCAAAGGGAGAAAGATAGGTCTTCCGCACAAAGAGAATCATCTATACAGTCAACTACTTACGGGGATTGTATGGAGTACGCTCTACCCAAAGGGAGAAAGATAGGTCTTCTGCACAAAGAGAATAATCTATACAGTCAACCACTTAATGGGATTGTACGGAGTACGCTCAACCTGAAGGGAGAAAGATAGGTCTTCTGCACAAAGAGAATTATCTATACAGTCAACCACTTACAGAGATTCTACAAAGTACGCTCAACTTGAAGGGAGAAAAATAGGTCTTCTGCACAAAGGAACAAGCCTTCAAGTCTGAATTCCTCTCTCTGTATCTTCTTTACAAGCTCCAAACTAAGCCTTCAAAGCCAACTTTCTTCCTTCAAAGTCTCCTTACGTGATGGCTTGAAACTGTCGGGAAACTGTTTGAAACAACGGCTTGAAACTGTCAGGAAACTACTTTCCGCGACGGTCCGGAACCGTCAGGAAACTGCTTGCAGCGGATCATGGCAAGCGCCACTGCTTTCCATGACGGCCTCGAACCGTCGAGAAACTACTTGCTGTGGGTCGCGGCAAGCAGTTGGAAAACTATCTTACAGCCTAGTGTCTTCTCCCGATCCTCAACTTCTTCAATTCTTTCGTCATTCTTTCCTTTCCCGAGGATTGCAATTAATGCATTCAACTCATGAAGGAGAAGATACACGAGTCTTCTTCTCGCACCTCTGGAACCCTTGGAGCAAGCTCTGAATCCTGGTAGAGCGAATGAATGCAAATGAGGACCCTTTGGGGGTATTCATAGGCAGAGGGGGTCATTTTTGTCACGCCCCAAACTCGGGGACCGGGCTTACTAAATTCCCGATCGCCGACCTTGGTGCCAACAGCCTCTGTAGTACCCCATTCTCGGCTTCTAGCTCTCGTATGCCAGGTTCCGATCCTGAGATCCCACTAGGAGGATTTTCAGGGTGATTTTTTTTTTTTAAAGGAGCATAATCAAAACCATAAACATCATCAGATATCCACTATATAGTTTTTGAGTACAGTTGATGTAGAACGGGTTGCTGATTATTTCATGGCCCAGATGGAGCAAAAGAAGACCGTTCGGGGTCGAAAGTGATCCGGACCGTCAGGACCGTAAATTGGTCGTATCTCACAATCCGGAATGAGTTACGGGACGTATAATGTATCAATTTGGGGTAGCTCGAGCTACTTTAGCCAACCAACCCCGCTACGCCGGGTTGCCCAAGCCGGAATTGCGAGAATCGACCGTATCGACGGTCATTAGGCTAGTTTATTTTCAGTTTTACTATTTATAGTAAGTTTTAATTCGATCATAACTTTTCATCTGTAGGGCTTTAGAGTTAGTGTCCAACTTAAAAAGGGCTTAGAATATTTAGTAGAACAACGTGGTTGAGGCCGTTTGAAAACTTTCTATTTTTGGCCGAAAACCAAGAGTTCTAGTAGGATTGAACGACTTCTATAAATAGTAAGTTTACTATTTATAGTAAGTTGCGTTTTCTAGGAGTTTAAGTTGGAGTTGGATTCTGATACTTTACCTAGGGTTTAGTTTCCTATTTATATGCATTGTAATTTCGTTATTATTCATTCAATTATCAATAAATCAATTATTTGGAATTTATTTCCTCTTTTTATCTTTTATTTCTTCTCGTGGATTCGAGAACTATTGGTTAGGGAGACGGTGATCGACCTACCACGTCCTCCCTGATGCAGGGAGGACGTGGTAGGTCGATCACCGTCTCCCTAACCGATAGTTTCTCGAATCCACGAGAAGAAAGAAAAGATAAAAAAAAGGGGAATTTAATTCCAAATAATTGATTTATTGATAATTGAATGAATAATAACGAAATTACAATGCATATAAATAGGAAACTAAACCCTAGGTAAAGTATCAGAATCCAACTCCAACTTAAACTCCTAGAAAAAGCAACTTACTATAAATAGTAAACTTACTATTTATAGAAGTGGTTCAATCCTACTAGAACTCTTGGTTTTCGGCCAAAAATAGAAAGTTTTCAAACGGCCTCAACCACGTTGTTCTACTAAATATTCTAAGCCCTTTTTAAGTTGGACACTAACTCTAAAGCCCTACAGATGAAAAGTTATGATCGAATTAAAACTTACTATAAATAGTAAAACTGAAAATAAACTAGCCTAATGACCGTCGATACGGTCGATTCTCGCAATTCCGGCTTGGGCAACCCGGCGTAGCGGGGTTGGTTGGCTAAAGTAGCTCGAGCTACCCCAAATTGATACATTATACGTCCCGTAACTCATTCCGGATTGTGAGATACGACCAATTTACGGTCCTGACGGTCCGGATCACTTTCGACCCCGAACGGTCTTCTTTTGCTCCATCTGGGCCATGAAATAATCAGCGACCCGTTCTACATCAACAGTGCTGGAAAGGGAAATACAAACTGTAGCAAAAGCCCAAAATACCAGGTACATGAACCGCGCTCAACGCTGCTGATGTGCTCTAGTACCTGCAGCGGAAACAAACGCACATAAGCTTCCTAAGAAGCTCAGTAGAGTGCGTGTGTGCGCGTGTGATGTATATGACAAGTATACAGATATCAGAGTAAGTGAAAGTGATAGAGAGCTAAGTTACCAAGTTCATGAATGCTATCAGTCATCCCAAGGCTATGCGATACAAGGGCCTACATGGCCGAGTGTTACATACTCGAGATGCAATGCAAACACGTCAATCCTCAACTAATCCACATATCAAAATGGTTCTCATCTGGGACATCACCGGGGTCTAGTACACTCTGATACTGGCCGCCGCACATCGCGCGCATAACCAAGCGAGTAGAAGAGACCTCACTATCCGCCTCGTTAGTGGTATGCCAATGCCGACCCGGCTCGCCGATAGCGGACCCATTTCATGAGCTGGTCAGACTCGACCTAGCTTATAACCCACTGCACCCGGGCGGATAAGGTCACACCCCTTTCTAACCGACCCCAACACAGTGGGAGACTCGGCCTACTGGTATTTAGCCCTCATGAGCTCATAAATCCACTCGGTCTAGACATTGGAGCATCCTACTAGTACCACAGGGTTTAGGGACTTTCACCCAAGGACATCCATAGCACCCACGTGCTAGAACAAGTTTCCGGTGTCCATTACTACCAACCACGATGTGACTATGGTGGCCACCACCCTGATGCTGCTAGGGTGTGAAGGCGATCGTGACATACATAATGCGAAATGCATGAGTCATACAATCCAAGTCATGCACCAAACTTACGCATACTGCGCAATCATGTGGGGCGACCCTATCTTGCACGAGTCCCCTAAGTATAACAAGCCAACTAGCATATGCCATGGTTAATCATGATCCATAACAGGCATATAAATGATGCGTATGGGCATATGAATGAGCATGGTATTCATTATACTAAGCATGTTGTTAGTGTGACATATCAAGCTAAGTATAATAGCATGTTACCAAACGTATCATGTGACGTTGGCCTTAAATGGCCCAATATATATACAGAGAGTGGGACCCGGACTGTGGGCCTCATTGGAAATGTAAAGGTCTTCGTGGCATAGCTCACTTGAGACTATATCGGCCCCATACTTGGGTCTGCACATACAAAGTAGGCCGACAAAATAGATGTACGGCATGGATAAAACATATGTATCAAGGGAAGGACCATGGTGGGCCCCGCCCACTGATCGGATAGCAAATATACATCATCGGTCTTGGAAAGTTTTAGTGGTAGGTATTTAATCACCACCATTTTCTAAGTGAAGCCTACTCAAATTGGGCCCCACGCATCGGTCAGACGGTTGGCATTCTACACAATGCATCCATCAAGGTGGAACCCAAAGATGGGCCCAAAACCTTTGGTTGGATGGAAAATAACCATCACAGTGGCCCCAATGAAGTTTTCAATGGTGGGCATCAATGACAACTATTCCCTACGGGTGTGGTCCATTTAACGTTTTGGATCTGCCCCATTATGGGAGCCGTATCTTTAAGTGGCATAGAAAAACAGAAGGCCAGCATGAATAAGACAAATACATCATGGTGGGACCCACAGGGTGGGCCACCAGCTGGGCAACGCACGCACGCATGCTGTCTGCGGCGTGGGACCCCCCCCGGGTCGCCTTAGTTTTGGGATTAAGCTAATATTTGCTGTTTTTCCCCTCCATCCATATCCATGTGATATTATGAACAGGTTGGATGACAAATAAACATCACTATAGGGTCTGGGAAGGTTTCAACGGTGGAAAATCATTATTCCCACTGTTTCCTGGTGGCATGGTCACTTGACATTTGGATATGCTTAAATTTTGGGCTCAGCCACTAAAATGAGCTTGGAAAAACATATGGACGGAATAGATAAAGCACGTACATTCTAGGTGGGCCCAACTGAGTTTTCGATCAAGCTGATATTTTTGTTTTCCCTTCTTCACATGTGTGTGAGCTTATGACCAGGTTGGATCTCAAATAAACATCATGGTGGGCCGTAGAAAGGTTTCAACGGTAGGGTCACTATCCTCACTGTTTTCTTCCAAGTGGGGTCCACTTAAGATTTGGATCGGTCTCATTCTTGAGATCATGCCCTAAACTGATCTCCCCAAATAGATGGACGGTGTGGATTTAACACATCCAATACGGTGGGGCCCATAGACGTTGGTGACCTCACGTCAGTAGCGAGATCCAGCGTCCGCTGGATTACTCCCAGCGTCAGAGACGCTGGGAGCCTGCTTTCCCTTTTTTTTTTCTTTTTTTTGTCTTATCTTGGTTTTCATCATGTGGGGCCCACATGAGGATGATCCACTTCGTTCATCATGTTCCCCAGCTCATGGGGGACCCAACGAGCCCAATATTGGGTATGTGAATTGGTCTACAAACAGCAAGGTGGATCAAGGAAGTTTCGACAGTGGACATCATGTTCTCCACTGTTTCCTGTGGTGCGGTCCACTTAAGATTTGAATCTTATTCAGATTCGGACCCTGGCCCTAAAATGATTTGGGAAAACAGATGGATGGTGTGGATTGAACATAAACATCAAGGTGGGTCCCACGAATGGGGACCCCACTCATGGCGTCCAGGTGACGCCGGACTGTCCAGCGTCTCTGACGCTGTGAACGTCCAGCGTCTGGACGTTCCCTTCTGTGTTTTTTTTTCTTTTTGGTTATATCAAGTGGGGCCCACATGGGTATGATCCAATCCGTTCATCAGGTTCCTCAACTCATGGGGAACCCATAGAGTCTATTGGACGGATGATTTGGTCTACAAACATCACGGTGGGCCACGCAAGTTTCGATAGTGGGCATCCTTGCCTCCACTGTTTTCTATGGTGCGGTCCACTTGAGATCTGGATCTGCTTCATTCTTGGTGTCCAGTCCTAAACTGGGCTGGAGAAACAGACGGACGGTGTGGATTAAGTCCATACATCAAGGTGGGTCCCACGAGTGGGGACCCATGGTCAACGCCCAAAAGGGCTTTAGCCCAGGCGCTGCTGGGCAGCAGCGTCCTCTGGACGCTGTCTGTCCAGCGTCCAACTCTTTCTTCTCTTCTTTTTTTTTAATATATATAATATAATAATAATAATTATTATTATTATCTAAGTTGTGGGGCCCATTCATGGATGATCCAATCCATTCATCTGATTGTCCATCACAAGGTGGGCCCAAAAAAAGGAAGAAAATGAAAGGCAATAAGAAAATGGGGAGTATATGTCCCCCTTTCACTCACTCGAAAATGGACGGTTGGATCGGGTCGGATAGTCGATCGGACAGTCTTGATGGGGTAGATCTCCTTCTCCAATCACCTAAGCTCACCAAAAACTCTCTTCTCACAACTCTCTTTCTTTTCTTCTCTCTCTCTCTCTCTCTCTCTCTCTCTCTCTCTCTCTCAAGTGGAGTGGCTACGTATGGCACTTTGTGGTGTAGGGAATTTGAGACATGGATGGTATTTGAAAAGTGAATGATGATAGCAAGGGGATGGGGCATTCATGAGAGTGGATGGCTTAGGTATGGGCTTAGTTGACTTATAAGGAGAGAGAGGGATGTACTTGATGGAACATTTGATTGCTTGATGCTTGATTGATTGATGGGATGTTTGATTGATTGATGGGACAACCTAGGGATTTGTGCAAGTGGGGCCCACACCATGTGTAGCGTGACCCGAATTGATTCCGCATAAGTACGCATCTTTCAAACTAGGTATCGAAAAGGAGCGTGCCACGCGGCGTTGGAGTCGTGACGCCCGCGTGGTCACTGGGGTACAAGTCTCGGGTCGTTGCGGTACTAAAGTAGGGTGCCTGTTCGAAACTCGCCGGTTTGGACTGTTCTGAGTATACCGAGTTCGGAAAAGAGGTGTACGGAGGGCTAATTAGGGTACGGGTGTTACAATTTTCGCGTAAAGCGCTTCAAATCTGGCATCAGCTTGCTGCGGGTCGCGTAAACCTCATGAGCTTTCCGCGGGTCACGACAAGCACCTTTCTCTGTAGAAACCTCTTCACTTTCTTCAGCAAACCTCCTCGTATCTGTAACTTTTTTCTGAACCTCCTCATTTTATTCTGCAAACCTCATCATTTCTGTTCATTTTCTTCTAAACTTTGTTTCTTTCTTCTCTTTCATTCCAAACCTCAATAAATACCTCAATATTCTTTTCCTTAGCATTTTTCTATGCCTCAACAGATGCCCCCTTTCGATCTGTTTTGAGAAAACTTTGACCTTTGAACAAAATTGATCAAAACCTTGCAACACCAACTCCAATTAAGCTTTACGTGACCGTAAAGCTTTACCGCTGGCTCTATATATGAATGCACATCTTCATTTCTTCATTTTTGTTTCTTGCAGTGAAGCCCTACCACGCTCCACATACTTTACGCAACCCGCATAAATCGGATCTACTTTAAACGACTTACGTAAAGCGTTCATCAAGGCTAAAATTTCCATAAGTCCCGAAACTTTGTTGATTTTTCTGCAAACTTGTGACTTTCTTTATGAAGGGTACTATGCTTCTTGCACTTAGTCATATATGAGAATTTTAGTCTTCTTCTCGTGTCTTTAGAGACTTCATTCCTTCAAGTCTTCAAAAGTGTCTATTTCTTCATTACTCTAATTATCTTTCCTTTTCTCTTTGGCAAAATTCACCATATCTCCAAAAATTTCTTCCGAAGCTTCTTCCTCTCGTCAACGATCAATCTTCCAAAGAATCATGAATTCTTATACAGCTCGTAAGCTCTTCAAAAGATTACTTGGAATACTTGACCATCCTGATCAATGGGATCAGCTATTGATTCTTCAAGAAGACATTTCTTTTCCTGCAACTCTTCTCTGTGTTGATTCCTCTGTCTTTATTACTGCCATCTCGGACTTATTAGCTAAGGCCCAGAAACTATAAGAGATGCAAGATAATTCCGTTGGGCTATCTGCATCACTATTGGTGGAAGACGAGTTGAATTTGCTAGAGGGTGCCGAGCCATTTGTCATGGACTCCTTCTTCGATAAATGGGATGATATGCATGCCACATCTTCTTCTCTTGCAGACCATAAGGCTCGTCATAACTTCTTGTTTCACGACGTTCAATTGATGGCTGCAGCAAATCCTGTAATTCTGGATGCTGCTCGTCGTTCTGAAGACATTTTCACTGCTTTACAGGAAGTCTTGGATGATCGTGAAGATTAGGCTGCTTTAGAGTAAGATGCTACGTACTGGAGATGTTCAAAAGCGGATTAAAAGTATCCGAAACATCGCTTCTCAAAAGTTAACTATACAGGCCAAGGCAGAGATGCTGAAGAAGAATATATCTCATGTGCTGCAAGATTAAGCTCCTTTAAAGTCAAAAGGGGCGGCGATTAGTCTTTTAATTGTCTTCATCTTTTCTTCTGAAAACAAGCATCATCTTTCCTTTATCTTTGAAATCCCCTTCCTTTTACTTTATAATCTTCTTTAGCAATATGCCAGCATCGACCAGAGTTGATTTTGGTGCTAACAAACTGGTGGCTTCCTTTTTCCTTTGGAGAAATCCAATCTTGTGCGCTTTAACTTTGAAGCTAGCTTTAGAGTTTCCAAGCATCTAAGAAATAGTCATTAATGTTTCTACTTTAAGTAGATATCACTGTATTTGAACTTTGATTGTGAATTTCATGTATTTTGTATTTCTTTGCATGAAATAGTGTCAAGATTACTTCCCTTTCACTTTGGCAACTCTGCTTTACGCTTTGCTGCATTTGCTTAATTCTTTTACCGGCTCAAAGTTTAAAACATATGATGATATCATTGATCACTTTTCCTTCCAGAGAATATCTTTCCATACAAGGATGCATGTATTGTTGCCAATATATTTTTAAAGATCATGTCCTTGATGTAATACAGAGATTGCCCCCAGCAATATCGCATCTCGCATACTTGTATATAGATTGATTCAGAATACTAAAGTTGTCGTATATCATAGAAATTGATTCCAGGACATAAAGACATACGAGAATGCTGATATTCCTTGATATGATTCCTTGATGCTGATAATTGAGTAATCTTCCATCGTATCTCATAATAGAAATGTGATTCTTTTCGAGTACAGACCAGAGTTCTTGAATAAGCTTTGGCTTTCATGAATAAATAATCGGCTTTAACGAGCATGCCCGATAGTTAAATAATTATAGTTGAGTCGGATTCAATCTAATGTGAATTTTCAATAAGAGATTAAAGAACCTGAGATGAATTAAACTCGGGAAAATATTTTCAATAATATCATTATGAGAGACTAAAGAGTCAAAGTTGAGTTAATATCAATGAAAGAGCCCGGATGACTATAGTTGAATATCGTCAATAATATGCCGAATAACTTTCAAGAATACCTTCAACAATTAGAATTCCATATAGTGTAAATAATGTTGAGGAATACTATAAAATGATATATACAATTTTCATAGCTGATATAATTCCATATAGGTTGTATTGTTGTTGATATAATAGAGCCTTGTCTAAGGAATATTGTTCCTATATATTTCTTGTCAATTTAAAACATTTGACAATATCATAGCATATGCAATTTCCACAATATATACAATTGCAAGAGAATTTTCCTCTAAACATGTTGTTATTGCAAGTGAATTTTTCATTATGATATTCATTTGTTTTCTCCTTTTAGTTGCGCAACATTTTATGCTTTGTTCCTTTTTTTTATGATAGGCGGAACTACCCTAAAGTTCTGTTAGTAGGCGCCTCTAATAGAAACACAATTTAAGCTCATGAGTAGTTGGAGCATTAGTCTTACGCGTGGTTGGCCCTCATGGAGCACTCATTGCAGCCAGGGAAGTGGCCCTCAAGGAGCGCACTCCTCTACTAGTAGAAATGATCCTTATAGAATACATTCTTTTACCGGAAGTGACCCTCATGGAGTACACTTCTAAGGGAGAGTTTTCATACCACCGATCCATCATAGGGGCCCAATGACGTTAACGGGGTGGCGAACTCAGAGGTTTTATGCGTTTGGTTGGCCGTTTTGGCTCTCATGGCTACCTCGGGTACCAAATCCATGGCCGTCGATCTGACAATAGGGGTTTTGGGGCTCAAATTTACACCCATTGTAAAACAACATCCCGTGGTCTATTGACAATAATTTGGATCAGTTTTGAGGTCGGGAAAGCCCTGAAAACACCAGCACAACCCTGATCGCTTAGTAGCGACCAAAATCCATAAACACCATTTCGGAGCGGAACTGAACATGCGCTTCGCCGCCAAATGATCCAAAATGTCCCAAAACCCTTAACTTGGAAGTTTCGAAGTCATCCGATGCATATTTTTACCTGCGCACCTCGAAATGCGTTTCGTCCCTGCCCGGAGCTGACCAAAAGGGTCCGTAAGCCTACAACTACCATTTTAGAGCGGAACTGGACATGCGCTTCACCGCCAAATGATCTAAAATGTCCTAAAACCTCTAACCTGCAAGTTTTGAAGTAATCCGGTGCATATTTTTACCTGCGCACCTCAAAATGCGTTTCGTCCCTGCCCGGAACTGACCAAAAAGGGTCCGTAAGCCTACAGCTATGATTTCAGAGTGGAACTGGACATGCGCTTCATCGCTAAATGATCCAGAGTGCCCCAAAGCCCTTAAATAGCAAGTTTGAAGTCATTACGATGCGTATTTCCATGCACGCGCCCCCCCGGAACAACGCTCCTATACGACAAGCCGACCCGGAGGCTCCAAATTAGGAAGGAAGTACCAAAATTAGCAACACCTGGACTTCCACACCCCACCCCGTTCATTCAGGAGGTCAATCCTAGCCTAGAAGTGGCTTGGCGACAGTGAGTGCATGTCTGGAAAAGGTAGCTGTCCTTTGGAGGTCCCCCGTCGGAGCTAAAATGCTGAAATTTTCTTAGTGCTGGAATCCTAAAAATCTGGCAAGTAGTGGGAAAACGCCGGCAAAGGACATGCGCCTGGCCTCCAACCACATGCGCTTGCACCCTATTAGTGAAATGGAGTGAATGAAACACTTTTCCGAAAAGCGTCGGGAAATGCGCCGGTAAAGGACATGCGCCCGGATCCTCCACATGTGCCTGGTGCATTTTTCTCACATGCGCTTGGCTTTGTTTCTGGCACATGCGCCGGGAAATACCCGTCGGACCGGACCCGAACCCGATTACCCCCTATAAATAGTGAAGTCGCTTCATTTCATCAGTACGAGATCATCCCCCGCCGACTTCAGAGTGATGTAAGCACCATATGCGCTTGCTTTCTCTCCCCTCACCGGATGCCTTGGCCGGAGTGGATTCCCTTGCCGGAAACCCTCACCGAAAAGGGATTTCCTCGCCAGAATCTCAAGTTCAGGAAGAAATCCTGAAATTTTCTAAGTGCTGGGCACATGCGCCGGCTTATCCCCCACATGCGCCGGCTTATTCCACCACATGCGCCGGCTTTTCCCACCGAAAATCCTGAATTTCTTTAAGTCTGGGAGGGACATGCGCCCACTCCTTAGGTCCAGGCGCATGTGCACCACCACATGCGCTGGGATTGCTTCTGGACTCCTGTTTTTCATGAAAAATAGGGCCACATGCGCCCGGGAGATGGGACATGCGCCAGGCTCCCTACCACATGCGCCTGAAAGATGATGCAGTGCCACATTCGCCTGCACAAATGGCCACATGCGCCTGTAAACACCCCCCATGCGCCTGGACGCTGATGGGAGGGGTGGACCTTTCGTTGCGCGGCCCGCCTTCGTCCGAGATCGGATTTTGATGAAACCGCCTCTCCTAGAAGCGTCTCGATGAGTTCTATCCATCCACCGGATCAGATTCTCCAACGGTTAATGATAAGTGGTCTAAATCAGTGTTTTGGTCCAAAATGACCAACAATTAGCCAATTTGGCAGCCCCGAAAATCCTTCCGAAAGAGCCGAAAACGGCCTAAAATGAGAAGAATCGAGTGGAATTGGACCGAGCCCGAGAGGGAAACTTTTCTTCTACTTGACATGATACATCATAATCATGCACCGCGACGAGGTTATCCGATCTCAGGACTCTTTAATACCCTAATCAAGCGCTTGGCAGGCCCGCTACTTAGTCATTTTCAGCCCTGGGAAGTGCCCTGTTGGCCCGAAAATTGACTTCTGATAAGCAAATCAAAACACGATCGCACCGCGATCTTCATGGACATAATCCACTCCTATTCTAAGTCGGTCATCAACAATATTCACCGATTTCCCTGATTAGACCGCAAACAGGTCCACTACTTAGTCATTTTCAGCCCTAGGAAGTGCCCTGTTGGCCCGGGAATTGACTTCTGCTAAGCAAATCGAAACGCGATTGCACGGCGATCTTCGTGGACGTAATCTACCCCTGTTCAAAGATGGTTATCGATAATACTCACCGATTTCCCTAATCAGACCGTAAGCAGGTCCACTACTTAGTCGTTTTCAGCCTTGGGAAGTGCCTTGTTGGCTTGAGAATTGACTAGTGCCAGTTGAAATCAACCGCGATCTCAAAGACGCCGAGGCAAAGATGAAGCGCTCAGGCTGTCCAACAGCCGAGTTAAGCATTTATGGGGCACCGATCCCCATTATTCATAAGAAATTGGCATGAACAGGAGTCCATCGGACCCTATACTTAGCCACATGCGGGCATCGGAAACAGCCGATCCAGCCCATTGAATATTGAAATCTTCAAAAGATCTTGGCTCGATAAAGCCTATTTGATCCCAAATAGATCATTGAAAATACTCAGAAGAAAGAATGTTCTCGAAGCCGAGTCACCCGACTCCAAAAGAAATACATTTACTTTACTGTACAAAGCTCTATTCATCCCAGATAAAGGTCCGAGGCTAAACCTAAGGGGTTATGGTTACCACGAGAAACCACAAACAAAGAGTTTTAACTAAGCTTGAAACATCTTGCTATGGACCGCCACTATGAAAAAGACAGTCGATGCCCTACCCATCGACAACGGGTCCGTCGGTTGAACTGATGAGGTAGTTGTGGATTGCTTTCCTAAGGTCACCTGTGCGCAGTAACAGGCACGGGCTTTAGGTTATGCCGACCAACATTTCGATGTTCGTGTATTCCAGTGGTCACCTGTGCGCAGTAACAAGCGCGGGCCCAGAGTTACAACACTCGATTAAACAACCTCGTTCGGGAATGTTGCGGAGTGCTTTCCTAAGGTCACCTGTCATAAAAATACGGGCGCGGGCCTTGGGTTATGCCAACCAACATTTGAGGATCGTGTATTCCAGCGGTCACCTGTGCGCGGTAACAGGCGCGGGCCCTGAGTTGTACCACTCGAATCCTGACAGTCTCTCAACCCGGACAGTCCGAAAGAAAATGGGACATAGACATCCGGCGTGTCTAACAAATGTGGCTCAGTCCATAACAAGAAAACAAAGGTCTATACGACCATGAACTCAAGACCATAATCCCCGGCGGATTAGTCTTTTGCCTTCCAATCAAGGGTGACCAACCGTTCATGTAATTAAAGGCTCGTGACCAGTATCACAACTTGGAATGTAAAAGATCTCAGAATCCCTGGAATAAAATTCGCCTTGCGATATCTCTCTCTTGTGTACACTTTGTGATTGCTTATGATTGTCTATGAATGTATCTATACTCAGAATTCCCCCAGAATAAAAGAAACACGAAAAAAAGAAAGAAGGGCTGTTATAGGCAAAATGATGGAGATCAACTCAGCTATTAAGATTTTACACAGACGCCCATTCGACTCTCGAGATCATCTGATTGAGAGTTGCAGATCGGGTAAATACGGAAGTACCTATTAGACTCTCGAGATCATCTGATCGAGAGTCGCAGATCGGGTAAATACGGAAGTACCTATTAGACTCTCGAGATCATCTGAGCGAGAGTCGCAGATCGGGTAAACCCGGAAGGGCCCATTAGACTCTCGAGATCATCTGAGCGAGAGTCGTAGACTGGATAAGTGCAGGACACCCACTCGACTCTCGAGATCATATGCTCGAGAGTCGCAGAATGGGTAAGTGCGGGACGCCTATTCGACTCTCGAGATAAGCTGATCGAGAGTCGCAGATGGACAAATACGGAGCACTTATTCGCAAGGCCTCGAGCTCTCATAGCCGATAGTCAAATAAAGCAAAGCAGAGGTTCTCTTCTCGATCTGCGAGTAGACCTTCTCACAAGTCATTGAAAAGGGTTACATCCAAATGAGCGAGCACTAGGACTCGCGACCATATTCCAACATACGAACAGTTTTTTCTGTGGCGACACCATTTAGCCTTCAGTACCAGCACCCGATTCCCGTCGAGCAGCTTGTCCAATCCCTTTGCGACACCAAGCAGGGCTACACCCGGTTAGGTGGTTTTCGTCCCGTCGGCGTCTCCTTCCTTTTCGCCGGCTATGACTCCAACTACGGCTTCCAGCTCAACATGAGCGATCAGCGCTACTACTACGCCTACTAGCAGCCTGTATAGGTTGATTTTGGGCGTGGTTCCGAATCTCAAGGGATTGCTATCAAGGAACGTGATTGCCGAAATAAATAAATGGGTTAGATCTCGCCTCTAAAGATAAGGATCTTATCCCACGAAATCAGCAGGGTCTCGTATCGTACACGAAATCAGCGGGATCTCGATGTCTTACATGACAGATTGAATCACTTCAGATTTATATAAAGGGATGACTCTATTAAGAGAAAGGTACGCATAATATTCAATCTCTGGCCTGCTTCTGCCTGGTTTTCCTTCTTCTTGCTTTGCCTGACTTAAGCATCGGAGGGCTAACGGCTGGACACCAACCACCCTAAGTTGCTTTCTGTCTTCTTACAGGTCTATCGGAGAAAATCCCTGGCGGAGAGAAGGTGAACAACCGGAGGATCCTATTACAAAATCTGACGTTAAAAGTTTGGCGCCGTCTGTGGGAACGACTTGATCGTCGAAATCAATCGTTCTAACCACCGATAAAAATCCTTCTGCGATGCCTCCTAAAAAGGCTGTTCATCCTTCGACCTCAAGGCAGGCACCACCTCCGCCCGATGAGACTGATTCCATACCTTCTCTTCCACCCACTTCGACGAATATCCCTCAAGGAGCCCCAAATATGCCATCAACAAACCCATTATTGGAGGCTTCTGGAAATCAAGACGATGTCATGCGTTTCCTCGGAAACACTCTCCTAACTCTAAATGCCGGAGTTCAGGCCCTGTCGAATCGGCTTGATCAGCATTTCCCCGAACCGCAGAAACAAGCCTCCGAAGGGTTACCACCGCAGCCCATACCAGTGGCATCCAGACATTCTATGGACGAACCACAGGTCCCACCACTTGGCAGCCATCTCCCTGTGCCGTCTCCACATTCTATACATTCTAGTTCGTCTCGACAACCTCAACCTCAGGGCTCCACTGCCGAAACATCAAGCTATACCCTACCATGGGAAGGAGATTTGAAAAGAATCCATGATCGTTTTGATGTCATGGAACAGCGATACCAGGAAAATCGGCCATCTACCATCATGGCGGCGATACATCAATCCGAGTCTCCCTTTACTAGCGAGGTTATGGAGGCACCGTTACCTAAAAAGTATCGAACGCCTGTTATCACCCCGTATACGGGTACTGGTGATCCTCTTGAGCACCTAGAAACATACAGGTCTCTCATGGAGTTGGAGGGACATGGCTCAGAAATCATGTGTAGGGCTTTCTCCTTAACATTGAAGGAAGCAGGTCATACATGGTTCCGAGGATTAAAGCCTCATTCCATTAGCTCCTTTTCCCAGTTATCGGAGATATTCCTTTCTCAATTCATGGGAAGCATTCGCATTAAGAAGCCAGCCTCCCATCTGATGAATCTGAGACAGCAGCATGGGGAGACAATAAAGGAGTTCACAGTACGGTTCACTGCCCAAGCCGTTCAAACTGAGGGTTATACTGAAGAAAAAGGTCTTACAGCCCTCATAGCCGGAATAACGAGCGAGAAATTCAGGTTTGCTTTAGATAAGAGCCCTCCGAAAACTATGGCAGAGTTCCAAGCCAAAGCTCAGAAGTATATCAATGCGGAAGAAGTCGCATTGACACGCCACGGGGTACAAGGTAAGAAACGCAAGACGGAAGGAGCCTCTTCTATAGACAAAAAATATCGTTGTGATCAACGCGATCGTTCTCCCAAGAAGCCTTATTCTGGTAAATATCATAACTACACTCCTCTCAATCGATCTCATGAAAAGGTTTTAATGGAGATTAAACACAAGCCATATGTGAAGTGGCCTGCAAAGATCAAATCCGATCCCGAGAAGAGAGACAAGAGCAAGTTCTGTTACTTTCACAAAGATCATGGGCATAGAACCCAGGACTGCATCTCTCTACGAGACCATATCGAAGCCCTTATTCGAAAAGGCCATCTCCAGGATTATGTTGCTCGTAAAAATCGATCACCAGAAAGGGCGAACACCTCATTTCGCCAAAAGGAACAGCCTGATCATCAAACTAGCCAAGAGGAAGCTGAGCCTACGGGAGAAATCCGCACCATCGTCGAAGGACCAGCTTGCGGGGGCGATTCTCAAGCTTCAAGAAAAGCATACGCTCGAAAGGCGTCCAGAGAACCCCAGCAAATCTATTGGCTGGAACAGACGTCTAGCTCGTAAAAAACCAGCTATCCTCCAATTTCCTTCACTCTCGAAGATGCAACGGGAATTCACATCCCTCATGAAGACTCCATTGCAGTCACATTGAAGGTATCAAATTATCTGACACATCGAATTATGGTGGATACAGGTAGCTCAGCCGATATTTTATACTTGGAGGTTTTCAACAAAATGGCACTTGCCAGAAGCCTTCTCAAGCCAGTATCGACCCCCCTCGTCGGCTTTGGAGGTGAGGTAGTAACGCCTGAAGGAAGCATCGATCTCCCAGTTACTTTTGGAGAAAGTCCAGTGAAGACTACCGTCTTCGTAAACTTCCTCGTGGTGGATCGAAAATCAGCGTATAACGCTATTCTGGGGCGACCGTCTCTTACTAAGGTTGGGGCAGCCTTGCACCCTTCATATCTGTGTGTCAAATTTCCTACCCCAAATGGTATCGGGGTCGTGCGAGGAAATCAGCAGGAGGCACGGTCTTGCTATCAGATAGCCCTACAAGATCGGAAGAAGGCTCAAGCAACACCCGTTATGGAGATAGCACAAGGCTTACCCAATTTTCCCACCAACACCTCGTTGGATCCGAGAGAGAATGCTCTTAAATCAGGAACTCCTGGGGAAGAAACAGTGGCGATTCGCCTAACCGAAGACGACCCGCCTAGGGTCGTATACATTGGATCCTCTTTAACCAGTACCCATCATGAAGATCTGGTCCGTTTCCTCACCGAATACCAGGACGTGTTCGCTTGGTCTCATAAAGATATGCCAGGCATCGACCCCAATGTCATTGTACATCGCCTCAATATCGACCCAAAACATAAGCCCGTACACCAGCGTCAACGTGCCTTCACTGCAGAAAGACAAATGGCGATCAAAGCTGAAGTCGAGAAGCTACTCATGGTCAATTTCATAAAGGAAGTAGACTACCCAGAGTGGGTCGCGAACGTGGTTCTCGTCCGGAAAGCTAATGGTAAATGGAGAATGTGCGTCGACTATTCAGATTTGAACAAAGCATGCCCCAAAGATAGTTTCCCGACATCGCGGATTGACCAGTTGGTCGATTCAACAGTTGGACACGCTTTGCTCAGTTTTATGGATGCTTATTCTGGTTACAACCAGATCATGATGCATCCACCCGATAGCTAGCATGCCGCCTTCATCACAGATCGGGGATTATATTGCTACCAGGTAATGCCGTTCGGCCTTAAAAATGCAGGGGCCACTTATCAACGTCTCGTCAACAAAATATTCGCTGCTCAAATCGGTAGGAATATGGAAGTTTATGTTGATGACATGCTCGTGAAAAGCACCGTAGAAGATGATCATATTTCTGATCTTCAAGAAGCCTTCGACCTAATGAGGAAGTATCAAATGAAATTGAACCCAGAAAAATGTGCGTTTGGAGTGTCTGCTGGAAAGTTTCTCGGGTTCATGGTCGGCCAGCGCGGAATTGAGGCAAATCCTGAAAAGATAAAAGCATTGATAGAGATGAAATCCCCCACCACTCTGAAGGACGTCCAGCGTCTGGCTGGTCGCATTGCATCATTGAACAGGTTCATCTCGCGAGCATCTGACAAGTGCTTACCATTCTTCAAACTCCTTCGTGCAACAGCCAAGTCTGATTGGAAATGGACACCACAGTGTGAAGAGGCTTTTCAACAATTGAAGCTATACATGAGCACACCCCCCATTTTATCTAAACCTGTAGCCCATGAGCAACTCATTCTTTATCTCTCTGTGTCCACCACGGCCGTTAGCGACGCTTTAATAAGAGAAGATTCCGGGGTACAAAGGCCCGTTTATTATATCAGTCAAGCAATGGTTGATGCAGAAACTAAATATTCTGATATGGAGAAGCTGGCCCTGGCTTTAGTTACGGCAGCTCGAAAACTGCGACCATACTTTCAAGCCCACGCTATTCTAGTACCAACGAATCATCCACTGCGGCAAGTCCTTCAAAAGCCTGAGGCCTCCGGACGCTTAACTAAATGGGCAGTCAAGATCAGCGAGCACGATATCTCATTCTGCCCTAGGACCGCAGTCAAGGGCCAGGCCGTGGCTAACTTCATCGCCGAATTCACATACTCTCCTGATGATAATACCATGACCAGCGACCAGCCTCCTTGGTTACTCTTCGTGGACGGGTCGTTGCGGGACAGTGGCAGTGGAGCGGGCCTGATTTTAGTGGCTCCCGACGAGTCGCATTTCCAATATGCTCTGCGTTTCGATTCTCGTATCTCGAATAATGAAGCAGAATATGAAGCCCTGATCGTCGGCCTCGAATTGGCCATTGTCCTTGCGATTCAGAATCTGTTAATTCATAGCGACTCCCAACTCATTGTCAACCAAGTCCTTGGTGAATTCGAGGCCAAAGAAGAAAGGATGGCCTTATACAAGTCTCGTGTCCTCATCCTGCTCGCAAAACTAAAAACTTATGACATAATTCATATTCCTCGCGAGAAGAACCAACTTGTCGATTCCCTGGCAAAGCTCGCCTCTGCACCAGAATCTGAATTATCACATTCGGTCCCCATCGAGCATCGTCAGAACCTAAGTATTGACCACACAACTCTCGAGCAAGTAATATCGATACAACCATCCCCATGTTGGATGGATCCCATCATCCTGTATCTCAGAGACGGATACCTACCAGAGGACAAGAAAACTGCAAGACAAATTCGCCTTTGGGCTGCCAGGTATATCTTGCAAGACGGAATATTGTTGCGCAAGAGCTTTTCCTTGCCTTATTTAAGGTGTCTTCATCCAGAAGAAGCCCTTCGTGTTCTAGACGAAGTACACCAGGGGGCATGTGGTAATCACCCCAGGGGGTGATCCCTAGCATATAAGGCGATGCGACAAGGATATTATTGGCCCACTATGAAAGCAGATGCAATTGAACTTTCTAAAAAATGTGACAAGTGCCAACGTTATTCACCTGTACCTCATGTGCCATCCGAACGGATGACTCCAGTTGATAGCCCTTGGCCTTTCGCTCAGTGGGGGGTCGATATCATTGGACCCTTGCCCATGGGAAAGGGACAAAATAAGTTCGCAATTGTGGCGGTTGATTACTTCACCAAATGGGCCGAGGCAGAACCATTAGCCAAGATTACTGAGAAACAAACTACCAAGTTCATATGGAGAAATATCATATGCCGTTTCGGACTCCTTCACACTATAATTACCGACAACGGAACGCAGTTCGACAACGCGACCTTTGATGAATTTTGTGACAAATGGAAGATACGTAATCTCCGCACTTCTCCATATCATCCTCAGGCGAATGGGCAGGTCGAGGCAGTGAATAAGATCATCAAGCACCATTTAAAAACCAAGCTAGGTGAATGTAAAGGTGTGTGGCCAGAACTTCTGCCAGAAGTATTATGGGCATATAAAACCACGGCTTGTACATCAACAGGTGAAACCCCTTTTTCCTTAGCATTTGGTGTCGACGCAGTGGTACCAGTGGAAATTCAAGTGCCCTCATATCGGATCGAGCAGTATGACCCCGCGAGTAATCAGGAAAATCTCCGACTTCATCTCGATCTCTTGGAAGAACGAAGAAATGCCTCCCAAGTACGAGTGGCAGCATATCAACAATGTATTGCTCGTTATCGAAATGCTAAGATCCGACCTAGATCCTTCCAGCCTGGAGATTTGGTCCTGAGGCAGCGACTCGGAGTTTCCGCTCGTTCGCTGGATCCAAATTGGGAAGGCCCGTATCGGGTTATCAGGATTGTGCGACCCGGTACTTACTACCTTGAGGACATGTAGGGAAAGCCCGTACGTCGCCCTTGGCATGTGGAACACTTGCTACGATACTATCCCTAAATTCGATGTAGTACACAACAACATTTTATGAATAAAGTGGAAGATATCTTTTGGTCGTTACTCCATTTACTTGGACCTGAATAGCCCTGAAGAGGATGCATACAATCCCTTGGCCAATTGCCTACCTTTGGTAGGGTTGAATTCACCTAGGATGGTCGCATTTCCATTTTATGGATGACCATCCTTCTACCCTTGGTAGACTTAGTCTCAATCGATAGATCAGTCTATCTCCACGAGGGTATGGTCATCACGACCCCCCGGATTGAGCACAATTCATTTCTCAATCGATAGATCAGTCTATCTCCACGAGGGTATGGTCATCACGACCCCCCGGATTGAGTACAATTCATTTCTCAATCGATAGATCAATCTATCTTCACGAGGGAATGGTCACTACGACCCCCCGGGTTGAGCATAACTCATTGAAACAGGAAGGCATTCAGTGCACAAAGGAAAAGAAAGTAAACAAGAACGAACACTTCCAAAAATATATTTTCATTAATGTCAAATGATTACAAACATATCTGCTCGCAAGTACAAGAGGAGAAAACAAAAAGGAAAGTCAATCCCTCGGAGGAGGAGCCGTGCTCTCGACTTCGGGGCCCATTTCTGGAGCCCCTCCATCCTGCGTGGCTTCGGTCACCTCGTTCTCAGCAGCAGCTTGCTCCTCTGTAGCTATGATGGTCGCGACTCGCCCAAATTCCCCCATATCGAAGGATGGGTTCATTCGTTGCATAACTCTTAGTGCAAAGTCGCGACCAGCATCATATGACTCATATCTTTCATCATCATAAAGCTGCGAAGTCCGGAACTCGAAAATAGCCCGAGGACCTTCCTCCGAGAGCATTTTTACAAGGGCGACTTTCTCCTCGTCCCAGTGGATCGAGTCGTCCTTGAGCTGTGCAAGAGCGGAGCGCTCCTTCTCCAAGCTATCGTTGGCTTCTTTGAGCTGCGACCTGGCCTCCGCAAGCCGCTCCTCCAATGAGATCTTGTCTTGGTGGAAGATCTCCTTCTCTCTCTCTGCCTTCTCCTTCAAATCGGCGAGCTTCGCGAACTTCGAGTCCAAAGCTTGATACCTCTCGGTCAAAACTTGGACTTTCTCTATGAGGATTTTGATCTCCTCATCTCTCTTAGAGATCACTGCCTCACGGGACTTGAGGAGTTGATCCCTTCCTTGAACTGCCTTCTTTAAAGTAGTTCTCTTCCCCTCAGCTTCTTCTATCACGCGACGGGCGGCAACGATATCACGCCTCGTTCGCAGGATAAGATCTAAGCCCTGCAAAAGTAACGGAGAATGTGAGAAAGTATTCTGGAACGTAACAACAGATTAAAGCAGGGCCTTGGCAAGGTCTTACCTGAACCATCCTCACCCCCGCTTCGAGGAAAAGGTTCTCAGGGCTTGGCTCAGGAAGAGAGCCGAAGGTTTGGGGGGGGGGGGGGGGGGGGGGGGGGACGTTCTCGAACAAGAATTTACATATTGGATGGAGGTGGCGGGGGATAGAATATGTCCCACTCCCAGACGGTTGGGCAACGACCAACCCAGCCGGCTCGCGAGGTGGGGGCATCGACTCGCGAGCAGGTCCCTGCTCGGCAGCAAGGATCAGTTCGCGAGCAGGAGCCGGCTCTCGAGGCTCTATTTGCTCTCGAGCCTCATCAGCTGGGGGGCAGCCGGACCCCGCCCCATCCGGGGAATTGTCAGCAATGTTAATCATTGGCGGTCCAGGTGCGACCACTAATGAGGGAATATTGGGCTCAGCCGGAGCCCCCGCCGTGCTCGCGAGAGGGGCAGGTTGATCGCTACCCTTACGAACGGGTGGCTGAGATGGTCTGGCAGGTGTTCTCTTCTGCCTTTTGGAGTTCGTGCCCTTCAGTCGGGGCAGCAGACCCCTCTTCTCCCCTGCCTTCGTCATCTCGGCTTCTCCTCTGGATATTAGGCCCGCTGCTGCAAGTCACGAGGGAGACAGGCAAGCCTCGATGTGCCTATCACCAACAGGCACCTTGTACACCTTGACTATCTTCTCGTTGATCCCTCCCTTCAAACTTGGTTTTCTCAAGGCCGGGATACCTGCGAGCACAAACAAGGGTCAAAGAATGAAGTAAAACCCTAAAAACTTAAACTGGAGAAAACTGCACAATGTGGGATTGTGCCTACCTTCACAGAAAAAGCGGTTTACTCCTGGGCCCCTGGAAGAAGCAGACTCCCAGTTCCCGGATGCATAAAACCAACGCTTTCTCCAGCCGGGATAGTTCGAGGAGGGTTTCCCCAACACGAAGTTATCCCGGTGCCAGTAGCACAGGTAATACCAGCCTTCGCTGGAAGGTGCTTTCTTCAGACGGAACATACGGAGGAACTCCTCCGCCATAAGCTCCCCATTGCCGGCCTGAGCCCAGAGGGCAAAGGAGCTCAGAACTACCCTCCATCCATTCACGATGAGTTGCCCGGGGGCAATCTTATAACACCGGAGAACATCGCGTATGAAAGGATGGAGTGGGAGGCGTACCCCCAGGATGAGCTGGTACTCATAAAAAGCTACACATCCTGGGGGGGGGGGGGGGGGGAGTCTGGTGTCTCTCCATCTCCGGGCAATCGGAGAGCGACTGAGTCGGGGATCAGGTATCTCCCCCGTAACTCAGCCAGCCGGTCCTCCGATAGAACAGAAGGATATCCGGCTGCTGTATATCTCCCTGCCGGAACCCTCACACTGCTAGAAGCAGAGGATTCCGGTGTGGCATCGCCTAGAGGAACGGTGGTCTCGTCAGAGTCCCCAGCCATGAAGAGGTTTTAAGAAGAATAAGAAAAAGAAAAGAACCAAGGCCTATACCCAGAAAAGAAAGAAAGGAAGAGAAGGAGCGCCGGAGGAAGGAGACTGAAGAAAGACTGCAAAAAATTCCTTTCGAAGAGCTTCTGTAGAAAACCAGAGAAATGGCGGACTCCGTATATTTATAGGCAATCATTCCGCCGCATCTGATGGTACGTGGCAGCCCATCCTTCGGCGCAGCACTCGAGCAGGCACGCCCATTAACTCCCCTGACACGTGGCGAGCGCCCCTTCATTTTCTGTCTACGGAAAGGCTGTGGAAAGCTGGTGCTCATTAATTCCAGCCCATCATGTGAGGTTCCGTTCTCGATGAAGGCAGCGGGCGGTTACGTATGGTAGTGAGCTAAGGCCTTCCCTTAAAAATTCTTGGCGGCAAGGACTTGGGGGGCATCTGTTATAAGCAAAATGATGGAGATCAACTCAGCTATTAAGATTTTACACGGACGCCCATTTGACTCTCGAGATCATCTGATCGAGAGTCGCAGATCGGGTAAATACGGAAGTACCTATTAGACTCTCGAGATCATCTGATCGAGAGTCGCAGATCGGGTAAATACGGAAGTACCTATTAGACTCTCGAGATCATCTGAGCGAGAGTCGCAGATCGGGTAAACCCGGAAGTACCCATTAGACTCTCGAGATCATCTGAGCGAGAGTCTTAGACTGGATAAGTGTAGGACACCCACTCGACTCTCGAGATCATATGCTCGAGAGTCGCAAAATGGGTAAGTGCGGGACGCCTATTCGACTCTCGAGATAAGCTGATCGAGAGTCGCAGATGGACAAATACGGAGCACCTATTCGCAAGGCCTCGAGCTCCCATAGCCGATAGTCAGACAAAGCAAAGCAGAGGTTTTCTTCTCGATTTGCGAGCGGACCTTCTCACAAGTCATTGAAAAGGGTTACATCCAAATGAGCGAGCACTAGGACTCGTGACCACATTCCAACATACGAACAGTTTTTTCTGTGGCGACACTATTTAGCCTTCAGTACCAGCACCCGATTCCCGTCGAGCAGCTTGTCCAATCCCTCTGCGACACCAAGCAGGGCTACACCCGGTTAGGTGGTTTCCGTCCCGTCGGCGTCTCCTTCCTTTTCGCCGGCTATGACTCCAACTACGGCTTCCAGCTCAACATGAGCGATCAGCGCTACTACTACGCCTACCAGCAGCCTGTATAGGTTGATTTTGGGCGTGGTTCCGAATCTCAAGGGATTGCTATCAAGGAACGTGATTGCCGAAATAAGTAAATGGGTTAGATCTCGCCTATAAAGATAAGGATCTTATCCCATGAAATCAGCAGGGTCTCGTATCGTACACGAAATCAGCGGGATCTCGATGTCTTACGTGACAGATTGAATCACTTCAGATTTATATAAATGGATGACTCTATTAAGAGAAAGGTACGCACAATATTCAATCTCTGGCCTACTTCTGCCTGGTTTTCCTTCTTCTTGCTTTGCCTGACTTAAGCATCGGAGGGCTAACGGCTGGACACCAGCCACCCTAAGTTGCTTTCTGTCTTCTTACAGGTCTATCGGAGAAAATCCCTGGTGGAGAGAAGGTGAACAACCGGAGGATCCTATTACAAAATCTGACGTTAACAAGGGCTGCTGACGAGTAGTTCTGATGATTCTCTCTCTTTTTCTAAGTTCTAAAAAGGGGGAGAATCTCAACCTTCCTATGCGTTACCACTGGAAACGGTTCCATAAATCTGGAGGGAATTATGCGCAGTTGCTCATGATCAGCAGCGCGCAATGCAACCCTCTTTTTCTTCGCTTCTATACCACTACGTCCATACACAAGGAACCAAATTATAGACATTTTTCCTGTTCCTTGTAGTGCTACCGTAGTAATAGGAGTGACATGTCTCACGCATGAGGTTGGCCCGTAGGACTTTTAGTTTTTCTGTCCTTAGGGTTATTCTCTCAGCTGCCTTGATTTGTAGGGGCTCTCAGTTGGCCTGAGAGTTCTCAATCGACTCGTAAGGGGATTCTTGTTCAAGGAGCTCTCAATTGGCTTATAACATTTTAGCCTCATAAGGCTGGAGTATTTATCAGTGATCTTCTTTTCGTGGTTTTGGTACTTTTCTTTCCGACCCTTCTTTATATATATATATATATATATATATATATATATATATATATGTATGTGGTCTTTTGCTTTTTCGTGGATCACTTCAAGGGTGATCACTCTACTCGAAGGAAACAAATGCCTTTTTTAGAGAAGAGAACCGCATCCTCCACATTTTTTTAATAATCTCTGATAACTGTCCTTTCAAATCAGCTTCTTTTAGAAACTTCGATCAGAGGAAGATCATGATTCATGAGTTTTTCATTATTTTATCTCGGGACTATAATGACATCCACATCATTGATGCTTGTGTCTTGACTATTCCTACTCCCTTTTGATTGGGAGAAAGCTTGTTCATATGAGGATTCTGGCGATCAAAATATTTTGCCTTCGCCTTCATGAATAATATTTCTTGATAAATCGAACATTAATTGAGATGCCAATTCTATTTCCGTCCTGATCTGCAATTCTATATGCCCCATTGGAGAAGACTTCAATGACAAATATGGGTCGTCCCGTTTGGGTTTGAACTTAACCCCTGTCTTGTGGATCATTATGATTGGTCTTTTGAGCATTATGACCAAGTCTCCCTTTTTGAAGGATAGGTGCTTCACTGTCTTATTGAAGGAAGCAAATATTCGTGCTTGATATAATTGCAAGCATTACTGTGCCGCATGTCTTTTTTTTGTCTAGTATATCCAACTTTCTCAATCGGAGTTTTGCATTTTCAACTTCTGTAATTCCCTGATGTATTGCCACCCTTAAAGAAGCGACTTGTATTTCGATTGGGAGTACATCTTCTATCCTGTATACTGAGTATGGTGTAGCTTTTGTGGCCGTACGATGCATTGTACGATAAGCCCATAATGTTTCTTGCAGTTTATCATCCCATTCCTTTTTATTTCCGTTTACCATTTTCTTCAATATCTTAACGATTGTTTTATTGAATGCCTCCGCCAATCCATTTGCCGTTGGATAATATGGCGTGGAATAAGAATGATTTATACTGAACTTTTGGCACAACTTGTTCATGTTTTTATTTCTGAATGGCGTGCCGTTGTTTGTAATAATTTTTTGTGACATTTCTTCTTCCGAAAGCGAACCCTTTTGTTGTTACGAAGGACCTATCTAAAGAGTCCTGTTGATCATATTTACTTGCGCAGCCTTTGAAGATGCCCTTAGCCCCAAAAGTTTTTCATGTTTCTGAATAATTATGGGCATTGATATCCCTTTACCATTGTTTAAGTTGGTTGGGTCTTCGCAATCGAAACCCATCGGCTGCATTATCTTCCTGCTCACTGGGCTATACCACCCAAGTTCTTTTGGGTTTAACCTCATTTTGTTCTTTAATTATTTTTACTCCTGTAGAGTAAAACAATATTGTTTCATACCCCTTCTTTCCTGCCACTTGGAATTCTCGAGGTGCTTTTGGAAGGGGTTTAACTCTCTATGCTTGGCGCTGGCATAATAAAATTGGCTTGGAGAGTTTCTACTTATTTTGCTGAAAATAATTCTAGTGGAGGTTGCCCTGGTTGTCGCATTCTTTTCAGCACAAAGTAAAATCTTTTCGTCTTGGGCTCTTTCATCTTTTCTTAATGAATTTTCATTGTTTACGGGTTTGTTTTATCTCCCTGTTCTTCCCTGAAAAATGCATCATAATACCGTGCGTCTGTAAAAAATGATTCTGCAATCGTGTACGATTTTTTATCAGCTGCAATTCTGTGCTGCACACCCTTCTGACAATACTTGAACCACTGGTGCAAAGTAGAAGAAACGATTCTATATTTGTGTATCCACAACCTTCCTGGTCCAGCCCAGCCTGATCCTGGTCCAAGTATCCAAAGTTATCCAAGTCCTGATCTAGCCACTTGAAGCAAACCCTTGCGACACCTCCGTCCATCCAGCTACTCTTTAGCATCATCTTATTTGCATCTAGCATAAGTGCAACATTTACTTTTCTTCCAACCCCCTTGCTTATCATATCACTGCCAACACTTTGATTATTCAAATACACAGTATGCATCCCGCATAAAGCACCTGTCAGTTCGAGCGTATGCTCTGGGCTTGCCTGTTAATGGAAACATGCCCATCAGAAACTCTTACTGTTCAGACCTGCATTCATGCATTATGTCATTCATGAGAATGTATGAGGATTAAATCAGACTTTCAAGTATTAGTTCAATTTTGTGAAGTAGAGACTGTACTTCGGTACAGGCAGTGTGGGGTGCTTAACATCTTCCCACCCTGTAACCGTGATTCCTTACCTCGAATCTCTTGCCGCAGATTAAAAGAAGTCATTTTAGAGGAAAGAATCTTTGGATTCCCTTCTTTAACGTTTCTACGGGATCTAGCCAACTATAGATTCGAAGTAACTTGCTAGTGGCAACTCTAGTCTTACACAAACTCATCCAAATGTATCCAACCTAACACGACAACCCAAAAAGCCCTCGAGAACGAGGCGAGCCAGTGGCACAAACGGCGATTCGCGTGCCATATTCCCCTTTTCTGAAAGGGAGAATTTGGGAGCGCGGAGAGGCGAGCGTCCACAGCTTCTCAATTACACAACTAGAATCGAAATCAAATCATATCTAGCCGGATTATAGAGCGGTTAATTTAGCAAAAAAATTTGTTACATGTGTTGTTCATCAATATGATTCCCTCAATTCAAGTTAGGACTTGAGCACATTCAATTGCATAGGCCAATCCTAGTTCCAACTATGATAATCATCAAACCTTGTCACTAAGCCAAACTAATATCAAGGTTTGAACTTTATTCAAATCACATAAACAAACAACACATATTACAGAATTTTCATAAAAGATAGAACTTTGGTTTGAAGCTCTCACATGAAGATCCAAGTTCTAGAGTGTCTTGAATCCGATTCCTCGGAGTATACAGGTCTAGACCTTTGCAAAACAACTAAGAACTAAGATAATTCTTCCAAACATTCATGAGTCATCATAAGATTAAGAAAAACTACTTAGAACTTTATTCAAACTCAACAAATCATTGTTCAACATTAAAAACAATCCATGAAACAATTAAAAATGAATTAAAACATCTTAGAACTATTACATGCTTCACCTCTTAGCCCAAGCTAAGAGGTTTAGCCGACCATGCTATGGGAAAACAGGAAAACTACTTTAAACATGAAGAACCAGAAAGAAAATTAAGTAAAGAGAGTTGTAGAACTCCGAATCCAGCTTTCGCCACCTCCCAATGCTTTAAAACCCTTCTAGGATAGGTTAGGAACGAGGTGGAGGTGTCCTTTTATAGGTTTTGGGCTCCAGCAATGCAGAATCTTCGAGAAAACGCATAAGAGTTACGCATAGCGCAGTAAAAATCGGAAGACAGAAATAGAAAATTTTGTTTCTAGAGCATGATCAACATGTCTAGCGACTGGTCTAAGAAGCTCAAAAACAGTCCAGGAAGCTCTATTTTTTTGGACTCCTGAAGACCTGTCTGGACGACCGGTCTAAGAAGCTAAAAAATAGTCTAGCAAGCTCTATTTTTCTGGACTCCTGAAGACCTGTCTAGAGACCTATCTGGCGACTGGTCTACTGACAGGTCTACGAGAGGGTTTTTTTCATATTTTCTTCTCTTTCTTTCTTCTTCTTTCCTTCACCTCTTAGCACTTATTTTGTTGATTTCAATGCATACAAAGTGACTCTTTTAACCATGAATTGGTGAAGTCTCCCTCTCATTCCTATAATCACAAAAACATGTATTAGATTGGTTTTTAAACATAAAAATCATGCATAATGTGATGATGAAAAATGTGTTAGAATATGTAATATTCATAGCTCAATACTCCGAAAATAAAAATAGTTTTTCTGAAGTTTTTCGCCTACAATCTCCGAAGTGGAAGCTATGGTGAGAAGAGGTAAGTTTTTTGTATTTTTTTTTCTTTTGATGGGTATAAATGGTTGGAGTTTGTGACAGCCAGGGAATCTGTGAGTTTATTCTTCTCGAGGGTGTTGGGGCTCAAATTTGCACCCATTGTAAAACAACATCCCATGGTCTATTGACAATAATTTGGCTCAGTTTTGAGTCCAGGAAAGCCCTGAAAATGCCAGCATAACCCTGATCGCTTGGTAGTGATCAAAATCCGTAAACAGCATTTCAGAGCGAAACTGGACATGCGCTTCACCGCCAAATGATTCAAAATGTCCTAAAACCCCTAACCTGCAAGTTTCAAAGTCATCTGGTGCATATTTTTACCTGCGCACCTCGAAATACATTTCGTCTCTGCCCGGAACCGACCAAAAAGGGTCCGTAAGCCTATAACTACCATTTTAGAGTGGAACTGGACATGCGCTTCACCTCCAAATGATCTAAAATGTCCTAAAACCCCTAACCTGCAAGTTTCAAAGTCATCCGGTGCATATTTTTACTTGCGCACCTCGAAATGCATTTCGTCTCTGCCCGGAACCGACCAAAAAGGGTCCGTAAGCCTACAACTACCATTTCAGAGCGGAACTAGACATGCGCTTTGCTGCCAAATGATCCGGAGCACCCCAAAACCCTTCAATAGCAAGTTTGAAGTCATTACGATGCGTATTTCCATGCGCGCGCTCCCCGGAACAACGTTCCTATACGACAAGCAGATCTGGAGGCTCCAAATTAGGAAGGAAGTACCAAAATTGGAAACATCTGGACTTACACACCCCATCTCATTCATTCAGGAGGTCAATCATAGCCTAGAAGTGGCTTGGCGACAGTGAGTGCATGTCTAGAAAAGGTAGCTGTCCTTTGGAGGTTCCCCGTCGGAGCTGAAATCTTGAAATTTTCTAAGTGCTGGAATCTTGAAAAGTTGGCTAAGTAGTGGGAAAGCACCGGCAAAGGACATGCTCCTGGCCTCTAACCGCATGCGCTTGCACCCTATTAGTGAAAGGGAGTGAATTAAACACTTTTCCGAAAAGCGCCGGGAAATGCACCGAAAAACCACATGCGCTTGGCTGTTTTCTGCCACATGCGCTTGGCACTGTTTTCTGCCACATGTACTTGACACTGTTTTCTGCCACATGCGCTTGACATTTTTTTCTACCACATGCGCTGGGAAATACCCGCCAGGCCAGACCCAGACTCGATTACCCCCGTATAAATAGTGAAGTCACTTCACTCATCAGCACGAGATCATCCCCTGCCGACCTCAGAGCGATGTAAGCACCACATGCGCTTGCTTTGTTTCTCCTCACCGGATGCCTTGGCCGGAGTGGATTCCCTCGCCAGAAACCCTCGCCGGAAAGGGATTTCCTCGCCGGAATCCCAAGTTCAGGGAGAAATCCTGAAAATTTCTAAGTGTTGGGCACATGCGCTTGACACTGTTTCCTGCCACATGCGCTTAACACTGTTTTCTGCCACATGCGCCGGCTCTTCTGGTCGGAAAATCATGAATTTTCTCTAAGTCTGGGAAGCACATGCACCCACTCTTTGGGTTCAGGCGCATGTGCACTACCACATGCGCCCGGATCACTTCTCCTTCATCTATTTTCATGAGAAATGGGCACATGCGCTCGGAAAACGGCCACGTGCACCCACCATCAGGCACATGTGCCTGGAACCTTGTCCAAAATGATGACATGTGCCTGCACCATCCCCTCCATGCGCCTGGACGCTGATGGGAGGGGTGGACCTTCCGTCGCGCGGCTCGCCTTCGTCCGGAATCGGATTTTGATGAAACTGCCTCTCCTAGATGCGTCTCGATGAGTTCTATCCATCCACCGGATCAGATTCTCTAACGGTCAATGATAAATGGCCCAAATCAGTGTTTTGGTCCAAAGTGACTAACACTTAGCGAATTTGGCAGCTTCGGAAATCCTTCCGAAAGAGCCGAAAACGGCAGAAAACAAGAAGAATTGGGCGGAATTGGACCGAGCCCGAGAGGGAAACTTTTCTTCTAAATGACATGATACACCATAATCATGCACCGCGACGAGGTTATCCGATCTCAGGACCCTTGAATACCCTAATCAAGCGGTCGGCAGGCCCGCTACTTAGTCATTTCCAGCCCTTGGGAAGTGCCCTGTTGGCCCCGAAATCGACTTCTGCTAAGCAAATCGAAACGCGATCGCATCGCGATCTTCGTGGAAATAATCCACCCCTGTTCAAAGACGGTTATCGATAATGCTCACCGATTTCTCTAATCAGACCGCAAACAGGTCCACTACTTGGTCATTTTCAGCCCTGGGAAGTGCCCTGTTGGCTTGAAAATTGACTAATGCCAATTGAAATCAACCGCGATCTCAAAGATGCCGAGGCAAAGCTAAAGTACTCAGGCTATCCAATAGCCATGTTAAGCATTTACGGGGCACCGATCCCCATTATTCATAAGAAATTGGCATGAACAGGAGTCCATCGGACCCTATACTTAGCCACTTGCAGGCATCGGAAACAGCCGATCCAGCTTATTGATTTGATACCCTCAAAAGATCTTGGCTCGATAAAGCCTACTTGATCCCAAATAGATCATTGAAAATAGTCAGAAGAAAGAGTGTTCTCGAAGACGAGTCGCCCGACTCCAGAAGAAATACATTTACTTTACTGTACAAAGCTCTATTCATCCCGGATAAAGGTCCGAGGCTAAACCTAAGGGGTTATGGTTACCACGAGAAACCACAAACAAAGAGTTCAAACTAAGCTTGAAACATCCTGCTATGGACTGCCACTATGAAAAAGACAGTCGATGCCCTACCCATCGACAACGGGTCCATCGGTTGAGCTGATGAGGCAGTTGCGAATTGCTTTCCTAAGGTCACCTGTTCACAGTAACAAGCCGGGCTTTAGGTTATGCCGACCAACATTTTGATGTTCGTGTATTCCAGCGGTCACCTGTTCACAGTAACAGGCGCTGGCCTAGAGTTGCACCACTCGATTAAAAACCTCGTTCGGGAACATTGTGGAGTGCTCTCCTAAGGTCACCCGTCATAAAAATACGGGCGCGGGCCTTGGGTTATGCCGACCAACATTCGAGGATCGTGTATTCCAGTGGTCACCTGTTCACAGTAACAGGCGCGGGCCCAGAATTGCACCACTCGAATCCTGACAGTCTCTCAACCCGGACAATCCGAAAGAAAATGGGACATAGACATCCGGCGTGTCTAATAAATGTGGCTTAGTCCATAACAAGAAAACAAAGGTCTAAACGACCATGAACTTAAGACCATAATCCCCGGCGGATTAGTCTTTTGCCTTCCAATCAAGGGTGATCAACTATTGATGTGATTAAAGGCTCTTGACCAGTATCACAGCCTGGAATGTAAAGGATCTCAGAATCTCTGGAATAAAATTCGCCTTGCGATATCTCCCTCTTGTGTACACTTTGTGATTGCTCATGATTGTCTATGAATGTCTCTATACTCAGAATTCCCCCAGAATAAAAGAAACACAGGAAAAAAAGAAGGACTGCTGACGAGCAGTTCTGATCTCTTTTTCTAAGTTCTAACAGCGGGAAATGTGAATTATTTCAAATTTGCTTAGCTTTGCGAGCAGGATAAGTACTCAGGATTTGTACAAAGCCATTCGCTCTTCTTTCGCTTCGAATTCGTCGAGCACTTGATTGATTATGAGCTAAGAGTCACTGTGAACAAGTAAATTCTGTATTGTGAGCACATTTGCTAGTTCGAGGCCGACGATCAAAGCATCGTGTTTGTGTTCAGTTGAGAAACTGCTCTATACTTACCCGGAGGTGAATCAGAGCTGGAAAGCCCTCGGCTATACATGTCAATTTAAGATGCTTATGTGACTACAGATAATCTTAAGATACATTCCTATGTAATAGTGTCTATCATAAGAGTATCTTAACTCAAGTTTTATTAAAGAAACATGAGCTCTAAGAGCCTCCCTTTCCTAATTAAAAAAGACTTTAAGCTCCTTTCCTTAGCTCTTACTTCTGTTCCTTAGCTCTTAGTATGGTCCGCCCTTACTCAATTCCTCATCGGATTCGGAATTGCGGGCGGGACTGACTTTGCTATGACTTGATTACCAGGAACATCTAACCTCCTTTACTTGAAAGGAAGAGCTAACGCCCTAAATTCACTATTTGAGGAATTCAGTTCCTGGTTCTATTATTTATTTATACCCTACTATTTGTACCCTTGATTTGCGAGGTGTTCTCAAACGGCGAAGCCTTAGACGCAAGAAAGAACTCCCGCTCGGGCTCCCCCCTGGCCTTACGGCCCTTGGTTGGGGGAAGCCCTTCGCTCTGGTTCTTCACATTGGGTTGCTCACTCACTCCGTCTTATGCTCACCCCCAATTCTGTATTGTGAGCACATTTGCTAGTTCGAGGCCGACGATCAAAGCCTCATATTCCGCTTCGTTATTGGAGACATGAGTGTCTAAGCGTAAAACATATTGAACATGTGACCCATTAGGAGCGATTAAGATCAAGCCAGCTCCGCTACCGGTGGTGCATGAAGACCCATCCACGAAGAGCGACCAGGGGGTCTGGTTGCTGGTCGTAGGGTCACTGCCAAAGGTGAAATCTACTTGGATCGAATACATGAACTCAGCGTGAAGTCAGCCATGGCCTGGCCCTTAGTAGCGGTTCTCGAACAGAATGAAATGTCGTGCTCACTGATCTCAATTGCCCATTTAGTTAATCGTCCTGATACCTCAGGTTTTTGAAGAACTTGTCTTAACGGATGATTCGTAGGTACCAATATAGAATGGGCTTGAAAATACGGTCATAGCTTCCGGGCTGCAGTCACTAAGGCGAGAGCTAATTTTTTCATATCGGAATATCTAGTTTCTGCATCCACCATTGCTCGACTAATATAATAAACGGGCCTCTGGATCCCAGAATCTTCTCTTATTAAGGCGGCACTAACGGCCGTGGAAGATACAGATAAGTAAAGAAAGAGCTACTCGTGTGGAACAAGTTTGGATAAGATAGGAGGTGCGCTCATATATTGTTTCAGTTGTTGGAATGCCTCCTCACACTGCTGGGTCCATTCCCAATTGGTTTTTGCGGTAGCGCGGGGAAGCTTAAAGAAGGGGAGACATTTATCAGAGGCACACGAAATAAGCCTGTTCAATGATGCAATGCGACTAGCCAATCGTTGTGTAAGACCCGTACCCTAATTAACCGAACGTACATTTAGTTTTCGATGTCGGTACATCTCGGACTGACCAGATCGACGATCTCTTATCACGACCTTGATTTAGTACCGCAACAACCTAAGACTTGTACCCTTGCGACCGCGCGGGCGCCACGACTCCAACACCGTGGGGCACGCTCCGTTTTGATGCTTAGTTTGAAAGATACATACTTGTGCGCAATCAAGGTGGGACACGCAACATATGCATGGTGTGGGCCCCACTTGCACAAATCCCAGGAATATGTCAAATCAATCAAATCAATCACCATACCCCTCTCATCACCTTAGTCTACACACACCATACCCACCCCATCACTCTCTCACCTCCAAAGTCAACACAACCCATAACTCCCATGCCCTCTCCCATCATCATCATCATCACCTCATGCACCCCCCTCTCTACCCATATAAGATCCATACGTAGGGGGGGTGGGTCTTCTCATTCCCATTTTCAAGAAAGGAGAGAGAAAGAGAAAGAGAGAAAGGAGAGAGAGAGAGAGAGAGAGAGAGAGAGAGAGAGAGAGAGATTGAAGGAGGAGATCCAAGCTTGGAGGACCCCAACCATCATCTAGACCGTCCGATCGACAATCCAACCCCATTCGACCATCCAACCATCATTGTGAGTGCATCCATGTTCCTATTAGGTTTTGTGTAGAATCTAGGATTCTAATGGGTCCCACCTTTTGATGGTGTGGATCCCACTTAGGGACCCATTTTGTGGCATGATTAGTGTGGCCAATGGCCCACTATGATGCTTGATTTTCTTTTCTTCCCCATTCTTTAAAACACAAAGATATGGATGAAGGATAAATATAAGGATTATCTTGATCCAAAGCTAATTGGCCCACCATGAGATGGCCCAGCTGATGAATGGAGTGGATCTGCACGTGTGGACCCCACTGGTCAAGGCACAACAAAAAAAAGTATTTATAAAAAGAAAAAAAGAAAAAGAAGAGGTAAACTGGACAGTCAGTGTACAGAGAATGCTGCTGTCCAGCAGCGCCTGGGCCGAAAGCCCTTTTGGGCGTTGACATTGGGTCCCCATTCATGGGACCCACCTTGAGGCATGTATTTGATCCACGCCGTCCATCTGTTTTTCCAGCCCATTTTAGGGCTGGACACCAAAAATGAAGCAGATCCAGATCTCAGATGGACAACAGTATAGAAAACAGTGGAGATAATGATGTACACTGTTGAAACTTCCATGGCCCACCGTGATGTTTCTAGGACAAATCACCTGCCCAATATAGGGCTCTATGGGTTCCTCATGAGCTGGGGAACCTGATGAATGGTGTTGATCTTCCCCAAGTGGGCGCCACTTGATATAAACCTAGAGAAAAGAAAAAGAAAAACAAAAAAAATGGTTGGGGACGCTGGACGTTCACAGCGTCAGAACGCTGGAATAGTCCAGCGTCACCTGGACGGTTTGAATGGGTCCCCACTCGTGGGACCCACCTTGATGTGTGTGATGAATCCACACCGTCCATTTGTTTTTCCAACTCATTTTAGGGCCAGGGCCCGAATATGAACCAAATCCAAATCTTAAGCCGACCGCATCACATGAAACGGGGTAAACGATGTCCACTGTCGAAACTTCCTCGGACCACTTTGATGTTTGTAGACCAATTCACCTACCCAATATTGGGCTCCTTGGGTCCCCCACGAGTTGGGGAACCTGATGAATGGAGTGGATCACCCTTATGTGGGCCCCACTCTATCAAAACCAAAAGAAAACAAAAAAAAAGAAAAGAAAGAAAGAGAGAAGCGCAGCCTCCCTGACGCTGCGAGTACCCAGCGTCCACGGACGCTGGGCTCGTGATGCCCAGCTGGTGGCCCACTCTGTGGGTCCCACCATGATGTATGTGTTATATCCACACCGTCCTTCCATTTGGGGAGATCATTTTAGGGCAAGATCTCAAGAATGAGACAGATCCAAATCTCAAGTGGAGCCCACTTGTAAGAAAATAGTAAGGACAGTGACCCTACCGTTGAACCCTTCCTACGGCCCACCATGATGTTTATTTAAGATCCAACCTGTTCACGAGTTCACATGTGTGCACAGGAAGGGAAAACAAAAATGTCAGCTTGATCGAAAGCTTCCGTGGGCCCCACTACAGTGATGTTTATTTGTCATCCAACAGAAGGGGGCGCTGGCTGGGCTGGTTGGGCTGCCCAGTAGGTGGCCCACTCATGGGACCCACCTAGAATGTATGTGTCTTATCTATTACGTCCATATGTTGTTCCAGCTCATTTTAGTGGCTGAGCCCAAAATTTAAGCATATCCAAATGTCAAGTGGACCATGCCACGGGAAACACTGGGAATAATGATCTCCACCGTTGAAACCTTCCCAGCCCTACAGTGATGTTTATTTGTCATTCAACCTGTTCATAAGATCACATGGATATGGATAAAGGAGAAAACAAAAATATCAGTTTGATTCAAAACTCTTGGGGCCCATTTGGGTGCCATGCTCCAAGTAGCGTTCTTTGGCACGCTGCCCAGCAGGTGGCTTACCCTGTGGGTCCCACCACGATGCATCTGTTTTATCTATGCCGACCATCTATTTTTCCATATTATTTTAGGCCGTGGGCCAACATAATGATGTAAATACAAACCTCAAGTGGACCACACCATAGGAAACAGTGGCCATTGATGCCCACCATTGAAACTCCTCTTAAGGCTACTATGTTGTTTATTTTTCCATCCAACCAAAGGCCATGGGGCCCATCTTAGGCTCCCACCTTGATAGATGTGTTGTATACATTGTTGTCCACCTTGGCCGGGGCGTGGGGCCCAGTTTTGGGTGGGCCACACGTAGAAAATAAGGGTGGTTGAACGCCTACCATTGAAAACTTTATAGGACCCATTTGTTATGTTTATTTGCCATTATTCCTGTTCATAAGTTACCCAGCCATGGGTGGGGTTCCACACGTGTGGTGTGCGGGCCCCACCATGGTGTTTGGTTGCCATCTCACTTGCTTAGTGGGAAAGCACAAATATCGGGTTGATCCCAAACTGTTGGGGCCCATTGATGTATGTGGCTTCCCCACTCCTTTGTGCGGTTATCCCCAACCACGGGTCCACCTTGTTATGCATGTGTTCTATCCACGTCAGCCATTGGCCACTATGGTGCGATATGTATGTTGCCCATCGATTAAGACCGCCTTAATTTTGTGCTTGATCCAAACCATCCAAATGAATGGACCCTAGCATGTTATGTACAGGATGGCCTTGGGACCACCTTAGTGTATGTGTTCGAATGACCGCGTTGTCCATCCTGTGGATCCACCTTGATGATTACTTGTGTAAACCCTTATTGAAAGGTTATATAGATCTAGATGCATGGAAATCCCTAAAGTTCGCTCGATCCAAGTCATAGGGCTACTTTCTTAAACTCACCCTGTTGAATAGTCTTGTCAATTCACTTTGTTAACTCACCATGTTGACCCGCCTTGTCAACCTGCCTTATTGACTCACCATGTTGATTGATCCTAGTAACTCAGCTTGTTGTATACTCATATGATTCACCCCTCCTACCCTTGTACCCAACTATTAAAGACCACCATATCGTGTATATCCCATCCACATCGTCCGTTTACCTTTAGGACGAGTGTGGGGCTCATCCTCGACGTTAGTATGTCATCCAGGCCATCCATTATATGGAGCCTATCTTGCAGTATGAGGTTAGACCTGTCGTCCCTTTTTGGACCTCAGCGTATTGACCATCTATCTCAGATTACCCTACCATGTATGATTCTCTGTCATGACCTGTCTATCTTGCAACCTGTTCTATGACATTCCTTTTATGGACCATTATTGTGTTTATCTCAACTGTACTACGAGATTATGGGTCTCGGCATGATTTTGGGTATTCTACTCTTGCCGCTCAAGTAGGTTCTACCTTTGATGTGTCGGTAGTGTATTCAATCTTTTTCTTTCCATTCGAGTTATATGAATGTTGAAGGTTAATCCACCGTTCAATTGTTGGACCATCTGTGTTGTCGTATACCACCCATTTAGGGTCTTATCTCTTTATGTTTGCTTGTGTTATAAGTGAATTGTCTTTTTATGATGTTTTTAGTATGTCTGCTGCCACACGTAGTGTTGTTTGGAATGCTCCTATGCGATCTATATACTATATGCTTCAATGACCACCATGCATGTGTAATGAGTATGCATCCTGAATCACCATTGTTAGTTGGGGACCACTAGGGCATAAACGCATTCATAAAGCATTCGATATGTAGTCGTGCAAATGTAATTCATGTGCTCTCTATCGCAAACCTCTCCAATAGGTATGGGACTATTCGAGGATAGGAGTTTATCATCCTGACTTACACTGTATGGTAGGAATAGCTTAGCATACCTTGTAGCCCTTGGTGCGAGATTCCCTGGCTAGCGACATCCCGCACTATGACTCGATCATTCATATGTGTCCCCTCATCTTAATCATATCTCAAATAGGTTGGAATAGATTGCTTTATTGCCATCGTGGTAGATTGACTACTTATTGGCACTCATACTGTATGCTTGGCTCATGCATCATGAATGCTTGGCTCATTTGATTGTCTTGTATCAACCGGCCATAGCGGCCACGATTGTCGTGCAGTTCATTACCAGTTGACGGTGACATTGTATTTGAGACCCTATAGTTTTATGGTGCTCTTTGGAGACTTGCACAGGCATGTCGTCCCACGTTTGTATGCATGGTTTCATTTCGCACCGCCTGCTTGTGCCGCATATAGCATGTTTACTACGTTGCAACCACAGCTCCATCGTGGTTTGCAGAACACCGAAAATATGTGATCTTTAAACTGGATGCCAAAGATGTCCCTGTGTGAAAGTCCCTGATCTCGTTAGTACTAAGGTAGGTGCTCCATTCAAGGACCGGGTGGTTTAATCATACATCAGTATGCTGAATATCAAACAGCGGTGTTTTCCACTGCACGTGGTCAGTTTGGAAGGAGGTCTGACCTAACCTGCCGGAAGAGTGTTGGCAAAGTGGGTTGAGTTTGACCAGCTGTGAGTAGGTCCGCTATTGCACCAGATAGGCTTTGGCATTCTACTGGTGAGTAGTGAGGTCTGTGAGACCCCGGTGATGTTCCGTTTCAGAGATGGTATTGGTATCACTGTATGGTATTGGACTGTCCTGACGTGGGCGGATGTGATGTGGGCGGGGCTGTAAGCCTGGGCGAGCTACCACACTGGGCGAGCTACTAGTTTCGAGTCCTGCATTGCTTAGGCGATCGCGTTATGACTGTTCGTATCTGGACCACTGTACTGAGAGGTGGTGATTTGCATACATGCATTGGATCATTGTTTGTTACATTAAGCCCTTTAGGCCATCGCATAGTATGAGTGTATAGCCTTGGTAGGTTGGTTACCTGTATTGCACGCTTGCATAGCCATGGTGGGCTAGTTACCCGTATTGAATGCTTGCATAGTCGTGGTAGACTAGTTATTTACATCACATGATCGTGTAGCCTAATTAGGCTAAGTCTTGGTTTAAAGTTCTTATCATGCTTTACTGCTTACCCTGATATTCATCATGCTTGTCATACGCATTACGCACACACACACGCACTCACAAAGCTTCGTTCGAAGCTTGTGCACGTTTGTTACGCTGTAGGTTATACCAGGGTGTATCAACAACGTTGAGTTCGAGTTGGGAGTGCAATAGCAGGAGGTGCCGGATTGTGCACAGTTTTTATATTTACGCATTGTATATTTACCTTTCAGTACTGTATGTAAACGAGATGACTTAGTGGAAATATTGTGTTTGTCTTTGATGGTACTCATATGGTGATGCTCATGTTTCAAAAAAAAATTCAAACCCTAAAATCCTCCTTATGGTATCCTAAGATCGGAACCTGGCATGTGGGGTTAGGATCCGAGATCGGGGTACTACGGAGGCTGCCACCTCTGAATTCGGGTTATAATGAATAGACGTCGAGAACCGAATTTGGGGTGTGACACGTTGGACATTTTTTAGAGTGGATGGAGAATTCATTTCAATCAAGGTTTTTATTTTCTCGGGATTTGCCTCAATTCCTTGTTGGCCAACCATGAACCTAAGAAATTTTCCGGCAGAGATCCCGAAAGCACATTTTTCTAGATTTAACTTCATTTGATACTTCCTCATCAGGTCAAAGGCTTCCCGAAGATTTACGAGATGATCGTTGGCTACAACGCTTTTCACGAGCATGTCGTCGACGTAAACTTCCATATTCTTACCAATTTGTGCAGCGAACATTTTATTGACCAACGTTAATAAGTGGCACCTGCATTCTTGAGACCAAAAGGCATTACTTTGTAGCAATACAAGCCTCGATCAGTGATAAAGGTAGTGTTTTGACGATCGGGCGGATGCATCATGATTTAGTTATAACCGGAGTAGGCGTCCATAAAACTGAGCAGGGCATGCCCTGCTGTTGAATCAACTAATTGGTCGATGTGGGGAGTCGAGAAACTATCCTTCGGGCATGCCTTGTTCAGATCGGAGTAGTCCACGTACATTCTCCATTTACCATTAGTTTTTCGAACAAGGACCACGTTCGCGACCCATTTTGGGTAGTCAACTTCCTCAACGAAATCGACTGTCAATAACTTTTCGACCTCAGTTTTAATCACCATTTGCCTTTCTGCGGTGAACACTCGTCGACGCTGATGAACAGGTTTATACTTCGGATCAACATTCAGACGATGGCTACAATGTTAGGGTCGATACCCGGCATGTCTCTGTGAGACCAAGCAAATACATCTTGATATTTGGTCAGAAAATGAATCAGATTTACTCGAAAGACATCGTTTAAAGAGGATTCGATGTAAACCTTTTTGGACAAATTATCTTTGGATAAAGTGATTTCGACTGTCTCTTCCCCCGGGGTGCCTGATTGATGAGCGTTCTCTCTTGGGTCCAACGTTGTTGTTATCGGGAGATCCGCTGAGTCTCCTGTAATCGTCATAACAGGGGTTGCTTGGGCATTCTTTCGATCTTGTACAGCGATTTAGTAGCATGCTCGGGCTTCTTTCTGGTTTCCTCGTACTACCCCGACTCCGCTTAGAGTAGGGAATTTGATACATAGGTACAGGGGGTGTAAAGTGACCCTATTTTGGTGAGTGAGGGTCGACCCAAAATGGCGTTGTATGCTGATCTTCGATCCACCACGAGGAAATTAACGAAGACTGTGGTTTTGGCTGAGCTTTCTTTGAAGGTGACAGGAAGGTCGATGCTTCCTTCAGGTGTTATGACTTCGCCCCCGAAGCCGACGAGGGGAGTGGAGATAGGTTTGAGTAAACTTCTAGCATGTGTCATTTTGTTGAAAGCTTCCAAGTAAAGAACATCAATAGAGCTACCTGTATCCAACATAATACGATGAGTTAAATAGTTTGATACCTTTAATGCGACCACGATGGAGTCCTCGTGAGGGAAATGAATCCCTTCAGCATCTTCAAGAGAAAAAGAGATCGGATGATGGCTAGGATTTGATGTATTGGACGATTTTTCCAACCAATAAATATGTTGAGGCTTCTGGGACACCTTGCGAGCATATGCTTTTCTTGACGCTTGAGAATCTCCTCCGCAAGCTGGACCTCCAGCAATGGTCCGGATCTCACCGGTGGGTTCCGTATCTTCTTGTGGAGGATGATGTTGAGGTGACTTTTTCCTTCGTGACGGAGCATCGATTCTTTTAGGTGACCGATCCTGTTGCGCAACGTAATCCCGGAGATGACCCTTCCGAATAAGAGCTTCAATGTGATCTTTCAAGGACATGCAATCTTGGGTGTTGTGCCCATGATCTTTATAGAAATAGCAAAACTTTCTCTTGTCTCTTTTTTTAGGATCGGACTTGATCCTTGGAGGCCACTTCACATAAGATTTATGCTTTATCTCCATTAATGCTTTTTCAGGAGATTGATTGAAGGGTGTATAGTTATGATATTTTCTGGGATAAGGCTTCTTAGGGGATCGATCCCGTCGATTGCGCCAGTATTTCTTATCAGAGGGAGAGATCTCCTCAGAACTACGTTTCTTCCCTTGTATACCGTGACATGCCAATGCAACTTCTTCTGCATTGATATATTTTTGAGCCTTGGCTTGGAATTCAGTCATGGTTTTAAGAGGGCTTTTATCTAGGGCAAATCGGAATTTCTCGCTGGTGATTCCTGCTATAAGGGTAGTGAGGCCTTTGTCTTCAGTAAAACCTTTAGTCTGGACAACTTCTGCAGTGAAACGAATTGTGAACTCCTTAATTGTTTCCCCATGTTGTTGCTTTAGATCCGTTAAATGAGATGCAGGCTTTTTGGTACGGATGCTTCCCATGAACTGAGAGAGGAAAAGATCCGATAATTGGGAGAAGGATTCGATAGATTGAGGTTTCAGGCCTCAAAACCATGTCCGTGCTGTATCCTTTAGAGTTAAGGAAAAAGCACTACACATAATTTCTGAACCATATCCTTCATGCTCCATGAGAGACCTATAGGTCTCCAGATGTTCGAGAGGATCGTCGATACCTGTATATGAAATGATGCTAGGCGTTCGGTATTTTCTAGGCAAAGGGGCCTCCATAACCTCGCGAGTGAAGGGAGGTTCAAATCGGTGAATTGATGCAAAAGTAACAAGGTGGAAGGTTAGACCGATACTGTTGTTCCATATCGGCGAAGCGATCTTCGATTCTCTTGAGATCTCCTTCCCAAGGTAAAGTGTAACTCGAAGTTTCAACAGTAGATCCCTGAGATCGTTGTTGCTGAGAGGTACTGGAGTGTATAGACTGTGGAGGAGGTACCGGAGCTTGATTGCCGGGTGGTATTCGATTCAAAAGAGGATTTTATTGGGTTCGTGTCTCACCTGCAGAATGTCTGGAGGTTACGGGTACAAATTGCAGTGGCGGCCTTTTTGGAGGTTGCTGTGGCTCAGGAAAATGCTGATCAAATTGATTGGATAAGGTTTGAAGCCCATCTTTGAGGGTGAGGAGTGTGTCTCCGATGAAACGCATAATGTCATCATGACCACCAGATACATCGTGAAACAAATTCTGTAACAGCAAGTTGGACTCGATCAAGGGAATGCCAGTCAAGGCGGTCTGAGGGAGATTGGATGCTGGTTCAGGGATGTAAGGCGGAGGTAACATTTGCCTTGAAGTGGAAGGATGAACCGTCATTTTGGGAGGCATAGTGGGAGATAACGATCAGTGATGAGAATGGCTAATTCTGAAAGCATTCCCACAGACAGCGCCAATCTGTTAACGTCTAATTTGGTAACAGATTCCTCTAAAGCGTTCACCTTCCTTCGAGCAAGCTCCCTTCCAAACCTGAAAGCCAAAGGAGAAAACTAAGGGTGGCCGACGTTCAGCCGTTAGCCCTCCGAAGTTTAAGTTAGATGGCATATGGTAGTAAATAAAATGTAGAATGTGGGCTTAGAGGTTGTGTACCTTTACCATCTGTGGGACCATCTATTTATACAAATCTGGGTGATCCAGTCTGTCACGCAAGCTGTTAAGATCACTACTGATTTTAGGGGATAAGATGCTTATCCTGTTAACCCTTAGATGATATAACCACTTTAGGTATCTAGCTAGTTACGTTCCTTGCTGAGATGCTGAGAAACTTCCACGATGTGGGATTGTGAATGGAGATAAGCCAAAGCCGACCTATACAGGCTGCTGGTACTATGAGACGAGAGAGATTCTTAACGAACGACCAGCGACCAGGGATGCTCACATTCGGGAATATCCTTTGTTTTATAACCAGGGAGTAAGGCCACGCGAATTACGGAGATGCCCTTATTTGATGACCAGTGACCAGACCTGCTTGCATATTCGGGAGTGTATACCATACTTCCATGATGTGCGAGCTTCGACCATAAGGGCTCGCGGGTTGAACACTGAAGTAAAAAAGGCGCTCGCGGGTATTAAATCTTCAATATCTTTGACCACTGATTTTTATCCCATAACACTCTTTCTTCTGAGTGTTTTTCAATGATCTATTTGAGATCGAATAAGCTATATCGAGTCGAGATCCTTTGAGGATTCAATTTTAATGGGCTGGATTGGTCGTTTTCAATGCTTGCAAGTGGCTAAGTGTCGGGTCCGATGGATGCCCGCATATGCCAATTTATGATGAATGATGGGGATCGGTGCCCCGTAGATGTTTTAACTTGGCTGTTTCATAGCCCAAGCACTTTAGCTTTGCCTTAGCTTCTTTGAGATCACGATTGATTTCATTTGGCATTAGTCGGTTTCTGAGCCAACAGGGCACTTCCCAGGGCTGAAAATGACTAAGTAGTGGACATGTTTGCGGTCTAATTAGGGCGTTCGGTGAACATCATTGATAACCTTCTTTGAACAGAGGTGGATGATGTCCACGAGGGTCGCAGTGCGATCACATTTCGATTCGCTTAACATAGGTCGATTTTCGAGTCGACAGGGCACTTCCCAGGGCTGAAAATGACCAAGTATTGGGCCCGCTGACAGCTTAATTAGGGTATTCGAGGGTCCGGAGATTGGATAACCTCGTCACCATGCATGATTATGGTGTATCACATCATAAAGAAGAAAAGTTTTCATCTCGGGCTCAGCCCAATTCCGCCCGATTCCCCTCTGTTTCGGCCGTTTTCCACTCTTTCGGGAGGATTTTTAGAGTGGCCAAATTGGCTAAGTGTTGGTCATTTTTAATCAAAACACTGATTTGGGCCATTTATCATCGACCATTGGAGAATCCGATCCAAGGGATGGATAGATCTCATCGAGGTGCATCTAGGAGAGTTGATTTGATCGAAATTCGATTTAGATCGAAGGCGAGCCGCACGACGGAGGGTCCACCCCTCCCATCAGCGTCCAGGCAATGGCGTGGGGGGTGTTCATGGGCGCATGTCACATTTTGACAGGGCTGGTGGGCGCATGTGAGTGATGGTGGGTGCATGTGCCCATTCCATATGAAAGATAGAGGAAGTGAAGATGTTCCGGGCGCATGTCATGTTGCACATGCACCTAGGACCCAACAGTGGGCTCATGTGGCTCTAATACTTGGTGCATTTTTCACATTTTCGGCTTGTCAAAGAGTGGGCGCATGTCCCATGGGAGTTTGATGCATTTTGCATTTCCCGACGAGAGAAAGCCTTGTGCCTCTGCGAAGTGGGGGAAAGTCCCGGCACTTAGTGAATTTCAAGATTTTTCTCTTTGCACTTGTTTCTGTCGAAGGATATCCCTTTCTAGCAAGGGATTCCGGCGAGAGAACTATCTGACGGTAGTGCATTTTTGGAGTTCTGGCGGGGAAATCCCTTTCCGGCGAGGGATTCCAGCGAGGGAATCCATTCCGGCCAAGGCATCTAGCGAGGGATAACGAAGTGGGCGCATGTACCTCTTGTGTCGCTCTGAGGTCAGAAGGGGGTGATGTCGCTTTATGTCCACAGGAGGGCTTGCTATTTATAGCAGTGCAATCGGGTTCGGGTCCAACCGAGTGAATATTTCCCAGCACATGTGTTTCTCGAGCATTTCCCGACGCATGTGCTGGGCGAAAGTGCTGAGTGCAAGGGTCCGGGCGCATGTCAATTCAGGCCAGGCCCATGTGTTTTCAGGCCGGGTGCATGCCATTTCCGGCAGATTTTCTGGGAGGTTTCCTGCAAAGTGTCCGAATCGGTTTCTTTCGGATGTACATTGCAAGCGCATGTGGTGGAAGGCCGGGCACATGTCCCTCTTGGAAATTTCCACTACTTAGCCAAATTTCAGATTTTTGCACTTTTGTGAGAGAGAAAATTCCCAGACTTAGAATATTTCAGGATTTCAGGCTCCGACGGGAGACCTTCAGAGGACAGCTACCTTTTCTGGACTGCGGTCACTGTCGCCAAGCCACTTCTAGGCTGGGATGGACCTCCTGAATGAACGGGGTGGGGTGTGGAGGTCCGAGTGTTGCAAATTTTGGTACTTCCTAATTTGGAGCCTCCGGGTCAGCTCGTCGTATAGGAACGTTGTCCCGAGGAACGTGCACATGGAAATACACGCTGTAGGGACTTCAAACTTGCTATTTAAAGGTTTTGGAGCACTCCGGATCATTTGGCGGTGGTGCAGATGTCCGATTCCGCTGTGAAATGGTAGTTGTAGTCTTACAGACCCTTTTTGGTCAGCTCCAGGTAGGGATGAAACGCATTTCGAGGTGCACTGGTAAAGATACACGCTGCACGACTTTAAAACTTACAGGTGAAGGGTTTTAGGACGTTCTGGATCATTTGGCGGTGACTCGCATGTCCGGTTTTGCTCTGAAATGCTGTTTATGGATTTTGGTCGTTACCGGGTGGTTAGGGTTGCACTGGCATTTTTTGAGTTTTTTCGGTCTCGGAATTAATTCAAATCGTTGTAAATGGACTGCAGGATGTTGTTTTACAATGGGTACAAATTTGAGCCCCAACAAGTGCCCTCCCAGTGTGCTGCGCTGGATGCTTACGTCATGCCAGTGCAGTGCACTGGTCCCTCAGGCTCAAGTATAAATAGTTGACTCACTGAGTCATTTGTCATTTTTCGAGTCAGAAAAATCTGATTTCTCTGAGGTAAGAGAGCTTCTCTTGGAGCCTTGGGTGCATGTGTCCCCAGTGTGGGCGCATGTGTGCTTTCGACTATTTTTCCGGCGAAAGATTTCCAGTCCAGGCGCATGTTGTATTGCCTATAAAGAGTGGGCGCATGTCCTGGGTGCATGTTGCTTTGGACATGCGCCCAGGGCTTTGCCCAAGAGTTGTGGTTTTTTCAAAAAATTGGAGATGGGCACATGTGATGATGCACATGCGCCTGGTGCATACATTTTGGACTTGTTGTCCTTCCTCACTTGGTCTGGGCGCATGTTAACACGCACATGCGCCTGGGACTTTACAATATGGTGTTTTACACTTCCGTCTTTGTGGATTGGGCACATGTGAGGGGCCACATGCACCTGGAGCTCCTCCTTGGGCGCATGTCAGCCCAATACTTAGCCAAATTTCAGAATTTTGGCCCCACTTTACACTTAGTGAAGAACTCACGTATCTGACTCTATTCTCAGTCAAATTCGATGTCGTTTGAGGCTAGATTACTTAAAATTCAAGCATGATTGGGACTTAGTGCCTTGGGCCTGCAGTAGGCTACTTGCTTTGGCCTGTTTACAGCTTACAACTGTCTATTTTAGGTAGGTTCAGAGCATATCTGTCAGAGCGCACTTATAGCGTTCTAAATGTACGCAAAGTTATTATGTGTGAATAATACTGTATGCCTGCTACTAAAATCATTTCTTGACTCTGTTCAGTACCTGCTTATAAACGCCTGGACTTGTCAAGGTTACTTTTAGGCTAAATGCATGAATGTGTTGTGGGTTCAATCTGTGACTTTGTGCGCATCGACCACATGTATGCATATATGTATGATGGTAAATGCTTTGTTGCGAAACATGTATGATGAATGATATGCTATGCTTTTTATTTTGTCATTTTCGTGCTTTGTTGCTTGTGATCTACTTGTTGTGCGTGTGTTTACGATATGATTTTCTTAAGCTATCTGCCCATGCAAATCAAGTTGTTTTCTGATGCTGTTCTGTTTGCGCATTGCAGTAAATTACAATAGCGACAATGGGATCTTCTAGTGAAACCTCCGGATCGCATTCTTCTGGTCCGACGCCGATCAAGCGCGGTCGAAAAGGAACAGCTGAAGGTCCTTCCAACTTGAAATTACGTCGGTAGTCTAACATGACACCTTCGTATGTGCGGAAGCTTAAAGAGCAACTAGAAATATGGCTAATTCCTATAGGGGGGTGATTAGGACCTTTTGAAATTCTTTTTGCCTACTTACACAATTTAACAAATTAAAGTAAGCAAGAACACTTTGGCTTCTAAGCCTAAGTGGGTCCAATCACAAGACTAGTATATGGTTTAAGCAATAAACAACCTAGTCTAAGCGAGCATAGATAATCAAAAGATATAACTAATCAAGCTCCTAATCTATACAACCTATGTAAACTTATGAGAATGGATCAATGAACTCAAGTCTACACTACTTAGTGAAAATACATCTTGTGTGTGGTTGTGCCTATCTACTACATAGCATACACTCCTATCAAGCATTCATATTTAAATAATTAAACATACAATGCTAAGATAACAATGTGCTCAATCAATCACAAACACAAGCATGTATAGTGGTTCGACTTTGGGTCTACTCCACTCCTGGTTTAAGTACTCAACTCCTTTGCGCACACCGACATCATTATCAGAGTTTTTAAATGAGGTTCACCTCTCAACCTTTACACGGAGGTTTTCCCTGTTCATCTCTCAACCATAACCGGAGTTTTGGACATAGGCTAATTCTCAACTCAAACAGAATTTTAAACATAGGCTAACTCTCAACCCGACGCACGTTCAGGCCCGGCCAACGAGCCAAGGAGCGCCAAACAGCCCCTAGTCTTTAGGCCAACAAACAGGCCAAGGAACGGCTAACGCTCCTAGTTCGAGTTTGATAAACAAAGTCTACACTCAACTCCCACAGGGAATTGAGTGGATGGACTCTCAACAAAGACAACCTTTGTAACACCCCGTACTTTTCTGTACTCGGGTGTTACTACGAGAATTCAAAGTATATGTGTATGTGTAATGCCCTTCCGTGACTCTTTCATCAATGTGTGCACAACTCTTGGTGCCTCGGACTGGCAGTGCGTAGTTCGCACCCAAATGACCAAAGTCCTGAGATCTCGAAACCTCTGTCATATTGACCGCGCCGTCCTCGCGATCACAACGGTGAAAACAGTGCGTCGATCTGATACCCGAGCACAAAGATATGGACATTTAATCAAAACATAAAAAATGTGATTGTGCACACTCGTGTGGGGCCACCCAATGTGGGGCCCACTACACGGTCTCCTAGGCAATCATCTCCCTCTCCTTGACATGATTGTAATAATTACAAAAAAAAATAATAATAAAAAGTAATAATAATATAATAATGATGAAAAGAAGGAAATAAATAAAATAAATTAATAAAATAAATAATATAAAAAAAAGGAGGGGTAATGATGACTAGCATCTCAACCCATGCCTCATCACTCCTCTCCCACGTCACCCCTTCCCTTTCCATTCCTTCATTTAATACAACAAAAAAAAAAAAAAAAGAGATGAAATGGTATATAGGTAGGGAGGGAGAGACGTTTCTCTCCTTCCATCCTTCCTTTCTTCTTCCTTCATGCCATCCACGCCCTCACTATGTGTGCGTGTGTGTGAGAGAGAGAGGAGTGGGCCATCTTCATCAACCTCCCCTCCATCTCAACCATTCATTTTCTCCAACCATCAATATCAACCATTGAGAGAGGAGATCGAAGTAGGTACACCCCTCCACCTTTCATTCCCTTTGATTTCATCATTTTCTTTATTGGTGATGAATCAAGGTGAACCATAGATGTGGGCCCCGCTTTGAGGAAACGGATGCCATCTAGAGCTCCTTGTCATTTGATGGCATGGATGAAGAGGAAAGAACAAGGATTAGCTTGATTTGGTACCCTTTAGGGACCCACTATCTATGGCTCCACCATGGTGTTCATCAACCATCCATCCTACTCTAACGGTCACAAAGACCTAGATGAAGGGAATACAAAAATATCAGCCTGAGCACTGTGATGTCTATAGGTAGATCCAAAACCATCAGATGGTGGACCACACTAGGGAGCTTAAATCCCCAGCACACACCATACTATTATATATACAAATAAATAAATAATAATAATGAGAGAGAGAGAGAGAGAGAGAGCGAGAGCGTCTGTCCAGACGGACGCTGCTCTATGAGGTGGACGGCCTGGCCCTACTTTTGGATCCCACGTCAATGTTTCTTAGAAATCCATGCCGTCCATCAGTTTTCCCATATCATTTTAGGGCAGGATACAAAAAAATGAGGCTGATCTAGATCTACAATGGGCCGCATCGTAGGGGATAGTGGGAACATTGAATGTCCACTGCTGAAACCTTCCTTGGCCCACTGTGATGTTTTCATGAAAGAGAACCTGCCCAAATCAGGTCTCGTTGGGCTTAGCATAAGCTGAAGGACCTGATGGATGGAGTGGATCGACTATGTATGAGACCCACTTCTATTTAAAGAAAGAGAAAAGAGATAGGAAAAGAATAAAAGAAAAAGAAGGAAAGAAAGGAGAGAGGAAGCTCTAGCGTGCTTCAACGTAAAGTGGGTTTTTGGGCTTGAAAATGGCCCCATGTGTGGGAACCACTATGTTATATCCACACCGTCCATCTGTCTCTCCATATCATTTTAGGCAAGGGGCTGAAAAATGAAGAAGATCCAGATCTCTAGTGGGCCGTGCCGGAAGAAACAATACAGACCATTGAAACCTTTCCAAGGCCCACTATCATGTTTCTGCACAACAAAACATATCCAAATCAGGGCTCGTTAGGCACACATTAAGCTGGTCAATCTTATGGATGGATTAGATTTCCCAATTGGACCCCCCCATCTTGTGGGAAAATAAGAAAGAAAGAAAGAAAGAAAAATAAATAAATAAATAAAATTGGCTGCTAGCGAGACGCTGCTGGACAGCAGCGTCAGTAACGCTATGGCCCCTTATGGGCATGATTCTGGGACCCACTCGTGGGACCCACCGTGATGTATTTGTATAATCCACCCTGTCCATCAGCTTCTCTAGCCAGTTTTATGGCTGCACACCAAAAATGAAATGGATCTGAAACTCTAGTGGGCCGTATCAAAGCAAAGTGTAAACCTCTTCTTCCTTTGTATTTCTGCTTGTTGGAAAATTTTCTAAGTACCAGAATGATGTTGTAAGTAAGTTTTTTTGAGACCTCATGGTGGGCCCCACGATCTGTATATAAGGGTCCTGCCATGGGGATGTCCTTTCCACATATCAGTGTATTGGAATATCCCACAACTTCTCTGGAAATAGCCCCCATGCGTTGGTGAGGTGGGCCCAAAGTTGGGGCTGACATAGCTGAAAATAGTATGTCTGATTTTGTAAGTTTTGGGCCATCTTTGGGCGCCCGTGGTGGGGCCCATGTATGAGCTATGTGGGGACCACCAATTGGAATTTTTTGTCTATATATGTGGCTAGAAAAATAATATATTACCTGGGCCAGGGTGGGCCCCATATAGTCGGAAAGTTGATCCCAAGATGGGGCCATGAAAAGGTGCGCATGAATTTCTGTGCAGAAATTCCAAGTGCCCATGTTTGGCATTGTGCAAAACATCATATGTGAGTGCCTAGTAGGCCCTACCTATTGGATTTTAGACACCATGCATGAGTCTACTAGGGACACTTGACGGCATGCCAAAAGGTGACCCCATTTGATGGCAGTACGTGCTCAAAGTTGGGCCAAAATCATTTCTGCACTACTGTTTCTTCACAACTGCAAGTACCCATGTTTGAGCCTTTGTTAAAAATTGTACACATGCAAACAAAGAGATCCATTTTATGAGTTTTATAGACCATACATTGGTCTGTGAAGTGGTCATTTTATTTCTCTAGAAGATGGCCCCTTGTGATCACAAATTGGACCCAAACTTAGCCAAAAACCATTTCTGCATGTAAAGTATGAAATCTTCATGGGGTCACATCTATGGAATCCACCACCTTCCTAAAGTATTAAATAGGTCATTTAAACCATAAAACTTGAATTTAGATTGTATAGGCCAACTCCTTAAAAATTTTAGAGTCACTACCATAAGGTTGATCTTAACCGTATAAATTATGGATATGACAATCTAACCGCATAAATGGTCTAAAATATGGTAGGGTCGAATTCTAGCGAGCGTGTACATGTTTTAAGCAACGTTAGAAGACGCTTCGATTCTTAAGGTGATGATTCCTCCCCTTGAGCTTTCCACCTTCATGTTAATTAAGTAATAGTTTTACTCATATATGACTGAAAATGTTACTCTGTCTCATGATTACCTCTACTGTTTTATTTTGCCATAAATCATATGTTTAACCTTACCATACGTGAATTTCTTTATAAATGTGAATTATTTACGAATGTTGGAATTGTCGTTTTCATTCCTCATGTTTGGAATATGAAAGTGGAATGTGAATTTGAATGGTTGCGATCACCTATATTTGATGGGACCTTAAACTGGTGGCCTTTGGAAGCGATTTATTGAAAAGATTCCTGATGGTATCCTTAGATGGAATTGTTGGACTAAATGTTAAATGAGATGAGATCTTGATTATGCCCCTAGTTGGACCAGCATGGAAATATTTTTGATGATGTCTTTATATGGACTCGTTGGACTGAATGTCCTATTGAGATAAGTTGTTGGATTCCCGATGGACTTGATGGACCAATGGTCCTATGAGATAAATTATTGATTATGTCCCTTGTTGGACTCGTGTGGAAATATTTTGGAGAATTATTGTGATGAAAGGCCACTAGTTGTAAGGGAATGTCATAATTGGTTTGGTTGTAAATTGGAATAATAATGGTTGGTTTAATCATGCATATCATGGCACAGACGGGACGTGTGGTGACGAGCCATATTACCGTCGGGTGGTCTGGTTGCTGAGAGCACGTACCCTCGAGGTATTTTCACTGGCTCTAGACCACCATAGAGTGTGTCATTCACTGAGAGCACGTACCTTTGGTATTTTCGCTGGTGATGACCACTCGTGATATTGTGGGGCTGATGTGTATCCTTAGTGACTTTCAGACCACTGGGTGAGGCCGATGTGTGTTCTTAGTGACTTCCGAATCACCAATTGATGGATTTGCATTGTGGGGCTAATGTGTGTCCTTAGGGACTTCTAGACCACATTTTCCAGCTGAAGGTGCATCCCCAGGTTGAGGGACATGTGCATGCATTCATGCATTTAAGAAAGATTGCATCATGGATGTTTTGTACATTTTTTATTATTCTTGATTAATGTGTTAGTGTGTAATCTTGAGGGGACCTCACACTGAGCTGGCCACTCATGCTGTTAAATTTCAACCGTATAGTTGGTGCAGGTAATTTCAATAATGTACAGGTTGTACTGGAATGGAGTAGGATGCTCAGGTTATGCTGATGTCATGGATCAAAGAGCTGTGTTTAATGGTTGCTGCTTTAAATTTTATATATAATTGTAATTGTTTATTAGTGTATTCTGAATTAAATTCGAGATATTCGGTTTGTATAAGCCTTATGGGCACCACTCTGCGATATTTGTTGTATCTTTCGTATATGCATGGTTTGTTTCTTCTACAGTGAATACTCTTCTTGGAATGATACTTGAAAATGGACTGAAATGTGGGTTTTCTTCATAGGCTAACACACGGGTCTTCAAACACGGGTCTAGAACTCGGGTTGTGAAAATTCGGGGCGTTACAACCTTACTTGTCGGATGAGCTCCTTGTTCAGTGTCGGTTCGGGTTGCTTGATCTCCGCTCTCTCGTGCTTCAATCAGCTTCCCTTGCTCCCCCGATCGTGTTGCCGTTGCATCGCCAATGCCTCAGTTACACTTGATCAATCACCTTGCTTGTGATGCCTTTGAGATGCCCAAGGTGATAGGAGGGTAGGTTTGAGAACTCTACAACTAGTAGGAATGGGTTGCCTAGAGTTGCACACTTACAATGATCTCATCTTAGAGATTTGGATAAGGATATGACTATCAAGGAAAATCCAAACTCTAGAGATTAAGAGGGGATGAAGGTCATCTTCTTCATGAGTTTGAAATGCTCCAATCTTTTGTTAAAGCACAAGGAAGATGCCTTGCATAGGTTGGGAATGAGCCTCAAATGATCTCCAACAATGGTAGCTTCACTCCTCTCAAAATCCCTCTACTTTCCCCTCAATTCGAGCCAAGCCCTTTTATAAAAAGATATGCAACGGATATAAAAGGGGTAAAAAATGGCTAGTGCCAATTGGCCGTGACCAGTCGGCCAGGGGTCCCCGATTGGTCTTAACCAGTCGGCATAGGCCAGAACAGGACAGAGGCTTTGCTGTCTGGAAGGGGGTCTGCCCGACCGGTCAAGATCGGTCGGACCAGACCGGCCGACCGGTCAGCCCAATGGCTTGTGCACTTACAGCGTTGCTGTCTGGACTAGGAGGTAGTCCGATCAGTCTAGACAGGTCGGTCCAGTCCAGCCGACCGGTCGTGACCGGTCGGACAGGCCTGGGTTCATCCAAATTGTTTTGCTGACCCACTTTGTCACAACCCAATCTCTATGGCCAAGGTTTGAGTGATCTTTTAAGACACCTAGGGCCAATCTATGATGATTAAAGGTTTTCCTAATAAGGTTAAGGTCATCAAGAAGTTCAGGGTTTGGTTTTGGTCAAGATTAAGGCATACCAAGGCATCACTTTTAACTGTTTCTTCTTCCTTGATGCAGCAGGGCCACTTGAGTCTTCGGTCTTCGTCTTCATTAAGCTCAACCGACATTAAACTCATTGACCTAAGTGATTGACAAACAAGGTGCACTAGTATGCCATAGAAAAGTGCACTAATAATCTCCCCCTTTGTCAATTACTTACAAAAACCTAACCTACCAAAACAAGTACATAAACAAGAGATTACATTAATAATGAAATAAATACAGAACTCTTGACATGCCTAACTAAGTAGCTCCTCTTCAATTTGCTCCCCCATAACCTGTCAATCCCTGCATCACGAAACATAGCAAACTAGTTTTGGTGGGACTTGATCTTTCTCCCCCCTTTTGTCTGCAATTGAGAAACTATTCTCTCCCCCTTAATGATATTTCAATTAAGGTTAAGGTAAGAGTAGATAGTATGTCGCAATTATAACTATAAGCATATGCTAACAAGGAGAGTATAGGGTGCATGAACTGTAAAAACATGGAGCATGCTAAGGAACATGATTAACAAGAAATGTAACTATCTAAGCATAGTTAATCATGCACAATTGGTCAAAGATATACATTTGCAATAAAAGCACAAGGGCTTATATATCCCAATCAACCAACCTCCCCTAATGGTATATCAAGACCAATACTAAGCAATGATTAGCATATAATTTAGCAAAATTAGCTAATATAAGTATGGTGATAGTCTAATAAGCAAATATACAAATTAAAAGCAAGGCTAAACTATCAAATTTGGGTTCATGAGGCTTAAATCCTCAGATTTGCCCGTACACACAAAAATGAGGCTAAAATCCTTAGATATTCCTATAGAATCACTTTCTAGCTACCCTTACTAATTATGTTTAGTTTGAAAGGCCTAAGGGTAACTAATTTCCACAACACCCTCATAAAATGTAGCATGAGGTGAGGGGTTGGGAATTCCTTCTCCTAGAAGGGATAGCGGTTGGGATCCTCTCTTAGATTAGGGGGAAGAGAGGTAGTGGTGAAAGCCATGAGAGCTAGATCAATATTTTAGCTCCCATCACTAGTGGAGTTACCAGATTTGGATTCGGACTACTTCGTATCATCCCAAGTAGCAGCCATTGCCTTTTTACCTTTCGGTTTAGGCCCATTCGAAAATTCCGGGGCAATATGGCCACGATGACTGCAACCGTAACAACGGACGGATGAAGATTTGGATGTTTTCCCTTTATGTTTATCACCTTTATTGTCCTTTTTGTCACGGCTACTCCCTCTATCAAATTTGAGGAATCTTTTGAATTTTTTGTTTAACTTTTCTTCTTCTTCATCCTCATCATCACTATCTTCCTCCGACTCACTCTTAATTTTCTTATATTTGTCAGAGGACTTTAGAGCGATGCTTTTCTTTCTAGAGGGGGCCTTAAAGTATAGTTCATGAGTTTGTAGGGAACCTATGAGTTCTTCTATTTTCATGTTATCTATGTCTGTACACTCCTCTAAGGCTACTTACCTTGGTGTTAAATCTTTCCAGGAGGGACCTAAGTATTTTTCTACATATACGACATTCCAGAACCCGATCACCAAAGACGAACATGGAGTTGCAAATATCAGAAAGTTTAGTATAAAACTCCATGAAGGTTTTAGTCTCTTCCATCCTAATGTTTTCAAGTTTGTTGGTTAAGAGTTGAAGGTTTGAGCATCTTACTGTGTTAGTTCTCTCGTGGGTAACCTCAAGTATATCCCACGCATTTTTTGCAGTTGCGCATGTGAGAATGCGCTAAAATTCATCTGGGGAAACCGCACAGTAAATCGTATTGAGAGCTTTGACAATTGCTATATATTGAGCTCTCTCACTGTCATTCCATTTTTCATCATCTTTGGGAATGAAAATGTATTTTCCATCAACCTCCGCTTGTTCGGTGGGCAAGGCATATCCACATTGTGTGCTTGGCCACACCAGACGGTCCATAGATTGTAAGAAAATTCTCATCCCAGCCTTCCAATAGGCGTAGTTGGACCCGTCAAAGAATGGTGGATGGTTGGTGGTACCCCCATCTCGGTTAAACATCATGCTACTGCTCCGGTACCAGATCTTACTCTAGGACATTTTGAAATTCTTTTCACCTACTTGCACAATTTAATAAATTAAACTAAGTAAGCAAGAACGCTTTCGCTGCCAAGCCTAAGTGGGTCCAATCACAAGACTAGCATATGGTTTAAGCAATAAACAACCTAGTTTAAGCGAGCATAGATAATCAAAAGATATAACTAATTAAGCTCCTAACTATGCAACCTATGTAAACTTATGTGAATGGATCAATGAGCTCAAGTCTACACTACTTAGTGAAAGTACATCTTATGTGTGGTTGTGCCTATTTACTGCCTAGCATACACTCCTATGAAGCATCCATAATTAAATAATTAAACATACAATGCTAAGATAACAATGTGCTCAATCAATCACAAACACAAGTATGTATAGTGGTTCGACTTTAGCTCTACTCCCCTCTCGGTTTAAGTACTCAACTCCTTTGAGCACATCGACATTCACTATCAGAGGTTTTAAATGAGGTTCACCTCTCGACCTTTACACGGAGGTTTTCGCGGTTCACCTCTCAACCATAATCGGAGTTTTGGACATAGGCTAATTCTCAACTCAAACGGAGTTTTGAACATAGGCTAACTCTCAACCCGACGCACGTTCAGGCCAGGCAAACGAGCCAAGGAGCGCCAAACAGCCCCTAGTCTTTAGGCTGACAAACAGGCCAAGGAACGGCCAACGCCCTTAGTTTGAGTTTAACAAACAAACTCTACACTTAACTCCCACAGGGAATTGAGTGGATGGACTCTCAACAAAGACAACTTTACTTGTTAGATGAGCTCCTTGTTCAACACTGGTTCGGGTTGCTTGATCTCTGCTCTCCCGTGCTTCAATTAGCTTCCCTTGCTCCCCCGATCGTGTTGCCGTTGTGTCGCCAATACCTCAGCTACACTTGATCAATCACCTTACTTGTGATGCCTTTGAGATACTCAAGGTGATAGGAGGGTAGGTTTAAGAACTCTACAACTAATAGGAATGGGTTGCCTAGAGTTGCTCACCTACAACGATCTCATCTTAGAGATTTGGATAAGGATATGACTATCAAGGAAGATCCAAACTCTAGAGATCAAGAGGGGATGAAAGTCATCTTCTTCATGAGCTTGGAATGCTTTAATCTTGTGTTAAAGCATAAGGAAGATGTCTTGCATAGGTTGGGAATGAGCCTCAAATGGTCTCCAACAATGGTGGCTTCACTCCTCTCAAAATCCATCTACTTTCCCCTCAATTCGAGCCAAGCCCTTTTATAAAAAGATGTGCAACGGATATAAAACAGGCAAAAAATGGCTGGTGCCGACCGGCCGTGACCAGTCAGCCAGGGGTCCCCGACCGGTCTTGACCGATCGGCTATACGCCAAAACAGGACAGAGGCTTTGTTGTCTGGAAGGGGGTCTGCCCGACCGGTCACGACCGGTCGGACCAGACCTGCCAACCAATCACGACCGATCAGCCCAATGGCCTGTGCACGTACACCGTTGTTGTCTGGACTGGGAGGTAGTCCGACTGGTCTAGACCGGTCCGTCCAGTCCAGCCGATCGGTCATGACCCGTCGGACAGACTTGGGTTCAGCCAAATGGTTTTGCTGACCCACTTTGTCACAACCCAATCTCTATGGCCAAGGTTTGAGTGATCTTTTAGGATACCTAGGGCCAATCTATGATTACTAAAGGTTTTCCTAATAAGGTCAAGGTCATCAAGAGGTTAAGGGTTTGGTTTTGGTCAAGGTTAAGGCATACCAAGGCATCACTTTTACTTGTTTCTTCTTCCTTGATGCAGAAGGGCCACTTGAGTCTTCGATCTTCGTCTTCATTAAGCTTAACCAAGACTAGACTCATTGACCTAAGTGATTTACAAACAAGGTGCACTAGTATGCCACAGAAAAGTGCACTAACACAACCCTCTTCCTCCAAGACATAATTCTCGCTTCTTTCTTACGGTCGAACCCAAGATAAAGGATTTCTCGGAGCGTATTGAGCAACTTCCTCATGACTGGTGCGCATCTTTGTCAACAAAATAGTGCCCGAACCTCCGAAGCAAGGAACAGAACAAGAGTGGGTCTATTGGTACGCCCAACTTGCTAGCACGGCGAGTGCCGTCGAGGCGGGTCCTTGTTGAATCTCCAATTTATACATTGGCTAACCCATTACATCACATTATATACATGGTTTCCATGCTTAAAAGATCCATCTAATGCATGTTTTGTGAATGTAGGAATGAGAGAGAGGCTTCACTCAATTGATGCTTAAAGACCCAATTAAAGGACTTTTATTGATGATTGAAGGAGGACCAAAGAAAGAAGAAAGCAAGTAGAAGAGAGAGAAGAGGAAAGAAAGAAAGAAATTGTGAAAAAATAGAGGTTCGACCAGTCATGACCGGTCGACCAAGGGAGCCACGACCGGTCTTGACCGGTCGGCCACCCCGCTGCCCACCTTGAAAACTCACTGGACTAAGGTCTAGATTGGCCCGACCGGTCTTGACTAGTCAGCCAACAGGTCGTCCACCCACTTCCCTTCTCTGACACTCTCTGGATGAAGGACCAGATAGGTCCGACCGGTCACGACTGGTCGGCCATGCGTAAACAGCGAGCTTGAACAACAAGCTCCAATTTTTGTGCGCAAGTGCGTAAGTGCTACGCACTTCTGAAAGTTTCTGAGGCAGTAGAGCCTCCCCACCAAAAAAGGACACGTAAGGTCTCTTCCTAGGGCATCATAGAAGCTGAGGAACTTCGTGGGAGGTGAAGAGAGCTGTCATGGAGCATCTGTAACTCTCCCGAATCTGGGTTTTTATGCTTTTTAGTCTTGTTCATTGGGATCTAGTTATAGTATGATAATGCTCGGCTAGAATCTCTCAGCTAAGGCTAAGAGGTGAAGCGTGTAGCTAATTTCATGTTTAATTCAGTTTGATTCAAGTACTTTCACTTTAAGTTTGAATTTTGAATGTTATAGTTTACATAAAGTTGATATTTTTAGAAGTTTTATGAGAGTTCATGTGCTCCTGACATGGATTCCTTGCAATTCTCTGAGATTATCATGTTTTGCTTGATTAGATTCGAATTATGGTAATCCTTGAGCATGCCATAGTCCATAGGCATGGCTGTTACTACGAAGGCTATGATTTTGAATGTTATGTGGTTGAATGGGACTAGAACTTGGAAGTTCAACTTAAGTGGGATTGAATGTGGTTCAATGTTTTATCTTCCAACTAGATGAGAGATAGAACTTCATATCTAGTTGTGTTTTATGCATGCATTGATTGGATCGACATGGGATTGCTACAAGTGGATCCTTGAAAGCCTTAGTTCCTTTAAATACTGATTTTTCTTAAGTTACTATTTTGAGTTAGATTTTTTTAACTTAATCTCCAAATCGTTTTAATCCAAGTTGCTGGAATAGTTTCGAATTTGTTTTCTAATTCCCTGTGGATCGACCTTGGGCTTACCAAGATTTATTACTACATCGCAGCCTTGCACTTGAGGCGAGCGAACAAGCTTTTGGCATCGTTGGCTAGGAATTTAGATAACGGTTCTATATTATTTTAGCGGCTGTAGAAGTAGAAGTAGATAGGTTTTTTTGATTTCCTAAGACTAACAAATTGTTTTGCTTTGTAGGACTTCTTCTTTAGTTCAAGCAAATCAGGTAATATCCTTCTAACTTAGTGTTTTTTGCAGATTTTTAATTTTTAGATTTTTTATTAATTTCAGATTTTAGGACTTAGGATTAGTTTAGATTTTGGATTGTGTGGTTTATATCCCTTTGGGAACGTGACCACAACAATCATCTTCAATCCGAAGGTGGTTTAGTTGGACCACTCTCCGTTCATAGACGAGTCCAAAAATCTGTTGAACATCGTGAAAATGTGGGAAGTATGGATCAAATTCCATTAGGGAATCCTCCCCCCTACTCCAACTAAAAACGCAAATCAAGAGGGAGTAGGAGAGAATGAGGTACATAATGTTCCTCCAATGAGATTTTTATGGGATTACCTACAACCGGACCGTGCAACTAGATCTTTATGGGATTAAGTTCTAACATGCGCCAATTCGTAGAGATGATGTGCAATGGCGAGTTTATGAGCAAAAATCCAACTGAAGCTTGGAGTTACTTGGATATGTTGGCCGAGAATGCCTAATCATGGGATACCTCGGATAAATCTAATAAACTCAAGACTCCTTAATAAAAAGAGAAAGGAGGGATTTACATCCTTAAGGAGGAAGATATGTGAATGCAAGACTAGCCAACCTCACAAGGAAAGTCGAGGCCATGGAACTTAGTAAGAGTGAAGTTTCAACGTCCAATGAAGCTATTGAGAACATGTGTGGGATTTGTTTCACTAATACATACGCTATGCAAGATTGTCCTACAATTCCTGCGTTTCAAAAGGTGTTACAAGAACATGCAAATGCCACTTATGGTTATCAACGGCCTTTCAATGGACCGGTGGGGAACACATATAACTCTACTTGGAAGAACCACCCAAATTTCAGTTGGAAGAATAATCCCACGGAAAATCCTACCAACTCTCAAGGAGGGCCACCCATGCGACACATGCCCCCACCTCAATTCTCAATGGAAGATACTCTAAAGGCGTTCATGCAAGGGCAAACGCAAATAAATCAAATGAATCAGCAAATGTTCCAAGAGCTTAAAGTCTCGGTTGATGAGATTAAGGGACGCTTGAATGCTAGGGAAGGGACCTTTCCGGCCCAACCTCAGCCCAATCCAAAGCAAGTACATGAAGTAAGCATCCCTAATCTTTCCAACCAACATATGGAGCAAGCCAAATCCGTCACCACTCTTAGAAGTGGTAAGCAAATTGATAAATCTATTCCGGTGAAGGCCGACAAGCCTAATGATCCGGTAAATTCTGAGGATGAGGACGGATCTAACTCAGCCCCATAAGAAACGGAACGTGTTTACAAGCCTGTAGCACCATTCCCTTCGAGATTGGTTGCTCCAAAATCTCTCCCCAACTCTCATGATATTTTAGAGATTTTCAAACAAGTCAAGATCAACATTCCCTTGCTTGATGCCATCACACAAATCCCATCTTATGCCAAGTTTCTAAAGGACTTGTGCACAACCAAACACAAATATAATGTGCAGCAAAAGGCCTTCTTAAATGAGCAAGTGAGTGACATTCTCACTCAAAAGACCCTCCCAAAATTCAAAGATCCCGGTAGTCTGTATCATTGGAGACTATTGGATTGAGCGTGCATTACTAGACTTGGGGGCAAGCGTAAACTTGATCCCATACTCGGTATATGAGCAATTGGGTCTTGGTGAATTAAAACCCACCAAAACTACGTTGCAACTCGCTGATAGATCCATCCGTGTACCGAGAGGGATGGTTGAGGATATTCTAGTCTAAGTTTACAAATTCTACTACCCGGTGGATTTTATCGTCTTAGACACACAACCGGTTATAGATGTTAACACTCAAATACAGGTGATTTTAGGCCGCCCGTTCCTTGCTACATCAAACACAATCATAAATTGCCGGAACGGGGTGATGCAATTATCTTTTGGGAACATGATATTCAAGGTGAATGTGTTCCACTTGGGCAAAAGGCATAGGGATGTTGACGATGACGAGCTCTTCGAGGTAAACATGCTCGAATCTTTTGAAGAAGAAGAGCTCCTCCAACTTGAACCACTAGAAAGCTTGGAGACATGCTTAGCACATTTTGAGGATTCCAAAGACCCCGTCATTAGTGAAATTGTGCAAGCATTGAATATTGAGAAACCGGTAGTTGGTACTAGCCGTTTGAAAGATTGCCACCAACCACATCAAGGCCTCTACCGTCTAACATCAAACCGCTGAAGCTTAACCTCAAACCATTGCCATCTGAGCTGAAATATGTATATTTGGGTCAAGAAGAAACATTCCTGGTTGTTATTGCCTCTCACCTAGGAAAAGATCAAGAGCTCAAGTTGATTGAGCTACTCAAAGAATATAGGGGAGCCATAGCTTGGACAATAGCTGACCTCAAGGGGATAAACTCTTCAGTCTGTACTCACCGTATACACCTCGAAGAGAATGCGAAAACGACTAGACAACCTTAAAGAAAGTTAAATCCAAACATGATGGAGATTGTTAAAGTCGAGGTGTTAAAGCTACTAGATGTGGGTATCATCTACCCCATCTTGCATAGCCAATGGGTGAGTCTTACCCAAGTTGTCCCTAAGAAGTCTGGTATTAGCATCATAGAAAATGCCAACAACGAGCTTATACCGACTAGAGTGACCACCGGTTGGCGAATGTGCATAGATTATCGGAAGCTAAACACAATCACTAGGAAGGACCACTAGCCTCTCCCATTCATGGATCAAATTTTGGAGAGGTTAGTGAGTCACTCCTATTATTGCTTCCTGGATGGCTATTCCGGTTACAATCAAATTGAGATAGCCCCAGAAGACCAAGAAAAGACCACTTTTACATGCCCGTTTGACACCTTCGCATACCGAAGAATGTCATTCGGACTATGTAATGCACCCGCCACATTCCAACTATGCATGTTGAGTATTTTCTCAGACACGGTGGGTGAGTTTATTAAGGTATTCATGGACGATTTCTCTGTTTTCAATTGTACTTTTAAGGAGTGCCTATATCACTTGAAGTTGGTCTTGACGAGGTGCGAGGAGATGAACCTCATTTTAAACTGGGAAAAGTGTCATTTCATGGTGCAGAGAGGAATAATTCTTGGATATATTATCTCGTCTAATGGAATAGAGGAAGACCAGGCCAAAATTGATATAATTTCCAATCTACCACCACCCAAAAGCATACGCAATGTGCGGTCCTTCCTTGGACACTTCGGTTTTATAGAAGGTTCATAAAGGATTTTAGTCATATCTCAAGGCCTTTATGTAACCTTCTCCAAAAGGGGAACCAATTTGAGTAGAGTGCCGAATGTCAATTAGCTTTTTTAAAGCTAAAAGACATGTTGACAACCGCTCCTATCATGCAACCACCGGATTGGTCCGTACCTTTTGAGTTGATGTGCGATGCGAGCGATTATGCTATTGGGGCGGTGTTAGGCCAAAAGAAGGATAAGAAGCCCCACTATTCGCTCGCCTCAAGTGCAAGGCTGCGATGTAGTAATAAATCTCGGTAAGACCGAAGTCAATCCACAGGGAATTAGAAAACAACTTCTAAGCTATTCCAACAACTAGGATTACAATAATTAAGAGATTCAATTGAGAGAATTGTGTTAAAACAGTAACTTAAGAAAAATAGTAATTAAGGAACTAAGGCTTTTAAGGATCCACTTATAACAATCCCATGTTAATCCAATCAATCCAAGCATAAACACAACTAGATTTGAAGTTCTATCTCTCATTTAGTTGGAAGATAAAGCATTAAACACATTCAATCCCACTTAAGTTGAACTTCCAAGTTCTAGTCCCATTCAACCACATATAGCATTCGAAATCATAGCCTTCGGAGTAACAGCCATGCCTATGGACTATGGCATGCTCAAGGGTTACCATAATTCAAATCTAATCAAGCAAAACATGATAATCTCAGAGAATTGCAAGGAATCCATGTCCGGAGCACATGAACTCTCATAAAACTTCTAAAAATATCAACTTTATAAGAACTAGAACATTCAAAATTCAAACTTGAAGTGAAACTACTTAAATTAAACTAAATTAAACATGAAATTGGCTACAAACTTCACCTCTCAGCCTTAGCTGAGAGAGTCTAGCCGAGCATTGTCATACTACAACTAGAACTCAATGAAAAAGACATATAAAGCATAAAAACCTAGAGTTGGGAGGGTTACAAATGCTCAATGACGGCTTCATTCACTTCCCACGAAGTTCCTCAGCTTCTATGATGCCCTAGAAAGAGACCCTAAGTGTCCTGTTATAGTGGGGAGGCTCTACTGCATCAGAATCTTTCAGAATTGCGTAGCATTACGCACTTGCGCAGAAATTCTTAGAACTGGATTTAAAAAGCTCTGATTACACATAGCCGACCGGTCTTGACCAGTTGGTCTTGTTGGAATGGACGTCCAGCGTGTGTTGAGCTCTTAATTGTGCATATTCTAACCCCAATTCATCACTCATTATGCATGGATTTTATATTTAAAGACTATTCTAATGCATGGTTTTGTGATTGCAGGAATGAGAGAGAGTTCACTCGATCAATAGCTAAAAGAAGCATATTTAGGAACCTTGGATGAAGACCCAAGGTGGGCCAAAGAATCATGAAGAAAGAAGGAAAGAAAAGAAAAAAGGAAAGAATGAAAAGGAGCCCCACAAGGTGGTTCGACCGGTCAAGACTGGTCGGCCAACTCTGCTGCCTTCTATAGATGTTGCTGGACCAAAACAAATAGGTCACGACCGGTCAAGACTGGTCGGCCATGCAAATTCTGGTTTTCAGATTTCGAACAGCAGCAGTCCCCTTTTTGTATTTTCAGCCCATTTTTCGGGGGCCATCTTGACGATATTTGGAAATCCAACATATCCATGTCGAAGAGGATCTCGACGTAGAAATAACCCAAGTGGTTTTGTGTCGATTGGAGCTACGGATTGACCGTGGTGGCCAAAACAATACGAACTGTCCAAAAAGTTCCAGATTCCGCCTACTCCACTCTGGGCCGGTCCAGGTGACCCATCATTGATGATATGAAGAATCTACTTTGACCATCTTCTAGACTACATCCATATATGAATAACCACAAAGTTTCAGATCAAAAGGATGTGTGGTTGGATCGTATCGGTTGAAGAAAGATGGACCATCCAGAAAGATCCAACTGCGCAGATTTATAAAAGGCCTGAGTGTTCTAATTTTCGCACCTAATTATGGAATGTTTTTGGACAATCTAATCCATCTATCATGTAGAGGAGGAAGTTTTCTACCAATGTTCAATATTTGAGATCAATCCGACCTCTGTACACTCCGAAGCATTGAAAGCAAGATGACTGGTTCTGAAGGTACCCGAATTACGCGATTTTGAGAGGCGGTCGCTGATCTGATTGGTGGGCCTATTTAGAAGATAATCTTGGAAATCTAAATCATCTATGAGAAAGATCACATTACAAGGAAGCTACAAATCAAATTTGAAGGCAATCCAACCATTGGTTAAGCCGTACGAAGCGAAACAAAATCTGTTATGTTGTGGTATTCTTGCTGTATTATAAAAGGAAGTGCTCTCTTCTATTCCAAATCAAGCAAGGACGTGGGGAGCAAGGAGTTCAAGTCATAAGAGGCTTCTTAGCCTCCTCCAGCTAGTTTTCTTCCTTTTCTTAGTTCTAGTTCTAGTTCTTAATATGTTTTTCATTAGCTAATCTCTTAGCTAGAGCTAAGAGGTGAACCTTATAGTTTTCTTGGATTGTTTAATTCGTTTTATTGGTTTCAAAGTTGGATTTATTGAAGAAAAATGGTTTTTAGAAGTTTGAATAAAGTTCTAAGTAGTTTTTCTTAATCTTATGATGGCTCATGGATGTTTGGAAGAATTGCTTTAGTTCTTAATTGTTTTGCATGACTCTAGACCTGTATGCTCCAAGGAATCGGATTCAATACGCTCTAGACTTGGATTTCCATGGGGGAACTTAAACCAAAGTTTTACCTTTTTGTTCTAAATTTTGAATTATGTGTTGATTGTTTATATGACTTGAATGAAGCTCAAATCATGATATAGTTAAGCTTTGTGACAAGGTTTGATGAGTATCATGGTTATGATCTTAACCTATTGGAACTAGGATTGACCTATGCAATTGAGTGTGCTCAACTCCTAACTTGAATTGAGGGAATCATGTGTATTAATCACACATATGAAAGATTGCTTTCATAATATAACCGCCCTATCATCCGGCTAGATAGGATTGATTTCGATTCTAGTTGAGTAAGTGAGAAATCACAGCGAATTATGCATCTAAGGAGAGCTATAAGTGAATCCTTGATGCTCTAGTTATCTTTTCATTATCAGATTTTCCTGTTTCATGTTTAAAAACTGATTTCACAAACCTCTTAAGATTCTAGTTATTAGGATAGTTTGAATTGTTTACCTCCTTCCCTGTGGATCGACCTCGGTCTTACCGAGATTATTACTACATCGTAGCCTTGCACTTGAGGCGAGCGAACAAGTTTTTGGCGCCGTTGCCGGGGAAGAGGTTAAGCGGTTCTAATTGTTCTAGTAGCTATAGAGTAGTCTTAGTTTGGTAAGATTTTCAGTTTTTCTAGAAGTAGTTTTCTGATTTTTCATAGATTACTAACAATTTTCTGTTTTTGTATTTTGTAGGAACTTAGTTGCTGACATAGTTCTCACTTCCACGGGTAACATCTCCCCATCTCCCCTTCCTCTTTTTATTTTTTTCCTAGACTGGGATTGTTTCAACTTCTTATAATTTCATTATGAATGATTGGACGGGTGGATTGTCTAAATACCTTTTGGAAGATGAGAGGTCGAACCAAATAAAAAATCATTATGATTGGAACCATTACAAGTATGAAGATTTTTCTATGACTCAATCTACTTCTAATACTCCCCTACATAAGACTTTGTGAGATTACCGGAATAACAACAATGTGCATAACTTTTCACCAGGTAAGATAATGGGAGAGTATCGGAAAGAGATGAATAATATTCCACCAGTTAGGACAATGTATGATCACTTTTTTTGCTACAAATATCAACAACTATCTAATAGCACAACATATGACATGCATAATCCTAATAGGTGGGAGCATCAAAATTTCAATTTGGGAGACGAGCCAACCATGGATGCCAACAATTATCCTCAAGAGTTTCTTTCTCATGAGCCACAACCGACACGAACTCTTGAGGATACACTGCGAGGGTTTATGGAAATAACTGAGTAATTCATACAAAACCTCTCGCCATCTCAAAATCCTAAACCCAACATTAGGAACACCGAATCAATCCCCAACAATGAGGAGGATGAGGCTATCTAAGCCCAACCCTCTTCCGATTTAATGACTAAACTTTTAGAGGATGTAGATCTCAGTGATCCCAACATTACCATCGATTATGGTGAATCAACTATCTCTTTTAGCTATTCCGATTTGAATGATGAAAAGATTTCAAGGACGGTTGACGAACCCGAGGAATCTACAAAATCTGAAAGTGATAGCTTGATTAACGACAATGAGGGTTCAATGGATGATTGTGAATCCATGATTTCTTCTTCCAAAGGGCCGAATGATTATGAGTTGGTGGAATATATTCTTGCTAGAGAGATGGCCAAAGTGGATCTCTTTGAGTCCTCCCACCAACATAACATGACCAATTCTATTGTGGAAGATCTCCCTTTGACTGAAAATTCTGTTTCTTTGGATGATGTGGTGACACAATCTGAAATTTTAGATCAACCAATGTTAGATGATGTGCTTACCATTGAATCTGAAAAAGTTTCTTTGGAAGACCTCCCCTCTATAGAGGAGGAATTCATTGCCATTGAAACAGACTTTCCTCAATCACTTAGGAAGCACGAGGACCCTTCATCCGACTCTCTCGATTTCCTAGAGGAATGCATGACCCACCCCTATGATCTGGATGATGAGATGATTAAGGAGTTGGATAGTTTGTTAGACACAGTGTTGGTGCCTAAAGAACATCATTCCACTGATTTACACTCTTTACCATTGCCTGTGGAAGCACCGTGCAATTCTAAAATTGTGGAGGAGACAACTCGAACTGAAGAATACTTGATAAACGTCTCTCCACCATCATGGGTTCTTCAACCCATTGAAAATTCTGATTGGGAGGACCAGTTTTTAATCAATTACAACCCAATTCAGAACTTGAGGAGATATATTTTTGCTGCTCTTATCTCCTCCTTACATGCGTGTGGTGCACACTATGATTGGACCTTCATGAAGAAACGCACCCATGTATACATTCGAGTAGGACTTTGGATGGTCCTCATGAGAAACCTATTGAAATTCATGAAGATCCTGCTCAAATTTGATCATGTAGTCGATCAGACTAATCAAAGGTAGGTAGGTAGGTTAGGATTTCTTTTCTACATTTAGGATTGAATAAGTCTCATTGAGAAAATGGAAGATGCTAGAATTGATCTACTTGCTACCTCAGGTACTCTCGTTCTCACTCTCCTTTGTTTTATGTCATTGCTCTCATGTCATGCATATTGCACATCTTATTACATTGAGGACAATGTAAGATTTTGGTTGGGGGGTGAGATTCCTTAGATGAATAGCTTTTGTGACATTTCGAGCAATTATGTAGAAAATTTTCAATTTTTCTAAAATTCAAAACTCATTTGGAAAACTTTATTTCTATGCATTTGAGATGATATGAGTATAAGAAGAGGAGATACGAAGTGAGTGATGTTGCAAGCTTTGAACTTCTCTTAATATAATGGTTTTCTATGTGAATTCCCCTATTTATATGATTGATAGAAAATTTGAACACTTTTACACCTAGTTCACATTACACGATTTTCATGATTTGAAAGGATTATGTGATTTTTGAATTGGCTAGACTTAGATTTGAGATGTTGAGGAACCAAGCCGGGGTACTTTGTCCATCCTTGTCCGTGGGAAAATAATGAAAGATATGGATTTCTAAAAATCCTATCTAATGTAAAAGAAAAAGGAAAAGGAAGGATGAAAATTAGGAATGATGGAAAACATGGTGAAAAATTCCGAAAAGGGCTACCTATTACCAACCGGGGGATGGTCTACCCATAACCAAAGTCGAAAATGGGACATAGTGTGAAAGCTGTCGAAAGAACGGTAAGGTAAATTCCTGTCATAGGCTTGTTGTTGATTTGTGCACCTTAAGATTCATAGTTTAGTTGATCTATGAAGAAGATAATCTTGGAAAATCATGAGATGAACATTCACAATGCACACTTGGTTGAATTTGTTCAAGTTCTTCTATTTATCAATCAATCAGCGGGGATTTCATATGAACATTTATTATGTTTTGAGAGTTTAAAGTTTCAACCTCTATCACCTAATTTTTCTGACGTTTACACCTGTGTGTCTTGGGATGCATAGAAGAATAGTTTCTGAAGGAGAGTTGGTTTTTGGAGAATTGAATTTGTTTCACGCATGTTTTTTGCTTTTTGCTACTTCTATTAAGGTCCTACTTCTATCAGCTTTTTGCTAGTCCCGAGTAAAACATGCGTGAAACAAGTTCAAACCTCCAAAAACCAACTCTCCTTCAGAAACTATGTTTCTATCCATTCCAAGACATAGAAGTGTAAAATTCAGAAAAATGAGGTGATAGAAGTTGAAACCTTAAACTCTCAAAACATAGTAAGTGTCCATATGAAATTCCCGCTGATTGATTGAAAACTAGAAGAATTAGAACAAATTCAACTTAGTGTGCATAGTGAAAGTTCATCTCATGAGTTTCTGGGATTATCTTTTCCATAGATCAACTAAACCACGGATCTCAAGGTGCACAAAGTAACAACAAGCCTATGACAGGAATTTGCCTTAACGTCCTTCCGACGACTTTCACACTACGTCCCATTTTTTGCTTTGGTTACGGGTAGACCATCCCCCGGTTGGTAATAGGTAACCCGTTTCGGAATTTTCCACAATTTTCTCCATCATTCCCAATTTTCATCTTTCCTTTTTCCTTTTTCTTTTACATTAGATAAGATTTTTAGAAATTCATATCTTTCATTATTTTTCCATGGACAAGGATGGACAAAGTACCCCGACTTGGTTCCTCAACACCTCAAATCCAAGTCTAGCCAATCCACAATTCACATAATCCCTTCAAACCATGAAAATCGTGTAATGTGAACTAGGTGTAAAAGTGTTCAAATTTTCTATCAATCACATAAATAGGAGAATTCACATATAAAACCATTATATTAAGAGAAGTTCAAGACTTGCAACATCACTCACTTCGTATCTCCATTTCTTACACTTGTATCATCTCGAATGCATAGAAATAAAGTTTTCTAAAAGAGTTTTATAATTTTAAAAAATTCAAAACAATTTGCACATATAATGCTCGAAATGTTGCAAACTGCTAGATGAGGAATCTCATCTCACCCCCCAACCAAATCTTACATTGTCCTCAATGTAAAAAGATATGCAATGAGCATAAACATGAAAGCAAGTCTTTGATTGTTGGGGCATCGATTTCATGGGACCGTTCCCCTCATCTTTTGGACATGTCTACATATTGCTCGCCGTAGACTATGTATCCAAGTAGATAGAGGCCATTCCATGTAGAACTAACGATTATCGTACGGTTCTAAAGTTCCTAAAAGAAAACATACTTTCCAGATTCGGAACGCCTTGAGCCATCATTAGTGATGGTGGTTCTCACTTTTGTAATAGGTCATTTGAAGCCTTAATGAAGAAATATGGTATTAGACATAAAGTGAGTACTCATACCACCCACAGACAAGTGGGTAAGCTGAAATTTTCAATTGGAAAATTAAACAAATTTTGAAAAAGACGGTGAAGCCATATCGTAAAGATTGGTTACTTAGATTAGTTGATGCTCTTTGGGTTCACCGTACCGCCTACAAGACCCCCATTGGAATGTCCCCCTATAGACTTGTCTATAGGAAAGCTTGTCACTTGCCTGTGGAGATTGAACACAAAGCCTATTGGGCAATTTGGGCATTGAATTTTAATGTTGACAAGGCTAGCTCGCTTCGCAAACTCCAAATGAATGAGCTTGACGAGATCCGGAACAATGCCTACGAGAACTCGAGAATTTACAAGAGTAGGATTGAAGGCCTTTCATGACAAGCACATCTTCAGGAAATCTTTCCATGAAGGTTAGAAAGTGCTCTTGTATAATTCTCGGCTTCATCTTTTTCCAGAAAAATTGCGATCTCGATGGACCGACCCATATATTGTTAAAGAAGTTTTTCCTCATGGGGCTGTTAAGATAGAAAATGCCGCAAATGGTAACTGTTTTAAAGTGAATGGACAACGCCTTAAACCATTTATTGAGAAATTTGATTCAGAGGACATGTCCATCACTCTGAATGTTCCTATGTATCAGGATGATTGATCTCCTAATCTGACGGAGGTATAGCGTAGATTAGGTTTAGTTATTTTTTTCTATTTTAGTTCTACTGCTTTAGAGGATTTAGTTGTCAGAGTTGTAGACTCCCATGATCGACTCTCTCAGGTACTATTGTTCTCACTCTCTTGTGTTTTACCATTGCTCTCATGTTCATGCTCATTGCATATCTTTTTACATTGAGGACAATGCAAGATTTGGGGGGGTGAGATGAGATTCCTCATCTAACAGTTTGCAACATTTCAAGCATCATATGTGCAAATTTTTTTGAAGTTTCTAAAAATTCAAAACTCTTTTAGAAAACATTATTTCTATGCGTTCGAGATAATACAAGTATATGAAAAGGAGATATGAAGTGATGAATGTTGCAAGTCTTGAACTACTCGTAATATAATGGTTTTATATGTGAATTCCCCTATTTATGTGATTGATAGAAAACTTGAATACTTTTACACCTAGTTCACATTACACAATTTTCATGGTTTAAAAGGATTATGTGATTTGTGGATTGGCTAGACTTAGATTTGAGGTGTTGAGGAACCAAGTCGGGGTACTTTGTCCATCCTTGTCCATGGGAAAATAACGAAAGATATGGATTTCTAAAAATCCTATCTTATGTAAAAGAAAAGGGAAAAGGAAGGATGAAAACATGGGAATGATGGAGAAAATGGTGAAAATTTCCGAAAAGGGCTACCTATTACCAACCGGGGGATGGTCTACCCGTAACCAAAGCCGGAAATGGGACGTAGTGTGAAAGCCGTCAGAAGGACGGTAAGACAAATTCCTGTCATAGGCTTGTTGTTGATCTGTACACCTTGAGATCTATAGTTTAGTTGATCTAGGAAGAAGATGATCCTGGAAACTCATGAGATGAGCTATCACTATGCACATTAGGTTGAATTTTATTCAAAGTTATTCTATCTATCAATCAATCAGCAGGAATTCTATATGAACACTTTTTATGTTTTGAGAGTTTAAGGTTGCAACCTCTATCGCCCAGTTTCTTTAATTTTTGTACTGGTATGTCTTGGAATGAATAGAAGTATTGTTTCTGAAGGAGAGTTGGTTTTGGAAATTTGAACTTGTTTCATGCATGTTTTGCTCGAAATTAGCAAATAGCTGGTTGGGGGGTGTGTTGAACCTCCAATTTATACATTGGCCAACCCATTACATCATATTATATACATGGTTTGCATGCTTAGAAGATCCATCTAATGCATGTTTTATGAATGTAGGAATGAGAGAGAGGCTTCACTCAATTGATGCTTAAAGACCCAATTAGAGGACTTTTATTGATGATTGAAGGAGGACCAAAGAAAGAAGAAAGTGTTGAGCCTCCAATTTATACATGATCTAGCCCATTACATCACATTATATGCATGGTTTGTATGTTTAAAAGGCCCATTTAATGCATGTTTTGTGACTATAAGAGTGAGAGCGACTTCGCCTAATTGGTGACCAAAAAGAGCATATTTAGGAGCCCTTGAATGAAGGCCCAAGGTGGACCAAAGAAGGAAGAAGAAAGAGGGAGAAATGAGAAGAAAGAAAGGAAGAAAAAGAAGAGAAAGAGAGGTTCGACCGGTCATGACCGGTCGGCCACCCTGCTGCTCACCTCTGGAGGTCGCTGGACAAAGGACCAGCCTGGTCCGACCGGTCAAGACTGGTCTGCCATCAGGTCGGCCACCCTTTTGTACCCCCTGGACTCGTAACAGACAGGTCCAACCGGTCGTGACCGGTCGGCCAGCCCAGTCCGACCGGTCACGACCGGTCGGCCATGCGTAAACAGCAATCTTCTATTTCAAGCTCCGAGTTTTTCTGTGCAATGCGTAAGTGCTATGCAATTCTGAAAGATTTCGAGGTGGTAGAGCTTCCCCACTATAAAAGGACACCAGGGTCTCTTCCTAGGGCATCATAGAAGCTGACGAACTTCGTGGGAGGTGAAGGAAGCCGTCGTGGAGCATTTGCAACCCTCCCGAAATCGGGTTTTTATGCTTTTTAGTCTTTTTCATTGAGGTCTAGTTGTAATATGACAATGCTCGGCTAGAATCTCTCAGCTAGGGCTAAGAGGTGAAGCTTGTAGCTAATTTCATGTTTAATTCAGTTTAATTCAAGTACTTGCACTTTAAGTTTGAATTTTGAATGTTCTAGTTCATATAAAGTTGATATTTTTAGAAGTTTTATGAGAGTTCATGTGCTTCGGACATGGATTCCTTGCAATTCTCTGAGATTATCATGTTTTGCTTGATTAGATTCGAATTATGGTAATCCTTGAGCATGCCATAGTCCATAGGTATGGCTGTTACTCCGAAGGCTATGATTTTGAATGTTATGTGGTTGAATGGGACTAGAACATGGAAGTTCAACTTAAGTGGGATTGAATGTGGTTCAATGCTTTATCTTCCAACTAGATGAGAGATAGAACTTCAAATCTAGTTGTGTTTTATGATTGGATTGATTGGATTGACATGGGATTGCTACAAGTGGATCCTTGAAAGCCTTAGTTCCTTTAAATTCTGATTTTTCTTAAGTTACTGTTTTGAGTTAGATTTCTTAACTTAATCTCCAAATTATTTTAATCCAAGTTGCTGGAATAGTTTCAAGTTTGTTTTATAATTCTCTGTGGATCGACTTCGGTCTTACCGAGATTTATTACTACATCGTAGCCTTGCACTTAAGGCGAGCGAACAAGTTTTTGACACCATTGCCGGGGAATTTAGATAACGGTTCTAGATTGTTTTAGTGGCTATAGAAGTAGAAGTAGATAGGTTTTTCTGACTTCCTAGGACTAACAAATTGTTTTGCCTTGTAGTACTTCTTCTCTAGTTCAAGCGAATCGGGTAATATCGTTCTAACTTAGTGTTTTGTTTTTGCATATTTTCAATTTTTAGAGTTTGATTAATTTCAGATTTTAGGACTTATGACTATTTTAGATTTTGAATTGTGTGGTTTATGTCCCGTTGGGAACGTGAATACAACAATCGTCTCCAATTCGAAGGTGGTTTAGTTGGACCACTCTCCGTTCATAGACGAGTCTAGAAATCTATTGAACATCATGAAAATTTGGGAAGTATGGATCAAATTCCATTAGGGAATCCTTCCCCCCCCTCCCCCCCCCCCCCCCCCCCAACTACAAACGCAAATCAAGAGGGTGTAGGAGAGAATGAGGTACACAATGTTCCTCCAATGAGATCTTTACGGGATTACCTACAACCGGCCCGTGCAACTACACCCTCATGCATGGTCTTACCACCAACCGAGGAAAACATCGATATAAAGCCGGGAGTAATTCAACGCATACCAAAGTTCCATGGGCTAGACTCTGAGAGCCCATACCTATACTTAGGGGAGTTTGAAGAAGTGGTAGCTACTTTGCAATACACTAATGTTTCAGAAGATTCCATCAAACTTAAACTTTTTTCCTTCTCGTTGAAAGAAAGAGCCAAGACTTGGCTTCACTCTCTTAGACCACACTCGATAGGGACATGGAACGAGATGACCCGGGAATTCTTGAAAAAGTTCTTCCCGGCTCATAAAACAACCACCCTTCGAAGAGCCATAATGAACTTTTCGGCTAAGGAGAGTAAATCATTCTTCCAATGTTGGGAAATGTTTAAGGACCTCCTACTTGCTTGCCCACATCACGGCTACGAAAGTTGGCGAATTATAAACTTCTTCAATGATGGATTAAGTTTCAATATGCGCCAATTTGTAGAGATGATGTGCAACGGCGAGTTTATAAGCAAAAATCCAGATGAAGCTTGGAGTTATTTGGATATGTTGGCCGAGAATGCCCAATCATGGGATACCTCAGACAAATCTAATAACCCCAAGCCTACTCAAGAAAAGAGAAAGGAGGGATTTATATCCTAAATGAGGAAGATGATGTGAACGTAAGGCTAGCCAGCCTCACAAGAAAGATCGAGGCCATGGAACTTAGTAAGAGTGGAGTTTCAAAGTTCAATGAAGCTATTAAGAACACGTGTGAGATTTGTTTCACAAATATACACGCTACGCAAGATTGTCCTACAATTCTTGTGTTTCAAGAGGTGTTAAAAGAACATGCAAATGCCACATATGGTTATCAACGGCCTTTTAATGGACCAGTGGGTAACACGTACAACTCTACTTGGAAGAACCACCCAAATTTCAGTTGTAAGAACGCTCCCACGGGGCAATCCTTCCAACTCTCAAGGAGGGCCACCCATGCAAAATATGGCCCTACCTCAATTCTCGATGGAGGATACTTTAAAGGCGTTTTTGCAAGGACAAATGCAAATCAATCAATCAAATCAACAAATGTTCCAAGAGCTTAAAATCTCGGTTGATGAGATTAAGGGACGCTTGAATGCCAAGGTAGGGACCTTTCCGGCCCAACCTCAGCCTAATTTAAAACAAGTACATGAAGTAAGCATGCCTAATCTCTCCAATCAACATATGGAGCAAGCCAAATTTGTCACCACTCTTAGAAGTGGTAAGAAAATTGACAAATCTATTCCAGTGAAGGCCGACAAGCCTAATGATCCAGTAAATTTTGAGGATGAGGACGGATCTAACTTAGCCCAACAAGAAACGAAACGCGTTTACAAGCCCGTAGCACCATTCCCTTCGAGATTGGTTGCTCCAACATCTCTCCCAAACTCTCATGACATCTTAGAGATTTTAGACAAGTCAAGATCAACATTTCATTGCTTGATGCCATCAAACAAATGCTCTCTTATGCCAAGTTTCTAAAGGACCTATGCACAACTAAACGCAAATATAATGTGCAGTAAAAGGCCTTCTTAAATGAGCAAGTGAGTGCCATTCTTACTCAAAAGACCCCCCCAAAATTCAAAGATCCCGGTAATCCCACAATGTCATGTATCATTGGAGACTACCGGATTGAGCATGCATTGCTAGACTTGGGGGCAAGCGTAAACTTGATCCTGTACTCGGTATATGAGCAATTGGATCTTGGAGAATTAAAACCCACCAAAACCACGTTGTAACTCGCTGATAGATCCATGCGTGTACCGAGAGGGATAGTTGAGGATGTTCTAGTCCAAGTTGACAAATTCTACTACCCAGTGGATTTTATCGTCTTGGACACCCAATCGGTTATAGATTCTAGCACTTAAATACCGGTGATTTCAAGTCGCCCGTTCCTTGCTACATCAAACGCAATCATAAATTGCCAGAACGGGTGATGTAATTATCTTTCGAAAACATGACATTAGAGGTGAATGTGTTCCACTTGGGCAAAAGGCATCGGGATGATAATGACGACGAGCTCTTCGAGGTAAACATGCTCGAATCTTTTGAAGAAGAAGAGCTCCTCCAACTTGAACCACAAGAAAGCTTGGAGACATGCTTGACACATTTCGAGGATTCCAAAGACCCCATCATTAGTGTAATTGTGCAAGCGTTGAATATTGAGAAACCGGTAGTTGGTACTAGCCGTTTGTTAGAACTAGAAAAATCGTACTCGTCAGCAGTTTTTCCTGTGTTTCATTATTCTGGGGGGAATTCTGAGTATAGAGACATTCATAGACAATCATAAACAATCACAAAGTATACACGAGAAAGCACCGCGAGGTGAATTTTATTCCAGAGATTCCGAGATCTTTTACATTCTAGGTTGTGAACTGGTCACGAACCCTCAATTACATCAATGGATGATCACCCTTGATTAAAAGGCAAAAGTAAATGCATGCATGTACCATAAATGAATTAAATAAAGTGTTAAAATAGTATAAATATAAACAAAGCACAACATAGACAACACAGAGATTTTTACATGGAAACCCTTATGGGAGAAAACCATGGCACAAAGCGACAAGATTCCACTATGAATTGCAATTATACAATAGATGGAATATGAAAGGGATGAAACTCGGATAGATCAAGTAAGTAGTTTAAATCATCAGGGATTATAGTCTCGAGTTCATGGTAGCAGAGACCAAGTTTAGGATTCCTCATGGACTAAGCCATTGTTCAACCCAGTTAGATGTTGGTCCCATACTCTTTCAGGCGTTCCTAGTTGAGTAGCAACCAGGATTTTAACCGAGTTGTGTATCTCACTGTCATCACGTGTCTCTGTGGACGAAATGACTTTTAAGAATACACTCCACAGTTTCCATTTGGTGCAACTGTTCACTCCCCAAGTGTAGGGTTGCGAAGTAGTAATAATTCGGAAAGACCGAGTATCGTTCTCACAGAGATTTATGTATGGGTATCCTCAGAATTTGTCTAAAACAATTAGTAATTAAGATCCTATTAAGAACTAAAGTTGGAAAACAATGAATTGAGTTTAAACAGTGAATTGTTAAGGTAATTTCAATCTAAAAAGGCACTAGAGCGCCAAGGATCCACTTTTGATAGGTTTTAATGCATCAACACAACTAGGTCTCTCATAACTCAATCGGAATTGAATTCTCATCTCTATCCGATTGGAATATAGAGCGGTTCAATCAACAATTATCCAAAACTAGTGCTTATTAACTGATTTCACAACCATGCTCAGGCCTTGGGCACACTCAATTGTATAGGCCAAGCCTCTTTCCAATCTAGTTGAGATTCACAACCATAGTTTTCACCAAATCCTGTCACTAGACCTGATTATAACTCATGATTAGAACTCTAATTAAATCAAAATCAATCAATAAACAATTATTTCAGATTACTACAAAAGATAAGAATTTTAGTTGCATGAGTTCCCACATGAAAATCAGGCCATTGCATACAAGGCAATCAAAGTGTCTACCATGCCCGGAGTCAATGGTAGATCAATGCACTACACAAGCATGAACAATGATCAAAAGCTAAGATACTAAGTTAGGATCACTAAGAATCACATGAGCCCGGAGTCATCAAGAGATCAAAGTAAAAACCAACATAGTACTTGATTCAAACTCATATAGAACTAAAATTCATCAATTAAAGCACAAAATGGAAACCTAGGTTGCATCAATCCATCAAAAACGAATCAAAAGCTTCCCCTCTTAGCCCTAGCTAAGAGGTTTTAGTTCATCTCTAACATCCTTGAACTAGAAGCCTCTAAAAACATAAAAAATAACTAAAACAAGAAGAAAACTAGAAATCCGAAGTCGAATCCGTCTCCTGAGCAATCCCCATGTCCTAGCCTCCTCTGGTATGAAGGGAAGACATCCTTTTATAGCTTGGAGGTGTCCTTTTCACAAGAGAACTCCAGATTTCGCGCAAAACTACGCAATTGCGCAGAGAAATCTGGAATCCTGAATTAGAAATAGCCTTTGATGCATGGCCGACCGGTCATGACCGGTCGGACTTTACTTGCAACAGTCCAGGAAGCACAGTCGACCGGTCATGACCGGTCGGAGTGATTTTTCCATTGATCCAGCAAACATGGCCGACCGGTCATGACCGGTCGGACCAAGCTGAGCTTGTTCCAGCGTGTGTAGCCGACCGGTCTTGACCGGTCTGGCTGCTTTGGCTGACCGGTCTTAACCGGTCTAGCCCATATCTTTTGATGTTTTCTTTCTTTGTTTCTTCTTTTTCTTTCTTTTTCTTTTCTTTCCTTGCTTTCTTCTCTCTTTATGCTTTGTATCTTCATCCCAAGCTTCGAAATAGTCCCGTTTGGTGATTATTTGGGTGAAGTCTTTCCTATTCCTACAATCACAAATACATGCACTAAATTAGTCTTTAAATCATGAAACCATGCATAATGAGTGATGAATTGGGGTTAGAATATGCACAATTATGAGCTCAACAGCAACCAGGGCCAGTGACCGTCTCGTGTTTGGACAGGTGACTTGCTGGAAGGCACTCCATGGGTTCTTAGTGCAACCAGGGCCAGTGACCTTCTCGTGTTCGGACGGGTGACTTACTGGAAGGCACTCCATGAGTTCTTAGTGCAACCAGGGCCAGTGACCGTCTCGTGTTTGGATGGGTGACTTGCTGGAAGGCACTCCATGGGTTCTTAGTGCAACTAGGGCCAGTGACCGTCTCGGGTTGGACGGGTGACTTGCTGGAGAGCACTCATTACCTTAGCCACTCAACTGACGGATCCCGCTTTGGACAGGACGCACATCAACTAGTCTTAACGATGAAGTATTTCAGACATTTTAGAACTCTTTGATTGTGAATTTTGATGATAACCATAGTCCCCTTTGATTTAGTTTCGTACCTCGATCCGGAATGAAATAAATTCATGCAATGGATGCAAATGAGTATGGTACAAAGTAAATATGCCTTATCCATGCTCGAGAGAGGATCGTGTTTATGATAGATGTTCAATGTATCAGACAAATTATGCATTTGATTTAATTGATCTGCTTCGTATATATCTTTGTGTCATAAATATTTTTGCCTTTGCGTCTTTGAGATCGTAATTGATTTCATTTGGCATTAGTAGATTTTCGGGCCAACAGGGCACTTCCCGGCGCCTGTTTACGATCTGATCGGAGGATTTGGTGAATACCTGTCACGATCTTCTTTGGATAGTGGTGGATCATGTCTACGAGGGTCGTAATGATGCCGGATCCACCTTAGTGTTAGTGCGATCGCATTCCATTTTGTTTAGTGTAAGTCGATTTCTGAGCCAACAGGGCACTTCCCAGGGCTGAAAACAACTAAGTAGTGGACCCGTTTACGGTCTGATCAAGGTTTTTAAGAATCTTGAGATCAGATAATCTCGTTGTAATGCATGATTATGGTTTATCATGTTATGGCGGAGAGAAATTTTCCTCTCGGGTTCGGTCAAATTTCGCCTGATTCCTCTCGATTTAGGTCGTTTCCGACTCTTTTGGAAGGGTTTCCGAGGATTGCAATTTTGGCTAAGTATTGGCCTTTCTAATCAAATTGCTGATTTGGCCCACTTAACATTAACTGTTGGGAGATCCGATCCGGGGGATAGATAGACATTGATGATATGTGTCTAGGATCGTTGGCGCGATCAGGAGGGGCCACACCATAGAAGATTCCAAGTCCCATCAACGTCTAGGAGGATGTGGATTGTATGGTGGGCGCATGTGACCCCTCCTCAAGCGCATGTGGGAGAAAAGTGAGGAGAAAGAGGGAATGGAAGGGAGGTAGGCATATGTGCCTGCCCCTTGGGCGCATGTGGCATGAGGGAGTGAGTAGAGAGAGGGAATGGAAGGGAGGTGGGTGCATGTGGCCTCCCCCAGGAGTGTGGGCCCTCTTCACTTCATGACTTTTGATTTCCAAAGCCCCATGGGCATGGGCGTATGTCCTATAAGGACTTAGGGAAGTTTTCCCTTTGTCTGGACGCATATTCCCAATATCTTCAAACAAAAGGATGTGCACATGTGGATTTTCCCTATCTCCCTCTCTATTGCAGCTCCGATGGGAGAAATCCCTTTTCGGCGATGGCATCCGGTGAGGTGTGGGCGCATGTGAATAGCCGATGGAGGATTCCAGGAAGGATTTTTACCTTGCTCTGACGATCCTTTCCAGAAAATGAAGCCTCTCTCCTCTCAACAGGTGAGTGCACTATTTATAGCAATTTAATCGAGTCCCGGGTCCAAGAAAGTAAAAAAATTCATGAGCGCATGCATTTGGAGAGAGGAGTCATGCGCATGTCACCATGCATCAAGCGTATGTGGCTTGGTGTGGGCGCATATGCCCCTGGTATGGGCGCATGTTGCCCCACTTATTATATTTTCATGATTTTTTGTAATTTTATTTTATTTAGAATTTTGAAAATATTGAAAAGGGAGAGAGAGAGAGCTCTCATACGCATGTGGTGAGAGGGCAAATGCATGTCTCCTCATGGCATCCGCATGTGGAGAGAGAGTGGTGTATGCACCTTCCATCACTTAGAATATTTCAGGTTTTAGGCTCCGACGGGCGACCTCCAGAGGGGGGCTACCTTTTCGGAGACCAAAGTCATTGACGCCAAGATGCTTTTAGGCCATGATCGACCTCCTGAATGAATGGGGTGGGGTACCGATGGTCATTTGCTGTGAATTTTGGTAGTTCTTTTCCAATTTGGACCCTCCCGATCGGCTCCAAACAGGGGCAAAATGCACTTCGGTGTGCGCAGGTAAAAGTGTATATTGTATGGCATTCAAATTCAAAACTTAAGGGTTTTTGAACATTTTAGATCATTTAGTGGTCATCCGCATGTCCAATTCCCTTCAGAAATAGCATTTATAGGGTTCCGGATCCCTACAGTCGGATACGATCAGGGCAAAATGCATTTGGAAGTGTGCGGGTAATAATACGCGTTGCCCGACTTTGAAACTTACAAGTTAAGGGTTTTAGGGAGTTCTAGATCATTTGGCAGTGATCCGCATGTCCGATTCTTCTCCAGAATAGCGTTTGTAGGTCTTGGTCACGATTGCGCACGTTAGGGTTGCACTGACGTCTTCCGAGTATTTTGGATCTGAAAATCGGTCCGAATCGTCGTAGATGGACCGCTAAATACTATTTTATAATGGGTGCAAATTTGAACCCCAACAAGTGCCCCCTCAGTGCGCTGCGATGGATGCTTACGTCAGGCCAGTGTGGTGCACGGTCCCCAGGCTCAAGTATAAATACGGGATTCGCTAAGTCATTTTCACATTTTCGAATCAAGAAAAGTGAAAATTTAAGAGGTGAGAGAGATTTTCATGAGTGGGTGCATGTGGCCTCCCTATGGGTGCATGTGCTCTGAACTTGTTTCATTCTAGAATTTGGAGATGGGCGCATGTGGGGTACCACATGCGCCTGATGCCTTATTTAACACTTCTCCCTTTTCTCTTTTCTTTGAGTTGGGCGCGTCTGAGAGGCCATATGCGCCTGGTGCTCTAGGGGTGAACTTCCAATTCCAAATTTTGTGGCTTGGGCGCATGTGAGAGGCCACATGCACCTGGGGCTCCACCTTGGGCGCATGTCAGCCCAACACTTAGTGGAATTTCTCAATTTTGGCCCCGGCATTTGCCTTCGGCGAAAAAGTGGCGTATTCAACTCCATCCTCGACTGAATTAGATGTCGTTAGTGGCTGTCTTACTCAATGCTCGAATATGATTAAGACTTAGTGCTTTGTGTCCATAATATGCTGCTTATGTTGGTCTTTGATGGCTTACAACTGCTCCTTTAAGCGGCTCTATGATGTGCACTTCCGAGCGGGCGCACATGCATCATTTGGGGTTAGTACGAATTCGCACGCACTCTGAGTGTACATGTAGGGCTGCTACTGTATTTGTAGCGCTATGATATGTGCCAGCTTGTTTGTCGGATGTGCGCTCGAATTCCACTGTTTCCATATTGTTGTGGGTCATGACTTTATGCATGTATTTACTGACGTGTTTTGTGTGTGAAATCCGTGATTGAATGATGCGATGCTTACCTTATTGTGTTACCTGTTGCATGTTTATTGTGTTGCCTGTTGCATTCACTGGTCTTCTGTTTAATGCACTTTTGTTTACGTATTGCAGTGAATCATGGCGACAGCAGCAGGATCTTCCGGTAAAGCTTCCAAATCGCAAGTTTTCGGCTCTTCGTCTGTACGACGCGGGAAGAAGAGGGTGACTAGAGATACTGCTAACCTGTCTTCGATAGAGTGTCGCTCGCAATTATTTGGGACGATTGAATCCGAAGTGAAGGATTTCTCCGGTCGAATTAAGCAGCTCTCCCATGAAGTATTATTGTGTATCTATGTGGATAAAACCACATCTGAGCCTCCGACTGCAAGGGACTGAAGAGGAATGATCTGCCTGGTATTGTCAGTTCACTGATGCTACTAATGTCATTAAGGCAGGTCCTCCTAGTGTGCGCGACCAACATTCCGAGGATGATCAGGAAGGTCAGAAGAAGAAGAGACGAAATTGAGGTAAGAAGCCGGCTAAGGAAGTTGACCAGGCGGAGCAATCGCCACAACTCTTTGATCTAAAGAATGAGCAGATGAAGATCGACTGGAATAGGAACAAGATCATTACGACGTGCGGTTTCTCCATCGTCAACCCTTATACCGAATGAGTCATCTTGCATGAAAAATCTCTTACGAGGCACAGGCCCTTCCCAAGCATTGAACCATCCAATGTTCAAGGCCCTTTTCAGTTCTACGGAGTCGAGAGGTGGACATCTGCCCCCGAGCAGTTGTTAACTACCTTATTGGTCGACAATGGGAGAGAACAACGGGTAGGTATCCTAAGAGAAATGGTTTTCCTTGCGCCTACTTGTGATCCTCACGCTCTTTCTCCAGTCCATTATTTTGAGACAGTGCAGCAAAGGTTTCGACACATGGACAAGGCGACGATGTGGGCGACGAAAAGCTTTCGTGCACGGGGTCATTTAAACGAGTGAGTTGGTTATGAGCTGTGGGCAAAACAGATTTTAATCCGCCACGAGAGAGTTTTAAAACAAGTCGTCTTGCATCAGGCTATCGATGCGACCTCTGAGCATTTCTCCCGAGATCCAACAATTCTTCGAAGCTTCTTGAACTACTCTTCTTCCGTTACCAATTCATTCCACTTTCCATATGGAGAGACGAGCATAACCTTATGGGATCTTCGGATGATGGCTGGGTTGTCCATGATAGGAGAATATTACCAGGAATACGTCCCAACTGATGAAGAGCTGTCTTCGTCTCGGCTTAAAAGTCCTCGAGATGCTTATCATTCAAAGGCTTATCTAGAGTTGTTTGCTGAGTTGTCACAGTTCGACAATATTACAAAGATTCACTATGACGACTGGTTAATCTAGTTCAGCCAGAGGATGAAGTAATACTTCTTCCGATGCCTTCTTTTGTACTTCGTGCTCTGCATACTTTAATTTCTTTGTTTCTGACATGGGCACTTCTTTCTTCTTGCAGCATTGATTACGAAGAGTATGAGATCTTACCCGAAGACCAGGCTTTAATGAAGGAACATTTCAAACAAAAGTTTCGCAATCCGAATGAGCTTACGCCGTCTTGTGAACTGGCGGGCTTCTTAGCATATTGGTTGTCGGCAGTTATGCTGCCTAGCTCCAGGAGTGCTGATGTCAGGGTTTCTTGCTTCGCCGTGGCGGGAGCTCTTGCAAATGGTCATCGATTTTCTCTAGCACTGCCGGTGCTATGCAGTTTATATAGGGCTTTTGGCAATATTGCGAGTAACAAAGACCAACCTTGATAAGGGATGAACGCGGCTTATTGCCCACGGCATTTCTTCTGCGGATGGTTGGGCATATATTTCCCGTGGACATACGAAGTGGATCTCTTCCAGTATCTCCATGCCGATCACGCACCTCTTTATCGTTACATGAAACTTAACATGATAACGCAGTCGTCTGATTGGATAGCTTAAAAAATTGGTAGTTGGGCGGAGATTTGTTTCTACCACTTTCCTATTTCTGATGCTGGAGAAGATCGAGAAGTCGTTGACGATGAACATTCTATGGATACCATTGATAGGGAATTTTTGGTGTCTATTTGTACTGCCTCACTTTCGCTGCACGAAGAAATAGAGTTCTGGCGAGAACCTTATTACCCTAGCCGGTTTGCTAGGCAATTCGGGTACGATCAGGGTGTTCCGATAACACTACCAGATGTAGCCAAAGTAGAGCAGGCGCACGGCACGGGTCCTGCTCACTAGGAGTGGAGTGGTTCATGCTTCCCGGGCGCGAGGTTCATGCTTCCCGACCTCTATCGGAAGACTGGCGGTCCTTATAGCTGGCTGAGATGGTGGGTGCATCAGTATGCTCTGGTTCGAAACAATAGCTCTATTGATGATCCACTCTACATTCCTCCTCCAGGGCTGACAGAGGTCCTCGCTGATGGATTGGGTTATTATAGAGAGCAGGTTGAAGCATATTTATCGTCGAGCATTAGGCATAAGACTTCCCTGAGTGTGTCAATTGACCATCGTAAGGAGGATACTGCGTTGGATGGCTGGCATACTTTCGGAATACTTTTAGCGAAATGGTCTCAAGAAGTTGGGTTTACACGTCTTATGGTGGTTGAAGGTGATAAGGATGACAATCGGTTAATTAGTGAAGGTGACCCGACGATGGCTGGGCCAGCGAATGAAACATCAAATCATGTCGGCGTGAGAGAGCAGGTTGGGCAGATTGGAGAGGATAATCTACAAGGGTCCACTATGTCAAGGAATGACACAACTGTGTCTATGGCCCCTGGTGCTTTCAGTGTTAAGGGTATGGCGGAGTCGCCGGTGGTAACTGAAATGACCGATACTGATAGCGATACTACTGAACTTCTGGATGTGACCTGATGCTACTGACCGAGACCATTGAACTGTTCATTGATGCGACGACACATACTGCGGATTTCTCGGAACCTGTCGTCCACTCATCTACCGGTACGGTTCTTTCATAGCTCCTTGGTGTATTCTTTTTCTATACTTATCATTTCATTGCATACTTGCTCTGTTCCTTTCGTTACTGATATTGCCAGTTCTGATGCTGCTGCCCACGGAGCATTCGACATTCCTTGTTTTGATCATTTAAACTGTTTCGAACAGAGCATACTGAGGGGTCTATTATCCAGCATTTCAAAGGCGTTGGCTGAGCCAAGAGAGTTGCATACACTAGGAGCTGGGGTGAACGCATTGGAAGCTTGCACAGGAGTAATCGAGCCTGATGTATCCAAAATAGTCTATTGCATTTCTTCTTTCGAGGATTCTGTTGCGCAGGTTATTATGACTGAACGGATTGAACCTGACCCTACGGCTGAAGAGAAACAGCGAGTGTTGTCTTCTTTGTGGCCTGTCGTAAAGCAGCGAGCATATTCGACAGTTAATGCTAGAACAACCTTAGAAGATAGTGAGACTCAACGTCGCGAGTGTATTAATCATCTTGCTGATGTCAGATCTGAGATCGTGCGGCTGCAAGCAGAAGAAACGGCCATAAATCTTGAGGTTGTCTGCCTTGATCTTGTCGTTAATCAGAACCGTGCCAAGGTTGCACAACTCAAAAATGAAGGAGAGGCAGCACGCAAGCAAATGGCAGACTTAGAAATCAAACTTCATGATATTTTGGATCTTGCGCTGACGCTAACGGAGGCAAAGGCCACCATGGAGGTAACGAGGAAAGATGTGATGAAGTTCATAACAGGGTGCCTGGAGAAGCTATAATTCTGTTCTTTTGCTTATTTTTTTTACAGTCATTGTCAGACAAAAGTGGTATTAGATAGCTGTCCTGAATACGTAACTCTCACTTGTAACCGATGTAATCGACATCAGAACTTGTTAACTGCGTGCTTCATGATCTAAAATAATGACAATGATTCTTTTGCTAAGCCACTACTTGGTGTTATGTGTTCGAGACTAGTATGTATAAAATGTTGTATTATGTATGAGTTTAATGTAAAATGAGTATATCAAAGCATAAAAATGGAAGAACCCATAGGAATAATACTTCCCTTTTTACTTAACCTGTGTACCCTTGGGTCATTGTTGAGCCTCCAATTTATACATTTGCCAACCCATTACATCACATTATATGCATGGTTTTCATGTTTAAAAGACATATATAATACATGTTTTTGTGATTATAGGAATGAGAGGGAGATTTCACCAATTCATGATTAAAAGAATCACTTTGTATGCCTTGAAGATCAAAGAAATAAAGGATATGAGATGGAGGAAAGATGCAACGCAATGGAGGAAGAAAAGTGTGAAAAAGTCACAATTTACAGCCTGACCGGCCGGCCGGCCACATCCACCGACCGGCTGGCCAAACCCTCCAAAATAGCAAACTCTCTGGACTAATTTTATGAAGGCCGACCTGTGGTCTGACCGGCCGGCCGGCCGGTCGGATGACAGGTCGGCCTTGCACTTTCTAAAGCAGATTTCAAATACAGGCAGTCCCGTTTTTAGTTTTTTGGCCCAGTTTTAGAGGGACATCTTGATGATATTTGAAATCTAACACATCCATGTCAAAGAGGAGCTCGACGCCAAAATAACCCAAGTGGTTTCGTGTCGACCGGAGCTACGGATTGACCGTGGCGGCCAAAACAACACGAACTGTCCAGAAGGTTTCCAGATTTCGCTGTTCAACACTGGAATGGTCCAGGTGGCCCATTATTGATGATATGAAAAATCTAATTTAACCATCTTCTAGAACATATACATATATAACCACAAAGTTTCACATCAAAAGGATGTTTGGTTTGATTGTACCGGTTGAGGAAAGATGGACCATCCAGAAAGATTCAACTACGCAGATTTTATAAAAAGCCTAAGTGTTCTAATTTTTACACCCAATTTTGGAGTTGATTTATAAAATCTAATCCATCTATCATCTAGAGGAGGAAAGTTTCTACTAATGTTCAAAATTTGAGATCAATCCGACCTTTGTACACTCCGTAGCGTTGAAAGCAAGATGACTGGTTCTGGAGGTACCCAAATTGCACGATTTTGAGAGGCGGTCGCTTATCTGATTGGTGGGGCCCATTCAGAGGATAATCTTGGAAATCTAAATCATCTATGAGGAATATCACATTACAAGGAAGTTACAAATCAAATTTGAAGGAAATTCGACCATTGGTTAAGCCGTACGAAGTGAAACAAAATCTGTTATGTTGCAGTACTCTTGCTGTTTTATAAAAGGTGGTGATCTCTTCTATTCCAAGGCAATCAAGGACGTGGGAAGCAAGGAGTTCAAGTCCTTGGAGGCTACCTAGCCTCCTACAGCTAGTTTTTCTTCCTTTTATTAGTTCTAGTTCTAGTTTTAATATGTTTTTTCTTAGTTAACCTCTTAGCTAGAGCTAGAGGTGAAATTTATAGTTGGTTTTAATGCTTTAATTCTTTTATTTCAATTATCATTTTCTTAATTTTGGATTTTGAACTTCTAGTTTGACTAAAGTTTGGATTTTTAGATGAATTATGAGAGTTTGTGTACTCTTGACATGAGTTCCTTGCAATTTTCTAAGATTGCCATGATGAGTTTGTTTAGATTTGAATTCTAGTAACCCCAGAGCATGCCATAGTCTCTTGGCATGGCTGTTTCTTTGAAGGCTACAAGTTTGAGTTCTATGTGCTTCATTAGATCTAGAAATTTGATTTTCTGATTTAAGTGGGACTGTTTGTACTTGAATGTTATATCATCCAATTAGATGAGAGATAGGACTTTGATTCTAATTGTGTTGTGATTGGATGAATGGATTGGTATTGAACTACTACAAGTGGATCCTTGATGCTCTAGTTCTACCCAAATCTCAGATTTCCTATTTAGTTCTTAAAAGCTATTTTTTCTAAAAACTTCTTAGATTCAAGTTATTAGAGTAGTTGGAATTGTTTACCTCTTTCCCTGTGGATCGACTTCAGTCTTAGCGAGATTTGTTACTACATCGCAGCCTTTCACTTGAGGCGAGCGAACAGTCATTGCTTTTGAGAGACGTTCGTATGATAAGTCCAAAATTTTCGTCCAGCTCCTCATTATTGGGTATATCTTTTATCCTTCCTTGCCTGCCCCCAGTCATTTCTTTCTGCGGACTTAAGTTTTAGTCATATATTAGGGCTTACCCCCAGTGCTTCTTCTATAATCTTGGGTTTCTCATAATATATTGGGGCTTGCCCCCAGTGCTTCTGGATTGTCACTTTGTAAGACCGCTTCATTCTGATGAGAAAGGTCTTGTAAGGAATCCGTACCGAATACTCATCTGATCATAATCTTTAACCGCCTATTCTTGTCGTAGAGTTCTGCATAAGAGGAAGCTATCGATATTCTCAAGGTGAAGTGATACATAATAGAATGCCCTGATCATCTTCGTATAAGGCCGTGTGTGTGTGTGTGTGTGTGTGTGTGTGTGTGTGTGTATAGGAGATTGCCAACCGTCATTTATCTTCATATACAGTAGAAGAATAATGCGATAATGATAGGGGATCCATGACATAATACGAAAGCTGGATATAGATAGCCATGTTCCGATCATCGTCATATAAAACATTATGCATAAGTATAAAAGATTGATAATAATAGAGTATCCCGGCTGTTTTCATATAGAACCACATATACATATATATGAGAATCCATCAATTATGAAGTATCCTCCTATTAAGCAGAGGAATGCCAGAATACCAGGATACTTAATATGAGAACCTATGACGAAGATACCATAATATGAGGATGTTGTGTTTCGCGTAGACTTTCTATAAGATATTTTCTCCTGATTCGACCGGTCTGATGAGGATATAATAAGTCAGTTGATGATTCGTGGAGTCGATTCTTTAATATTCTCTGACTATGGTACCTGTCATTAAGAAGAGCTCTCCGAGCATTTTATATTCATATGCACAACAGTATAATGTAAGTGAACATGTAAACGAGTATGAAGCACAGCATACAGATGAAATAGATGCATGAGTGAACATAAGTATATCCCTATCTACTTTATAAACTGTCAAAACTATTTGTAAGCGTTCATGATTATTGAAGTGTAGGAAATGGAGTCCTTGAGCGAACTTTTTTTCCTAAGTGGCATCTATCGGAACTGTACTGGTCGGGGCTCCATCAGACCCTTCCATTTTCAAACTGACGGTGTCTTGATTTATCATCTTTCGTATATTTCCTTTCAAAACGAAGCATTGCTCGATCTTATGGCCTATGCATCTGTGATATTCGCAATAGTTGGGATCATCCACACGTCCTACTTTCGTTGGTCAAACAGACTATAGGAGTCGCAATTTTCCTTCTTCAATTAGCCGCTCCATAATTGGGACAAGGTCTTTAATGTCAAATGTATATGGTCTATTCTTTTCGTCTCGCTCACTGATTGTCATGTGCTGCAACTCTGAGGTTCTTTGCCCTTGTCTTGTGTCCTCATTACACTGGTCTCTGCCTCATGCCCTGGATTCGGTTGTTTTCGGTTCCTAGGGTTCTTTCTTGTGTCTACCCATGTCCTCTTTCTCATTTCGTGTCTTGACTTTTATGCTTGAGATCGTGTTTCTGAAATAGATTACTCTATCATGCGAACCTCTGCAGTCAGGTTATGAAGAGTGAAAGAGATATTGCCTACAATTCGTATGGGATCATGGAGTCTGAACCCGACATACGCACATTTGTTTGTTTGGTGTGGCTCTGTTGTCTTACTTCAACAACATTACGGGCTGCCCCCGGTGCTTCTTCTTCCAACTATCGGACAAGCAGAGCGGTACTAGGGGTCACCTTCTGTGAGATCAAGATGGCTAAAGCCTCCTAAACTTCTCCTATCTGCTTGGATAGCTCCCTATGGGCTTGGACCAATTTACTGATTTGCTCTTGGATTGCTAACAATTCGACGTCGTGTCCTGCCAATTCCCTTTCTTCGACAGCCTGTACCATTGTTGTTTGTACTAGTCTTTCATCATGAACTGGTGGTATCGTAGGTGTTATTGTCACTACAGCTGACGTAACCTAACTAGTTTCTTCTGTCATTAGCTTAATAGTACCCTGGTTGATCAATCTCTGTACTTTCCCTTTCAAGATGAGGCATTCTCCCATCTCATGTCTAAGGATTCGATGATACCTACAATAATTGGGGGCATCCACTTGCCCTACTTCTTCTGGTCGAATCGATTCTGGTAATTGTAGCTCCCCTTCTTCGATTAGTCATTCCATTATCAGAATGAGGTCTTCCAAGTCAAACGAGTAACGCCCTTCTACCCTGCCACGTCCAACGATCGTCATCTTTTTCGGTTTTTGTGGCCCTTTGGCTCTGAACTGAGTTTCTGCTGGCTTGCCTTTAGTCTTGTGTTCTTGATGTGGGCATTTTCGATCTTTCGAAACCCTGCTCTTGTCGACGTAATTTGATGTAACCATCTTCCTGATCTCATGCTTTGGTCTTTTGGCTTTGAACTGCGTTCTCAGTGCGGCTTCCTCTACCTTATGGGCCTTTGTCGCTAGGTCCCTGAACGTTGAGAAATTGTGTCCAGATAAACCGAACGAGATTATTGGGTCCATGGCTCACGTACACATCTTGACTTGCTCAGGCTCGCTAGGTAACTTTCGGCACTGCGCTGCTATGGCTCCCCATCTATCAATAAACCTCTCGACTGACTCTCCTTGCCTCTGATGGACTGAGGCTAAATCTGTCAACGAGACTTCTCGCTCAGTGGAGAAAATTTTGGAAATGAACAGCTCCTGCATCTGATCCCAGGTCCCAATAGACCCTGCGGGTAATGACATGTACCATTGAAATGCCTTTCCAGTCAGCGTCGACCCAAACAATCGGAGGCAATATTGAGGTACTACGAACAAATTCCCTAGCACCGTCATGAGTTAGGTCATATGTTCCTCTGGTGACCCTTTGCCATCGAATTGTGGAAAGTCGGGATGCCTAAATTCGTCAGGGAACGGGATTTCGTTAACTTTGGATGGATACGGTATCCGATAGACATATTTTCCTATTTTCTCCTTCTCTCTCCTGACGTATCAAGTTCGCAACTGTCTGGGATAGCTCTTCCCTCGTGGGATGAGATGGTTGCGGTGATGCACGCTTGAACGCAACATTCCTTGGGTGAACTTGTGGTTCTACGACTATTGGTTCCCCTGTCGCTTCCTGTGACTCTCCTAGTGGTTGTCCAATGAGAATGGTTGGGCTTCTGACTGCCCCCTGGGCGACTATAGCCACCAATGCTTCTTTTATTTCTCTGATCTCTCTGGTTGTGTCTTCTTGGACCTGAATGATCTCATCTATTTACAATTGCATCGGAGGCAGCTCTACTTCTTGCCCGCTCGCCTCCCTTTCTACGACTTGCACCACTGCGACCTGTACTCGTTGTGGTCTAGCCCCGGTCATATTGGTTTTAGTAGAGCATGCCTTCATTGCAGTCTCGATCAATTTTCGGATAGTGAATTGATTCGGTGTCTTAACTGGTAGCGTTGTTCCCGTCATTACCAGGAAGTCGACAACGACGAAGGAGAATTCTGGTCTGGGTGACATTGTAGCTCTGCTAGCATTGTAGGTCTCATCCTTGTGAACCGGCTTCCACTGTTTCCTAACACCCGTGTCTTCATTGTTTCTGCTCTGACTGAAGTCACTTGTCTGTTTTCGGCTCTCTTTGGTGATCGGCGTCTCTGGACAAGTTGTCAATCGACTTCGGGGATCACTGTTTCTGCTTTCGCAAGGTGAGGGATGTAAAATCCCCCAGAAGCTAGGAAAACTATAGTGGCTGCCATTTGTATAGTTTTGATGGTTGATTCTTTTCTGTCTTTTTGTCTTTCTGCACAGTTATACGCACATTAGAACACCACGCACCTTTGAAAGGAGAGAAGATGCGTCCTTACCAATCACGATATGGCTCAATGATCAAGAGAAGCATATAAGTACTAATCATATGCATGCTATGCGACATTTTGAAATTCTTATAGAAAACTTTTGCTTTAAAGATGAAGGGAAGAACGTTCCCGTTGAGAGTCGCCAATTTGGCACCCGTGAAGGCGCTGAACATTTCTCCTAGCGGAACTTTCTTACGTATACGTCTGTGTTTGCGAACGATTTATCTTAGAACGTTTCTTTACTCAGAGATAACCAGAGATTCGGGTAGGTTCGATCCCCAACAGATTCGCCAGTTTGTTGGAACTAGAAAAATCATGCTCGTCAGTAGTTTTTCCTGTGTTTCATTATTCTGGGGGGAATTCTGAGTATAGAGACATTCATAGACAATCATAAGCAATCATAAAGTATACACAAGAAAGCACCACGAGGTGAATTTTATTCGAGAGATTCCGAGATCTTTTACATTCTAAGCTGTGAACTGGTCACAAACCCTCAATTACTTCAATGGATGATCACCCTTGATTAAAAGGTAAAAGTAAATGCATGCATGTACCATAAATGAATTAAATAAAGCGTTAAAAGAGCATAAATATAAACAAAGCACAACATAGACAACACAGAGATTTTTACATGGAAACCCTTACGGGAGAAAACCACGGCACAAAGCGACAAGATTCCACTATGAATTGCAACTATATAATAGATGGAACATCAAAGGGATGAAACTCGGATAGATCGAGTAAGTAGTTAAATCGTCAGGGATTATAGTCTCGAGTTCATGGTCGCAGAGATCAAGTTTAGGATTCCTCATGGACCAAGCCATTGTTAAGACCAGTTAGATGGTCCCATACTCTTTCGGGCATTCCTAGTTGAGTAGCAACCAGGATTTTAACCGATTCGTGTATCTCAGTGTCATCACGCATCTCTGTGGATGAAATGACTTTCAGGAATACACTCCAAAGTTTCCATTTAGTGCAACCAGGGCCAGTGACCGCCTAGTGTTTGGACGGGCAACTTGCTGGAAGGCACTCCATGGGTTCTTAGTGTAACCAGGGCCAGTGACTGTCTCGTGTTTGGACGGGTGACTTGCTGGAAGGCACTCCATGGGTTCTTAGTGCAACCAGGGCCAGTGACCGTCTCGGGTTGGATGGGTGACTTGCTGGAGAGCACTCATTACCTTAGCCACTCAACTAACGGATCCTGCTTTGGATAAGACTCACATCAACTGGTCTCAACGATGAAGTATTTCAGACGTTTTAGAACTCTTTGATTGTGGTTTTCGATGATAACCATAGTCTCCTTTGATTTAGTTTCGTACCTCGATCCGGAATGAAATAAATTAATGCAATGGATGCAAATGAGAATGGTACAAAGTAAATATGCTTTATGCATGCTCGAGAGAGGATTGCGTTTATGCTAGATATTCAATGTATTAGACAAATTATGCATTTGATTTGATTGATCTACTTCGTATATATCTTTGTGTCATCGATATTTTTGCCTTTGCGTCTTTGAGATTGCAATTGATTTCATTTGGCATTAGTAGATTTTCGGGCCAACAGGGCACTTCCCGGGGCTTGTTTACCATCCGATCAGAGGATTTGGTGAATACCAGTCATGATCATCTTTGGATAGTGGTGGATCATGTCTACGAGGGTCGCAATGATGCTGGATCCACCTTGGTGTTAGTGCAATCGCACTCCATTTCGTTTAGTGTAAGTCAATTTCTGAGCCAACAAGGCACTTCCCAGGGCTGAAAACGACTAAGTAGTGGAATTGTTTACGGTCTGATCAAGGTTTTCGAGAATCCTGAGATCAGATAATCTCATTGTAATGCATGATTATGGTTTATCATGTTATGGCGGAGAGAAGTTTCCCTCTCGGGTTCGGTTAAATTCCACCCGATTCCTCTCGAGTTAGGCCGTTTCCAGCTCTTTCAGAAGGGCTTCCGAGGTTTGCAATTTTGGCTAAGTGTTGGCCTTTCTGATCAAGTTGCTGATTTGGCCCACTTAACATTAACCGTTGGGAGATCCGATTCGGGGGATGGATAGACATTGACGATGTGTGTCTAGGATCGTCGACGCGATCAGGAGGTGAGCCACATCAAAGGCGGGCCACACCATAGAAGATTCCAAGTCCCATCAGCGTCTGGGCGGATGTGGATTGCATGGTGGGCGCATGTGACCCCTCCTCAAGCGCATGTGGGAGAAAAGTGAGGAGAGAGAGGGAATGGAAGGGAGGTAGGCACATGTGCCTGCCCCTTGGGCGCATGTGGCATGAGGAAGTGAGGAGAGAGAGGGAATGGAAGGGAGGTGGGCGCATGTGGCCTCCCCCAGGCGCATGTGCCCTCTTCACTTCATGACTTTTGATTTCCAAAGCCCCATGGGCATGGGCGCATGTCCTATAAGGACTTAGGGAAGTTTTCCCTTTGTCTGGGCTCATATTCCCAATATCTTCCAATAAAAGGATGGGCACATGTGGATTTTCCCTATCTCCCTCTATATTGCAGCTCCGGTGGGAGAAATCCCTTTCCGGCGATGGCATCCGGTGAGGTGTGGGCGCATGTGAATAGCCGATGGAGGATTCCGGCAAGGATTTTTACCTTGCTCTGACGATCCTTTCCAGAAAATGAAGCCTCTCTCCTCTCAACAGGTGAGTGCACTATTTATAGCAATTTAATCGGGTCCCGGGTCCAAGAAAGTAAAAAAATTCATGAGTGCATGCATTTGGAGAGAGGAGTCATGTGCATGTCATGGGGATCATGCGCATGTCACCATGCATCAGGTGCATGTGGCTTGGTGTGGGCGCATGTGGCCTCTGTGGTGGGCACATGTTGCCCCACTTCTTATATTTTCATGATTTTTTGTATTTTTATTTTATTTAGAATTTTAAAAATATTAAAAAGGGAGAGAGAGAGAGAGTTCTCATGCGCATGTGGTGAGAGGGCAAATGCATGTCTCCTCATGGCATCCGCATGTGGAGAGAGAGTGGTGTATGCACCTTCCATCACTAGAATATTTCAGGTTTTAGGCTCCGACGGACGACCTCCAGAGGGGGGCTACCTTTTCGGAGACCAAAGTCACTGACGCCAAGCCGCTTTTAGGCCATGATCGACCTCCGGAATGAACGGGGTGGGGTACCGATGGTCATCTGCTGTGAATTCTGGTTGTTCTTTACCAATCTGGACCCTCCCGATCGGCTTCAGACAGGGGCCAAACACACTTCGGTGTGCGCAGGTAAAAGTTTATATCATATGGCATTCAAATTTAGAACTTAAGAGTTTATGAACATTTCGGATCATTTGGCGGTCACTCGCATGTCCAATTCCCTTCAAAAATAGCATTTATAGGCTTCCGGACCCCTACAGTCAGATACGACAGGGCAAAATGCATTTGGAAGCGCGCGGGTAATAATATGCGATGCCTGACTTTGAAATTGCAGGTCAAGGGTTTTAGGGCGTTCCGAATCATTTGGCGGTGATCCGCATGTTCGATTTTGCTCCGGAATAGCATTTGTACGTCTTGGTCATGATCAGGCGTGTTAGGGTTGCACTGGCATCTTCCGAGTATTTCGGATCTCGAAATCGGTCTGAATCGTCGTAGATGGACCACTGAATACTGTCACGCCCCAAATTCGGTTCTCGACGTCCATTCGCTGTAACCCGAATTCAGAGGTGGCAGCCTCCGTAGTACCCCGATCTCGGATCCTAACCCTACACGTCAAGTTCCGATCCTGATACCACAAGGAGGATTTTAGGGTCTGAATTTTTTTTTTAAACATGAGCATCACCATATGAGTACCATCAAAGACAAACACAATATTTCCACTAAATCATATCGTTTATATACAGTACTGAAAAGTAAATACACAATGTGCAAATATAAAAACTGTGCACAATCCGGCACCTCCTGCTACTGCACTCCCAACTCCAACTCAACGTTGCTGATACACTCTGGTATAACCTGCAGCGTAACAAACGCGCATAAGCTTCGAACGAAGCTTTGTGAGTGCGTGTGTGCGTGCGCAATGCGTATGACCAGCATGATAAATATCAGAGTAAGTAGTAAAGCATGATGAGAAATCTAAACCAAAACTTTGCCTAATTAGGCTACACGATCATATGATATGAATAACCAGCCTACAACGGCTATGCAAGCATGCAATACAGATAACCAGCCTACCAAGGCTATATACTCATACTATGCAATGGCCTACAGGGCCTAATGTCGCATATAATGATCCAATGCATGTATGCAAATCACCACCTCTAAGTACAGTGGTCCAGATACGAACAGTCATAACGCAATCACGTAAGCAATGCAGGACTCGGAACTGGTAGCTCGCCCAGTGTGGTAGCTCGCCCAGGCTTACAGCCCCGCCCACATCACACCCGCCCACATCAGGACCGTCCAACACCATACAGTGATACCAATACCATCTTTGAAACAGAACATCACCGGGATCTCACAGACCTCACTACTCACCAGTAGAATGCCAAAGCCTATCTGGTGCAATAGCGGACCTACTCACAGCTGGTCAAACTCAACCCCCTTTGCCAACACTCTTCCGGCAGGTTAGGTCAGACCTCCTTCCAAACTGACCACGTGCAGTGGAAAACACCGCCGTTTGGTATTCGGCATACTGGTGTATGATTAAACCACCCGGTCCTTGAATGGAGCACCCACCTTGGTACCAACGGGTTCAGGGACTTTCACCCAGGGACATCTTTGGCATCCAGTTTAAAGATCACATATTTTCGGTGTTTTGCAAACCACGATGGAGCTGTGGTTGCAACGTAGTAACCATGCTATATGCGGCACAAGCAGACGGTGCGAAATGCAACCATGCATACAAACGTGGGACGACATGCCCGTGCAAGTCTCCAAAGAGCACCATAAAACTATAAGGTCTTAAACACAATGTCACCGTCAGCTGGTAATGAACTGCACGACAATCACGACCGATATGGCCGGTTGATACAAGACAATCAGATGAGCCAAGCATTCATGATGCATGAGTCAAGTATACAGTATGAGTGCCAACAAGTAGTCCATCTACCATGATAGCAATAAATCAATCTGGTCCAACCTATTTGAGATATGATTAAAATGAGGGGACACTTATGAATGATCGAGTCATAGTGCGGGATGTCGCTAGCCAGGGAATCTCGCACCAAGGGCTACAAGGTATGCTAAGTTATGCCTACCATACAGTGTAAGTCAGGATGATAGATTCCTGTCCTCGAATAGTCCCATACCTATTGGAGAGTTTGCGTAGAGAGCACGTGAATTACATTTGCGCGACTACATCTCGAATGCTTTATGAATGCGTTTATGCCCTAGTGGTCCCCAACTAACATTGGTGATTCGGGATGCATACTGATTACACATGCATGGTGGTCGTCGAAGCATATAGTATAAAGATCACATATGAGTATTCCAACAACACTACGTGTGGCAACAGACATATTAAAAATAGCATAAAAAGATAATTCACTTATAATACAAGCAAACAAAAAGAGATAAGACTCTAAATGGATGGTATACAACAACACAGACGGTCCAACAACTGAACGGTGTGGATTAACCTTCAATATTCAGATAACTCAAATGGAAAGAAAATGATTGAAAACACTACCGACACATCAAAGGTAGAACCTACTTGAGTGGCAAGAGTGGAATACTCAAAATCATGCCGAGACCCATAATCCTGTAGTACAGTTGAGATAAACACAATAATGGTCCGTAAAAGGAATGTCATAGAACGGGTTGCAAGATAGACAGGTCATGACAGAGAATCATACATGGTAGGGTAATCTGAGATAGGTGGTCAATACAATGAGGTCCAAAAAGGGACGACAGGTCTAACCTCATACTACAAGATAGGCTCCATATAATGGATGGCCTAGATGACATACGAACGTCGAGGATGAGCCCCATACTCGTCCTATAGGTAAACGGACGGTGTGGATGAGATATACACAATATGGTAGTCTTTAATAGTTGGGTACAAGGGTAGAAGGGGTGAGTCATATGAGTATACAACAAGCTGAGTTACCAGGATCAATCAACATGGTGAGTCAACATAGGTGAGTCAACAAGGCAGGTTGACAAGGTGGTCAACATGGTGAGTTTAAGAAAGTAGACTTGGATCGAGCGAACTTTAGGGATGACCTTTCAATAAGGGTTTACAGAACTAATCATCAAGGTGGATCCACGGGATGGACAATGCGGTCATTCGAACATGTACACTGAGGTGGTCCTAAGGCCATCTTGTACATAACATGCTAGGGTCCATTCATTTGGATGGTTTGGATCAAGCACAAAAATTAAGGCGATCCTAATCGATGGGCAACATACATATCGCACCATAGTGGCCAATGGCTGACGTGGATAGAACACATGCATAACAAGGTGGACCCGTGGTTGGGTATAACCGTACCAAGGAGTGGGGGAGTCACATACATCAATGGGCCCCAACAGTTTGGGATCAACCCGATATTTGTGCTTTCCCACTAATCAAGTGAGATGGCAACCAAACACCATGGTGGGAGCCGCACACCACATGTGTGGAACCCTACCCATGGTTGAGTGACTTATGAACGGGAAAAATGGCAAATAAACATAACAGATGGGTCCTGTAAAGTTTCCAATGGTAGGCATTCAATCACCCTTATTTTCTACGTGTGGCCCACCCAAAACTGGGCCCACACCCCTGCCAAGAAGAATGACAAGGTATACCCAACATTCATCAAGGTAGGACCCAAAGTTGGGCCCCATCACCTTTGGTTGGATGGAAAAATAAACATTACAATGGCCCCAAGGAAGATTTCAAAGGTGGGCATCAATGACCACTGTTTCCTACAATGTGGTCCACTTGAGGTTTGGATTGCCTCATCTTTTCTTAGAGGGCCCATGGGCTAAAATAATATGGAAAAACAGATGGGCGTCATATATAAAACAGATACATCGTTGTGGGACCCACAGGGTAGGCCACCTGCTGGGCAGCGTGCCAAAGCACGCTACTTGGAGCGTGGCACCTAGATGGGCCCCAAGAGTTTTGAATCAAACTAATATTTTTATTTTCCCATTCATCCATATACATGGGATCTTATGAACAGGTTGAATGACAAATAAACACCACTGTAGGGCCTGGGAAGGTCTCAACGGTGGAAATCATTATTCCCACTGTTTCCTGTGGCATGGCCCACTTGACATTTGGATATGCTTAGATTTTGGGCTCAGCCACTAAATGAGCCGGAAAAACATATGGACGGAATTGATAAGGCACATACATTCTAGGTGGGCCCAATGAGTGGGGCCCATTGCCATGCCCAGAGGGCTGCGCTGCTGGGCAGCAGCGTCCCCTGGACGCTGTCTGTCCAGCGGCCAGCGCTGCATACATATATTTTTTATTTTTATTTTTATTTTTATTCTCTCCTCAAGTGGGGCCCACAAGATTTCGATCAAGCTGGTATTTTTGTTTTTCCTTCTTCCATCTATGTGTGAACTTATGAACAGGTTGGATCTTAAATAAACATCACGGTGGGCCATAAGAAGGTCTCAACGGTAGGGCCACTGTCCCTACTGTTTTCTGTGGTGGGGCCCTCTCGAGACTTGGATCTGACTCATTCTTGGGGTCATGCCCTAAAATGATCTCCCCAACTGGATGGACGGTGTGATACAGCACATGCATCATGGTGGGACCCACAGGGTGGCCCACCTGCTGGCACCCCACGAGCCCAGCGTCCACGGACGCTGGGTACTTCCAGTGCGTCAGAGACTGCGCCCTTCCTTCTTCTCTCTTTCTTTCTTTCTTTCTTTTTTTTTTTGTTTTTCTATGGTTTTCGCCCAGTGGGGCCCACAAGAGGATGATCCACTCCGTCTATCAGGTTATTCAGCTCCTTAGGGACCTAATGAGCCCAATATTGGGCAGGTGGAACAGTCTACAAATGTCACGGTGGGCCCAAGAAGTTTTGACAGTGGGCATCCTTGCCTCCACTGTTTCTTGCGGTGCGGCCCACTTAAGATTTGAATCTGCTTCATATTTGGACCTTAGCCCTAAAATGATATGGGAAAACAGATAGACGGTGTGGATACAACAAAAACATCAAGGTGGGTCCCACGAGTGGGGACCCCATTCATGCCATCCGGACACTGGACGGTTCCAGCGTCCCTGACGCTGTGAACGTCCAGCGTCTGGACGTTACTTTGCCCTTTTTTTGTTTTTTTTTCTTTCTTCTTATTTACCAAGTGGGGCCCACTTAGTGAAGATCCAATCCGTCCATCAGGTTCCCCATCTCATGGGGGACCCAAAGAACCCTATATTGGGTGTGTTACGGGGCCTACAAACATCAAGGTGGGCCAAAGAAGTTCAGCAGTCCACATCATTATCTCCAATGTTTTCCTATGGTGTGGTCCACCTACGATCTGGATCTGCTTCATTTTTGGTGTCCAGCCCTAAAATGGGCTGGAGAAACAAATGGGCGGCGTGGATCAATACATGCAGCAAAGGGGGGTCCCACGAGTGGGTCCCAATGTCAACGCCCAACAAGGGCCAGGCGCTGCTGGGCAGCAGTGTCCTCTGGACGCTGACTGTCCAGCGGCCGGGCTTCCCCTCCCTTTTCTTTTCTATCTCCTTTTTTTTATAATATTAATTATTATTATTATTATTATTATCATTATTATTATTATTATGTGGGGCCCATTCATGGACGATCCAGCCCATCCTTCGCTTTGCCCATCACAAGGTGGGCCCAAGGAAATAAAATGAAAGGTAAACGAGAAAAAGGGGGAAGATTGCACTCACTATGATGGTTGGACAGTTGGATTGCTGATCGGAAGGTCCGGATGATAATCGGGGTCCTCCAAGCTTGATCTCCTCCTTTAATCTCTCTAACTCTCTCTTTCTCTCTCTTGATCTCCCTCTAAATCACTCTACTTCTCTCTCTTCTTTCTCTTCTCTCTCTCTCTCAAATCTCTTTCTCTCTCTTTACAAATAGGGAAAATGAGAAGGCCACCCCCCCCCCCCCTACGTATGGCTCTTGTATGGGAGAGAGGGGGGTACATTAGGTGATGATGATGATGATGATGGGAGAGGACATGGGAGGAATGGGTTGGAGTTGACTTTGGTGAGAGAGGGATGGGATAGGTATGGTGTGTGAAGGCTAGGGTAATGATAGGGGTATGGGTGAGGGTGATGGTGATTGATTTGACATGTTGTTGGGATTTGTGCAAGCGGGGCCCACGCCACACGCGCGTTGCACGGCCCACCTCGGATTGCACAAAAGTACGCATCTTTCACACCGGGTATCGCAATGAGGCGTGTCGCGTGGCGTTGGAATCGCAGCGCCTACGCGGTCGCCGGGGTATAGGTCTTGGGTCGTTGCGGTACTAAATCAGGGTCGCGATCAAGGCTCTCTAATCTGGTCCATCCGGGACGTACCGGTACCGGAAACTAAACGTACGGAGGGCAATTCAGGGTACGGGTCTTACAAATACTGTTTTATAATGGGTGCGAATTTGAGGCCCAACACCGATGGAGGCCTCATTTTGAAAGATTGCCACCAACCACATCAAGGCCTCTACCGTCTAACATCAAACCACCGAAACTTGACCTTAAACCATTGCCATCCGAGCTTAAATATGTATATTTGGGTCAAGAAGAAACATTCCCGGTTGTCATTACCTCTCACCTAGGGAAAAACCAAAAGCTCAAGTTGATTGAGCTACTCAAAGAACATAGGGGAGCCATAGGTTGGATAATAGCGGACCTCAAGGGGATAGACTCTTCAGTTTGTATTCACCGTATACAACTTGAAGAAAATGCGAAAACGACTAGACAACCTCAAAGAAGGCTAAATCCAAACATGATGGAGGTTGTCAAAGTCGAGGTGTTAAAGCTACTAGATGTGGGTATCATCTACCCCATCTCGGATAGCCAATGGGTGAGTCCTACCCAAGTTGTCGCTAAGAAATTCGGTATTACCATCGTAGAAAAAACCAACAATGAGCTTATACCGACTAGAGTAACCACCAGTTGACATATGTGCATCGATTATCGGAACCTAAACACGGTCACTAGGAATGACCACTTCCCCCTCCCATTCATGGATCAAATTTTAGAGAGGTTAGCGGGTCACTCCTATTATTGCTTCCTAGATAGCTATTACGGGCACAACCAAATTGAAATAGCCCTAGAGGACCAAGAGAAGACCACCTTTACATGCCCGTTTGGCACCTTCCCATACTGAAGAATGCCATTTGGGCTATGTAATGCACCTGCCACATTCCAACGATGCATGTTGAGTATTTTCTCAAACATGGTGGGTGAACTTCTTGAGGTATTCATTAACGATTTTTCTATTTTTAGTTGTACTTTTGATGAGTGCCTCAATCACTTGAAGTTGGTCTTGATAAGGTGTGAGGAGAAAAATCTTGTCTTAAACTAGGAAAAGTGACATTTCATGGTACAAAGAGGAATAGTCCTTGGACATATCATCTCGTCTAATGGAATAGAGGTAGACCAGGCAAAAATCGATATAATTTCCAATCTACCACCACCCAAAAGAATACGCGATGTGCAGTCCTTCCTTGGACACGCCGGTTTTTATAGAAGGTTCATAAAGGATTTTAGTCATATCTCAAGGCCCTTATGTAACCTTTTCTAAAAGGAGAACCAATTTGAGTGGAGTGCCAAATTTCAATTAGCTTTTTCAAAGGTAAAAGACATGTTGACAACCGCTCCTATCATGCAACCACCGGATTGGTCCGTACCTTTTAAGTTGATGTGTGATGTGAGCGATTATGCTATTGGGGCGGTGTTAGGCCAAAAGAAGGATAAGAAGCCCCATTTTATCTACTATGCTAGTAAGAATTTGAATCCCACCTGAGTCAATTACTCGACTACGGAGAAGGAGCTCCTAGCCGTCATCTTTGCCTTAGACAAATTCAAGCTTTACTTAATAGGATCCATGGTCATTGTTTACACAAATCATGTGGTGCTGAAACACCTTCTTTCTAAGAAGGATGCCAAGCCCTGTTTGCTTAGATGGATCCTACTCCTTCAAGAATTTGATTTGGAGATCAAGGACAAGAATGGAGTAGAAAATGTGGTGGCGGATCATCTTCCCACCTAGTCTTACCCAATTCCATTGACGAGTCACCTATTGAGGACTCATTCCCTGATGAGCAACTCTTTGTTGCTATGCATCCACCATGGTACGCTGACATAGCCAATTATCTTTCCACAGGTGCGATGTCGACTCATTGGACTGTGCAGGATAAACGAAAATTTCTAAGGGAAGTGCGCAGATTTTTCTGGGATAAACCTTTACTTTTTAAATATTGCCCAGATCAAATTATTAGGAGATGTGTCCCTGATGATGAACATAATTCCGTCATCTCCTTTTGCCATGATCAAGCATGTGTGGGTCATTTTTCCACCAAGAAAACCACTGCAAAAATTCTACAGTGTGGTTTTTATTGGCCCACTCTATTTAAGGACACCCATGAGTTTTCAAGTGTGCGAGCGCTGTAAAAAGCTAGGAGGATTGTCCCACCGGAACATGATGCCTCTTACCCCTATTCAACATCTTGAAATCTTTGATTGTTGGGGCATCGATTTCATGGGACCATTCCCCTCATCTTTTGGACATGTCTACATATTGCTCGCCATAGACTATGTGTCCAAGTGGATAGAGGCCATTCCATGTAGAACTAACGATCATTGTACGATTTTAAAGTTCCTAAAAGAAAACATACTTTCCAGATTTGGAATGCCTCGAACTATCATTAGTGATGGAGGTTCTCACTTTTTCAATAGTCCATTTGAAGCCTTAATGAAGAAATATGGTATTAGACATAAAGTGAGTACCCCATACCACCCACAGACAAGTGGGCAAGCTGAAATTTCCAATCGGGAAATTAAACAAATTTTGAAAAAAACGGTGAAGCCGGATCGCAAAGATTGGTCACTTCGATTATTTGATGCCCTTTGGGCTCACCGTACCACCTACAAAACCCCCATTGGAATGTCCCCCTATAGACTTGTCTATGGGAAAGCTTGTCACTTGCCTATGGAGATTGAACACAAAGCCTATTGAGCAATTCGGGCATTGAACTTTAATGTTGACAAGGCTAGCTCGCTTCGCAAACTCCAAATGAATGAGCTTGACGAGATCCGGAACGATGCCTATGAGAACTCAAGAATTTACAAGAGAAGGATGAAGGCCTTTCATGACAAGCACATCTTCAGAAAATCTTTCCATGAAGATCAGAAAGTGCTCTTGTATAATTCTCGGCTTCATCTTTTTTTAGGAAAATTGCGATCTCGATGGACCGGCCCATACATTGTTGTTGGGGTCCCAAATAGTAAACACTCTTAAAAGAGGGGAGGGGGCAGATAACCATATACCTCGAAAGGAACCGCACAAAGAACGCCTCCCGACGCACGCAAAACGAAGGAATACGTGACTTCCCTGGACTTAGCCAAATTCACTAGTGGACCCCGCTGATCTCCGTGATCAAAACTGTTCTAAATCAGACCCGTGACTCCTATATGATTTGTGATGAACACTGCAAGTGGTTGCGCAAAGAAACGGGCCCCACAAGCCCTCCAAAAATCAAAACCCAATCGATGGAGCCCACATTTACGTGTCCAACGCACCCTAAAAACCGACACTAACCGACAGGTGCGTGGAGCCCAACGCACCTGTAAGTTATATCCCACGCACCCTTAAAAAACAGTACGCTGGCCCACCATTTCGTGGACCACGCATCCAACGCACCTTGAAAGATGGTCAACGCACCCCACAATCAACGGACAGATTATGAGATAGTTTCCAGGTGCGTGCCACCTCACGCACCCGACAAGTAAACCCCACGAACCCGTATGATCATCGGACCTGCGATGAAGTAAACAGGTGCTGTGGAGAGCATTTCATGGATGCGTGACACGTGGCGCTCTGCTATTGGTTGACTTCACCTATAAATACCCCTCCGATGCTTCATTTGAGAGAGATCAAGAGACCGAGAGAGAGAGAGAGAGAGCTCCGCCCGCCGGAAACCCAAAAAAGGCTTGCCGGAACCTTCGTCGGAACTCCCACTCCTTCCACCAGAACCCCATTTTTGGGTGCGGACACGTCTAACGTCTGGACTTCATACATTTAAAACGCACCTGTAAAAGAAGTTCCCGCATCCAGAAAAGGGAACCACGCATCTGTCAATTCAGCACCCACGCGTCTGTAAATCCAGCAAAAGTACGAATTGGTGAAGTGCATCAACGCACCCTGAACATGCACCAACGCACCCTCAAAATCGTCTGAAAATCTATATCGAATTGACAGGTGCGTGGAGCCCCCACGCACCCGTAAATCGGGGCTCACGCACCCAGAAATCAGCCAATTTACAGGTCATGTTAGCAGGCGCACCGGGCTCAATTTTGAGTATTTTTAGAGACTACTGGGACCAGTCTTGCGTATTTCGAGCAATTTGGACGCAATGGAACGGCCAGGCAAACGTTCCGAGAACTCTAAATGAGCAGAATCGAGCATCTTCAAGATTAAACTCTATTCGACGCGATGAACGGGGTAACTTCTCGGAAAGGAGTCGCCAACATCTGGGGCTACGCAGATATGCTAATATTTACGTTCACTACAAAAGGCCTGATCCGATTTGTGCTAAAAGCTAGCTCAGCCAGGCCTTGATTACCACAATAAACCGTGCTGAAGAGTTTCAATCCCTTACAAACCAACTACTCAACTGCCACAATGCAACAGTCGATGCCCTACCCATCTAAACGGTACCCGCCGGTTAGACTGCGCAGGTACACATAGCTGTAGAACGGACTTCCCGAGGTCACCTGTCTCTACATTGACAGGCGCGGGCCCAGAGTCGTCCCTTTCAGTAATAAACCCTGACAGTCCTAACCCGGATCTCCGGCCAAAATATGGGACATAGACATCTGACTAACGCAAAGTGGTTTAGTACAGTAAAACAAATATAGGCCCCATGGTCATAAACTCTAAAAACCTAGTCCCGGCTGACTAGTCTTTTGCCTTCTAATCAAGGGTCATCGATCATTCGATGTAATTAAGGGCTCGTGCCAGACCACGGCCTGCAATGTACAAGATCTCAGAATCTCTGGAATAAAATTCGCCTTGCGATATCTCTTCTCTTGCGTATTTTTGTGAATGTTTGTGATTGTCTATGAATGTTTCCCTTACTCAAAACCCCCAGAGCAACAAAACACAACATTCCAAAGAATGTTCATTCTCTAATTCTAACAAACCGGGGACTCTGCTGGGGATCGAACCCAGAATCTCTGGTTTGCTCTGAGTATAAGAACACTCTAAGATTAGTCCTTTGCAAACATGAATTCACGCATAAGAAGAGTTACCGCAAGGCGTAATGTTTCGGCGTCCTCGGGCGTCAAACTGGCGACTCTCAATGGGAACGTTCTTCCCTTCATCTTTAAGGCAATAAACATCTAAAAAGGTTTTCGAACCCACACATTCCACAAATGCACGTATTTGCCTTCGTCTTTACTTACCCCTGTCGGTCTATGCACTGCAATCGAATGGGCTCATACTCCCGATTGTACTTGTGAACTGTTCTAACGATTTTTATGACACTACAGAATTAGCAAGATACTAGGACAGGCGAAAGAAATGGCGTGCTCAATGACCAGTTCGTGCACTTTCCTCGCCACCGGAGGCTTCAGCTTCCCTCGCTTCACCCCGACCACGACAACTGCTTCTAGTTCAGGATGGCAATTGGTCGAAACGCGCAGACAAAGGAAAGAACGAAAGAGAGCAGCTAATTTAGCGGCATATACGAAGATGGATATCACAAGACCTCGCCCTACAAATAAGAGACAATGGCAGCCAAAATAGGGGCAGAAGACCCTTACAGGCAGGAGGGTTGCGCCGGCAGAACCTGCAACGCCCGTAATAACAATCGAGTAGTTCCCGCCGCTGCCCAAAACCTTCCATAACCTACAAAGAACTGCCGGATCCGTAAAAGAAAAGCCTAAGTCCGCGACGATCCTCATAACAAGACAAGGGTCGGTCCGAGAAATCCAGTCGGCACAGGTAGTAATGGTGCAAGTGGCCGCAGAAGCAGAGGAAGAACTATACAAGACAGAAGAGTTACCTCCGTTACAAGATCAGATCGACAGGTTGGTAGAGGCTAACCGTGAGACGAACGAGCGAATGAAGGCCATCCAGGAGCCCTTAACCACTCTGATAGCACAAAACGCCACCAGGAGTACCGCGCCGCCCACCCGTCAGTCGGCAGAGGAGTCTCAAGGCGCAGCAGAAGGTCCGGTTGAGGCAGAGCCACCCATCCAACCTAGAGTCACGCCAGTAGGACGTGCGCCACTTGCCACATCTCATGTATCACGAGAAGAGTTATCCCAAACAATAGCCCATATGATGCAACAGGAAAAGGAGAAAGAGAGGAAAGGTAGCTACAAATATCGAGTCCCATACCCACCAGAAGTGGAAGAGGTACCATTCCCGGCCAACTTTAGGTGCCCGGACTTTGGAAAATTCGATGGCAGAGGGTCGCCAGAGGAGCACATCACCCACTTCCTGACTACATTGGGAAATTGGTCTGCGGTCCCGCAATACTGCATGCGGTTATTTGGATCCACCCTGACAGGAAAGGCTTTCCAATGGTACATGTCACTACCAGCCGGCTCTGTGAGAACATGGGAGCAGATGCAAGATGCCTTTATTTCAAAGTTCTTCGCAACAGAGAGAGAAATCTCGTTAACAGACCTTGCAATGGTCAGACAGAGAAATGGTGAGCCAGTTGAAAAGTTCATCGACCGATGGGGAACCACAGCAGCCCAATGTCGAGAATTATCCAGCGAAGGCGAGCAGATGAAAATGTGTCTAAGGGCCTTGGACCCAATGATTTCGTACGGCCTGTCAGGCAACACCTTCAACTCCTTTCACGAATTAGCAACAAAAGCACACTTAGTAGAGGAGGCAGCATCTCGAGTAAGCTTCAGGCCCGAGAGACAGAAAAGAGAAACAGGAAGAGTAGTTGAGACCCATCAGATCGACAGGAGCAGGGATCCGAAAGACCGAAAGCGTCCCGCCATGAATCACGAGACAGAGGCAAAGACGGCAGATGTACCAGATAAGGGCAAAAGGCCCTATGTGCCCAAACGTGTATCTATAGCCGAAAGAGAAAAGGCGAACAGCCCCTACACATTCGATATGGCCGATTTAGTTCCGATCATGGAACAGTTAATCGAAGAGGGCCTGATACGCCTACCAGAGCCGATTCGTCCCCACGAGGTCGAACGAACAAACGATCCCAAATACTGCAAATATCATCGGTGCATCAGTCATCAGACGGAAGATTGCTTTTCCCTAAAGGGGAGGATACAACGATTGATCAACCAAGGGGTCATCAGCATGAAGGCACCCGAGACAGTGGAGGAGACAGTCGGGGCAATCTCAACAGCCCCGATAGAAGAAGAAACCGGCCAATCAACCCCGCTCCCTAAGCCGAAGGAACCACGGACCCCAGCCAGTAGTAAGAAAAGACCTGGGATCGGACAGAAGCTCGCAAGGCGGAAGAAGAACAGAGGGGTAAAATCGCAGGGGCAGGGGCAACTCAGGACGGTCACAGCCTGTTGCGGAATGGTGTCATTCGCCGAACAAGCATCACCTGAAGAAACGCCGCAAGTAGTAGAGAGGGAAGTTGACGCAGTCATCCTACGGTCAGGAAGGCAAATGCCTGACCGTACTCTCCCCAGACCAGACAACCCAGTACCGGAAGACGGCACCCCCGACAGACCAAAGGAAAGACCCCGCATGCAGAAGTCAAAAGAGAAGGACGCCGAAGCCACGACCAGTCAGCCAAACCCTAGGTCAGTGGCGTATGATATTGTATCGCACCTACGAAAGGTCCCCGCCCGCTTGAGTATATACGATGCCCTATGCCTTTCAAAAGCATACAGGGAAATGTTAATCAACGCCTTGCTTGACAATGAAATTAGGGAGGTCACGATGATAGAGATAGAAGAAGAAATGAAAGATTCAGATAAATTCTGGGAAGGGTGTGTGCCGGTGTCGCAAGTCATGCCCGTTAATCACCCTTCGACCATCACGTTCTCAGAAGAAGACCGCACGATAGAAACCACAAACCATAACCGTCCACTAATGGTCACAGGAATAATCAGGGATACCGAGGTCAAGAGATGTATGTTGGACGATGGTTCGGCCGTAAATATCATGCCCTTGAGAACATTACAGACGCTAGGCTATATGCAATCGGCGTTGCGCCCAAGTTTTATGATGATTCAAGGTTTCAATCAAGACAGTCAGCGCACGCTCGGGTCAATTACGGTAATGTTAGAAATCGAAGGACTAACTACAAAAGTGACGTGTCAGGTAATCGATGCAGTAACAACATACAACCTCCTTCTGGGAAGGCCTTGGCTTCATCTAAATCGCATAATCCCCTCGACGTATCACCAGTGTTTTAAATACAACAGAGACAGAATTCAGTACAGGGTCACGGCGGATCCAAAGCCATATACGATAGCCGAATCGTTTTTAGCCGATGCAAAATACTACAGCCTGGCCGACGGCAGTGAAACCAGCGAAAGGACCAAGGTATCAGAGAAGGGGCAGATGGTAAAAACTCGAATAGAGAAGTTCGTACGGGGAAGTGAACCTCAGAATGCCACCCAAGGGGGATCCCGACATCCTATGGAGAGTCACTCTCGGCCAATCACGAAGAAATTTTACGTGATACCACAACATTTACGTCAGCCAGGGCAGTCTATGCTAAAGTTGATCTCAGATCAAGACATGAGCGTGCTCAAGTCCAGCTTCAACGTACCGGTACCCAAGATAGGAAGAACCAAACCCTTTCCAAAAGCCCCAAGCCAATTCATCGTGCCGTCAAGAGATGTCACCCAGAAAGACATCAGATTCCACTCAGCGCCGAGCCGGCCAACGCCATCAGAAGAAAGAGGGGAAGAAAGGGGGCTTGCCCAACCTCGACCAATAGAAGAAAAGAGATACAGCAGAGCCAGCCGAAAAATCATGAAGAATATGGGATTCCCTGACCGAAGCGCAGACACAGAGAGGAGGTTGCTGGCCCCATTTGAAGAACAGAGGCGAATCTACCGCAATGGAGAGGGCCTAGGGGCTAGGGCAAGTGTGAATATGGTAACCATCGGCCCAGCAGAGGAAACCCAGTTACAAGAGCCTGTCGATGTGGTCCAGCCAAGTATCGCGCCTGTGCAACTGGAAGATGGCGGACAGCCAACGATCGACGAACTCAAGGAGATAAACCTAGGCATCCCCGAAGAGCCCAGGAATACATACTTGAGCAAAAACGTCCCGGAAGGTGAGAAAGGGAAATACCTGCAGCTGCTAAAGGAAAATAAAGATATCTTTGCCTGGACGTATTCAGAAATGCCCGGGCTCAGCCTGACGATTGCCATGCACAAACTAAGTATCATGAAGGAGAAGAAGCCGGTAAAACAGCCGCAACGCCGATTTCATCCGGACATTATACCAAAGATTGAGGAAGAAGTCAAGAGGCTAATTCAGGCTGGGTTCGTTCGAGAAGTGAAGTACCCCCGGTGGATTTCAAACATCGTGCCAGTCAAGAAGAAGAGCGGACAAATCCGAATGTGTTGATTTTCGAAACTTGAATGAAGCCTGCCCTAAGGACGATTTTCCCCTCCCGATTCCTGAGATGTTGATTGACAGCACGACGGGGTACGCAGTGATGTCTTTCATGGACGGGTATTCGGGGTACAATCAAATCCGCATGGCCCCAGAGGATGAAGAAGCCACGGCCTTCCGCACAACTCTCGGCATCTACTGCTACCGTGTAATGCCCTTCGGATTAAAAAATGCAGGAGCAACCTACCAGCGCGCGATGCACATCATATTTCAGGACATGATGCATAAACACGTCGAATGCTATGTAGACGATTTAGTCGTCAGGTCGACCGATCACGAGCAGCACAGGGAGCACCTAAGGCAGGTGTTCCAACGATTGCGTAAGAAGAGTCTCCGCATGAATCCGCTAAAATGCGCATTCAGAGTTGCATCCGGCAAATTCCTGGGTTTCGTGGTCAGACACAAGGGCATAGAAATCGATCCCGCAAAAATCAAAGCCATCATAGAAATGCCGCCTCCAAAGAACCTGAAGCAGCTGAAAAGCTTCTAGGGCCGCGTAGCATATTTGAGGAGATTCATTTCAAACCTAGCTGGTCGTTGTCAGCCATTCTCCCGACTCAACAAGAAAAATGTCAAGTTCGAATGGGACGCCGCCTGCCAGAAAGCTTTTGATTCGCTAAAAGAAATGCTCGGAAATTCGCCAGTCCTTGCTGCCCCAATCAAGGGTAAACCGCTGATCCTATACATTGCCGCGGGTGATAACTCGCTAGGGGCGCTCTTGGCACAGAAAAACGAAGAAGGAAAGGAGAACGCGCTGTATTATTTAAGCCGCACATTAGTAGGGGCCGAGCTTAACTATTCAGTAACCGAGAAGATATGTCTGGCCCTCATCTTCGCCGTGAAGAAACTTAGGCATTACTGCCTCTCGCATCAGATAACGCTGATATCCAAGGCTGACCCGATTAAATTTCTCATGAACCGGCCCATGCTGTCCGGACGCTTAGCAAAATGGGCTCTCCTCCTTTCAGAATTTGATATCACTTACGTCCCGGCCCGAGCTGTTAAAGGACAAGCGATTGCGGACTTCCTCGCCGCGCACCCCATTCCAAGCAAGGAAGAAATGGAGTGAGATCTCCCAGACGACCAGGTTATGATAATCGAAGAACCGCGACCATGGCAAATGTACTTCGACGGAGCCGCTAGGTCCACAGGGGCAGGAGCAGGAATTATATTCATTAGCCCGCAGAGAGATCTACTGCCCTATGCGTTCACGATCGTGCCGGCTTGTACCAACAACGAAGCAGAAACCAAGCCCTTATTATCGGACTACAGCTCGCCCTCGAGATGCGTATCAAAGCAATACAAATATACGGCGACTCCAGGCTAGTCATCAGACAGCTAACAACGGAATATGAGGTTCGCAAGCCCGAGTTGTCGCCCTTCTGCCGCCAAGCGCAATCATTGTTCAATCAGTTTCGCAATGGCAGCATTTTACATATACCAAGGCAAGAGAACATACAGGCCGACGCGTTAGCCAGCCTGGCCGCTGCCCTGGCTAATCCTGGAGGCAGCCCTCTTCAAGTAACGATCGAAGAAAGAAGGATCTTGCCAACTACCTTACCGCCCAGCAATGAATCGAGCGTAAACCCTATTTGTTGCTTTGAAATCACAGAAGAAAACGACTGGAAAAGACCTTTTGTCGACTACTTGAAGTACGGGTTTTTACCAGAAGAGCCCAAGATGCGCACTCAGGTCAGGAGACGTGCCGGTTCATTCATAATACAAAGTGACACCCTTTACAAGCGCTCGTACGAGGGAGTGTTGTTACGCTGCCTAGACCAGGACGAGGCATACGCCATGCTAAAAGAAGCACACGGAGGGGAGTGTGGTGCTCACCAAGGGGGCAGGAACTTGCATCACCGTGTCCGACATATGGGGTACTATTGGCCCACAATGATGACAGACGCAATAGACTACGTCAGAAAGTGCCATCAATGCCAAATACATGCAGATATAATACACGCACCGCCAGAAGAGTTGCATCAATCAGTGATATCTTGGCCTTTCGCCGCCTGGGGCATGGACGTGATAGGGCCAATCGACCCGCCATCCTCTCAGGGGCACCAGTACATCCTTGCTGCGACCGATTATTTCTCTAAATGGGCCGAAGCCGTTGCCTTAAGGAACGTGAAAGCCAGACACGTCGAAAGTTTCATCCGTCATTCCATATTGTACCGACACGGCATCCCTGAAAGAATCACCACCGACAACGGGACACCCTTCAAAAATGACACTATCGATAGGCTATGTGTGAAATTCAAGATCAAGCATCGCTACTCGTCACCCTATTACCCTCCTGCGAACGGGTTAGCCGAAGCGTTCAACAAGACCATCATAAAAATCCTGAAGAAGACGGTGGCGGAAAATAAGAAAGACTGGGACAGACGGTTACCCGAAGCACTGTGGGCATATAGGACCACGTACCGCACAGCCACTCGAGCCACACCTTACTCATTGGTGTACGGTACGGAAGCCGTGATCCCGATGGAAATGCAGGTGGAGTCGCTACGGGTTGCGCTCCGACACTCCCTGACAACCGAATACAATGATAAAATCAGAATGATTGAGCTTGACGACCTGGATGAGAAGAGACTCGCCGCTCAGCAAAGGCTTGAAATGTATCAAAAGCGAATCTCAGCTTCGTACGATAAACGAGTCCGGGAGAAGGTCATTTAAGAGGGGCGACTTGGTGTTGATGATGAAACGTCCAGCACCGATGCAAGGCCCAAAAAGTAAATTCGACCCGAAGTGGGATCCAGTGTGCATTATTGATGAAGTATACACTACGCCAAAATCGCATTTTTGCGACGGACCAAGTCCGTCGCAAATCTGTATTAGCGACGAACTTGGTCCGTCGCATGGGCCGTCGCAGTTTACACTGTGGCAAATTTGAAACGACGGATTATGTCCGTCGCTTTTAAACGACGGATTACGTCCGTCGCTAAATTATGTAAAGCCACGGACTTAGCGACGGACATCGGTCCGTCGTACAAAATTGTTGCCACGTAAATTGGTCCGTCGTTAAATTTATGGGGGACATTTATTTAGGAATTTTAGCGACGGGTTTGGTCCGTCGCTAAATTTTCTAAATGCACACCTATTATGTTTGAATTTATTTTTGAATCTATTGCACCTGATAGTCATCCAAATTATTTAAAACAAAAAAAAATTTAAAACCTAACATATCATAATTATATCATATATGAAACTTAAAGTCCTTACATTTCTAGTGAAAAATAATATTAATATTTGTTACAAATCTACACATTGAAGTGAACCATTCTCCATAGAATGAGCAACTAGGCTTTATTTTGTTCCCAATATTGAAACCAATCTCTTGACCATACGTGAAGCTAGCCTTCATTTCTAATCTTTCCTTTGTAGCTACTTCCACCTCATACGTTAGCAAATCCATCAACTGGTCCACCTGCAAAATCCAGAATATAAAACATAAAGAGTATCAGTATTATAATGTAAGAACAAAAGTTATATGAAACATACATAATGTTTTCTTCACATATGTGATTAAGAATCAAAATCTTAATCGGGCTTTCCTTGATCTCCGTGTAGTGAAAAAGATAATCATAAATTTGTATTTGAAGCTCTTAGTGCTTTTCCTAGAGGTACCCGTGCTAGAAAAGAAACATTCTTTTAATAAGAAGCCTCCATTTTGTTGATAGTACTTGCCTTTGAGCTTTGTTTCGTTGTTCTTCTTGCGAACCCAGTACGAAAAAGTGAGACATGGTATCCAAAACACAATAAATGCGGAGGTTGCTGCAAGGGAAGAAGAAAAGAAGATCATCGAGTGTGTTAAGTGGTTGTACAAATGGGATTCTGCAAATTGGTGATTTGAGTGTGTTGGGTCTAGATTGATCAACATATTTGTCAATCTTGTGAGTAGGATAGATGCCATTTGGAAAACGTCAATCAGCATGCACCTTGTATACGGCCTCCAATTCTATTTACTTGGTTAAATCCTCACAGCGATGATTAATTAGAAGGAATAGGAGTTATCTCTAACCTAGGATAGCTTGGGGTAGTGGAAATGGCTTATGACATCCATTTCTCAGTTTAAAAACATCGCCTATAGTCCCATTTGGGCACACACAAGCATATCCTGGAACTCTGTTCTTGCAAGCAGCTATCGACATACATAGGTTGCTCCCTGTATTGCACTCATCAATATCTGCATTTCAAATTAAAAAAATCAAGTCTTATCAGAAAGTAATAGGCCATAGTATATATGTTAAAGTAGGCATTCTATGGTGCTTGATTGAAAGAGATGACATTTGTTTGGGACCCCACAAGGTAGGTGGGTTCAGTAATCTACACCATTGAACGATTGGACACCCACCATGGGATGGTGCTGTGGCCCTATATATCCCCTATCAGATAACAATTTTGATGGCTACAAGGAACTGATAAACAAATAGTGGTGCCCAATTGGACTAAATAGGATCATCCAATTGGGCAATGGAGGAGAATTCTGGGGTGCCTCTGAAGCACCATGAGGCCCACCATATGAACCATTTGGAAAATTCTATAGTTCGGATTTTTTTTTTTTCTTTCTTCTTCTTCTTCTTTGGTGCAGTTTCCATAAATCAAGAGGCTCCGTCTTACCTACATATTGGATCACTGAAACAAGGGCTCATTGTTGAAAATCAAAACCCAAATAGTACTGATAAGGGCTCATTGTTGGAAATCAAAACCCAAACAAGGGCCCACCATATGATCCTCTTTGGATAGAGCATTCACAAACAAAGCCAGCAAGCAGAGAAATTTTTAGTCAACAGAGTCGAAGTAAGAGCGTGGACTGATCTGAAAATAAAAATAGAAATCCAAAACTGATAAGCATATAAATGTACTCAGCATCACTGAAACCAATCTACAAGCAAGAGAAACGATAGTTACTTGGATTGGAGGTAACTTGGGTCGAAGTCCTCCATACTTTGTCTTCAGCTCTTCCTCTTATAGAATACAAGATTGCAGATGCCGGCAGTTGTTAATATACTGGAAGGAATTTTTCATAAGCTACATGTGTAAACTATCACATGCAACAAACAGAACTGAACTCAAAGCTTCAGCTTCCGAATCTTCCACAAGTAATAGAAATGCATCATTCCCCATTTAAGAAAAAAAAAATCATGGTTCTTTTTTCCTCATTGAATTCTACCACTATGAAAAACGGATCTTTTGAAGTCATCAAACAGCATATTTCAAATGATCATAATTTGAGATTTCCCTAACAAAAGGAATCAGGCAAGTTAAAATTAAAAATTAAAAATCTCAAACACCGAGTATTTCGTTAGTGGAGTGACAAAACTATTGTAAGTATATGTCTGTAATATATATATAGGATTTGATATCCAGTAGGTAAAAGACTTTTTATGACCAATCTTTTAAAAGAAGTTGAATAATCAAATAAAAAATAAGATCATAGATCACAAGATCCTATTCTTTTTCTTTTTTCACAATCAGGGATGATAGCCGGTCCTGATTTGTGACCGTTCATCATTCGACAAACAAAACGGAACAATGAACAGTCTGGATTTGATATATAGTGGACAAAAGACTACTACAATTGAGGCAAAGATGGCATAGAGCTATTGCCAAAGTCAAAACAGAGTTTCTATGTCCAATTTTTCGAAAAAGTTTAATAGTCAAATCAGAATATCAGATCATAGATCATAAGAAACTATCATTGTTTCACAATCAGGGATGATGACTAGTCCCGATTTGGCGACCTTTCCTCATCCAAACAATACAAAATGATGAACGGTCTGGATTTAACATCTAGTGGGCAAAAGACAATCACAATTGAGGAAAAGGCTGGCATAGATCATTTCTGAACTCAAATGAGAATTTCTATGATCAATGTTCTCAAAAAGTTGAATAATCGAATCATAAAATCAGATCATAGATCATAACATAATATCATTTATTCACAATCAGGGATGATGATTGATCCTGATTTGTGACTATTCATCATCCAATAAACAAAAAGGAATGGTGAATGGTCTGATTTGATATCAAGTGGGCGAAACACTATTGCAATTGAGACAAGGTTGGCATAGAGCTGTTGGGAAACTCAAAAGTAGAATAAATCAGATCATAGATCATAAGACAATATCATTTTTTACACAATCAGGGATGATGACCTGTCCTGATTTGTGACCTTTCATCATCCAATCAACAAAAAGGCCGCTGAATGTTGTTGGATCACATTCTTTTGTACAATTCTATTCTAATAGATGTCTCTGCCTCTGTGATGAACTCATCTTGGTTCACCAAGATTCACCACTGTACATGTGGCTGCAGTACAGTTGGTGAATCCAAACCATCCACCAGGTGGGGTTGAATTTCCCTCAGTAGAAAAATCACATCGTTCGAGCAATCCTATCCTATCTATCTACAGCCTTCAAATTAATGGACGGGACACAATCAAAAACAAAATTCCATTCACAAGATTGGCTAGGATCTTCCAATTGGTGTGGTTTTCAAAAATGGGTTGTCCATGGTACCACATGGACGGCCAAGATTTCATGACCATTCATCAACATCTCCAACAGCGAGACAGGACAAACCAAGAAAGTCTCATTTTCTTTCCTCAAGAAGAATTCAAGTCCAAGCAAGCATTAATTTCTTCAAACAATATCTCAATCTCCATCGAATAATGATCACAAACAGCTCAAAGCATGCTAAGCAAGTACCCCATGCAAAAGGTGGGCCCCACCAAGAAAGATCACCTGGAGCATTGCCCAAGCCAGTCACACTCATCATGGCGGGCCACAGATGCATCCGACCACCAATCTTGACTGAGCGGCCCACCAGATAAGTGGACCAGCCAAATTCTCTCGACATCTTGATGGTGAGGGGCCCACCAGATGTCCTGAAATGGGCTGCATGGCGTGATCACTACTCATCTACACACTCCCAATAACAGAAAAAGAAGATATGAAATTAATGAAATCCATGCATGTCTATTCCCATACACATTGCTGCAACCAAACCCATGTTAAAATGATGATTGCTGCAACCAAACCCATGCAATATCATCCCCTCTGTTGTTACACTGCAAGATGAGAAAAAAAAAGAAAAAAAATGTGGCTGCACCGATACAGACTAGTTCGAACGGCTGCCTACGTACCCAAAAAAGTGATTTGGGATCAAGCCACTACGTAGTTCTTTTAATTTTCAAATTAGAACATTTTACTAGGTCAATAGATAAGCCATCTAAAGTCTTCAAAGGTCCAGTCAAATAGTTCATACCGATGTTGAATCAAACATTTATATTGTAAGAATAAGAAGAAGATCTCAAGAAAATAAAATACCAAAAGAAATCATAAAAGAACTCTAAAAGTATTTTAAAAAAAAGGGTTGAACCCCACCTGCATATATCACGGAGCATCTTTAGTCGCCGGTGCCAGCTGATTTTCTTCTGGCCGCTCATATGGATCAGATAATACAAGGATCCCATATCCATGTATTCAGTAACCATTGACAAGTGAGGAGGCCTTATGCAAGCACCCAGGAACAATATAACTGCAAGAAACAAGATCCAAGTTCTTCACAAATAAGATTCCATAATCAGAACCATCATATGCTATCTACTTCAAAAGGGAAGTATCTGACATAACCAACACGAAAAAGTCTTTGTAGATGGAGATAAAATTACCATTTGGATGTCGAAGGTGGCTGGAAAGAAACAAAAATAATCAAACCAGGTCAGAGCAAGCAGAAAAGGGAAATAGGTGATCAACAAAATTGTTTTTGGATCAGTGAGACGATACCTTAGAATAAATATTTCATTGCAGAAATCCTCCATATTCTCAGCTGTTAACTCTTGCTCCAGAAAAATTTTGACAGCAACATCTGTCCCATTCCATACACCACGAAAAACTTCCCCAAAGAACCCTAAAAATGAATTAATATACTAGTAATTAGCCTTAGAAACCACCAATCACCTTAGTTTAGCAGTTTAGAGTATTACTTAATATACAAACGAAGTGGTGTGACCATTTCAGCACACGTGGTTTTAGCAGGTTAAAGTAAGACTTATTTCAGCAAGCTTAAAAACGCCTGATGACCAGATTTTAGCTATTCACTCCACTGCGAGCATTGCTATTGCTGTTGGTTGCAGGCTTGCAGCTAGTTTAAATTATTTGAGCAATTATACTAATGTGACATGCCAATTAATCAACAGAGCTAGGCATGTGACAGTCTAGTGCCAGGGACCCAGCACCTTGAGGTCTGGTGCAGGGCACAGCAGCCCAAAATGACATATGTTTGGTAGTTGCATGATATAATGTAGCATGTTAGAAAAAATGACATATTGCCACCTTCATGCATACTATAGCATGTATAGGTATGCATGTCTCATCATCATCATGGCCCTGTCCCAACTACATAATTGTAGTATGGGTCCTCTTTTAAGTTTCTGTTTTTTAGGGCCTGTTTGGGAGCTCCAAAAAATACGAGTGACAATTTCTTGAAAAAATTATATACCAAGAAAGCATTTGGAGAGAATTAAAAAAAAAATGAAAAATAAAAACATGGGAGGGGGGAATTTTTTTTCGGATTGGTCTATGAAAATGCATTCTTGAAAAATGTTTTCCACCAAAAGGTGGAACTCCCACTCGGGAAAATGTTATTTTCTTGGAAAGTATTTTCCACCCAAACACTTTCCAAGTCGCAAGCAGACTGTGAGAGAGAACAGTAATTTATTCAGAAAGAAAGATGGAGAAAAAAGAAGGGTGATAATGGATGATTGTCACCCCAAAACAAAAGGCTAAGCCACTTTACTTTAACCTTGAGTAAACCCAAGAAAAAGTTGTCAGCACGAGTCCTCTAAAGTATAATCCCAACTATCCAAAATTCATATGGATAATTCTGTTCCACCAAAATATATATGGATTATATCGAGAGATTCAAGACACTCTGAAACAGTGGCGAAGATATGAAGGGCATGTTTGGACATCACTCCAAAATCAGACCAGTCTGGTCATTAGGTGAGTAGAAAAGATACAAAAAATGGATTTTTTTTAAAGACCAACTTTCCATAATCATCATACACATGACATGAATGTACAGGTGTATGGATGTGTGTAGTCATGCAGGCAGGCATGGTTCTGAGTGCAAAAGCATTGCTTACTATGAAATGTTATACATAGAAAATCAGCAACCAAGAATAATAAAACCAAAGAAATACCAATGAATTTATTATAGATTTTCCATCAAGGGCTCATCGTAAAGGTACAATGAAAGCATTTAAGAAGTAGATGTTGATTAGAAACCAAAACACTATCTGAATTGTAACAACAAATGAATACAGAAGCTATTAATTAGTGAGGTTTGCTAACTATCCTTGTCTTGCATTGCCTTCTGCCTGATTTCATAAAATCCATCCAGTAAATGAGGTTTGCTAACCCCACACGTGTGCATTGCACCATTCCCTCCACATGAAAGCACGTGTGTGTGATCCTAGCCATCCATCAGGTGGGTCCCATTGCATAGATACCCTGGCAAAAAAATAAGCAGTTCAGCTTGTTAGGTGGGCTAGTGTCTGAAACAAATGGACAACTAGAAAAAAGATTTGTTTTAACCGACAATTCGTTCCTTGGACTGTGGCCCACCTGATCATTGGATTAGCCTGATTTTTTGCCAAGGCATCAAGGTGAGGACTACTGATAGACAGCTTGGAATAGGGAAAGATGTATTTACACAAACAGGTGGTGAGCAGAAACTTCTCAAGCGTGATTGTGGATGTTTTTGTAGGAAAAAAAAACTACCTTAAAGATGCATTTACACAAACAGGTGGCGGGTAGAAGATTAAAGCCCTCTCCCCCATAAATACAAGTAATCTCATTGCATTAAAAATAATAATAGAAAAAAAAATATAAATTCAAAGAGTATAGATAGATATGTGATCATCCAAAACCGGAATGTTTATTTGACATCCATGCCACCCCGGACATCACAAGGTCCAAAAAATCTTGAGGTTGATGACTAGGGTAGTACAACTTCTATCATTTAATCAGATGACTTGAAATTAAAACCATTCAATTGTCGCTGTTGAACTAGAATTTTTCTTTTATTTTCTTTTCCTGAAATGTCCAATCTCATGAACTTCAGCCGTGATTCATGAAGGATGATGCCGATCAGATGGACCATTCAAATCACCAAAACATGCAACCATGTGGCCCCTAACCATCTCATGAGTCTTGTGGTTTTTTTTTTCATGCCAAATGAATCTGTCAAGAGCATTAACAGCCAAACACAAAACAGAGTGACACAAAATGGGGAGGGCTAGGCTTTGGTCATTTCTTCTATACTGAATTATACTCTTGTGCAATTCAGTTCAATTGATCATCCAAACACACCACCCTCAAGTGCCAAATCCCAATGCCAACCCCTAATAGGAAATCATGATTCATGAATGGCAAGCTACATCAGCCCCACCTGACTACTTTTATCCTACACCTCTTGGCAAGAGGGTGGCGAATGCAAGAGTGCTAGCACACAAATCAAAGTACGGCTGTAAAATTTTACTGTGAGAGGAGTCGGAGGGTTTGGATCTACTGGAATCTGAATGCCCACCTGATTTTCTGGATTACTGTCATTGGGCTAAGCTTTTTCTTCTTTCTTTGATCTTTTTTCACTGTTGAATGTTAGAACTTAGCTGGAAGAAGACTTTTGTCGAATGGTCTGTAGGCGGAGTTGTTACCATCTCTAGCTGAATATTATGATACAATTTGAGTGTTTTGACCCTACTTTCGAAGGGATGTGGAGTCGTAACAGGAATTGCATGATTCTATATATTTGAATTGTTAGATAATACTCGGCCACAAACCCTTGCACATGTCCATCTGATGGACCTCAGTGAATGGTCCGATGATGGATCCATCAGAAAAGAAAAAAAGAATGGAGAGCAGATTCTGTATGGTGGATCCACCCCCTCCATCAGCTGTGCTTCCATATTTCCATCATGGATACTAGAGATCAGTTAGATCCATGGCTCCACACCACTAGGAATGGTGTAAATCGCGCCTAAATCTCTCTCTCCATCATGGACACTAGAGATCAGTTAGATCCATGGCTCCACACCACTGAGAAGTACGGCCCAGCCTTCATACTCCGGCTCGGCACATGAAATGCCAACACAAAAAACCCGATTCTTCACAAAATGCCATTGCAAACACTAATTCGTCCACAGATCTTCCTCAAGATTTCACAGAAAAAAATAATTGAAAAAAAAGAAGAAAAAAACAGAGATGAAGAGAAATAAATACCTCGGGAGATCTGGTGATGCTCCTCGACAATCAGCGCCCCGACGAGAGAGAGAGAGAGAGAGTTGGACCGATGAAGAATGCAGAGGGAGAGAGGACGGGCGAGAATGAAAGAGGGGAAGAGGGGGGTTTTGAGGGAATCGATCCGCAAGCCGCACGCTCTTATCGTGCGGAGTAAACTCAGTTGGGCCCACCTAGAATGTATGTGCTTTATCTATTCCGTCCATATATTTTTTCAGCTCATTTTAGTGGATGATCCCAAAATTTAAGCATATCCAAATCTCAAGTGGACCATGCCACGGGAAACAGTGGGAATAATGATTTCCACCGTTGAAACCTTTCCGGGCCCCACATTGATGTTTATTTGTCATCCAACCTGTTCATAAGATCACATGAACATGGATGAAGGGAAAAACACAAATATCAGCTTGATCCAAAACTTCTGTGTCCCCCTATAATTTTTCAATGGTATACATTCAGTTCACACTTTCCCTGTGGTGTGGTCCACTTTAGATTTTGATATGCTTTGTTTTTTGGCACCATACCTAAAATTATCTGTTAAGATGGATGAACAGAGTGGATAAAATACATAAATCACGGTGGGCCCCACAGAGTTTACTCCGCACGTGCTTGAGTACTGACGCAATCTGCGCCAGAGGCGTACTGCGCCAGAGGCGTGAATTAGGTGTTACTCGGAAACAGCTGAGTGGGTGTTACCCCCACCGTATGGCCCACATGGATGATATTTTGTATATCCATGCCGTCCATCTGTTTCTACAGCCCATTTTAGGACGACTTTCCAAAAATTATGTAGATCCAAATTTCAAGTGGACCATAACACTAGAAATAGTGTGATTGAGTGCCCCACCATTAAAAATTCCAAAGAGCCCATCGTAAGGTTTTTGTAATGTTTATTTGCAATCCAAGCTCTTAATAATGTCAATAAAGTCTTGATGAAGGGAAACTATAAAGATCAGATTGATCTAAAACTTTTGTGGCCCACAAAACGTTTTTAATGGTTATACATCACTGTTTCTAGTGATATGGTCCACCTAAGATTTGGATCTTCTTAGGATTTTGGATCACATCCTAAAATGATATGAAAAAAGAGATAGACGGTGTTGATATATAAAAACTACAACAAGATGGGCCCCACATGGTTAGGGTAACACCCACTAAGCTGTTCCTGGGGTAACACCTAATTCGCACCCCTTGGCTATGGGGCCACTGGCCGGTGCTTTGTGGGCCCCTCCATGATGTATGTGTTTTATCCACGCTGTCGAGCCATTTCTGAAGATTGTTTTAGTGCTTGATCCAATAAATGAGTCAAATCTAAATCTCAGGTGGACCACACCACAGGAAAATAGTATTGATTGAATGTTCACCATTACAAACCTCGTAGGGCCCACTATATTAATTATTTGACATCCAACCTCTTAATTAGGTCATACAGACCTGCATGTAGGTAAAAAACAAATATCAGCTTGTTCCAAAACTTCCGTGGCCCTCAATAAGTTTTAATAGTGGGTGTTCAATTAAAATTGTTTCTTGTGATGTGGTCCACTTGAGATTTGGATCTACCTCAAATTTGGGCTCATACCATAAAATGATCTACGAAAATGTATGGATAGAGTGGATGAAACACATTCATCATGGTGGGGCCCACAGAGCACCGATCACTTGGCATTGACTGGTGGCCCTGTCACTAACCAATCCATCTGATATATTTTATGTATATCTAATCCATCCATCTGTTCTTTTATATCATTTTAGGATGTAATAGCTAATATTAGAAAAGATCAAATTCTCAGTGGCTAGATTAGAGTTTGGGGTCCAATGACTATACATTTATTAGGTTTTCATGAGGTCAACAAGTTGCAGCGCAATTTGGACCTAAAAATTTGGCCTAATTTGGAAATCTAATCCATTCACTCTATTATATTCATCAATAACTTTGATTTGACTGGTCACTTGCCCTGATCAAGTTTAAGATGAGAAAGATACTAAATTGATAAAATTGATCAATGATGGGCCATATCTTGTAACCTAACCATTAGATTTGAGTGAAATTTAATCTAAACATCTAAAGTCATTTACTTTTCAATTTGGACCAATCAGATTGTCCAAAATTTGTCTAGCTCTAGACAAACTGATTGTGCACATTTAAAGAGTCTTTTATACGGATATGATTCAGGCTTAATTTTGTTTTCAATAATAATTACCACGTTCTAAACATATCTGGCCATACAGATCAAGTTTAGGATGACTTGATCATAGAATTTGATCAATCTCATCATTATAAATTTTCCTTGCAATCAATTAACATCATTATATTAGGGCCTTCATTTTTTGCACCAATGAACATGTATGTATGCATAAACCAATCTGATAACCAGTTAACTGAATGAGTGTAAACTTTCATTTTCAACTATCCAATAAATGTCTACCAATAAATTTGGCCCACTCATTTCAAATTTCTCGCTTTTATTTAAACCACAATTTTTTTCCAACATTTTTTTTCAAAACTGGTAAAATCTCTCTTTTTTTTTTTTTATCAAATATCTCAACTTTTATTTCTTTTCAAAATATCATTTTTTTTTATCAAACTTCTTAATTTTTTCGAAATACAAAATCTTAATTTCTTTATAAAAATTTCAATTTTTTTACAAACTTATCAATTTTATTCGAACTTCTCAACTTTTTTAAATGGCCATTTTTTTTAAATCTCAATTTTTTGAATCTTATTATTTTTCTAAGTCTCAATTTTACTAAAAAATTGTTAATTTTTTTTCAAACCTCTCAAATTTTTTTGTTTGAAAATCACAAATTTCTTTTTTAACTTCACAATTTTCTTTTTCAAAATGTTTAATTTTGTGAAAATTTGAAAAGAAATTTCAAACATATTAATTTTATTCAAATTTCTCAATTTTGTTTTTAAAATCTCTTAACCTTTTCTTTCAAATTACTAAATCTGTTATTTTAAATATCAAATTTTTTTATTTTTAAAAAATATCAGTTTTTTTCAATATCTCATTTTTCTTAAATTTTATTTTCCGACGGACCTTAATTGGGGGCATCTTTTCGGGCTGGGATTAGCGACGAACCAAATTCGTCGTTAAATAGCGACGGGCTAAGTCCGTCGGAAATTATAATTTTGCGACGAACTATGTCCGTCGGTAAATCCCGCGACGAAATCCCGCCTTAATTTCGCAAAAGCGACGGAATATTTCAAATACGACGGACCAGGTCCGTCGTTAAACCAAGCAATTTTTGCGACGGTTGATATTCGTCGCAAAATCCGTCGCAAAAATGCGATTTTGGTGTAGTGATACTCCAATGGAGCCTATCGGGTGATAGATTGCAAAGGACAGGGCGTCAGTACGCTGGTGAACGGTCGGTTCTTGAAAAGATATTATACTTGAAAGAAGTCTGTCATCATATTTTGTAAACGCCCCATTAGAGGGATGATATGATGTACAAAATACCAAAAGAAATGATATCGCGTAAGGGCCGGGGCAAAATACTAATTATCTACCTTTTCTTCCACAGGTCTCAGGAAGTCATCAAGGCCCAGAGTACGTCAGAAATAATGCCTTGCCCTGAAAGGCAACTGAGAAAGGGGGAAGCCCTTAGTAAAAGCTCGATCGTACCCATGTTCATACAAGCACAGACTCCTCAACCTCCTTCCGTGCCGCCTCGGCCTCAGCTAGAACTAGAGCAGGGTCGGGAATGTCCCTGAGAGACTGCTCTAACTCTGCAACCTGGGCTTTCATGACATCGCGCTCCGCCTCCTGCTGATCAAGGGAAGACTGCAAACGAGCCCTCTGACCGGTGAGCTTGGATAGTTTGAGGTGGACGATCGAGCGCTCGGCCTGCAGTCGAGCCACCTCGTTGTCTATCTCTGCCAAACGAACAGTGGCCGCCTGACACCTATCATCAACAGCCTGCCAGTCCTTCTTCACCACAGCCACCCCTGCCTCGTGTAATTCCAGTTTTGGGAGAAGGGACCGCAAGTGACCGCGTTTGTCCTCAGTGGAAGGGTCAGTTTGAAAGCTTTTCGCCTCGAATTCTTGGGCCACCCGTTCTTTAAACAAGGTCACCTGACCGACCACGGAGGACAAGTCAATCCCGAGCCAGGCAGCGTTAAGCCCTAGTGCCTGCAACGCCTCGTCTGAGACAGGCCATTCCTCCTTATGTCTTAAAGAGTCGGCGATGTCAGACAGAAGGCCCTTGAGAAGGTTTGCCTTGGTCTTTGACAGACCCCGAAGGGATGAGACGAATGACTCAGGCAACGCTGTAGGCGCTAAAGCACCGATGGAAGAGGCTGCTGGCACAGAGAGTAGAAAGGGTTAGTACAAGAAAATCACCGTCAGAAAGGAAGCAGTCAGGACAGTAAAAGCAGATGGCATACCAGCAACGTCGGGAATGGCAACGGCAGCGACACTGGATGAAGTAGTAGGCACAAGTGACACTGGGGCCGGTTCCGTTGTTCCCTCAGTCAATGGTTCGGGCAATTCCGGGGAGGATATCACCACGACCCCAGGAATATTTGCATCAGGCGCTGGCCCAGCAACAGGAGGAATTGCAGTAGCAGACTCGGCTGGCAACGACGTGGCAACAGGCGGGGCTTCAGCAGCAGATTCAACCAACAACGGTTCAGCAGCAGGAGGGGCCCCCACAACAGGCTCAGGAGCGCTTAGCTCGATAGCAGGAACCGCGACCTCTTCCACCACGGCGACGATCGCTTCCGGAATCCCGCCTTGAGTTTCAGTGTCCGCCACAGAGAGATTAGGGGGAAGGACAGACTCGGCAGGCGCCTCATCATCCAAATCCATGAAGATTGCCCCCGCGCCCTCTTCAGGGATGGGCCTATCATAAACAGGCTCATTCTCATCGCTCCCCCGGGTAGGGTAGCCCTCGCCCAGGTTGGCTTGAGAGCTTAACTCGCCCTCTTCCCTGGCTTCTCCCGTGGTGACGATCGGAGTATCGTCAACCTCCTTCGCAAGCTGCTCCCGCAAGCGCACAGTTCTGCGCAGTTCCAACAAATCCTTTATTTTCTTGCCGCCACAAACGATGGGAAGGCGAGGAGCAGTTTTCACCCTAGGGCCAGCGCGCTCATCCCATACACCCTCACCACCATCATCGCCCTCACCACCATCATTACCACTATCACCCACTGAGTCTCCGCCTCCACTACCTCCCGCACCGCCATTACCTTCGTCAGCTCCGCCTATAGCATCATGCCGTCCCTATCACCTCCATCGCCCTCCGCGGCAGCGTCATCTCCCTCATCCCTGGCTTCAGCCATGCCCTCTTCATCATCGTCGTCTTCTTCACCATCATCATCGTCATTCCCCCCTCTCAGGACATCGCCTCCGGCAGGCAACTCGTCGATAGGGCCGAGAGACGGGAACTCTGGCCCCACCGCCATCACAATCCTCTCCCCATAGGCGATCCAGCCTTCCAGAGTGTGCTCCGGCTTCTCATGGTCGATCACCACGTTCAGGGAGGTTTGCAATCTCTCCGTGCCTGGCACTGCGGGCTGATGAAGACTCTCCGATACATAGCCAAGCCCGTTGGCAGGAATAGGTGTAACGATGGGAGGCGTAATGAAGACGGGCTCGGTAACGAGCATTCTATTCCGCACCAGCGCGTATTGATGGGCCCACCATCTCATCCACCCAAAGGTGGCCCCGGTGAAACACTGCGTTCCCGGGATCACGAAGGAACAGCCAGTTCCGGTCAACAGAAGCTGCCGCCACATCCACTTCCAGTGAATGGGCCCAACACCGTACGCCCGCTGCTCGCGCGTCACCAGTTCTAGGGTCGCTAGCACTCCCTGGTCATACCCGAATTGGCGGGCGAAACGATTTGGATAATAAGGCTCCCTCCAGAACTCCAGCCCTTCTCGAAGCGGCAGTGACGAAGGACGAATCGCAATCAGGAAGGAACGCTCGTGATAATCAATACTATCGTCGTCCGTGCACAAGATCGGGTCTTCACTGCGGGTGCCAGAGAAATGATAGAAGTACATATCATCAAGCCCCGCGATTTTGTCTTCGATAGTGTTTAAGTTATGGCTGATCATCTTCCTCTTCTGGAAAAAATGAAGCGGGAGCTTCCCCTCTCTGATATAATCCCCACGCCGGCGCCATAGACCCAGGGGAAGTATACTCCGAGCCAGCCCGAGAAAAAGTGCCATCCGCAGTAAGCGGAGTTCATCCCATAAGCAGCGCGCTCCTTGTTGCTGATAACATAATCGAATGCTCGATATATAGAGCATAAGACCGCCGGAGCCAGCGCGTATCGGTGACCATTCGCCAGGGCCCCTGCGACGGCAAAGCAAGACACTCTGACGTTATCTGCCTGCTTGGAGCTCGGGAGCGCCACGCAACTGAGCCAATATGCCAGGAAGCCGGCTAGCTCGCAGGAAGGGGATAGTTTGTTGGGGCGCGGGAAGTTCTCCCTCATTCATTTCTCCAACATCGCCTTATCACCACGACCCTCGTCGAAGGCCGCATAGTCCAAGCTGAACAAGGGAAAGGACGGAGCGTTAACAGAAAGAAAGAAGCGTGACAGAACGGTAAGACAGAACCCATAAACCAAAAACTTACTTCAAGTCGTGGCTGAAATAAACCAGCCAGTCCTCGAACAGAAGCTTATCTTTGAGACCCCAAAATTGGGGTAGTTCGGCAAACAGCTCGTAACAGGCCTCAGAGAAGAAGCCTTCATTGACACCTTTCTTCTTCCGCGACAGCTCGTCGTCGCTCGGGACCCATTCATCGTAAATCCTCCCGCGGATGGGGAGCCCCGCAATCCTGTTGAGATCCCAGAGCGAGATGCTCATCTCGCCGCACGGCAGATGGAAGGAATTGGTGATAGAACACCAGTGGTTGAGGAAGCCTTTGTACACCCAGGGCTCTCGGCAAAAGTAGCTCGATGTCGCTTCAATCGCCTTGTACAGACCCACTGCCCGTAGGGTCGTCCTGTGTTGTTCCAAGATCCGGTTCTCCCACGCCTCGTAGCCCGGATGAAGGACCAGATGGCCGCGAGTCCGGAACGCCCCAGACAACCAGATTTCAGTATCCCCTAGATGGTGAAACCGCTGGCGAAGAGTCTCGAAATAATGTCTGGGGAAGGGCTGATGGGGATTGTGATTCGGCTCTAGGAAAATCATATCCTTCACACCCAGGACCAATTGCTGCTTCCCGTTCTTAGAGAGGGAACAGCTGAGGAATGACGCGGGCCGGATGTCCAAACATCGACGCCGTAGAAGGAATCGCTCCTGTAAATGTCGGATGGTTCAATGCTCGGGAGAGACCGCTGCCGTTGATAGCTCTTCGCATAACGGATATACTCCCGAGTGAAGGGATTCCTCACCACAAGTGGCGCAGTAACAAGCTTGGCGCTAGACCAAGCCACCTTCATCTTGTCCGATCTAGACTTGGTTTGGTTCTCCAAGTACACCTGCCTGGCACCTTTGCCAGCCCTCCTAAGGCGACCGCGCCTGGTAGACTGGGAAGGAATCGACGGGCTCGCCTCGCCCTCTTCAGAACCCGTTGCCCCGTCACTCCGGAAGCCCCGTAGAGGAGCGTACCATGCGTCCCACTGCTCCTGTGTGCCCCTGTCTGGAGGAGGCGGCACGATCCGGTCACAAAGGATCTTCTTTTGTATATCTTTCGACAAGGTGAGGATGCGTTCATAAAAGTTAAACGTCTCGGGAGGAAGAAACCATTGTGGATGTTCAGCGGACGGTCTGACTACCTGCTTGGCGGCAGCACGCTTACGCTTGGAAGGATTCTGGGGAGGACCCGAAGGACCGGCCCGTGAAGGATCGCTGGCCATGATAAATCTGCAAACGACATGTAAAACTCAAATACAAAGTAGAGGGGAAATGCCTGCACAAAGTCGATCAAACCATGCATAAGAGAAAGGAACACAAAGCAGCAAATGAACAGAGGACAATGCATCAGCATGAACCACTGCGGAACACATTCAAAATCAATGGAACAAATGAAGCGAACGACATTCGCAACCGCGCCACCATCGTCATAGAACACACAGGCAGGAAAAGACAGAAGTGAAGCGAAAAGTATAAATTAATATTCGTCAACCATAAGGGCCATTCCACATGGCTAAATTGTTAATAACAAATGTTTAGATGACCAAGCGACAACAGTCAAATGTAAGACAACTCCAAAATTGTGGGGACTCCTCCCCGAAGCCAGAGAGCAGAGGCCTCAGTCCTGCATCAGCGGAAGAACCTGAGCCCTCAACTCATCAACCTTCGCTTGAATCTGGGCCTCCTTGAAAACCAAGTCCACCAAAATGGAAATGCACTGTTGCACGAGATCGAAGTTCAGGTGCTTCAGCATCGGCATAGTTCCTTATCGCAGACAAGTCAATCGCCAGGTCGTCGTGCTCCCGAATAGCCGCTCTGACCATTCTCCAAATGCCGGCACGACGATCCGGGTACTCGGCCTCCGCCAAAGGGATAAGCCAAGCCAGGAATCTCCTGCTCTCCCTCTTCTCCTCCTTTAGGAAGTGGAGACGCTTCGAGAGAGAAAGGAAAGAAGCAGCCAAAGAAGGCTCCGCCGCCTCCAAGACCGCCAATTCCTCCAAAAGGGAAGAATCGCTGATGAAGCTAGAGACGGCCTCCTTGCGCTCATCTGAGATGGAGGCCATCGCCGAGATATTCTGCATAGCTCGGAGGATGGGGCGGGATTCAGCGCCAAGAAGAGTCAGGGCTTCGGCCACCTCATCGCATTGACCAGCAAGAGATGACCAAGCCTCGGGGCGGTCTAAAGCATCTAGAAGTCGCCTCACACAACCACGGGCCTCACGGAGAGAAGCGCGAGTTACGACCATCGTCTGCTAAGAAACAAGGCTGATGAACCGATACGGTAGCCCAACAAAAGAGAGAAAACAAGAAGTAGGAAAAGCTAGATTGAGTAAAGACAGAGGCAAGAAGACATGCTTAGGTACACTCGAAACGTTACTTAAGGCCACCATGGGAATTGCCTCCAAAACTAATGCGATCTAGGAAAGCCCGAAAGTCTATGAGACCCTACGCCTCCTTAAACCCTGAATATGAATGCCCAAATACGAGGCAGAGGTTAAGGGGCTCATACACTTCAAACGTCCAGCTTCGCAGAAAATTATTTAGACAAAATTTTACAAGTCCTGTGGAACTGGATGTGTGAGTCCACGCACCCAGAAAAATCAAGAGGATGCCACATTTCCAGGTGAGTAAGACCCCACGCACCCGTAAACTTATGCAGGCCCTGATTTTCGGGTGCGTTAAGGGCAACGTCTCAAACAGTCGAAGGGCGCACCCAGTAAATACATCCTTTGACCGATCACCAGCTGGGTGCGTGTGCGTCCCACGCACCCTTAAAAAGTCCACAACCCAATTTTATGATGCATGAGGCAAAAAGGCCTGACCAATCTGACGAAGGGTGCGTAGACCTCACGCACCCAAAAAACCGACGATGTCCAAAAATCCAAGGGATTTACAGGTGCGTGCCACCTCACGCATCCAAAAAGGAAAACTCAAGTTCGAAGTACAAAAATACAGGGTGCGTACGCACCCCACGCACCGCTAAAAACCCAAGTACCTCGAATAAGAGGGTGCGTACGGATTAAATGGGTGCGTCAGAGACAATTGTTGGACGCGTTGGAGAATAAAAGGGTGCGTGGACTTGATGAGAGGTCTGGCAGAGAACAGTGAAATGACAAGAATGAGCCGACTCATCTATTTATAGTGGGACCCGGGAAGTCCGGTGCATCGCACCAGCCGATCATGCGCCTGCAGCAACCCACCGGAGGGGCATCTGTTGGGGTCCCAAATAGTAAACACTCTTAAAAGAGGGGAGGGGGCAGATAACCATATACCTCGAAAGGAACCGCACAAAGAACGCCTCCCGGCGCACGCAAAACGAAGGAATACGTGACTTCCCTGGACTTAGCCAAATTCACTAGTGGACCCCGCTGATCTCCGTGATCAAAACTGTTCTAAATCAGACCCGTGACTCCTATATGATTTGTGATGAACACTGCAAGTGGTTGTGCAAAGAAACGGGCCCCACAAACCCTCCAAAAATCAAAACCCAATCGATGGAGCCCACATTTACGTGTCCAACGCACCCTAAAAACCGACACTAACCGACAGGTGCGTGGAGCCCAACGCACCTGTAAGTTATATCCCACGCACCCTTAAAAAACAGTACGCTGGCCCACCATTTCGTGGACCACGCATCCAACGCACCTTGAAAGATGGTCAACGCACCCCACAATCAACGGACAGATTATGAGAGAGTTTCCAGGTGCGTGCCACCTCACGCACCCGACAAGTAAACCCCACGAACCCGTATGATCATCGGACCTGCTGATGAAGTAAGCAGGTGCGTGGAGAGCATTTCATGGATGCGTGACACGTGGTGCTCTGCTATTGGTTGACTTCACCTATAAATACCCCTCCGATGCTTCATTTGAGAGAGATCAAGAGACCGAGAAAGAGAGAGAGAGAGCTCCGCCCGCCGGAAACCCAAAAAGGCTTGCCGGAACCTTCGCCGGAACTCCCACTCCTTCCACCAGAACCCCATTTTTGGGTGCAGACACGTCTAAGGTCTGGACTTCATACATTTAAAACGCACCTGTAAAAGAAGTTCCCGCATCCAGAAAAGGGAACCACGCATCCGTCAATTCAGCACCCACGCGTCTGTAAATCCAGCAAAAGTACGAATTGGTGAAGTGCATCAACGCACCCTGAACATGCACCAACGCACCCTCAAAATCGTCTGAAAATCTATATCGAATTGACAGGTGCGTGGAGCCCCCACGCACCCATAAATCAGGGCTCACGCACCCAGAAATCAGCCAATTTACAGGTCATGTTAGCAGGCGCACCGGGCTCAATTTTGAGTATTTTTAGAGACTACTGGGACCAGTCTTGCGTATTTCGAGCAATTCGGACGCAATGGAACGGCCAGGCAAACGTTCCGAGAACTCTAAATGACCAGAATCGAGCATCTTCAAGATTAAACCCTATTCGACGCGATGAACGGGGTAACTTCCCGGAAAGGAGTCGTCAACATCTGGGGCTACGCAGATATGCTAATATTTATGTTCACTACAAAAGGCATGATCCGATTTGTGCTAAAAGCTCGGGCCTTGATTACCACAATAAACCGTGCTGAAGAGTTTCAATCCCTTACAAACCAACTACTCAACTGCCACAATGCAGCAGTCGATGCCCTACCCATCTAAACGGTACCCGCCGGTTAGACTGCGTAGGTACACATAGCTATAGAACGGACTTCCCGAGGTCACCTGTCCCTACATTGACAGGCGCGGGCTCAGAGTCGTCCCTCTCAGTAATAAACCCTGACAGTCCTAACCCGGATCTCCGGCCAAAATATGGGACATAGACATCTGACTAACGCAAAGTGGTTTAGTACAGTAAAATAAATATAGGCCCCATGGTCATAAACTCTAAAAACCTAGTCCCGGCTGACTAGTCTTTTGCCTTCTAATCAAGGGTCATCGATCATTCGATGTAATTAAGGGCTCGTGCCAGACCACGGCCTGCAATGTACAAGATCTCAGAATCTTTAGAATAAAATTCGCCTTGCGATATCTCTTCTCTTGTGTATTTTTGTGAATGTTTGTGATTGTCTATGAATGTTTCCCTTACTCAGAACCCCCAGAGCAACAAAACACAACATTCCAGAGAATGTTCATTCTCTAGTTCTAACAATTGTGTTAGGGCTCAAATTCGTACCCATTATAAAACAGTATTTAGTGGCCCATCTACGACGATTCGGACCGTTTTCGAGATTCGAAATACTCAGAAAACACCAGTACAACCTTAACATGCGTGATCATGACCAAGACCTACAAATGCTATTCTAGAGCAGATTCGAACATGCGGATCATAGCCAAATGATCCGGAACGCCCTAAAACCCTTAACCTGTAAGTTTCGAAATCGCGCGGTGCTCGTTTTTACCTGCGCAGACCAAAACGTGTTTTACCCCTGTCTAGAACTGACCGAAAGGGCCCGAAAGCCTACAGGTACCATTTCGGAGTGGAATCGAACATGCGGATGGCCGCCAAATGATCCGAAATGCCTGGAAAACCTTAACTAGTAAGTTTGAAGTCCTTGCGGTGCATTTTTTCATTCCGCGCTTCCCGGAACAATATTCCTATGCAAAGAGCCGATCAGGAGGGTCCAAATTGGGAAAGAACTACCAAAATTCATAGCAGATGACCATCGGTATCCCACCCCATTCATTCAGGAGGTCGATCATGGCCTAAAAGCGGCTTGGTGTCAGTGACTTCGGTCTCCGAAAAGGTAGCCCCCCTCTGGAGGTCGCCCGTCAAAGCCTAAAACCTGAAAAATCCTAAGTGATGGAATGTGCATACACAACTCTCTCTCCACATGCGGATGCCATGAGGAGACATGCATCTGCCCTCTCACCACATGCGCATAAGGGACATTCTCCCCCTCTTTTAATTTGAGAAAAATCATAAAAATGATAAAAAAAATTGAAATGATGCTAAGTGGGGCAACATGCGCCCACCATAGAGGCTACATGTGCCCACTGCATGGGCAAATGCGCTAACCTCCATGAGACATGTGCATGACCCTGTTAGTGCACTTTTTTGTGGCATACTAGTGCACCTTGTTTGTCAATCACTTAGGTCAGTGGGTCTAGTGTTGGTTGAGCTTAATGAAGACGAAGACCGAAGACTCAAGTGGCCCTGCTGCATCAAGGAAGATGAAACAGGTAAAAGTGATGCCTTGGTGTGCCTTAACCTTGACCAAAACCTAACCCTTAACCTCTTAGATGACTTGCACCAATTAGGTATACCCTTAGTCATCATCATTAGTCTTAGAACTCCATGAAAAACATGATAAGTTAGACTAATTAAAGAGGTGGAAGCTGCTGTAATCAATACAACTCAAACAGCAGTTTCCAATTGATCTTCGATCAATCGGACGTTGGCTCTGATTGGACTCCGATCCATTGGACAGAATCTCCGATCAATCGGAATTTGTTCCAGCAAAATTTGCAAATCTAGTGGACAAATTTTCGATCAATCGGACATACTTCCGATCCATCGGAAGGGGTCAGTCCGATCAATCGGATCATGTTACGATCAATCGGAATATCTTCCAGAGAATCCACTGGACTAATTTCCGATCAATCGGACATGTCTCCGATCAATCGAACAGGTCTCCGATCAATCGGACCTTTTTCCGATCAATCGAAGATGCGCTAATCTGCCCTTTTTTTACCGTTGGAGCTCGAACTTTATAAATATTGAGCTCGGTTCTTGGGCATTTAGAGAGGGTTTTGAGAGCCCATTACCCATACCTTTTGTACATCTTTTGAGGCCTCAAAGAGGGGGGTTTCAAGTCATATCCCTTGTGTTTTAACACAAGTGAGGGCATTCAAATGCAAACTAGAGATGACTTGATTCCTCTCTCAATTCTAGAGGTGAAGCACTATACCATATAGGCATATCTCTTGTTCAAGACCTCTAGAAGACCCTCTAGGTGGATCTCCTAGTTAGAACAAGCTACATATCTCATGTAGGAGATTCAACCATCTTCCTATCACCTTGGGCATCTCAAAGGCATCACATGCAAGGTGTTTGATCGAGTGTAGCTGAGGCATTGACGACGCAACGGCGACACGATCGAGGGAGCAAGGGAAGCTGATTGAAGCACGGGAGAGCGGAGATTAAGCAACTCGAACCGGCGCTAAACAAGGGGCTCATCCGACAAGTAAGGTTGTTTTGTTGAGAGTCCATCCACTCAATTCCCTGTGGGAGTTGAGTGTAGAGTTTGTTTGACAAACTCGACCTAGGGTTGTTAGCCGATCCTTGGCCTATTAGTTGGGCCTAAAATCTAGGGATGTTAGCCGTTCCTTGGCACGTTTGTCGGGCCTAAACAAAGTCTCCAAGGGGGAGCCACCAACACGGGTGCAAACGTATAGGTTGGGAGGAACCTGTAAACTCCCCGGTTGGGTGGATCTGAATTAAAACACCTTGGTTGGGAGGAACCAGATTTAAACTCTCCAGTGAATGCCGGTGTGCTCAAAGGGGTTGAGTACTTGAACCGGGAGTGGAGTAGACAAGTAGTCGAACCACTATACATCCTTGTGTTTGTGATTGTTCTTGAGCACATTTCTCTTTATGCCTTGTGTTTAATTGGTTAATTATGAATGCTTAGTTAGGAATGCATGCTAGGCACTTGATAGGCACCTCTACACTCACAAGATGTACTTTCACTACCACATGTTGACTTGAGCATTTCTTGATCCATCCTCTATAGTCCACATGAGTTGTTTAGACTAGGTTGCTGATTGCACTTATCATTTGCTAGTCTTTTGATTGGACCCACTTAGGCTTGGAAGCCGAAGTGTTAATCGCTTATGTAGTTTAATTTGCTAAATTTGTTAAGTAGGCGAAAAAATTTAAAAGGTCCTAATCACCCCCTCCTATAGGTTTAGCCATGATTCTAGTTGCTCTTTAAGCTTCCGCAAGTGTATGCATAGGGTGTCGTGTTAGACTACCCGACGCAATTTCAGACCCCTCTTCACAATCACATGCGCTTGGTGAAATCTGATTTTTGGTAGGACCGGATTAGCTACCCGATAAACCTTCTATAAATACCCCTCCACTCGATGAGACATGGACGAGATCACTTTTCGAGAGACTGCCAGAGCTCTTCTAGAGGTAAAAATACTCTGTCGGAATCCTAGCCAGAAAGGGACATGTGGCCATCCCCTCACCGGATGTCATTGCCGGAAAGAGATTTCTCCCATCGGAGCTGCAATGGAGAGGGAGATAGGGAAAATCCACATGCGCCCATCCTTTTGTTGGAAAATATGGAAAATTTCCCAAGTCCTTGCAAGACATTCGCCCGTGAGTAGAGCTGGACACGAACTGAGTTTAACCGTTTGAATCGACTCGGATCGACTCGGTAAAACCCTGTTCGAACACAAAGTCTTATTGTTCGAACTTTGTTCGAACACACATGGTGTGTTAAAAAAAAATTCAATTCAATTTCAAACACAGTCCTGTTCGACTCGACTCGAACTCGAACTTGACTCGAATATTGATCGACTCGACTTGACTCGTTCGTTCCACTCGATTTTATATATATATATATATATATATATATATATATATATATATATATATATAGAGAGAGAGAGAGAGAGAGAGAGAGAGAGAGAGAGAGAGAGAGAGAGAGAGAGAGAAGAAGAAGAAGAAGAAGAAGAAGAAGAAGAAGAAGAAGAAGAAGGGTGGATGACAAATAAAAGTGACTGTTGTTTGCTTCCCCAAGTGTAGGGTTGCGATGTAGTAATAATCTCGGTAAGACCGAGGTCGATCCACAGGGACTTATGTAGGAATCCACAAAACACTTCTAATAGTTTCCATTGAAGAACTAATTAAACAGGATTTAGTAATCTGATGTAAAGAGATATTTTGAACTAATTGAAGGTAAACAATTAATAAAAGGCACTAAGGGTTCAAGGATCCACTTGTAGCAATCCTTGATGCTCAATTCGCTGTGGTTTCTCACTTTCTCAACTAGAATCGAAATTAAGTTCTATCTAGTCGGATGATAGAGCAGTTAAACCAAACAATCTGACATATGTGTGAATCATGTACATGATTCTCTCAATTCAAGCTAGGACATGAGCATACTCAATTGCATAGGTCAATCCTAATTCCAATAGGTTAAGATCACAATCATAACCATCATTAAATCCTGTCACAAGACAAAACTAGATTTTGATTTGAACTTGATTCCAAATCACATACACAGTCTCACATACTTCAAAATTTCCAGAAAAGTAGACTTTTGGTATGAAGCTCCCACATGAAGATCATAGATCTAGAGCGTATTCCAATTCCTCAGATCATACAGGTCTAGACTATCTCACAACAATTAAGAACTCAAGCAATTCTTCCAAACATCCATGAGTCATCATAAGATTAAGAAAAACTACTTAGTACTTGATTTAAACTTCAAACCATTGTTCTTCAATATAAATCCAACTTAAAACCAAATCAAACGAATTGAAACATCTTAGATTCACTATAAGCTTCACCTCTTAGCCCTAGTTAAGAGGTTTAGCCGCTCATGATCTAAGGAAACATGAAAACAACTAAACAAAGCATAAAACTAGAAAGCAAACTAGGAGGAGTTGTAGAACTCTAAAATCAACTTCCGCCGTCTCCCACCGTGCTCAATCTGTTCTAGGATGCCTTAGGAACGATCCCTAGGTCTCCTTTTATAGTGGAGAGGCTCTGCTGCGTCGGAATCATCCAGAAGATGTGTAGAGATACGCAGTGCGCAGAGAAATCCGGAGCTTGTAGAACACGCACTGTTACGCAAACGACCGGTCGCACGATCGGTCGCAAAAGCGCAAAAATCATCCAAAGAGTTTTGGTAATTTCAGAGTCCATAAAATTAATTCAAGGACTGGTCGCACGACCGGTCTGAGCAGTGGACGACCGGTCATACGATCGGTCTTGAATGGTCCAGTGAGTTTTGGCCGCAGGGTCCCTCTGTTGAGTGATTGGACCGGTCGGATGACCGGTCTTGGGCTATGGACGACTGGTCGGACGACCGGTCTTGGGCATATTCTTCTGCTTTCTTTCTTCTTTCCTCTGACTTCTTTCTTTCATCCTTTGACGCTTAGTCCTTTGATCTTCTTTGCTTGTAAATGGCATCTTTAAGTCTCCAATTGATGAATCCTCTCTCTTATCCCTACAATCACAAATCCATGCATTAGATTAGTCTTTAAATCATGAAAATCTTGCATAATGAGTGATAAATTAGGGTTAGAATATGCACAATTAAGAGCTCAACACAACCCCCAACCAGCATTTTGCTAGTCCCGAGCAAAACATGCGTGAAACCAATTCCATTCTTCAAAACCCAACTCTCCTTCAAAAGCCATGTTTCTATATATTTCATGATATGTGAGTGCAAGAATCAGGAAAACTTAGTGATAGAAGTTGAGACCTTAACCTTCTTATAACATAACAAATATTTATATGAAATTCCCGCTGATTGATTGACAAATAGAAGAATCTAAACAATTTATCATAGGGTGCTCAGTGAATGCTCATCTCACGGATTTCCGGGGTTACCTTCCTTGTGAATTGATTAAGGTATGGATTCAACGGTGTACAGATTAACAACAAGTCTAGACAGGAATTTGCCTTACCGTCCTTCCGACGGCTTTCACACTACGTCCCATTTTCGGCTTTGGTTACGGGTAGACCATCCCCCGGTTGGTAATAGGTAGCCCTTTTCGGAATTTTCCACCATGTTTTCCATCATTCCCCATTTTCATCCTTCCTTTCCGTTTTCTTTTTCATTAAATAGGATTTTTAGAAATCCATATCTTTCGTTATTTTCCCATGGACAAGGATGAACAAAATACCCCGGCTGAGTTTCTCAACACCCCAAATCCAAGCTTAATCAATCCACAATTCTACATAATCCCTTCCAAGCGTGAGAATTGTAATGTGGACTAGGTGTAAAAGTGTTTAGAAGTTCTATCAATCATAAAAATAGGGGAATTCACATATAAAACCGATATCTTAGAGATTGCTCAAGGTAATCAACTTTACTCACTTTATCTTCCTCTTTCTTATACTCACACCATCCCAAATGCATAGAAACAAAGTTTTCCAACGGAGTTTTGAATTTTTGAAAAATTGGACAAGTTCCTACATAATTGCTCGAGATGTTGTAAAACACTGGATTTAGTGATCCTACACCCCCCAACAAAATCTTGCATTGTCTTCAATGTAAAAGATATGCAATGAGCAAAACATGAGAGCAATTCAAAAATAAAGGGTAGTGAGCAATGACAATACCTGAGAGAGTGAAAAGTGGAACTCTTCCTCCTTCTAACAAACCTATGAAAAAGTAAACAAAGCAACAAAGTCCTAATCCTAACTACTCTATACCTCCATCAGACTAGGAGATCAATCATCCTGATACACAGGATCAGTCAGAGGTATGGACATACCTTCTGAGGGAAACTTCTCAAAGAACGGCTTTAATCGCTAACCATTCGCCTTAAAGATGTTAGCATTCCTAGGATTTAACAACTCGACGGTCCCATATGGAGAAATAGTTTGTACTATGTAGGGACCGGTCCATCAAGATCTCAATTTCTTCGAAAATAAATGTAAGCGAGAATTATACATAAGGACCTTTTGATTAATCGTGAAGGTCTTACGAAGAATGTTCCTGTCATGGAACACTTTTGTCCTGTCCTTGTAAATTCTCGCATTTTCGTATACCTTGTTCCGGAGTTCCGCAAGTTCATTTAATTGAAGTTTGCGCAATGAGCTTGCCTTGTCAGAATCAAAATTCATCTTCTTTATTGCCCAATACGCCCTATGTTCTAACTCCACAGGCAAGTGACAAGCCTTCCCATAGACAAGTCTATAGGGAGACATTCCAATAGGGGTCTTAAAAGCGGTACGGTAAGCCCAAAGCGCATCAATAAGTCGAAGCGACCAATCCTTGCGATCGGGGTTCACCATTTTCTCCAAAATATGTTTAATCTCCCTATTTGATATCTCAGCTTGTCCACTTGTTTGTGGGTGATAGGGAGTGCTCACTTTGTGATTAACGCCATATTTTTTCATTAAGGTTTCAAATGGGCGATTATAAAAGTGAGATCCTCCATCACTTATGATGACTCGGGGTGTTCCAAACTGGGAAAGAATATTCTCCTTTAAGAAATGGATGACTGTTTTATGGTCATTATTTCGGCATGGGATCGCCTTGACCCATTTGGACACATAGTCAACTGCAAGCAAGATATATACGTTTCTAAAAAAAGATGGGAATGGACCCATGAAATCGATGCCCCAAAAATCAAAGATTTCGATTATTAAGATGGAATTGAGTGACATCATATTTCTATGGGAGATTCCTCCCAATTTCTGACAAGGCTCACATGTTTTGCAAAACTCATAGGTGTCCTTGAACATAGTGGGCCAATAAAACCCACATTGCAGACTTTTGGTTGTGGTCTTCTTAGTCGAAAAGTAGCCACCACACGCCTGAGAATGACAAAAGGAGATGATACTTTGTTGTTCATCATCTGGCACACATCTTCTTATGATTTGATCAGGACAATACTTGAATAAGTATGGGTCATCCCATAGGAATTTTCGCACCTCATTGAAGAACTTATCCTTATCTTGCTTTTTCCAATGTGTAGGAATCATACCTGTAACAAGATAGTTAGCAATGTCCGCGTATCATGGCAATTGGGAGACTTTAAAAAGTTGTTCATCAGGGAACATGTCATTGATCGCAGTCGTCTCAAGGGAATCGGTGAGAACAAGTCGAGAGAGATGGTCAGCCACCACATTTTCTACTCCTTTCTTATCAAGTATCTCTATGTCAAATTCCTAAAGTAGGAGGATCCATCTTAACAACCGTGGTTTAGCATCCTTCTTAGAGAGAAGGTACTTAAGCGCGGCATGGTCAGTGAATATGATGATCTTGGATCCAATCAAGTAGGACCTAAACTTGTCCAAGGCAAAAATTACGGCTAAAAGTTCTTTTTCTGTAGTAGTGTAGTTTGCTTGAGCTGAGTTTAAGGTTCTACTTGCAAAGTAGATAACACATGGCTTCTTCTCTTTTCTTTAGCCTAGTACAGCCCCAATAGCATAGTCGCTTGCATAGCATATAATTTCAAAAGGAAGGCTCCAATCAGGTGGTTACATTATGGGAGCACATATCAACATACCTTTAAGTGTGGTAAAGGCATTTTGACAATCTTCATTCCACTCGAATGAGTTCTCCTTTTGAAGTAGGTTACATAAAGGACGAGAGAGTGAACTGAAGTCCTTTATGAACCTTCTATAAAATTCAGCGTGTCCCAAAAAGGACCGCACATCTCGTATGCTCTTGGGTGGTGGAAGGTTAGAGATAGGATCGATTTTCGCTTTGTCCGCCTCGATTCCGTTTTGTGAGACGATGTGACCAAGTACAATTCCCTTTTGAACCATGAAGTGACATTTCTCCCAATTCAACACAAGGTTTTTCTCTTCACATCTTTTCAACACAGATTTTAAGTGCACGAGGCACTCATCAAAGCTACAACCAAATACTGAGAAATCATCCATGAAGACTTCGAGAATTGTCCCCACCATATCAGAAAAGATACTCATCATACAACGCTGAAAAGTGGTAGGGCATTGCATAGTCCAAACAGCATCCATCGATAGGCGAAAGTGCCGAATGGACATGTGAATGTAGTCTTGGTCTTCAAGGGCGGTCTCTATTTGGTTGTACCTTGAATACCCATCAAGGAAGCAAAAATGGGAATGTCCTGCCAAACTTTCTAAAATTTGATCAACAAATGGTAGGGGGAAGTGGTCTTTCCTTGTAATTGTGTTTAGCTTCCTATAATCAATGCACATTCTCCAACCAGTAGTGACTCTGGTTGGTACGAGTTCATTATTGGCATTGGCTACGATGGTTATTTCGGATTTCTTAGGCACCACTTGAGTTGGGCTCAGCCATTGACTATCGGATATTGGGTAAATAATGCCCACATCCAATAGTTTCACCACTTCGGCCTTAACCACATCCTTCATGTTTGGATTGAGTCGTCTTTGTGGTTGCCTAGATGTCTTCGCATTCTCCTCAAGGTGTATGCGACGAGTACAAATCAGTGGGTCTATGCCTTTGAGATCTGCAATCGACCATCCAATGGCACTCTTATGCTCTATTAGAATGGCTATTAGCCTACTCTCTTGTTCCTCATCCAAGTGGGAAGAAATCACCACTAGATATGTCTCATCTTGACCTAAATAGACATATTTCAACTCACTTGGTAATGGTTTTAGGTCGAGTGTTTGTGCTTTGATATTGGATGGGAGGGGCTTGTTCTCGTTTAAGGGTAAAGGCTCAAATAGGGCCCTCCATCTTTTGTTATCAAGTACCAGCATCACATCTAAAATGGCATCTATCTCTCGTATTGTGTCATCATTTATCTCATAAGAGTGGGCCATACATGCCTCCAAAGGGTCAGAATATAATGTCAAGGGGAATGTATCCTCTACGAATGATTTAATCACTTATCTCGTGGATCTCATCATCAACCTCCCGTGGTTGTTTGCATAAATCAAATATATTCAGCTCGAGAGTCATATTTCCAAAGGACATTTGTACAAGCCCGTTTCTACAATTGATAATCGCATTGGAAGTAGCTAGAAAAGGGCGGCCAAGTATGACGGGAATTTGAGCACCGGTACCTATCACGGGATGTGTATCCAAAACAATAAAGTCTACTGGGTAGTAGAATTTATCAACTTGGACTAAAACATACTCAATCACTCCTCTCAGTATATGAATAGATCTATCAGTAAGTTGGAGTGTGGTTTTGGTGGGTTTCAATTCACCTAACCCAAGTTGTTCATAAACTGAGTACGAAATGAGGTTAACACTTACCCTTAAATCGAGTAAGGCTTGTTTAATCTAGTAGTCTCCTATGATGCATGAGATGGTTGGACTACCCGGATCCTTGTATTTTTGGGGCATCTCTTGTTTGATAATAGCGCTCAAATTCTCAGTCAAAAGTACTTTGTTGTGAACATTGTGTTTCCTTTTGACTGTGCACAATTCCTTTAGAAAATTGGCATAGGATGGTATTTGCTTTATGGCATCCAACAACGGAATGTTGATCTTCACCTGCTTGAAAACCTCTAAAATTTTCAGGTTTTTGTCTAAAGGTTTGGGTGAAATCAACCTTTGGGGAAACGGGGCAACCGGCTTGTATTTCCTTTCCGGTTCTTTCTCTTGTGAAGTGTTGTTTGAGCTATCATCTTCTTTGGAAATTTTTGAATCCTTAGGCTTTAGGGCCTTCTCTGGATTAGATTTATCAATTATTTTCCCACTTCTTAAAGTGGTGATAGCTTGAATATGCTCCGTATGTTGGTAGGATGAGCTTGCGTCTTATATCTCAAACTGGGTTCTTGGGTTAGGAAGAGGTTAGGCAGGAAGTGTGCCTTTCTCCCTAACACTGAGTTGAGATTTAACCCTAGCCATTGAAGTTTTCAAGTCATTGATGGCTTGAGTTGAACTTTGATTAAATTTCAATTGCTCTTGCATGAACCCATCTATTTTCATAGAATTAGTCTTGTTATATTAAGCTTGAACTGATACAGATGCACCCAACATCTCCTCTAGTGTAGCTTTTGGTGTAATGACTAGGGATGGACCTAGTAAAGGTTGAGCTTGAGGGATATTGTTTGCATTTGCAGTAGGTCCATTCCTCCAACTGAAGTTAGGATGGTTCTTCCAACTAGAATTAAACGTGTTTGAGTTTGGAGCACCAAATTGCCGTTGATAACTGTTTATGGCATTTGATTGTTCTTATAAGATGTCTTGGACTGCTGAAATTGTGGGACAATCTTGTGTTGTATGTTGATTTCTGGCACAAATTCCACAAACAGTTTCAACGCCTTTAGAGTTGATTGTCTCTCCTTTCTTTAATTCCATGGCCTCGACTTTTCTTGTGAGGCTAGCCACACATGCACTTATGCTATCCTCTTCTGATAGGACATAAATTTCTCCTATTTCCTTTTGTTGGCTAGTCTTGGAATTTGTTGGTTTAGATGTATCCCAAGACTGTGCATTCTCAGCCAATTCCTCCAAATAGTCCCATGCTTCCTCGGCTTCCTTATTCATGAACTCCCCATTACACATCATCTCTACGAATTGGCGCATAGGTGAAGTCAGTCCTTCATAAAAAAAAGCTTATAACCTGCCAAATTTCATAGCCATGATGTGGGCATGCATTTAACAAGTCCTTAAACCTCTCCCAACATTAGAAGAAGGTCTCGTCCTCCTTCTTGATCTATGAGGATCTTGATCTCCTCATCTCTCTTAGAGATCACTGCCTCACGGGACTTGAGGAGTTGATCCCTTCCTTGAACTGCCTTCTCCAAGGCAGTTCTCTTCCCCTCAGCTTCATCTATCACGCGACGGGCGGCAACGATATCACGCCTCGTTCGCAGGATAAGATCTAAGCCCTGCAAAAGTAACGGAAAATGTGAGATAAAGTATTCTGGAACGTAACAACAGATTAAAGTAGGCCTTGGCAAGGTCTTACCTGAACCATCCTCACCCCCGCTTCGAGGAAAAGGTTTTCAGGGCTTGGCTCGGGAAGAGAGCCGAAGGTTTGGGGGGGGGGACGTTCTCGAACAAGAATTTACATATTGTATGGAGGTGGCGGGGGATAGAATATGTCCCACTCCTAGACGGTTGGGCAACGACCAACCCAGCCGGCTCGCGAGGTGGGGGCATCGACTCGCGAGTAGGTCCCTGATCGGCAGCAGGGATCAGTTCGCGAGCAGGAGCCGGCTCTCGAGGCTCTATTTGCTCTCGAGCCTCTTCAGCCGGGGGGCAGCTGGACCCCGCCCCATCCGGGGAATTGTCAGCAATGTTAATCACTGGCGGTCCAGGTGCGACCACCAGTGAGGGAATATTGGGCCCTGCCGGAGCCCCCGCCGTGCTCACGAGAGGGGCAGGTTGATCGCTACCCTTACGGATGGGTGGTTGAGATGGTTCGGCAGGTGTTCTCTTCTGCCTTTTGGAGTTCGTGCCCTTCAGTCGGGGCAGCAGACCCCTCTTCTCCCCGGCCTTCGTCATCTCGGCTTCTCCTCTGGATATTAGGCCCGCTGCTGCAAGTCGCGAGGGAGACAAGCAAGCCTCGATGTGCCTATCACCAACAGGCACCTTGTACACCTTGACTATTTTCTCGTTGATCCCTCCCTTCAAATTTGGTTTTCTCAAGGCCGGGATACCTGCGAGCACAAACAAGGGACAAAGAATGAAGTAAAACCCTAAAATCTTAATTGAAGAAAACTGCACAATGTGAGATTGTGCCTACCTTCACAGAAAAAACGGGTAACCCCTGGACCTCTGGAGGAAGCAGACTTCCAGTTCCCGGAAGCGTAGAACCACCGTTTCCTCCAGCCGGGATAGTTCGAGGAGGGTTTCCCCAGCACGAAGTTATCCCGGTGCCAGTAGCACAGGTAATACCAGCCTTCGCTGGAGGGTGCTTTCTTTAGACGGAACATATGGAGGAACTCCTCCGCTGTAAGTTCCCCGTTGCCGGCCTGAGCCCAGAGGGCAAAGGAGCCAAGGACTACCCTCCATCCGTTCACGATGAGTTGCCCGGGGGCAATCTTGTAACACCGGAGAACGTCGCGTATGAAGGGATGGAGGGGGAGGCGTACCCCCAGGATGAGCTGGTACTCATAAAAAGCTACGCATCCTGGGGGAGGGGAGTCTGGTGTCTCTCCATCTCCGGGAAGTCGGAGAGTGACTGAGTCGGGGATCAGGTATCTCTCCCCGTAACTCAGCCAGCCGGTCCTCTGATAAAACAGAAGGATATCCGGCTGCTGTGTATCTCCCTGCCGGAACCCTCGCACTGCTAGAAGCAGAGGATTCCGGAGTGGCATCACCTAGAGGGACGGTGGTCTCGTTAGAGTTCCCAGCCATGAGAAGATTAAAAAGAAGAAAAAGAGAAAAGGAAATGTACCCAGGTAACAGAAAAAGAGAGGAAAGAGGAACACCGAAGGAAGAAAGAAGGAAGGGGAGCACCGGAGGAAGGAGAATGACAGGAAAGGGGATGACTGCTAATTCCTTTCGAAAAGCTTCTGTAGAAAACCAGAGAAATGGCGGACTCCGTATATTTATAGGCAATCATTCCGCCTCATCTGATGGTACGTGGCAGCCCCTCCTTCGGCGCAGCACTCGAGCAGGCACGCCCATTAACTCCCCTGACACGTGGCAAGCACCCCTTCATTTTCTGTCTGCGGAAAGGCTGCGGAAAGCTAGCGCTCATTAATTCCAGCCCATCATGTGAGGTTCCGTTCTCGATGAAGGCAGCGGGCGGTTACGTGTGATAGTGAGCTAAGTCCTTCCCTTACGAATTCTTGGCGGCAAGGCTTGGGGGGCATCTGTTATAGGCAAAATAATGGAGATCAACTCAGCTATTAAGATTTTACACGGACACCCATTTGACTCTCGAGATCATCTGATCGAGAGTCGCAGATCGGGTAAATACGGAAGTGCCCATTCGACTCTCGAGATCATCTACTCGAGAGTCACAGGATGGATAAATACGGAGCACCTATTCGCAAGGCTTCGAGCTCCCATAGCTGATAGTCAGATGAAGCAAAGCAGAGATTCCCTTCTCGATCTGCGAGCAGACCTTCTCACAAGTCATTGAACAGTGTTACATCTGAATGAGCAAGCACTTGAACTCGCGACCATCTTCCAACATACGAACAGTTTTCTGTGGCGACATCCCTTAGCCTTCAGTACCAACACCCGATTCCCGTCGAGCAGCTTGTCCAATCCCTCTGTGACACCAAGTAGGGTTACACCTAGTTCGGTGGTCTCCGCCCCTTCAACGTCTCCTTCCTCTTCACTGGCTATGACTCCAACTACGGCTTCCAGCTCAACATGAGCAATCAGCGCTACTACTACGCCTACCAGCAGCCTGTATAGGTTGATTTTGGGCTTATCTTCTCGTGGTTCCGAATCTCAAGGGATTGCTATCAAGGAACGTGATTGCCAAAATAAGTAATTGGGTTAGATCTCGCCTCTAAGGATAAGGATCTTATCCCACGAAATCAGCAGGATCTCGTATCATACACGAAATCAGCGGGATCTCAATATCTTACGTAACAGAGTAGATCGCTTCAGATCTATATAAAGGGATGATTCCATTAAGAGAAAGGTACACAATATTCAATCTCTGGCCTGCTTATGCCTGGTTTTTCTTCTTGCTTTGCCTGACTTAAGCATCGGAGGGCTAACGGTTGGACACCAGCCACCCTAAGTTGCTTTCTGTCTTCTTACAGGTCTATCGGAGGAAATCCCTGCTGGAGAGAAGGTGAACAACCGGAGGATCCTATTACAAAATCTTACGTTAACACGCGCGATCATGTGGGGTGACCCTATCTCATATGGGTCCCCTAAGTATCTCAAGCTGTAAGGCATATGCTATGTTCAACATCATCCACAGTCAGGCATACATATGATGCGTATGGACAAATGAGTGGGCATGATATTCATTACACTAAGCATATTATTAGTGTGACCTATCAAGCTAAGTATACTAGCATGTTACCAGACATATCATGTAATGGTGGCCTTAAATGGCCCAATATATATACAGAGAGTGGGACTCGAACTGTGGGCCCCATTGGAAATGTAAAGGTCTTCGCGACATAGCCCACTTGAGACCACATCAGCCCCATACTTAGGACTGCACATACAAAATAAGCCGACAAAAATAGTGTACGGCATGGATAAAACATATATATCAAAGGAAGGACCATGGTGGGTCCCGCCCACTGGTCGAATAGCAAATACACATCATCGGTCTTAGAAAGTTTTAGTGGTAGGTATTCAATCACCACAATTTCCTAAGTGAAGCCCATTCAAATCGGGCCCCACGTGTCGATCAAGAAGGGTGGCATGATACTCAATACATCCATTAAGGTGGAACCCAAAGATGGGCCCACAACCTCTATTTGGATGAAAAATAAACAATAAAGTGGCCCCAAGGAAGTTTTCAATGGTGGGCATCAATGACCACTATTCCCTGCGGGTGTGGTCCATCTGACGTTTGGATCTGCCTCATTGTTGGGGCCATATCCTAAAATGGCATGGAAAAATAGATGGGCAGCATGAATAAAACAGATACATCATGGTGGGATTGAACAGATACATCACGTTGGAATCCACAGGGTGGGCCACCTGCTGGGCTGCGTGGTACCCAGCTGGGTTCTAAGAAGTTTTGAATCAAGCAGATGTTTGTGTTTTCTCCTTCATCCATATCCATGTGATCTTATGAACAGGTTGGATGACAAATAAACATCACTGTAGAGCTTGGGAAGGTTTCAACGTTGGAAATCACTATTCCCACTGTTTCCCGTGGCATGGTCCACTTGACATTGGATATGCTTAAATTTTGGGCTCAGCCACTAAAATGAGCTGGAAAAACATATGGACGGTGGGTCCCACGAGTGGGCCACCTGCTGGGCAGCCCAACCAGCCACGGCCAGCGCCCCCTTTTTCATATATATATATATATATATATATATATATATATATATATATATATATATATATATATATATATATATATATATATAATCTCATCAAGTAGGGCCCACAGAAGCTTTCGATCAAGCTGATATTTTTGTTTCCCTACCTCACATGCACGTGTGAACTCATGAACAGGTTGGATCTCAAATAAACATCATGGTGGGCCGTAGGAAGGTTTCAACGGTAGGGTCACTGTCCCTACTGTTTTCTTACAAGTGGGGTCCACTTGAGATTTGGATCTGTCTCATTCTTCAGATCATGCTCTAAAATGATCTCCCCAAATGGATGGACGGTGTGGATATCACACATACAACACGGTGGGGCCCATAGAAGTTGGTGACGTCACTGCAGTAGCGACATAGCTACTCGACCTGTCAGTACTCACAGCGTCAGAGACGCTGGGAGCCTTCTTCCATTTTTTTTCCTATGTTTTCGTCCAGTGGGGCCCACAAGAGGACGATCCACTACGTTCATCAGTTTCCCCAGCTCATGGGGGACCCAAAGAGCTCAATGTTGGGTATGTGAATTGGTCTACAAACAGCAAGGTGGACCGAGGAAGTTTCGACAGTGGACATCATATTCTCCACTGTTTCCTGTGGTGCGGTCTGCTTAAGATTTGGATTTGGTTCATATTCGGGCCCTGGCCCTAAAATGATTTGGGAAAACCAATGGACATAAACATCAAGGTGGGTCCCACGAGTGGGGACCCTCTCCAAGCCCAAGCGTCCAGACGCTGGACGTCACAGCGTCTCAGACGCTGGAACCGTCCAGCGTTGGACTTTATTGTTTTTTTTTTGTTTTTTTGTTTTTTGTTTTCTTTTGTTTATTTCAAGTGGGGCCCACATTAGTATGATCCCCGCCATTCATCATGTTCCTCAGCTGATGAGGAACGCTTAGAGTCCAATATTGGACAAGTTAAGGGGTCTACAGACATTACTGTGGGCCCAAGAAGTTTCAATAGTGGACATCATTATCTCCACTATTTTCTATGGTGTGGTCCACCTGATATCTGAATCTGCTTCATTTTTGGCGTCTAGTCCTAAAATGGGCTAGAGAAACAGATGGACGGCGTGGATCGAATACATGCATCAAGGTCGGTCCCACGAGTGGGCCCCATTGTTAACGCCCAAAAGGGCTTCGCCCAAGGGCTGCTGGCAGCAGCGTCCTTTGGACGTTGTCTGTCCAACGGCCAAGCACCTTCTCCCCTTTTTTTTATATTAAAATCATGTGGGGCCCATGTATGGGCGATCCAAACCATTCATCTGGTTCTCCGTTTAGTTCTTCACCTAGTTCTTTGTGATTTAAAGAATGAGGGTGGAATAGAAAAATAAGCATCATGGTGGGCCACCCAAGGTGGTTCACGCCGTGGCAGCATGCGGGGCATGCTGTCTCACAGTATGGCCCACTTGGGGCCCAAAATATGAAGGGAAAATTAAGGAAAAAGGGGAGTTTATGTCCCCCCCTTAGCACTCACTTGAAAATGGATGGTTTAATCGGGTCGAATAGTCGATCGGACGGTCTTGATGGGGTAGATCTCCTCCTCTAGTCACCTAAGCCCACAAAAACTCTCTCTTCTCACAACTCTCTTTCTTTTCTTCTCTCTCTCTCTCTCTCTCTCTCTCTCTCTCTCTCTTTCTCTCTTTCTTTTTCAAAAGGAGTGGCTACGTATGGCACTTTGTTTGTAAGGACTTTGGGACATGGATGGTATTTGAAAAGGGAATGATGATAGCAAGGGGATGGGGCATTCATGAGAGTGGATGGCTTAGGTATGGGCTTAGTTGACTTGTGAGGAGAGAGAGAGATGTACTTGATGAGACACTTGATTGATTGATGTTTGATTGATTGATGGGATGTTGATTGATTGATGGGACAACCTAGGGATTTGTGCAAGTGGGGCCCACACCATGCATGTGTAGTGTGGCCTGCCTTGATTTGCGCACATGTATACATCTTTCAAACTAGGTATCGAAACGGAGCGTGCCGCGCGGCGTTAGAGTCGTGACGCCCGCGCGGTCGCCGGGGTACAAGTCTCGGGTCGTTGCGGTACTAAAATAGGGTGCCTGATCGAAACTCACCGGTTTGGACTGTTCCGAGTATGCCGTGCTTGGAAACGAGGCGTACAGAGGCTAATTATGGTACGGGTGTTACACACAGTCTCACATACTTCAAAATTTCCAGAAAAGTAGACTTTTGGTATGAAGCTCCCACATGAAGATCATAGATTTAAAGCGTATTCCAATTCCTCGGATCATACAGGTCTAGACTAGCTCACAACAATTAAGAACTCAAGCAATTCTTCCAAACATCCATGAGTCATCATAAGATTAAGAAAAACTACTTAGTACTTGATTTAAACTTTAAACCATTGTTCTTTAATATAAATCCAACTTAAAACTAAATCAAACGAATTGAAACATCTTAGATTCACCACAAGCTTCACCTCTTAGCCCTAGCTAAGAGGTTTAGCCGTTAATGATCCAAGGAAACATGAAAACAACTAAACAAAGCATAAAACTAGAAAGCAAACTAGGAGGAGTTGTAGAACTCCGAATCAACTTCCGCCGTCTCCCACCGTGCTCAATCTGTTCTAGGATGCCCTAGGAACGATCCCTAGGTCTCCTTTTATAATGGAGAGACTTTGCTGCGTCGAAATCATCCAGAAGATGCGTAAGGATACGCAGTGCGCAGAGAAATCCGGAGCTTGTAGAACACGCACTGTTACGTAGACGACCGGTTGCACGACCGGTCTGAGCTTCTAGACGACCGGTCGCAAAAGCGCAAAAATCGTCCAGAGAGTTTTAGTAATTTCAGAGTCCATAAAATTAATTCAAGGACCGGTCGCACGGTCGGTCTGAGCAGTGGTCGTACGATCGGTCTTGGATGGTCCAGTGAGTTTTGGCCACAGTGCCCCTCTGTTGAGTGATCGGACCGGTCGGACGACCGGTCTTCTGCTTTCTTTCTTCTTTCCTCTGACTTCTTTCTTTCATCCTTTGACGCTTAGTTCTTTGATCTTCTTTGCTTGTAAATGGCGTCTTTAAGTCTTCAATTGATGAATCATCTCTCTTATCCCTACAATCACAAATGCATTCATTAGATTAGTCTTTAAATCATAAAAACCTTGCATAATGAGTGATGAATTAGGGTTAGAATATGCACAGTTAAGAGCTCAACAACTGTGAGCCCAGGAAGGTTTCAATGGTGGACATCATTCTCCTCACTGTTTCTTGTGGTGTGGTCCATTTGAGTTCTGTATCTGCCTCATTTCTTATTTGATGCCTTAAAATAAGTTGTACAAATGGATGGATGGAGTGGATAAAACAAATACATCATGGTGGGACACACAGAACAAAAAAATCGGTATTTACTATTCAGTAGTAGAAAAAATATTTTTAAGCAAAAAAAGCGAAATTGTTTGAACTTGTTCAAACTCGTAAAAATTGTTCGAAATCCATATGTTCGAACATGTTCGAACATGATTGGGCTAGACCAAATTGAGTTTGAACAGAGCCATCTTGTTCGAATGTTTGTTCGAACACACCCACTCAAGCAGCCGAACAATCCGATCTGGTCCATGTTCGACTTGGATCAGATCGTTGTCCACCTCTACCTGTGAGGAAGTGCCAAGCGCATGTAACATCCCACATGTGCCCAAAGGAGAGGATTTTCAACTTTCTCTCTCACCTTTCTCTCTCCACATGCGCCTGGGGTGGGGAACATGCATCCACCTAGGACATGTGCCCATGCCTAATGTCACATGTGCCCAACCCAACCTCCCATGCGCCTGAACGCTGATGGGGAGGTGGGGCCTTCCGTGATGTGGCCCGCCTTCCGATTAAGATGACGCTCCTAGGCACACATCAATGCCCTCTATCCATCCTCCGGACCGAATTCGCCAACGGTCAATGTTAAGTGGGCCAAATCAGCAATTTGATAAAAAAGGCCAACACTTAGCCAATTTCGCGAACCTCGGAAACCCCTCCGAAAGAGCAAAAAACGGCTGAAATCGAGAGGAACCGGGCGAGACCGACCCCGAGAGAGAGACATCTCTCCGCCATAACATGATACTTCATAATCATGTATTGCAATGAGATTACCTAATCTCAAGATCTCCGAGAACCCTAATTCAATGGTAAACAGGCCCAGCACTTAGTCATTTTCAGCCCTGGGAAGTGCCCCGTTGGCTCAGAAATCGACTTACATTAAACAAAACGGAATGCGATCGCACAGACGACAAGATGGATCCAACGTCATGATCTATCACTATCCAAAGACGATCGTGATCGGTATTCACCGGATCCTCCGATTAGATCGTAAACAGGACATGGGAAGTGCCCTATTGGCCCGGAAATCTATTAATGCTAAGTGAAATCAACCGCGATTTCAAAGACGCAAAGGCGAAAATATTAATGATGTAGAGATATATATGAAGCAAGACAATAAAATCAAATGCATAATTTGTCTGATATATTGAACATCTAGCATAAACACGATCCTCTCTCGAGCATGAATAAAGCATATTTACTTTGTACCGCACTCATTTGCATCCATTGCATGAATTTATTTCATCCCGGATCGAGGTACGAAACTAAATCAAAGGGGACTATGATTATCATTGAAAACCCTAATCAAAGAGTTCTAAAATGTCTAAAATACTTCATTGTTAAGACCAGTTGATGTGCGTCCTGTCTAAAGCGGGATCAGTCAGTTGAGTGGCTAAGGTAATGAGTGCTCTCCAGCAAGTCACCCATTCAAACGGAGACAGTCACTGGCACTGGATGCACTAAGAAACCATAGGGTGTCCTCCACTAAGTCACCCGTCCAAAACGGAGACGGTCACTGGCACTGGATGCACTAAGAAACCATGAGGTGTCCTCCACTAAGTCACCCGTCCAAACGGAGACGGTCACTTGCATTGGATGCACTAAGAAACCATGGGGTGTCCTCCACTAAGTCACCCGTCCAAACGGAGATGGTCACTGGAACTGGATGCACTAAGAAACCATGCGGTGTCCTCCACTAAGTTACCCGTCCAAACCGAGACGGTCACTGGCACTGGTTGCACTAAATGGAAACTGTGGAGTATATTCCTGAAAGTCATTTCGTCCACAAAGACGTGCGATGACACTGAGATACACGACTCGGTTAAAACCCAAGTTGTTACTCAACTAGGAACGCTCGAAAGAGTATGGGACCAACATCTAACTGGTCTTAGTAATGGCTTGGTCCATAAGAAATCCTAAACTTGGTCTCTGCGACCATGAACTCGAGATTATAATCCCTGACGATTTAAATTACTTGCTTGATCTATCCAAGCTTCATCCCTTTAATATTCCATCTATTGTATAGCTGCAATTCATAATGGAATCTTGTCGCTTTGTGCCGTGGTTTTCTCTCATAAGAGTTTCCACGTAAAAAAATCTCTGTGTTGTCTATGTTATGCTTTATTTATATTTACGCTCTTTTAACGCTTTATTTAATCCATTTATGATACATGCATGCATTTACTTTTGCCTTTTAATCAAGGGTGATCACCCACTGATGTAATTAAGGGTTCATAACCAGTTCACAGCCTGAAGTGTAAAAGATCTCGAAATCTCTGGAATAAAATTCACCTCGCGGTGCTTTCTCATGTATACTTTGTGATTGCATATGATTGTCTATGAATGTCTCTATACTCAAAATTCCCCCAGAATAATGAAACACGGGAAAAAAATTGCTGACGAGCATGATTTTTCTATTTCTAACAAACTGACGACTCTGCTAGGGAATCGAACATACCAGAATCTCTGGTTATTTCTGAGTAAAGAAACATTATAAGATAAATCATTTGCAGACACTGATGTGTATGTAAGAAAGGTTACCGTAAGGAGAAGTGTTCGGCGCCTTCACGGACGCCAAACTGGCGACTCTCAACGGGAACGTTCTTCCCTTCATCTTTAAAGCAAAAGTTTTCTAAAAGGATTTCAAAATCTCGCATAGCATGCATATGATTCGTATTTATATATTTCTGTCGATCATTGAGCCATATCACGATTGGTAAGGACGCATCTTCTCTCCTTTCAAAGGTGCGAGGTGTTCTAATGTGCGTATGACTGTGGAGAGAGAGAGAGAGAGAGAGAGAGAGAGAGAGAGAGAGAGAAGAAGAAGAAGAAGAAGAAGAAGAAGAATCAACCATCAAAACTATACAAATGGCAGCCACTATGGTCTTCCTAGCTTATGGGGGATTTTACTTCCCTCACTTCGCGACAGTAGAAACAGTGATTCCCGAAGCCGATTGGCAACTTGTCCAGAGACGCTGATCACCAAAGAGAGCTGAAAACAGACAAGTGACTTCAGTCAGAGCAGAAACAGTGAAGACACAGAGCAGTGTGAGGAAACAGTGGAAGCCGTTTCGTAGGGATGAAACCCACAATGCCAGCAGAGCTACCGTGTCACCCAGACCAAAATTCTCCTTCGCCGTTGCCGACTTCCCAGTAATGACAGGAATAATGCTACTAGTCAAGACACTGAATCAATTGACTATCATGGAATTGACCGAGACTGCAATGAAGGCATGCTCTACTAAAACCAATATGACCAGGGCTAGACCACAGCGAGTGCAAGTCGCAGTGCTGCAAGTCGTAGAAAGGGAGGCAAGCGGGCAAGATGCAGAGCTGCCTCTGATCCAAGAGAAAATAGATGAGATCATTCAGATCCAAGAAGACATAGTCAGAGAGATCAGAGAAATAAAAGAAGCATTGGTGGCTCTAGTCGCCTAGAGAGCAGTCAGAAGCAAAACCATTCCCATTGGACAACCACTGGGAGAGTCACAGGAGGCGACAGGAGAACCAGTAGCCGTAGAACCACAAATTCGCCCAAGGAATGTTGCGTTCAAGTGTGCACCACCGCAACCATCTCATCCCACGAGGGAAGAGCTATCCCAGACAGTTGCGAACTTGATACGTCAGGAGAAAGAGAAGGAGAAAAGAGGAAAATATGCCTATCGGATACCGTATCCATCCAAGGTTAACGAAATCCCATTCCTTGACGACTTTAGACATCCCGACTTTCCACAATTCGACGACAAAGGTCACCAGAGGAGCATATGACCCAATTCATGACAATGCTAGGGAATTTGTCTGTAGTACCTCAATACTGCCTTAGATTGTTTGGGTCGACGCTGACTGGAAAGGCATTTCAATGGTATATGTCATTACCCACAGGTTCTATCAGGACCTGGGATCAGATGCAAGATTTGTTCATTTCCAAAATTTTCTCCACTGAGCAAGAAGTCTCGCTGACAGATTTATCCTTGGTCCGTCAGAGGCAAGGAGAGTCAGTCGAGGAGTTTATTGCTAGATGGGGAGCCATAGCAGCGCAGCACCGAGAGTTGCCTAGCAAGCCTGAGCAAGTCAAGATGTGTACGTAAGCCATGGACCCAATAATCTCGTTCGATTTATCCGGACACAATTTCTCAACATTCAGGGACCTAGCAACAAACGCCCATATGGTAGAGGAAGCCACGCTGAGAACGCAGTTCAAAGCCGAAAGACCGAAGCGTGAGATCGGGAAGACGGTGATGTCCAATTATGTCGAAAAGCAAAACTTCGAAAGATTGAAAACGCTCACGTCCAGAACACAAGACTAAAGGCAAGCCAGCAGAAACTCAGTTCAGAGCCAAAGGGCCATAAAAACCGGAAAAGATGACGATCGTCGGACGGGGCAGGGTAGAAGGAAGTTACTCGTTTGACCTGGAAGACCTCGTTTCGACAATGGAACGACTAGTCAAAGAAGGGGAGCTACAATTACTAGAACCGATTCGACCAGAGGAAGTAGGGCAAATGGACGCCCCCAATTATTGTAAGTATCATCGAATCATGGGACACGAGACGGGAGAATGCCTCATCTTGAAAGGGAAAGTACAGAGATTGATCAACCAGGGTACCATTAAGCTAATGACAGAAGAAATCAATCTGGTTACGTCAACCGTAGTGATAATAGCACCTATGATACCACCGGTTCATGACGAAGGACTGGTACAAACAACAATGGTACAGGCTATCGAAGAAAGGGAATTGGCAGGACATGACGTCGAATTGTTAGCAATCCGAGAGCAAATTAGCGAATTGGTCCAAGCCCATAGGGAGCTATCCAAGCAGATGGGAGAAGCTCAGGAGGCTTTAGCCATCTTGATCTCACAGAAAGCGACCCCTAGTACCGCTTTGCTTGTCCGACAGTTGGAAAAAGAAGCACCGGGGGCAGCCCGTAATGTTGTTGAAGTAAGACAACAGAGCCACGCTGAACAAACAAATGCGCGTATGTTGGGTTCAGACTCCATGATCCCATACGAGCTGCTAGGCAATCTCTCTTTCACCCTTCGTAACCTGGCTGCAGAGGTTCGCATGATAGAGTAATCCGTTTCAAAAACACGATCTCAAGCAGAAAAGTCAAGACACGAAATGAGAAAGAGGACATGGGTAGGCGCAAGAAAGAACCCTCAGAACCGAAAACGACTGAATCCAGGGAACGAGGCAGAGACCAAGGTAATGAAGACACGAGATAGGGGCAAAGAACCTCAAAAGTTGCAGCACATGACAATCAGTGAACGAGATGAAAAGAACGGACCGTATACATTTGACATTAAAGACCTCGTCCCGATTATGGAGCGACTAATCAAAGAAGGAGCATTGCAACTCCCAAAGTCTGTTCAACCAGCGAAAGTAGGACGCGTGGATGATCCCAACTACTGCGAATATCATAGATGCATAGGCCATAAGACCGAGTAATGCTTCATTCTGAAAGGAAATATACAAAAGATGATAAATCAAGGTATCATCAGTCTGAAGATGGAAAGGTCTGATGGAGCCCCGGCCAGTGCAATTCCAATAGATATCACTTAGGAAGAACTTCACTCGAAGAACTCCATTTCCTAAACTTTTATAATGGTGAACGCTTACAAACAACTCTGACAGTTTATAAAGTAGATAGAGATATACTTATGTTCACTCATGCATTTATTTTATTTATATGTTGCACTCCATATTCACTCACATGTTCACTCACATCATACTGTTACGCATATGAATATAAAATGTTCGTGGAGCTCTTCTTAATGACAAGTACCAAGTCAGAGGATATCAAAGAATCGACTTCGTGAATTATCAACTGACTTATTATATCCTCATCAGACAAGTCGAATCAGGAGAAAATACCTCATAGGAAGTCTATACGAAGCACAACATCCTCGTATTATTACATCTTCGTCGCAGGCTCCCTTATTATTATCTCAGTATTTTGGTATCCCTCTGCTTAATAAGAAAATGCTTCAGAATTGATGGATTCTTATATATACATATATGGTTCTATATGAAGACAACCGGGACATTCTATTATTAGCAATCTCTTATACTCACGAACACAATTCTGTATGAAGATAATTGAAACATCGCTATATATTCAGCTTTTTGAGTTCTATCATGAGTCCGCTCCTCGCTATTGTGTGGTTCTTCTAGTCTATATGAAGATAAGTCAAGGCTGGAAGTCTCCTACACACACACACACACACACACACACACACACACACACATACGGCCTAATATGAAGATGATCAGGGCATTCTATTATGCATCAATTCACCTTGAAAATATCAACAACTTTCTCTTATAAAGAACTCTGCGACAGGAATATGCAATTAAGATTATGATCGGACAAGTATTCAGCATGGATTCCTAAAGCACAAGATCTGTCTCATTAGAATGAAGTGGTTACAAAGTGACGAGCCAGAAGCACTTGGGGCAGGCCCCAATATATTATGAGAAACTCAAGTTTATAAAAAGAAGAAACACTAGGGGCAAGCCCTAATATATTATCAAAATCTCAAGTCTGCAGAAAGAAATGACTGGGGGCAGGCCAGGAAGGATGACACATAAACCTAAAAACATGGATCTAAAAGAAAGTTTTGGACTTATAGCACAAACGTCTCTCAAAAGCAATGACCCAAGGGTACACAGGTTAAGTAAAAAGAGAAGTATTATTCCTATGGGTTCTTCCATTTTTACGGTTTAATATACTCAGTTTACATTAAACTCATACATAATACATCATTTTATGCATACTAATCTCAAACGCATAACATCAAGTAGTAGTTTGGCAAAAGAATCATTGTCATTATTTTGGATCATGAAGCACACAGTTAACAAATTCTAGTGTCGATTACATCAGATACAAGTGACAGTTAGGTATTCAGGATAGCTATCTAATACCACTTTTGTTTGACAATGACTGTAAAAAGAAAAAGAACAGAATTACAGCTTCTCAGGCACCCTGTTATAAACTTCATCACATCTTTCCTCATTGCCTCCATGGTGGCCTTTGCCTTCGTTAGCGTCAGCGCAGAATCTGGAATATCACGAAGTTCGATTTCTAAGTCTGCCATTTGCTTGCGCGCTGCCTCTCCTTCACTCTCGAGTTGTACGACCTCGGCACAGTTATGATTAATGACAAGATCAAGGTGGGCAACCTCAAGATTTATGGTCTTTTCTTCCGCTTACAGCTGCACGATCTCAGATCTGACATCAGCAAGATGATTAATACACCCGCAACGTTGAGTCTCACCATCTTTTAAGGTTGTTCTAGCATTAACCGTCGAATGTTCTCGCTGCTCTACGACAGGTCGCAAAGAAGACAGCACTCACTGTTTCTCTTCAGCCGTAGGGTCAAGTTCAATCCGTTCAATCATAATAACCTGTGCAACAGAATCCTCGAAAGAAGAAATGCGACAGACTATTTTGGATACATCAAGCTCGATTACTCATGCGCAAGCTTCCAATGCCTTCACCCCAGCTCCTAGTGTATGCCACTCGCTTGGCTCAGCCAACGCCTTTAAAATGCTGGATAGTAGACCCCTCAGTATGCTCTGTCTGAAACAGTCTAAATGATCGAAACAAGGAACGTCAAATGCTCCGTGGACAGCAACATCAGAACTGACAATATCTGCAACAAAAGGAACAAAGCAAGTATGCAATGAAATGACAGGTATAGAAAAAGAATACACCAAGGAACTATGAAAGAACTATACCGAAATATGGGTCGATGACAGGTTCCCGAGGAATCTGCAGTATGTATCGTCACATCAGTGAACGGCTCAATGGTCTCGGTCAGTGGTGTCAAGGTCACATCTAGAAGTTCAGTAGTATCGCTATCAGTATCGATCATTTTAGTTACCGCCGGCGACTCAGCCATACCCTCAACACTGGAAGAACCAGGGGCCATAAACACAGTCATGTCATTTCCTAGCAAGTGGACCCTTACAGATTATCCTGTCCAATCGGCCCAGCCTGCTCTCTCACGCCAGCATGGTCTGATATTTCATTCGCCAGCCCAGTCATCGTCGGGTCATCTTCACTAATTAACCGACCGACATCCTTATCACCTTCAACCACCAGGAGACGTGTGAACCCGGCATCTTAAGACCATTTCGCTAAAGGTATTCCGAAAGTATGCCAGCCATCCAACGCAATATCCTCCTTACGATGGTCAATTGACACACTCAGGGAGATCTTATGCCTAATGCTTGACGATAAGTACGCTTCAACCTGCTCTCTATAATAACCCAATCCGTCAGCGAGGACCTCTGTCAGCCTTGGAGGAGGAATGTACAGTGGATCATCAACAAAGCTGTTGTTCTGAACCAGAGCATACTGATGCACCCACCACTCAGCCAACTATAAGGACCGTCAGCCTTTCGATAGAGGCTGGGAAGCATGAACCTCGCGCCCGTTTGCATCATTAAAAGTTGATGCCATATCCACTCCCAGTGAGCAAGACCCGTGCTATACGCCCACTCTACTTTGGCTACATCTGGTAGCGTTATCGGAACACCCTGATCATACCCGAATTGCCTGGCAAACCAGCTAGGGTAATAAGGTTCTCGCCAGAACTCTATTCCTTCTGTTCGCTTCCCCAAGTGTAGGGTTGTGATGTAGTAATAATCTCGGTAAGACCGAGGTCGATCCACAGGGACTTATGTAGGAATCCACAAAACACTTCCAATAGTTCTACTGAAAAGCTAACAAATAGATTTGTAGAAGATTGTAATGTTGAATTAAACTGAAGGTAATCAATTAATAAAAGGGCACTAGGGGTTCAAGGATCCACTTGTAGCAATCCTTGATGCTCAATTCGCTGTGGTTTCTCACTTTCTCAACTAGAATCGAAATTAAGATCTATCTAGTCGGATGATAGAGCAGTTAAACCAAAAAATCAGTCATATGTATGATCAAAGTATATGATTCACTCAATGTAAGCTAGGACGAGCATACTTAATTGCATAGGTCAGTCCCAATTCCAATAGGCTAAAATCACAATCATAACGATCATTAAATCCTATCACAAGACAAAACTAGATTATGATTTGAACTTGATTCAAATGACATACACAGTCTTACATACTTCAGAATTCCAGAAAAATAGACTTTTGGTAAAAAGTTCCCACATGAAGTTCATAAATCTAGAGCGTATTCCGATTCCTCAGATCATGAATAATTCACAACAATTAAGAACTCAAGCAATCCTTCCAAACATCCATGTGTCATCATAAGACTAAGAAAAACTACTTAGTACTTGAATTAAACTTCAAACCATTGTTCTTCAATAAAAATCCAATCTTAAACCAAATCAAACGAATTGAAACATCTTAGATTCATTATAAGCTTCACCTCTTAGCTCTAGCTAAGACGTTAAGCCGTTCATGATCCAAGGAAACATGAAAACAACTAAATAAAGCATAAAACTAGAAAGCAAACTAGGAGGAGTTGTGGAACTCTGAAATCCACTTCCGCTGTCTCCCACAGTGCTCAATCTGTTCTAGGATGCCCTAGGAACGATCCCTAGGTATCCTTTTATAGTGGGGAGGCTCCGCAGCATCGGAATCATCTAGAATTTGTGTAAGGATACGCAATGCGTAAAGAAAATCGGAGCCTGAATAGGAAGTTTTCTGTTTGAACGTATGGCCGACCGGTCTGGACCGGTCGAACTGGGCTGGCCGATCGGTCATGACCGGTCGGACTGGCTTATCAACATGTCCAGCGTGCACAGGGCCTGTCGGCCGACCGGTCAAGACCGGTCGGACCATATTGTTTGGACATCTAGAGAGTTCAGCAGGGTCACCGACCCGTTGGCCGACCGGTCTTGACCAGTCGGACCAACTAGTCCTTTGCCCTGCATGCTTCACTGGGGCCGGCAGGTCGGCCGACCGGTCTGGACCGGTCGGCCCTTGAACATTTTCTTCTTTTTCTTCTTTTCTTTCTTTTCTTGTCTCTCTCTTTCTTCTTTCTTCTTTGGTCCACCTTGGGCCTTCATTCAAAGGGTCCTAATGTATCCTTTAATTTGGTCTCCAATGGGGTGAAGTCCCTCTCATTCCTACAATCATAAAATCATGCATTAGATTAGTCTTTAAATCATGAAAGCCTTGCATAATGAGTGATGAATTGGGGTTAGAATATGCACAATTAAGAGCTCAGCAAACCCCCCAACCAGCATTTTGCTAGTCCCGAGCAAAACATGCGTGAAATCAATTCCATTCTCCAAAACCCAACTCTCCTTTAGAAACCATTCTTCTATACATCCCAAGACACACAAGTGTAAGGTTCAGAAATATTAGGTGACAAAGGTTGAAACCGTGAACTCTCAAAACATATTAAGTATCCATATGAAATTCCCGCTGATTGTTTGATAAATTGAAGAGCTTGAACAAATTCACCCTAGTGTGCATTGTGAAAGTTCATCTCATGAGTTTCCAGGATTATCTTCTTCCTAGATCAACTAGACTATAGATCTCAAGGTATATAGAGCAACAATCAAGCCAATGACAGGAATTTACCTTATTGTCCTTCCGACGGCTTTAACACTACGTCCCATTTCCGGATTTATTTATGGGTAGACCATCCCCCGGTTGGTAATAGGTAGCCCTAATCGGAATTTTCCACCATTTTTCCATCATTCTCAATTTCATCATTCCTTTTCCTTTTTCTTTTAAATTAGATAGGATTTTTAGAAATCCATATCTTTCGTTATTTTCCCATGGACAAGGATGAACAAAGTACCCCGGCTTGGTTTCTCAACACCTTAAATCAAAGTCTAGCTAATCCACAAATCACATAATCCTTTCAACCCATGAAAATCGTGTAATGTGAACTAGGTGTAAACGTGTTCAAATTTTCTATCAATCACATAACTAGGGGAATTCACATATAAAACCATTATGCTAAGAGGAGTTCAAGACTTACAACTTCGTACACTTCGTATCTCCTCTTCTTATATTCATATCATCTCGAATGCATAGAAACAAAGTTTTCCAAAAGAGTTTTGAATTTTAGAGAAATCGAAAATTTTCTACATAATTGCTTGAGATGTTACAAAACGCTGGATTCATCATAATGATCCTACACCCCCCAACCAAATCTTGCATTGTCCTCAATTTAAAAGATGTGCAATGAGCAAAACATGAGAGCAATTCTAAAATGAAAGGGAGTGAGGAATGATAATACCTGAGAGAGTGAAAAGTGGAATTCTTCTTCCTTCTAACAAGCCTATGAAAAAAATAAACAAAAGCAACCAAATCCTAATCCTAACTACTCTATACCTCCATCAGACTAGGAGATCAATCATCCTGATACACAGGATCAGTCAGAGGTATGGACATACCTTCTGAAGGAAACTTCTTAAAGAACGGCTTTAATATCTGACCATTCGCCTTAAAGATGTTGTCGTTCCTTGGATATAATAACTCGACGGTCCCATATGGGTAGACAGTTTGCACAATGTAGGGACCAGTCCATCGAGATCTCAATTTCCCCGGAAATAAATGTAGGCAAGAATTATACAGAAGGACTTTTTGATTAATCGTGAATGTCTTACGAAGAATGTTCTTATCATGGAACACCTTCGTCTTGTCCTTGTAAATTCTCGCATTCTCATATGCTTCGTTCCGGATTTCCACAAGTTCATTTAGTTGAAGTTTGCACAACGAGCTCGCCTTGTCTGAATTAAAATTCATCTTCTTTATTGTCCAATATACCCTATGTTCCAACTCCACAGGCAAGTGACAAGCCTTCCCATAGACAAGTCTATAGGGAGACATTCCAATAGGGGTTTTAAAAGTAGTACGATAAGCCCAAAGCGCATCGGTAAGTCGAAGCGACCAATCCTTGCGATCAGGGTTCACCGTTTTCTCCAAAATATGTTTAATCTCCCTATTGGATATCTTAGCTTGTCTACTAGTTTGTGGGTGATAGGGAGTGCTCACTTTGTGTGTTACGCCATATTTCTTCATTAAGGTTTCAAATGGGCGATTACAAAAGTGAGACCCTCCATCACTTATGATGACTCGAGGTGTTCCAAACCGGGAAAGAATATTCTCTTTTAAGAAATCAATGACTGTTTTATGGTCATTATTCCGGCATGGGATTGCCTAGACCCATTTGGACACATAATCAACGGCAAGCAAGATATATACATTTTCAAAAGAAGATACGAATGGACCCATGAAATCGATGCCCAAACAATAAAAAATTTCAATTATTAAGATGGGATTAAGATCATATTTCTACGGGAGATTCCTCCCAATTTCTGACAAGGTTCACATGTTTTGCAAAACTCATGTGTGTCCTTGAACATAGTGGGCCAATAAAACCCATATTGCAGAATTTTGGCTGTGGTCTTCTTAGCCAAAAAGTGGCTACCACATGCCTAAGAATGACAGAAGGAGATGATACTTTGTTGTTCATCATCTAGCACACATCTCCTTACGATTTGATCGGGACAATACTTAAATAAGTATGGGTCGTCCAATAGGAATTTTCGCACCTCAGTGAAGAACTTATCCTTATCTTGCTTTTTCCAATGTGCAGGGATTGTACCTGTAGCAAGATAGTTAGCAATGTCCGCATACCATGGCAATTGGGAGACTCTAAAAAGTTATTCATCAGGGAACATGTCATTGATCGCGGTCGTTTCAGAGCAATCAGTGAGAACAAGTCGAGAGAGATGGTCAGCCACTACATTTTCTACTCCTTTCTTATCACGTATCTCTATGTCAAATTCCTGGAGTAGAAGGATCTATCTTAACAACCGTGGTTTAGCATCCTTCTTAGAGAGAAGGTACTTAAGCGCGGCATGGTCAGTGAATATGATGATCTTGGATCCAATCAAGTAGGACCTAAACTTATCCAAGGCAAAAACTACGGCTAGAAGTTCTTTTTCTGCAGTGGTGTGTAGTTTGCTTGGGCCGAGTTTAAGGTTCTACTTGCATAGTAGATAACACATGGCTTCTTCTCTCTTCTTTGGCCTAGCACGGCCCCAATAGCATAGTTGCTTGCATCGCACATAATTTCAAAAGGAAGGCTCCAATCAGGTGGTTGCATTATGGGAGCACATATCAACATCTTTTTAAGTGTGGTAAAGGCATTTTAACAATCTTCATTCCACTCGAATGAATTCTCCTTTTGAAGTAGGTTACATAAAGGACGAGAGAGTGAACTGAAGTCCTTTATGAACCTTCTATAAAATCCTGCGTGTCCCAAACTGCACATCTCGTATGCTCTTGGGTCGTGGAAGATTAGAGATAAGATCGATTTTCGCTTTGTCCACCTCTATTCAGTTTTGTGAAACGATGTGACCAATTACAATTCCCTTTTGAACCATGAAGTGACATTTCTCCCAATTCAACACAAGGTTCTTCTCTTCACATCTTTTCAACACAGATTTCAAGTGCACAAGGCACTCATCAAAGCTACAACCAAATACTGAGAAATCATCCATGAAGACTTCGAGAATTGTCCCCACCATATCAGAAAAGATACTCATCATACATCGCTGAAAAGTGGCGGGGGCATTGCATAGTCCAAACGACATCCGTCGATAGGCGAAAGTGCCGAATGGACATATGAATGTAGTCTCTTCTTGGTCTTCAAGGGCGATCTCTATTTGGTTGACCCTGAATAGCCATCAAGGAAGCAAAAATGGGAATGACCCGCCAACCTTTCTAAAATTTGATCAACAAACGGTAGGGGGAAGTGGTCTTTCCTCATGACAGTGTTTAGCTTCCTGTAGTCAATGCACATTCTCCAACCGGTAGTGACTCTGGTTGGTACGAGTTCATTATTGGCATTGGCTACGATGGTTATTCCGGATTTCTTAGGCACCACTTGAGTTGGGCTCACCCATTGACTATCGGATATTGGGCAAATAATACCCACATCCAATAGTTTCACCACTTCGGCCTTAACCACATCCTTCATGTTTGGATTAAGTCGTCTTTGTGGTTGCCTAGATGTCTTCGCATTCTCCTCAAGGTGTATGCGATGATTACAAATCAGTGGGTCTATGCCTTTGAGATCCGCAATCGACCACCCAATGACACTGTTGTGCTCTATTAGAGTGGCAATTAGCCTACTCTCTTGTTCCTCATCCAAGTGGAAAGAAATCACCACCGGATATGTCTCATCTCGACCTAAAAAGACATATTTCAGCTCACTCGGTAATAGTTTTAGGTCGAGTGTTGGTGCCTTGATATTGGATGGGAGGGGCTTGTTCTCATTTACGGGTAAAGGTTCAAATAGGGCCCTCCATCTTTTGTTATCAAGCACCCGCATCACATCTAAAATGGCATCCATCTCTCGTATTGTGTCATCATTTATCTCATGAGAGTGGGTCACACATGCCTCCAAAGGGTCAGAATATAATGACAAGGGGAATGTATCTTCCATGAATGATTCAATCATATTTATCTCGTGGATCTCATCATCAACCTCACGTGGTTGTTTGCATAAATCAAATATATTCAGCTCAAGAGTCATATTTCCAAAGGACATTTGTACAAGCCCGTTTCTACAATTGATAATCGCATTGGAAGTAGCTAGAAAAGGGCGGCCAAGTATGATGAGAATTTGAGCACTGGTACCTATCACGGGATGTGTATCCAAGACAATGAAGTCTACTGCTTAGTAGAATTTATCAACTTGGACTAAAACATCCCCAATCACTCCTCTCGGTATACGAATGGATCTATCAGCAAGTTAGAGTGTGGTTTTGGTGGGTTTCAATTCACCCAACGCAAGTTGTTCGTAAACCGAGTACGGAATGAGGTTCACACTAGCCCCTAAATCGAGTAATGCTTATTTAATCTGGTAGTCTCCTATGATGCATGAGATGGTTGGACTACCCGGATCCTTGTATTTTTGGGGCACCTCTTGTTTGATAAATTGTCAATCAAAAGTACTTTGTTGTGAACATTGTGTTTCCTTTTGACTGTGCACAATTCCTTTAGAAATTTGGCATAGGATGGTATTTGCTTTATGGCATCCAACAACGGGATGTTGATCTTCACCTGCTTGAAAACCTTAAAAATTTCCAGGTCTTTGTCTAAAGGTTTGGGTGAAATCAACCTTTGGGGAAACGGGGCAACCGGCTTGTATTACCTTTCCGGTTCTTATGGGGTGTTGTTTGAACTATCATCCTCTTTGAAATTTTCCAGATCCTTAGGCTTTGGGGCCTTCACCGGATTAGATTTATCAACTATTTTTCCACTTCTCAAAGTGGTGATAGCTTGAACATGCTCCGTATGTTGGGAGGATGAACTTGCGTCTTGTATCTCAAATTGGGTTCTTGGGTTAGGAAGAGGTTGGGTAGGAAGTGTGCCTTTCTCCCTAACACTGAGGTGAGATTCAACTCTAGCCATTTAAGTTTTCAAGCCATTGATGGCTTGAGTTGAACTTTGATTAAATTTCAATTGCTCTTGCATGAACCCATCTATTTTCAGAGAATTAGTCTTGTTATATTCAACTTGAACCGATACGAATGCACCCAACATCTCCTCTAGCGTAGCTTTTGGTGTAATGACTAGGGATGGACCTAGTAAAGGTTGAGCTTGAGGGATATTGTTTGCATTCGCAGTGGGTCCATTCCTCCAACTGAAGTTGGGATGGTTCTTCCAATTAGAATTAAACGTGTTTGAGTTTGGAGCACCAAATTGCCGTTGATAACTATTTATGGCATTTGTTTGTTCTTGTAAGATGTCTTGAACCGCTGAAATTGTGGGACAATCTTGTGTTATATGTTGATTTTCGGCACAAATTCCACAAACAGTTTCAACGTCATTAGAGTTGATCGTCTCTCCTTTCTTTAATTCCATGGCCTTGACTTTTCTTGTGAGGCTAGCGACACGTGCACTTATGCTATCCGCTTCTGATAGGACATAAATTCCTCATTTTTCCTTTTGTTGGCTAGTCTTGGAATTTGTTGGTTTAGATGTATCCCGAGACTGTGCATTCTTAGCCAATTCCTCCAAATAGTCCCATGCTTCATCGGCTTCCTTATTCATGAACTCCCCATTACACATCATCTCTACGAATTGGCGCATGGGTGAAGTTAATCCTTCATAGAAAAAGCTTATAACCCGCCAAATTTCATAACCATGATGTGGGCATGCATTTAATAAGTCCTTGAACCTCTCCCAACATTGGAAGAAGGTCTCATCTTCCTTTTGGGCAAATTTCATGATAAGACGCCTCAACATGTTTGTTTTGTGAGTAGGGAAGAATTTTTTAATGAATTCCCTATGCATATCAGTCCATGCACCAATTGATCTTGACATTAATGCATGAAGCCAACCTTTAGCTTTATCTTTAAGAGTAGAAGGAAATAATTTAAGCCTAACCACATCATCAGTTACATTTGCAAAGTGCATGGTGGTTATTAACTCATCAAATTCCTTAAGGTGTTGATAGGCACTTTCACTGTCTAATTCTTAGAATCTCGGGAGGAGTTGGATCACTCCCAGTTTCAAATCTACATTCCCTGCATTTTGTGGAAAAACTATGCATGAGGGAGTGCTCGCTCTTGCTAGTTGCAAGTAATCACATAATGTTCTTGGTCGGGGAACATTCTCAACCACATTCTCTCCCATTTCGGTTTGGTTTTGGCCCAGATTTTGGTTAGCCATCGGATTGGGTTGATTTACAGCCATACCTTCAGACAAAATTGGAGAATTTAGATGTCTCCTAGCACGTGGTTCTCTGTCAATTCCTTCTACTATTCCCTCTTCACTAATGAGTCGGTTATTTGAATCCCGAGCCCAATGTGGCATGCAAATCCTAAATGAATGAAACAAAAAGGAATTCTTTCTTCCTTCCTTTACTTCTCTCTAAGACCGAAGCACAAGGTGTCTTGCAATGGCTAGGCCAGAAGCAAGGATAGAGACCGATTTCTCCTGGTCAATAGGGGTTCAGAGAACTCCCCACCCACTCTTTGAATCTTTTGAGAAAAGTGTAGAAAAAGAAGAAACAGGAGTAGAGGTAAGAAGAGAAATCTCTAAGCACAAGGTGATCCAAGACGTCAGAGCCGACCAATAGGAATCAAGGTGGCACAAGGCCTACCTATCAGAGATCCAAAAAGGAGTCTCCACCCACTCTACAAGAGATGAATATGGTAGGAATGAATAGGAGAAGAAGAAGAGTAAGGTTGGAAAGATAGAACTTGATCTGAGGCTTAAGAGGCCTACTTCTTCTTCAACTTCCTAAAAAATCCCTCCAAAAGAAAAAAATCAAAATAAAACAAACTAAGTTAGTACTAGAATCCTAAACAAATCCTAAATAGAAACTACTTTCAGAAATTTTGTGAAAAATCGTCAAAGTCCCCGGCAATGGCGCCAAAAACTTGTTCACTTCCCCAAGTGTAGGGTTGCGATGTAGTAATAATCTCGGTAAGACCGAGGTCGATCCACAGGGACTTATGTAGGAATCCACAAAACACTTCCAATAGTTATACTGAAAAGCTAACAAATAGATTTGTAGAAGATTGTAATGTTGAATTAAATTGAAGGTAATCAATTAATAAAAGGGCACTAGGGGTTCAAGGATCCACTTGTAGCAATCCTTGATGCTCAATTCGCTGTGGTTTCTCACTTTCTCAACTAGAATCCAAATTAAGATCTATCTAGTCGGATGATAGAGCAATTAAACCAAACAATCAGTCATATGTATGATCAAAGTATATGATTCACTCAATGCAAGCTAGGACGAGCATACTCAATTGCATAGGTCAGTCCCAATTCCAGTAGGCTAAGATCACAATCATAACCATCATTAAATCCTGTCACAAGACAAAACTAGATTATGATTTGAACTTGATTCGAATCACATACACAATCTTACATACTTCAGAATTCCAGAAAAATAGACTTTTGGTAAGAAGTTCCCACATGAAGTTCATAAATCTAGAGCGTATTCCGATTCCTCAGATCATATAGGTCTAGAATAATTCACAACAATTAAGAACTCAAGCTATCCTTCCAAACATCCATGAGTCATCATAAGACTAAGAAAAACTACTTAGTACTTGAATTAAACTTCAAACCATTGTTCTTCAATAAAAATCCAATCTTAAACCAAATCAAATGAATTGAAACATCTTAGATTCACTATAAGCTTCACCTCTTAGCCTTAGCTAAGAGGTTTAGCCGTTCATGATCCAAGGAAACATAAAAATAACTAAATAAAGCATAAAACTAGAAAGCAAACTAAGAGGAGTTGTGGAACTCCGAAATCCACTTCTGTCGTCTCCCACTATGCTCAATCTGTTCTAGGATGCCCTAGGAACGATCCCTAGGTGTCCTTTTATAGTGGGGAGGCTCCACAGCGTCGAAATCATCTAGAATTTGCGTAAGGATACGCAGTGTGCAGAGAAAATTGAAACCCGAATAGGAAGTTTTCTGTTTGAACGTATGGCCGACCGGTCTGGACCGGTCGGACTAGCTTATCAACATGTCCAGCGTGCACAGGGCCTGTTGGCCGACCGGTCAAGATCGGTCGGACCATATTGTTTGGACGTCCAGAGAGTTCAGCAGGGTCACCGACCCGTTGGCCAACCGATCTTGACCGATCGGACCAACTGGTCCTTTGCCCTGCATGCTTCACAGGGGCCGGCAAGTCGGCCAACCGGTCTGGACCGGTCGGCCCTTGAACATTTTCTTCTTTTTCTTCTTGTCTTTCTTTTCTTTTCTCTCTCTTTCTTCTTTCTTCTTTGGTCCACCTTGGGCCTTCATTCAAAGGGTCTTAATGTATCCTTTTTGGTCTCCAATGGGGTGAAGTCCCTCTCATTCCTACAATCATAAAATCATGCATTAGATTAGTCTTTAAATCATGAAAGCCTTGCATAATGAGTGATGAATTGGGGTTAGAATATGCATAATTAAGAGCTCAACACCTTCGCGCGGCGGAAGTGAGGTAGTACGAATAGACACCAGAAATTCCCTATCAATGGTATTCACAGAATGTTCATCGTCAACGACTTCTCGATCTTCTCTGGCATCAGAAATAGGAAAGTGGTAGAAACAAATCTCCACGCAACTGTCAATTTTGGAAGCTATCCAATCAAACGACTGCGTTATCATGTTAAGTTTCCTATAGTGATAAAGAGATGTGTGATCGACATGGATATACTGGAAGAGATCCACTCCGTATGTCCACGGGAAATATATGCTCAACCATCCGTAGAAGAAATGCCATGGGCAATAAGCCGCGTTCATCCCTCGCTAGGGTTGGTCTTTGTTACTCGCAATATTGCCAAAAGCCCTATATAAACTGCATAGCACCGGCGGTGCTAGAGAAAATCGATGACCATTTGCAAGAGCTCTTGCCATGGCGAAGCAAGAACCTTGACACCATCAGCACTCTTGGAGCTAAGCAACATAACCACCGACAGCCAGTATGCTAAGAAGCCCGCCGGTTCACAAGATGGCGTAAGCTCATTCGGATTGCGAAACTTTTATTCGAAACGTTCCCTCATTAAGGCCTGGTTTTCAGGTAAGATCTCATACTTTCCGTAATCAATGCTACAAGGAGAAAGAAATGCCCATGTTAGAAGCAAAGCAACAAAGCGTGAAAAATGCAAAGTACAAAAGAAGGCATCAGAAGAAATATTACTTCATCCTTTGGCTGAAGTAGATCAACCAGTCGTCATAGTGAATCTTTGTAATATTGTCGAACTGCGACAACTCAGCAAACAACTCCAGACAAGCCTTTGAATGGTAAGCATCTCAAGGACTTTTGAACCAAGATGAAGACACTTCTTCATCAGTTGGGTCGTATTCCTGGTAATATTCTCCTATCACGGGCAACCCAGCCATCATCCGAAGATCCCATAAGGTTATGCTCATTTCTCCATATGGAAAGTGGAACGAATTGGTAATGGAAGACCAGTAGTTCAAGAAGCTTCGAAGAATTGTTGGATCTTAGGAGAAATGCTCAGAGGTTGCATTGATGGCCTGATACAGGCCGCCTTGTTTCAGAATTCTCTCGTGGCGGATCAAAATCTCTTTTGCCCACAACTCATAACCAACTCGCTCGTTCAGATGGCCTCGCGTACGAAAGTTCCTCGTTACCCACATCGTCGCCTTGTCCATATGTCGAAACCTTTGCTGCACTGTCTCAAAATAATGGACTGGAGAAGGAGCGTGAGGATCACAAGTAGGCGTAAGGAAAACCATTTCTCTCGGGAGACCTACCCACTGCTCTCTCCCATCATTGACCAGTAAGGTAGTTAACAACTACTCAGGAACAGATGTCCACCTCTCGACTCCGTAGAACTGAAAAGGGCCTTGAACGTTGGATGGTTCGATGCTCGGGAAGGGCCTGTGCCTCGTAAGAGATTTTTCATGCAAGATGACTTGGTCGGTATAAGGGTTAACGATGGAGAAACCGCACGTCATAATGATCTTGTTTCTATTCCAACCGATCTTCATCCGATCATTCTTCGAATCAACGAGCTGTGGCGATTGCTTCGCCTGGTCGACTCCCTCAGCCGGCTTCTTACCTCGATTTTGTCTCTTCCTCTTCTTCTGACCTTCCTGATCATCCTCGGAATGTTGGCCGCTCACACTAGGACCTGCCTCAATGACGTTTGAAGCATCGGTGAACTGACAATACCGGGCAGACCATTCCTCATCAGTCCCTAGTGTTGGAGGCTCAGATGTGGTTTTATCCACGTAGATACGTAGTAATACTTCATGGGGGAGCTGCTTAATACGACTGGAGAAATCTTTCACTTTAGATTTGATCGTCCCAAAGGATTACGAGCGACATTCTGCCGAGGATGGATCAACAGTATCTTCGGCTGTCCTCTTCTTCCCTCGTTGCATAGAGGAAGAACCAGAAAATTGCGATCCAGAAGCTTCACCAGAAGATCCTGTTGCTGTCGCCATGATTCACTGGAACACGTAAACAAAAGAGCATCAAACAGAAGACCAGCGCATACGACAGGCAACACATAAGGTAAGCATCGCATCATTCAATCACGGATTTCACACACAAAACACGTCAGTAAATACATGCATTAAGTCATGACCCACAAGAATACGAAAATAGTAGAATTCGAGCACACATCCGACAAACAAACGCATGCATGTTATAGCACAATCAAATAAAATAACAACCCTGCATGTACACTTGGAGTGCATACGAATTCGCACCAACCCCAAATGATGCATGCACCCACTCAGAAGTGCACATCATAGAGCCGTTTAAAGGAGCAGTTGCAAGCCATAAAAGACCAATACAAGCAGTATATTGTAGGCCCAAAGCACTAAAGCCCTAATCATGTTTGAACATTAAGCTATTTGGCCGCAAACGGCATCGAATTTGGCTGAGAATAGAACCTGATGCATCATTTTTTCACCAAGGGTAGAAATGGGGCCGAAATTCTGAAAATTCACAAGTAGTAGGGCCACATGCGCCCAAGGTGGAGCCCCAGGCCCATGTGGCCCCTCACATGCGCCCAATCCACAAAGAGGAGAAGTGTGAAGTTTAATTAGCATGGCCCTAGGCGCATGTAATTCCCTACATGCACCCGACTTAGAAGGAAAGAAAATGCAAGTTTGAAGGGGAGTCCACCAGGCGCATGTGCCTTAGCCCATGCGCCCACTAGCCACATAGCTTGTGCCCAACTTAAAGGAGGACATGCGCCTGGTGCCAGAATCACATGCGCCTGAGAGAGTGGCGTGCGCCCGGGAGAGTGGACGTGTGCCCACCACCATCATTTGGGATACATGCGCCTGGGGGCAATGCACATGCGCCCATGGAGAGGCTACATGCACCCACTCCCTCGTGAGAAGCTCTCTCACGTCTTAAATTTTGGTTTCTCTTGATTCGAAAATGTGCAAATGACTCAGTGAGTCCTCATTCATACTTGAGCCTAAGGACCGGTGCACCGCACTGGCCTGACGTAAGCATCCATCGCAGCGTGCACCGAGGGGCACTTGTTGGGGCTCAAATTTGCACCCATTATAAAATAGTATTCAGGGGTCCATCTACGATGATTCAGACCGATTTTGAGATCCGAAATACTCAGAAAATGCTAGTGCAACCCTAACGTGCGCGATCATGACCAAGACCTACAAATGCTATTTCGGAGCAGAGTTGAACATGCGGATCACCGCCAAATGAACTGGAACGCCCTAAAACCCTTAACCTGTAAGTTTTGAAATCGCGCAGTGCTCATCTTTACCTACACGCACCAAAACGTGTTTTACCCCTGTTCGGAGCTGACCGAAAGGGCTCGAAAGCCTACAGGTACTATTTCAGAGTGGAATCGAACATGTGGATGGCCGCTTAAATGATTTGGAATGCCCGAAAAACCTTAACTAGTAAGTTTGAAGTCCTTGCGTGCATATTTTCTTGTGCGCGCTTCCCGAAACAATATTCTTATGCAAAGAGCCGATTGGGAGGGTCCAAATTGGTAAAGAACTACCAAAATTCACATTAGATGGCCATCGGTACCCCACCCCGTTCATTCAGGAGGTCGATCATGGCCTAAAAGCGGCTTGGCGTCAGTGATTTCCGTCTCCGAAATAGTAGCCCCCCTCTGGAGGTCGCCCGTCGGAGCCTAAAACCTGAAATATCCCAAGTGATGGAATGTTCGTACGCCACTCTCTCTCCACATGCAGATGCCATGAGGAGACATGCATCTGCCCTCTCACCACATGCGCATGAGGGACATTCTCCCCCTCTTTTGATTTGAGAAAAATCATAAAAATGATAAAAAAAAAATTGAAATGATGCTAAGTGGGGCAACATGCGCCCACCTCCCTAAGACATGCGAATGACCCCTCTTTACAATCACATGCGCTTGGTGAAATCTGATTTTTGGTGGACCCGATTCGCTACCCGATAAACCTTCTATAAATACCCCTCCACTCGATGAGAAATGGACGAGATCACTTTTCAAGAGACTGCCAGAGCTCTTCTAGAGGTAAAAATACTCTGTCGGAATCCTAGCCGAAAAGGGACATGCGCCCATCCCCTCACCGGATGCCATCGTCGGAAAGGGATTTCTCCCACCGGAGCTGCAATGGAGAGGGAGATAGGGAAAATCCACATGCGCCCATCCTTTTGTTGGAAAATATGGAAAATTTCCCAAGACATTTGCCCGTGAGGAAGTGCTAGGTGCATGTAACATCCCAATGCACCCAAAGGAGAGGATTTTCACCTTTCTCTCTCACCTTTCTCTCTCCACATGCGCCTGGGGTGGGGAACATGCATCCACCCAGGACATGCGCCCATGCCTAATGTCACATGCGCCCAACCCAACCTCTCGTGCGCCTAAATGCTGATGGGGAGGTGTGGCCTTTCGTGATGTGGCCCGCCTTTGATGTGGCCCGCCTTCCGATCAAGATGACGCTCCTAGACACACATCAATGCCCTCTATCCATCCTCCAGACCGAATCGCCAATGGTCAATGTTAAGTGGGCCAAATCAGCAATTTGATAAAAAAAGGCCAACACTTAGCCAATTTTGCGAACCTTGGAAACCCCTCTGAAAGAGCCAGAAACGGTCAAAATCGAGAGGAACCGGGCAAAATTTGATCGACCCCGAGAGAGAGACTTCTCTCCGCCATAACATAATACATCATAATCATGTACTGCAATGAGATTACCTAATCGCAGGATCTCTGATGTTAATGTCAGATTTTGTAACGAGATCCTCCAGCTTTTCTCCTTTACTCCAACCGGGATTTTCACCACCAGACCTGAAGCAAGACAACAAATAAGGGTGGCTGGGGACCAGCCGTTAGCCCTCCGATGCTTAAGTTAGGCCACAGTAAGAAGAGAAGCCAAGCAAAACGGGACCAAGATTGAATGATGTGTGCGTACCTGTCTTAATGGAGCCACCCCTTTATATAGATCTGGAGACAATCCAATTTGTTACGCAAGATGTCGAAATCCCGTTGATATCGCGTACGATACTGAGATCTCGCTGATTTCGTGGGATAAAATCTTATCTTTTGAGTCAGATCCAACCCGATGATTTACTCCAACAATCACGCCCCTTGATGGCAATCCCTTGAAATCCGGATCCATTTAGAGAAGATAAACCCAAAAGCCGACCTATCCGGACTACCAATAAGCGTGGTAATAACGCTGATATATCATGATAAGCTGGAAGCCGTAGTTGGAATCATAATCTCCGAAAAGGAAGGAGACGCCCGTAGTTGGAGTCATAGCCTCCGAAAAGGAAGGAGACGCCCGTAGTTGGAGTCATAGCCTCCGAAAAGGAAGGAGACGCCGACGAGTCGGGGACCACCGAACTGGATGTGGCCCTACTTAGTGTCGCAGAGGGATTGGACAAACTGTTCGACGGGAATCGGGTGCTAGTACTGAAGGCTAAGAGATTTCCACAGGAAAGCTGCTCGCATATTAAAATGTAGTCGCGAGTCCAAGTACACACTTAGATGTAACGTCTTTCAACGACTTGTGAGAAGGTCTGCTCGCGAATCTAGTTTTCCATATTTGACTATCCATGACTCCTGATCAGGTGAGCTCGATAGTCAAATGAACGTTCCACACTTATCCAATATTCGACTCTCGATCAGATGATCTCGAGAGTCGAATGGACGTCCCGCACTTATCCAATATTCGACTCTCGATCAGATGATCTCGAGAGTCGAATGGACGTCCCGCACTTATCCAATATTCGACTCTCGATCAGATGATCTCAAGAGTCGAATGGACGTCCCGCACTTATCCAGTATTCGACTCTCGATCAGATGATCTCGAGGGCCAAATGAGCATTTCCACTGTTATAGGCAAAATGGTGGAGATAAGATTTCACGTGGAATGTCCATTCGACTCTCGAGATCATCTGATCGAGAGTCGAATATTGGACAAGTGCGGGATTTCCATTCGACTCTCGAGATCATCTGATCGAGAGTCGAATATTGGACAAGTGCGGGACGCCCATTCGACTCTCGAGATCATCTGATCGAGAGTCGAATATTGGACAAGTACGGAACGTCCATTCGACTCTCGAGATCACCTGATCAAGAGTCATAGATTGAAAAATACAGAGCAGCTATTCGCAAGTCCCGAGTCTTCATAACTGATAGTCAAATACGGAAAAGCTCGATCCGCGAGCATACCTTCTCACAAGTCGTTGAAAGACATTACACCCAAAGTATGTATTTGGACTCGCGACCACATTTTAACCTGCGAGCAGCTTTACTACGGGCGTCTCCTTCCTTTTCGGAGGCCATGACTCCCAGCTACGGGCGTCTCCTTCCTTTTCGGAGGCCATGACTCCCAGCTACGGGCGTCTCCTTCCTTTTCGGAGGCTATGAATCCAACTATGGCTTCCGGCCGGATCCAGTCGGATTTCAAGGGATCACCATCTAGGGGCGTGATTGTTGGAATATATCATTGGGTTGGATCTGACGGGAGATGGGATCTTATCCCATGAAATCAGCGGATTCTCAGTATCGTATGCGACATCAGCGGGATTTCGACATCTCACGTAACAGATTGGATTGTTTCAGATCTATATAAGGGGATGGCTCCCTTGAATAGGAGGTACGTACTCATCATTCAATCTGGGCCCCGTTTTGCTTGGCTCCTCTTCTGTGGCCTAACTTAAGCGTCGGAGGGCTAACGGCTGGTCCCCAGCCACCCTTATTCGCTGTCTTGTTTCAGGTCTGGTGGTGGAAATCCCTCCCGGAACGAAGGAGAAAAGCCGGAGGATCTCGTTACAAAATCTGACATTAACAGTTTGGCGCCGTCTGTGGGAACGACTTGATCATCAAAATCAATCGTGTTAACCACCGATCAAAATCCTTCGGTGATGCCTCCTAAAAAGACTGTTCATCCTTCAACTTCAAGGCAGGCACCACCTCCGCCCGGTGAGACGGAATTCGCACCTGCCCTCCCACCTGTTCCGGCAGATATCCCTCAAGGAGCCCCGAGTATGCCATCAACAAATCCATTATTGGAGGCTTCTGGAAATCAGGATGATGTCCTACGATTCCTCGGGAACACTCTCCTAACTCTAAACGCCGGAGTTCAGGCACTGTCAAATCGACTTGATCAGCACTTCCCTGAACCGCAAAGACAACCCTCCGAAGGGTTACCGCCGCCACCTGTACCAGTTGCTTCCAGGCATTCTATGGATGAACCACAGGTCCCGTCACTTGGCGGCCATCCCCCTGTGCCGTCTCCACATTCTATACATTCCAGTTCGTCTCGACAACCTCAACCGCAAGGCTCCAACGCCGAAACGTCTAGCTATACCTTGCCATGGGAAGGGGATCTCAAAAGAATCCAAGACCGTTTTGATCTCATGGAGCAGAGATACCAGGCAAATCGGCCATCTGCTGTCATGGCGGCTATACATCAATCTGAATCTCCCTTCACAAGCGAGGTCATGGAAGCCCCGTTGCCCAGAAAGTATCGAACGCCTATTATCGCTCCGTATACAGGCATTGGCGATCCTCTGGAACATCTGGAAACATATAGGTCCCTCATGGAGTTGGAGGGACATGGTTCAGAAATCATGTGTAGGGCTTTTCCCCTTACGTTGAAGGAAGCGGCTCGTACGTGGTTTCGGGGGTTAAAGCCTCTTTCCATCAGTTCCTTTTCCCAATTATCAGAGATATTTCTTTCTCAATTCATGGGAAGTATTCGCATTAAAAAGCCAGCCTCCCATCTGATGAATCTAAAACAGCAACATGGGGAGACAATAAAAGAGTTCACAGTACGGTTCACTGCCGAAGCCGTTCAAACTGAGGGTTACACTGAAGAAAAGGGTCTCACAGCCCTCATAGCTGGAATAACGAGTGAGAGGTTTAGGTTTGCCTTAGATAAGAGTCCGCCGAAAACTATGGCGGAATTCCAAGCCAAAGCTCAGAAATATATCAATGCAGAAGAAGTCGCATTGACACGCCATGGAGTACAAAGTAAGAAACGCAAGCCAGAAGGAACTTCTACAGAAAAAAAATACCATCGCGATCAGCGCGATCGATCTCCCAAGAAGCCTTACTCTGGTAAATATCATAATTACACTCCTCTTAATCGGTCTCCTGAAAAGGTTCTAATGGAGATAAAACACAAGCCATATGTGAAGTGGCCTGCAAAGATTAAATCCGATCCCGAGAAGAGAGATAAGAGTAAGTTCTGTTACTTCCACAAAGATCACGGGCATAGGACTCAGGACTGTATCTCTCTACGAGACCATATCGAAGCACTTATCCGAAAAGGCCATCTCCAGGATTATGTTGCTCGTAAAAATCGGTCACCAGAAAGGGCGAAGACCTCATCTCGCCAAAAGGAACCGTCTCAAACCGACCAAGAGGATGCTGAGCCCACAGGAGAAATTCGCACTATCGTCGGGGGTCCAGCTTGCGGGGGTGACTCTCAAGCTTCAAGAAAGGCATACGCTCGAAAGGCGTCCAAAGAACCCCAGCAGATCTATTGGCTGGAACAAACTTCCAATTCTTCGAAAGCTAGCCACCCCCCAATTTCTTTCACCCTCGAAGATGCAGCGGGAATTCATTTCCCTCATGAAGATTCCATCGTAGTCACACTGAAGGTATCAAATTATCTGACTCATCGAATTATGGTGGATACAGGTAGCTCGGCCGATATTCTGTATTTGGAGGCTTTCGACAAGATGGCACTTGCCAGAAACCTCCTCAAGCCAGTATCGACCCCTCTTGTCGGCTTTGGAGGAGAAGTGGTGACACCTGAAGGAAGTATCGATCTCCCAGTCACCTTTGGGGAGAGTCCAGCGAAGACCACCGTCTTCGTAAACTTCCTCGTCGTGGATCGAAAATCAGCATATAACGTCATCTTGGGGAGACCGTCTCTAACTAAGATTGGAGCGGCCTTGCACCCTTCATATTTATGCGTTAAATTTCCAACCCCAAATGGCATAGGGGTCGTGCGAGGAAGTCAGCAGGAGGCACGGTCCTGTTACCAGATAGCCCTCCAAGATCGAAAGAAGGCTCAAGCGACACCTGTCATGGAAATAGTTCAAGGATCACCCGACGTTCTCGCCACCACGTTGGATCCAAGAGAAAGTGCTCTGAAATCAGGAACTCCAGGGGAGGAAACAGTGGCGATCCGCTTGACCGAAGACGACCAGTTCAAGATCGTGTACATCGGTTCCTCATTAAATAGTATCCACCGCGAAAATTTGATTCGTTTCCTCACTGAATACCAGGACGTGTTTGCTTGGTCTCATAAAGATATGCCGGGCATCGATCCTAATGTCATCGTACATCGTCTCAACATTGACCCAAAGCATAAACCCGTACATCAGCGTCGACGTGCTTTCACTGCAGAGAGACAAATGGCGATCAAAACTGAAGTTGAGAAGCTGCTCGCGGCAAATTTCATAAAAGAAGTTGACTACCCACAGTGGGTCGCCAACGTAGTTCTCGTCCGGAAAGCTAATGGCAAATGGAGGATGTGCGTCGATTATTCAGACTTAAACAAAGCATGTCCCAAAGATAGCTTCCTGACACCACGAATCGATCAGTTGGTCGACTCGACAGCTGGACACGCCCTCCTCAGTTTTATGGATGCTTACTCTGGTTACAACCAGATTATGATGCATCCACCTGATGGCCAACATACTGCCTTCATCACAGATCGAGGACTATATTGCTACCAGGTAATGCCGTTTGGACTTAAAAATGCAGGGGCCACTTATCAGTGTCTTGTCAACAAAATATTCGCTGCTCAAATCGGTAGGAACATGGAAGTTTATGTTGACGATATGCTTGTGAAGAGCATCGATGAAGATGACCACATTCCTGATCTTCGAGAAGCCTTTAATCTGATGAGGAAGTATCAGATGAAATTAAATCCAGAAAAATGTGCGTTTGGAGTATCTGCAGGAAAATTTCTTGGATTCATGGTTGGCCAACGCGGAATTGAGGCGAATCCAGAAAAGATTAAAGCATTGATAGAGATGAAATCCCCAGTGACCCTGAAGGACGTTCAGCGTCTAGCTGGTCGCATCGCATCATTGAACAGGTTCATCTCGCGAGCATCCGACAAGTGCCTGCCCTTTTTCAAACTCCTTCGTGCAACGGCCAAGTCTGATTGGAAGTGGACACCTCAATGTGAAGAAGCTTTTCAACAACTGAAGCAATATATGAGCACTCCCCCCATTTTATCTAAGCCTGTGGCGCATGAGCAACTCATTCTTTATTTATCTGTGTCTTCCACGGCCGTTAGTGCCGCCTTAATAAGAGAAGATTCCGGGGTACAAAGGCCCGTTTATTATATCAGTCGAGCAATGGTTGATGCAGAAACTAGGTATTCTGATTTGGAGAAACTGGCCCTAGCCTTAATCACGGCAGCTCGAAAACTGCGACCATACTTTCAAGCCCATGCCATTTTAGTACCAACAAATCATCCACTACGTCAAGTCCTTCAAAAGCCTGAGGCTTCCGGGCGCTTAACTAAATGGGCGGTCGAGATCAGCGAGCATGATATTTCATTCTGTCCTAGGACCGCAGTCAAAGGCCAGGCCGTGGCTGACTTCATCGCCGAATTTACATATTCTTCTGAAGATGGCGTCATGACCAGCGATCAACCTCCTTGGTCGCTCTTCGTGGACGGGTCGTCACGGGCCAGTGGCAGTGGAGCGGGCCTAATTTTAGTAGCTCCAGACGGGTCGCATTTTCAATACGCTCTGCGTTTCGAATCACGCGTATCCAATAATGAAGCAGAATATGAGGCCCTTATTGTTGGCCTCGAGCTAGCCGTTGTCCTCGAAGTCCAGAATTTGATAATTCATAGCGACTCCCAGCTCATTGTCAACCAAGTTCTTGGCGAATTCGAAACCAAAGAAGAAAGAATGGCCTTATACAAATCTCGTGTCCTCATCCTGCTCGCCAAACTGAAGACTTACAAAATATTCCATATCCCTCGCGAGCAGAACCAACTTGCCGATTCCTTGGCAAAACTCGCTTCTGCACCAGAATCAGAACTATCACATTCGATCCCCATCGAGCACCGTCAACACTTGAGTATCGACCAAGTAACTCCTGAACAAGTTGTTTCGGTACAATCGTCTCCATGCTAGATGGATCCTATCATCCTTTATCTCAGAGATGGATACCTACCAGAAAACAAGAAAGCTGCAAGACAAATTCAGCTTCGAGCTGCCAGGTACACCTTACAAGATGGAATCTTGTTGCGAAAAAGCTTCTCCTTGCCTTATTTGAGGTGTCTTCATCCAGAAGAAGCACATCGTGTTCTAGATGAAGTACACCAGGGGGCATGTGGTAATCATCCCAGGGGGCGATCTCTAGCATATAAAGCGATGAGGCAAGGATATTATTGGCCTACTATGAAAGCAGATGCCATAGAATTTTCTAAAAAATGCGACAAGTGTCAACGATATCAACCTATACCTCGCGTACCGTCTGAGCGGATGACCCCAGTCGACAGCCCTTGGCCTTTTGCTCAGTGGGGGATCGATATCATCGGTCCCTTACCTATGGGAAAGGGACAGAATAGGTTCGCGATCGTGGCGGTTGATTATTTCACCAAATGGGCCGAGGCAGAACCATTAGCCAAAATTACTGAAAAACAAACTACTAAGTTTATATGGAGAAATATTATATGTCGCTTCGGACTTCCTCATACTATAATTACCGATAACGGAACGCAGTTCGACAACGCAGCCTTTGATGAATTTTGCGACAAATGGAAAATACGTAATCTCCGCACTTCTCCATATCATCCACAGGCGAATGGGCAGGTCGAGGCAGTGAATAAAATTATAAAGCATCATTTAAAGACCAAGCTAAGTGAATGTAAAGGGGTGTGGCCAGAACTACTTCCAGAAGTGTTATGGGCCTACAGAACCACAGCTTGTACATCGACAGGAGAAACTCCTTTCTCCTTAGCATTTGGTGTTGACGCAGTGGTACCAGTGGAAATTCAAGTGCCCTCATATCGGATCGAACAGTATGATCCCGCGAGCAATCAGGAAAATATCCGACTTCATCTCGATCTCTTGGAAGAGCGAAGAAATGCTTCCCAAGTACGAGTGGCAGCATATCAACAACGTATTGCTCGTTATCGAAATGCAAAGGTTCGACCTAGATCTTTCCAGTTCGGAGATTTGGTTCTAAGGCGAAATCTTGGAGTTCCTGTTCGTTCATTGGATCCGAATTGGGAAGGCCCGTATCGGGTTATTAGGGTTGTGCGACCCGGTACTTATTATCTTGAAGACATGCACGGGAAGCCTGTACGTCGCCCTTGGCACGTGGAGCATTTGCTAAGATACTACCCCTAGATTCGATGTAGTTTATCATAACATTTTATGAATAAAGTGAAAGATATCTTTTGGCCGCTACTCCATTTATATGGACCCGAATAGCCCTGAAGAGTGCTTATACATCCTCTTGGCCAATTGCCTACCCTTGGTAGGGCTGAAATCATTACTAGTTGGTCGCTTCTCCATTCTCATGGACCTGAACAGCCCCGAAGAGAATGAATACCATCTCTTGACCAACCTTCTGCCCTTGGTAGAATCAAAATCTCAATCGATAGATCAGTCTATCTCAACGCGGACATGGTCTCACGACCCCCGGATTGAGTCTAATTCATTTTTTCATGAGTTAGTTACTCGCGATTGGTGAGGAGGAATCGCACTCCAAAATGCGAACACCACAGCTCGTGCCCAAATTAGGGCAGCGAACGGGGTCACATCCTGATCGCGAGCAGCTTAGTTCATGCTCGAATTAAAGGGTCACATCTCTGACGAATCCATTCAAGATTAACAAGCCAAAAATGAAAGATGAAGGGAGAACAGCAACGAAACAGCAATACTTCCAAAAATATCTTTTCATTGATAATCATATGATTACATATACATGAGCGCAGATACAAGAGAAGAAAATAAAAGGAAATCAATCGCTAGGAGGAGCCACGCTCTCGACTTCAGGGCCCATTTCAGGAGCCCCTCCAGCCTGCGTGGCTTCGGTCACCTCGTTCTCGGCAGCAGCTTGCTCTTCTGCAGCGATGATGGTCGCGACTCGACCGAATTCCCCCATATCGAAGGATGGGATCATTCGTTGCACTACTCTCAGTGCAAAGTCTCGACCAGCATCGTATGACTCATATCGTTCATCGTCATACAGCTGCGAAGTCCGGAACTCGGAAACTGCCCGAGTACCTTCCTCCGAGAGCATTTTTACAAGGGCGACTCTCTCCTCGTCCCAGTGGATCGAGTCGTCCTTAAGCTGCGCAAGAGCGGTGCGCTCCCTAGTCAAGTTGTCGTAGGCCTCCTTGAGCTGCGACCTGGCTCCCGCGAATTGCTCCTCTAATGAGATCTTGTCCTGTCGGAAGATCTCCCTCTCTCTCTCTGCCTTCTCCTTCAGACCCGTGAGCTTCGCGTAGTCTGAGTCCAAGGCCTGATACCTGTCGGTCAGGACTTGGATCTTCTCAATGAGGATCTTTTTCTCCTCATCTCTCTTCGAGATCACTGCCTCACGAGCCTTGAGCAGTTGATCTCTTCCTTGAACTGCCTTTTCCAAGGCAGTCCTCTTTCCCTCGGCCTCCTCTATCGTGCGACGGGCGGCAACGATATCACGCCTCGTTCGCAGAATCAGATCTAAACCCTGCACAGAGATGAAAAGTATAAGATTTCTGGAATGTATCAACAGGTCGAAACAGATCTTGACAGTCTTACCTGAACCATCCTCATCCCCGCTTCAAGGATAAGGTTCTCAGGGCTTGGCTCGGGGAGAGAGCCGAAGGCGTGAGGCGGAACGTTCTCGAACAAGAACTTGCACACAGGGTGGAGGTGGCGTGGAATCGAGTACGTCCCACTCCCAGACGGTTGGGCAACGACCAAACCGGTCTGCTCGCGAGGCGGAGGCATGGACTCGCGAGCAGGTCCCTGCTCGGCAGTTGGGACCAGTTCCCGAGCAGGAGTTGACTCTTGAGGCTCTACCTGCTCTCGAGCCTCTTCAGCTGGGGGGCAGCTGGACCCCACCCCATCTGGGGAGTTGTCTGCAATGTTGATCACTGGTGGCCCAGGTGCGACCACCAGTGAAGGGATAGTGGGCCCAGCTGGGGCCCCCGCCATGCTCGCGGGAAGGGCAGACTGATCGCTGCCCGCGCGGATGGAAGATTGAGACGGTTCGGCAGGGGCTTTCTTCTGCCTTTTTGAACCTGTGCCCTTCAGACGGGGCAGTAGGCCTCTCTTCTCTCCAGCCTTCGTCATTTCGACTTCTCTCCTGGATATGAGGCCTGCTGCTGCAAGTCGCGAAGGAGATAAGCAAGCCTCGATATGCCTATCTCCGACAGGCACCTTGTACACTCTGACGATCTTCTCGTTGATCCCACCCTTCAAATTCGGTTTCCGCAAAGCTGGGATACCTGCGAGCACAAATCATGGTCAAAGCGAAACCCTAAAATTTATTCTAAGGAAACTGCACAATACGGGATTGTCTACCTTCACAGAAAAACCGGGTCACTCCTGGACCCCTGGAGGAGGCAGACTCCCAGCTCCCGGAAGCATAGAACCACCGCTTCCTCCAGCCGGGATAGTTCGAGGAGGGCTTACCCAACACGAAGTTATCCCGGTGCCAGTAACATAAATAATACCAGCCTTCGCTGGATGGAGCTTTCTTCAGGCGGAACATACGGAGGAACTCCTCCGCCGTGAGTTCCCCGTTGCCAGCCTGAGCCCAAAGGGCAAAGGAGCCCAACACCACCCTCCATCCGTTCACAATAAGTTGCCCAGGGGCAATCTTGTAACTTCGTAATACATCGCGAACAAAGGGATGGAGGGGAAGGCGTACCCCCAAGATGAGCTGGTACTCGTAAAATGCTACGCATCCTGGGGGGGGGGGGGGGGGGGGAGTCGGGTGTTTCTCCACCTCCGGGCAAGCGGAGAGTTACAGAGGCAGGGATTTGGTATCTCTCCCGGAGCTCAGCCAGCCGGTCCTCCGATAAAACGGAAGGGTACCCGGCTGCTGTGTATCTCCCCGCCGAAACCCTTGCACTGCTGGAGGCAGAGGACTCCGGAGTGGCATCGCCAAGGGGGACAGTGGTCTCGTCAGAGTTCCCAGCCATGGGGAGATGAAAATAAAAGAAGAAGAAAAAGGAAGTAATACCAAGAAAAAGAAAGATTGAGCACCGGAGGAAGAAGAAGAATGGAAAGGAAGGGTTGCAGGATTCTTTCGAAAAAACTTCTGTAGAAACTCAAAGAAATGGCGGACTCCGTATATTTATAGGCAATCATTCCGCCGTATCTGATGGCACGTGGCAGTCCCTTGTTGGACACAGCGCTCGAGCAGGCACGCCCATTAACTCCTCAAACACGTGGCGAGCGCCCCTTCATTTCCCATCAGCGAAAAGGCTGCGAAAAGCTGGCGCTCATTAATTTCAGCCCATCATGAGGGGTGTCATTCTCGATGAAGGTAGCGAGCGGTTTCGTGTGATAGTGAGCTAAGTCCTTTCCTTAAGAATTCTTGACGGCAAGGACTTGGGGGGCATCTGTTATAGGCAAAATGGTGGAGATAAGATTTCACGTGGAATGTCCATTCGACTCTCGAGATCATCTGATCGAGAGTCGAATATTGGACAAGTGCGGGATGTCCATTCGACTCTCGAGATCATCTGATCGAGAGTCGAATATTGGACAAGTGCGGGACGCCCATTCGACTCTCGAGATCATCTGATCGAGAGTCGAATATTGGACAAGTACGGAACGTCCATTCGACTCTCGAGATCACCTGATCAAGAGTCATAGATTGAAAAATACAGAGCAGCTATTCGCAAGTCCCTGAGTCTTCATAACTGATAGTCAAATACGGAAAAGCTCGATCCGCGAGCATACCTTCTCACAAGTCGTTGAAAGACATTACACCCAAAGTATGTATTTGGACTCGCGACCACATTTTAACCTGCGAGCAGCTTTACTACGGGCGTCTCCTTCCTTTTCGGAGGCCATGACTCCCAGCTACGGGCGTCTCCTTCCTTTTCGGAGGCCATGACTCCCAGCTACGGGCGTCTCCTTCCTTTTCGGAGGCTATGAATCCAACTATGGCTTCCGGCCGGATCCAGTCGGATTTCAAGGGATCACCATCTAGGGGCGTGATTGTTGGAATATATCATTGGGTTGGATCTGACGGGAGATGGGATCTTATCCCATGAAATCAGCGGATTCTCAGTATCGTATGCGACATCAGCGGGATTTCGACATCTCACGTAACAGATTGGATTGTTTCAGATCTATATAAGGGGATGGCTCCCTTGAATAGGAGGTACGTACTCATCATTCAATCTGGGCCCCGTTTTGCTTGGCTCCTCTTCTGTGGCCTAACTTAAGCGTCGGAGGGCTAACGGCTGGTCCCCAGCCACCCTTATTCGCTGTCTTGTTTCAGGTCTGGTAGTGGAAATCCCTCCCGGAACGAAGGAGAAAAGCCGGAGGATCTCGTTACAAAATCTGACATTAACATCCACGTGAAATCTTATCTCCACCATTTTGCCTATAACAGATGCCCCCCAAGTCCTTGCCGCCAAGAATCCTTAAGGAAAGGACTTAGCTTGCTGTCATGCGCGGCTACCTCTTGCTTTTACTGAGAAGCCGTACATGATTAGGCTGGAATTAATGAGCGCCAGCCTTTCTGCAGTCAGGAAATGAAGAGGCGCTCACCACGTGTCCAAGTATTTAATGGGCGTGCCTGCTCGAGTGCTGTGCCGAACGAGAGATCGCCACGTGCTACCATATACGGCGGAATGATTGCCTATAAATATACGGAGTCCACCATATCTTCTGATTTTCACAGAAGTTTCAGAATCCTCCTTTGCTTTTTCAATCATCTTCCTCCGGAGCTCCTTGGTGTCTTCCTCGATCCCCTTTGGTGCTCTTTCTTTCCTTTTTCACTGTACTATTTCTTCTTTCTTTTTTAAATATCCCATGGCTTCCGAGGAGAGTACCGTTCCTTTAGGAGATGCCACCTCGGAATCCTCTGCTTCTAGTAACGCAAGGGTTCCGGCAGGTCAGTATACAGCGGCCGGATATCCTTCCATTCTATCGGAGAACCGGCTGCTGGAGTTACGGGAGAGATTTTCGATCCCTGACTCAGTCGATCTCCGGTTACCCAGAGATGGAGAGACGCCAGACTCCCCTCCCCCAGGGTGTGTGGCATTCTATGAGTATCAACTCATTCTGGGGGTTCGCCTTCCCCTCCATCCCTTCATCCGGGATGTACTTCGGTATTATAAAATTGCCCCCGGGCAACTTATTGTGAATGGATGGAGGGTGGTCCTAAGCTCATTCGTCCTTTGGGCTCAAGCCGGGAACGGGGAGCTTACAGCTGATGAGTTCCTCCGCATGTTCCGCTTGAAGAAGGCACCCTCCAGCGAAGGCTGGTACTATCTATGTTATTGGCACCGGGATAACTTCGTGCTGGGGAAGCCCTCATCGAATTATCCCGGCTGGAGGAAGCGTTGGTTTTATGCATCTGGAAATTGGGAATTTGCTTCTTCCAGGGGCCCAAGAGTAAATCGTTTTTTCTGTGAAGGTAGGCGGTCCCGCATTGTGCACTTTTTCTTCAATTAAAGGTTTTTAGGGTTTCTCCATTTGACCCTTGTTTGTGCTCGCAGGTATCCCGGCCTTGAGAAAACCGAACTTGAAAGGGGGGATCAACGAAAAAATCGTAAAAGTGTACAAGGTGCCTATTGGTGATAGGCACGTCGAGACTTGCTTGTCTCCATCTCGTCTTGCAGCAGCGGGCTTAATACCCGTAAGAGAAGTCGAGATGACGCAGGTTGGAGAAAAAAGAGGTCTGCTGCCCCGGCTGAAGGGCACGAGCTCCAAGAGGCAGAAGAAAACATTTGCTGGTCCATCTCACCCATTCACCGAAAAGGGTAGCGATCAGCCTGCTCCTCTCGCGAGCAAGGCGGGGGCTCCAGCAGGGCCCGCTATTCCTTCACTGGTGGTCGCGCCCGAGCCGCCAGTGATTAATATCGCTGAAAATTCCCCAGATGGGGTAGGGTCCAGCTGCCCCCCAGCTGAAGAGGCTCGTGAGCACACGGAGCCTCGAGAGATGGCTCCTGCCCGCGAGCTGGTTCCTGCTACCGAGCAGGGACCTGCTCGCGAGACGATGGCCCCTCCTCGCGAGCCGTCTGGGCTGATCGTTGCCCAACCTTCCGGCGGTGGAACATATTCTGTTCCTCGCCCCTCCACCCCATCTGTAAATTCTTATTTGAGAATGTCCCACCTCAATCCTTCGGCTCTCTTCCCGAGCCAGGCCCCGAGAGCCTCTTCCTTGAGGCAGGGATGAGGATGGCTCAGGTAGAACCTCCTAGCCCAAAACTTTATTATTTTGGGGTTTCTTAAGTATTTCTTCTCACCCATCTTTTTGTTTGCAGGGACTAGACCTCATCTTGCGGACGAAGCGAGACATCGTCGCCGCTCGCCGCGTAATAGACGAGGCAGATGAAAAAAGGATTGCTTTGGAGAAGGCGGTCCAGGGACGAGATCAACTCCTCAAATCCCGTGAGGCCGTGATTTCCAAGAAAGATGAGGAGATAAAAATCCTCATAGAGAAAGTCCAGGTGTTGACCGAAAGGTACCAAGCTTTGGACAATAAGTTCGCGAAACTCGCCGACTTGAAGGAGAAGGCGGAGAGAGAGAAGGAGATCTTTCGCCAAGACAAGATCTCACTGGAGGAGCGACTTGCGGAGGCTAGGTCGCAGCTCAAGGAGGCCTACGACAACCTGACCAAGGAGCGCAACGCTCTCGCGCAGCTTAAGGACGACTCGATCCATTGGGACGAGGAGAGAGTCGCCCTTGCGAAAATGCTCTCGGAAGAAGGTCCTCGGGCAGTTTCCGAGTTCCGTTCTTCGTAGCAATATGACGACGAAAGGTACGAGTCATATGATGCTGGTCGCGACTTTGTGCTAAGAGTAGTGCAACGAATGATCCCATCCTTTGATATGGGGGAGTTTGGTCGAGTCGCGACCATCATTGCTGCCGAAGAGCAGGCTGCTGCTGAGAACGAGGTGACTGAAGCCACTCAGGTTGAAGGAGCTCCAGAAATGGGCCCTGAAATTGAGAGCGCAGCTCCTCCTCCAAGGGATTGATTTTCTTTGTTTTCCTCTCTTGTATTCGTGAATGGATATTGTAAACATTTATCATTAATGAAAAAAAATATTTTTGGAAGTATTGTCCTCATTTTTGTTTACTTTCTTTTCCATGTACTGAATGCCTTGTTGCAACGAGAATGTGCTCAATCCGGGGGTTCGTTGCGACCAAACCGATTGAGACCCCCAAGTTGGCTTCATATTGACTCATCAGTGAATGCGAACCCTTAATCCGAGCACGAGTTACGTTGCTCGCAATTAGGGTGTATGGCGAACTGTGGTGCTCGCGATTAAGGTGTATGACTGTGACTCGAGCTCGAGCTACGGTGCTCGCATTCCGGAGTGCGATCCCTCCTTTCACCAGTCGTGAGCAACTAACTCATGAAAATGAATTAGACTCAATCCGGGGGTCGTACGACCATGTCCGCGTTGAGATAGACTGATCTATCGATTGAGATTTTAATTCTACCAAGGGCAGAAGGTTGGTCAAGAGATGGTATTCATTCTCTTCGAGGCTGTTCAGGTCCATGTAAATGGAGAAGCAACCAACTAGTAATGATTTCAGTCCTACCAAAGGTAGGCAATTGGCCAAGAGGATGTGTAAGCACTCTCTTCAAGGCTATTCAGGTCCATATAAATGGAGTAGCGGCCAAAAGATATCTTTCACTTTATTCATAAAACGCTATAATAAACTACATCGAATCTAAGGGTAGTATCGTAGCAAATGCTCCACGTGCCAAGGGCGACGTACAGGCTTCCCTTGCATGTCTTCAAGATAATAAGTACCGGGTCGCACAACCCTAATAACCCGATACGGGCCTTCCTAATTCGGATCCAATGAACGAACAGGAACTCCAAGATTTTGCCTTAGGACCAAATCTCCGAACTGGAAGGATCTAGGTCGAACCTTCGCATTCCGATAACGAGCAATACGTTGTTGATATGCCGCCACTCGTACTTGGGAAGCATTTCTTCGCTCTTCCAAGAGATCGAGATGAAGCCGGAGGTTCTCCTGATTGCTCGCGGGATCATACTGTTCGATCCGATATGAGGGCACTTGAGTTTCCACTGGTACTACTGCGTCAACACCAAATGCTAAGGAGAAAGGAGTTTCACCTGTCGATGTACAAGCCGTGGTTCTATAGGCCCATAACACCTCTGGTAGAAGTTCTGGCCACACCCCTTTACATTCACCTAGCTTGGTCTTTAAATGATGCTTTATGATTTTATTCACTGCCTCGACCTGCCCATTCGCCTGAGGATGATATGGAGAAGTGCGGAGATTACGTATCTTCCATTTGTCGCAAAATTCATCAAAGGCTGCGTTGTCGAACTGCGTTCCGTTATCGGTAATTATAGTATGAGGAAGTCCGAAGCGACATATGATATTTCTCCACATAAACTTAGTAGTTTGTTTTTCAGTAATTTTGGCTAATGGTTCTGCTTCGGCCCATTTGGTGAAATAATTAACCGCCACGATCGCGAACCTATTCTGTCCCTTTCCCATAGGTAAGGGCCCGATGATATCGATCCCCCACTGAGCAAAAGGCCAAGGGCTGTCGACTGGGGTCATCCGCTCAGACGGTACACGAGGTATAGGTTGATATCGTTGACACTTGTCGCATTTTTTAGAAAATTCGATGGCGTCTGCTTTCATAGTAGGCCAATAATATCCTTGCCTCATCGCTTTATATGCTAGAGATCGCCCCCTGGGATGATTACCACATGCCCCCTGGTGTACTTCATCTAGAACACGATGTGCTTCTTCTGGATGAAGACACCTTAAATAAGGTAAGGAGAAGCTTTTTCGCAACAAAATTCCATTTTGTAAGGTGTACCTGGCAGCTCGAAGCCGAATTTGTCTTGCAGCTTTCTTGTCTTCTGGTAGGTACCCATCTCTAAGATAAATGATGATAGGATCCATCTAGCATGGAGACGATTGTACCGATATAACTTTCTCGAGAATCACTTGGTCGATACTCAAATGCTGACGGTGCTCGATGGGGATCGAATGTGATAGCTCCGATTCCGGTGCAGAAGCGAGTTTTGCCACGGAATCGGCAAGTTGGTTCTACTCGCGAGGGATATGAAATATTTTATAAGTCTTCAGTTTGGCGAGCAGGATGAGGACACGAGACTTGTATAAGGCCATTCTTTCTTCTTTGGTTTCGAATTCGCCAAGAACTTGGTTGACAATGAGCTGGGAGTCGCTATGAATTATCAAATTCTGGACTGCGAGGACAACGGCTAGCTCGAGGCCAACAATCAGGGCCTCATATTCTGCTTCATTATTGGAGATGCGTGATTCGAAACGCAGAGCATATTGAAAATGCGACCCGTCGGGAGCCACTAAAATCAGGCCCGCTCCATTACCAGTGGCCCGCGATGACCCGTCCACGAAGAGAGACCAAGGAGGCTGGTCGCTGGTCATGACATTATCTTCAGAAGAATACGTAAATTCAGCGATGAAGTCAGCCACGGCCTGGCCCTTGACTGCTGTCCTAGGACAGAATGAGATATCATGCTCACTGATCTCGACCGCCCATTTAGTCAAGCGTCCTGAAGCCTCAGGTTTTTGAAGGACTTGGCGTAGCGGATGATTTGTTGGTACTAAAATAGCATGGGCTTGAAAGTATGGTCTCAGTTTTCGAGCCGCAGTGACTAAGGCTAGGGCCAGTTTCTCCATATCAGAATACCTAGTTTCTGCATCGACCATTGCTCTACTGACATAATAAACGGGCCTTTGCACCCCGGAATCTTCTCTTATTAAAGCGGCGCTAACGGCCGTGGGAGACACAGATAAATAAAGAATGAGTTGCTCATGTGCTACAGGCTTAGATAAAATGGGGGGAGCGCTCATGTATTGCTTCAATTGTTGAAAAGCTTCTTCACACTGAGGTGTCCACTTCCAATCAGACTTGGCCGTTGCACGAAGGAGTTTGAAGAAGGGCAAACACTTGTCAGATGCTCGCGAGATGAACCTGTTCAATGATGCGATGCGACCTGCTAGACGCTGAACGTCTTTCAGAGTAACAGGGGATTTCATCTCTATTAATGCTTTAATCTTTTCAGGATTTGCCTCAATTCCACGCTGGCCAACCATGAACCCAAGAAATTTTCCTGCAGACACTCCAAACGCGCATTTTTCTGGATTTAACTTCATTTGATACTTCCTCATCAGATCAAAGGCTTCTCGAAGATCTGAAATGTGGTTATCTTCAACGATGCTTTTCACAAGCATATCGTCGACATACACTTCCATATTCCTACCGATTTGAGCAGCGAACATTTTGTTGACAAGACGTTGATAAGTGGCCCCTGCATTTTTAAGACCGAACGGCATTACCTGGTAGCAATATAGTCCTCGATCTGTGATGAAGGCAGTATGCTGGCTATCAGGTGGATGCATCACAATCTGGTTGTAACCAGAATAAGCATCCTAAAGCTGAGGAGAGCATGTCCAGCTGTTGAGTCGACCAACTGGTCGATCCGCGGTGTCGGAAAGCTATCTTTGGGGCATGCTTTGTTTAAGTCTGAATAGTCGACGCACATCCTCCATTTGCCATTAGTTTTCCGGACGAGAACTACGTTTGCGACCCACTCTGGGTAGTCAACTTCCTTTATGAAATTAGCCGCGAGAAGCTTTTCAACTTCTGTTTTGATTGCCATTTGTCTTTCTGCAGTAAAGGCACGTCGACGCTGATGTACGGGTTTATGCTTCGGGTCAATGTTGAGACGATGTGCGATGACATCAGGATCGATGCCTGGCATATCTTTATGAGACCAAGCAAACACATCCTTGTATTCGGTGAGGAAACGGATCAAATTTTGACGATGGACAGTGGTCAAGGAGGACCCGATGCGCACGATCTTAGATGGGTCGTCTTCGGTCAGGTGGATCGCCACTGTTTCCTCCCCTGGAGTTCCTGATTTCAGAGCATTTTCTCTTGGATCCAACGCGGTGGCGGGAACGTCGGATGAACCTTGAACTATTTCCATGACAGGTGTCGCTTGAGCCTTCTTTCGATCTTGGAGGGCTATCTGGTAACAGGACCGTGCCTCCTGCTGACTTCCTCGCACGACCCCGATGCCATTTGGGGTCGGAAATTTAACACACAGATATGAAGGGTGCAAGGCCGCTCCAACCTTAGTCAGAGACGGCCGCCCCAAAATGGCGTTATATGCTGATTTTTGATCCACGACGAGAAAGTTTACGAAGACGGTGGTCTTCGCTGGACTCTCTCCAAAAGTAACTGGGAGATCGATGCTTCCTTCGGGTGTTACTACCTCTCCTCCAAAGCCGACGAGGGGGGTCGATACTGGCTTGAGGAGGCTTCTGGATAGTGCCATTTTGTTGAAAGCCTCTAGATACAGAATGTCGGCTGAGCTACCTGTATCCACCATAATCCGATGAGTCAGATAATTTGATACCTTCAATGTGACCACGATAGAATCTTCATGAGGGAAGTGGATTCCCGCTGCATCTTCGAGGGTGAAAGAAATTGGAGGATGGCTTGCTTTTGAGGAGCTGGACGTCTGTTCTAGCCAATAGATTTGCTGGGGTTCTTTGGACGCCTTCCGAGCGTATGCTTTTCTTGAAGCTTGAGAGTCACCCCCACAAGCTGGTCCCCCGACGATAGTGCGAATTTCTCCCGTGGGCTCGGCGTCCTCCTGGTCGGTTTGATGATGAGGTGGTTCCTTTTGGCGAGATGAGGTCTTCGCCCTTTCTAGTGATCGATTTTTACGAGCAACATAATCCTGGAGATGGCCTTTTCGAATAAGGGCTTCGATATGGTCTCGTAAAGAGATGCAGTCCTGGGTCCTATGCCCGTGATCTTTGTGAAAGTAACAGAACTTGCTCTTGTCCCTCTTCTCGGGATCGGATTTGATCTTTGCAGGCCACTTCACATATGGCTTGTGTTTAATCTCCATTAGAACCTTTTCAGGAGACTGATTGAGAGGAGTGTAATTATGATATTTACCAGAGTAAGGCCTCTTGGGAGAACGATCGCGCTGGTCACGACGGTATTTCTTATCCGTAGAAGAGGCTCCTTCTGGCTTGCGCTTCTTGCTCTGTACTCCATGGCGTGTCAATGCGACTTCTTCTGCATTGATATATTTCTGAGCTTTGGCTTGAAATTCTGCCATAGTTTTCGGTGGGCTTTTATCTAAGGCAAACCTGAATTTCTCACTCGTTATCCCGGCAATGAGGGCTGTAAGACCCTTTTCTTTGGTGTATCCCTCAGTTTGAACGGCTTCGGCAATGAATCGTACTGTGAACTCCTTTATTGTCTCCCCATGCTGCTGTTTCAAATTCATTAGATGGGAGGCTGGCTTCTTAATGCGAATACTCCCCATGAATTGAGAAAGGAATATCTCTGATAACTGGGAAAAGGAACTGATGGAACGGGGCTTTAACCCCCGGAACCACGTACGAGCTGCATCCTTCAATGTTAGGGGAAAGGCCCTACACATGATTTCTGAACCATGTCCCTCCAACTCCATGAGGGACCTATATGTTTCCAGATGTTCCAGAGGGTCGCCAATTCCTGTGTACGGAGCGATAACAGGCGCTCGATACTTTCTGGGTAATGGGGCTTCCATGACCTCGCTGGTGAAGGGAGATTCAGATTGGTGTATTGCCGCCATGACGGCAGATGGCCGATTTGCCTGGTATCGCTGTTCCATAACATCAAAACGATCTTGGATTCTTTTGAGATCTCCTTCCCATGGTAGGGTATAGCTAGATGTTTCGGCAGTGGAGCCTTGCGGTTGAGGTTGTCGAGACGAACTGGAATGTATGGAATGTGGAGATGGTACAGGGGGATGGCCGCCGAGTGGCGGGACCTGTGGTTCGTCCATAGAGTGTCTGGAAGTTACCGGTATGGGTTGCGGTGGTAACCCTTCAGAGGATTGTCTTTGCGGTTCGGGGAAGTGCTGATCAAGCCGGTTTGACAGCGCTTGGACTCCGGCGTTTAGAGTTAGGAGAGTGTTTCCGAGGAAACGTAGGACATCATCTTGATTTCCAGAGGCTTCCAATAATGGGTTTGTTGACGGCAGATTCGGGGCTCCTTGAGGGATATTCGCCGGAGCAGGTGGAAGGATAGGTACGGATTCCGTCTCATCAGGCGGAGGTGGTGCCTGTCTTGAAGTTGAAGGATGAACAGCCTTTTTAGGAGGCATCGCTGAAGGATTTTGATCGGTGGTTAGCACGATTGATTTCGATGATCAAGTCGATCCCACAGACGGCGCCAAACTGTTAATGTCAGATTTTGTAACGAGATCCTCCAGCTTTTCTCCTTTACTCCAACCGGGATTTTCACCACCAGACCTGAAGCAAGACAACAAATAAGGGTGGCTGGGGACCAGCCGTTAGCCCTCCGATGCTTAAGTTAGGCCACAGTAAGAAGAGAAGCCAAGCAAAACGGGACCAAGATTGAATGATGTGTGCGTACCTGCTCTTAATGGAGCCACCCCTTTATATAGATCTGGAGACAATCCAATTTGTTACGCAAGATGTCGAAATCCCGTTGATATCGCGTACGATACTGAGATCTCGCTGATTTCGTGGGATAAAATCTTATCTTTTGAGTCAGATCCAACCCGATGATTTACTCCAACAATCACGCCCCTTGATGGCAATCCCTTGAAATCCGGATCCATTTAGAGAAGATAAACCCAAAAGTCGACCTATCCGGACTACCAATAAGCGTGGTAATAACGCTGATATATCATGATAAGCTGGAAGCCGTAGTTGGAATCATAATCTCCGAAAAGGAAGGAGACGCCCGTAGTTGGAGTCATAGCCTCCGAAAAGGAAGGAGACGCCCGTAGTTGGAGTCATAGCCTCCGAAAAGGAAGGAGACGCCCGTAGTTGGAGTCATAGCCTCCGAAAAGGAAGGAGACGCCGACGAGTCGGGGACCACCGAACTGGATGTGGCCCTACTTAGTGTCGCAGAGGGATTGGACAAACTGTTCGACGGGAATCGGGTGCTAGTACTGAAGGCTAAGAGATTTCCACAGGAAAGCTGCTCGCATATTAAAATGTGGTCGCGAGTCCAAGTACACACTTAGATGTAACGTCTTTCAACGACTTGTGAGAAAGTCTGCTCGCGAATCTAGTTTTCCATATTTGACTATCCATGACTCCTGATCAGGTGAGCTCGATAGTCAAATGGACGTTCCACACTTATCCAATATTCGACTCTCGATCAGATGATCTCGAGAGTCGAATGGACGTCCCGCACTTATCCAATATTCGACTCTCGATCAGATGATCTCGAGAGTCGAATGGACGTCCCGCACTTATCCAATATTCGACTCTCGATCAGATGATCTCGAGAGTCGAATGGACGTCCCGCACTTATCCAGTATTCGACTCTCGATCAAATGATCTCGAGGGCCAAATGAGCATTTCCACGTGAAATCTTATCTCCACCATTTTGCCTATAACATCTGAGAACCCTAATTCAGCAGTAAACAGGCCCAGCACTTGTCGTTTTCAGCCCTGGGAAGTGCCATGTTGGCTTAGAAATCGACTTACACTAAACGAAACGGAATGATATCGCACAGACACCAAGATGGATCCAACGTCATGATCTATCACTCTCCAAAGACGATCGTGATCGGTATTCACCGGATCCTCCGGTCAATCGTAAACAGGACTTGGGAAGTGCCCTGTTGGCCCGGAAATCTATTAATGCTAAGTGAAATCAACCGCGATTTCAAAGACACAAAGGCGAAAATATTATTGGCGTAGAGATATATACGAAGCAGGATAATAAAATCAAATGGATAATTTGTCTGAATATTGAACATCTAGCATAAACGCGATCCTCTCTCGAGCATGCATAAAGCATATTTACTTTGTACCGTACTCATTTGCATCCATTGCATGAATTTATTTCATCCCAGATTGAGGTACGAAACTAAATCAAAGGGGACTATGATTATCATCGAAAACCGTAATCAAAGAGTTCTAGAACGTCTGAAATACTTCATCGTTAAGACCAGTTGATGTGCGTCCTGTCCAAAGCGGGATCCGTCAGTTGAGTGGCTAAGGTAATGAGTGCTCTCAAGCAAGTCACCCGTCCAAATCGAGACGGTCACTGGCACTGGATGCACTAAGAAACCATGGGGTGTCTTCCACTAAGTCACCCGTCCAAACGGAGATGGTCACTGGCACTAGATGCACTAAGAAACCAAGGGGTGTCCTCCACTAAGTCACCCATCCAAACGGAGACGGTCACTAGCACTAGATGCACTAAGAAACCATGGGGTGTCCTCCATTAAGTCACCCATCCAAACCGAGACGGTCACTAACACTGGTTGCACTAAATGATCCTGTGTATCAGGATGATTGATCTCCTAGTCTGACGGAGGTATAGCGTAGATTAGGTTTAGTTGTTTTTTTTTTCTATTTTAGTTTTAATGTTTTAGTGAATTTAGTTGTCTTGCAGACTTCCATGATCGATTCTCTCAAGTACTATCATTCTCACTCTCTTGTATTTTACCATTGCTCTCATGTTCATGCTTATTACATATCTTTTTACATTGACGACAATGCAAGATTTGGTTGGGGTGAGATGAGATTCCTCATCTAGCAATTTGCAACATTTCAAGCACCATATGTGCAAATTTTTTTGAATTTTTTTAAAAATTCAAAACTCTTTTAGAAAACCTTATTTTTATGCATTCGAGATGATATGAGTATAAGAAAAGGAGACATGAAGTGAGTGATGTTGCAAGTCTTGAACTACTCTTAATATAATGGTTTTATATGTGAATTCTCCTATTTATGTGATTGATAGAAAATTTGAACACTTTTACACCTAATTCACATTACACGATTTTCATGGTTTGAAAGGATTATGTGATTTGTGGATTGGCTAGACTTAGATTTGATGTGTTGAGGAACCAAGCCGGGGTACTTTGTCCATCCTTGTCCATGGGAAAATAATGAATGATATGGATTTGTAAAAATCATATCTAATGTAAAAGAAAAAGGAAAAGGAACGATGAAAATATGGGAATGATGGAGAAAATGGTGGAAAATTCCGAAAAGGGCTACCTATTACCAACCGGGGGATGGTCTACCCGTAACCAAAGCCGAAAATGGAACGTAGTGTGAAAGTCATAGGAAGGACGGTAAGGTAAATTCCTATCATAGGCTTGTTGTTGATCTGTACACCTTGAGATCTATAGTTTAGTTGATCTAGGAAGAAGAAGATCCTAGGAACTCATGAGATGAGCTATCACTATGCACATTAGGTTGAATTTTGTTCAAAGTTCTTCTATCTATCAATCAATCAATGGGAATTCTATATGAACACTTTTTATGTTTTGAGAGTTTAAGGTTGCAACCTCTATCGCCCAGTTTCTTAAATTTTTGTACTGGTATGTCTTGTAATGAATAGAAGTATTGTTTCTGAAAGAGAGTTGGTTTTGGAAATTTAAACGTGTTTCACGCATGTTTTGCTCCGGATAGCAAAAAGCTGGTTAGGGGGTGTGTTGAGCCTCCAATTTATACATGATCTAGCCCATTACATCACATTATATGCATGGTTTGCATGTTTAAAAGGCCCATCTAATGTATGTTTTGTGATTGTAGGAATGAGAGCGACTTCGCCCAATTGGTGACCAAAAAGAGCATATTTAGGAGCCCTTGAATGAAGGCCCAAGGTGGACTAAAGAAGGAAGAAGAAAGAGGGAGAAAAGAGAAGAAAGAAAGGAAGAAAAAAGAAGAAAAACAGAGGTTCCACTAGTCATGACCGGTCGGCCACCCTGTTGCTCACCTCTGGAGGTCGCTGGACAAAGGACCAGCCTGGTCCGACCGGTCAAGACCGGTCGGCCATCAGGTCGGCCACCCTTTTGTACCCCCTGGACTCGTAACAAACAGGTCCAACCGGTCATGACCGGTTGGCCAGCCTAGTCCGACCGGTCACGACCGGTCGGCCATGCGTAAACAATAACCTTATATTTCAAGCTCCGAGTTTTTCTGCGCAGTGCATAAGTGCTACGCAATTCTGAAAGATTCTGACGCGGTAGAGCTTCCCCACTATAAAAAGACACTCAGGGTCTCTTCCTAGGGCATCATAGAAGTTGAGAAACTTCATGGGAGATGAAGGAAGCTGTCGTGGAGCATTTGCAACCCTCCAAAATCCGTGTTTTTATGCTTTTTAGTCTTTTTCATTGACTTCTAGTTGTAGTATGACAATGCTCGGCTAAAATCTCTCGGCTAGGGCTGAGAGGTGAAGCTCCTTGTAGCTAATTTCATGTTTAATTCAGTTTATTTCAAGTACTTTCACTTTAAGTTTGAATTTTGAATGTTCTAGTTCATATAAAGTTGATATTTTTAAAAGTTTTATGAGAGTTCATGTGCTTTAGACATGGATTCCTTGTAATTCTCTGAGATTATCATGTTTTGCTTGATTAGATTCGAATTATGGTAATCCTTGAGCATGCCATAGTCCATAGGCATGGCTGTTACTCCGAAGGCTATGATTTTGAATGTTATGTGGTTGAATGGGACTAGAACATGGAAGTTCAACTTAAGTGGGACTGAATGTGGTTCAATGCTTTATCTTCCAACTAGATGAGAGATAGAACTTCAAATCTAGTTGTGTTTTATGATTGGATTGATTGGATCGACATGGGATTGCTACAAGTGGATCCTTGAAAGCCTTAGTTCCTTTAAATACTGATTTTTCTTAAGTTACTGTTTTGAGTTAGATTTCTTAACTTAATCTCCAAATTGTTTTAATCCAAGTTGCTAGAATAGTTTCGAATTTATTTTCTAATTCCCTGTGGATCGACCTCGGTCTTACCGAGATTTATTACTACATCGCAACCTTGCACTTGAGGCGAGCGAATAAAAAGCAAGTAGAAGAGAGAGAAGAGAAAAGAAAGAAAGAAATTGTGAAAAAACAGAGGTCTGACCGGTCATGACCGGTCGGCCAAGGGAGCCACGACTGGTCCTGACCAGTCGGCTAGCCTTCTGCCCACCTTGAAAACTCACTGGACTAAGGTCCAGATTGGCCCGAGCGGTCTTGACTGGTCGACCACCCACTTCCCTTCTCTGTACACTCTCTGGATGAAGGACTTGATAGGTCCGACCGGTCAAGACCGGTCGGCCAGCCCAGTCCGACCGGTCACGACCGGTCAGCCATGCACAAATAGCAAGCTTGAACAACAAGCTCCGATTTTTGTGCGCAAGTGCGTAAGTGTTACGCACTTCTGGAAGTTTCTGAGGCGGTAGAGCCTCCCCACTATAAAAGGACACTTAGGGTCTCTTCCTAGGGCATCATAGAAGTTGAGGAACTTTGTGGGAGGTGAAGAGAACCTTCGTGGAGCATCTACAACTCTCCCGAATCCGGGTTTTTATGTTTCTTAGTCTTTTTCATTGAGATCTAGTTGTAGTATGACAATGCTCGGCTAAAATCTCTCAGCTAGGGCCGAGAGGTGAAGCTTGTAGCTAATGTCATGTTTAATTCAGTTTGATTCAAGTACTTTCACTTTAAGTTTGAATTTTGAATGTTCCAGTTCATATATAGTTGATATTTTTAGAAGTTTTATGAGAGTTCATGTGCTCCGGACATGGATTCCTTGCAATTCTCTGAGATTATCATGTTTTGCTTGATTAGACTCGAATTATGGTAATCCTTGAGCATGCCATAGTCCATAGGCATGGATGTTACTCCGAAGGCTATGATTTTGAATGCTATGTGGTTGAATGGGACTAGAACTTGGAAGTTCAACTTAAGTGGGATTGAATGTGGTTCAATGCTTTATCTTCCAACTAGATGAGAGATAGAACTTCAAATCTAGTTGTGTTTTATGCTTGGATTGATTGGATCGACATGGGATTGCTACAAGTGGATCCTTGAAAGCCTTAGTTCCTTTAGATACTGATTTTTCTTAAGTTACTGTTTTGAGTTAGATTTCTTAACTTAATCTCCAAATTGTTTTAATCCAAGTTGCTGGAATAGTTTCGAATTTTTTTTCTAATTCCCTGTGGATTGACCTCGGTCTTACCGAGATTTATTACTACATCGCAGCCTTGCACTTAAGGCGAGCGAACAGTCCTCAAGATTTACCTGTCCAAAATATAAAAGAAAATCCAGCAGGTCAGAAAGGTAAGAGGAGAGGAGGACGCGGAAAACAACCGGTTGAGGCGCTCAGTCAAGCGGAGCGATTGACACGGCTCCTCGATCTAAAATATGAACGGATGAAGATTGGATGGGAGAGCAACAAGATTGTTGCTATGCATGGCCTCTGTGTCACAAACCCCTACAATGGTGAGGTCATCTTGTACGAGAAGTCTCTTGTGAGATGTAAACCTTTTCCAATCATCGAGCATCTGATGTTCGTAGACCTAGCCTATTTTATGGAGTGGAGAGATGGGCTTCAGTTCCTGAGAGATTACTCACTGCCACTCTGGAGAACAACGGGAGACAACAGAAGGTTGGTGAGGTTAAAGAGATGACTTTCCTCATGCCTACGTGCAATCATCATGTGCCTTACCCGACTCATTTCTTTGAGACGGTCTGCCAAAGATTCCTTCCTATGAGCACGTCTGCAATGTGGGAGTCTTCGAGCTTTCGTACACGAGGGCATTTAAGTCGTCGTGTCAACTATATACCATGGGCGAAGGAGATTATGATCCAGCACGAGGGTGTGATGAGGGAGGTCGGGCTCTACCATGCCATCGAAGCGACTGTCCGCTTCTTTCCACGAGATCCGACGATTCTCAGGGGCTTCTTAAGTTACTGGAGTTCCGTTACCAATTCTTTCCATCTTCCTCATGGAGAGATGAGCATAACTCTCTAGGATCTTAAGATGTTGGCGTGCTTGCCCATCCGCGCTGGATATTATCACGAGTACATCCCCTCTAATGAAGAATTATCTGGCTTCAGACGCGAAGGTGATCAGAAGGCTTATCATTCCGAGGCGTGTTTGGAGTTGTTTCATGAATTGCAACAGTTCAATTGTATTACGAAGATACACTATGAAGATTGGTTGGTTTATTTTTGCCATGGTTTGCAGTAAGTTTTCACAGGACGTTTCTTTCTTTCTTTTCATGATGTATGCTCTTTTCTCCTGCATAGCTTCTTATGTGAAGTTCTCTCCCCTTTCTCTCTTTCAGGATCGACTACAAGAAGTATAAAGTTAGCGTTAAAAGAAGAAGGACCTTACGACAACGATTCCAACGTAAATTTCCTTGTCCAAACGTATTGTCTTCTACTTGTGAACTAGCAGGCTTCCTTGCTTATTGGTTGTCCGCGGTCGCGCTTCCCAGCTCAAAGAGTGCTGATGGCATCAGGGTTTCTTATTTCGTCATGGCGGGTGCCCTTTCCAGTGGTCAACGTCTTACTATAGCGTTGCCTGTACTATGCAGTATATGTAGGGCGTTTGGTTACGTTGCCAGCAATCTGGACAAGCCTTCTAATGGAATGGATGCGGCCTATTGCCCGTGGCATTATTTTTGCGGCTGGTTAGGCGTTTATTTCCCATGGGTGTACGGCATGAAGCCTCATACTTCTTTTCGGATCAAGCGCCTCTTCTCAGATTCATGAGGGCTAAGATGGTGATTAAGATGCCGGAATGGGTGTCTTCAAGGATCTATCGTGAAAACAAAGTCGACTTCTACTATTTTCCCGTTTCTATTGTTGATGAAGATCTTGAAGTCGTCGATGATGAGGATTCGGTTGACTCTTCTGACAGGGAATTCTTGATATCAATCCGGACTGCTACTCTCCCGTTTCGCGAAGGCATGGAGTTCTGGCGCGAGCCTTATTATCCGAGCAGGTTTGCGAGATAGTTCGGCTACGATCAGGGTGTTCCATATGGTACGGGTACGGGTCCATTGGGAGTGGATGTGGGACCAGCTTTTGCTAATGCGAACTGGTGCGAGGTTCGTGTTACCTGGCCACAATCGACGTTCCGCGACTTCTTATGGTTGGATGAGATGGTGGGGGCATCAGTACGTGCGCAACCGAGATGCCAAGCCTGTCAATTTCCCTCTCTATCTCTCTCCTCCGAGGTTGACTGACATTCCTGAGGATGGTCTTGGTTATCTTCATGAGTAGCGTGAGGCTGTTGGAGTTCCTAGTACGAGCCATCTGACTTCCTTGAACGTACCGATCACTCATAGGAAAGGTGATGGAGAGTTAGGCAGATGGTATTGCCTCGGGGTCCCTATACAAAGGCATCAACGGGAGGTTGGATCTTCACATTCTCCGGCAGGGACTTTTCCGTCTACGGAAGAGGGTGAGCCTACGGAAGGCATGGCAGGAGTCAGACCTTCTGATGATTTCGTTGACGATCTTCCACCGGGCCGTCCGAGAGATCAGTTGAGAGTCAAGATAAGGCTCACGCCGAGGGTTCGCCCGTCAGCACCTGAGAAAAACTTAAAACAGGCAGAAATATTACACATTAAGAAGTGGGGGAGTTTGGATATGTCGTTGCAGATCGATCCTCCAGAAGTAGTGGGTGATGATGCTGCAGGTGCGACTGTTGCTGATAGTTGCGAAGAAGGTGAGCTCCGGTCCGGCGCTACAGAGGAGATTGCAGACGAAGAAGATAGGATTGCTGATAATCGTGATGGAGGTGAGTCCAGGCCCACAAATGTTGAGAGGGACAATGCCGAAGGTGGTTCTGAAGCCGGTGATAGTCAGGGAGCGGCACACATTGACGATTCAGGGTCGCAGCTTGAAGATGAACCTATTGATTATTCTGGCGATGACTGTTAAGTGGATCGTGCCAATGATCACAGCAATGATGATTCCCTCACGAATTATTATGATAATGATGTCGGTGTCGGGGGTGTAAGCGATCTTGATGATGTTGTCATAGCCACGATCGAAGCACAACTCTACGACGACGTCGAGGTCCAGCCCTCTTCTGAGCCCTTAGTCTTCATTTCTCAGGTTGTCGCGGTACCGACCATGGGGTTGCCGACGGATGTTCATCCTCGTTCGCCTGTTCGTGCTAATAATGCTGAGGAATTCATTCCTGAGTTTGATATGTGTGAGGGAAACATCGATCCTTCTTCGATCCTTCCATCAGGCTATTCATTGCAAGTAGACTGTCCCATTGACTTGGAGGTCGTGGATATGTCACATTTTGCAGCGGTCGAGGTCTAACCCAACATCCCACAAGCACAAGGTAAGAAATGCAATTGTAATTTTGCTTTGTACTTTTCTTCTTTGATTCTTACATAATCATACTAACCATGTTTTATCATTATTATCTTATTTTTACAGATTCTATTGAGCCGATATCTGCCTCTGCCACTTTCGTCGCATCATCTCCGGTTGTGATTACTGAACCGTCGGGTGAAGTTTTGGAAACAGTTGTTGATGCTGGGACATGCATTGTGGGGCCTTCGAAGCCTGTTATTGATCTTCCTGTTGTTCCTAGTACGACTCTTTCGTAATTTACATTAGATTACGACTTGTAGTTTCTGCTTTCATGTTTGCTAATGCGTCATTTGTTTGTCTTGCATTCTTTCTTGCAGCTGCCATCGATTTTGACGTTGTCATTACTATGATGCCGGACATTCCTGTGTTTGAGCATTTAGATTGTTTTAGGCAGAGTGTGCTGAAAGGTCTAGCCTCGCGAAGGCATTGGCCGATCCACGAGAATGGCATATGTTGAGCTCTGGCATGAAAGCGCTGGAAGCTTGTGTCGGAGTGGTTGGGTCTGATGCGCTCGTGGTTGTCGATCACATTTCTGCGTTCGAAAGCTCCCTTGCAAACATAGCAGCTGCTGAGCATGCCGAGCCCGATCCTGCTATCGAGGAGAAGCGGAGGATTGCAGAGTCTTTGGGACCCGCAGTGGAATGCCACGCGCATTCGACGGTGAACACGCGAGAATCCCTACAAAATAATAAGATTCAGTTTGAAGGGTGCTTGGGTCGCCTAGTTAAAATTGACGTCGACATTAAGCGTCTGCAGGCGGAGAAGATCGTCGTAAGCTTTGAAGCTGCTCGTCTTTAGTCGGTAGTTGCTTAGGGCTATATAGCTGTCACGCGGCTCGAAAGCGAGAGCGAAGCAGTGCGCAAGCAACTGGAAGATTTGACTGCTGAACTTCAACATGTTCCCGATCCTGCGGAGGTATTGTCTGCAGCGAAGGCAGCGAAGGCAGCGATGGAAACCGCCAGGGTGGCCGTGATCAGGCTGATATCGGGATGTTTGGAGAAGCTTTGATCTTTCGCTCCCGATGCTCTCTTTTTTACTTTAAATGTATAAAATGATCACAGGGTCTCACCTTTAGGTTTTTTGTAATTGATGTAAGAAATACTTACCTTCTGACCATTCATGTATACGGTATCGAAAAGATGTCAACCATACTTTTTTGTTAAATGAAACGACAATGGCAATTACTTTTCTATCGTGTGATGTTTATGTGATGTGTGTTAGAATGGTTTGCAATATAATAATGATCACAATTCTAATAAACAATGAATGTGGAATGAAATGAAAAGAGTAATACTTCCCTTAGTGTCCTGGGTTTCTAAACTTGGGATATGCTCGTGTCGTAGATGGATGGTCTTTTTTGGTTATTTCTCCATAGTAAGGGCGAGGAAGACCTGCAAGCATACGGAGTAACTGATTAGCTTTTGTAACTACAAGCTTATCTATTGTATTTTACTTCATTTCATTCCCCATTTATATCCTTACTTATTACATTCCCTCTCTTGGGGAGTTTACATTTCTTATATTTATGTAAAAGGAAGTAACAGGTTAACTGTTAGAGGTAATATCTCTTCAGAAACCGTCCATTAATTGCAAAATCGGCTCTCCCACCGTCAAAATTCACTAAACGGTAGGCCCCTTTGAAGTAGACTTCTTCTATGATGAATATCGGGTCCCACTTAGGGTCGAACTTGCTCTTTGTAGTGTGCGTAGCTGTCGATCACTTCATTACGAGTACCAAGTCACCCTTCTTGAAGGATCTACCCCTGACTCGCTTGTCATACGCTGTTAAGATATGCTTCCGGTAAATCTCTAGCCGTTGTTGTGCCGCGAGCCTCTTCTCGTCCAAGGCATCGAGCTCGGCCATTCTGAGCTTGATATTACGTTCCTCTGTCAGGGAGTTCCGAAGCGCTACTCGCAGGGACTCGACCTGAACTCCCATCAGGACGACGACCTCTGTGCCGTATACTAGTGAATAGGGAGTAGCCCGCGTTGCTGTGCGGTGCGTGGTACGATATGCCCAGAGCGCTTCGGGCAACCCTTTGTCCCAATCTTTCTTATTTTCTGCCACCGTTTTCTTTAAAATCTTCATGATGGTTTTGTTGAATGCCTCAGCAAGCCCGTTCGCAGAAGGATAATAGGGTGTCGAGTAGCAATGCTTGATCTTGAACTTGGCACACAACTTGTCAATTATGTCATTTCGAAAGGGCGTGCCATTATCCGTGACGATCCGATCAGGAATACCGTGTCTTAGATTATGGCGTTCCAGATGAAACCCTCCACTTGTTTAGCTTTCACGTTCTTCAAGGCCACAACCTCAGCCCACTTAGAGAAGTAATCTGTTGCTGCCAGTATGTACTGGTGCCCTTGAGAGGAAGAGAGGCTAATGAGGCCTATCACATCCACACCCCAGGCCGCGAAAGGCCAAGACATCACTGACTGATACAATTCTTCTGGAGGTACATGTATAATGTCGGCATGTATCTGACACTGATGGCATTTCCTAACATAGTCCATCGCATCTTTCACCATGGTGGTCCAATAATAGCCCATGTGCCGCATTCAATGATGCAGGTTCCGGCCGCCTTAGTGGGCACCACATTCTCCTCCGTGTGCCTCTCTCAACGTATCATGAACTTCTACCCGGGCCAGGCATCTTAATAGCGTTTCATTGTTAGAGCGTCGATATAGTACCTCTTCTAAGAGGACGAACGAGCTGACGCGCCTTTTGACTTGAGTGCGCATTTGTGAATCCTCGGGTAAGAACCTGTATTTCAAGTAATCAGAGAATGGCCTTCACCAATCTTCTTCTTCTGTGATCTCAAAGCAATGGACAGGGCTTGGGCTCGTGACATTCTCAGCCACTGTGAGGGATGGCAATATCCTCCTTTCTTTTATGGTTACTTGAAGTGGGCTGCCCCCTGGGTGCGCGAGAGCCGCGGCCAGGTTAGCCAATGCATCCACTTGAGAGTTTTCAACTCTGGGTATGTACGACAATGTACTGTCCCGGAAATGATCGAACAGGGCTAAAGCCCGATGGCAAAGAGGTCATAGCTCTGGCTTGCAGACTTCATATTCTGTCGTAAGCTGTCCCACAACTAACCGAGAATCACCGTAGACTTGTAGTGATCGGATTTGCATGTCTTGTGCCAACTGTAACCCAACGATGAGGGCCTAATACTTTGCCTCGTTGTTTGTGCACGACAACACTATTGTGAATGAGTAAGGCAATAAGTCGCCTTGAGGACTGATGAAGATCACACCGGCCCTTGATCCTGCAGCTTTGGAGGCTCCATCAAAATACATCTGCCACTGTCTTGTGATCCTTACCGTCATGGCTTGGTCGTTGGCAAGATCACATTCCATTTCCATGTTATCCGGTATCGAGTGGGCTGCCAGAAAATCGGCTATCGCCTGCCCCTTAACAGCTCGAAATGACAGATACGTAATGTCGAACTCGGATAACAGTAGGGCCCATTTGGCTAATCACCCGGACAGCATAGGCTGATTCATCAGGAACTTGATAGGATTTGCTCTGGAGATCAATGTAATCTGGTATGACAAGTAATAATGCCTCAGCTTCTTCACAGCAAATATCAAGGCTAGACATATCTTCTCAATCGGTGAGTAATTAAACTCAGCGCCAACAAGCGTGCAGCTCAAGTAGTACAGAGCATTCTCTTTTCCTTCTTCGTTCTTCTGGGCGAGCAGTGCCCCTAGTGAGTTTTCTCCCACTGCTAAATATAGTATCAGAGACTTTCCCTCGATCGGCGCTGCGAGAACTAAAGCTTTCCCGAGTAGCTCTTTGAGGGAATCAAATGCTTTCTGGCATGCTTCATCCCACTCGAAGCGGACGTCTTTCTTGTTTAGCCGAGAGAAAGGCTGGCAGCGACTTGACAAGTTCGAGATGAACCGCCACAGGTAAGCGACTCTCCCTTGGAAGCTCTTCAGCTCTTTCAAGTTCTTCGGAGGAGGCATTTCTCGGATCGCCTTGATCTTCATGGGGTCAATTTCGATTCCCCGATGCCTGACTACAAAACCAAGAAATTTCCTAGAGGATACCCCGAAGGCACACTTCAACGGGTTCATGTGAAGGCTTTTCTTCCTCAACCTCTGAAATATTAACGTCAAATGTCCGCGGTGCTGTTGATGCCCGTTAGACCTCACTACCAGGTCATCAACGTAGCATTCGACATGCTTGTGCATCATGTCTTGGAAGATTACCTGCATCGCTCTTTGATACATGGTGCTTGCATTCTTCAGCCCAAACGGCATCACCTGATAACAAAATATCCTGAGAGATGTGCGGAAGGCAGTGGACTCTTCGTCTTCTGGAGCCATTCGGATCTGATTATACCCCGAGTAGCCGTCCATAAAGGACATCATTGTATATGCTAACGTGTTATCGATCAGAAGCTCCAGGATGGGTAGAGGAAAGTCATCTTTGAGACAAACCTCGTTCAGGTTGCGGAAATCAACGCACACCCGGATCTGGCCGCTCTTCTTCTTCACAGGTGCTATGTTCGAGATCCATTTGGGGTACAGAACTTCCCTGATAAACCCAGCCTGAAGTAGCTTCTTTACCTCTTCTTCTATCTTCGGGACGATGTCGGGATGGAAGCGCCTCTGTGGCTGTTTGATTGACCTCTTCTCCTTCACGATATTCAACCTGTGCATCGTGATTGTCAGGTTCAGTCCTGGCATTTCAGAATAGGTCCATGCGAACATGTCTCTGTTCTCTTTCAGAAGTTGAATGTCGCTCTCCCTCTCTTCTTCCGGAATGTTCTTGCTAATATAAGTATTCCTCGGCTCTTCAGTGGTCCCCAGATTGACTTCTTGTAACTCTTCTATTCTGGGCTGACCCCCATCTTCGATCTACTCTGGTGCGACACTCGGCTATATGACTTCATTCGGTCCAGCGGGCCTTACCTCTTCCACGGGACTGACCGTCACCATGTATACAACTACCTACAAAATATAACTCTTGATACAACTTCCCATAACTATTTCTAGGATATTTTCAATTTTCCTAAGTAAATAACAAGGTATTTTTCCTAAGGACTATGTTGGTGCAATTTTTTATGGCATATTAGTGCACCTTATTTGTCAAACACGTGCATCCATGTGTTGTAATGTCGATTGAGCTTTGGCAAGCTGAAGACCGAAGATTCAAGTGGACAAGAAGTATCAAGGAAGAAGAACAAGCAAAAGAGATGCCTTGGTGATCCTAACCCTTAGAATTGAATCAATCATTACCTTTAGATGTCTTGGGCCATATAGGAAAATCCTTAGTCATCTTCATTACCCTTAGAACACTTAGAAAAGCATGATAAGTTAGGCTAATAAAAGATGTGCAAGCTGTTGTAAACATTCCAGCCTGAAAAGCAGTTTTCGATTGGACTTCGATCCATCATAGTCCAATTCGATGACTCTTCGATGCCATCAAAGACCAACTCGATCCATCGAATATATGTCTGGCAACATTGCTGAACTTTTTAGATGATTCTTCGATCCATCAAGCAAGGCCCTTCGATCCATCGAAGTGCATTTTTCAATCCATTGAAGAGTATTCAATGCCATATACCTGGATGTCCAGTAACTTTAGAAACTCTCTGGACAGTTTTTCGATTCCATCGAAGGTGAGTTCGATGTCATCGAAGTAGCCGTTTTTTGCTTGTTTTATAGCGTTTGAGCTTCATCTATAAAAGTGGGGGACTCGATCTTTGGGCTTAGTAGAGGGATTTTAGAGCATTAGAAGCCACCATTATAGCTAACACCATGAGGCTCTAATCTTAACCCTATGAAGTCATCTTCATTGTGATTCATCACAAGAACGGAGCATTCAAAGCTCACTTAGAAGATGAACTTGTCCCTCCTAGAGTTTAAAACTTGATTTAGATAGTTAAATCCTTATTTAAACTCTATAAAGAGATCCTCGTACGTGAAATTCTCTAGGAAATCAGTTCCTATTAGGTGTAGAGATTTCAAACATCTCCCATCACCTTAGACATCTTAAGAAGAACACATACAGGTGATTGATCATTGGAGCTAAGGCATTGGCAATGCACCGGCAACAAGATCGAGGGAGCAAGGGGAGCTGAGTGAAGCACAGGAGAGCAGAGATCAAGCAACCCAAGCGACGCATCAACATGGCTCAAATCCGACAAGTAAGGTTGTCAATTTGTAGAGTCAAGTTGCACTCTCTTCTTGTGGGGAATTGAGTGTAGAGTTTGAATTGCCAAACTCGATAGGCTCGGTTGTAGGACCTAGGCTCCATTGTAGGGCCGAATTAAGTCTTAGTGGGAAGCCTCCGGTGGGATAGTACGCTAAGTTCGGTTGTAGGACCTTTGCTCGGTTTGTAGGACATAAATTGAGGTTCGGTTGTAGGACTTTGGCTTATTAGTTAAGCTTAAATCCAGGTTCGGTTGACCTTGGCTCTTGAGTAGAGCCTAAATTGTCAGGTCTCCAAGGGGAGCCACCGACACAGGTGTGTATGTGGTCCACCAACACGTGTGCGTACGTGTATATTTTTTAGTAGGACCCAATCCTTGAGTAGGATTGTAAGGTTGGGAGGAACTTATTTAAAACTCATAGGTTGTGAGGTATACCTGATTTAAAACCCTCATAGTGAAATTTGGTGTTCTCATGGGCTGGGAACGACAACCGGGAGTGGAGTAGACAAGTAGTAAAACCAATATATATCGTTGTGTTTGTGATGTATTTAAGCACATTTCTACATATGCATTGTATGTTTAATTGCTTAATTATGAATGCTTAATTGGAATGTATAATAGGCACTAGATAAACATATTCACACACATGTATTTTCACTAGTTTTGTAGACTGGAGCTTATATGATTGCATCCCATAAGTCTACATAGGTTGCATAAATTAGTTGTTTGATTAATTAAATCATTTGTTAATCTATGTATTTAGACTAGTTACTTAATTGTTATATCTTTTCTTGTCTATGTGATTGGATCCACTAAGGCTCAGAAGCTGAAGTGTTCAAATTAGTTAAGTACCCCCCCGGCGGACTTAGTCATTATTCTAGTAGCTCCGTCAAGCTTCCACAAAGCGCATAGCGTGACAAGGTGTCGTGTTAGACTATCTACGCACTTTCAGACTACTCTACATTTAATGCTTCAACAATGGAGCCTTTGACTCAGCTTGGACTGGCCTTGGATGCTCCTGCATCAGTAAAGCATGCCAACTAAGTAAACGTCATAGAGTCCTTTTTCATCTAGAGACCGACTTGAGTCCCTAGTTTGTTAGGTTTCACTCTTTTTATCCATAATTATTCTAAGATGTCATGATTATATCTAATAAAGCATAAGTCTGAAGTCTTTCATATATTTGGAATTTTTGTAATGAAATAAAAGCTTAGTTAGAGGATAAGTCGTGTATGCTCATATCAAATGATGCATTAGAATTTGTTTCTTAAAATTTTCAAACATATTTACAAAGTAATGATATTATTCATCAAACTTTTTAGGCTTGTATACCTTAACAAGATAGGGTGGCTAAGTGCATGAATAAACATGTAGTTGAAGCTAGTTATGTTTTATTATCAGAAATGAATGCCCCACAGTGGTGTTTTTTTTTAGGAATATGCAATCCTTATTATATGTCATTTAATCAACAGAATGCCTTCATCAATTTTAAATCGTAAGACGCCATTTTTATTGTTATTTCCTGACTTATCAGCATTTTTTGTTTCTTCTAAAGTGTTTGGTTGCATTTGTTTTGTTCTCTTACTTAAAAGTATTACCGATGCTACTCTCTAACACTTAAGAAACACTTTGTAATCACTAATGTTACCTTTTTTTTAAATGTCACATTCTATAATAAAAATAAGTATATTGTCAAAGTCACGTCTATAAAAGTTCCATTGCCTATTGTGTTTCCTTCATATTTTGATGTTGGGTTGCCACTACCACAGAACGATTTTAGGCAAATATATTACAAGAAAAAGAAGAAAAGACTAAGGGGGTGTTTGGCATCTCTACAAATAAGAGAGCTTATTGGTTTATTTCTAAAAAAAATAAGCTTTCAGACAATTTGTAAAAGTCTAATCAAGGTGCTTATTTGTTTAGAAAATAGCAAATAAGCTCCGATTTAATAAGCTGGGGAAGGGTTACTTTTTTAAATGGAGCTTTTTTTTTTTTTTTGCTTAAGCAAGTAGACATTTTGGATTAATTTTTTAACAGGTATGTACTTAAACTTTTTAAGTAATTCCCATCTTACCCTCTTCTCTTCTCTTTACAATTTCTTCATGGTAGGCCCACATGATGAACGGCCCATAGTGAAGGTGGGCCCCGCATGATGAATGACTCATATCAAAGATGGGCCTACATAATGCATAGTCATATCAAAGGTGAGCCCCACATGATGGATGGCCTACTTCAAAGTGTGGCCCCGCATAATAACGATCCACATCAAGCAAGCCCTACCTGATGGATGGTCCACATCAAAGGTGGGACCCACATGATGGATGGTGGATATCGAATGTGGGAACACATGATGGAAGGTTGACATTAAAGGTGGGTCCACATGGTGAATGACCCATATTGAAGGTTGTGCCCCACATGATGAATGATCCATAAAAAAGGTGGGACCTACATGATGGATGGCAGACATCAAAGGTGGGTCCCACATGATGGATTATTCACATTAAGTGGGCCTCACATGATAGGTGGTCCACAACAAAGGTGGGACCCACATGATGGGTGGTCCACATTAAATGTAGGACCCACGTGATGGATGGTGGATATTGAATATAGAACCACATGATGGAAGGTTGACATTAAAAGTGGGCCTACATGATGAATGACCCATATTGAAGGTTGGGCCCCACATGATGGACGGTCCACACCCAAGGTGGGACCTACATGATGGATGGTGGACATCAAAGGTGGGTCCCACATGATGGACTCCACATCAAGTGGGCCCCACATGATAGTGGTCCACAACAAAGGTAGGATCCACAGGATGGATGGTGAACATCAAAGATGGGCCCCTCATGATGAACGACTCATTGAAGTGGGACCCTACATCAAGGTGGGCCCACGTAATGAAAGGTTCACATCAAAGGTGGGCCTCACATGATGGATGGCCCGCATCAAAGTGTGGCCCAACATGATGGAACATGCACATCAAGTGGGTCCCATTTGATGGGCAATCCATGTCAAAGGTGGGACCCATATATGGATGATGGTCATTGAAGGTGGGCTCACATGATGAACGACCCATAATGAAGGTGGGGCCCCACACAATGAATGGTCCACATCAAGGTGGGCCCACATAATGGACGGAGTGAGCTTCAAGTGATGGATGGCCCACATAAAAGTGTGGCCCCTCATAATGGATAGTTCACATCAAGTGGGCCCCGCCTAAAGGACGGTCCACATCCAAGGTCTCTCGTGATAGATAACTCATATCCAAAGTGGGCCGTATGATGGATGATCCACATAGAAGGTGCACACCACACGATGAATGGTGGATGTCAAAAGTGGGCCCCACATGATGGACAATCCACTTCAAAGGTAGGGCCTACACTATGGACACATCAAACATGGAGTCCACGTGATGGGTGATGGGTGATGGGTAGTGGACATTGAGGGGCCCCACATAAAGGACAATTGAGCCCCACATGATGGACGATCCACCAAAACAACCATTTGGATTGCTCTTATATTAAAGTTGTTGTAATCTTTAAAAATGATGTTAACTACCCTTTAAAAAAGCTCTCATTTGAAAGTTTTACCAAACATGCTTATTTTAAATAAGAGCTTTTTTGGAGTTTTACCAAATGAGCTTATTTAAAACAAGACTTAGAACAAAAAGGGCTTATTAGAGTAGCTCTTATTGAATTAGAGTAGAGATGTCAAACAAGCCCTGTGCATTACAAACTACTCCTCCTCAATGTACACAATCGACTATTGCACTCACTAAGGCTCTTAGTTCCTCTGAGTCTTGTGATGTTGCCAATGATCTACCTATTATGGTTCGAAAAGGTAAATGTTCTTATGTTACTCATCCAATTTCTAATTATGTCGTCTTTAACTACTTGTCTATAATTTTCTTAAGTTTGCTCTTACTTTGTCTATTGTCTCCATTCCTAAGTCAGTACAAAAGGCATTGTTGGATAAAAATTGGAAAAGAGTTATGGATGAAAGATGGAAGTCATATACTCCAATCATACCTAGAAACTTCCTCATTTTCCATCTAGTAAGACTCCAGTCAAGTGTAGATGGGTTTACATTGTAAAAATTTTGCTTGATGGATCAATTGATTGTTATAAAGTTAAATTAATCACCAAGGAATATACTTAATTATGTTTATGGAGTAGATTATTTGGACATTTTTTTACCAGTGACTAAGCTTAATTTAGTTCAAGTTATTATATCAATAGCTGCTAGTTATGAGTGGTCTTTCTTCCAGCTAGATGTAAATAACACATTCCTGTATGGAGAGTTGCTTAAAGTGCGTAAGTCAAACAAGTCGATATATAAATTGAAGCAATCACCATGGGCATAGTTTGATAAGTTCAGTAGTGTGGTGATGACATTTGGTTTAAAAATGAATAAAGTTGATCACTTAGTTTTCTCAAAGCACTCCTCCTCTAGCTACATAATACTTATTGTTTATGTGAATTATTATAATAACATGTCATGATTTGGAAGGTATCAAAAAGTTGAAATTGTATCTTCAAACTTATTTTGAAGTCAAAGACCAGTCATCTTCGATTTTTTTTAGTATTGACGTTGTAAGATTTAAGGTTGGAATATATCTATATTAGAGCAAATATGTTTGTGACTTGTTGGATGAGACACGTATGTTGGATGCCAAAATGGTAGATACATCAATAGATTCCCAACTCAAACCTGAACATGGAGAAGGAGAATTTTTAAAAGATCTTAGTATGTACAGAAGGTTCATTGGGAAGCTCATCTATTTGATTATCACCAGACCTGCTATTGCTTTATAAGTTAGTATACTTAGACTATTTATGCAAAGTCCTAGAGCACCACATCTAGTAGCAACGATGAGGGTCCTCAAGCATTTAAAGGGTTCAGTTGGAAAGGGTATTCTATACAAGTCTCATAGTCATATTTGGGTAAATGGTTATTCAGATGTAGATTATGCTGGTTCAAGATATGATAGACGGTCCATTACTACTTGTTGTACCTTCCCAAGTAGTAATGTAGTCACTCAAAAAACGTAAGAAGTAAAATGTAATTGTTAGGTCAAGTGTTGGAGTTGAATATATCGATGGCTCACACAACTTATGAACTTATTTTGCTCAAGTCTCTTTTTGAAAAGTTGAGATTTATGGTTCAAATTCCAATGCCTTTACACTATGACAAAACATGTTACGATATATATTGCCAATAATCCAATGTTCCATGAGAAAACAAAGCATATAGAGATCAAATGTCATTTCATCCGGGATAAGATACCTCAGAGGGAGATCCACATTCCTTATATCTTGTCTCACAATCAAATTGCATATTTATTCACTAAAGTCCTTGGAAAGTCTCCGTTCCAAAAGCTTATCTCTAAACTAGGCATGCAAGATATCTATATTCCAACTTGAGGGAGAACGTTAAATTTGAAAGGGAAAAAAAAAAAAAAAAAAAAACATTGGAATATATTGTTTTTATTTGTAGTGGGCCAATTGGTTGGGTTATGGTAGAGTTTGGTCACATGAGAAACTCCTTTTAAGTAATTGCTCAAGTAAAAGGGGTATTTACATAATTTTCAGTAGATTGCTGGTTGCCTGAATAACATAAGAGGCCGGAGCATGTGGGGGCTAAAGCAAGTCTAACAATTATCCTCTTTTCTTCTCACTTCTCTTATTTCTATATTATCTTGTATATTTTTGTTCGATACCAGTTTACAAAGAGCAACAGGAAATATTATATTCCTCTCACAACAATCATTTAGTTTTTGGCACCAATAATCCAAAAAAATGAAAAACTATAACAAGCTCTTTTAAGGATCTGTCTTCATTGCTATCCAAGCAATACAAATTGTCTCTTCAAAAGAAAACCCTTTACCTTTTTCCATTGTTTGCCATGAAATCCCAGGTACCCAAACATGGCCCAAACCCTTGGCAAGCAAAAGCACAGTGAATGACAGTTTTTCTACAGCAACACTAGAAGGTGATGGCTACAATCTAACTGCCAATGCAGCGTCCAGAAAAATGACCTTATGTAAAGATCCAACTCCATGTAAAAAGGGGACAAGAAGTTCATCCCCTCATATTCAAGGGCATAAATGGGCTTCCATTGAAGGACCGCACACGACCAAAGGACTGGATCGATCATTAAAATAAATAAATAAATAAAAACTAAATCAAACTGGATCAGCAAAATGGGAATCTTCTTCATCGTGTCTCCTCTCTTATCAACTTTCCTTTCAGGGATGGAATTACAAATTAGGAATACTGAAGTCTCTCTTGCCTCTGCTTAGGAGATAAAAAGAGGAGAATGGAAGGGTTTAGCTCAACCACGCAATTTCCCCTTTGAGAATGGAAGGTTTTCCTCCAAGCAAGAGGTCCTACACATGTGAACCAGGGGCTAAACTGATGGAGCACCATGTGTTGGGTCGCTCACAAGTGGAGCCTGCTCACATTTATAGCCACCAGGAAGTCCATCAGCATAGAAATTATCTGCCACACCATCTGCACCATATGTGTGACCACATGTGCGCTAAGCTGGTTCTACCCATCTGATGGACCTCATGGTTGAAGATTGCTCCATCATCCTTTCCTAGTTGCTTGATAGCAGACTCGCATGTTGAATGGGAATCTCATCACAAGTTTTTGCAGGTCACCAATCAAGCAGAAGGATCGTCCAATTACCCCAGACTATCACCTATCCAAGTTATGGCCCCGCCAGATGGATGAGCAGCATTGACAATATCAAAATGGATCTATGCAGCCCATAGTACATGGCATGTTTCGTCATCCCAGTTAATGGAAATATACAAGTCTAATCTGCCTCTAGCCTTTAATTGAATGATAAGTTTAACTTGCAAATATTCTCAGTAAATTACATTCCAAGTGATTGCTTTAGAATAATATCTGATGTAGGGGAAGAACCCCATAATCGAGGGCATGGATCATGCACCTTCCTGCGGGAGATGGACAGGAAGAAAAACAAGAGGAAACTAAGGAATTTTTTATTTTGTAGTTTCAACCAAAACAGAAAATTGTTATTCCCTTTTAGGATCTCGACCCAACTCGTGGGGCCCATCTTGATAATTTATGATGATCCGCTCCATCCATTTTGTAGGGCTGCTCGACGCCGAGAAAATCCAACAAGTTTCACGTCAATTCGAGTTACGAATTGATCGTGGCGTCCAAAATGGTACGAACTGTCCAGAAAGTTTCGAATTCTGCCTACTGAAACTGAAGATGGTCCAGGTGGCCCATTACTACTGATATGGAGAATCTGAGCCGACCATCTTGAAGAATACGTCGATGTCAGCAAAACCACAAAGTTTTGTGGCAATTAGATATGTGGATTGCTCGTATCAGCAGAAGGAAGACAATGCCCGACAGGCGTTATACAGTTTATGCAGATTTTTCTATTTCTTTCTAATTATATTATGATTCTTTTCTTCCTTTGCAAGTTAGTGTCAAGTACAAATTTAGGATTTATTTTATTATTTAAAGTAAGGTAATTATGTTTATTTTTATTATTCATTCAATCTATCAAAAACAATTATTCGGAATTAATTTCCTCTTTTTATCATTTTATTTCTTCTCATGGATTCAAGAAACAATCGTTTAGGGAGACGGTGATCGACCTACCATGTCCTCCATGCGTCATTGGTATCAGAGAGAGGTTTCTTCTTCAGGACGATGACCTCTAATAAAGGGTTGGATCTTCATCCTAAGGACGGTGCTCCAAGGGATTATGTCATGGAAACAGCTTTCGATGAAGCATGACGGGAAAATCGGTTGATCCTACAAGGTGTATAGGCAACCCTCAACCGCATCGTTGCGGCATTAAATCTGCCCCAAGCCCAAGGCAACAGTCAATAACCACCTGTGCTCGCTGTACGGAATAACCTCATGTTCCGTAAAGCACCCCAGGTGGCCTATCGCAGGGCTACCCTAGACGATTCAAAACCCTGTGATAAAGATGTCGAAGACATCATCGTACGACAACCTGCATGTGGGAACGATCGTGGGGATTATGTTGAAAGAGATTTTCGAAGTAATGCAACTTCGGATCAGGTCATTGAAGTACAACCCACCAGCATTTCAGAGGATGTTCAAAATTCTGAGGAGGTGGAGGAAATCAATACCTCAGTATTAAAGGATAGGGAAGGAGAGTTTGAAGTTGTTCCAGACATTATGGAGTCAGTTTTGACGGAATCCATGAGCATCCCAGAAAGTGTCATGCCAGCCATGCAGGAAATCGAGGCGATCTAGTTGCCGAACTTTCTGATTAATTGTTCATTGTGGATGAAATTGTCCTTTCTCAGAAAAGCCGAACTTTCGATGTGCCAGAGAAGGTTGCAATTATTCATGTTGGTGTGGAGAAGGAGTCGAAGAAATTTGTTTCAGCATTTTAGGATAAAGCCAGCAAGCATCAACTTCCAAAGTTAAAAGCAAATCATGGCCCTAACCTAAAGCGAAACTCGAGGACGAGTTTTTTTCAAGTGGGGAAGAATAATGTAGGGAAAAAACCCCATGATCGAGGGCGTGGATCACGCACCTTCCTGCGGGAGATAGACAGGAAGAAAAACAAGAGGAAACTAAGGAATTTTCGATTTTGTAGTTTCAATCAAAACAGAAAATTGTTATTCCCATTTTTGGATTTCGATCCAACTCATGGGGCCCATCTTGATCATTTATGATGATCCGTTCTGTCCATTTTGTAGAGCTGCTCGACGCTGAGAAAATCTAACAAGTTTCACGTTAATCCGAGTTACGGATTGATCGTGGCATCCAAAATGGTACGAACTGTCCATAAAGTTTTGAATTTTGCCCACTAAAACTGGAGATGGTCCAGGTGGCCCATTACTATTGATATGGAGAATCTGACCGACAATCTTGAAGAATACGTCGATGTCAACAAAATTATAAAGTTTTGTGGCAATTAGATATGTGGATTGCTTGTATTAGCAGAAAGAAGACGGTGTCCGACATGCGTCATACAGTTTGCGCAAATTTTTCTATTTCGTTTCTAATTGTATTAGGGTATTTTCTTCCTTTGCAAGTTAGTGTTAAGTACGAATTTAAGATTTAGTTTATTATTTAAAGCAAGGTAATTACATTTATTTTATTATTCATTTAATCTATCAAAAACAATTATTCAGAATTAATTTCCTCTTTTTATCCTTTTATTTCTTCTCGTGGATTCAAGAAACAATCGGTTAGGAAGTCGGTGATCAACCTACCACGTCCTCCCTGCGTTAGGGGAAGAACCCCATGATCGAGGGTGTGGATCACGCACCTTCCTACGGAAGATGGACAGGAAGAAAAACAAGAGGAAACTAAGGAATTTTCGATTTTGTAGTTTCAACCAAAATGGAAAATTGTTATTCCTGTTTTTGGATTTTGACCCAACTTGTGGGGCCCATTTTGATCATTTATGATGATCTGTTCTGTCCATTTTGTAGAGCTGCTCGACGCCGAGAAAATCCAACAAGTTTCATGTCAATCCGAGTTACGGATTGATCGTGGCATCCAAAATGGTATGAACTGTCCAGAAAGTTTCGAATTCTGCCCACTGAAACTAGAGATGGTTCAGGTGGCCCATTACTACTGATATGGAGAATCTGAGCTGACCATCTTGAAGAATACGTCGATGTCAGCAAAACCACAACGTTTTGTGGCAATTAGATATGTGGATTGCTCGTATCAGCAGAAGGAAGACGGTGCCCGACAGGTGTTACACAGTTTGAGCAGATTTTTCTATTTCTTTTCTAATTGTATTAGGATTCTTTTCTTCCTTTGCAAGTTAGTGTTAAATACGAATTTAGGATTTAGTTGATTATTTAAAGCAAGGTAATTATGTTTATTTCATTATTCATTCAATCTATCAAAAACAATTATTCGAAATTAATTTCCTCTTTTTATCCTTTTATTTCTTCTCGTGGATTCGAGAAACAATCGGTTAGGGAGACGGTGATAGACCTACCACGTCCTCCCTGCGTTAGGGGAAGAACCCCATGATCGAGGGTGTGGATCACGCACCTTCCTACGGAAGATGGACAGGAAGAAAAACAAGAGGAAACTAAGGAATTTTTGATTTTGTAGTTTCAACCAAAACAGAAAATTGTTATTCTCGTTTTTGAATTTTGACCCAACTTGTGGAGCCCATTTTGATCATTTATGATGATCCGTTCTGTTCATTTTGTAGAGCTGCTCGACGCGGAGAAAATCCAACAAATTTCATGTCAATCCGAGTTACGGATTGATCGTGGCATCCAAAATGGTATGAACTGTCCAGAAAGTTTCGAATTCTGCCCACTGAAACTGGAGATGGTCCAGTGGCCCATTACTACTGATATGGAGAATCTGAGCTGACCATCTTGAAGAATACATTGATGTTAGCAAAACCACAAAGTTTTGTGACAATTAGATGTGGATTGCTCGTATCAGCAGAAGGAAGACGGTGCCCAACAGGTGTTATACAGTTTGCGTAGATTTTTCTATTTCTTTTCTAATTGTATTAGGATTCTTTTCTTTCTTTGCAAGTTAGTGTTAAATAAGAATTTAGGATTTAGTTTATTATTTAAAGCAAGGTAATTATGTTTATTTTATTATTCATTCAATCTATCAAAAACAATTATTCGAAATTAATTTCTTCTTTTTATACTTTTATTCAAAAACAAAATCGAAATCAAAAATTCCTATTCAAAAACAAAATCGAAAATTCCTTAGTTTTCTCTTGTTTTTCTTCCTGTCCATCTCCCGCAGGAAGGTGCATGATCCACGTCCTCAATCATGGGGTTCTTCCCCTACATCAATATTTGAATGAGCAGAAGTGCCATTTCATTAATCATATGCTGTTTAAACACCAAAGGGTATGTTTGGTGTACTATCTAATTGAATTGCAATTATACAAGTTAGAGAAAGGAAACAACCAAATTGCAATTTCCGAGCATCACTTGAGGTTTGGCTCCAACCAAATTGTAATTGCCACACTTTCAAGTTGGACTTGAAAAGAAAACGTAACTGAAATTTGGGGAGCCCTTGTCACCATGAATACCGAAACATCATTATATTTTGTCATTTCCTCTCTATTAAACTGAATATACATTATGCAGCTCAATTATACACCCAAACGTAGCCTCAAGAATTCTAAAACAGACCCTACAGATCCATCCAATGCTTGGATCTTCCCTTTTCATTTTGACCTCTGTTCAGAAGATATAATCATCTCAATTACTTACTACATGGCCCACTATCACGGTGATATCATCTAGCTTCCCACCTGCTAATCATAGACTAAAGTCAGCCTTGGAGTTGAACCTTTGAAGAGGGCACTCATAAATCAAATACGAGTGAACATATACACAGATGCATGATAATTCATTTAAGTGAAAAGGATCTGTAATTGTATCAGAAATGAGAAAAGTCATGCCTGTTAGTTTCATTCCAAGAACTTTCTTCCAAAGTGGAACATCAAACCCCTGCAGAGGAATAATAACAAGATTACAGTGCATTATTATCAGGACAAAGTAGATGCACTTTGCAAAGGGAAAAAGCTTCACTTTTCTTGCAGACGTGTGTAATGTACTACAGATTACTTACTATTTATTTAATTAATGTTTCTTGAAGCAGGTGAGATTATTGGAAAGACCTCCCTCCCTTCCTCCCTCTCTCGTGCTCCATCAAGACACCATATGTACCAACACCCTCCTGTCTATCCACCACCCCACTAGATGCTTGACGTGCAGCAACCCCACTTGTATGTAACGAGGAGGGGAGGGGAGGTTTACCTTCCTTCCTATGTCCTCTGGATCTGCTTGGGATTTAAAAAGATATAAATAAAATTAGAGAAAAAGACTCCCTCCCATCTCTAGCTTCTCTCTCTTAACAAGTGGGGTGCATCAAACTTGGACCCCGCTTGTAGGTAATGCAGGGGGTGTTACCTTCCCCCCTCCCGTGGATATGCTCAGGATTTAAAAAGATAAATAAAAAAAAAAAAAAAAAGGCTCCCTCCCATCTTTGGTCTCTCCACCTCCGGCCTCTCTTTCCACCATCACTGGGACCTTTCCAATCTTGGACATTTCTCATGCCTATTCCATCCATGGCAGTACACAATAGGCCAAAGGTGCAAATCACCAAGCCATGGGCCTGACTTGTCAAATTAAGAACTAGTGTATACTATGCAAAGAACTGGGCCACTTATCCTATGTCCTCTGTTTAGAGCATGCTTTTTATGCAGGACTTATCTTTATCTTTCTTTGACTTGGTGTAAAGAGAAACGAAAGGTGGGAGAGATTGGATGGTGTGGGTGTTTGTTTGGATTATGTTATTTCTTGGTTCTTGCAATGTGGGCAATTGATGCATCTGACACGTTATGGTGGCCAACAATGAAATGAATGGATCCGTAGCTCGAGCCTAGAGAGAGCGAGAGAAGTGGGAGTTGTGCCGCTACTGACATGGTGGAAAGAGAGTGGAGATTTTTTTCTATTTTTTATTTTTGGTGGGGGGGGAGGGGGGTGTTTATATCCTCGGGAGGGGGGTAGTAATGCCCCTCCATTAACTACAAGTGGGGTCCCTACCTAGCGCACGCAATGTGCCACTCCCTTATTTGTGCTAGACGTAGAGCGTCCACTTCCTCTCAATGGTACCAGAGAGGATTGAATCCTTTCTTTTTCTTCTTCATTTCTTTCTCTCTTCCTTCTTTCCATATTTCTTCCCCCTTTCTTGTTCCCTGGCCAGCGTCATCAGCACCCACATATGGCCTAGCCAACGTCACCGGCAGTCCCTTACCAGTCCATCCAGTATCGTTGACACCCATAGCCAGCCCAGCCAGCATCACAAACAGTCCCTATCAGTCCAGCTGACATTATTGATTCATCCACAACTGCCCATCTAGCAATCGACAGCAGTAGGCACCGCCAGTCCAGCCAATATTGTCGGAGTCCACGGTCGGTCTCGCTGGTGATTTTGGTTAACTTGGCCACCGTGTCAGTCTTCTAGGCAATGTTCGAAATATTAGTATCGCGTTATGTATCGCATCCTTGGTATATAGATACGTATCGGTTATTGCACGGGATATATCGTTTGTACTAGGGTAATTTATCGCACTTTTTGGGAAACATGGGAAACGATTGTTAAAAAAGACATTAATACACACTTTGAAATCATAACATCTCAAAAAATAAGTGCACATGATAGGTTTCCTTTGTATAGGGTCCTAAGCTATGTGTTGTCTGATTGAATTAATGCAACTATATTCAAATTGAATACATGTCATTTCGAGTGTATCTGATGATCATGTTATCAAACACTCCTAAATACTTCGAAATTAGTCTCAATTGACAGCTGGCTGAGGGGCAATTCCAAAAAAAAAAAAATATTTTAATTTTTTTTATTAATTTTTAATTAAAAAATGATTTTTATTTCCCAAAAATTGACAAGGACTTAAAAAATCAGTAGATCAGCCCTAATACATACTTGATTTCATGTTTGGAGTGCAACATTGCAAGCAATTTGGGAGAAATTTGGGAAATTTTGAATTTTCCCCAAATCGAACCACCTACACTCAAATTTTGTAATTAGAGTGTATGTGATGATCAGTTATCAAATACTCCTAAATACTTCGAAATTAGTCTCAATCGACAATTGGTTGAAGGAAAATTTCTAAAAAAAAAAAGAAAACATGGAGAACATGAAGAACCAATGGATATTGAAATCAAACCTCCAACTCCATAATTTTTCATGCAAAACATGAAGAAACAATGGATTTGTAACCATTTGACACTGATTTAACTTAATTTCAACAAAAAAGGGATAAAAAATTGAAAATGCTCACCAGATCGAACATGCGAGATATATTGGCACTGCTTGTGCATTTCGCATGGCGGGGATTCAAGATATATTGTGGAATATATCGGCTGATATTGTCAATATTTAAAACATTGCTTCTAGCAACGCATCCATAACCTCCATTGGCTTCCAGTCCCACTGGTATTTTGGTTAACTCTGTCATCTCGTCAGTCTTCTGGCAACGCATCCATAACCTCCATTGGCTAAGTCTGCCACTTCGGGCCCCCGTAGTTCCCATTTCCCTCATGTATTATTGTCTAATGAAGCCCCGCCGCACGTCTTCTAGTTGCTGCTTGCTGCCATGAAGATTGTTTGATTCTATATGGCTTCATCGAATTCTCATATGAGATGAATTTTTCAAAAGATCAGTTACAATTCTCAATAGAGGTGAGTTTTTCGAAAGATCGGTAACATACATTCGTGTATTTGAGATAAGCGATCAAAATACAGGTGTGAATGTGGGATCTGGCAGTCAAGATCCCCATCCTAGGCTGGTTATTATGAAAGTGAAATTAAATGAGAAAAATAATTTCAGATGGCTACAGTCAACCAAGCGTTTCAATGGTGCTAGAAATAAATTGGGCTACATTACTGGTACAAAAAAGAAACGAGGAGTAGATGATCCATCCCATGAGGATTGGGGAAGTGACTAACTAACTACAATGGCCTAGTGGCCACATTGTATGGAGCCAGATATTAGTGGCAGGTTGGTGTTTTATAAGACTGCTGAGGAAATCTGGAATGTGGTTGCTAGTATGTTTCCACGCAATGATGTGGTCATACTTATGAATTGAATCATGAAATTACAAACAGACAGCAATGTGAGTCTACTGTAGAGAAATACTATGCTGCCCCCAGACAAAAAATTGAAGGAGCTCAATTCTCGTATACTACAGTCACTATTCCCAAGGAGCTTCGAATGTTGCGGAACAAAGGCAAATTTTGAGTTCCTAATTGAGCTTCACACTGGGTCCCACAACGTGTTCAAGACCTTGGCAAAGAATCTTTACATCCTCTGGAAGTTGTATATAATTACAACCAAGGGGAGGCAAATTGTTGAGCATCTTCTGGCCTTCAGAATCCTACTCTCCCGAAGAGATCTACTGTTGTCTCTAGCACTAAATTGCCTCCAGGAGGGAAAAATAGTGTCTCAATGTACTTTTGAAAGAATAGGAACAAGGATGAATTAGTCTTCACTCATTGTGGTCGTCATCTTCAAACTCGTGATCAGTGCTATGATCTTCATTTTCATGGGAAGCTCAAGAGTGCTGCCAATAATGTTGAGATGTAAAGGGAGAATGCTGATGGGGAGTTCCTTTCAAAAAATAAAAAAAAAAGATGGAAGAAGAAGATTGCTGATTGGGAACAGGTCTCAGGTGATCAGTCTATTAATGAGATTGAAAGAGAAGTAATCAGTTTTGGAGCCCAAGTCTCTGCCAGCACATTAAATGGTCAGCCTGGGTTTTCTGCAAATCACCTGTCGAGGTCTCATATCACTCCATCCACCTCTTTGAGAGCCAGAGTTCATATATGTCAGACAACGAAGGTAACTTTATGTTGTCCTCCAATTTTTCAAACCACACAAAGCTTGTTGAATGCTGATGGATCCTTCAGTGTTTTTGGAAAAGCATCATCTTGGCTTACTCCATTGTCTTCAGGTTCCACTCTTAATGCTCCCAGTGTAACAAATATACGACTTGATTATGAAAATTGTGCTATAATATCACAAAAAAAAAAAAAAAAAAAAACCCAACAATCTAATCGTGATATCATTGCAACATTTTCAAAATATCGACAAATTTTAAAATATTGTGATATTATCTCGAAGAAAGTGAATTTGCATGCGTGTGATGAGGATGATGATGATGATGACAACAACGACTTTAGAATAAATATCTGTATACATTTTTATTTCAGTAATATTTCCTTAATAATATCCCAAGAAAAACTTCAAAATTTGACAATCTCCTAAGAAATTTTTGGGCTGCAAACTTGCTAAGAACAAAATGTGTCACTATGGTTCCCACCCCTTCCTCTTAACTCATTATCTGTGAGTCATCATCCTCATCATATAAGCCTTATCCCAATTAATTAGGGTCAACTATATGAATCCTATTCCACCACTCTACTCTATCAAGGACCATACCTTTAGTTAGACGATAGGTCATTAAATCTTTTCTTACTACCTCCATCCATGTCCTTTTGGGCCTTCCCGTTGCCCTTTTAGAGCCTTCAACATGTGCCAACTCACTCCTAACCGGTTTGGTTCTCTATCTCTATTGCACATGACCAAACCATCCAAGTCTACTTTCACTTATCTTATTACGTGTCAGTGTTATTCTTAAGTTCCCTCAAATGTATTCATTTATAATTCTATCCTTCCTTGTCTTGCAACCTCTCCATCTCAACATCCTCATTTCAGCTACCCTAATCCTAAGAACATGCTGTTCCTTAACTGCCCAACATTCTATTTCATAAAGTATGGCTGATCTTATAGCTACCTATAAAATTTCCCTTTTAGTTTGAGTGGTACATGATGATCACATAAAACTCTAAAGGCACATCTCTCTTTCTTCTAACGAACTTGTCTTCTATGGGAAACATCCTTTTCAATCTATCCACTCTCATGAATTATTGACCCAAGGTATTGAAAAGTGGTCATTCTCATAAACTTCTTGGTAACTAATTCCTCGTTTTCACTGCTATTGCCAGTGTTCGAAGTTTCGGTATCGCTACAAGTTTCGCTAGTCGGGGATACAGAAACAATATCGATATCGTCGATAATATCGCTGACAACCGAAAATCCGGGGAAATGGGAAAAACAGTGGAATTTTTCAGTGAAACCTCAGAAGTTGATAAAATACACATAGTTGCATATTTAGGAATAAAAAAATTGCATAAAGAATGCATACATAATAGGTTTCTATTTAATGAGGGCCTCAAAGCATATGTTGCCGTAAGAAGTCAGTCCAATCATCTCATCCATCCAAAATCCGAACTTTCATCCAAACATCCATTGATATTTTAGAATATCGGCAACAAATGAAATTTCCAAACAAATCGTTAACAACTGAAAAAAGAAACTAAAGATTGTGGTCTCGTTATTGCCATGTTGCGATAATGATAATATCGTGATATTATCAATGTTATCGTCAACAAATTGAATACTGCATACAACCATGCACCCATAAAAAATATGAAATGGGAATTTTTTTTTTTTAAATATATAGATTTTTTGGCATATTGATACATTGGCGATATTATCGAAATATTGCAGATACATTGACGATACAAGTGACACTTGGAATTTACACAGTAAAAAATGTTGGCGATACACTGACGGGATCAATGTATTGACAATACAAACGATGCTTGGAATTTACACAATTGAAAATATTGACGATATCGATACATTGACAATATTTAGTGATACATCACCAATATCAAGAATTTTTTATACTATCAGCGTTATCGGTATCGCTACCAGTGTTATCGGTGTCGCTGAGCTAGAAATAGAGATAATATCGGGGATATTTCGATAATATCGGAGATAATGCAAACACTGGCTATTGCTACTAAAATTGCACTCGATATCCGCTGTTTTAGTCCGACTATTTTAAATCCTTTAGATTCTAAAGCACCCATCCATAAATCTAGCTTTGTGTTCATGCCCTCTGTCATCAATCAAAACTATGTCATCTGCAAACAACATACACGATGGGGTCTCTTTCTGCAAATGCCTAGTTAACTTATCCATGAACGATGTAAAAAGGTATAGAATCAATGCCGACCCCTAGAGAAAGCGTACAGTAATTGGGAACTCACTTGTCTCTCCACGAGTGGTCCTCACATTTGTTATTATCTATGAGTGCCCTTACAAAATGGTTGAATTGTTTTATCACCTTTTCCCATTTCATTGTGTGACCTAGGACCTAAAGACCAATAGGAGGATGGGTGGTGGCATGAAGGAAAAGAATTGTATCACTTTGATACAGGTGACACCTCCACTGCATTTGTTTTTGAGTCACATAGCAGTAATAAGGAGCATGTACATTTGTGGTGCACGCAGTTGAGTCATGTGTCTGTTAGGCCTCTTAAGGGTTTATTTCCAAACAAATTCTCTAATGATGTTACTTTTCAATGTGAAATGTGTCAATAGTCCAAATATTGTAGGATCAGTGTTCCGACAATATTTGGACAACTATAAAGGATTAGTTTTTTTTTTTTTTTTTCTTCTTCTTCATAAAATTGGAATTCATATGGCGTCTAGGTGCGTCTTTGTCTAAATATTAATTCATCGAAGCTGTGCCACTTTGGGCAGTCAATGAGTGTGTGTCCCTTGGGAGAAGTTGGTAATACCTGTGGCCCTGCTAATGCTACTAATTCGGAAGGCACGAACCCTGTCCAGGTTGGAGAATGGCCCAAATGGACTGGGCGCAGGCAACACCAGATTGGATTCTCATCTCAATCCTCCGCAACTAAAGCGGAGGTGGAGGAATACTCTGTTGGTAATGAAGCAGATATTATTTAGGGAGGTGATGTGGAGACTATAGATCGCCTGTTTAGCAAGGGAAGCTCGCATCTATAGTTGGGTGCCATTTCATCATCATTTTTTATGTTAGATTCTTTCACAATCAGTCAACATCCTAGAGGTACCAGCAATGGTGTGAGCTGGCCCGGCAATCATCCAAGTTTAATCGTTTAACAGGAATTATCCCGAGCATCATAGTATGGGAATTATGGCTATGCAGAAATGATAGGATTTTTTAGGGGAAGGAAATAGTAGAAGTCATCAAGGTGCATGAATGGATTCAAGAGGCTGCAGACCGCTTACCAGGGCCTGATTATACCTCATTGCAGGAATCAGTGGGTATGCAAGTGGCTGGTGCTTCCTAGAAGGATGAAAGGGAAGCTAAGATAATTATAACAAAATGGAAGCGCCCTTTGGCAGGCTGGGCAAAACCGAATACTAACGGCTCGTCAAAGGGGAATTTGGGAATAGCAAGAGGCGGAGTGTGTAGAGATCAAGAGGGAAACCTCATATTTGCATTCCATGAAACCTTATGGAATTGCCTCAAACACAATGGCAGAAGCAAAAGCTTTGTAGGAGGGAATAAAACTCCGCAAACAGTACGGAGTGTGGAAGGTGAATATTGAAGCAAACTCTCAAGTGCTAATTGACTCCCTTCAGTCAGATTGTGCTTCCCTGGCTTGGAGAATCTAGTACACTGTAGGGGAGATCCACAGAGAACTGTTAGATATGGATTATTCAAACTCATGTTTTTCAGGAGGCAAACATTGTTGTGGACAGTGTAGCAAAACTGGGCAGCAGTATCTCGGAGGGTAGAATTTTTAGTAGAAGGGAAGACCTCCCAGTGCAGGTAAAAGGTGAGCTAGTTCTGGATAAGGCGGGAATTGGAATCATTAGGAGCAGAGTGCCTGACGGAAGCAGGAGAATCCTTTTCCAGAGCTGATCCCCGGAGGCCATGGCTGGGATGGGCAGCTTTTCTTGAAGATGGCCGGTTTCAAAGAATCAGCCTCCGGTAATGCTATTGCAAACAATCGCCTTAGTCCGGTAGCAATAGCATGTTGTCCTCCTCATGCACGCTGCAACATTATGGTTGATTTTCTGGTATGAGGCATGTGTGTTGTTGGTTGGGAAATCTGTATTTCCATATTGTTGGAACTGTTCTTGTGGTGCTGTGGCGGTCTGTCAAGATTGCTGCTATGGAATTGCCTGAGGATTTGCTTCAGGTAGTTGGGGCTGCTGCAGCTTCCTGCTTCTAGAAGTATCCTGCCATTGTTCCCTATCTTTGGTTTGTTCAGTCCCGGTGGACTAATTGAGTGCCCTGCGAAGTTGCGAGGGTGAGTGACGTGGCCATGTGTGATGGTGGTATTCAGCTCTTGCCAAGGCTCCATTTGATATTGTATAACTTTCAATTTTTTATGCTGTTTTATGCTATTATATGATAGGTGAAGCTCGTTCCTATTTTATGGTGCCCACCCAAACAATTGTACAAGTTCTTGCCACTAACAAAGTCACAGGTGGTGTGTTCCCACCCTTTTGGGGAAAAAAAACTGATCCTTTACAGTTGTTCAAATATTGTCAGAGCTATGCACATTGAAGTCAATATTCACTTCATTCAGGAGAAGATTTCTTTTGGCGTGTTGAGTACACCATTTGTCAAATCAACAGAACAACTAGCAGATATCTTCACAAAGGCTCTCAGTTCACCTATGCTACAAGATGTATCTGACAAGTTGAGTATGACCGATATTCATACACCAACTTGAGGGGGAGTGTTGGAACATTTTTCTCATTATGCAGGGGTTTATTTGTAAATATGCAAAATAGGGGTCTTAGATATAGTTTTATGTTTATTAGGAGGTTATTTGTAAATAGGGAAAACCCTACATATAAAAAGAAAAAATAACATGTAAAAAGAAAAATAAAGGATTGGGCTCTTACGTTTTTTAGAGCTCCAAGGTTTTCTATCTCTCTCTCTACAGTTTCTCTTTCTACAATCTCTCTCTACAATCTCTCTAATAATCCAAATGCGATATATTAGCATCATCTCCCTTTTATATATAACTGGTATCGATGACGCTAGCAATACTTGCGATATCACCATCATCTCTCTTTTTTATATAGTTGCACTAGGTTTTTTTTTTTTTTTTATTCTTTTTTTCTTGTAAATCACTTATAATGAATATAAATAAGATTCAAATCTATCATTGGATTTGAACCTCCAATTTGATTTGGGGAAATGGGAGAAATTGGAAATTTTGAAATTTGCATTTAGATTATGGAAAAATCAAATCGGACATGGTGGACGCAGATCTAGAGATTCATGGAGGGTGAGGGATTTGTTGGAAAAATTTAAATTTTTTCGGAAATTGTAATTTGATCAGCGGTTAATTAACCTCAATTTGAAAGTAAACTTAGGAGTGTTGATTGATATTAATATCAAATATAGAAAACACATGAGGGTAAATTGATACAATAGAAACCCCTAGTAAAATACCTGCTCATAACCCAACAAATAAAGTACATTATAGTCTGTTTTACATTGTGACTTGATGATTTGGGGAAATTGGGAAAATTCAAAAGTTCACCCATTTAAATTGCAATTAGATTATAATAAAAAGAAATAATTAAAATTGAACATTGGAGGCTCATCTATAGATCCATGGAGGTTTGGGGATTTTTTGAATGAAAAAATAATTTTTTAATTTAGAAATATAAAAAAAATAGTAATAATAAATACTTTTTCAGAAATTCCAATTTAATCAGCACTGCAGTTAATTAGCCTCAATTGGCAAGTGCTTAGGATGTTGGCTGATGTTAATATCAAATACACTCTAATTTGCAAATTCGAGGGAAGTAGGAAAATATGAAATTCCCCCAATTTCACCCATTTAAATTGCAAATAGACTATGGAAAATCTTGGGGGCTGATCTATAGCTTCATTGAGGCTTGGAAATTTTCTAAAGAAAAAAACTATTTTTTAATTAAAAATTAATAATAATAATAATAATAATAATTATAATAATAATAAATCAGAAATTTTAGTTTGATCAGTGATTAATTAGCCTTAATATTTATGGATTTAATACATTAAATGTGCTAACAGTCTATTTGCTTAATGTTGTTTTGGAGGTAAAATATGTCAACATTGGTTGCAAGAGGAAAAGGGAGAGCTTGATATTAGCCAGCAACACGAGACCCTGCTTCCTAATAATCGATTTGGGTCCCAATACAATTATTGTGGGCACATAATGAAGTGTAGAGGGGGTGTCCCGCTTGAAAGAAGAATTAGCGGAGGGGCATCAGAATGTTGTCAATAGCCCAAGTGTTTTGAAGGAGGTGAGAACGAAAATAAAAGAGATGTGAGAAAATGAGAGAAGATTAGAGATGACCACGCTACGCATGAGAGGGCGAATATGAGGACGATCACACATCGTTGAGGAGTTATTACAAGAGCAATGGGATAGAGATGAAGTAAGGCGGTTGGGGACGAGTAGGCACACTTTTGAGGGGTCTACGCAGGAAGTTAGTGGAGGAGTAGAGCAAGGGGCAATAGTCAGGGGGTGATAGTCATGTGGGGGTGATGGTAGTAGGGGGGTCATGAAGGTTAGGGCACAGTCGTACCATGTGGGTGTCAAATGTACCTTCAGATCCAGCGATGTATAAAACGAAAGGGGCCAAGCAGAAGCAACTGAAGGAATCGTAAAATGGGAAGGACATGAGTAAAAGAGTGAGGAAGTTCATTTCAAAATTTTTTTATTTATGACCACATCCCAATGAATGCAGCGGTTTGCTCGCACTTTAAAAACAAGATCATTGAAGTGCAATGTGGGGGTGAGGGTGTGGTGCCACCCATGCCAACTGAGATTATGGGGAAGTGCTTGGATGACAAGGTTGCTAAGAAGCAGCGTTATGTTGACGAGTTGAGGCTATCATGGAAGATGTACGATGTCACATTGATGTGTAACGGGTGGACAGTACCAACAAGGATGTCTATCATAAATTTCATGATTTAATATATAGGGAGGATCATATTCTTGATGTACATTGATGTAAGTAATGAGATTGAAAACTCAAGTTACATATATGGGTTGTTGATAGATATAATGAAAGAAATTTGGAGGAATAACAATGTGCTTCTCATGAACAATAGAAGCACATGTACAAAGGCGAAGAATTGAGTTAATGAAGCAGTACAACTTGTATTGGATCCTATGCGCATCCCATTGCATAGATCTGAGGCTTGAGGCAATATGGGATAGGCCTTCAATGAAGAGTGTCATTGTCGATTCGCAGGCAATTACAAATTTTATCTACAACCACACAAGCCTATTAACCGAGATGCGTGGAAGGTGTGTTAGGGATCTAGTGCAGCCTAGTACAACATGGTTTGCTACGAATTTCATTGCCTTACTGCCTTATAAAACATAAAAACTTTCATTGCCTTAGATTGCCTTATAAAACATAAGCACGGGTTGAGAGTTTTCCAGCTCTAAGAAGTATTCCGAGTGGAGTAAGAGTGGCAAACGAGCAGGATGGGGGATCGAGGAGTTGTTTTAACCAGCTCCTAGGACCACGTGCAATGTGTGGTGGGTGTTCTGGAGCTCATATATAGAGTGCTAAGGACGATGGATAACAAGATATATTTGTCGATGGGTTCCTTGTACGACTCCATGTGGATAATGAAAGATGCCACAAAGACTAAAGCCCCCAATTCATAAAAATGGGTGCACAAAATAATTGATGACAACTAGGAAAGGACTCTCGAGCACCACTTCGCAAGGTTGGTAAGTATTTAGGTTTTCCATTTGTTTCAATACTTTACTAGTTCTTTGCATAGCATAGACTTATATGGTTCTTTTCTTGTGCTAATATGTGAATATGTGCATTGTGTTGGGTTTCAACATACTTCATAAATCCCAAGTACCACTACAACTGTAGACTAACTGAGAATAAGGCATTGCATCATGTATATAAGAAGTTACTCCCCAACTATCTAGGGAAAGCCAATTTTGGAAATTAAGTTCCTGCTCACTACTAATATTCCATGCCACCAATAGATTGTCGCGTTCTGCGATGCAAAGGGTATGTTCGGGTGCAAGGCTGCAAAATCGTGGAGGAAAACGATGATGCCACGTGAGTTGTTGCATAAGTTATATCTTAAATTTAGATTTTAAGTTTAAAAATTATATGTGGAAATAATGAAAAAATGATCAATTTCGTAAGCAAATGGTGGGCAATGTATGGGGAGCAATTATGGGACATTGCAGCGACTAGCTATCCATGTACTTGCATAGATGATTTCCTCATCACCATGTGAGAGAAATTAGAACACATTATTATTGGTGTTAGTGTGTGTTAGTGGCTCTTTTAGTGTAAGTGCATGTGCATCTTTTTCTCCTTCCCCTGCAGTATACTATATATTTTATTCTAATAAAGCTTTATGTGTAAGAGCATGTTGCTCCAACACAACATTCCCCTAAACTCTCTTCTTTCTCACTTCTCACCTCTTTTCTTCTTATTCCAATCACCAAATCATCTTCTACTTGGTATCAGAAACGAGATCAGGCCATTCCGCACCAAGAAAGTTTAAAGGCGACACGTGAGCTTGCTGACGTCAGCGTTGTACGGACGGATGGGCCTCGTTTGAGCTGAAAGTTTAGGGGTTTGGTAGATCTTGATTTTAGAGGATTTGTCATGATTTTTTGAGAATTTTTAGGAGCTGCTTTGATGCTATTTTGGTCGAAATAGAAAGATTCGGAAGTCAGGCCACCAATAAGATTTTCTTCAATTTTTCTCAAATTGGTAAGTTTTTCTCCAGATTCTTTCCTCAAGGTGGAGCCAAATCTTCCTCCCAAGCTATTCCTAGAGGAGTTTTGAGCTATGATTGCCTTATTATTGGGCTTTAACCCAAAATAGACTTGCGGCCTCACCGTTTTTGGGGTTCCTTGCGTCAAATTTGACAGATTTTGTGGAATTTTCAAAAGATTGGTGGTTGTTTTTCTTTATCTTGAAGGATTGAGTGAAAAAGAATTGCTTGTAGTGCATTTTACTTGGAACCCCCCTTTCTTATGGAAGACAAAGGACCCTCTTCTCTTTGGTATGGGTCCTCCTGAATCCACCCCCCTTCAAATCACCTCCATAAAGTTGAATGGTGAGAACTACCTCCAATGGGCGCAATCTGTCAAAGTGTTCTTGGGGGCCCATGAGAAGTTGTCGTATATTTTGAATGATCCTCCAGGCTCTACAGATGCCTCTTACAAATCTTGGACAAAGGAGAACTATCAAGTCATTGCATGGCTATTAAATAATATGGACTCATCGGTTAGCCACTCAGTGATGTTTTTATCCTCGGCTAAAGGCATTTGGGATACTCTTTATGATATGTTCTCTGAGTCTCAAAATTTCTCCAAGTTATTTCAGCTTATTCAAGACATTAGCCGGTTCCAACTATTGTCTCTCATTCACACCAACAAGAGGAACAAATTGGGTTATGAAAGACTTCAGAAGTTAGTTTTCTGCCATTACAATATGAAGCTACGAGAGGCTGCTAAATGCAAAAGGTACAAGAATAGTTTTTTTTTTTTTTTCTTTTTCTTTTTAGCGATAAGGTACAAGAACTAACGCAGGACAATGGGCCTATCAATATGATGCGGAATGAAACTCAAGCGGACATGTATAACAATGAATAATTAAATTAAATCTACTCAAATTACATGTGCAGAAATTTAAATAAGCAATAAAGCATGCACCACTACCATAAACTACAAGCAAATAGTAAAAGAACTATAAAATCTCAAAGGTCGGGACCTATGGAAGGTAGAACTTCCATGTCCAAGCATATGATTAATCTTAAAATCCAAGGACGGGGTTGTAGGATGCCTAGGGTATGGCTAAAATTAGGGATTGATGGGAATTAGGGTTAGAGTTAGGGTTTGGATGCTTTGGGAATTGAGAATTTAGGGATTTAGGGCTATGAGAAGGTTGAAAATCGGATTTGGATGAAAGGAGATGTCCGAATTTGAAAGTGGTGTGGGATTAGGCTAGGTTTGGATGATTCGGATGGGGAAAAGTTGGGGTTTTGGGGAAAAACAAATTTTAAGGTCTCGTAGGACTATGCCGAATGAAAAACGGTTCGATGCTTGAGGGTTTTGGGCTTGGATTCAAGAAAAATCAAAAGAGTTATTAATCGGATGCAAGCAATCAATCAAAATACCTTAATTCTTGGAGAAGAAGAAGAGAAGAAAGATAGAAGAGGGATATGCGGCATCAGACCGTTGGCATCACACTAAAAGGGGCTCCAATCACGGGAGGGTTGAATCTCATCTCAAGCAATAAAGAGTTTTTTCTCATATTCATAAACACATCATGAAAAATAGAGTTTCTCACAAAGCTTGTATAATCCATGTCTAGAAAAAAGCGCACTAAAGTGCCTAAATAAAAGAAAAATAACCAAATGACGCTCAAAATAAAACAGTGCACTAAAGTGCCTTAAAAAAGAAAAATAACAAAACGACGCTCAAAATAAAACAGTTTGTGCATGCAATCGGACTATCCTGCTCCTCTATGCCCCTGCTATGCTCCTCAAATGTCATCTAACCACAACGACATGGGCACCGAGATGGGTGCGACACATCTCCTACGCGGGGTACACTCGGGAAAATGAATGTGATGGTCTGATGTCCCCATCAACTCTCCTCGGTTGAAAAGAATTTGCCTCCGGCAAAATAAAACTTTGGTACCACTCTAGGATATCTGGATCAACCCGCTGTAGCTCTGTCTCTGTAAGCCACATGCAATCTGAAGTCGGCCTGTTCTTCCACTTGACGAGATACTTGGTACCCTCCTTCACTAGTGGACACCACTTGTTCATTCAATATATCTTCAATCTCTTCCTTTCTCTCAGGTATGTGTTGTAAAGGGGGTAAAGGTTGGGAATACTGGATAGGGATAGGCCATGGAGTGTGAGGTAGGGTAGATACGTCATCTAGGTGACCCTTAAGCAACTAGATCCTCCATATTGAAAGTAGAACTAATTCTTATGCTAGGTGGAAGACCTACTACATACGCATTAGTGCCCAAGCGTTTTAATATTTTATAAGGGTCGGCACTATGTGCTTGTAATTTCTTAACGGCTCCTTATGGGAACCGCTCTAGTCTTATGCGGACCATGACGTAATCTCTCACTTGAAATTCATGCAACCTGCGATGTGAGTCAGCATTTAATGTATATTGTCCATTGTTTACATTTATCTGCTTCCTAATTTCATCATGCAACTCATGGATATGCTGTGCAAATGACTGAGCTAACTCTGATAGTCTATGAGAAACAGACATGGGAATGAGATCTACAAGTTTCCTAGGTTGACGACCAAGAACGACTTCAAATGGACTCATACCAATAGACCTATTTATCGAATTATTGCATGTAATTTCAACTACAGGTAAAACAGCGTCCTATGTTCTAGTGTGATCACCCACCAAGCATCGCAGAAGATTCCCTAGCCTCCTATTACTACCTCCATTTGACCATCGGTCTGCGGATGGTACGCTGGCGAAAACTGGAGCCTCGTGCCCATCATATGCCATAGTGTCTTCCAAAAGTAACTCATGAATCGCGCATCACGGTCAGACACTATACAGTTTTGGGCAATCCATGTAGGCGAACTACCTCCCCAAAGAATATCTTGGCCATACTGGAGGCATCTGAAATTTCGGAGTAGAGAAGGTAGTGAGTCATTTTCGAGAAAGGGTTCACCACCACGAAAATGGAATCATTCTTTCGAATAGTCTTGGGAAACCTAAGCACAAAGTCCAAATTGATATCCTGCCACTGCTCATGTGGCACTGGCAAAGGCGCGTATAACCCAATGTTTTACATCTTTTGCTTTGCCGGTTGACAAGTACGACACTGCCTTATAATTTTGGCGACATCTCTCTCGAGACTTGGCCAATAAAATCAATCCTCAACAAGGGCAATGGTCTTGTCTCTCCCGAAATGTTTAGTGACTCCACCCGCGTGAAGTTTCTAGACAAGGAAATCCTGTAGGGATGTACAAGGAATGCAGAGTCTATCTCCTTTAAAGAGGAAACTATCGAATAAGACAAACCCATCACTATTCCTCTAATCATCCAAAAGTGATGCATAGATGTGTTCGAAGTCGGGGCACGAAGGATATCCATCTTTCAAGTTCTCGAATCCTGTGACTTCAACACTCATGGTCCGAAGGAATACCACTCTACGGCTAAGGGCGTCTGACTAGAGAAATAAAATAAAGAAACATATGGAAGAGGGAGAAAACGAGAAAGAGAGGGAGAAGATGAAGACATGGCTGAAAGAGTTATTGTGTTATGTTAGGTCTAAAGACCTACACAAACACACACATATATTCCTTAAAGAGAAAAGTTACAGTGCTCTGCGGGGTACATAAAAACATACACATGCACACAAACAAATACACATATACTTTCACACTATCCCTTAAGTGGAAGCATGTATGTTGATCATGCTTCAGCTTGGAATACATACAATAATAATGAGCATGGAATATTGCTCCCCCTCAAATACAACATGACAAGGCATCGACAAAAGCCTAGACTTCCTTCACATAAAGTCTTCTCTTCAAGAGCATGGCCACAACAAAGCTCGATAACAATCAAGTCAATAAGATTCTCTCAGAAATAAGAGTGCATCACATGCAACACTTGAGAGAAGAAAAACAAGGTGAGGGTACATCAAGTGCAATAACACTCACAACAACAACATCCCTCTCACACCATAAGAAAAAAAGGCCTAAGATATGAAGGGAAGATCCAACAATAGCAACCAGCCCCCATGCGAAGTTGGGTGAAGCATTTTATCAAACACCTGGTGTGCGCAACATACATCTAGGCACGGAAGAAGAATTTCAACTGTGCAATCCTGGCAATATCACTTCATATGTCAACCCCATGTCATAAAAAAAAAAAAAAAAAAAAAAAAAAAAAAAAAAAAAAGAGCGAAAACTAGAAATTCCAGCAAGGGATCTAAAGAACAAGGGATAGACGCATCCGCATCTCACGAACCTCGCCATAACACGCTCAAACCTTGGTGAATCTTCGTAATACTCGTATCTGGGGATTGCTCTTGATAAACCGCATCTAACCCATGTGGAAGAAATGCTCCCAAATCCTCCAGAAAAACATTACAATAGAAAGACGAAATTATACACTTATCCGATTTCCTTCATTTCTTGCACAAACACTACAAAACCTACTCCAAACCATGGAAAAAAATCTCCATTATCCCTCCAAAATCCATATCTAACAAACCCTACAACTTTTCCTACAAAAAAAAAAACGTGGCCGGCCGTACACTGCTGATGTCATCTGTGCGCATCAACGACGTAAGCAACAGGCCCCACTACCGTAAGGATCGACGCAATGATACCAAGTAGAGATAAAATAAAGAAATAAATGGAAGTGGGAGATGAGGAGAGAGAGGGAGAAGAGGAAGAGACAACTGAAAGAGTTGTTGTGTTGTGTTAGGTCGAAAGACCTACAGAAACACACATAATAATAACGAGCATGGAACATTGCTCCCCCACAGATAAAACATGGCAAGGGATCGACCGAAGCTTGGACTTCCTTCACATACAATCTTCTCTTAAAGAACATGGCCACAACAAAGCATAATAACAATCGAGTCAATAAGATTCTCTCAGAAAGAAGAGTGTGCATCACGTGCAACACTCGAGAGAACAAAAACAAGGAGAGGGTGCATCACATGCAATAACACTCACAACAACAACGTCCCTCTGACACCATAAAATAAAGGCCTAAGAAATGAAGGGAAAATCCACCAATAGCAACCAACCCCTATGCAAAGTTGGGTGAAGCATTTCATCAAACACCTAGTGTGCGCAATATACATCTAGGCACGGAAGAAGAACTACATCTTTGCAATCCTAACAATATCACTCTATACGTAAGCCCCATATCCTAAAAAAAAGGGAAAAATAGAAATTCCACCAAGGGATCTAAAGAATAAGGAACTGACGCATCTGTTTCTCACAATCCACGCAATAGCACGCTCAAACCTTGGCGAATCTTCGTGATACTCATATCTGGGGATTGCTCTTGATAAACCACACCTAACCCATATGGAAAACTGCTCCAAAACCCTTTAGAAAAAAATACAGTAGAAATACAGAAATGTAGACTTTTTTTATTTTCTTGGCCATGAGTTTAGCATAATGTGAGAGCTATCTTGGCCATGAGTTTAGTGTAATGTGAGACATACCAAAATGTTCTCGTAGTCTCTAGAATTCAGTATCTCGAATTTTCAGTTTTTGTGGATTGAATCTATGGGTAGTTATGTGTAAATCATAATTTTCGCATTCAAGAAACATTTGGATTTTGGAGGACACATGAGACCCACTCTAACATCATATGAACATGATTATCATGGCTACAAAATGAACCGTGAATGGACGTTGCGGTGCCCAAAGTTGGCCAGCGTTTGTGTCACTCAGAGGTCCATGTTTGGACCAATTTTGAGATGAATTGTAATAGATTATGGGTCTCATGCATGATGCATCTAAGACAATTTGATTTCTCTGTTATAATTTGATAAAGAATGGAAAAATGTGTCTTTTAAATCCGTATGAAGTATTATGTATGTATTGTTATGTCATTTCACATGTTAGACATACTATCGACTGAGTTATAGATTTTGTGGAGTTCAGAAATTAATTGTATTTTGACAACAACGGGAACACCTTTAGCTGTGAAAATGATCCACTTGAAATAATGACCAGCTACTGGACCACGAAATAGTGGATCAAGAAGTGAAATAAATCACTATATTGACAAAAGTGAAAGTATGGTCCACCACCCAATATTTGTAGCTTTGGCCAAAAAGAGATATATCATAAGAACAGTTGCATGGACTGATGTGGGATCCATTTGTTCTCCTAAGAATCACTCTAGAAATTAAGTCTTAGACTAAGAAGTCATCGTGTCACAAATTGATATTTTTAGGACTTTAAGTAGCTATATAGTGCCACATTATTTTCTCTATGATTTGTTGGAACTTCGTAGCAGGCCTTATTTTGTGGGCATCTTTGGCAACTTGTGATCCAAAATAGATTAGAAAGGTAATCCCATGTTACCATCTAATGGGCCTAAGTTAAGCTCATGAGTTACCATAGAAAGATGTGTTTTGGGCCACAACAGGCCTTTCTTAGAAAATGCGTTCAAGAGGCCCAGTGGGCTGGTATAGAAACTGCTATCATCCAAATAATGATAAAAGAAAATTTTGCGTATTTGATGAATAAAAGTCTCTATTATGCTTTAGTTGGATCTTTAAAAGTTACACTATTTGAATTTGGATTATAATAAGGATAATGGATTCATAAGAAAAATTGTGCATGTCCTACTTGGATTGTGATTTTGGAACAATAAAGTAGGCCATGTCAACAGAGACATTTGAAGATGAAGTTATTAGTTGGGCCTACATCAAACCTGATATAACTGCATATGAACCATATTAGGCCTAAGGATAAGGCAGGCCACTAGTGCACCAATGATCATAATTGTATTTGGACAAAGGGTTGATAAGTGTAAAGATGAGAAGGGCTTCATTTACTATTTGTTTGATCCAAGGTGATGTTGAATCACTTGTGAGTCTAGGGTTTGAAAATTGGACATTAAGGACTATCGGATGATCGAATTAAAAACTAAGTGTAGCTAACACCATTATACACTTGTGCTAAGTTGTCTTGGCACAAGAAAAATATCCAAGTATTAACATTGGAAAAAGTTTACAAGTGGAAAAGTTAATTATAGAAGTTTCTTGATTTAGAAGGAAGGGTAAGAGATGGACTTTAACAAGCTAGAAGCCAAAGGACGCCCTCTTTATACTTATGGTAATATTTTTAGTAAGTGGTTCTAAATCCAAGAATGAATTGTTTCTATTCTACTTTATTTCTTTATGATTTATTTGCAACTAGTGTTATTTTACATAGTACTTCATATTTGGTAAGGTTTGTGATGTCTATATTTGGAAAGTCATTTATCTAAGAAATGACCCCTTATTTGAAAAGTTTTGTGACATCCTGTGTTTTCGAAAGTTATGTTGATATTGTGTCATCCATAAAATGTTACTATTAATTAAGAAATGATACCTCATTTGGAAAATCTTGTATTATAATTTATTTATAGAAAGTTTCCTTATTAGAAAATGTGGCCTTATTTAGGAAGTTTGGTGATGCACTATATTTATAGAAGTCTCTTTACTTGGAAATAATGTCTTATATGGAAATTCTTGAGAATTACTCTCTATTTGGGAAATAGTCATGCTATGACCTATTTTGTACTTTGGATAAATTGATTTTATTAGAAATTGTAAAATTAAAGACTTTACTCAAGCGAATGGTGAGGATTGAAGGAGTGAATGGTGAGAATTGATTTTTTATGGAGTGATGATGAGGTAGAATACTAATGAGTGTTGGCATAAAGTAAATGCTGAGTGAATTATATGCCTTGTGTTGGCTATGTTGAATGAGATTTAAGCCTTGTGTTGGCTATATGCTGAGTGAATTATATAATTTGAGCCTCGTGTTGGCTATGTTGAATGACTATTTATGCCAGGCATTGGCTTTTGCTGAGTGATGACTCATATTGAGTGAAGAGTGGAGTTGAGTGCACTAAGTATTTTGGCCATTTATTTTTCTCTTTTCAATTTTGCGACTCTGAATAATTTCTTTCTAATTGTCAAATGATTAAACCATGAATTCCTTCACAACTGTCAAATTCATGTTTATTTTATCTTGTATATAGAATCATTTACACGAGCTTTGTGCTTATGAATTTTATTGATGGAAAAATCGCAGACTGACTAACAGGTGGAGATTCTCAGGAGTTGGCAAATGAAGTGGATAGCATAGATCATCTGTTTTTTTTTTTTTAGATGTTGAATTTCTATTTGAAATTGTTCGAAATTTACGAATTATTTTATGTTCGAGTGTTGGTGACTAATGATAATTTAACAAGAGTTAATGATATGGATAATGAGATTTAAATAAATTAGTTCTTCCAGTTATGCAAGTGAATGTGATCATGATATGAATGTTAAAAAATTTCCTTTAACTTGAGTCACGGCCCTGAACTCGAGGCTAGGGTTAAGGTTAACCATGGTTACGAATTTGTGGGCGTGACAACATGGCAAGGCATCGACCAAAGCATGGACTTCCTTCACATAGAGTCTTCTCTTAAAGAACATGGCCACAATAAAGCCCAATAACAATCGAGTCAATAAGATTCTCTCAGAAATAAGAGTGCATTACGTGCAACATTCGAGAGAAGAAAAACAAGGGGAGGATGCATCACGTGCAATAACACTCACAACAACAACGCCACTCTTACACTATTAAAAAAAAGGCCTAAGAAATGAAGGGAAGATCCACCAATAGCAACCAGCCCCCATGCGAAGTTGGGTGAAGCATTTCATCAAACACCTGGTGTGCGCAACATACATCTAAGCAATCTAGGCACAGAAGAAGAATTTCATCTTTGCAATCCCAGTAAAATCACTCTATACGTCAACCCCATATTATTCCAAAAAAGGGGAAAAATAGAAATCCCAGCAAGGGATCTAAAGAACAAGGGACCAACACATCCGCTTCTCACAAACCATGCCATAGCACGCTCAAACCTTGGCGAATCTTCGTGACACTCGTATATGAGGATTGCTCTTGATAAACCGCACCTAACCCAGGTGGAAGAATTGCTCCAAAAACCTTTAGAAAAACACTATAATAGAAAGATCAAAATGTAGACTTTTTCCAATTTTCTACATTTCTTGCACAAACACCACCAAACCTACTCCAAACCATTGAGAAAAATCTCCATTATCCCACTAAAATCCAGATCTAACAAACCATATAGCTTTTACTCCAAAAAAAAAAAAAGTTGGTCGGCCGTACACTGCTAATGACATCCATGCGCACGGATGACGTCAGCAGCGGGCCCCACTACAGCAAGGATCAACGCTCTGATACCAAGTAGAGATAAAATAAAGAAACAAATGCAAGTGAGAGATGAGGAGAAAGAGAGGGAGAAGAGGAAGAGACGGCTGAAAGAGTTGTTGTGTTAAGTCTAAAGACCTACACAAACACATGTATAATAATAACGAGCATGGAACATTGCTCCCCCTCAAATACAACATGACAAGGCATCAACCAAAGCTTGGACTTCCTTCACATAGAGTCTTCTCTCCAAGAACATAGCCACAACAAAGCTCGATAACAATCGAGTCAATAAGATTCTCTCAGAAATAAGAATGCATCATGTGCAACACTCGAGAGAAGAAAACAAGGTGAGGGTGCATCATGTGCAACAACAACAAGAAGGTGGAGGGACACACACCATACAAAAAAGGCTTAAGAAATGAAGCGAAGATCGACCGATAACAACCAGCCCCCATGTGAAGTTGGATGAAGCATTTCATCAAACCCTGGTGTGCGCAACATACATTTAGGCACGGAAGAAGAATTCCAACTTTGCAATCCCAGCAATATCACTCTATACGTCAACCCCATAGCATTAAAAAGGGGAAAAATAGAAATTCCAGCAAGGGATTTAAGGAACAAGGGATTAACACATCTGCTTCTCACAGACCACGCCATAGCACGCTCAAACCTTGGCGAATCTTCGTGATACTCGTATCTGGGATTCCTCTTGATAAACCGCACATAACCCATGTGGAAGAACTGCTCCAAAACCCTTCAGAAAAACACTACAGCATAAAGATAGAAATTTTGACTTTTCGGATTTTCTTTATTTCTTGCACAAACACCATAAAACCTACTCCAAACCATGTAGAAAAAATCTTCATTATCCCTCTAAAATCCAAATCTAACAAACCCTACGCCATCTGTGCACACGGATGACGTCAACAGCGGGCCCCACTACTGCGAGGATCGACACTCTGATACCAAGTAGAGATAAAATTAAGAAACTAATGGAAGAGGGAGATGAGGAGAAAGAGAAGGAGAAGGGGAAGAGACGGCTGAAAGAGTTGCTGTGTTATGTTCGGTCTAAAGACCTACACACACACACACACACACACACACACACACACACACCTTAAAAGAGAAAAGTTATAGTGCTCCGCTGGGTACATAAAAACATACACATGCACATACACAAATACACATAATTCCACAGTCTGCAGGTTTGTTCTCGACCTCAGCCTTGCGTTTCAACACAAACTAGTAGTCTTGAAGAAACTCAACCCACTTTGCATCCTTAGGTTCAATTTCTTCTATGAGCCTAAATAACGTAAGGCCTCATGGTCAGAGAACAAGACAAATTCCTGCGATAGCAGGTAATGTCTCTAATGTCTCAATGACTGGACTAGCACATAAAATTCTTTGTCATAAGTAGAGTATCATTTCTTTGCGTCATTTAACTTTTAACTAAAGTATGCAACGAGGTGTCCCTCCTGGCTCAACACTCCACCTATAACTACACCTGATGCATCACACGCAACTTCAAAGACTTTGGAAAACTCTAGAAGGCACATCACGGTCGGTTCACTCATCTTGCCCTTAATTTCCTTAAAAGCTCTCGAGGCCGTTTTAGTCCAAACGAACTCCCCTTTCTTGATGCAGTCTGTAATGGGAGCCATTACGGTACTAAATCCTCAGATGAGCCACCTATAAAAGGTGGCTAAGCCGTGAAAGCTTCACACTTCATGAATATTCTACGGTTCAAGCCATTCCACTATGTCCCTAATCTTCTCAAGGTCTGCTCTCATCCCCTCAGTTGACACGATAAACCCTAAGAATATAACGCTCGTAGACATGAAGGTACATTTCTTAAGGTTAGCATAAAGTTTCTCAGCTCTAACGACCCCACATACTTGCCTCAAGTAGTCGAAATGTTGTTCCTTCAATGTACTATAGATGACGATATCGTCGAAGCACACCACCAAGAACTTACCCATGGGTCTCAACACCTGGGTCATCACCCTCATGAAAGTGCTCAGGGCATTAGTCAAGCCAAAGGGCATGACTAGTCACTCGTATAGCCCGTCCTTCGTCTTGAAGGTCTTCTTCCATTCGTTTCCCGGGCGTATACGGATTTGGTGATACTCACTCTTGAGGTCCACTTTGGAGAATATGGTAGCGTTGGCCATCATGTCTAACATGTCATTAAGACGCGGTATGGGAAACCAGTACTTGACTGTGATTTTGTTGATGGCCCTCCTGTCCACGCACATACACCACATGCCATCCTTTTTAGGCGTAAGAAGCGTTAACACGACGCATGGACTCATACTCTCACGAATGAAACCCTTATGAAGGAGCTCATCAACCTGGCTCTTCAATTTTGCATGCTCCGTAGGGTTCATTCCATAATGGGGAAGGTTAGGTAGGGTCAACCCAGCGACAAGATCAATGGCGTGTTGAATGTCCCTCATCTGTGGTAACTCATCTGGTAAATCCGTTGGAAGGATATCGCGACACTCCTCTAAAATGGGACTCACCTCTAGTGCTACGTCTACCAAAACCTCTTGTGTAGCCTCCCTAGTCACAAGAGCAAACACCATTGCATCCTCTATAGTCTCTCACTCAAAACTCATTCGCATTCAATATGTGGAGAGACTTGGATTGCAGTTTTTTCACTACCTTTTGCTCACCTTTTCTCGCATCCTCCTTTGCATCTGAGGGATTCTTGGGTGGAAGAGGATTCAACTTTATCTTATTTCCCTCATGCATGAAAGAGCATACATTTGAACGACCATAGATGGTCACATCACGGTCAAACAACTAGGGTCTACCCAGGATTATGTGGCCTACATCCATGGGCAGAACATCACACCACAACAAGTTCGTATATGTAGCGAGCTAGATAGGGATCAGACATTGTTGTATCACTGGCATGGAGGACGCGTCAACCCACGACACACGGTAGGGCTGAGGGTGAGGTGTGGGCATCAGGCCCAGACGAGTGACGATGTTAGAGGAAACAACATTCATGCAACTACCATTGTCTACAATCACCTTGCAATTCTTTTCCCCACACTTAACATATGTATAAAAGATGGTACTTCTGCGCCAATCATCTGAACCTTTAGCATGTGCTAAGGCATAACACACTACTGCGTGTGGTGTCCTCCTCATCACTAGCACCTATCACGAGGTGATATTCCAATTCTTCACAATCACCCTGATCTTCATCATCTTCCCCTTACTCACCACCTATCACGAGGGCCTCGTTTTGCGGTTTGGATGGACAATCATACTCGAAATGGCCATAGCCACGGTAGTTGAAACACTGCGTGAGCTCACCAATTTGTGGGGCTGCACCAGCAACTCCTTTTCCTTTAATATCTCTCTGAATGGTTGGAGTGCTAGTGGTGGGTTTTGGTTGACCCCCAAATGTAGGTCTAGCTCCAGGAGGGGCTGCCCTAGCATTGGACTCTCGGGGATTAAACTGTCTACCCATCTGTGGTTTCAAGTACGGCTCTAGCTCTTGCACCAATTGATAGGCATGCTCCAAGGTGCTAGCCTCGTGCTAGCCCAAGCCTTAGCCAAAAACTTATTAGCCCTTAGCCTAGCATAAAACATCTCCCAATCTCCACAACACAAGCCCTCACCACTCCCTTCTTTAATTAGTCTAGCCCTAGCCATCCCCTCAACCCATCTCTCTACCACCACACCTCCATTCTCTACACCATATTTCTCTACCATCTCCTCACATACAAAACCCATCTTCAAAACCACAACAAACCATAAAACCACCCAACCTTCAAAACCACTCTAAACCATCAAACCAGACAACCATCAAAACTACTTGAACCATCTGAACCAGCCAACCCACATCCAAGCCTTTCTTAAACCCGAGTCATCAAGTCCCTCTAATTGTGCAACCATCCTAACCATTCAAGCATTCACCGAAGCCAATCGCGCTCCATCATAAGTAAGGGAGTAGAGTGGGGGATCAAGAGCTCCGATCATCTCTTTGCATTAAGAGAGGAGGGTTTCTTCATCCCTTGACTCACATCTTCATCAAGGTACAAGTCGAGCCCAGGCTCATAATTTCTGGCATTGCATCTTGTGTCCTTATCATTACATCATTTCCAGACCCCCTGCTTCTCTAGACATTTTTAAGTGTATGGTCTGAGGCTTGCTAGTCCCCGGATCCTATCGCATCAGAAATCCAAGATCAACTGGTCCTCACTTTTTGTTTTTTTCATTAACACTTCTTGGGTATCGGTTGATGTGAGAATTGCATTCCCCACTTCCACCCCCAAGTTAGGCTCTAGCAATTATGAAGTGCTTGTCCATGGTTGACTAGTAGGTAGAGGTCCATTTTCCTTTTTTAGCACTTCTTAGATAACGATTGATGTGAGCATCACGCTCTCCACTTCCACCCCAAAGTGGGGCTCTAGTGGTTATAGAGTGCTTATCAATGGTTGGCTAGTTAGTAATAATCTCTTTTCCTTTTTAAGCACAAGTAAATAAAGCAACAACAAAGCTTGCTAATATCCTAAAATCTCACTAATCCCATAAAGTAAAGAATGCACTTTCGTGCAGGCAGAGAAGGGTGCCTAACCCATTCCTTCTCCGTCACTGAGGTCCCTTACTAAGAATCTTAGGTCGCAGATCAGTCACCAGAGTCATTACAAAGCCAAGAGTCTCCAAACTTTTTTATTTTTAAAGATTCTGTAGGGCCTAGCCAATTGTGAAATTCTGAGATAATTGGCTAGTGGCGGCTCTAATTCAAACGTATCATATTCCTAAGTCAACCCACTCGAAAAAGCACAAGACAGGGGGCACGCCAAAACCCAACTTTCACAAAGGCTAATGTTAGAGATGTTATAAAAGTGCATGCGCATGTATATAATCTTGTTGCTCCTTCAAGAAACCATATAATGTGCTTTTAGTGCTTTTAGGGTTTATTACTAATAACGAATAGGGTTAGAGAGACAATTTCCGTAATCTCCTTTCTTATTCCCCAAAATCTCTCTCTCTCTCTCTCTCTCTCTCTCTCTCTCTCTCCAGCATTATCTAAACGTAGAATACACACCTTAGTAGTGAATTGTGTTTGGACTTCCATGTAAAATTCTTTAAAGTAAGAAAGCACTTCAGAGTGATCTTTCATCAAGTATGATCGTGTCGTACAAGAATAATCATCCACATAAATAATAAAGTTCTTGAAATGAAATAAACTAATAGTATAAACTAGACCCCAAACATCAACATGTACCAAAAAGAAATGACCATCACTACTCTTATCCACACCAAGTGGAAATGAGGCTCCACCCGAAAGGGTCGTCTAGACGCAGGTCAAGTATGAATGCTACACTCATTGTCGTGTGACTAAGAGAGTCGAGGTGAGTAATGCTTGTTTAACTCGCAAGCTTCACGCTCTGAATCAGACGCATAACACAACGATGGAACAACTCTTTAAACTGTTCAAAGAAAGGTGACCAAGCCTATAATGCTGCTAATGAGGTGAGATATCTATCCGCAGTGCAGCTCTAATTAATCCACTATCGAGATAATGAAGATCATTCGTGACGTAGGATGCCCTAATTATGATGCATGCTCATGAATATAATTAAACAGCGGAAAATAAAAGAAATAAATAATCTAAAATTCAGAATCACTCACTATAAATTAAGAAAATTCACAAGGAGCTTGCAATGGATCAGGCCAATCGTCACAACCACGAAGTTTGAGTTTCAAGTATATCTAGGGCTGGATCCAGCGAGAGATAGGACCTCCCGATCTTGCATGGCCATACCCAATCGATCAATGAAGATCACTAGTCCGAAGAATCAGAAAGTTCTCGGATTAGGGATTTGAGAATTTGAAGATTTAAGGTTTAAGTCGATTCTCAAAGTTTAATCGAAGAAGGATTAGTAAAACTAGAACTAGAAAGAAGAAAGATAATTACCTTGAAGAATTTGGAGGGGCACAAGAACAAGTTAGAAGAAGAAGATCAAGGAAAGAGAAGAAGCGCCATGAGAGAGAGAGAAGAGAGAGGCCACCAAAGAGGTTTGTTTTTTCATTAATAATCAACTAATCTCGTTTTTAGGGCTTAGCCCACTTAAATAAGCAATAAGAAAACATATAAGTACCAAAATACCCCTAAAAATTAAGTAAAAAACAAGCCCAAAAAAAGACAGTTCGCTCAGTGGTCGGGCGCCCGGTGAGACTTGGTCGGGCGCCCGGTGAGACTTGGTCGGGCGCCTGACGGTCCAGAATTGTCAGGATTGCCGACGGCCCGGGCGCTCGATGACACTTGGTCGGGCGCCTGATGAAGACAAAAAATGTCTAGCGAGTAAAAGCTGAAAATGGACGAATTTTGGACACCCGGTGACACTTGGTCGGGCGCCCGACAGTCCAGAACCATCGGGATTGCCGACAGCCAAGAAACATCAAGAAAACTGTTGGAAATCTGGAATTCCTGTTTTTCCCGCCGACGGCCCAGAAGTGTCAGGAAAGCCGTCGGGAATTTCTTTCTTGTTCCTCTTACACGTCTTCCCATGGTGGGGCCTTCTTAAATGTCCCCAAACCGCATGTATAAGATCTTCAATGCTCCTTCAATGGCCGCCAAGCCACAAGGAAGATGCTTGTGGCGTGCGCTTTCTTCGTTGATAAACTTGGAAGGGTCTTGTGTCCTCATCAATTTGCTTCATGTTACCAATCATCCTCATCTTTAGGTCCTGAAATTCACAATATGAAGGATAAAAAATACAACAGAACAGTTCAAGGATTTGGATAGCTAGCTTATGGACAAACAAGCTCAAAAGGAAATTTAGAAATATATAAATTGATAGCAATGGAAGAGATAAGAGTACGATAAACATTAACAAATCACGGGTTATTGTGCCACTGCCATCAGCTAATGTCATAGAGGAAATAGGAATAGACCTCTTGAAATAAGAAAAAATTCTGTGGTTATCAGTTATATGGTCTAAAGTTCAAGAATTGATGACCTAGAGAACACTTTCAGAGGAAGCAAGACATCATACCTGATTTGAGCAAACAATCTTTCAGGAATTTGGCAAACCATTCTTGGACAATGTAACTATATCACCTACAATACTTTATTTGATATGGGCTAAAATGGGCTTGGAGACAACCATCAAAATCATCTTCAGAAGATTGAACCTGATTTGCCCAAACTAGCATCCCAGTGAGATCCCAACACGTATTGACAGTGTGGTTAAGAAGACCACAATGAGAGCATTACCAATTACCATAACCACAATCGTGCCTGCCACCAAAATTTGTACCACGACCTCCTCCTCCACTCTACACAGTGCCCCCTCTACACAGCCCCCCACCCCGAATCTCTAGCACCAAATCATTCACCATGACTTCCTCCATGTCCCTTACCAGATAAAGAAATAAACACTAAGCAATCATATGTAGATGAGGTTTGTGTATTTTTGCATGCTAAACACATGGCAAACATCTCCGCAATGAATGGAATTTCACTACCTCTAAAAATCTGAGACCAGAGAAGAATTTGGTAACACAAAATTCCTCTCTTCTCCATCTCATGGTCTCATAATCAATCGATAGGGGTTAAAATACATTTAATTCTTCCCACATGCCTTATAACACCGAATAGTTTTCACCTATATTCTTATCTCCTTGCTAAAACACAAAGATACTCTAAAGCAACTCGTATATACAAGTTAAATTCTTCTCGCCTAAATACATTTCTTGCAAATTTTCCCATAGTTCTTTTGTTTTTTTTTTTTTTTTGAAAAAGATGACATGACATCTGTAACAATATGTAGTTCTATGATATTCCATAATAAGGCTCTAATCTGAGCATCTTCTCCTCTCTTTTTTTTCTTTTTCTTTTTTTTTTTTTTTAGGATTAATCTGAGCATCATCTGCCACCCAATCTTCATAATCTGTTGAACTTATTACAAGCTTAGGGAAAGTCATATACTTGAATTTTCTTTTTCCTATAAAAAATACTTCTACCAATGTGGCCTATTGTGAATAATTCATAACATTAAGTTTGGTTGATGTAATTTGAGGATTCATCACTGGGAGACAGGAGACTATCCTTAGTATTGTTCTTGACTTCCATATTTAGAGCAGAGAAGAAATCAAATACATAGGGAAGAACTTGAACTTAGACTTACCAAACACTTGCTTCAAGAGAGTATATATCAAATGATCACCACCACGCATGAACAAACTGATTGATAACAAATACGAAAAATGGTTCACGTTCATTCATGACTTCTACACATGCAATTGATCTTCAAATCTGGCCAAGACGACTACTATACGCACACTTTATCTTCAAATCTGGCCATAAACACATAATGGCCCACTTTAAATCATCACAATTAGTTGTATACATAAGTGCGCCTCAAATACATTCACGAGACACAATTACACAACCGCCATACGGTGGTTGAACAAAGAGAAAAAGTGATTTGAGTAAATCAGCCCCCAACAATTTAGGATTTCACCTTAGAAAATAAAAAGGAGAGGAGAGAGAAAGTGAAAGAAAGGAAAAGAACCAAGGTATTGGATCAATTTCGCTCTAGTTCCATGTTCTTGAGTAGCATTTGAGAGAGAGAGAGAGAGAGAGAGAGAGAGAGAGAGAGAGGATCAATTTCGCTCTAGTTCCATGTTCTTGAGTGGCATTTGAGAGAGAGATAGAGAGAGAGAGAGAGAGAGAAGCAGCCTCTCTATTTTAATATTAGGGCTTTCATAATAAAAGCAAAAGCACAAAAATACCCCTCCATACTTGTGTTATTGCACAAGTAAATCCCATGGGCCTAAACTCTATTCTAACACATATGTCAGCCCAATAATAATGAGAAACCAAATGTGAGACCATCAGTCCACCCGTCAGATCATGATGTCCATCAACAAAGCATATTTGAATGATGAAACCAGCTAAGGATATTCATATCAAGCGAATTGAATATCCGCCTCCACAGCATATGTACGAGAGCAGGTTGTTCATCAGGTAGGTGGTGACATGTGCTCCCTCCACACATGTCAGATAACAAAAGATGGTTTCTACATTCAAGATACATGTGTGGCCCATCCAATGAGCCAACCAGCCTGATTTTTGGGACAGGAGACATTCTGATGCGGACACAAGCGCATTCAAGATGTACCAACGAAGAAAGCGCCAACCACAAGTACCATCCTTGTGGATAAGCGATTATTGAGGAGCTGAAGACCCTTCACATGTGATTGGACACATAGAAGACCCCACTTAGGGAAGACACATGTGAAGGAAGAAAGGAGAAAGAAGACCGAAGAACTGAAGAATTCGGGCGCTCGAACTTTGTCTGCCGAGCGCCCGAACCTCTCTGAAGGTTTTCGGATGACTTCGGGCGATAGCTTGGGCGCTCGGTCTTTCCCGCACTTTTGTTATTGCGCGTTTTTGCTTAGTTTTAGGGGCATTTTAGTACTTTTATGTCTTTATTTGGTTATTTAAGAGGGCTAAAGCCCTAAACTCGAATTAACTTTGATTATTGATTAATGAAAAGCCTCTTAGTGCTTCTCTCCTTGTCCCTCTCTCTCATGGTGATGTTTCTTCTTCCTTGATTCATCTTTCTTCTACTTGCTTCTTATGCCCCTCTAATCTTTCTTCCAAGTAATTCTATCTTTCCCTAACCTATTTGTTTTGCTAACCACAATCCCAAAATCTGATTTTTGATCCTAAACCCTAAGTTTTCAGATTTTCAAATCCCTAATCCAAAATCCCTTGATTTCCTAGATTAGAGATTCCTTTTAATTGATTGGGTTGTAGCCATGCAAGATCGGTAGGTTCCATCCCTTGCCGGATCCAACCATAGTGATAATTGAATCTCATACTTCATGGTTGTGATGAATGGCCCGTTCCATTGCATGTTTCCTTGTATTTTCTTAGTTCATGATGATTACTGCTAGATTTTATATTATTATTGTCTTTTATTTCCGCTGGATTATATGAGTTCTTGAGCATGCATCATAATTAGGGCATCCTGCATCACATTCAAGATTGGGCCTGCCTAAAGAACAGCTGGCATTTCACACACATGCTATATTCTCACACTTGAGCCAAAAGGAGAAGCACGTATCTACGTTCACATTTTTCTTGCATTGCAACCTGCAAACCAACTATTCATATGAATTCTAAGTAGAGAAATTGGGTACAGTCACAAATGAAATGAATGGCCTGGATGACAACTGATTAAATATTTCTATACCATACCCGACTTCTGGCCTCCAAGGAGTAGGGAGAGTCAAAATTGATGTCCTTTGAGTGATTGCTAGCTAGATCTGCCAATGCCTTTGCTACAAAAGAAGTCCAGTATTAGTTAGAGGGAAATAGATGAATGAATGTCCAAATGATATGTGCAAAGTTGAATGAAGAAACCAACCAGTCTCAGGAGCATCTCTAAATCTAGAGATTGTAGAAACTATTTCATTGTCAAAAACATTGTCGAATAGTCCGTCTGAACCCATAACAATAATGTCTCCCTCCATTAGTTGCATGCTACAAACCTGTCCTCAGAAAGAACACATATCACTAGAAGAAGCATTCAAAACAACCAGATCTATATCGACTAATAGCTGCGACATTGATGATAAAGAATTCCCTACAGGTGCAACCACAACCAAGAAACCCATGTTTAATGGCTTTCCACATTGACCAAACAACTCAAGCCATCATTCCCACATGGGACATGACAAAATGGCAGTCAAGTTGAAGTTTATCCACTTAATCAAGAGCTGGACTGGTGCATTTGTCATGGTGTTAAATGGTGATGACTCATCCACTGAAAACGTGGCATACAGCCAAATCAACCCAAATCTTCCAAATTATGGGCTCCCTTTGAAGGGAGCATAGCCCAAAATATATTGAGTGGACATCAGATTTTGCTTATTGGATTTGGACAGTTGATCTTCTCTTTCTTACCATCCAGTTGTGGCCACTAATTGGACTCTTAGGATATTTTCATCAGCGCGATTTCTGAGCTACACTGCATCCACTATGGAAGCCATGTCTTGGACAGTCTGGATTCTTGTACGCATGCCCGTTCAAGTCACCACCATTTAACACAGCTGTGCGAACATGCACCAAAATCTAGTCCCTCACAAAACTAAGCTTGATAAGCAAGAAGCCTAGCTAGTTCCTGAAGATGTATGCAGAATTCTTAGTGCACTTATTTATGGCATACGAGTATACCTTATTTGTCAATCATGTCTGTCCTAATGTTGTAATGTCAGTTGAGCGGCTTGAGCCTTGGCAAGCTGAAGACCGAAGATTCAAGTGGACAAGAAGCATCAAAGAAGAAGATACAGGTAAATTAGAGATGCCTTGGTGACCCTAACCCTTTGAACCAAAAAAACCCATATCCTCTAGATGGCTTAGACCCAATAGGTTAACTTTTAGTCATCATATACTGGCCTTAGGAGTTCCAAAAGACCACCGTTTGTAACTCATAAGAGGTTCATGAGCTGCTGTAAAAATATACCCAAAACAGCAGAACTCACTGGTCTGTCAGCCAAACCATAGGCCGGTTGACAGCCAGTTCGGCTAACCAACCGATCGGATCGACAGGCCGAAATCAGCTCAAAATGGACTGCAAACTGAACATTAGTCGTTACCTAAATCGGCCAACCGACGGACAAATTTGACCGGCCTACACCCATTTTCGGCCGGTTGACAGGTCAGGTCGACAAGCCAACAGAGAGCCGTTGAAGCCAGATTTCTATCCGTTGGAGCTCCAACTCTATATATTTGGAGCTCGGGCTGTGGGCTTTTCTGAGGCAATTTAGTGCATTAGAAGCCACCACCATAGCAACCATCATTAGGCTTTAATCCTAAGCCAATCAAGTCATCTTCCTTGTGATTCATTACATATTGGAGCATTCAAAGCTCAAATAAAGATGAACTTGTTCCCTTGTGATCTCTAGAAGTTTAGACATCAACCCTATAGGTAAAACCTTTGTCTAAACCTCCCATAGAGCTCTTCTAGGTTAATTCCTCTAGGCAACCAACTTCCTATTAGTCGTAAAGAATTCAACCATCCTCCCATCACCTTAGTCACTACACCAGGACATCATATGCAAGGTGATTAATCGTTGGAGCTGAATCCTTGGCAAAGTATTGACATCAAAGATCAGGAGAACACATGAGGAGTTGATTCAAGTACGGGAGAGCTAGAAGAAACGACTCAAGAACGGCGCTACAAAAAGGGTTCACTTCGATAAGTTGTCAATTGTAAGAATCCGGTCATGCTCTTTCCTTTAGAAGGTTAGAGTGTAAGAGTTTGTGATCCAAACTTAAACCAGGTTCTTAGGTAGAACCTTGGCTCTTTAATAGAGCCTAAATCAAGTCAATAAAGGGAAACCTCCGGCAGGAGTATACGTGGGTCCTTGGATTGGGACCAAGGTTATTGGTTAGCCTTGAAACCATTGGAGGTTCTTGTGTAGGACCTTAGCTCTTGTGTAGAGCCTAAATTGTCAAGTCTCCAAGGGGAGACACCAACACGGGTGTGTACGTGTTCCACCGGCACGAGTGCATACGTGTAGGTTGAGAGGTGAACCAGAAAAACCATCGTTCAGGTTGAGAGGTGAACCTGTTGTAAAAACCTCCAGTAAAGGTTGAGAGGTGAACCTAATTTAAAACATTCGTTTAGTGAAATCTAGTGTACTCGTGAGTTGGGTACAGCAACCAGGAGTGGAGTAGGGAAACCGAACCACTATACATGCTTGTGTTTGTAATTGATTTGAGCACATTATTGTTCAAGCATTTATATGAATGCTTGAATGGAATGTATGCTATGCACATGATAGGTATATTCAGACACGAGATGTATTTTCATTATTAGACTAGTTGCTTTATTGCTATATCATTTGTACTCTTTATGATTGGACCCACTTAGCTTGAAAGCCTAAGGTTAATGCTTTAATTCAGTTTAATTGTTAATCAGTTTTAATTAAGGCATGATTTTTAAAAGGTCCTAATCACCCCTCCTCTCCGACTTAGCCATAGTTCTAGTCAGTGTTTGCATTATCTCCGATATTATCGAAATATCCCCGATATTATCTCTATTTCTAGCTCAGCGACACCGATAACACTAGTAGCGATACCGATAACGCTGATAGTATAAAAAATTCTTGATATTGGTGATGTATCACTAAATATTGTCAATGTATCGATATCGTCAATATTTTCAATTGTGTAAATTCCAGGCATCGTTTGTATTGTCAATACATTGATCCCGTCAGTGTATCACCAACATTTTTTACTGTGTAAATTCCAAGTGTCACTTGTATCGTCAATGTATCTGCAATATTTCGATAATATCGCCAATGTATCAATATGCCAAAAATCTATATATTTAAAAAAAAAAATTCCCATTTCATATTTTTTATGGGTGCATGGTTGTATGCAGTATTCAATTTGTTGACGATAACATTGATAATATCACGATATTATCATTATCGCAACATGGCAATAACGAGACCACAATCTTTAGTTTCTTTTTCAGTTGTTAACGATTTGTTTGGAAATTTCATTTGTTGCCGATATTCTAAAATATCAATGGATGTTTGGATGAAAGTTCGGATTTTGGATGGATGAGATGATTGGACTGACTTCTTATGGCAACACATGCTTTTAGGCCCTCATTAAATAGAAACCTATTATGTATGCATTCTTTATGCAATTTTTTTATTCCTAAATATGCAACTATGTGTATTTTATCAACTCCTGAGGTTTCACTGAAAAATTCCACTGTTTTTCCCATTTCCCCGGATTTTCTGTTATCAGCGATATTATCGGTGATATCGATATTGTTTCTGTATTCCCGACTAGCGAAACTTGTAGCGATACCGAAACTTCGAACACTGGTACTAGTAGCTCCGCTCTTTGAGCTTCCACAAAGCGCAACCGCCCTAAGTGTGAGTAAAAGGCACAATTTCAATTAGTATCAAAGCCAAGTTACTATGATAAGAGTGGCTCTCCGAGTACCCCTTCTTGATATTCAATTTTCAATTGATATCAGCTTGAGTTACTTTGATAGAGCAAGTGTGAGTTGCTCTTGAAGGACTTAACCGTCTGAAGTAGATCCTAAGAAGCTCTAGCACGATGTTTACCCAAGATGGGAGTGTTACCACTCGACCACCATTCTTTGACGGGTCAAATTATGCGTACTGGAAGACCCGGATGTGAATATTTCTAATGTCCCTTGATTCAATGGTATGGGACTTAGTTGAACAAGGATTGATCACTCTAGTGGAAACGGTGGATCGAGATGGAGTTGTTGTCACCCAACTTAAGAAAATGTCTAATTTGAGTAATCAAGAAATGTCTCATTGTGGCTACAATGCCAAGGGTCTCAATGCAATCTTTTGTGCTGTCTCATGGGATGAATTTAGTCGTATATACAATTGTGAGATTAGTAAAAAAACTTGGGAAACCTAGAGATCATGCATGAAGGAACGAGTACCGTCAAGCGTTCCAAATTGCAAATCCTCACCACACATTTAAAAACATTAAAATGGAGGATGAGACTTTCATGGAGTTTTACAATAAACTGAATGATATTTATAACTTCATGTGTGGCTTAGGAGATAGGGTTCCAGATGGGCGGATATGTAGGAAAATACTTAGGTCCCTCCCGGAGAGATTTAACTCCAAAGTCATTACCTTAAAAGAGTGTAGAGACAAGGATACAATGAAAGTAGAAGAACTCTTACGTTCCCTACAAACTCATGAACTACACTTTAAGGTCCTCTCTAGAAAGAAAAACAGTCTTAAAGACTTTAAACAAGCACTCACATAGGAAAAAAGAGAGTGAATCTAAAGATAGTGATGAAGAGGAAAATAAGGAAGACAAATTTAACAGACAATTCAAGAAATTCCTTAAGATGAATAGAGGGAAGAGTTGTAACAAGAAGGACAAGAAGGGTAAGAAATACAAAGGCAAATCATTTAAATCCAAGAATGTCTTATGTTACGGTTGTGGTGAATATGGTCATGTTGCCCTGGATTGTCTGGATAAACCTAAAGTGAAAGGGAAAAAGGCTATGGCAACAACATGGGATGATACGGAGAAGTCAAAATCTAAATCTAGTGACTTTCTTAGTGATGGAGACCAAAAATCATTGTCTATTCTAATGGCCTCCACCACAACCTCTCTCCCTTTTAATCTAAGAGAGGATCCTAGCCATTATCCCTTCTAGGAGAAAAAGGAATTCCCAACACCTCATATGCTGAATTTTATGAGGGTGTTGAAAAAATTAGGTTAACTTTAGGATGATCAACTAGAAATCTTAGTAAGGGTAGCTAGAATCTAAATATTATAGGTAAATCTGATGATTTCGACCTCATTAGCATGCTTATGGGCATATTAGAGGATTCCAGCCTCATCAGTCATTAGCACCTCCTTGATAGTTTAGCCTATGCTTGATTTTGATATCTTTAATTGTTAAATTGTCATCATCCCTTAGATTAGCATAACTTTGTGAATTATGTGCTTAATGTTTGCTAATATATGCCTTGGTCATTTATGATTTCATGAATATGTTGAAATGACCATTTATGCATGATCACCTATGCTTAGATGAGGAATATATGTTGAGATAATGTATTTGCATACTCCATGTTTTTAAATGTTCATACACCCTTATTCTCTCTTGTTAGCATGTGCTTATAGTTAAGCTACACATATTCTAATTTCTCCTTTCCAAACTTAATTCATCTATCATTAAGGGGGAGAACTTAGTTTGTCAATTGCTGACAAAAAGGGGGAGAAAGATCAAGTTCTACCAAAACAAGCTTGCATTCTGTTTTGCAGGATTCGTTTGTTGTTGCAAGGGTTGATTGATTATGGGGGAGCAATTAGAGAGGAGTAATGCTTACGTTATATGTCTTAGTTTGTAATTCGAGTTGTAATCTTTTACTTTGACATGTAATTTATTTGTTGTTTTTGTATTATCATTGGTATGGACTATGACAAGGTATAGGTTAAGTTTTCGTCATGTAATTGACAAAGCGGAAGATTGTTAGTACACTTATTTGTGGCATACGAATGCATCTTATTTGTCAATCACATGTGTCTTTGTGCCGTAATGTCGGTTGAGCCTTGGCAAGCTGAAGACTGAAGATTCAAGTGGACAAGAAGCATCAAGGAAGAAGATATAAGTAAATCAGAGGTGCCTTAGTGACCCTAACCCTTTGAACCAAAATAACCCATAACCTCTAGATGGCTTGGACCCAATAGGTAAACTTTTAGTCATTATAGATTGGCCTTACGAGTCCCAAAAGAATATCATTTGTAAGGCCTAAGAGATTCATGAGCTGTTTTAAAAATATACCCCGAACGACAGATCTCATTGGTCTGTCAGCCACACCATCAGCCGGTCGACAACCAGTTCAACCGACCAAACGATCGCATTGACCGGCCGAAATCAACTCGAAATGGACAGCAAACTGAACATTAGTCCTAAGCTAATCGGCCGACCGGCGGACAAATTCGGCTGGTCGACAAGTCAGGTCAATGGGCCAAATAGTGGCTAAATAAGACAGCAGCCACAGGGGGAAATTCAACCGGCCGACACCCATTTTCGGCCAGCCTACATGTCGGGTCAACAGGCCAACAGAGAACCGTTGAAGCCCGATTTCTATCCGTTGGAGCTCCAACTCTATATATTTGGAGTTGGGCTTTGGACTTTTTTGAATGAATTTAGTGCATTAAAAGCCACCTACCATAATAACCATCATTAGGCTCTAATCTTAAGCTAATCAAGTTATCTTCCTTGTGACTTATCATATGTTGGAGCATTCAAAGCTCAAATGAAGATGAACTTATTCCCTAGTGATCTCTAGAAATTTAGACACCAAACCTATATGTAAAACCTTTGTCTAAACCTCTCATAGAGATCTTCTAAGTGAATTCCTCTAAGCAACCAACTTCCTATTAGTTGTCGAGAATTCAACCATCCTCCCATCACCTTGGTCACCTCACCGGGACATCATATGCAAGGTGATTAATTATTTGAGCTAAAGCCTCGGCAAAGCATCAGCATTAAAGATCAGGGGAGCACATGAGGAGTTGATTCAAGCATGGGAGAGCTAGAAGAAGCAACTCAACAACGTCACTACAAAAGGGGCTCAATCCGACAAATTGTCAATTGTAAAAGTCCAATCACTCCTTTAGTAGGTTAGAGTGTGAGAGTTTATGATCCAAACTCAAACCAGGTACATGTGTAGATCCTTGGCTCTTTAGTAGAAACTAAACCAAGTCTCCAAAGGGAGCCTTCAGTAGGAGTATACGTGGGTCCTTGGATTGGGGGCAAGGTTATTAGTTAGCCTTGAAACCATTGTAGGTCCCTATGTAGGACCTTAGCTCTTGTGTAGAGCTTAAATTGTTAAGTCTTCAAGGGGAGCCACCGACACAGGTGTGTACGTGTTCCACTGGCACAAGTGCATACGTGTAAGTTGAGAGGTGAACCTGGAAAACCTCCGTTCAGGTTTTAGAGGTGAACCTGTTGTAAAAACCTCCAGCAAAGGTTAAGAGGTGAACTTGATTTAAAACCTCCGCTTAGTGAAATCCTATGTAATCATGAGTTGGGTACAGAACCGGGAGTGGAGTAGGGAAACCAAACCATTATACGTACTTGTGTTTGTGATTGATTTGAGCACATTGTTATTCTAACAATGTTAGTTTAATTATTAATTATATGACTGCTTGAATGGAATGTATGCTATGCACATGATATTGATAGGTATATTCACACACGAGACGTATTTTCACTATTGGACTAGTTGCTGTATTGCTATATTATTTGTAGCCTTTGTGATTGGACCGGAAGCCTAAGTGTTAATGCTTTAATTCCATTTAATTGTTAATTAGTTTTAATTAAGGCATGATTTTTAAAAGGTCTTAATCACCCCCCGCCCCCCCAGGACTTAGCCATAGTTTTAGTAGCCCCGCTCTTTAAGCTTCCGCCAAGCGCAAGCGCCCTAAGTGTGAGTAAAAGGCACAATTTCAAGAATGACTAAGGACTGATTTGCATGTGAAGAATGAGGAGAAAGAAAAAAGAGCAAGCACTAGAAGACATTATTAGAGTATAGAAGACTGCTGCTAGGAGCATTCTTGAATATTATAGAATGCAATAAACTGTCTCAAGGTGATGACGACAAGGAGATTGAATAAACTAGCTAACAAAACCATAGCATAGCTAATATCTGGCTGAGTGATGGACAGGTAACCCAACTAACAAGACGATACATTCCCAAAATATCAATTTCTTTAGATTGGTGATCATGAAGTTTATGATCTACTTCAATGGGTGTATCTGCAAGATGTACGCCAAGGTATTCTATATCAGTAATGGTGGCCGTAACGGGCACCATCGTTATCGATACAGGTATAGGCTGTAACGGTTGATATGGTGTGGCTTGACGACCGTTATGACCCTCGTAGCGGTTAAAAAATTTTGCTGAAAATTTCTAAAAAAATATTTAGAAAATCCAAAATAATGTAAATATTCCAAATATATATTCATTTTTTTTTTTTTTTAACATGTTTATGGTAGCATAACGGTCCACTCTTTGATAAGAGTGTTGTATCTGGTTGTCTGGTGAATTTATGAACATGGTTATGTGTCTCTAATATTTACACATCACAATCAAGTATTAGAACTAGAAATTAAAAAAGAAATGCATAAATACCACTTTTTCCGATTTTTTGAAAAAATGGCCTTTGGAGCTTCTATTCGCCCAAATCACTCCAATATATGGTTTTAATCCTAAAAACTAGTAAGAGTGGTAGAAATATGCTTTAGAATAATCTAAGAAAGTTTTTAGAATGAAAAAAGTGGAAAATGAGGAGAAAAATGGATTTAAGAAGAAAAAAATGTGGTTGTTTTTCGACCGTTAGTGGGGTAACGGTGGTTATGCCCCATAACGACCATTATGGCCCTCGTAACAGCTAATACGATCCCAAAAAACCAACTGTCACGTTTCACCCCCATATCGCGTAATAGTCACGGCCGTTACCTATACGTATCAACCTTTACCGCCGTATCATAACGGATATGGAACGCAATGATGTACGCTAAGAAGACCATACTCAGAGAAAAGATCCAATATATATTTTTGTTGAGATTGGATGATTCATTGCCTACATCAAGCGACTTCAACACCAAAAAATAATCGAGTCCAAGTGTTGTGTTTTATGCCCTTAAAACCTAATTTGTACCCTACTTAGGCCATCATTATTACTTGTGATTACAATGCAACATGATCATGATGAGAGAGAAGAGTACTCGAGTATAAAGGTTGTGCTTAAAAGCACAATCTGGTTTGATGGAAACCATTAAGTCCCTCACTGATATTGTGTTGGGCCAAGTGCCTAAGCCAATGGCACAAGATAGATTTATCTCCAAGGACCTTATCCATGAAAATAAGTGTTCACAACCATCCAATGCTTGGGCTAGCATATGTATACAATTGCCATTTTTTTATATGTATACGGTTGTCATGTGACTCGATGACCGCATTAGCAGTGTTACTTTGTTACAGGAAATACGAGTTGATGACTCACATCAATACATGTCAAACAACCAGTTGCTCTAAAAGCTCGAGCTATTAGAGGATGGCATATCAATATATATCAAGGGACTCAAACACTTCAATGCTCGCCCGAACGTGCGGGGTGGAACTCCGCACGAGAACATATTGGGCAAGGGTGGAGGGACACAACTCACACCAAGGTGGAGGGACACTCACAACTCACACCATAAACTGGCCCCCCGTGGGAGAATTTATCAACAGAGGCATATTTGCTACTTTTGGGATTTGAACACAGGACATTCCGCTCTGATACCTAGTATAAGATGATTTGATGATTATTGTGTGGAGAAAAGAGGAGAATAGTGAGAGAGAAGAAGAGAAAAGAAGAGAGTTTGGGAACTGTTGTGTGTGTGAGCAACAAACTCCCACACCCTTTTTATTATGAGGCTAATTGATGCACGATGCCCTAATTATGATGCATGCTCATGAACATATGTAATCCAGCGGAAATAAATAGCAATAATAATCCAAAATTCAGCATCTACCATCATAAATTAAGAAAATCATAAAAGAGGCATGCAATGGAGCGGGCCATCATCACAACCACAAAGTGTGAAATTCAATTATAGCTTAGGTTGGATCCGGCGAGGGATGGAACCTCCCGATCTTGCATGGTCTCTTAACCCAATCGATCAATGGGGATCACTAGTCCGAGGAATCGAAAGGCTTCTCGGATTAGGGATTTGGAAAATCTGGAGAATTAGGTTTGGGATTAATTCTCAGATTTTGATCATGGGGAATTAAGAAAACCAAGGTTTAGAATGTAGGGGAAGAAAGATAAGTTACCTGGAAGAAGTTGGAGGGGCACAAGAAGAAAAGAAAAGAAGGAGATCAAGGAAGAAGAAGCACCATGAGAGACAGAGAGGAAGGAGGCAACCAAGGGTTTGTTCTTTTCCATTAATCAACAAGTAATCTCGTTTTTAGGGCTGAGCCCTCTTAAATAACTAATAAGAAAACATGAAAATACCAAAATACCCCTAAAAATTAAACAAAAATGAAACTTAAAACTAAATTGCGCAAAAGGTCGAGCGCTCGGTCGGGCGCCCAAAGACGTCCAAAAACATCCAGAGAGTTTTGGGCGCCAGAGAGGCTAAGTTTGGGCGCTCGATCAGGCGCCCGAAAATAGTGGTCGAGCGCCCGAAGACAGTGAAATCTGTCCAGAGGGTCTCTTCCTCCTACACATGTGTCCTCCCAATGTGGGGTCTTCAATGTGTCAAATCACGTGTGTAAGGTCTTCAATGCTCTTCAATAGTCGCCTAGCCATAAGGAAGATGCTTGTGGTGGGTGCTCTCTTCGTTGGTAGACTTTGAAAGGTCTTGTATCCTCATTAACTCCCCTCGGATGAGAAAAACTTGACTCCGACGAGTTAAAGCTCTTGTGACGCTATAGCAAGTCAGGATCAACGATCTGCAACTCTTCTTCAGTCAACCACGTAGATTCTAACGGTGGTTTGTTCTTCCATTTGACAAGGTATCTTTGGAAACCTCCGTCTCTCGTAGAAATGATCTCTTCATCCATGATTTCCTCAATCTCTTCTTTACGAATAATGGGTGGACGAAGGGGTGGAGTAGGTTGTGAAAAAAACTCAGAGAAATGCCATGAAAGGGACAATGGATCAATGGTAGGATTAGGGGAACAGACTAGATCCTCCACATTAAACGTTGGAATAATGCCCATTTCAGGTGGAAGGTCGACCCGGTACGCGTTGGACCAAATTTTCTGCAATATATTAAATGGTACAGCACTACGCGCTTGTAATTTCTTAGCGGAACCCGATGAGAACCGCTCTGGCCTTATCCTCACCATTACAGTCTCCTTCCTGAAAATCTTGCAATCTACGATGAGAATCAGCTGAAATTTTATAATTATCAGTACTCTTATTTATCCGTTGTCTAATATGCATATGCAATTCATGGATATGTCGTGCAAATGCATCGGCTAATTCAGAAGACCTTTGGGTGACTGACATGGATAAGAGATCTATTGGCATTCTAGGCTTATAACCACTAACAATTTCAAATGTACTTATCCCTGTAGATCGATTTACTGACCCATTATAAGCAAATTCAGCAATTGGTAAAGATTAGGTCCCAAGTCTTAACATGTTCATCCACTAGACAACGTAGAAGATTTCCAAGACTTCGATTTACCACCTCTGTTTGAGGGTGGTAGGCAGTAGAAAATTGTAAACGAGTACCCATCATATGCCATAGTATCTTCCAAAAATAACTGGTAAATCTGACATTACGGTCGGACACTATGGTCTTAAGCAACCCATGGAGACGCACCACACCATCAAAAAAGACGCAAGCAATATGAGAAGCATCTGACGTTTTAGAACATGGGAGAAAATGCGCCATTTTAGAAAAGAGATCAACAACAACAAAGATGGAATCGTGCTTTTTATCTTCTTGGGAAGTCCCAACACGAAATCCATACTAATGCCATGCCACGGAGCATGTGGCACTGGCAATGGCGTATAGAGCCCAGCATTTTGCTTTCGTTGCTTTGCCAGCTGACACGTACCACACTGCCCTAAAACTTTAGCGACATCTCGCTTGAAACTTGGCCAATAAAAACGATCCTCTACGAGGGCAATGGTCTTATCACGACCAAAGTGGCCAGCTATCCCTCCCGAATGAAGCTCCTAGATGAGGAATTCAAGAAGGGACATACGGGGAATACAAAGTCGGTCTCCCTTGAAAAGGAAACCATCTTTAAGGACATAATCTCCCGTACTACGCTGATCACTAGAGAGTGACGCGTAAGTACCCTCAAAATCAGGACATGAGGTATTCATCTTTCAATTGCTCAAATTCGACTACCTCTACACTCAAGGAATTGAGCAACGTCACTCTTCTACTAAGGGCATCCGCTAGTTTGTTTTCGACCCTGGCCTTACGTTTCAGGACGAACGAATATTCCTAAAGAAACGCTACCCACTTAGCATGCCTTGGGTTGAGTTTCCTCTAAGAATGTAAATATCTCAAGGCCTCATGATCAGAAAACAAGACGAATTCTTACGGTAGGAGATAGTGACACCAATGTCTCAGGGATTGCACTACCGCGTAGAACTCTTTACCATAGGTGGAGTACGTCTGTTTTGCTTCATTCAGTTTCTCACTAAAATAGGCTACTGGGTGGCTCTCCTGGCTCAACACTCAACCTATACCAACACCAGACGCATCACACGCCACCTCAAAGACTCTAGAAAAGTCAGGTAAATGCATGACAGGAGCTTCTACCATTTTGCCCTTAATTTCCCTAAAAGCCTTGACTGCGGCTTTAGACCACACGAACTCTCCCTTTTTCATGCATTCAGTAATGGGAGCCATGATCATGCTAAATCCCCTAATGAACCTACGATAAAAAGTTGCTAAGCCGTGAAAGCTTTGCACCTCGTGAATGTTTTTCGGTTCAGGCCACTCAACTATGGCCCTGACCTTTTCAAGGTCTGTGCGCATTCCTTCTAAAGACATTATAAATGCTAAGAACACGACTTGACTAGACATGACGCACATTTCTTAAGATTAGCGTACAACTTTTCATTCTTAAGGACGCTACAGGCCTGCTTCAGATGTTCAAGGTGTGATTCCTTAGTGGTACTCTAAATAAGAATGTCATCAAAGTACACCACTAGGAATTTTCCCATGAACGGCCTCAAGACTTGTGTCATCACCCGCATAAAAGTATTAGGTGCTTTAGTCAAGCCAAAAGGCATGACCATCCACTCGTACAGCCCATCTTTCATTTAAAATGCAGTCTTCCACTCATTTCCCGAGCATATAAGGATTTGGTGATATCCACTCTTGAGATCAATTTTGTAGAATATGGTGGACCTCGCCATCATGTCAAGCATATCATCAAGTCTAGGTATGGGAAACCTATACTTGACGGTAATTTTTTTTGTGGCACGGTTGTTCACACACATGCGCCACGTGTCGTCTTTCTTTGGCGTCAACAATGCGAGCACGGCACACGGGCTCATACTCTCCTGGATAGAACCCTTTTGCAGAAGCTCATTAATTTGCCTCTTCAACTCTGCATGCTCTACAGGGTCCATCCTGTAGTAAGGAAGGTTCGGTAGAGTCGACCATGGGGCGAGATCAATGGCATGTTGAATGTCCCTCATAGGTGGTAACTCGTTCGGTAAATCTTCAGGAAACAAGTCACTGTATTCCTTTAGAACCGACGTTACCTCATGGGGTAACTCTGATGGAACCTCAAGTGTAATTTTTCTTGCCACAATGGCATATACCATGGAATCCTCCTTAGTCACTTTCTCGAACTCTCTCGCATTAATTATGGGAAGAGACTTAGGTTTGGATTTCCTCACTTCCTTAGGCTCACTCGCTTTCTCATCCCTTTTCTTTCCTAGTGTGCTTTCAAGTGGCATAGGATTAGGTTTGATATTTTTACCATTATGCATAAAGGTACACGCATTCGAACGGCCAAAGATCGTGACATCATTGTCGAATAGCTACGGCCTACCTAGGATAATATGTCCAACATCCATAGGTATCACATCACACCATAGGGACTCTTTGTATGACCCAAACTCGACAGGAACTAAGCACTGAGGGATGTTTTGTCCACCCAAGAAACTTTGTATGGGTCCGGATGAGGTGTGGATTTCAACTTCAGACGATCTAAGGTGTTAGCGGAAATCACATTCTGACAACTTCCACTGTCCACTATCACCTTACAATTTTTCTTTCTACACTTGGCAAGAGTATAGAAGATAGTGTTTCGACGCCAATCAACACTACTCTTACACTGAGATAGCATACACCTAACTACTACAAGCGTTGCTTCATCGCCTACTTCGTCTTCATCAGTAAGACCTCCTTCAGGGTGATATTCTTCTATGTCATAATCACCCTAGTCATCAACACCCTCGTGGGACTCGCCTATAACTAAGGCTTTTCCACGATTCTTTGGGGACACTGATTGGACATGTGACCGAGATTCCCTCACTCATAACACCTCACTCAGCAACCCCCACTAGGACCGGCACCAAGAAACCATTTGCCCTTGTCGTCCCTAGGCTTAGGGGAAACAGTCGCCTGCGCCCTAGGTTGACTACCAACGTTAGGTCTAATTCCTTGGGAACCAAATCTAGCATTAGAATCTCAGGACTCAAAACGTCTAATGACATGAGCTTTCAGGTATTGCTCTAACTCCTGCACAACTTGATATGCTTCATCCAAGTCCGTTAAGAGCTGAGTCATAAGCTCGCACTGAAGATCCGCTTGAAGGCCTGTCTTGAAACACGAGAGCGTTACTAGAAGGTCCTCATGGATATCACATCGCATCATATACTCCTTGAATTTGGCGATGTAATCAACGACAGACATTGACCCTTGGCGTCAGGATTGCCATTGGTCAAGGAGCTTTTGTCGGTAAGAGAGGAAGATATTTCTCCTTCAACTTCTCTTTCATCTCATACCAGTCTGTGATAGGGGCTCTACCAATTCTTTCTTTCGCTCAGTGTTAGTCCAAAATAGCTTGGCCTGGCCCACAAGTTTCATGTTTGCAAACCGCATTTGACAGTTTTCTGACATGCCATACCACTCAAAGTAGTGGTCCATGTCAGCAACCCAGTGAATGCCTTGGGATCCAGACGCCCATCAAAACTCGGGGCCTCAACTCTAACGTTCTTCATCGCATGCTCATCTAGATCATAGCGGTCTTGATGATCATATGTAGCTTGTGCTTCTCGCACAATACCACGACCGGTTCCACAATCTCTACCACTATTGTCTCCACGTGCGGGAGCGCGTTCTTCAATGATCCCTCCCACTTGGGAGTGCGCATCATCCCCAACAGCGAGGTTCTCCCTTTGGGACGCCTCTAATTGCTCAACTTTAGTCATAGTGGTGGTGAGTTGGTTATCTAAGCGAGCGAACTCATGCTTTTGACTCGTTTCTTAAGCGGTTATCTTTTATATCAATTGAGCAAGTTGCTCGGATAACTACTCGTTATTCATAGTGGGTTGAAGTCCGAAACCTCTACCTCTTCTCGTGGGCATACAAGTAAAACTCGAACCAAATTCTACCCAACTTGACCACTATGGATATCTAACTCACAAGATAAATGCGATGAATGTAAACTATGATGAACTGACAATTAATGAATTTAAACAAAGGCGACTCCAATATGGAAATTTTACAAACTAGGAAACTTTCTAAAATTGGAAGTTCTTAAAATTGGAAACTTTCTAAATCTGGAACTTTCCTAAAACCGACCTAAAAATAAAAACCCTAATTTGATAACTCGATTTAGAAAAAACCATGCAAGCCTATGCTCTGATACCAAATTTGATACAGGATGTCCTAATTATGATGCATACTCATGAACATATGTAATCCAGCGGAAATAAATAGCAATAATAATCCAATATTCATCATCTCCATCATAAATTAAGAAAATCATAAAAGAGGCATGCAATGGAGCGGGCCATCATCACAACCACGAATTGTGAAATTCAATTATAGCTTAAGGTTGAATCCGGCGAGGGATGGAACATCCCGATCTTGCATGGTCTCAACCCAATCGATCAATGGGGATCACTAGTCTGAGGAATCGAAAGGCTTCTTGGAATAGGGATTTGGAAAATCTGGAGAATTAGGTTTGGGATTAATTCTCAGATTTTGATCATGGGGAATTAAGAAAACCAAGGTTTAGAATGTAGGAGAAGAAAGATAAGTTACCTGGAAGAAGTTGGAGGGACACAAGAAGAAAAGAGAAGAAGGAGATCAAGGAAGAAGAAGCACCACGAGAGAGAAAGAGAGGAAGGAGGCAACCAAAGGTTTGCTCTTTTTCATTAATCAACAAGTAATCTCGTTTTTAGGGCTGAGCCCTCTTAAATAACCAATAAGAAAACATGAAAATACTAAAATACCTCTAAAAATTAAACAAAAATGGAACTTAAAACTAAAGTGCACAAAAGATCGAGCACTCGGTTGGCCGCCCATCCAGAGAGTTTCGGGCGCCAGAGAGGCTAAGTTTGGGCGCCCGATCAGGCGCCCGAAAATAGTGGTCGGGCGCCCGAAAACAGTGAAATCTGTCCAGCAAGTCTCTTCCTCCTACACATGTGTCCTCCCAATGTGGGGTCTTCAATGTGTCAAATCACGTGTGTAGGGTCTTCAATGCTCTTCAATAGTCACCTAGCTACAAGGAAGATGCTTGTGGTGGGCGCTTTCTTCATTGGTAGACTTTAAAAGGTCTTGTGTCCTCATCACTAATAATATAAAATATACTCCACAGGAGCATACAATGCCATACACAAAAAAAAAAAAAAAAGGATATACAAAAAGATGTATACGAACACTACTCTCCCTATATTGTGTACAACTTGAAAGTTGACACATTGAATGGCGGATCATGCGTGGTATGCTCCTAGGTTCCATATAAAAGCATACATTCACAAGCAACCTATACCGACATACTTAGACATGAAGATTAATCATGGAGACTTGTTATCCATGTAGGGGGTTTGATACATGCTGTGATCTCATTCCCCAGGATAACATAGGGATATGGTCGAGTCACTTGGATGAAAGCGCGTCTCATGATAATCCAACAAAGAATCCACAATAAGCAATTCATTATACAGATTATTTCACTATGGAAGATCATGTGGATTTACAAGACCAGTTATTAGTGTAGAGATGAGAGAGGAGGAAAAGTTGAGAGAGAGCTCAAAACGTGAGCAACCTCTTTTTCTTATTCTATTTATATGTAGGGTTTCCCTTATTTACAAATTATATCATAACCCCTAACAAATATAAAATTACACATAAGTCTCTACTTTGCATATTTACAGCCAAACTCCTACATAACAAATAAATGTTCCAACACTCTCCCTCGAGTTAGTATAAGTGTAGATTTGTAGAAGGGAAAGAGAGATAAGAGAAGAATGGAGAAAGAGAGAGAGAGAGAGAGAGAGAGAGAGAGAGAGAGAGATGTTGAAAAACGTCTCCTATTTTCTCATTAAGTTTATAAACGTAGGGTTTCCCCTATTTACAAAACACATCCTACTAAGAACAAAATTATAAATAAAACCCTACTTTGCATATTTACAGATAAGTCCCTATTCCAACACTTCCCCTCAAGTTGGTGTATAAATATCTGTCATACCCAATTTGTTCGAAATTTCTTGTAACATAAGAGGTGAATGAGAGGAGAAGAGTTGTGACTTACCAGTCATGTAGGAGGAAGCCTCAGAGTCTATGACCTAGGAGGTAGGAGAGGAAGACGCAAGAAAAGCGGTACCTAACTGAACCAAAGCTGCATGAGAAGGCTTAAAAACATCACGAACATAAAGCCGCATCAGGGCATCATATGCAGCGCGAGAAATAATAAGAGACTCCCCTGAAAAGGTTGCTCAACTACAACAGAGATGATTGTGAAAGGCTATCCCTCAGGACTAGATGTGGCAGTAACGGAGGCGGCTACACACATAGGACGACCATGGAGCTGCCAGCAATAATCAATAGTGTGATTAGTTCCACCGCAATGGGAACAAATGCAAGAACCATCAAGTCCTCGTCCACGTCCACCACACCACGAAGATTACAACCGCCTCTATTGCAATCTCCCTCACGGCCCCTACCATGACCACCATAATTAAAAGTGCGTCTCGAACTCAAGGAGGGTGCCCGAAAGCCAGAAAGAAGAGAAGACTGATCTGCAGCAAGGTGTGCCGGGTGACACAAATGAAGGTGAAAGACGAGCGGAGACCGTAGCGCGCTGGCACATGGCATAGACTGTCGTCAATGGGGGAAGTGGATCCTGTACAACTTAATCCCGAACACGGAGATAATCGGAATTCAACCCAGCTAGGAACTGCACGATACAAGTGTCATCCCGCTGCTTATGAGCATGCTCATGATCGTCTTTACATTTGGAAGGAAGAGGCTGATATAGATCTAGCTCATCCCACATACCTCGAAGTGTTAAATAGTAATCTTTTAAGGATCTTGAGTCTTGTTGGAACCGACCAATGTCTTGAATAAACTAAAATACCCGGGAGAAATTCTAAGACTCAGAGAACATATCATAAAGAGTATCCCAAATGCCTTTAGCCAAGGATAAAAACATAACCGAGTGGCTAACCGATGAGTCCATACTATTCAATAGCCATGCAATGACTTGATAGTTCTCCTTTGTCCAAGACTTGTAAGAGGCATCTGTAGAGCTTGGAGGATCATCGAAAATATACGACAACTTCTCACGGGCCCCCAAAAACACTTTGACAGATTGCACCCATTGGAGGTAGTTCTCACCATTCAACTTTATGGAGGTGATTTAAAGGGGTGGATTCAAAAGAACCCATACTAAGAGAAGTGCGTAGCGCGCGTACTATAATACGCACGCGGGCATGTGCGCGGATGCGCGAGCGTGTATGCGCGCGTACTATATACACGCGCATGTGTACGTGCACGCGCGCGTAATTGGGAAGCACCTTCGCTGCGCTCGGCGGACTCCGGAATGCTAGCTGTGATTTGTCTTCTATAAGAAAGGGGGGTTCCAAGTAAAAGGCACTATAAGCAACTCTTTTTCCTTCAATTCTTCAAGATAAAGAAAAACAACCACCAATCTTCCGAAAGTATCACAAAATCTATCAGATTTGACGCAAGGAACCCCAAAAACGGTAGGGCCGCAAGTCTATTTTGGGTTAAAACCCAATCGAAAAGCAATCATAGCTCAAAACTCCTTTAGAAATAGCTTGGGAGGAAGATTTGGGTCCACCTTGAGATAAGAATCTGGAGAAAAACTTACCGATTTGAGAAAAATCGATGAAAATCTTATTGGTGGCCCGACTTCCGAATCTTCCTATTTCGACCAAAACACTATCAAAGAAGCTCCCAAAAAATCATGACAAATACTCTAAAATCAAGATCTATCAAACCCCTAAACTTTCAGCTCAAACGAGGTCCATGCATCCATACAACGCTAACATCAATCGTACGGCTGCTGACGTCAACAAGCTCATGTGTCGCCTTTCAACTTTCCTGGTGCAGAATGGCCTGATCTTATCTCTGATACCAAGTAGAAGATGATTTGGTGATTGGAATAAGGAGAAAAGAGGTGAGAAGTATGAAAGAAGAATAGAGTTTGGGGGTATGTTGTGTTTTAGTAACATGCTCTCACACACAAAGCTTTATTAGAATAAAACATATAATACACTGCAGGAGAAGGAGAAAAAGGTGCACATGCAATTATACTAAAAGAGCTAAAAGAGCCACTAACACACACTAATACCAATAGCAGGACGGGTACCAAGCTTACTAGTCTCATTGAGCAAGTATAGAGTGTACTTTCTCTGAAATATGAAGATAACCTTGGATGACCGGGCAACTTCAATCCCTAAGAAGTATTGAAGAGGATGAAGGTCCTTAATTTCAAATTCCTTGCTCAGCATTTGTTTGACATGCTCTATAAAGTCCAAATCATCTCCAGTGACGATTATAGCATCCACATAGACAAGTATAATGGTTCGACCCTCACGTCGAGTGTGAACAAACACAGTATGATCTGACTAGCATCGCCTAAAGCCAAAGGAGAGAACTGCAGAAGTGAACCGAGCAAACCACGCTCTTAGAGATTATTTCAGGCCATAAATAGCCTTTTTCAGCTTACACACTTTCCCAGTCTCCCCCTTAAGCTGAAATCATGAAGGTAGATCCATATAGACTTCTTCAGTGAGATCGTCGTGGAGGAATGCATTCTTAACATCTAGTTGATATAATAGCCAGGAAAGATTGGCAGCTAAGGAGATGATCAAGCGAACAGAGTTCAGTTTGGCCATAGGAGAGTCTCATGATAATCAACTCCATAATTTTGCGTGTAACCTTTAGTGACGAGCCGTGCCTTATAACGTTTAATAGATCCATCAGCCCGATACTTAATAGAAAACAACCACTTGCACCTCGCAGTATGCTTCCCTGCAGGTAAAGGAACAAGATCCCATTTGCCATTCTTATCAAGTGCATCCATCTTTGTCTCCATCGCTTGCTTCCAAGTAGGAACTGCAAGAGCCTCAACAACTGTTTTGGGAATAGAAGAAGAAGAGACGGAGGCAAGAAAAGCACGATATGTAGGAGATATAGAGTCATAAGAAACAAAGTTGGAAATAGGATGCAAGGTTGGATGATGGCTATGAGTTCGAGAAGCAACAGGAGAAGATGGATGAATAGTGGTGAGAGAATTACCTAAAGTAGGAAGAGAAGCTACTGGGAGCATTGCTGGTTGTCTTGACTTCCTACGAACATAGGTTAGAATCTACTTAGGTGTCGCGGGAGGAGGAACAGACTGATTGCTAACTATAGGCATAGGTAAAGGAGCCAAATCTGAAGAATCAGACCAGGTAGAGAAGAAAGTACGATCTTCAAAAAATGTAACATCCATGGACACATAGTACTTATTGTATGGATCATAACACTTATAGCCATGGACACAGAGTACCTAAGAAAGATGCACTTGATGGACCGGTTTGAAACTTGTCTCGGGATGGACCCAAAGAGTGAACAAAACAAATACATCCAAAGACCTTGAGAGGAATGCTAAACAAGGTGCAACCAGGCTTAAGTGTATGAGAAGGAGCCTTGCCGTTTAAGACACGAGAGGGCATACAATTAATAAAGTAGCAAAAGGTCAACAAGGCAGCAAACCAGTATGATTTGGGAACTTTCATTCCTATCACAAGAGAGCGAGTAACTTCCAAAAGATGGTGATTCTTCCGCTCAGCCACTCTATTTTGTTGTGGAGTGTAAGCACGTGAAAATTGATGTAAAATGCCATTTTCTTGAAGGTAAGATGTGAAATTTTGGGATATATACTCGCCCCATTATCAGACCGAATGGACTGAATATCACAACCATATTGAGTTTTAATTAGTTGATGAAATGTCTTAAACAAGTGGGGCAATTCATGACGCCTTTTCATTAAAAAAATCTAAGTCACACGCGAGAAATCATCAATGAAAGTCACAAAGTATGAAAAACCATCAATCGAATTTACTGAGCTAGGACCCCAAATATCAGAATGTATTAAGGCAAACATTTTATTAGTACGGTGAGATAGTGCTGGAAATGATGTTCGTACATGCTTACTAAACTGACAATTTTTCACACTGAAAAGAAACATTATTCAACTTATTAAACTCGGGAAGAAAAAATTGCAATGTTTTAAACGAGACATGGCCAAGACGTGCATGCCATAAGGCAGCCGACTCTTGACTAGACTTAAAACACTGAGAAATAAAAGTAAAAGAACTCAATGCAGCATCACTCCTAACATATATCTCGCCCTGATGTAGAAAGTAAAGACCGCCACGCTCATAGCCCACACCAATAGTCCTCTTCGTACGCAAGTCCTGAAAGATGCAATGAGAATGAAAGAAAATCACACAGCAGTTGAGAGCTTTGGTAAGGCTATGTACAGAAATCAAATTTGCATGGAATGTAGGAACATAGAGAACATTGGACAGAGTGAGATTAGGAGAAAAATACACAGAACCAATGAATTCTACAGGAGTAGATGTTCCATCAACTAGACGCACTAGACGGCTACAAGTAGAAGAACTAGATGGGATCAAGTAGGTGTGCCACTAGTCATATGATCCGATGCGCCCGAATCAATAATCCAGGTCGCAGGAGTGAAAGAGGCATGAAGTGCAGTACCTGGTCGTAGCAAATGAAGAGGAAGATGGCTGTGAAGCAGGAGAGGTAGGAGTAACAAAACGACTCTCAAGCATCCAAAGGCACTGAGGCTCCATAACATCTACTTAGGTCATGGTAACAGTGTCTAACCGATTGGGAACAAGTGACATGTCAGAAGATCAACCATTGGAAAAATCAGATATAGTCCCAATCTCATTAGAAGTAGCAATATGAGCAATAAGATGTCCATGTAATTTAAAGCACTGATCTCGGGTATGCCCAGACCAATTGCAGAAGGTGCACATAAGCTTACTACGACCACGACCACGTCCTCTGATAGTACCTCCTCAAGAATCCGAACCACCACCTCGGTCACCAAATGGAACAATGGTGAAGGTGAATGCAGTCCTTTCCTGAATAGCAGCAGGTGCTAACTCACCTATGGGCTTCCTCAGTATGAACAATGGAATACACTGCCTGAAGAGAAGGAAATGTAGTAGCAACAAGTTGAGTACGGAGGGCCTCATACTCACTGCTCAATCCTGCCAAGAATTCATGTCTTTGCTTCTTCTTCCCATATCCTTACAATCTCTGCACTCTGGTTATCTGGAAGATCACTTAAGGGTTGTGGATGACTTAGTTCTTCCCACCGACTCATTAGAGCACCAAAATACTCGGTAACTAACAAATTTTCTTAAGCAAGCGAATAAAGTTCAATGGTCAACTGATAGATGCGGGGCTTGTTGGAAATAGTCCCATATGTCTCATTTAGGGACTTCCACAAGTCGGCAACAGAATAATAAAAGAAATAGGAAGAGGCAATTCCCGGTTCCACAGAATTGAGGATGCAACCCATAACAATAGCATTTGAGGAGTCTCATGCATCAACCTCTGATGAATCACCAGAAGACAACTTCTTGGATATGCCGGTAAGAAATCCAAGTTTCTCTTTGCCAATGACATACATGCAAACAGCTTGGGACCACAAAAGAAAGTTGTTCCCATTAAATTTTGTGGAGGTAATTGAAAGGGGCCCCTCAAAGCTATGTCCAGATGGCTTGAGGTATATATAACACACACACACACTGAAGTGAATGAAGAAATAACAACAGCAAGGTTATATACTCAGACTCCGTGTATATGTTGGACCTCCAAAAACAGCAAAAAAGGCATAGCCAGCACACCTTTTTGCCCAAACGGTGCGTTAAAACATCTTGGATCTGCATAATAGCAGTCCTCCTGGATAAATTATCATCAATGGATTCATAAGGAGTGGATCCCTAAGATTAAACACGACCAGTTTAGAAGAAATCTGGGAAATCGATGATTTGGAGCCGTTTTCCCAAAAAAAAAAAGGGTAAAATCCTTAAAAAATAGTAAATGATCACAAAAAATTATGAAAAAATGTTCATAATTCTCTCCATGCAAAACCGCACCTAGGGGAGGAGATTTTTACCCAAACCAATTCATATAGGATCGTACGGCTGACGTCAGCGCACGTATAGCTGACATCGACAGCTCCCTTGCGACAGAACTCTTTGTGGCTTCGATTCCCCTTGTGTAGGCTCTTCAATCTCTTGTAGAAGGACTAAAATGGCTTTGATACCAAGTAGAAGTGTAGATTTGTAGAAGGGAAAGAGAGAGAAGAGAAGAATGGAGAAAGAGAGAGAGAGATGTTGAAAAACATGTCTCCTCTTTTCTTATTAAGTTTATATATGTAGGGCTTCCCCTATTTACAAAGCACATCCTACTAAGAACAAAATTATAAATAAGACCCTACTTTGCATATTTACAGATAAGTCCCTGTTCCAACAGGTGTATGAATATCTATCATACCCAACTTGCTCGAAATCTCTTGCAACATAGGAGAATTGAGCGCCTTTATAAGAATGTCAACTAACTGCTCAGTTGATTTGACGAACGGACTGCACAGCGTTCCGGAGGAAATCTTCTCTCGAATGAAATGGAGATATACTTCAATATGTTTCGTCCTTTCATGGAAGACAGAATCAGATGCAATGTGGATGGCAGCTTGGTTATCACAATAGAGAGTAGCAGCAGAATTGATAGGGAAACCAAGCTCTATTATAATTTATAATAGATCTCAACCATAGAATCTCACGAGTTCCCTGAGTCACAGCCCGATATTCTGCTTTTGCACTGAATCTAGACACCACTAACTATTTTTTACTTCTCCAAGTCACTAGATTACCTCCAACAAAGGTACAATAGCCAGAAGTTGACTTTTTGTCAATTGGACACCCTGCCTAGTCAACATCAGAATATCCAGTAATATGAATATGTCCATGATTAGCATAGAGAACTCTGCGTCCTGGACATGATTTCAAATATCTCAGTATACGGTACACAGCATCAAGATATGACGATTTCGGCAATGCGTGAACCTACTAACAACACTCACATGCTGAGTGATATCTGGCCTTGTAATAGTTAAGTAGATCAGCATCCCAACCAATCTTTGATACATGCCAAGGTCTGTCAGACTATCACCCTCATATTCATGTAAAGAATGTTTTTGATCCATAGGAGATGAGGCAGGGCAAGTATCAAGCTTACCAATCTCATTGAGCAAGTCTATATTGTATTTTCTCTAAGATATAAAGATACCCTTTGATGAACAGGCAACTTCAATCCCTAAGAAGTATCGAAGAGGACAAAGGTCCTTAATTTCAAATTCCTTGCTCAACATCTGTTTGACATGTTCTATAAAGTCCAAATCATCTCTAGTGACGATTATATCATCCACATAAATGATTACAATCGTTCGGCTCTCTTGCCGAGTATGAACAAACACAGTATGATCTGACGGACTAGATCCACTTACGTTCGGATTTCTTTCAGTCCATCTGTGCCATGAATAGGTCTTTCGGTTCAAATTAATGTACAATTTATTTTTCGTAAGTACCTGAAGCACCTGCCTAAGATGCTCCACAAGGTGATATGAACCTTGTATCCACAAGGTGTAATGGCTCTTGAAACCACGAGATAAAGGAAAACTTGAATATTTTATTGATGTCTATCTCTAAAACGAGATTACAATGCTTTAAATAATAAAATGAAACCCTAATTAAGAGTCCTAATTGATGCAGGACAGCCCTAAATATGATGCATGCTCATGAACACAATTATTCAGCGGAAATAAAAGCAATAATAATAATGAAATCTAGCATCAATCATCATAAACTAAGAAAATCATAAAGGAAACATGCAATGGGACGAGCCATCATCACAACCATGGAGTATGGGATTCAAGTAGCGTATAGGTTGGATCCGGCGAGGGATGGAACCTCCCGATCTTGCATGGTCATACCCAATCGATCAATGATGATCACTAGTCCGAAGAATCAAAAAGTTTCTCGGATTAGGGATTTGAGAATTTGGGGGTTTAGGGTTTAGATCGATTCTCAAGGTTTAGATCGTGGGGAATAAACAAAACAGAAATTTAGAAGGATAATAATAGAAGATGAAATACCTGGAAGAAGTTGGAGGGGCACAAGAAGAATAGAGAAGAAGGAGATCAAGGAAGAAGAAGAAGCACCATGAGAGAGGGAAAGAGGAAGGAGGCAACCAAAGGTTTGCTCTTTTTCATAAATCAACAACTAATAAAAAAGGTTTAGGGCAACACCCTTATAAAATTCGGAATTAGCATAATTACCAAAATACCCCTACTAACAAAATTTTAAAAAAAAGACATTTGCATGAAAAAAACGTACCCACACTAACCCGAAACTCAAATAAGTAAAAAATGCATAAAATAAACTCAAATCTAAGATGTCCAATGCCCTCCAATGATGGTGCGATGAAAGTGGGCCACGATGAACCAATGGTCCGATCACATCATCATCACGATCCAACGGTCCGATCATATCTCCTCCAAGCAACTAACACATGTCTTCCCAAGGTGGGGCCTGATGTCCGCATCACTAATGCTACCAAATTGCAACTTATCCAAAATAGTATAATTTACTAAAAATAGTAAGTTCTAATTTAATTTTGTTAGATGATTCCTAGCATAATAAGAAGCAAATCCTAAGAAGACAGCACATACTAAAACTATAAGGTTAAAGAGATACATCTAATCTAAAACTTATTAAAAATAGTAAGTTTTCGTAAAACCCTAATTTTGAATAGGAAGGAGTCGTTTTCTCGCGAAACAGAGCGGTTGGTTGGCCCTGGATGGCCTGTTCCAGTCAAAATTCATAGGTTGTGAGTCCCGTAACAATTCCCAGATAAAAAATTATGGCAGTTTTACGGTTCGCACTTCGAACGGCAATTCCTCCCTATCCGGAATGAATCTCTTCAATCCGGTCGCGCCTGGGGCCCAATTACGTCATGCCTACGTAGAACTGGGCCGGAATCTAACGGACTAGGTCCACTTCTGTTCGGGCTTCCTTCGGTCCATCTGTGCCATGAATAGGTCTAGAGGTGTACACAAGCCAAATCGAATCAAACTGGGCCCAGCTCAGCTCGGCTCAACCAACAGATTACCTAGGCTCGAGCTCGGCTCGGTTTGGTCTTTGAGCCAGACTGGCAAGCTCGGTTTGGTTTGGTCGAGCTTTCGAGTCGAGTTCGAGCTAGTTCGAGCCAGCTTCGATGGACTGCCTGGATAGTCGCTTAGACAGACAGAGCATCGGACAGGGAGTTCCGGTCGAATTTGACAGACAGGGCATCGGACAGGGAGGTCTAGTCGGATTGGATAGGACAGGGTGTCGGACAGGGAGGTGAGGTGGGCGTCGAACAGAGTCAGGCGAGGTGGGTGCATTGGTCGCCGGCCGCTAGGGGAGATGAGAGAGAGAGAGAGAGAGAGAGAGAGAGAGAGAGAGAGAGAGATCCGGCGAGGCAGAGAGGGTTTGTCGGATGGTCGGTGGCTAGGCGACTACCGAGTGTCAACTGGGTACTGTTGGGCGTGGGCGAGCTGTGGGAAAAGGGGGAGCACTTTAATTAATGAAATTAAGGCGCTCGAAATTGATAATTATATATAATATATAATATTAATATATATATATAATATAAAAAATTATATAATGTAAAATGAAATCAAGCCAATCCGAGCTTGGTTGCGAACCAAGCCGAATCGAGCTTGGCTTGAATTTTGAATGAGCCTAAAAATTTGGCTCTATTTGGTTTGAACAACCTTTCAAATCGAGCTTTTCGAGCCGAGCCGAGTGAGCTTTTCGAGCCAGCTCGGTTCGTGTACAGCTCTAAATAGGTCTACGACCCTACATTAGAAACCCAACAAAAGATCTTTCATTTTAAAGTATTATGGGTGGGGCTCTTTCACAAGAGTTGTAGCTTTGAAGAATCAAAGTTGTAGCTCTTTGCATAAAAGTATGCTCTAGAACTATATCCCCCCCCATGTTTTTGCCTTGATTATCATGGTGATTTCTTCTTTTTCTCTCTTCCGATTTGATTTCATCTAATCCTACACGTGAATGATTATATGCACCAAACTATAGAAACCCAACACCAAGATCTTTCACTTCAAAGGATGATCCCAAAATTATTTCACTTGATTAATTTTACTAGCACTATTTCCTGTGGGAATGATGTTGTCAACATAGATGACAAGAATAGTGGTATAATCCTTCTTTCGTTTGAGAAAAACCAAATGGTCAAAACTACACTGAAAGCCACTCTCAAAGAGCGTATGGCCAAGTTTTCAAACCAACCACGAGGAGACTATTTGAGGCATAAAGTGATTTCCAAAGCTTATAAAATTACCCACTCTCCCCATTAGGCTTGAATGCATGTGGCAACATTATATAAATATCTTCATGAAGATCAAGATAAAGGAAAGCATTTTTTACATCCATTTGAGCAAGCGGCCAATCTTGGTGAGTAGCAACAGATTAAGAGAATTCGGACAGAATTTTAACTAAGCAACTAGAGAAAAAATCCCATAGTCCACCCCATATTGTTGGTTAAACGCTTTGGCGACAAGGTGAGCTTTGTATCATTCAATTGAACCATCTGATTTATATTCCACCGTGAAAACACCATTACACCCAATAACATGTTTTCCTAGGGAAAGAATGACCAAATCCCATGTATGTTGTTCCTCTTAGGCAGACATCGGCTTTCTAATGAGAGTCAGCAAAGGCATCTACAACCTTGGAGGGAAGAGAAATAAAAGAAAGACAATGTCGAAGAGACAAAATTACCAATGGGGTGAGAAGTGCAAGTCCTAGTTGTTTACACCTTTTTTTTTCACACCCTCGTGGACTAAAAAGATGCCACCACGTGTTGGCCCTACACGCCTAACAATGACAAAATCGTACTCGCACTCGAGGATATCTTTCGCCCTATCTCATTCAAAGACATATCACTTACCAAAATTAAAGTGGTGCAAAACCGTACAAACTCATTTAGGAAAGACGAAACGACGAATGACATGTAGCCCTAATTCACATGGCACGTGTGACCAAGGCAGTATGCTCGACAAGCCTATAAAAGACCCACTGAGGCAAGGAACTTATCACAAATCCGGATATGTTCGGTAAGGTTGTCCCTCGCAATCCTACCAAAATGGAAAATCTTTCCAGAGACGTTTAGAGCTCTCGCGGCGATTATGAAGATTCTAGAATCGAACCAACATTTGAGCGGAGGGGATCCAATGGATTAGGTCTCGATCCGAATCCAGCGAGACTGATCCTGTAAGGTCCACGGATCTCTGCAGCCACGCTGGCAAGAGATTTGAAAACAGTTTCTGATATCCGAAGATTTCTAAGCCAGGTAGGGATGATAAGAGAGCAATTGAACAGCGTAACTACTAAGGATCCTATATAAGAAAGGAAACCCAGTGAGGATTTCGCCGCCTCCCAAAGCTATAAAAAGAGAACGTAATGAAGAGCTCCAAGCCCCTGCCAAACACAATCATTCTACACAGCGCAACTCTGTCTTTATTTTATCTTAGCCTAGTTTTAGTCCCTCTGCTTCTGTCCAACCATGCTGCAGAACATTTGAGGTTTAGGTTAACTTAGACTACTACTATCCAGTGCCATAGTTGCAATACACTTCGAAGTAGCATAAATATTCGTAATCTTCCGTTGTCGGATCCTAATCAACCGAGTCCTCACTTGGAAGATCAATCCCTAGTCACATCCTACTGACCATTCGCCTAGATCATTTGTCCACACGGGCGGTTCACATATTTCTCTCTCATTTTATTTCTTTTCTCTAGTTTCTCGATCGATTGTACTGAGCATTACTTATAAATCAATGAAATCGGCATTGTTTTTAGCCTCTTCTATTTTGACTCTATTCATCTTTGTTCCATTGAGAAATACATTGGCTGCAATTACAGGTGAGAGAACAATTCCTTAAGACACGAGGCAAAAAGAAACCATAGGAAGGACTAACCCCTGCCCTTCTGCAAATCACTTGATCATTTTTAGAATCAGTGGTTGAGAAGGTAACTGAGTCCTCGAATTCGGTCTTAAACAGCCCATCTCAGCGCTAGGGGCACCAGCGTTCAATCAAAACTCGAGTCAAGTACGACTCTGGCACACCCCCACTATGCTAATCGCACATGCTAACCGAATGCAGGCCCTCGCTAACACATGTGGCCTCGTGTTTGATTGAATTGCGGAAACACTAGTTCCTTTTTGCAAGGTGATAAGAAGACTCAAATGTTCTATATCAGAAGTTGAAGCTGGATGGAGGTCAAAAAAGGCATCATGGGCACTTTTTTATAATTTGAGACTTTTTTAGGGCTTAATCAAAGTTTTGATTTGTAACATTTTTTTATGAAATGGGCTAATTGTTTAATTTAACAAGTTAAACAATCTAACCTCTAATTTGTACATTTTAGTTGAAAATGGCTTAACCTCTTATTGTTGACCACTTTTTTCCTTGAAATGGGGCACTTTTTGTTGAAAAATAGCTTAACCTCTGCTTGTTAGCACTACTTTGTTGAAATAGGACGTAACCTTTGATTGTTATAGCACTACTTTGTTGAAATAGGACAATCGTTTTTTTTTCTTATTATGTTTAAAAAGTTTTTTATTAGCAATTCTCAATAAACAATTACAAAGAATTGTTTATTGAAAATCAATCTTAGACTTACCAGAAGCGAATGTCGAATGGACACTAAAAACAAACGTCCATTGATTAGATGTTAAGATGAGTCAACCAATCTAATTCTTGGATGATGACCTGTGGATATTGGGTTCTTGGATGATGACTATCAATAGTGGGTTCCACAATTTGGATGGTTGAGTTGAGTTAATGTATGCCACATGTACAATTTCAGGGTGCCTATTACCAACCATCATATCTTGATTGTTAGCACTACTTGTTGAAATTGGACAATCTTTTCTACTTATTTATGATTAACTAACTTGTTTATTCTTAAATAAGCAATTCTCAAAAAATCAATTTTAGGCTTTCCAAAAGCAACACCAAATGGGCCCTAAAAACAAATGACCATTAATTAGATGTTAAGATAAGTTAGCCAATCTAATTCTTGGATGATGACCTATAAAAGTGGGTCCCGCGATTTGGATGGTTGAGTTGAGTTAATGTAGCCTACCATCAATCATCGCACTTTGATTGTTAGCACTACTTTACTGAGACAAAACAATCGTCTTTTTCTTATGTATGTTTAACAAAGTTGCTTATTTTCACACAAGCAATTCTTGAAACTGAATTTTAGGCTTTCTAGAAGCAACACCAAATAGACCCTAAAAACAGACGTCCATTAATTAGATAATAAGATGAGTCAATGACCTACCGATAGTGGATCCTGCAATTTGGATCGTTGAGTTCATGTATGCCACATGTACAACTCTTTGGCGCCTATTATCAACCATCACACTCTGCAAAAGTATCAAACTACTTCCCTATGCATGGTTCCCTGCCTTAGGTGAATAGAGGCATCATACAATGCTCAAGCCAAGATTTTGTACATTACCATTTGGGCTTTCAATTTGTACAAGTGCACCCATGGTTTGGTTATCAAAATCATCAATATTTGGACCCCACTTTGGATGGATGTTGAACCAAAAATTCATATATGAAACTATTATAAGGTTTTAAAAGGTGTCCCAAAAACATAGGCAGGAAAGACATACAGCAAGGGTTCAGATTCGAACCATAGTCAGTCGAAATGTTCTACAGCTAGGATCTTCCCATCTAAGGCATTTTTGGTGCATGGACCTTCCGGTAAGTCCCATATCAAAGGTTTAGATCACTAACCCATGGGCCCTTGGACACACTGAGTTTAAATATAATCTAGAAAGTCTCTGCACAAGCATTCTAGAATACCTCAAGGGAATATTTATCTATGGGGAAGTATCCAAATTTGTTGAACTTATCCAGTAAGTGTGCAAACTAAATCTGCGTAGGAATGTTTTGCCTTCTATTAAATACACCTTTTGAAGGGAAGTATAGGGTCTTGCTGAATGGAGGGAGTGTTTATAATCATGATGCACTCAGTCCACACAAGCATGGCCCATGGACAGGCCAAGTTGTAGACATGGGATGGCCACAAAATCTACCAGATTGGAAGATCCTAGCCTTTCAATATTTCATCTTTGTTTCCAGATCATGTGTGGTTATTCTTCTTAACCACCTGTAAGCCATGGATAAAACACTAATGTTCTTCCAATAGAGAAGATTCTTGCGGGTCGGCATCCCCGATCAACAGTGGGGCCCATGCATCAGATCATTGACATAGATGACAGAACTGTAAGTTCCACTTGTACAGACTTGGCGCATCAGAACCCGATAATTCATTTTCCTTAACACCGGACATCTAATAAACAGTAAGAACTATTCTAAATAATGACAAAGAAAATGTTTGCTTTGTGATGGATATATGGGGACAAGTTTGATGTGAGAACAATTGAAGGGGAGTGTGTACCATGGCATCTTGGTAAGTTTGACCAACCACTTCAGAGCTCAACTGGTAAGGACAGTCAAAAGAATGTTCTTGTGGAGACGTAGAAAAAACAACTTGGCCTGAAAAAATAAAAAATAAAAAATAAAAAATAAAAAAAATAACATGAATGCTTTCAACAAACACTCATTAAGCACCCAACTGAAGAGAAAAAAAAAAGGAGGTTTGAAAATTAAACAAATTATATATCATTACCTTTCCGAAGAACTCTTAGTCCACAGTCCCCAACATTTGCAATTTTCAGAGTCCCGTTCTTCTCCAGCATAGCAACAATTCTATTCGGAATGTGGCAAAAGAAATAAGCAAAAGTAGGAAAAGCTTTGTGACATAAAAACAGCAAATATATATTACAATAAAAAGTCATAAGGGAAAATATAATCCAGAGTGCAGGGTGAACTGCTGGTGCAACTCTAGGTCATATCATGTATTTTGATCTCTTCAAGGGGATCTTCCTTCAAAATTTCAATTATTTTTCATTGCTAAATAAGCAATATCACATCTAAAATTTACAAGAAAAACAAATCAACAGTTCTCAACTCTAACCATGCTTATCTATTGATGAGGACACAAGATCATTTCAAGTGTACCAACGAAGAAAGCGCCATCCACAAGCACCGTCCTTGTGGATAGGCGACTATTGAGGAGCATTGAAGACCTTACACATGTAGTCCGAGACATTTGAAAAGACCCCACCTTGGGAAGACGTGTAAGTTGCTTTGAGGAGATGATCAGACCGTTGGATCGTGATGATGATGTGATCGGACCGTTGGTTCATTGTGGCCCACTTTCATCACACCATCATTGGAGCGCATTGGACATCTTAGATTTGAGTTTATTTTACGCATTTTTTACTTATTTGAGTTTTGGGTTAGTGTGGGTACGTTTTTTTCATGCAAATGTCTTTTTTTTGAAATTTTGTTAGTAGGGGTATTTTGGTAATTATGCTAATTCCGAATTTTATAAGGGTGTTACCCTAAACCTTTTTGATTAGTTGTTGATTTATGAAAAAAAGCAAACCTTTGGTTGCCTCCTTCCTCTTTCCCTCTCTCATGGTGCTTCTTCTTCTTCCTTGATCTCCTTCTTCTCTATTCTTCTTGTGCCCCTCCAACTTCTTCCAGGTATTTCATCTTCTATTATTATCCTTCTAAACTTCTGTTTTGTTTATTCCCCACGATCTAAATCTTGAGAATCGATCTAAACCCTAAACCCCCAAATTCTCAAATCCCTAATCCGAGAAACTTTCTGATTCTTCGGACTAGTGATCATCATTGATCGATTGGGTATGACCATGCAAGATCGGGAGGTTCCATCCCTCGCCGGATCCAACCTATACGCTACTTGAATCCCATACTCCATGTTTGTGATGATGGCCCGTCCCATTGCATGTTTCCTTTATGATTTTCTTAGTTTATAATGATTGATGCTAGATTTCATTATTATTATTGCTTTTATTTCCGCTGAATAATTGTGTTCATGAGCATGCATCATATTTAGGGCTGTCCTGCATCAAATTTGGTATCAGAGAATAGGCTTGCATGGTTTGTGTCTAGATCGAGTTATCAAATTAGGGTTTTGAATTTCTGAGCTTAATTTAGGAAAGTTCCAGATTTAGAAAGTTTCCAATTTTAGAAACTTTCCAATTTTAGAAAGTTTCCTAATTTGGAAAATTTCCAGATTTGAGTTGTTTTCTGTTTTAATTTATTTTTAGTCAGTTCATATTATTTTTGCATTCATCGCATTCATCTTGTGAGTCAAAACACCTGGTGGTCTAGTTGGGTAGAGTTTTGGTTCGAGTCTTATTTGTATGCCAACTAGAAGAGGTAGAGGTTTCGGACTTCAGCCTACCATGAGTAACGAGCAGTTATCTGAGCAACTTGCTCAATTGATACAAAAGATAACCGCCCTAGAAGCAAGTCATAAGCGTGATTTTGCCCGCCTTGAGGACCAGATCACCACTACCAGGACCAAGGTCGAGCAACTAGAGGCATCTCAAAGGGAAAACCCCGCTGTTGGGGATGATGCGCACTCCCAAGTGGGAGGAATCATAGAGGAATGCGCTGCCACGCGCGTAGGGAGTGAGGATAGGGATCGTGGTAACGGTCGTGGTGTTGTGCGAGAGGCACGAGCCACATATGATCATCAAGACCGCTATGATCCAGATGAGCGCGCGATGAAGAATGTTAGAGTCGAGGCCCCGAGTTTTGATGGGCGCTTGGACCCCAAAGCATTCCTTGACTGGGTTGCTGACATGGACCACTACGTTGAGTGGTATGGCATGTCAGAAAACCGTCAAATGCGGTTTGCTAAGATGAAGCTTGTGGGTCAAGCCAAGCTCTTTTGGACCAACACCGAGCGTAGGATAGAAAGAGTTGGTAGAGCCCCTATCACAGATTGGTATGAGATGAAAGAGAAGTTGAAGGAGAAGTACCTTCCTCTCTCATACCGTCAAAAGCTCCTTGACAAATGGCAATCCTTACGCCAAGGGTCAATGTCTGCCGCTGACTACATCGCTAAATTTGAAGAATATGTGATGCGATGTGATATCCAAGAAGACCCTCTAGTAACGCTCTCGCGTTTCAAGACGGGCCTTCGTGCGGATCTTCAGCGCGAGCTTATGACTCGGCCCTTAACGGACTTGGATGAAGCATATCAAGTCGTGCAGGAGTTAGAGCAGTATCTAAGGACTCCTATCGTCCGTCGTTTTGAGTCCCGAGACTCCAGTGCTAGATCTAGTTCCCAGGGAACTAGACCTAATGTTGGTAGTCAACCTAGGGCACAGGCAACCATCCCGCCTAGGCCTAGGGAGGACAAGGGCAAAGGGGTTCTTGGTGCAGGTCCTAGTGGAGGTAGACAAGTGAAATGCTACGAGTGTGGCAATCTGGGCCACATATCTAATCAGTGTCCTACGAAGAGCCGTGGAAAAACCTTAGTTATAGGCGAGTCCCACGAGTGTGGAGATGACCAGGGTGATTATGAAGTTGAAGAGTATCATCCTGAAGGAGGACTTACTGATGAGGAAGAAATAGATGGAGAAGCAACGCTTGCAGTAGTCAGGCGTGTGCTAGCTCAGTCTAGGAGTAGTGCTGACTGGCGTTGAAGCACTATCTTCTACACTATTGCCAAGTGTGGTGAAAAGAATTGCAAGGTGATAGTGGACAGTGGAAGTTGTCAGAATATGATTTCCACTAACACCTTAGAGCGATTGAAACTGAAACCCACACCTCATCCAGACCCATATAAAGTCTCTTGGGTTGACAAGACATCCCTACCTGTCACCCATCAATGTCTAGTCCCCATCGAGTTTGGGTCATACAAAGAGTCCCTGTGGTGTGATGTTTTACCTATGGATGTGGGACATATTATCCTAGGTAGACCGTGGCTATTCGATAATGATGTCACGATCTTTGGCCGTTCCAATGCGTGTACCTTCACGCATAACGGTAAAAAGATCAAACTTAACCCTATGCCACCTGAGAGCACACTAGGGAAGAAAAAGGATGAGAAGGCAAGTGAGCCTAAAGGAGTGGGGAAATCCAGGCCTAAGTCTCTACATATAATCAATGCAAGAGAGTTTGAAAGAGAGACTAAAGAGGATTCTATGGTGTATGCCCTTGTGGCTAGAGAAATTACACCTGAGGTTCCATTAGAGTTACCCCGTGAGGTGACTTCGGTTCTGAAGGAATACAGTGATGTATTTCCTGAAGACTTACCGAATGAGTTACCACCTATGAGGGACATACAGCATGCCATTGATCTTGTCCCAGGGTCTACTCTACCGAACCTTCCTCACTACAGGATGAACCCGGCAGAACATGCAGAATTAAAGAGGCAAGTTGATGAGCTTCTGCAAAAGGGTTTCATCCAAGAGAGTATGAGCCCGTGTGCCGTGCCTGCATTGTTGACGCCAAAGAAAGACGGCACGTGGCGCATGTGTGTGGACAGTCGTGCCATAAACAAAATTACTGTCAAGTATAGGTTTCCCATACCTAGGCTTGATGATATGCTTGATATGATGGCGAGGTCCACCATATTCTCTAACATAAACCTCAAAAGTGGATATCACCAAATCCGTATACGCCCAGGGGATGAATGGAAAACTGCGTTTAAAACAAAAGATGGGTTGTATGAGTGGTTGGCCATGCCCTTTGGCTTGACTAATGCACCCAGTACGTTCATGCGGGTGATGACACAAGCTTTGAGGCCGTTCATGGAAAAATTCCTAGTGGTGTACTTTGACGACATTCTTATTTACAGTACCACTAAGGAATCACACCTTGAACATTTAAAGAAGGTTTGTAGCGTCCTTAGGAAGGAAAAGTTGTACGCTAATCTTAAGAAATGCGCATTCATGTCCAGCCAAGTTGTGTTCTTAGGATTCATAGTGTCATCTGACGGGATGCGTGCAGACCCTGAAAAGGTCAGGGCCATAGTTAAGTGGCCAGAACCGAGGAACATTCATGAGGTGCGAAGCTTTCACGGCCTAGCAACTTTTTATCGTCGGTTCATTAGAGGTTTTAGCACGGTCATGGCTCCCATTACAGAATGCATGAAAAAGGGAGAATTCGTGTGGTCTAAAGCCGCAGTCAAGGCTTTTAACGAGATTAAGGGCAAAATGGTAGAAGCTCCTGTCATGCGTCTACCTGACTTTTCTAAAGTCTTTGAGGTGGCGTGTGATGCATCTGGTGTTGGTATAGGTGGAGTGTTGAGCCAGGAGGGCCACCCTGTAGCCTATTTTAGTGAGAAATTGAATGAGGCAAAACAAAAATACTCCACTTATGACAAAGAGTTCTATGCGGTAGTGCAATCCCTGAGACATTGGCGACACTATCTCCTACCGCAGGAATTCGTCTTGTTTTCTGACCACGAGGCTTTGAGATATTTGCATTCTCAGAAGAAACTCAACCCAAGGCATGCCAAGTGGGTAGCGTTCCTTCAAGAATATTCGTTTGTGTTGAAACACAAAGCCGGGGTTGAAAACAAACCAGCGGATGCCCTTAGTAGAAGAGTGGCGTTGCTCAACTCCTTGAGTGTAGAGGTAGTCGGGTTTGAGCAACTGAAAGATGAATACCCCACATGTCCTGATTTTGGGGGTACTTACGCGTCGCTCTCTAGTGACCAGCGTATTATGGGCGAATATGTTCTTAAGGATGGCTTCCTTTTCAAGGGAGACAGACTTTGCATTCCCCGTATGTCCCTTCGTGAATTCCTCATCTGGGAGCTTCATTCAGGAGAGATAGCTGGCCATTTTGGTCGTGATAAGACCATTGCCCTTGTGGAAGATCGTTTCTATTGGCCAAGTCTCAAGCGAGACGTAGCCAAAGTTTTAGGGCAGTGTCGTACATGTCAACTGGCAAAGCAGAGAAAACAAAATACGGGGCTGTATACGCCATTGCCAGTGCCACATGCTCCGTGGCAGGACATTAGTATGGACTTCGTGCTTGGGCTTCCCAAGACTATCAAAAAGCACGATTCCATTTTTGTCGTGGTGGACCGTTTCTCTAAAATGGCACATTTCCTCCCATGTTCGAAAACGTCAGATGCGTCTCATGTTGCTCGTATCTTTTTTGATGGTGTGGTGCGTCTCCATGGGTTACCTAAAACCATAGTGTCTGATCGTGATGTTCGATTTACTAGCTATTTTTGGAAGACACTGTGGCACATTATGGGAACTCGTTTACAATTCTCTACTGCTTACCACCAACAAACAGACGGTCAAACTGAAGTGGTAAACCGTAGTCTTGGAAATCTTCTACGTTGTCTAGTGGGTGATCATGTTAAGACTTGGGACCTAATCTTACCAACTGCTGAATTTGCTTATAATAGGTCAGTAAATCGATCTACAGGAATGAGTCCATTTGAGGTTGTTAGTGGGTATAAACCTAGAATGCCAATAGATCTATTACCCATGTCTGTCACCCAAAGGTCTTCTGAATCAGCCGATGCATTTGCACGACATATCCATGAATTGCATACACATATTAGACAGCGGATAAGTAAGAGTAATGATAATTATAAAATTTCAGCTAATTCTCATCGTAGACTGCAAGATTTTCAAGAAGGAGACTATGTAATGGTAAGGGTAAGGCCAGAGCGGTTCTCACAAGGTACCGCTAAGAAATTACAAGCGCGTAGTGCTGGACCATTCAAGATAGTGCAGAAAATTGGGTCCAACGCATATCGGATTGACCTTCCATCTGAAATGGGCATTAACCCGACTTTTAATGTAGAAGATCTAGTCCGTTCCCCTGACCCTACCATTTATCCATCATTTCATTCATGGCCCTATTCTGATTTTGCTTCACAACCCCTTCCACCCCTCCCTCCACCTATTGTCCATAAAGAAGAAATTGAAGAGATCTTGGATGATGAGATAGTTTCCATGCGAGATGGAGGTTTCCAGAGGTATCTTGTCAAATGGAGGAACAAACCACCTTCTGAATCTACGTGGTTGACTGAAACGGAAGTGCAGCGTGTTGATCCAGACTTACTAGAGCGCCACAAGAGTTTTAACTCGCCGGAGTCGAGTTTTTCTCACCCGAGGGGAGTTGATGAGGACACAAGATCATTTCAAGTGTACCAACGAAGAAAGCGCCATCCACAAGCACCGTCCTTGTGGATAGGCAACTATTGAGGAGCATTGAAGACCTTACACATGTAGTCCGAGACATTTGAAAAGACCCCACCTTGGGAAGACCTGTGTAAGTTGCTTTGAGGAGATGATCAGACCGTTGGATCGTGATGATGATGTGATCGGACCGTTGGTTCATTGTGGCCCACTTTCATCACACCATCATTGGAGCGCATTGGACATCTTAGATTTGAGTTTATTTTACGCATTTTTTACTTATTTGAGTTTTGGGTTAGTGTGGGTACGTTTTTTTCATGCAAATGTCTTTTTTTTGAAATTTTGTTAGTAGGGGTATTTTGGTAATTATGCTAATTCCGAATTTTATAAGGGTGTTGCCCTAAACCTTTTTTATTAGTTGTTGATTTATGAAAAAAAACAAACCTTTGGTTGCCTCCTTCCTCTTTCCCTCTCTCATGGTGCTTCTTCTTCTTCCTTGATCTCCTTCTTCTCTATTCTTCTTGTGCCCCTCCAACTTCTTCCAAGTATTTCATCTTCTATTATTATCCTTCTAAACTTCTGTTTTGTTTATTTCCCACGATCTAAATCTTGAGAATCGATCTAAACCCTAAACCCCCAAATTCTCAAATCCCTAATCCGAGAAACTTTCTGATTCTTCGGACTAGTGATCATCATTGATCGATTGGGTATGACCATGCAAGATCGGGAGGTTCCATCCCTCGTCGGATCCAACCTATGCGCTACTTGAATCCCATACTCCATGGTTGTGATGATGGCCCGTCCCATTGCATGTTTCCTTTATGATTTTCTTAGTTTATGATGATTGATGCTAGATTTCATTATTATTATTGCTTTTATTTCCACTGAATAATTGTGTTCATGAGCATGCATCATATTTAGGGCTGTCCTGCATCATCTATTAAATTTTATTTTTTTTTACACACGCACACAGAAATGGTACTCGAACCCATGACCTATGTATTGAAACTTTTGTGAGTCTACCACTGAGCCATGAGGGGGAGACCCTATCTACTAACTCAACTTGCTAAATAGAGTCTTCGCATAATAACCGATCAATCTAAACCCTAATAGTAATACATTTGAATAAGTCATATCACTCCTAGAGTTGTAAATTAGGGAGATTCAAACAACTATACATTTCACGATAACTACGATATAGTTCTCCTTTTATTTATTTATTTGTTTGTTTGTTTGGTTTGATAACTCTTATCCAGTGTTTTAAATAGCAAATAGCGTGTAGCATAACATTCATCCCTCTGAAGAGTGAGGCGTAAGCTCTTCTAGATTTTTAACCAAGGTTGCGCTTAGTGGCACCGATTTCACGATATTCACCAAATTAGACTGATTGATAATGAAGTTTAACAAAATTTCATGATATTTGGTGCAACCAAACACAACCTAAAGTAATAGGGAAGGGTAATCATTAAGTACAAGGGTAAAGAAAGAGCAAAAAAACTGATTTAATACTACTACTAATATCAGTTTTACTAAAAGCATTGAAAAGATTGACTAATTCTTGTTGAAAATATATATATATATATATATATATATATATATATATATATATATATATATATATATATATATATATATATATATATAACAATCATTGAAAACATTAATTGATTTTAATGTTGTAGTGAAAATAACTTGTAATGTAAGCTACATATCGTGTAGCGTAGTCTCTGTAGCGTGTAGCATATGGAAATTATCATGTAGCGTAGGCTACACATGACTTAAGCTATTTTCATGAGCTACATAGTGTTAAGGCTAAGCTACACTACATAGCATAAGCTACACGCTACATAGCATAGCTATTTAAAACACTGCTCTTATCTATTGGGGCATGAAACTACATCCCAACGGATGGAGTTTGTATTACTAGATGTATTGATGGGTGCATCAATAGATGGATGGATTCAGGGATCGATTAAAATAAGTCAATATGGATGTGTGGATCAGGCCCCGAAGATCAAGACAAATACTCGGAAGATCAAGGATGAAATTGAGGAAATGTCTAGCCGAAATGTGGGATCCAACAAAAATTGTGCCGTTCCCATTGGTGGGGCTTACTTTAACTTCCTGCAAAACCTAAAGTGTCAACTATCACGATGAGGTTTTATAACTTAAGCAAACAATTTCTAACTTAAGAATTATTGGGATGACCTCTGCAATAAGGTTTTCTAACGTAAGAAAACAATTTCGCTCAAGCACGGGTTCTTGTCCTCGTCATCACATTGTCCAAGCACAGGCTCCTCATCCAAAAAAATAGTACAATTGTCATAAGAAGAAGCAGCTAGGTGGCACTTAGGACTCTTAAGCACGAAGCATGGGGTCCATCCAGTGTTCGAAGTTTCGGTATCGCTACAAGTTTCGCTAGTCGGGGATACAGAAACAATATCGATATCGTCGATAATATCGCTGATAACCGAAAATCCGGGGAAATGGGAAAAACAGTGGAATTTTTCAGTGAAACCTCAGGAGTTGATAAAATACACATAGTTGCATATTTAGGAATAAAAAAATTGCATAAAGAATGCATACATAATAGGTTTCTATTTAATGAGGGCCTAAAAGCATGTGTTGCCCTAAGAAGTCAGTCCAATCATCTCATCCATCCAAAATCCGAACTTTCATCCAAACATCCATTGATATTTTAGAATATCGGCAACAAATGAAATTTCCAAACAAATCGTTAACAACTGAAAAAGAAACTAAAGATTGTGGTCTCGTTATTGCCATGTTGCGATAATGATAATATCGTGATATTATCAATGTTATCGTCAACAAGTTGAATACTGCATACAACCATGCACCCATAAAAAATATGAAATGGGAATTTTTTTTTTAAATATATAGATTTTTTGGCATATTGATACATTGGCGATATTATCGAAATATTGCAGATACATTGACGATACAAGTGACACTTGGAATTTACACAGTAAAAAATGTTGGCGATACACTGACGGGATCAATGTATTGACAATACAAACGATGCTTGGAATTTACACAATTGAAAATATTGACGATATCGATACATTGACAATATTTAGTGATACATCACCAATATCAAGAATTTTTTATACTATCAGCGTTATCGGTATCGCTACCAGTGTTATCGGTGTCGCTGAGCTAGAAATAGAGATAATATCGGGGATATTTCGATAATATCGGAGATAATGCAAACACTGGGTCCATCAACGTCAGTGGTGGGCAATAGGCTCGAAGTATCAATATCGCTACAAGTTTCACCAGCCGGGGATATGTAAACAATATCAATATCGCTGAAAATATTGTCAATTTCTGAAAATGAGGGGAAAATGGAGAAAAAGATGGAATTTTTCAGTGAAACTTCAGGAGATGCTAAAATACACATATTTGCATATTTAGGAATCAAAAAATTGCAAAAGGAATGCATACATAATAAGGTTCCATTTAATAGGGCTTATAAGTACGTGCTGTCATTTAAAAAAAAAAAATCAGTCTAATAGTAACACAAAAATCTCTTAAATCTCATTAAACTAATTAACAGGCAAACAACCATGTATAATGCATTCATACATTATACATCCATGCATAAATGAGCATATAAATACAATACACATGCATGATAATCCAACCATCAATCCATCCATCTCATATAACCATCCATTCATTTCGTCCATCCATCCATCTCATATAACCATCCATTCATTTCGTCCATCCATCCATCTCATATAACCATCCATTCATTTCATCCATCCATCCATATAAACATTTTTAATAAACAAATTTTTTGAGATAACAATTCATTGGCAATATTATCAAAATATCACTGATACACAGGCGATTCAAGTGACGCCTGGAATTTACAAGGTTGAAAATATTGGCAATGTATTGACAATAAAAGCGACACCTAGAATTTACACAGTTGAAATATTGGTAATACATTGGCGATATTGATACACATCGGCGATACTTAGCGATACAATGCTGATACCTGGAATTTTTTATACTACTAGTATTATCGGTATTGCCGCTAGTGTTATTAGTATCGCCGAGCAGGAGATACAGATAATATTGAGGATATTATTGTAATATTGAGGATACTTCGAACAATGGACAGCAGCTCTAGCTCTGGCCAAAATATGGATGTGGATCATATGGTTATGGTTATGGACGTCATAGATATGCAATGAGTGACTCCAGCAATTACTATACACAATTATTCAACTATGGCCAAGAGTACACTTACACGTACACGCAAGGATATTCGGGGTTGCCGATGAGCAAATGTATTCAGGAGTTTCATATATACCCACCCATATTCGACTCCAGATCCATATTAGCCACAGACAATAACAATTACACAGTATCCATGGATGGGTGTATTGATCCAATTCGGAGAGGATGAGTATCAGCAATACGTTAGAGAGTCTCTTCGTTAGTATCTTTACTATGACTTGGGCATAGTATTGCTGCTTCGTGGAGGAGCAATACTATATCCAGCCCTGTGGAGGTGGAGATGATGACTTCGAGCCACCACCTAACTCTACATGGGCCCGAGGTATAGTCACGCAAGTGTATTGAGGGCATATCACCGGCATATTTCACTTCTTTTTTTGCTTCAAAATGTATTGGTTGTGTTATCTTACATGCCTTCAATGATTTACAAGTGTATTGAGGGCATATCCCAAGTGATCCCACCTTTTTGTAAATCATAAAAGAAAAATTACATGAATTAATTTTTAATATAGTTGCATCATTTTTGCCTAACAGCGCATAGTTTATGACTTATACAAAGAAAACTTATTATGTGTACGTGTTTTTTGTGATCTTTTGAGTTATAAGTGTGTAATGGAATCTTATTTAACACCCCCTGGAGTTTCATTGAAAATTTTGATCAATTTCCCAATGTTTCCCAAAAACAAAGATACATTATGCGATACATGCAATATTTCCCATGAGATATCCAACATACTTCAGTATCCCAATCGTGCGATAAATGCATCGATACTAATAATTAAATCATTACACACATTGGGCAGTGGCCAAGGGAGAGTTGTGTCATGAAGCTCAGCACCCTAAATTTCCATGACCATAATAGCGGGATTGGGTTACCCGTGAACATATCTAGTAGTCATCCAATGTGTGGGAACCAACAATGAGTTGGGATGGACAGTCTCCACCAACGACTTTTCGGTGGCTTGACCCTACCTAACATGGGAGTGTTCATGATATGCAGGTTCTTGTGTTACGGCATAATAGCTAGATGGAGGATCACATTGTCGCTAGTTCGAGCGACCTATCATGCCCGAGCTAGATAGACTTGATCATATACTAGCTTTGACAAATCCTTAGACCTAAGGCCATGTTGGGAGTTCATGGTCCTAGTGTTTTGTCCTTTAACTCTCCCTGCAAAGTTATATTAGTGGCTAACATATGGGTGTGGTTGGATGCATGCATTAGAATGCAATAGAATCCCACAATCTCCAACCAAGGATCCACTTGGTTACCCCGGTGTGTGTGGGTGTGGGTGTGGGTGTGGGTGTGTAATAGATTGATCTTGATGCTTGGACCATCCACTAAGTGATTTTTAAGCTACACGACATGTTTTAAATGTCTAATATATCAATTGAAACTATTCATCATTTGATTCAACTGTTAAAATGTTTTGATTGCGCTTCGTAGGACATCCAACGGTTGAGATTTGGAAAACCATCACTTAGCCTGACATAGGATTAGGTCAAGGATGGTAGCCACAAAGAGTGCGGGAATGTGGCTAATTTGGTTCCATGGATAAGGTAGGTTTACAGACTTTAATGCATTGATGCATACTAAAGTTTGTAGGGGTGAGGAGCACCGTACAGATGTTTCCCTTGGAAACCATGTCTCCTTATAAATAGATCCTATTTGATGGTGGAGAAAGCATGAGAGAGTCTTAGACCATCCCCACCCCTTAGACATTAGACAAAGAGTGAGAAAAAGAGAAAGAAGAAATAGAGAGAGAACATTCTCTCCTTGCTCCTCATCCCATGTGCGTATGTGGGTCCACCCTATGGATGGCTCTCACATCCGCACGACTTGGACCTATTTCAGGGTGTTGGCTTTTCTACTTTCCACTTTTTTGGTATAGATCAAGGATTCCTATATCGGAGGAACAGCATCGAACTTCTACTTTGATTGCGGGACACAAAAATAAGGTGACATCTTAGCCATTAATTTGTGTGCTTTTAGAGTCTGATTGTAACTAGATGGGGATCCTAATTAATCTTCTAAATTTTGGAACTTTAAAAAGAAAAATTTACACTTCCATGTCTTTATAAATTTGCTAACAAGTGGTGGGCCAATTAGCCCTTCTATTGGACCGGTTGGTCCTAGTTGGCCCTTTTAATGGGCCAGCTAGCCTTATTAGCTCAATTGGTTAAGAGTGTCCATGGGTGAAGAGAAAAAGAAAGGTAAAAGGGAAGTGAAAGAGGAAAAGAATACAGGTGAAGTGAATTAATCCCGCTTTTATACTAGGAAAAATATAGAAGATATACGAGTTAAAGAGAAGAAACGAGACAGAGAAATGAGATGGAGAGAGAAGAAAGCGGGAGAGAATGGAGAGAGAAAATGGGGATAGGGTTAGATGCCCACCCCTCTTTGTTCTTTTATTAAGACCAATGTTTTAAATAGCGAATAGCGTGTAGCGTAGCGTTCACCCTCTGAAGCGTGAGGCGTAAGCTACATAGCGTGTAGCGTAGCGTTCACCTTCTGAAGCGTGAGGCGTAAGCTACATAGCATGTAGCGTAAGCTACGTGTTACTTCTAGATTTTTAATTAAGGTTGTTCTTGGTTGCACTAATTCCATGATATTCACCAAATTAGACTGATTAATCATGAAATTTAACAAATTTTCATGATATTTGGCGCAACCAAACACGACTTAAAGTAATAGAAAAGGGTAATCATTAAGTATAAAGGAAAAAAGAAAGAGCAACAAAACTAATTTAATACTATTACTTATATTTTACTAAAAGCATTAAATATTGAAAATAAAATAATGTAACAAATCATCGAAAATATTATTTGATTTTAATATTTTAATGAAAAATAACTTGTAATGAGAGGCACGTTGTGTGTAGCCTAGTTTATGTAGTGTGTAGCGTATGCAAATTATCATGAAGCATAGGCTACACGTAACTTAAGCTATTTTCATGAGCTACGTAGCGTTAAGGCTAAGCTACGCTACGTAGCGTAAGCTACACGCTACATAGCGTAGCTATTTAAAACATTGATTAAGACTAAAGCAAATAAATACATATGGTGCTCCACCATACTACCGAACAACATAAACACACAAAAATCTACTTATAGCACTTATTTCTCTACAAATACCAATAGCTTAGATTGATACCATCTATAAATTGTTGTTGTCCGGAATCAATATACTTATGCGTGTAATAAGAGCCCCATCCAAAAATCTGCCTACCATACATGAAAGCACCTTTCACCTTCATGATGATAACCCCCAAAACTTTTCAAAGCCTAGCAACAAGGACATTGGCTAAAATTTTATATGGGCCCCCAATGAGGCTAATCAGTCGATTGTCCTTTAAACACTGCACCTTTTTTAGTGACTAAAGCAATAAAAAGTGTGTCAATGTCCTTACAAAATCTTCCTCGCTCAAAGAAGTCTTCTAATATGAAAGCCAAAACATCACCCTTAACATCCTCCGAGAAGATTCGAGAGAAAGCAGAAGGGAAATCATCCGAACTTGGGGATTTATCTCTACCAAGAGTTTTCAGAGCTTTGAACACCTCAAATGGTCTCTCCAACCAACAGCTTCAACATCGTGAATTTGATCAAGGGCTAGATGCCTTTTAAAAAGAAAAAAGAAAAAAAACAAAAAAAAATGGAGGCTAGATTGTCCAACCCCTAGCCTACTCTACCCATCGACTAAAGCACCACCAATTTTGCCTATACAATTAAGCAAGAGACGAATGTGATTTTCAATGAATCCAAATAAAACAATAGTCTTTCAACGTTCTATGCTAGCTTGTATGTGGCCCATTATATCATGTGGAGCTCAAGAACGAATCACACAAGTCGTTTGGATACAGCTAGAACTTTGGAAAGCTTTTGCTTATGCAATCAATTTCATGAATTTTTATCCTTGAAAAAACAAGAAATCAGTTTCATGAAGTTTTAGAGTCTCTTAAATTTTGAACACTTGCTCAAATTTATTTTGTCAAACATGCATATGTGGTGCATGAACATAAGTACCCATCCACATCCATTTATGGATGGATATGGACATATGGTTACCAATACCACTTATCTAGTAGAGTTGCAAAGATTTAAGGAAGAAGATAAAAGAAATGAAGGAGAGAAGAAAATGAGAGAGAGAGAGAGAGAGAGAGAGAGAGAGAGAGAGAGAGAAGTTTGGAAGAATACTCATGTGTTAGGGCTTCAAACCCCCACACATCTTTTATTATAGATACGAAAAAATACTCCACAGGAGTACCCAACACTATATACATGCACACACTAAAAAGCATATGAAAGCACATCATTACTGTAAATACATCACTCGCACTCTCTATACTCCCCAAGTTGGATCATAGATATTAATCATGCCCAGCATGTCAATGATACGAAGAAGAGTATCCCGACTAAGAGACTTGGTAAGAACATTGGCCAATTGTTCCTTGGAGCGAACAACAGGAGTTGCAATTTCCTTGTTAGCAACTTTTTCCCGAATGAAATGACAACCAATCTCAATGTATTTCGTGCGCTCATGGAACATCGGATTGCTGGCAATACGAATGGCAGCCTGATTGTCGCAATGCAAAAGAATAGGAGTCGGAGTTCTAGTAAGAGGGTTCAAAGCCAAATAAGTTAAAATGTCACGTGAGCCATCGCCCGATACTCAGCCTTGGTAGAAGATTGTGCTACGACAAACCATTTCTTGATCTTCCAAGTGACAAGGTTGATACCTACAAACGTACAGTACCCGGATGTAAACCGTCGATCATGTAAACTTCCAGCACAGTTAACATCAAAGTAACAAGACAAATGAAGATGGCCATGCGAGTGAAAAAGTAAACCTTTGCCTTGGGAAAATTTAAGATACTAAAGGATACGATACATTGTGGTCAGATGTGCAATATGAGGACAATGCATGAATTGACTAAAACCCCCACAGCATACGAAAGATCCGGCCAAGTAATAGTGAGATAGATGAGTCAGCCAACCAACCGCCGATACATCCCAGGATCAGAGAGGAGCTCATCATCATCAAGACTAATTTTATCAGTATCATAGGCGTGGTAGGAGGTTTACATCATAACATCACAGTCTCAGAGAGAAGATTACGGGCACATTTCCTTTGAGAGAGCACAATTCCATATTTAGACCGAGCACCTTCAATGCCCAAAAAATACCAAAAAGTCCCAAGATCTTTGATCTCAAATCAAGTCTTGAGAAAATATTTAATTTGCACCATTCCCTCAATATCATCTACATAAACAATCAACACCATAATCCCAATGGGCCAACGATAGATGAATAGGGAGTGATCGGCTTGGCTGCAGATAAATCTAAAATCCAAGAGAGCACGACCAAAATTTATCAAACCAGGTACGTGAGGACTATTTAAGACCATAAATGGACTTCTTCAGGCAACAAACAAGGCATTTGTTAGAAAACAGAGAAAAAACTGGGGGTTGATCCATGTAAACCTCCTTAGCAAGATCACCATGTAAGAACGCATTCTTCACATCGAGTTTAAATAGGGGTCAAGATAAATTAACCGCCAAGGAGATAACCACATGAACAGAGTTAAGCTTCGCCACAGGAGAGAACGTCTCATGGTAGTCTACGCCATATGTTTGATTATAACCCTCTGCAACTAACCATGCCTCATAACAATCAATAGAACCATCTGGAAGATACTTGATGGTATAAACCCATCAACATCCAACTATTTGCTTGCCTTTAGGTAAGAGAACTAACTCCCAAGTATTGTTCTTCTCCAACGCCTACATTTCGTCCATCATAGCATTAGTCCAGTCAGGGCTACTCATAGCTTCTTTCAAGTTACGCAGGGAAATCGTGGAGGATATGGAAGCTGTAAAAGACTAAAATGAAGGTGAAAGATGAGGATATGAAACAAAATTGCTAATGAGATGCTTAGTGCATGAGCGGGGAGGCTTGCGTAAGGCAATGGGAAGATAATTAGGAGATAAAGAGCTCATGCCTGAACCACCAACAGAAGCGAATGAGATGAGGGGTGGCTGATTAGTAGAGGATCATTTTCAGAAATCTTACTCTCTACTACCCAGAGGTGAATCAGAGTAGGAAAGCCCTTGGCCTAGTCTATCGATTATACACAAGGATGGGCTTCAAGACAAACGGAGTGGGAGCATCATGAATACAAGAGACTAGGAGTATAGAGTTAGATTACGCATGCTCCCCCTACCTCATAAGAGGACTATGTAAAGATCTGCCTTCATCAGAAAAGTATGGAATGTCTTCAAAGAATGTCACATTGGAGGATACATCTCTTATCGGTATAAGGGCAGTGTTCGAAGTTTCAGTATTGCTACAAGTTTTGTTAGCCAGGGATACGGAAACAATATCGATATCGCCGATAATATCGTTGATAACCGGAAATGCAAGGAAAATGGGAAAAACGGTGGAATTTTTTAATGAAACCTCAGGAGATAATAAAATACGCATATTTCCATATTTAGGAATTAAAAAATTGCAAAAAGAATGCATACATAATAAGTTTCTATTTAATGGGGGCCTAAAAGCATGCATTGCTGTAAGAAATCAGTCCAACCATCTCATCCATCCCATGTATCCATCCAATGTCTGACCTTCCATCCAAACATCCATTAATATTTCAGAATATCAGTAACACATGATATTTCCAAACAAATTATCAACAACTGAAAAAGAAACTAAAGATTGTGGTCTCGTTATTGCCATGTTGCGATAATGATAATATTGTGATATTATCAATATTGTTGTAGACAAATTGAACGTTGCATACAACCATGCGCCCATAAAAAATATGAAATGGGAATTTTTTAATATACAGTTTTTTGGCGTATCGATACATTGGCGATATTATCAAAATATTGCAGATACATTGACGATACAAGCAGCACATGGAATTTACACAGTAAAAAATATTGGCAATACATCGGCAGTGTCAATGCATTGACAATACAAACAATGCCTGAAATTTACACAATTAAAAATATTGATGATCTCGATACTTTGGCGATATTTAGTGATACATCACCAATACCTAGAATGTTTTATACTATCAGTGTTATCGATATTGCTACCGGTGTTATCAATATCGCTGAGTTAGAAATAGAGATAATATCGAGGATATTTCAAACACTGTCTAAGGGTCATAACATTTGCACCCCTTTTGTGATCTAGAGTAACCTAAGGAGACACACTTTATGGCTCGTGGACTCAACTTGTCATTGTTACCATCAAGAATTTGAACAAAACATGTACATCCAAAAACCTTAGGGTAGAAAAAAGGGTTTATCATGCGGATGTAAAATTTCAAATGAAGACTTGTGAGACAATATTTGAGATGGAATGTGATTAATTAGAAATACAGCAATAAGCAAGGCACCATCCCCAAAAAAGTTTAGGAATATTCATACCAAGTAAGAGGGCACAGGTGACTTAAAGAAGGTGATGGTTCTTTCACTCAGCCACACCGTTTTGTTGAGGGGTTCGTGGACACAAAGTATGGGACAAAACACCATATTCCTACAAAAAAGACATGTGACAGATCCCCCCCCCCCCCCCCCCCCCCCCAATTATCAGAATGTATAACTTTAATAAACCATTGAAATTGGGTAACCACCTCATTGTAAAATATTTTAAACATATCAAACGCTTCATGTGCAGACTTTAGAAGATAAACCCATGTCATTCGAGTGCAATCATCAATAAAGGTAATAAAATATTTATATCCAAAAAGAGAGATAACAGGAAGACCCCAAACATCATAGTAAACTAGCTCAAATGGTCTAGGTTTCTTGTCAGATGAATTAGGAGAAAAGACAGTCTGATGATGTTTGGGGAACTCACAAGTTTCAAAGCATAAAGGTTTAAATACAGAAATTGAAGGAAATAAGAGCTTTAACCTAAACAAGGATGGGTGCTCTAAGCGACAAATGCCACCTAGACACTGACTCCCTATTTAACGACAAGGAACTAGTTCCCATCACTGGAGCATCCTCTAGGAAGTAAATGCCTTCACGTTCATTGCTCCCACTAATCATCCGCTTCATTTGGAGGTCCTAAAACATAGTGAGAAGGAAAGAATGTTATTGAACAATTCAAGGATTTCATAAGAAAACTAATAGATAATAGATTAAAGGGAAAACTCCTAAAACACAGTGAGAATGAAAGAATGTTATTGAACAATTCAAGGATTTCATAAGAGAACTAAAAGATAATAGATTAAAGGGAAAACTGGGAACATGTATAACCAACGACAAATGCATGGAGGAAAAAATCTTGATGGTACCAATTCCAAATACAGGACTTTGGTTTCCATTCGCGACAGTCACAAAATGTGATAGACTAGAAGGTAAGAACTAAACAGGTAAGGCCTACCAATCATATGAGAGGTGGCTCCAAAGTCAATAACCTAGGAAGAAGGAAAAGAGGACACATAGAGAGCAATACCTGACTAGGCTACAGCAGCTCCGGAAACATCAGGAGTATTATAAATATGAAGTCATATAAAGGCATCATAGATCTCATGGGAGACAAGGATAGTATCACTAGAAGGTAAGAACTAAACAGGTAAGGCCTACCAATCATATGAGAGGTGGCTCCAAAGTCAATAACCTAGGAAGAAGGAAAAGAGGACACATAGAGAGCAATACCTGACTAGGCTACAGCGGCTCCGGAAACATTAGGAGTATTATAAGTATGAAGTCATATAAAGGCATCATAGATCTCATGGGAAACAAGGATAGTATCACCTGGAGGAGACTTCCCTTGAAGCACTCCAAGAGAGGGTTGCAAAGCTAGGTTAGCACCAAGAGATGCACTACTAACCAAAGAGGCACTCACCCTGGATGGGCGACCAATAAGGTCCAAACACCGATCAACAGAATGGTTTGTGCCCCCACAATGTGTACAACTATGAGATCCATCACGGCAGCGTCCACAACCACTTCGGCCACGATTGCCACCACGTTCGATAGCACGGCCTTGGCCTTGATTGCTAGATCCAAAATCACATCCACGCCCCAGTACACCCCATCTTGGGGCTCTAAATGCAGAATTGTAAGATGGTCGGTCACCAACTGCATATGCAGAGTTATCAAATGACACAAAGGTTGAAGAGGTTAAGGTAGTAACACATTGAATCATAGTATAAATCGCAATCAAAGGAGGAAGTGGATCCATCACAAGAATCTGCTCACGAACACCTTTATGCTCAGAGTTAAGGCAGGAAAGGAACCGCATGCTTCGAGTTTCTTCCCGTTGATTCCAAACAAGATCATAATCTTTCTGGCACTTGAACAGAAGAGGATGATAGAGGTCCAACTCATCCCACATACCCCGAAGGGTAGAAAAGTACTCCTTTAAAGATCAGGAATCTTGTTGGAACCTGATAATATCTAAAATTAACTTAAAAATTCTTGATACATTCCGCGCTTTTGAATACATGTCATGAAGGGTATCCCATATCCTTTATGCAGAAGATAGAAATATAACGAAGTTACTGACAAGTTCTTCCCCATGTAAAATTGGTCATATGGTATGAACACTTGCTAAAGTCAGCCGTACGGTTGATGACGTCAGTAGGCCCTTGCAGCTCCAATCAACGTGAGTGTCCTTGGCTCTAGTACCAAGTAGAGTTGCAAAGATTTAAGGAAGAAGATAAAAGAAATGAGAGAGAGAGAGAGAGAGAGAGAGAGAGAGAGAGAGAGAGGAAACAAAAGTATGGAAGAATACTCTTGCATGTTTTGGTTTCAAAGCCCCACACACCTTTTATTATAATACTAAAGATACAAAAAAAACACTCCACAGGAGTACCCGACACTATATACATGCACACACTAAAAAGCACATAAAAGTACATCATTATTGTAAATACATCACTGCGCTCTCTATATATCTGCCAAAAAGAGGCTCGTTTAGATATCAATCATCAAGAGACAACTGTTTACAACAAGAAATGCAATCTGACTGCTAACACTACAGAAGTCATGTCAAAGTAGCCATGGGTGCTACAAGGTTAAGGGGATGCCATGGCCCACGCTACCTAAATAAACAATTTTCTGTTGATTATTAAAGACAACAGTTATTTTCCATTAACCATATAAATGAGAGATAATAAAGTGATTCACAGAGGATACAATCAGGGAACATGTACCAACAAGGCACATTGTGTCAGATCCGAGACATGTACTAGGTGGCCTATCTGTGAACATGCTGTTCTAAAAAGCCAGCCTGGTTCAACAGGTGAGATGGAAGTGACTAATGAATATAGGCCATTGGTAATTTCTAAACATCCTTTTACTTTTTCGCATGGGTCCCTAGCCTTCCACCAATGGCAAGGCAAGGAAAAATTTCTCATGGACGACCAACCATTTCTCAAAAGTTTATGCGCTGTTATAGAGATGCAGGAACCAATAATGACTCATATATGCCTTTCAAAAAGATAATAAATAATGAGTCATATATTGGGAGCAGAAGAGAAAACAAATAGCAAGGAATGATCATCATTATCTACGCCTCATCCCAACTAATTGTAGTATGTTGTGTTGTCAGGATTCATTGTAATTTGTGGCAAAAGTTTCATGCCGGCAGCCAACCTGAAACAACCCTCCTTCATCCAGCCTTGGGACCGGCAATGAGAGCACCAAAACTCCCACAGGCATTATTAAAGCAAAGAACAAGGAAAATGTCAAGAATACCATCCCAGATAATGAATTAAAGATCTTCTCTATTGTTGCTTGGACGACATTTCTAGAATTTAAATAAATAAAACTTACACGGTAGCTGAACCTATAGATGAGGTAGCAGCATGTGCTTTCCTCAAAAGAATCTGAGGATCATAATCAACCTGTCAAATAAGCAAATCATTTCCAAGATGTTAAGTAAACATATCATGAAAAGAACCTTAATTAGACATGTCCAAAGAAGGTTCATTAGAATGTCATGAAAGGACCCTTGGGCCTTGACTACCAAAAGGAAACTGAAGGATGTTATGCATTTACAAGAGGAATTACAGGGTACTGCACTCCTGATCAACAAACAAACAATTCGCTGATGCTTTACAACTTTGCAGTACGCATACATTTGGAGCCATAAATTGACAATCCAAACCATTGATTCAATAGTCCTGGCAATGGATGGAGGATGACCAGAAAATATTCCAGATTGGTAGATTATAACCCTTCAATCAATGACCTATAGTTAGGTGTTTAAGTAGTACAGTAACACTTCAGGTTCAACCAGAAAATGTCAACGATCAAAGAGTTGAGATATTCCAATCCGGGTGATTTTTGGCAAATACCCACCCAAAGTGAGGCCTATCAGATCAACGGCCTTGATCACCGAACTGTGATCATGCTTTATCAAAATCTCGTGCATAGAAAATGGTATGGTTACTGGTGGCATTTCAAACTTGAAAGGACAAGCACATAAAGACCTGATGAATTTTGTTGCACTGTTCTAAATGCTGAGCACTGCCAAGAATATTGATGCATATATGCCTGAGAATTTTCTTTGCAGCACATGTCAATGTCACACATGAGTGTTATATCCAGGCATTCATGTGGGCCCCATCATGAACATGTCCTGGCCGAACAATCAAGCTGGCCAGGTCACACATCAGGTGGGCTATATGTATACAGTAAAATCCGGTAGCTAATTCATTAACCAGTGGTCCACATTCAAGAAACACGTAGCCCAACTGATCAGCAGATGAGATAAATATTCAGGCCAGGCCATGTCTACAGTGGGACTGGCAATGAGTTGCTAACCTCAACGATGTGCTAGACTCAAACATGTGTTGCAAAGATGTTCTAAATCTAAATCCTCTTCACATAAATAGCATTTGCAGTAAAACTTGATCTCAGTTAAGTACCTCCTCATCCTCAACCAAATATGATGCATTAGCCATTAGCTCTTGAGAGAAGAGTGCAGGATCTACATCACGTTCTGCCCACCTGTCGTTCAATACAATATTTAGAAACTCAGTACAAAGGCTCGATGCTCGGCTGAGTTAATCAGTTTGGCTGGGTATCGTGCATCAAGTTTCAAAAAAGCGACAGCTCTATGGCTTCTGAAAAATACACAATCATAGACCCACCATCGTTTATGGGGCCAAGTTTGAGATCAGACAAAAACGAGAAGTCAAATTTGCAGCTTCCAATCTTTTTTATTATTTACATTTTCTGTTAAAAGCAAGTGATGTAGGATGACCTAATTATGATGCATGCATGTGATCATAGATAATCCAACGGAATAATAAAACAATAATAGTAAAAGACTCAGCATTCACCTCAAAATCTAAGAAAATCAAAACGACGCATGCAATAATGTGGGCCAACATCACAACCACATAGTAAGGATTTCAAGTATTGTGTGGATTGGATCCGGCGAAGGATGAAACCTCCCGATCTTACAAGGTTATGATCCAAACATGCAATTGGATTCACTAGTCCGGGAGATCGAAGGATTTTTCGGATTAGGGAATGAAAATCTGAGAGAAACAGGTTTAGGGATCAATTCTCAGATTTTAGGGTTGCAGATAATGGGAGAAAATAAGTTTAGAAGAAAGAGGGAAGAAAGGAAATTACCTTAGAAGAAAGTTGGACGAAGAAAGGAAAGAAAAGAGAAGATGAAGATTGGAAAAGAAGATGAAGATCCATAGAAAGAAGGAGAGGAGAAAGAGAAGCCACCAAGCTTTTCTTAATCAATAATCAACTAAAATTCGTGTTTAGGGCTTAACCCCCTTAAATAACCATTAATTGAGAAAGGAAAAGACAAAACTACCCCTAATACTTAAGAAAAACGGAACTAAAAAGAAACAACTCGTGCGGTCGTCAAGCAGGACGTCGGGCGCCCGAAGACAGTCCAAAACATCCAAAGACGTTTGGGCGCCAGATAGACCACGATCGAGCGCCCAACGACAATCTGGCGGGTTTTCTTTCGCTCCTCTTCAACTCATGTTCCATGCTCTTCTTGGGTTCTTCCTACACACGTGTCTTCCCATTATAGGGTCTTCTACGTGCCAAACCACATATGTAGGGCCTTCAATGCTCCTCATGTCGTCACGAATGATCCAGGCCCTTCATCGAGTCAAAGAGATGCAGGCGTCGCTCACCTCCTACGCTGATAAACACTGAAGGGCTTGATGTCCGCATCATTCTCCTAGGCTAAGAAGAGCTCGACTCCATCGACATAAACCTCTAGTGCATCTCCAACAAATCTAGACCAAGTCTCTGTAACTCTACTTCGTAAGCCATGTACAATCAGATGGTAGTCTGTTCTTCCATTTTACAAGGTATCTCTGGAAACCTCCATCTCTCGTGGGTAAGATCTCTTCATCCACAATCCCTTCAATTTCTTCCTTACGATCAATTAGTGGGGGAAGGGGTGGAATGGGTTGAGAAGCAAACTCAGAATACAGCCACGAAAGAGAGAAGTGTCAATGAAAGGATTAGGGGAAATAACTAGATCTTCCATATTAAACGTTGGATTAATGTCCAATTCACGTGGAAGTTTTATCAAATACGCATTAGACCCAATTCTTCGCAATACTTTAAATGGTCCAGCACTGCGAGCTTGTAATTTCTTGGCAGTCCCCTGAGGAAACCGCTTTGGCCTTATCCTCACCATTACATAATCTCCTTCATGAAGTTCTTGTAGCTTATGATGCAAGTCAGCTGAACGTTTATAACTATCATTGCTTCTATTAATCCATTGTCTAATATATGTATGCAACTCATGAATGTGTCGTGCAAATGCATTGGCCGACTCTGAAGATCTCTGGGAGACAGACATGAATGAAACTAAAGGACGCTCTGAAAAGGCAACAGACTCGAAATAAACAATCCTATGGAAATAAACAACCCAATGATCTAGAACTTGAAAAACTGTAACAAAAGGACACTTCTCATGGGTGGCACATAACTTATTATTCTTTAGGATTCCATGGGTCCGCTCTAACTGATAGAGGTGTTGATCCTCATTATAAGTGTTATAAACAAGGATGATTTTCAAGTATCCCAACACTTGAGAACACACGCTATTGATACCAAGTCTTGAGCAGATCTTCGTATCAGCCATTATGTCCAAAATGTCATCAAGATGCGGGATAAGGGCTCTGACCATCATATCCACCATGAAGTGAATACGTCGCAAGGTGGCGTGACACTTGACTGAAGCTTTGTGGACGGCCAAGATATGCCCACATGTGTGCCATATGCCATTGTTCTTGGAAGTGAAAAGGGCAAGCATGGCACACAAAACAAAACTCCAACTCAAACTTTCCTTATTGAATTCTTCCCTGAGAAGTTTATCAAATTGACGCTGCATTTCTGTATTTTCTACGGGGTTCACCTGGTATGGAGGAAAGCTTGATAGGATCGACTCAAGGACAAGATCGATTGTGTGTTGAATGTCCCATTTGGATGAAAATTTGTCACATAAGTCATCTGGTGAGATATCACAAGTGATGTGGGTGTATACCATCATATCCTCATTAGTCTCTTTTTCCAATTCACTCATGCTCACCATGGTAAGAGACTTAGATCGAGATTCTCCATCAATCAAATCACACATGACATCTGGAAGTGGTGCAGTCTCAAACCCTTTGACCTTTTCATCACTAGCACACACTTCTTCATGCCCAACAATAGTGAGTGATGCCTCAATTTCTTCTAGATCATCACTGTCGATTTTAGGCACGTACTCTTCCACTTCATAAACAACCTGTTTGGATTCTTCCAACTGCCCATTCACCCAGGTATTATCTCGCTCCTAAGGAAATATAATTGGTGTTAAACACTACTCAAATTGTTCAGAAGCTGAGATTTCCTTAATAACGGGTTAGACCACTTTACAAGGAGGTGGTGGCCATATGGGCTCTCTTTCTAGATGGGAAGGTGAGGCAACTCTCTTCTGAGCTAAGGGCTTTTGACGATAAGAGATGGGAAGATATTTTTCTTTCAAACGCTATTTCATCTCGTCCCATTATGAGATCGGGGCCTCACCTCTCCGCTCAATTCATCACTCCAAATCTGTCCAAAACGACTTGGCTTGGCCCACCAATTTCCACTTGGCAAACCTCACTCGACGGCTATCCGACATATCATACCAATCAAAATAGTAGTCCAAGTCTTCAAGCCAATCAAGGAATATTTATGGGTCCATGTAACCATTAAAATAGGCAAACTCATCAGAGTTCAGCTTTCCATTGGGTCTCGAAGGCCACATGACAACATTTAATGGCCCTGAAGATCTCAAACACCTATGCTTCATTCATTACGGAGAGACTCTATGATGCAGGACAACTAACCACTTGCTCTAAAAGCTCGGACTGTTAGAGTGTGGCGAATTAATCCCTTTATCTCATAGCCCAGGTTGAGAGGGCCCCGAATCCACGGGTTCACCTCAAGGCCCCGAATCCACAGGTCACCCTAGGCCCTCGGTCGAATCCTCCTACGTGGGCCCCGAATCCACGGGTGGTTCCGAATCCACGGTCCCCCTGAGTCCACAGGCACCGAGTCCACAGCCGACCCCACCCCGAATGTGCTCCTAAGTCCACAGGCCGCCCCACTCGAGCCCGGTGTGAAAATGCCCCTGCATTATTCACCTCCGGTGAGGAGTTTCGAACACGAGACATCCCGCTTTGATACCAATTTGATGCAGGACAACTAACAAATCTCGACACGAAGATGAAATCCATCCATCCGGATCATGCCCCTTTGCATAAAACCATGTAAAATCGTAAAACAGGGAGGATCTAGGGATATGAGGATATCCCAGATCTAGCATAGACCAGTCCACAGTCAAGTTTGGATCCGGTTATCGTGGCTAGGCATCCCTCTTTTCGATCGTACCAAAAGGGGAAGGGGGGGGGGTTTCAAAAAAGGACAAGCGATGTCGAAAAACAATGGGTTATCATGAAGTACGAATTAGGAATCAAAAGAAGCTTAATTGATGCGGACATCAGTGGTGCACCCTTTAGAGTGTACCAGAGGAGGCGACGTCGCAGATCGAGTGTTGGAGCAGACGAGTTGATGTGGATGGACGCCGGGCCCATTGGGCCCATTTTCTGACGCGTTACGAATACGCGAGATGCAGGATCGCGCAGGAGCATCATGACCGCTGGACCATGGAGCGGATTTACATTTAGGCGCTTTTCTATTTATTTCCTTGTTTCTAGGCGCTTTAGTGTCGTTATTTACTTTAGACGTTTTTATGTTATTTCTTTGGTTTTCAGGCACTTTAGTGCACTTTTTTTATTTTCGTAGCTTATATATACTGTGAGAACCCTATTTCGAAATTATTGAATGAATAGAAAATTCGTGAGTTTCTTCCTCTTTGTTGAGAGATTAGGGTTTCAGGATTGGCCCTCGGGTATTGAGGATTCCACCCCGAAGCTTACCTTTTCTCGCACCTTGAAAAAAGAGAGAAGAGAAAACGGAAACTCCGGGGTGGAATCCTCAACACCCGAGGGCCAATCCTGAAACCCTAATCTCTCAACAAAGAGGAAGAAACTCACGAATTTTCTATTCATTCAATAATTTCGAAATAGGGTTCTCACAGTATATATAAGCTACGAAAATAAAAAAAAAAGTGCACTAAAGTGCCTGAAAACCAAAGAAATAACATAAAAACGTCTAAAGTAAATAACGACACCAAAGCGCCTAGAAACAAGGAAATAAATAGAAAAGCGCCTAAATGTAAATCCGCTCCATGGTCCAGCGGTCATGATGCTCCTGCGCGATCCTGCATCTCGCGTATTCGTAACGCGTCAGAAAATGGGCCCAATGGGCCCGACGTCCATCCATATCAACTCGTCTGCTCCAACACTCGATCTGCGACGTCGCCTCCTCTGGTACACTCTAAAGGGTGCACCACTGATGTCCGCATCAATTCTCCCCGGGTGGGAAGAATTCGCCACTGGCGAAAGTGAACTCCTGTACCTCTCAAGCATATCTGGATCGATACACTGTAGCTCTGTCTCGGTAATCCAGGAGTTATCTGCAATAGGCCTGTTCCTCCACTTGACTAGGAATTTCTGGTAACCCCCTGAGCGAGTAGAAACCAACTCGGAGTCCAAAATTCCCTCTATCTCGTCTCTTCTCGGTGCAGAAGGAAGAGAAGGTAAGATGGGTATAGGGAGGTCAGGCTGTGGCCAAGGTCCATATATAGGGGAGGTCTGGGAAGAAACAGGGGAATCACTGGATAGAGGTAATGGCTCGTGATAGGGAACTAGATCTTCCACATTAAATGTGGAACTGATGCCCATGGTAGGAGGGATATCGACAACATAAGCGTTAGACCCCAACCTTTTCACAATTTTATGTGGGCCTATGCTACGGGCATGAAGCTTCTTCACGGATCCAGGTGGAAACCGATCAGACCTAATACGAACCATGACGTCATCTCCAGGTTGAAATTCCCTAAATCTCCTGTGAGTGTCAGCAGAAAGTTTATAATGTTCATTACTTGAATTAATCTTCCTTCTGATCTCAGTATGCAATGCATGTATATGATGGGCAAATGACTCTCCTAACTCTGAAGGACGCTGTGGGGTAGCCATGGGGATCAAATCTATGGGGGCTCGGGGTCTAAGACCTGAAACAATTTCAAATGGGCTCACTCCTGTGGACCTGTTCACTGAAGAGTTATAAGCGAACTCTGCTGTGGGAATAACAGTGTCCCAGGTCCTGTGGTGGTCTCCAACTAGACATCTCAACAAATTCCCTAGGCTACGGTTCACTACCTCTGTTTGACCATCCGACTGAGGATGATATGCTGAAGAAAATTGAAGCCTCGTACCCAAAAGATGCCAGAGAGTCTTCCAAAAATAACTAGTGAACCTAGTATCTCTGTCAGACACGATGGATCTAGGTACCCCATGAAGTCACACAACCTCCTAAAAGAATATCTTAGCAATATGGGAGGCATCTGAGGTCTTATAACAGAGTAGGAAATGGGCCATCTTAGAAAACCGATCAACGACCACGAGTATGGAATCGTGCTTACGAATAGTCTTGAGAAGCCCAAGCACGAAATCCATACTGACATCTTGCCACGGGGCATGTGGAACTGGCAAAGGAGTGTATAAGCCTGTATTTTGTTTCCTCTGCTTTGCCAGTTGACATGTCCGACACTGCCCTACAATCTTGGCCACATCTCGCTGGAGATTAGGCCAATGGAAACGATCAGAAACCAGGGCAACTGTTTTATCTCTACCAAAGTGACCTGCCATCCCTCCAGCATGAAGCTCCCATACTAGAAAATCACGGAGGGACGTGCGTGGGATGCAGAGCTTGTCCCCTCTAAAAAGATATCCGTCTGTAAGGACAAACTCAGCACTCCTCGAGGTTGGGTCACTAGACAACGACGCATAGATGGTCCCAAAGTCAGGACAAGTTGAGTACTCACCCTTGAGTTGCTCAAAGCCTGTAACTTCAATGCTCATGGACCGCAGCGTCATGACACGACGGCTAAGCGCGTCAGCAACCTTATTCTCTTTACCGGCCTTGTGCTTAAGTAGAAACGTATACTCCTGAAGAAATTGAACCCACTTGGCATGCCTAGGGCTCAACTTCTTTTGAGAGCTCAAATATTTCAAGGCCTCATGATCAGAGAACAGGACAAATTCTTGCGGTAATAAATAATGCCGCCAATGGCGCAATGATTGCACAACCGCATAGAACTCTTTGTCGTAGGTGGAGTAGCGTTGTTTAGCCTCATTCAGTTTCTCACTGAAAAAGGCCACAGGATGTCCCTCTTGACTTAACACTCCCCCTATGGCAAGTCCTGACGCGTCACACGCCACCTCAAAGACTTTAGAGAAGTCAGGTAGACGCATGACGGGCGCTTCCGTCATCTTATTCTAAATTTCAGAGAAAGCCCGTATCGCGGCTTTAGTCCATTGGAACTCCCCTTTTCTTATGCAATCTGTGATGGGAGCCATTATAGAGCTAAATCCATGGATGAACCGCCGATAGAACATAGCTAGGCCGTGAAAGCTTCGCACGTCGTGTATATTACGCGGCTCGGGCCAATTGACAATGGCCTTAACTTTCTCAGGGTCTGCAGACATACCCTCTGACGAAACAACGAACCCCAGGAAGATAACTCTAGAAGTCAAGAAGGAACACTTCTTGAGGTTCGCATAAAGCTTTTCTGCTCGCAGGGCGTTGCAGACCTGCCTCAAGTGTTCAAGGTGCTGGGTAGGAGACGTACTATAGATGAGGATATCATCGAAGTACACAACTAAGAACTTACCCATAAAGGGTCGCAACACCTGGGTCATCACCCTCATAAATGTACTTGGAGCATTGGTTAACCCAAAGGGCATAACCAACCACTCATACAGCCCATCCTTCGTCTTGAAGGCAGTCTTCCACTCATCTCCTGGGCGAACACGAATTTGGTGATAACCACTCTTGAGGTCAATTTTCGAAAAGATAGTAGAGGTGGCCATCATGTCAAGCATGTCATCAAGCCTCGGGATGGGAAACCGATACTTGACAGTAATCTTGTTTATGGCTCTACTATCAACACACATGCGCCACGTGCCATCTTTCTTTGGCGTAAGAAACGCAGGCACGGCGCACGGGCTCATACTCTCACGAATAAATCCCTTTTTAAGCAATTCATCCACTTGCCTCTTCAACTCGGCATGTTCGGTGGGATTCATTCTGTAGTGAGGGAGGTTTGGTAGGGTCGCCCCTGGGACAAGATCTATCGCATGCTGAATGTCCCGCATTGGTGGGAGCTCGTCTAGAAGGTCCTCAGGGAAGACATCCCGAAACTCCTCTAGGACTGAACGAACCTCCTGGGGTAACCCTATAGCAACCTCGGGTGTGCTCTCTCTAGCCAGTAAAACGTACACCATACTCCCAGTTTTAGCCTCTCTCTCAAACTCCTTAGCATCTATGATGTGGAGAGACTTCGACTGAGGTGGCCTTTGACTCTTAGAACTGCCTCGAGACGCAACATCTTTCGCTCCTGTGGACGATTTGGGAGGGAGCGGGCTCAAGACAAGCTTCTTTCCTTCATGCTTAAACACACAATTATTCGTACGCCCGAATATTGTGACATCTTTGTCAAAGAGCCATGGCCTTCCCAAGATGATATGGCCAACGTCCATCGTGACCACATCACACCACAACTTGTCCTTGTATGGCCCGAATTCAATTGGCACAAGGCATCGCTGAATCATAGGAAGGGATGTCGCATCAACCCAAGAAACTCAATATGGGTTGGGGTGAGGGACTGGCTTCAACCCCAGGCGACTCAAAGTACTTGGAGAAACTACATTCTCACAGCTCCCGCTATCTATGATCACTTTGCAGCTCTTTTCTCCACACTTGGCGTAAGTGTGGAAGATAGTGGTTCTGCGCCAATCCTCACTTTCCTTCACCTGGGCCAAAGCGCATCTCACCACAGCAAGTGGGGTAGTCTCCACAGTATCATCCTCGGCATCACTGGCCGGCTCAAGGGATTGGACGATGATTTCCTCATCATTCTGGTCACCTTCAACTTCATATGCCACTTCTTCTGTAGAGTGTTCAGAAACAAAGGCAATACGCCCACCCCTATTTGAACACTCTGCGGCAATGTGACCCATGCCACCACAGCGGTAGCACTGCCCTGGCATCGCAGTCCTAGTACTTGGTCCAGCCACATTGTTACCTCGATTTCTATTGACTGGTTGGGTACCAGGTTGAGCTCTGGGTTGATTTCTGACCTGAGGTCTCGCTCCCTGCGGAGCTACTCTAGGCACAGTAGGTCGAATCTCAAACCCTCTAGCAGGAGATTGGCGCATATAGTGCTCCAGTTCCTGCACCATCTGGTAAGCGTGCTCTAAGCTGGTAACCATATGAGGCATGACCTCACGCTGGAGGTCAAACTTGAGGCCCATACGAAAACGGGAGAGAACCACAGCAGGGTCCTCATCTACATCGCACCTCATCATGTATTCATCAAACTTGGCAATGTATTCCGTTACCGTCATGGATCCTTGGCGCAAAGTGTGCCATTGATCCAACAGCCTCTGCTTATAAGAAAGGGGAACATACTTCTCTCGCAACAGTTCTTTCATTTCAATCCAAAAGAGAACTGGCCCCTCTCTAGATCGCTCACGGCGACGCTCCACATTTCCCCAATGTAGTTTTGCCTGGCCCACCAACTTCATCTTGGCAAATCCAACCCGCTGTAGGTCTGGCAGACCGTGCCACTGAAAGAAGTGATCCATGTCTGCTAGCCAATCAGAAAAAACTTTAGGGTCCAGTCTCCCATCAAAACTAGGAGCGTCAACCTTGATGCCCTTCATGACCCTAATAACAGGGTCCTGCTCATGGTATCTCTGAGGTTGCGGATATCGCACCCCACCATGACCCTCCCGCTGGGCGGGGAAAACAGGATCACGAATCTGTGGGGTGGCTGATGATGAGCCCCATCGTGTCCATTGCCAGGCCCACGGACCTGACCTGCGCCCAAATCATCCCTAGGCGGATCAGGGCCCACAACTTGGGACTGATCGACTGCCCCAGTGTCGGGGGTTGCTTGGGGACCATCTAAAGTAGTGGTCTGGATGCCATCCTCTAAGCGCGTGACCCTCTCCTCTAAACGTGTGAACCTATCATCCTGATGCGCAAACTGCTGCACGATCTCACCTCTCAAGGTCTGAAATTGCTGATCCATTCTCTTAATTAGACCCTCCAGAGCTTTGGTAATTTGATTAGATTCCATAGTATTATGAAGACCAAACCTACGACCAGTGCGCGTAGGCATACACCAGGAGTGATATGTGAAAGGCCCTAGATTTAGGTGCGCAAAGGTGTAAAAAAGGTAAAATCTAAATGCAGTTTTAACTATCCTAGTTCAGTGCAATGCAAGCTATCCTATGTGGCCTAGATCTATATGAGGACTCAACAAAATCTAGAAAAAAAAAAAAAAAAAAGGCTAACTAAACTCAACGAACTATGACCCCTACGCAGAGTTGGACACAGGGTCAAGCTGCGCGGTCAGCTGGCCGGGGGTGCGGGGGACGGCGCGCCCCTGCCCGGGGTTCGGGGCGGAGCGCCCGAAAGGCCTACGATTTTTTCGATTTGGGATATCCGGTTCCTTTAAAAAAAAATCACCGAAAAGGGAAATTTTGGGTAAACTGACCTACGCTAGGAACCTTTTCTCTGATACCACTCTACGGATTAGGTGACTCACAATATGGATGATATAACTCTAATCCTATGATGATGCATGAACTGACACACTTTCTAAGCCTAGACTCACCAAACCAGAATTTTCTAATTTAGGAAATTTTCTAAATTTGAAAACTTTCCAAAAAATGAAAAAATTTCTAAAAATAGCAAATTTCGAAAATCAGACTTTTTCTAAATCTGGAAAACACTTAATATAGACACTACGACCCAAATCTGGAAACTTTCTTAAAATGGAAAGTTTCTATTTTTGGAAACTTTCTAAATCTGAAAAAAAAAAAAAAAAAATTCTAAACTGACCTAAAGCGAAACCCTAGATTGATAACTCGATCTAAACACAACCATGCAAAACTTCAAGCTCTGATACCAAAATTTGATGTAGGATGACCTAATTATGATGCATGATGTGATTATAGATAATCCAGCGGAATAACAAAGCAATAATAGTAAAAGATTCAGCATTCACCATCATAATCTAAGAAAATCAAAAGGACACGTGCAATCATGTGGGCCATCATCACAACCACGTAGTAAGGATTTCAAATATTGCGTGGATTGGATCCAGCGGGGATGAAACCTCCCGATCTTGCATGGTTATGATCCAAACGTGCAACGGGATTCACTAGTCCGGGAGATTGAAAGATTTCTCGGATTAGGGAATAAAAATCTGAGAGAAACAGGTTTAGGGATCCATTCTCATATTTTAAGGTTGCGGATAATGGGAGAAAATAAGTTTATAAAAAATAGGGAAGAAAATGAATTACCTTATAATAAAGTTGAAAGAAGGAATGGAAGAAAAGAGAAGATGAAGATCCACAGAGAGAAGGAGAGGAGGAAGAGGAGCCACCAAGCTTTTCTTAATCAATAATCAACTAAAATTCGTGTTTAGGGATTAACCCCCTTAAATAAGCATTAACTAAGAAAGGAAAAGACAAAACTATTCCTAATACTTAAGAAAAACGGGACTAAAAAAACAACTCAAGCGGTCGTCGGGCAGGACGTCGAGCGCCCGAAGACAGTCAAAACGTCCAGAGACATTTGGGCACCAGATGGACAACAGTCGGGCGCCCGACAAGGCGCCCGACGACAATCTAACAGGTCTTCTTTCTCTCCTCTTCAACTCATGCTCTATGCTCTTCTTGGATTCTTCCTACACACGTCTTCCCATTGTAGGGTCTTTTACGTGTCAAACCACATGTGTAGGGCCTTCAATGCTCCTCATGTCATCACAAATGATCCAAGCCCTTCATCGAGCTAAAGAGATGCAGGCGTGGCTCGCCTTCTACGCTGATAAACCCTAAAGGGCCTGATGTCCGCATCAGCAAGGCTTGATACAAAACTTTGGACGCACATTAGGTGGTGAGGCCCTAACCACCCTACCAGTGGTGTTGTGATGTGGCGAGATTTGATTGGTGGGCCATGTGCTGTCAGAGATGGGCTGAGTACGTACTCAGCCGAAAAACCTTAAGAAAGGCCTGCGCCCATCTCTGACAGCATACAACCCCATCAATCAAATCTCGCCACGTCACCACACCACCACTGAGGGTGCTGAGCTCCTCACCACCTGATCCGTATCCCAAAACTTTTACCTGACAACTTGAAAATCAACGGAAGTGATCAAAAAGAAAGAAAAAAGAAAGGAAAAGAAAAGATTTTAATATTACCTTTATTATACCTTGTCAGTTCTCCTAAATCCGAACCTTACACTACAGAACCCCATACTTCTTCTATTGATCATTCTCCTCTTCTTTCTCTTTAACCCAGTGTTTTAAATAGCTACGCTATGTAGCGTGTAGCTTACGCTACGTAGCTCATGAAAATAACTTAAGTTGTATGTAGCCTATGCTACATGATTAATTTGACTATGCTACACGCTTCATAGACTACGCTACACGCTACATAGCTCATATTATAAGTCATTTTTCACTATAACATTAAAATCAATAATGTTTTTAATGATTTGTTTGATTTTTCTATTTCGATGAAAATTCGTTAGTCTTTTCACTGCTTTTAGTAAAATAATATAAGTAGTGGTTTTAAATCAGTTTTGTTGCTCTTTCTTCACTTTTATACTTGACCATTACCCCTTGCTATTACTTTAGGTTGCATTTGGTTGCACCAAATATCATGAAATTTTGTTAAAGTTTATTATTAATCATCTAATTTGGTGAAACCAAGTGCAACCTTGATTAAAAATCTAAGTAGTGTGTAGCTTACGCTGCACACTATGTAGCTTATGCCTCACGCTTCAGAGGGGTGAAGGCTACATTATTCGCTATTTAAAACACTGCTTTAACCAGAAGGACCACCTTAAACCAAATGGCTAAAACTCTGCATGTCCTATCTTCTAACTTCAAAAATGAACGACCACGTGTATTTTTGTCCTTTCGACAAATCCATCAAAGAACGAAACTACAAATTTTGAAGATCTGCATTTGGATAGATAGACAACCATAGATTTATTGATCCAACTCACCTTTTTAAAACATTAAATTCATGTGTAGTTCCCTACCACTTTGTTTCAGCATTTCTAGCTTTTGCGAATTTTTCCAACTATTTTGTGTCCTCTTTGATTTTTCATTAAGTAGCTTCCTCATTGGGTCAAATCAATTGAGACATACTCAAGAATCATTAAAATGATTCAATTTTCCTTTCAAGTTTTAATCATTCCATTGGAAATAAGATTGTGTAAGAGAATAATACATTTAGCAACTCAAATAATAAGAAACAGAGTAGAGCATGTTTCCTGCATTAGCAAAGCTTCTCACCCAGAAACACCATCGGCAATGGCAAGAACTCCCCCATTGTAGCTACTCACAAAGAAAGCATCTTCACCACCTTTGTCGACCTTGAAAAAGATTGAGATTAAGAACATGTCATAACACATAAGATGCATTTGGCAGAAGCTGGTGTTTTATTTTGAGAAGGGTTGAAGTATTCAGCATCTAATCAATATTATACTTTGAAATGGGAAGACAGTTTCCAGAGGTTTTCACTACCTTGTTTGGGTGTGGTATGAGGTGGGTTCCAATAGAGAAAGACACCTCCGACCTATGACCATGACGAAATAGATCAACTTGGTTGTTCCATTGCTTATAGAAATCTCAAGGACCTCAAGAATGAAAACTTGGCTTATCTACAATGTTGAAGCTCAATATACATGAATTAAGAACATCCCAAAGGTTCCAAATGTTTATTTTCATTCTATAAGTCATAATAATTTGAACAGCTAATAAAGAAAGAAAAGAAAATAACGGAAGACAGAGAGCTACAATGTAAAGATTTGCAATTCCTTCATATCTGTTTCCTACCTTCTCTATACATGTACATTTCTTTAAAGCATGGGTTGTTGTGGTGGTGGTGTGACTACAAACAGAAGTATTTGTTTCTATTTCTCCAATAGTTGCCTATACAGATGCAATGCTTCTGAATCCATCCAATCCAATCCATATAAACCATCCACCAAACCTCAAATGTCTCCTTGAATTTGAGGCCATGTACGAAGTACGAAAAGTACTATACCATCCACATTCTAATGTCCAGAGTGATCACTCATTGCCACATGTACAAGGACGTGGGATGGGCGCAAAAAGTGCTATGCATGCTCATCAGGTTGCTGACAGTCATAGATGATGTACTATTACCGTGAAAGATGAGGCAAGCCTCAGAAAATATGAGATCTCCAGCTAAGAGAAGGAAATCAAGATCCTCAAATAGCAAATGAAGTTGGTAACCAAAGACCGCAAAATCCAAATGTTTACGAACATGGGATGGGTGAGAAAAGTGCTATGCACGCTCATCAAGTTGCTGACAGTCATACACAAAGTTCTCTTGATATAAAAGATGAGGCAATCATCAGAAGAGGTGAGTAGATCACCAGTCAATCAAGATCCTCAAATAGAAAATTGAGTTGGTAACCAAAGCCCCCAGATGCAACGCCTATGGAAGCAAGATGAAGCTTGGAAATGATGCAAGGAAATATGCTCCAAATGCTGCTTGAAGTGTATGATGAACCATTGGCCCTCGACAATGTCGATGAGGATCCTGTTGAGTACACAGATTTCATTGAAGAACCAATTTTCAATGAGGTACCTGAAGAACACGAATTTGAGGCCATCAAATATCTATTGTTGGAGAGTTGATCTACGATGTAGTCTGTAGACGAGTCCGAAGAGCGTGTCAAAATTCTAGATCTCAACACAAGTCTGATCTTTGACAAGGCACGTAATGAGGATGATGTGATCATCCATAGTGATAATATTGAAGACGTTGCACCCCATGTTGTCATCAGTCCACCAGAGTTGAGCGCAGAATGGAATTCAAGTTCTTCAAACACAACATGGTTCATTGATAGTGGCAATGAATTATATGAGGTCTATGTTGACACCGTTAGGCTACCATATGATAAAAACTTGAGAACGAGTTTCCTCCGACCCTGGGAGCCTGATGAGTCTAAATTATTTTACAAACCAAATCCTACCAATAAGAGAACAGAAGTTCCAAATTGCATCTAGTTAAGATCAACTGTCTTATAGACTTTCTATCTAACATTGCTCAGTCAAAAGTTTACGAGTATTGATTTTGAATTACTAGCTATTTCCAGAAGGAAACTTGGAAATCTTTCTGTTGAAATCTTTTTACAACTTCCACTGCTATTTGTTTTGAATTGGCAGATCATGACTGGATTAACAAATTAGTCTGTGTTTGGAAGTGAAAACTTTTTTGAGGCTAATCCATTTTGAAAATATGCTGCATTTGGAAAGTGAGGAATAACGGACTCCGCATGACTGGTCTCTTCCTTTTCCATCAAACCATCCCAAAATCGTAATTCCACTCATTTCACCTGTGGTGCATCATCTACTTGCAGAACTCAACTACGCCCAACTGATACTTCAAGACACCCAAACTCAGCCTTAAGCCACTGACTAGTAGCAGCATAAGCAATCAATTGTATGATTCGATCCTAATTTATAGGTCTCCATTCACAAGGAATTACATGCCTTGAGCAGCCTGTCTGCAACGATTAGGTACTTTCATGTCCCATACATGTGAGGCTCAAGGTTCAGTTACTAAAAAAAATGTTGAACTGGTGGGCCCACGTGGATGGGCTGAGACAACATTCCACTGATTGGAAGCTACTTACCCTATTGTAAGTGGCCTGCAAAAAAGATGGTTGAGAAGAAATACAGCAACGATCAACATCCAACATGCTGGATTAATGGCTATGAGGCCCTCTTGATCCTGGCTGTTCATGGTAGAGACCCAGCTAATCCCCCTCAACAGTTTACTAATCAACATGTTTAAACTGTTTTTAATACTATTAATATTATAAAACAATATTTACTTTCTAAAATTTGTTTTCAACCGTTTAGATCAAGGTTAACATGGATTAACATTTCCAGAGCACGAGAGGGGCGTTCATATTTGAAATCCGACAATTAAGATGGTGGATCGGAGTTATAAAAGGGAATTAATAACCCCATTGCAAGATACTTGACAAAACAAAAGAAAAATCCCATGAAAATCCTATAGCCTGGAAGAGCATACCACCGAAGCAATTCCCAATCTCAAGAGACTTCTCTCCTCCTCAAACGCTGATCGACAGTCCTGATTGTAGGAGTTTTCATACCATTCATAGGGAAGGGGACAAAGATCGAGGGGTTAGGACCGTCCATACAATCTACATCACAGATCAATGAACCATAACCCCTAGAATAACCTGTATCAGCAAGCCATACATCTGAGAGGCTTGGGAGACCTCTTTCTAAGAAGATTTTATTTTATTTCCCTCTTAGGTTCCATTTGTTTTTTATATGTGCCCATGATTCCATGCATGAGGATGCATGATCATGTGTGTGGGAGTGGATAGTTATCATGTGTGTTGGAGTGGGTAGTTATCATGTGCGAGGGAGTGGGTAGTTATCATGTGTGTGGCAGTGGGTAGTTCTGATTTGTAGTAGTGGAATGTGGAACACGTGTCAGTTTCTCTTTGTACATGTGTCAGTTTCTCCTTATTTCATGATGGTCCATGCATTCTTTATATTTGAAGGTAATTAATGAAAAGGGGGACATGAATTATCCAGTATTTCTTCTCAACAAAGATATTGGAGGTTGGTTCCCCTCGAAGTGAACCATTAATTACCCATCTATCCAAAATTCCAGCCAAAGGTAGAAAGAAGCATAACAATCTAGTATCAGAGTCCGCTTTGGTGATGGCATATGCCAGACTTGAGCAACATGAGTCAGAAATCCAACCCTCGAAGTGAACCGTTAATTACCCATCTATCCAAAATTCCAGCCAGAGGTAGAAAGAAACATAACATTCTGGTATCAGAGCCCGCTTTGGTGATGGCATACGCCAGACTTGAGCAACAGAGTCGGAAATCCAGCGTTTGTGGGAGGACACCAGAGGCATAGAGCAGCAGTTGAGGGAGAGTTCTCAGAAGCTCAGTACATAGGATGCAAAGTACGAGCAAATGCACAGTTCACTTCAAAAGGATCGTGGTGAACGATCAAAAGGTCGGTCTGCAACTCATCTGCCTAGAGTTGTCGGCGGGGGAGAATTCTCCCATTCCAGCTCAACTAGTACAATTCAGGCTCGTACAACTAAGCACGATTGTCCCAAGTATTGTGGTGACGAACCGTCAAGTTGGATATTTCGAGCTGAACACATTTCAACTACTAGCAGATTACAAATGATTAGCGCCTCATGATTTCTTCATTCCATTTAGAGTGAGAAGCACTCCAATGGTAGCAGTGGCTTACTAAGACTAAGGGAACCATGACTTGGGAAGAGTTCACCACAAACATCCATACTTGTTTTGGTCCCAACCAGTGCTTGAAATATCAGTATCGCGCAATGTATCGCACCCTTGGGATACAGATTCGTATCGGTTATCGCATGGGATATATCGTTTGTATCGCGTAATTTATCGCACTTTTTGGGAAACATGGGGAAACATTGGGGAAATGGTTGAATTTTTCAATGAAACTTCAGGTATTGTTAAAAAAGACCTTAATACACACTTTTAAATCATAACATTTAAAAAAAAAAGTGCACAAAATAGGTTTCCTTTGTATAGGATCCTAAGCTATGCACTGTCTGATTAAACTAAGGCAACTATATTCAAATATGATGTACAACATTTATAAATGTATCAAGACATGTATGAAAACAAAACCAATGCATTCAAAAGCAAAAGACATAGTAGAAATTAAAAAAATAAATAAATAATACCTATCAATGATGTGACTGGCTATGGCCTAGACCCACATAGAGTTACGCGGTGGCTCATAATCATCATCTCTATCTCGACGTGGCTGGGAACAGTGTTCGCAGTATCGGTATCGCGTTACGTTTCGTACCCTTGGGATATAGATACATATCGCGTATCGCTAGAGATATATCGGTCGTATCGTGTAATGTATCGCACTTTTTGGGAAACATGGGGAAACATTGGGAAATTGATTGAATTTTTCAACAAAACTTCAGGGATTGTTAAAATGGACCTTAATACACATATTTAAATCATAATATGTAAAATAAAAAAAAATAAATAAATAAAAAGTCCACATAATGAAGCTCCTTTGTAAAAGGATCCTAAGTTACGCGCTGTCTGACTGAACTGATGCAACTATTGTTTAAATTGATTCCATAAAATATATAAATATAAGAAGACATTAATGAAAACACAACCGATTCATTGACAAAGTAAAACAAGCAAGAGAGTTGAGAAACATACCTATGGATGATGCAATTAACTGGGTATCCTCCAACTGCAATTTTGACTATCCTAGTTCAACGCAATGCAATTTACCTTATATAGCTTAGATCTATATGAGGACTCAACAAAACTTAGAACATGACTAATTAAACTCAACAAAATCTGACCCCTTCGCAGAGTTGGTATGTGGGTCGCAACTCGCCGGGGTGCAGGGGGCGGCACTGCCCGAGGTTCTGGCCGGAGCACCTGAAAGCCCTACAAAAAAATTTTAGGGAGGAGAAACTAGAAGAAAATAGAACAAAAAATGGGGGACTCTTGTGCGATTGGATGATATTGTCCAGGTATCGTCGATATTTTGCAATATCGGCCGATATTTTGCCAATATCGATATATCGCACGATATTATCGATATCGGCCGATAATATCGTCGATACGCAGGAACTGCTGGAGTTTTTTGTCTCCTGGGGGGTTTCGTATCGCTGATAGTATCGATATTGCAATCACTGGTTGGGAAGAATACTGCTCCTCCACAAATCAACAGTATTATACCCAAGTTATAGTAGAATGGTACCAATTAAGATACTCCCTGACATAATGTTGGTACTCATCCTCTCCAAACTGAACTAATACGTCCATCCGTGGGTACTGTATAATAGCCACATTCTATGGCTGATATGGATCTGGGATGGGCATAGATGGAGCTACTGGGTATCCATAACGCCCTCTATATCTGTACTACTGCCTATATACTTGCCCGTATGCAAAAGTGTGGTCCTGACCGTAGTCGAAAAATGATGATCCATAACTACTAGAGTCACTCCCCGCATATCCACCAACTACATATCCATATCCATGCTGTGGCACAGAACTCGAGCTACTCTCTTGTGTATGTGATCCATATCCATGTTGTGGCTTGTAACTCGAGCTACCTTCCCTCGTTCGTGAACCGGAACTAGAGCCACCTCGCTTCCCATGAACGCTTGTGTCCCTCAAGCATTTTGCCAGTAACTCCTCAAAATGAGAAAGCTTTTGTCTGTTTTTTTTTTCTTTTGTAGCCTCTGGCGCTCGTATGTCTTATTGTAGATAAGACGGGGACATGGTCCTCCCGGACGAGAACCTATGTGGCATGATCGAAATCTCCCTCCCTAGTGAAAGGGCTCGAAGGCCTCTGAGGCTGACTCCCACCCTCGTCTCCATCATCACTATCATCACTACTATTGCTAGAGTCACCATCACCCCTATCGTTGTCATCAGACTCATTACCATCACTGGATCCACCCACCGCGTCACTCTCTGTCTCGATGTCCGACAATGCCTCTCCACCACGTGTCCCACGTGATAATGATTGTCGCAGACTACCCACCGGACTCCTCGCCAATGGGTCGAATGCCTCGTCAGGAGATCTCTGATGCTCCACATGTGCATCAACATCAATCCCTTAGGACGCAGCCTCTGTCGCAACATGCGACTCCGGTCGCCCTTCTGAAGTATCCAAGTCATCCGATCTAACCCATTGGTAAATTGGGTCCTCTTCCTCTTCCGAAATAAATGAATGTTGCCCAACCGTCATCAGGTCCAGTGGGTCCTCCTGTTCTTTTCTTCTTCCTTCGGATCGGAGCAGCCTTTCTCGTAGCTTCATATTATAGTGGCAATACACTAGCTTCTGAAGCCAATCATACCTCAATTTGTTGCGCTTATTTGTGTGGATGAGGGAAAATGTGCTCCAATTTCTTTCACAGGGTGATAAGGACACCATCTGCACAAGCACACAAACAACCAGTCGCTGTAAAACCTCGCAGTCAGTCTCATACATGGACCACCATTCACTTGCGTATTATAAAATTCTTTCATTAGTTTTAAATTTTCCAAAATAATATGAAAATTAAGTTTACTGCAATAACTCACATGCCATCATGGTTTTTCTCGACTCCACCGCGGGGAGGCACCCAAACGTTCCAACCGCGTCGCAGAATCTAACAATTTATTGATGGCATATATCAACAAGGGTAAGTATGGAATGGTTGAGATGAAGATAGGGAGAATGTAAGTGTGGAACATATTTACCTCACTACCGAAGGTGCCTTTCCTCGTACAGTCAGGGAATAAGAGATTGTACACCTCATGTACAGCCTTCTTCAATGAATTGTCTTCATAGAGATTCTAGCTGTAGTGGTATTTGGGATTCAGAAAATATGCTGAAAACCAGCATGGTTAAAATATTTATATATCAGTACAACGGTCGTCTATTATTACATATAGACAAAAAAATCATATAAGTACTTACCAGCCTGATGTAGTGGATGAGAAAGCATCATTTCCCAACGTTCATCTATTATTGTATGGACCCACTTATATTCATTGAGGGCTTTAACCATAATGGCCTCTTTCATTAGTTGTATTGACGGATACAATGACTCCACTAACGGATTTGTCTCATTGTCCACCTTCCTCAACACCACATAAATGGGCTCTAGAATACCTAATACAATGCGCCCGTGATCCCAAAACAACATCCTCAACACAAGCTCCTCGATTCTCCAAGTTACTCTCTTCCCCCTCTTTTTCCGTTGTTTGTAGTCATGAGAGTTGAAGAGCTCTCGTAACCCCTGCTTATGTTTGATGAGGCTACTTAAAGCGATATAATTTGTGGCGAATCGCGTCGCCCCAGAGCGCACTACATCCCCACCACACCTCTCGTGCATTGCGGCTAATAGCCATGTGTGGTTATATATGAAATTTGTGATGGGTCGTGCGTCAGTGATAACGGTCTTCACTGATGGCCTATCCCCAATCGATTCCAGCATAAGATCAATGCAATGGGCGGCGCAGAGAGTCCAATACATATTATACTTGTCTTGAATATCCTTCCCCGCCTTAACAAATGCACTCCCATTGTCCTTAACAAACTGCACAATGTTTCTCCTCCCAACATCCTCCATGACATTGTGCATTAGTTTGTAAATGTAGTTTGCATCTTTAATCTTATTACTCGCATATTCGAATTTTAGGAACACCGCCCGTCCCCTGCAATAGACCATAAAATTTATAATAGACATCCTCGTCGGTCCAATCCAACCGTCACACATGACGGTGCAACCATACATCTCCCATGATTACTTATATGACTTCACATATGTCTTCATTTCTGCATGTTCATCATCCAAATACTTCCCCATGATCTCAAAGGGTGTAGGCCCCACGCTGCACTTCAATTATCATATTCTTGAAGTGCGGACTCGCTGCGGCATTCGCAGAGATTTGACCATAGATAAAAAAAAATTAAAAAAAAAAAACTTCGATATAAACTATGAGATTTGATACAAGTTGGACAACAGGGCCAGTTAAACCCTAGCTATTTAGGGTAGGCTAATTATCAGTTCAAATTCTCCTCTTCGCCCCATCATTCTTAAGGAGTTACACGATACACCATCTTCAGGCCACTTTGGATATCATAAATGCTCAAGCAGGTTACTACAAGTTTTTATTGCACAGGCATGTACAATTACATCAAAAAAAATTTTAAGGAATGTGACGTGTGTCAACGCAATAAATCTGAAAATATTGCCCCAACTGGTCTCCTACAGCCCCTTCCAATCCCCACTTAAGTTTGGACTGATATATCTTATGGACATTGTTGATGAATTGCCATCCTCTCAAGGTAAAACCATCATTTTTGTTGTGATCAATCGCCTTTCAAAATTCACACATTTTGTTCCCATGTCACACCGCTATACAGCTAGTATAGTAGCTCAAACTTTTATAGAAAACATAGTCAAGTTACATGGAATGCCACACTCCATTATTAGTGATTGAGACACTACTTTTACTAGTCTATTTTGGCAAGAGTTACTCACTTGCAAGCTCGGCTTAAAATGAGCACCTCCTATCACCCTCAAACCGACAGGCAGACATAGGTGGTGAATCATTGCATTGAGAACTACCTTCATTGTTTCATCAACGGTAATCCTAAGGAGTCGGTTAAGTGGATAGTTTGGGCTGAATGGTGGTATAATACCGCCTTCTGCACCTTTGCCAAGATGACTCCCTTTGAAGTAGTTTATGGGAGCCCTACTCCACAACTCTGCACCTTTGCCAAGATGACTCCCTTTGAAGTAGTTTATGGGAGCCCTACTCCACAACTCGCTTCATATATACTTGGTACCACCAAGGTTCAAGAGATATAAAGAGAGTTGCGTAGCCAAGATTACATACTCAAGCTACTCAAGGAGAACTTGCAAGCAGCCCAAGATTGCGTGAAATGCTTGGCCGACTCTCACCGATCTGAACATGAATTTGAAGTGAGTGATCAGGTGATTTTGCGATTTCAGCCTTGTCGGCAAACTTCCTTAGTTGAACATTCTCTGAAGTTGTCATCCAAGTACTTTGGTCCCTTTCAGGTGCTGCAACGTGTGGGACCAGTGGCTTATAAGTTGGCAGTGCCGGAAGGTTGCAAAGTCCATCTCATGTTCCATGTTTCAGACCTAACAACCTACTCAGGTGGATAACTAGCTTCCATTACTGAATGAAGAAGGTACAATCCGGCCTTTACTGGTAGCCATTCTTGCCCGGCGCATGATCAAACGTGGCAACAGGGCAGTAACTGAGGTGTTGATTCAATGGCAAGGGTGTGCATGTAAAGACGCAACATGGGAGCGGTATCAGTCCATCATAGAGAAGTTTCCCTCTGTTTACCTTGAGGACAAGGCCAACCTAAAGGGGGAGGAATGAAATGTGCCCATGGTTCCATGCATGAGGATGCATGATCATGTGTGTAGGAGTGGGTAGCTATCATGTGTGTAGGAGTAGGTAGTTATCATGTGTGTAGGAGTGGGTAGTTATGATTCGAAGTAGTTGTGGAACATGGTACATGTGTCAATTTTTCTTTGTTTCTCTGTGTATGTGTTGGTTTCTCCTTATTTCATGATGGTCCATGTATTCTTTATATTTGAGGGTAATTAATGAAAAGGGGGGCGTGAATTATCCAGTTTTTCTTCTCAACAAAGATTTTGGAGGTTGGTTCCCCATGAAGTGAACCATTAATTACCCACAAAATTCCGGCCAGAGGTAGAAACATAACAGTTTTCATCATACATCTCAAGAGATTATTTGTCCAGATGCCAGGTTAAACTAAATGGCAATAGATATAAATGAAATTACATGCAATAGATATGCATGCGTTTCAAACAGATATAATAAATGACATGCGCCTCAAATTGGTAATGGAGGGTAAGTTCCTCAGGATGAGACTCGGCTCAATTCCACTTTTGTGGGATTGAATTAGATTGAAAATACACAAGCACACTTGAATTGAGAAATGCAAGAACCAAAGTGAAAAAAGACAGACAGACAGACAGACAGATAGACAGAGAGGGTTTTACAGTGAATTGGGTGTTGTTGTGGACGGGAGGCAAGAAAGAGATATTTTCTTCTGCTTCAGTTGGAAGGAGTGGGCATTTGCTGGGAGAGACGGATGCAGTCGGTGAAGAACGTGAGAAACCGAGGACGACCTCCAAACAGGAATCGCCATCTACTCTCTCTCCCGTCTCCACTATGGATTTGTGCAGGCAAAGGGTTCTGGATTTCTGACAATGAGACGAGGCTCAATTCGTGTTAGCTATTCAGGTCACTCGTCGGACGAGCCCCATCTTTTCGCTTGGATGCATGGCACTCTGCTTCTGGAAGGACGTCTTGCTGCCACGCATCCTGCGTTTCTTGGTTACCCAACTCATCGCTAGGTTCTGACTCGTCCGGGTCAGACTAAGCCGACCCATTTACTAAACTGGCCTAGAATTACCTTGTTCCGGTCCCAGGTTTCCAAACCTGATACAATCGAGTAGGGCTTGCGGGAGATCAGGTGCTTTTGTATAGGGGTCCCTTTTTTTTTTACCAGAACCTGGAGGCACCTATCGGATCTTTCGACCTTGATTTCGAGTCAACTTCATTCAGACGTTGATTTCAAATTAAATCCCACATATTATGTATGCATGTGTGTGCGGGGCATGCCAAGGCCAATAGTGGCTTAACTCGAACCAAACACCTTATGATTTTAGGCAACAAAATAGTCAGCCTAAGACTAGATTTGTGAAGATTGGTCAAAGTACTACTCACCCACCAGTTGCTAAAACTCAGTCATTTAAAAAGGATATGTCCTTCTAATGAATTCTTTTTACTTTTAAAATAAAGACTTTAGTTGAGAAACAATACAAGGATATTAATAAAAAAGAATAATCTATGCCAAAGCCATTCAATTAAATAAATAAGTTTTAACCACACTAGATTGTAGAGAAAATGAAAGAAAAATATAAAAAGGAAAAAGGATAACTAACAACAATCTATTCAAAGCAAAAGAGTCATTGGGAACGACTGATTGTTTGTGGCAAAAAGGTCGTCAGGCATGAAAGCTAGATTTTCTACTCAACTGATTTCTTAGCTAGATGGTCATTAGGAACTTGTGACGCCCCAAATGCCAAGGGTCATGGACAACCTCGCCCCCGATATCTCAAGCCCCATATTATGCAAATGCATGAGATAGCAAATTAGCATGATCAATTTAAGTGAAGTTAATCCCAGCTATACACAAACCATGACATGTAATAAGATCATCCAAAAATAGGAGAAATATGTAAATCCAAAATATATAAAGATAACATCTCACTCAAGGGGCCCCGTAGGGATCTCCACAACCCATGTCCAAAATACTCATAACTACGCTAGTTGGGCCACTACCAAGGCTGATAACTCTCCAAAAGATTTGTCACGACTCTTCTTTAGGCCTGATCATCCGCGAACTGGAAGTACGAGTCCTCCTCGGGCTCCACAACCTCGTACTCCGCTAGCAAGTCTGCATCGAGTGTACCTGCGTCAATCATATCGTCTGGTTGGTGTTTTAAAACACAAACCCAGAGTGGGAGTGAGTCATCAACTCAGTGGTTCCATATTCCTAAGTATTAGAACTAAAAATGTGATTGAGGCATTTTCTATGTATTGCTGTTATGGGGTTTCGAGTAATAGAAACATTCATAGGCAATCACAAGCAATCACAAAAGTATACACAAGAGAAGATGTCGCACGGTTAATTTTATTTCAAAGATTATGAGATCTTGTACATTCCAGGCTATGATATTGCATGAACTCTTATCAATAGCTGTAAATTTTTAAATGTTATTTTAAATGAATTAAAAAGCTGGACAATAAATTTTGTTCTAAATAATAAAACCCTAAAGTGTGAAGTGTGTAAAACTTGTTTGATGAAATTACCACTTGAATAATTGGAAAAAAAAAATTATAAGCCATCATACGATCATAAGCCTTAATAATTCGTTGAATTAGTTATAAATCAAATTTGAACCATAGAATGATAAATTCTGAAGTATAAAACATAATGGTGTAGTTTAATAAACCTAAATCCAACTATAAATAGTTCAATCGTAGCCATCTAATCATAATTTTATCACTATGGCCCGCTATTAGAACTAAATCTAATTCGAAGCCACTAATACTAAAAATTAACCATAAATAAATCGTTTTAACTATTGAAACTCCAATCAGAATTCGATCAGATCGTTAAACTAAATCTTAATAAACCAACCAATGGTGATGGACAACCCTTGTGATTCATCTTAAATTGTACATGTTTGAATCACAAAACTTTTCATATCTTTCTAATATAGTATTTTGACAATTCATGTGAAATATTACCTTTAGATCAGTTTCCAGAATCGTTAAATTGAATAATGATAATTTAAGGCGTTGTGAACCACCGATCAAGGTGAAACAGTTTATGGACACCTAATATGGTATACTTGAACTTTGTACTGGATCAGATTCCATCGTAGGGTCCTAGATTGACCCATATCAGTTGATATGTACTAAACCTTAGTGAGATGCGACATACCGATTTATATATGGTTAGTTAGGTAGGATAAAAGAAAGTGATTATTATAATGATTCTAAACTGTTTATCTTTTTGACCGATCATCAGAATGTATTTGAACTTAGGGACCTTAACCTATGTATGAGGACCCACAACCCTATGATCTTGGGATTCTAAATTTGGTATTTCTACAGTCTATTATGTATTTGTATCTATTGTCCCAATCTAGTTAGAGATTTAGAAAATTTACGGTTCATTAGGTAATCCACGTTAGCCCTAATCTGATGTACGGACCAATCAGATCAACAATCAGTGGTTGCGATGTAATCGCGACACAAAATGGATGTTTTAGCCTTCTTACAATCCTCCGGTGATTTGAATGCATGGCAAGTTAGAGTGTGGAGTTCACCATCATTTAGAGTCTCTTTGATCCTATTAAGTATAGTGAGTGAACCCTTTTTAATTCCATCAAAACCCTTGTGCCCTTATGTCTTTGTAATGTCATCCTAAAGATAGGTTCCGACCATAGGGTCCAAGCCTAAAAAGTGACCTATGACCAAGGTAACCTGTACAGTCCATATATAGTGATTAGCGTGTAGTTAACTATGTGTGTGTAATCCTTAGTCGTTCAATTTGGAAATCATGGCCAGAGTTGTTATTGATGTCCTTAGCATGTTAGACGTCCCTAATCACTGGAGAGATCCCTATCATGTAGGCCTAGCAACAGGTCGTGTTGAACCGTGTTCGTGTCGTGTCGTGTCAAAAATTTGCTCACCCATTACCCGGTAACAAAATATTCCGAGAGAGGTACAGAATGCAGTAGATTCTTCGTCTTCTGGGGCCATGCGAATCTGATTATATCCCGAGTAGCTGTCTATGAAGGACATCACCGTATATGCTGACGTGTTGTCGATTAGAAGCTCCGGGATGGGTAAAGGAAAGCCGTCCTTGGGACAGGCTTCATTCAGATTGCAAAAGTCGATGCATACCCGGATCTGACCACTTTTCTTCTTTACGGGCACTATGTTCAAGATCCATTTAGGATAATGAACCTCCTTGATAAACTCGGCTTGAAGCAATTTCTTCACTTCCTCTTCTATCTTCGAGATGATGTCGAGATGGAAGTGCCTCGTGGCTGTTTGACCAACCTCTTCTCTTTTATGATATTCAGCTTGTGCATTGCGATTGCCGGGTTCAGCCCTGACATCTCGGAATAGGTCCATGCGAACACATCTTTGCTCTCCTTAAGGAGTTAAATGTAGCTCTCATTTTCTTCTTTTGGAATGTTCTTACTGATATGGGTGTTTCTTGGCTCATCGGGAGTCCCCAGATTAACTTCTTGTAGTTCATCTATCGTGGGTTGACCTCCATCTTCAATCTGCTCTGGTATGGCATTTGGCTACACAACTTGCCCTACTGGCCTTGTTTCTTCTACAAGAGTGATTGTCACCATGTTGACATCACTGATTTCACATCTTGTCCCTAGGGCTTCCTTTCCTCTGTATACTCTCATCTTCTCTTCGAAGGATGCTAGCATGCCTTTTCGAGCCGGGGGTTCTGAACAAACGAAGCCCATGTTCCTCATGATATGTCTGCTGGCCTTACTATATCTTTCCTCTTTAATGGGTTGCATCCTTACTGGTGTTCTCTTGGTGTTCTCTTTAAGATGTGACAGGTTGTGGAGTCCTGCATGAAATCTTATCTCATGACTGGCTCCCATTGTTGGTGGTACATAGAATTGGCTCGGAGCCTTAGGGAATGGACGAATCCTCTCAACCTTCGATACTAGCATATTGAAGTTGGACTGTAATATGCTCATCTGCTGGCTTGCCATCAGCTCCAACATTGACTGACCTGCTTTTCGGAGGTGCTTTAGGACTAGATAGAACTTTTTTCGATGTGATGAATCCTCTTTGCGAATCAGCGTCGCTTCGACGATCACTTGCAGAGCTCCGTCTTCTTATCTTGAACTTTCACCTTAGGGCTTTACCCCCTATGTTGCCTCTGTCGGCTCACTGGTTTTTCCAGATGCTTCAACTCCATCATTCTCCTGATAATATTGTGCATATGCCAAGAAGGATTTAGCGACGAAGTATGGCCTCAGATCTGCTGCCACTTTGTACTGGATGTTATCCCTGTTGTACTTGAAGCATTGTTGATATGTCGAAGGAATGATGCCGTATTGATGAAGCCACGATCGTCCCAACAAAAGATTGTATGTCATATCGCATCGATCACTTGACAGGTGACTTTAGTTCTCAACTCTTCTATTTCTAGCATAACGATGATGGACCCTAAGGCGCGCTAGTTGTTAGCACTTGGGCGAAGTGTTGTCTGCCTGAAGCCTAGCTGTTGTAATGTCTTCAGAGGCATGATGTTCACACCGGATCCGTCGTCTAGCATGCATCTTCTGATCTCAATGTCTCGGATGAGACCTGTCACCATCAACGAGCAGTTGTGGTCTATTTAACTAGTCGTTCTGTCTTCTTCGGAAAACGTGATCATAGACGATCGATCGATCTGCATGACCTGCTCTATGGACGGATTCTCTGTCCCTATTATCTTCAACTCTTCCATTTCCAATTTGATTTCTACCATCATGATTTCACGGGCTTCTTGATCGAGTAGTGCATTGAGCAGCATTTCTCAATATTTCTTCAAAAGACATAAGGCATCATAGATGCTGAGCCGGGCTGGAACCTTCTTTAGATGAGACACCACATCATAAATCACTGGTGCCTTCTCTCGAACTTGGTCTTGTTCGTTGGCTGCTGGCTCGTTGACTACTTCTGTTTACTCTCTTTCTCGAGGTCCTTCCGACAATTCTCCTATGACCATGTTCGTTCTTCTAGGGTCCGGTCGTCTCGGGAACTCCCTCTGTATGATCTACTTTTTGGATCGCAGGGCCACGACGTTGACTTCTTCTCTCTCTGTAACTCGGTCTTGGTCACAAACCTCTTGTTGGGTTGTCACAAAAATCATGGTGCGCTGAACAGTTTATGCACATGGTTGTTCCTGCTTAAAATTTCTTCTTTTTCTATTCTTCATCTTCTTCTATCTTTCTAGAAGTCTTCTCCTGTTCTCTAATCTCTTCTTGCTGCTCACGAGCATCCATGACTCTTTTGGCTCTAGGAACGGACTCACTGTTCGGACTTGAACTGGTGTAGGGATAGCGGATACTACTATTGCGGCGTTCCAGCTAGTTTACTCCGTCTTCATATTGATGATGTCGTCATTGATCATCCACTGGATCCTTCCTTTCAAGACGAAGCAGTCTTCAATCTTGTGGCTGATCACGCGATGATACTTGCAATAGTTGGGATGATCAACAATTTTTACTTCCTCCGGACGCTTGGATTCTGGCAATCTTATCAGCCTCTCTTCGACTAGCTGTTCCATGATCGGGATCGGATCTTCCATGTTGAAGGTACATGGTCCGTTCGCTCGATCGCGTTCTTCTATTGTCGTATATCGCAGTCTTTGAAAACCCTTACCCTTGTCTTGTGTTGTTGTTACTACCTGGCCTTAACTTTACGCTCCGTATTCGGGCATTTTCGATCTTTCGAACCCTTCCCTTTATCAATGTAGTTGGACGTTATTATGCTTCCAGCTTCTCTTTTGGGCTTCTCTGCCTTGAACTGTGCTATGAACACGGCTCCTTCGACCATATGGGCCTTCATAGCCAGGTCTCGAAACATCGAGACATTGTGCCCAGATAAGCCAAGTGAAATCATCGCATCCATGGCTACATACACATCTTGACCTGCTTGGGCTGCTAGGCAATTCTCGGCATTGTGCTGCTATGGTTCCCCACTTATCGATGAACTTCTCGATTGACTCCCCTTGCCTCTGACGGACCAAGGCTAACTCTATCAGCGAGACTTCTCGTTCAGTAGAGAAAATTTTGGAAATGAACAGCTCTTGCATCTAATCCCAAGACTTAACATACCCTGTAGGTAGCGAAGTATACCATTGGAACGCCTTTCCCGTGAGCGTCGATCCGAACAACCGAAGACAATACTGAGGGACTGTTGACAAGTTGCCCAGCATCATCATGAACTGAGTCATATGCTCCTCCGGTGACCCCTGCTGTCGAATCGAGGGAAATTTGGACGCTTGAAGATGTGGGGAAATAGAATATCATCAACTTCGAGTAGGTACGACACCCGATAAACATACATTCCTCTCTTCTCCTTCTCTCTTTCCTGACGCATCAGGTTCAAGACCGTCTGGGACAACTCTTCCCTTGTAACGTGGGCTGGTTGTGATGGCACGCATTCAAACGCGACACTTCTTGGACGAGTATGTGGTTCGGCAGCTATCGGATCTTCCGTTGCCCCCTGAGATTCCTCCATCGACTATCAAGTGGGAATGGTTGTGCTTCTGGTTGCCCCTGAGCAACTAAAGTCAACAAGCTTCCTCCATCTCTCTCATTTCCCTGGCCGTGTCCTCTTAGACCTAAATTATCTCGTCTATTTGTTCTTAGATTGGAGGCAGCTCTGGGTCTCGCTCACTCGTCTCCCTTTCTACGACCTGTACCATTGTGGCCTGTACTCGCTGCAGCCTTGGCTTGGCCACGATTATTTCGGTAGAGAATGTCTTCGTCGTTGTCTTAGTGGATTCCCAAACAACGGATTCATTCGGTGCTTTGGTCGACTGTGCTGTCTTCGGTAGGATTGGGAAGTTGGCAGCGGCGAAGGAGAATTTTGGTTTGGATGACACAGTGGCTTTACCTACATTATGGGCCTCATTCACGCGGACTGGCCTCCACTGTTTTCTTGTGCTGGTTTGTGCCTTAGACGTCTTCATTCAGACTGAAGCTACCTTCCTATCCTCGGTCTTCTTCAGCGACCGGTGCTTCTGGACGAGTTGCCAACCTGCTTCAGGGGTTACTATTCCTAATGCTGCAAGGTGAGGGAAGAAAAACCCTCCAAATGTCAGGAAGCTCATTGTAGTTGCCATTTTTACAATTTTGATGGTTGGTTCTTTTGCTAAGGTTCTCTTTTTTCTTTGCGCGGTCATACACGCATTAGAGCATTCTGCGACTTTGATAAGGAGAAAAGACACAAACTTACCAATTACAATATAGCTCAATGATAAACAAAATGTACATGTACCATATGCATGTTATGAGAAGTTTACGCTATGCTCTTTTTTTTTTGAAATTCTTTTTGAAAACTTTCAATAATTTAACTTAAAATTCTTTTGCCTTAAAGATGAAAGGAAGAACGTTCCCGTTGAGAGTTGCTCGTTTGGTGCCCGTGAAGGCACCGAACATTTCTCCTTGCGGTAACCTATCTCACATATACATCAATGTTTGAAAATGATTTCTCTTAGAATGTTTCTTTACTCAAATATAACTAGAGATTCTTGTATGTTTAATCCCTAGCAGAGTCGTTAGTTTGTTAAAACTAGAAAATGCGCAAGGCAGTTTTCTTGTGTTTCTTTATTTTGGGGGATTTTTTAATATAGAGACATTCATAGACAATCATAAGCATTCACAAAGTATACACAAGAAGAGATATCGTGAGGTGAATTTTATTCCAGAGATTCTGAAATCTTTTACATTCGAGGCTGTGATATTTGTCATGAGCCCTTAATTACATCAATGTTGATCACCCTTGATTAAAAGGCAAAAGACTAACCCACCAGGGATTATGGTCTTGAGTTCATAGTCGTAAATACCTATTTATTTTCTTATTATAGACTGAGCCATGTTTTTAGATAAGTCGGATGTCTATGTCCCATTTTCTTTCGGATTGTCTGAGTTGAAGGACTGTTAGGATTTTTAATTGAGTAGTGCAACGTCGGGCCCTCTTCCCGTATTTTTATGACGGGTGACCACTGGAGTACTCAAACATTGACTGTTGGTCGGCATGACCTAAGGCCGTCTTCCTATATTTTTTGTGATGATGACCTTGAGAAGGAGCGACTTGAAGCCCTCTTCTCGTATTTTTGTGACGGGTGACCTCAAGATGGTACGACTCAGAGCCCTCTTCTCGTATTTTTATGACGGGTGACTGTGAGAAGACGCATCGCAATTGCCTGACCAGCTCAACCAGCAGATCCCGTTGTGGATGGGTAGGGCATCGACTAGCTTTTGTAATGGCAGTCCATAGCAGGGCATTTTGAGTGTTGTTGGAACTCTTTTGATTTCGGTTTGTCGTGGTAACCATAGTTCATTAAGTTTAGCCTCAGACCTTTTTCTGAGGTTAATAGAACTTGCATAGTACATGAATGAGTACAAAATAAATATGTTCAATCTTGGAGTCTAGAGACTTATCTTCGGGAACATTCCTTCTTCTGTATACTTTCTGATAATCGATGTGGGATCGAATAAGTTGTATCGAGCCAGGCTCCTTCGAGGATTCAAGTCCGACGGACTAGATCGTATATTTCCAAGGCCTGCAAATGGCTAAGTATCGGGTCTAATAGATGCCCATTTATGCCAATATCTGATAAACGATAGGGATTGGTATCCCGTAAGTACTTGATTTAGTTGTCTTGTAGCATGAGGATGTTAAGTTTGCTTTGGCGTCAGTGGGATCGTGTTTATTTTTATTCGGCATCAGTCAATCTTTGAGCCAACAAGGCACTTTCGAAGGTTGAAAATGGCTAAGCACTGGGACTGTTTGCTGCTTAATTAGGGAATTCGATGAATACTGGTGATAATTATCGTCGAAAAATGATGGATTATGTTCATTAGGGTCGTGATGATGTTAGATCCACTTTGGCGTCAGTCAGATTGCATTTTATTCTACTTGTCATCAGTCAATTTTCAAGCCAACATGACACTTCCCGGGGCTAAAAATGATTAAGTATTGAGCCTGTTTACTACTTAATTAGGGTATTCGATGATTAGGAAAGTGAATAACATCGTTGCGGTGCATCATTATGGTATTTCACACAATGGAGAAACTAAGTCTCCCTCTTGGCGTCAGTCCAATTCCGCTTAGTTTTACCCGCTTTCGGCCGATTTATACTCTCTCAAGGGGATTTTCAGACTTGTGAATTTGGCTGTGTTAGTCATTTTTTATTAAATCGCTGATTTTGGCCGTTTAACATCGATCGTTGGAAGATCCGGTTTAGGGGATGGATAGAGCTCGGCTTTTGTGTCTAGGAGGCATAATATGATAGAAAGGCGAGCCACATTGAAGGCAGGCCACAACACAGAACTCCCGAATAGAGCATGACCGTCTGGGTGCATGTGCTGGGGTGGTGGATGCATGTGCCCTGAGGTGGGCGCATGTGCTTCCCCCCCCCCCCCCCCCCCCGGCGCATGTCCTTAAGTATGAGAAGAAGAGAGAGAATCCCTCTCCCGGGCGCATGTGGCATAACACATGCGCCTAGGCCAAGGTTGTGGGCGCATGTTGCCATGTGGCATAACACTTGGTTGATTTTTCACATTTTTTGGCCATGGGGGAGTGGGTGCATGTCTCTTGAGGACTTAGTCATTTTTTTTTGCATTTTTCAGGCCATATGGGAGTGGGCGCATGTCCCTCTGTAAATAGTGGGATTTCCCACTACTTAGCCATTTTCCAGGGATTCAGGTCAAGAGGAGGTGGGCGCATGTCCCTCTGTAAAGTGGAAAATCTCCACTACTTAGCCATTTTCCAGGGATTCAAGCCAAGAGGAGGTGGGCGCATGTCCCTCTGTAAAGTGGAAAATCTCAACTACTAAGCCATTTTCCAGATTTTTCTCACTCTCTCCCTTTACATTCGGACTCCGATGGGAAAATCCCTTTCTGGTGAGGGGTTTCGGCGGGGAAATCCCTCTCCGACGAGGGGATTCAGCAAGAGAAGTTGGAGCAGGCACATGTTACCTCTTGCGTCGCTTTAAGGTCGTCTGTGGATGATGTCGCTTATGGTCATCAGGCAAACTTGTTATTTATAGTAGTTTAATCGGGTTCAGATCCGAACAAATGGATATGGTGAGCGCATGTGTTTCTGGAAGGATTTTTGGGCGAATGTGGTTAGCGCATGTGGCTGGGCGTATGTGATTTCAGGCCGGGCGCATGTATCTAAAGTTCACTTTTCTGGATGTTTTCTGGGAGGAATTGTCCCGGGCACATGTGGTTAGTGCATATGGTTCTGGAGCTCCTGCATGTCCCTCTTAAAATGCAAATTCTTCACTACTTAGCATATTTTCGGATTCTGCACTCTGCAAGAGAGAAATAGCTCCAAGACTTGGAATATTTTAGGATTTCAAGCTCGATGGGCGACCCTTCCAAGGACAAGTACCCTTTTGGGGACCGAAGTCACTGACACCAAGCTGCTTTTAAGCTCATATCGACCTATCAAATGAATGGGATGGGGTGTGGAGGACCAGATGTTGCAAACCTTGGTAGTTGCTTCCTAATTTGGAATCTCCAGGTCGACTCTTTGTATAGGAACTTCGCTCCTAAAAGTGCGCACATGAAAATATGCACCGCCCGACTTTCGAACTTGGTAGTCGGAGGTTTTCGGGGCATTTCGGATCATTTGGCGGCAATACGCATGTCCAGTTCCCTTTCGAAATAGTATTTGTAGGTTTTCGGACCTTTTCGGTTAGCTCCAAACAGGGGTAAAACACATTTCGAGGTGTGCAGGTAAAAATACGCTTCACATGGCATTCAAACTTGGTAGTTAAGAGTTTTTGGGTATTCCAGACCATTTGGCGACAATACGCATGTCCGATTCCACTCCGAAATAACATTCGTAGGTTTTGGTTAGGATTGCGTAGGTCGCCTGGGGTTAGGGTTGGCTAACATTTTTCGGGTATTTTCCGCCCCTGAAATTAATCCGAATTGTCGGAGATGGACTGCCACATGTTTTTTTTATCATGGGTGCGAATTTGAGCCCCAACAGCCACTAGTCATTATCAGTGATGGAGGGTCTTACTTTTGCAATAGACCATTTGAAGCATTAATGAAAAATAAGGTGTTACTCATAAAGTGAGCACTCCCTATCACCCACAAATAAGTGGACAAGTTGAGATATCCAACAGAGAAATCAAACACATTTTAGAGAAAATAGTAAACCCCGATCGCAAGGATTGGTCACTTCGGCTTACTGATGCGCTCTGCGTTTACCATACAAATTTCAAGACCCCCATTGGAATGTCACCTTATAGACTCGTTTATGGGAAGGCTTGTCACTTGCCTATGGAGTTGGAAGATAAGGCATATTAGGCGATAAAGAAGATGAATTTCGATTATGACAAAGCAGGCTCACTACACAAGTTTCAATTAAATTAACTTGCAGAGCTCTAGAATGAGGCATATGAGAATGCGAGAATTTACAAGGACAAGACGAAGGTGTTCCATGATAAGAACATCCTTTGTAAAACTTTCACAATCAATAAAAAAGTCCTTATGTATAATTCTCGACTACATTTATTTTCGGGATAACTGAGGTCTCTATGGACCGATCTCTTCATTGTCAAAACTGTTTATCCATATGGGACTGTCGAGCTTTTGAATCAAAGGAACAACAACATCTTTAAAGTCAATGGTCAATGTTTAAAGTCATTTTTTGATAACTTTCCTTCAGAAGGTATGTCCATACCTCTGACCGATACTGTGTATCAGGATACTTGATCTCCTATTCTAATAAAGGTATAGAGTAGTTTAGGATTAGGATGTTTGTTTTTGCTTTTGTTTTATCTGTTTCTCATTAGGTTTCTTAGATGAAGGTAGATTCTCGATTTTTACTATCTTAGGTACTCCCATCCTCACTCTCCTTTATTTTTGTCATTGCTCTCATGTTATCACATATTACATATCTTGTTACATTGAGAACAATGTAAGATTTGGTTGGGGGCGGGATTCTTAAATAAATTTTCTAGTATTTTGTAACATTTCGAGCAAATATGTAAAAAAAAAAATTGATTTTCTGAAATGTCAAAACTCTCTTGGAAAACTTTAGTTCTATACACTTGAGATGATATGAATATAAAGGGAAGAGAGATAAAGTGATTTAACTTTGAAATCATTGAATTATCCTAGATATAGTAGTTTTCTATATGAATTTTCTTATTGATTTGATTGATAGAAATTTTGAACACTTTGAGTCTAGTTCACATTACACGATTTTCATGATTGAAGGGATTATTAGACTTGTAGATCAGTTAGACTCAAGATTTAGAGTGTTGAGGAACCAAGCCGGAGAACTTTGTCCATCACGTTCAGAAAAGAAAAGAATGAAAGATATGGATTTCTAAAAATCCTATCTCATGTTTGATTATGGAAGAAAAAGAGGTTTTATTGAAAAAATTGTTGAATTCTGAAAAGGGCTACCTATTACCAACCAGGAGAAGGTTTACTGGTAACCTAAGTTAGAAATGGGAAGCAGTGTGAAAGTAGTCGAAGGAACGGTAAGGCAAATTCTTGTCAGAGGCTTGTTGTTGATCTGTACACTTAGATCTTTAGTTTAGTTGATTTATGAAGAGGGTAATCCTGGAAATTCATGAATTGAGCATTCACTATGCACACTAGACTGCATTTATTATAAATCTTCTATTTATCAATCGATTGGTGGGAACTCTCTGTGGAACACTTATTATATTTAGGGAGTTTAAGATTTCAATCTCTATCACTGATTATCTCTGAAGTTTATACTTGTATGTTTTGGAGTTTATACAAGAAAAGTTTCTAAGAAAGAGTTGAGTTTTGGAAGATTAATTTATCTTACACATGTTTCGCTCGGGACTAGCAAAATACTGGTTTGGGGAGGGGGGGGGGGGGGGGGGGGGGGGGGGGGGGGGGTGTTGAGGTCTAAACATGCATATTCTAACCCCATTTCATCACTAATTATGCATGATTTATATGTTTAAAGACCCATCTAATGCATGGTTTTGTGATTGTAGGATTAGAGATAGACTTCACCAAAATGATGTTAACAGACACTCTTCAAGCACCATGAATACTAAAGAAAGAAAGGTTGATGAGTGGAGTGAAGAAGCAAGGAGATAAGAGAAGAAAAGAAAGAAATTTAAAAATCAGGAGGTCCGACCGGTCCTGACCGGTTGGCCAGATGCTAGACTGGTTGGCCATGAAGACAGAGGGGAGCTGAAGACGCTAGACATATCCCAGACCTGTTCGACCGGTCATGATCGATCATCCACTTACAAAATCAGCAGTTTCTATTTTTGAACTTTGATTTCTGCTGCACACTGCAAAAGGTTTACGTAAATTCTCGAATCTTCTGCGTTGATGGGGCTCAAAAGCTGTAAAAGGACATCTTCACTTCATTCCTAAGACATCCTAGAAGAGTTCTATAGCAGTGGGAGGTAGAGGAGCACGGATTCAGAATTCTACAACTCCCTCTATTTAGAATCTCTCTAGTTTTCATGTTTAGCTTAGTTTTTATGTTTTGTTCTAGCATAGTTGGCTAGACCTCTTAGCTAGAGCTAAGAGGTGAAGCTTGTAGTTATCTTAGATGAATTATGGATGTTTAGAAGAATTAAGCTTAGATTCTTAATTGTTATACAATATTTAGACCTGTGCGCTTTGAGGAATCGAATTCAATACGCTCTATAGCTTGGATCTTCATGTGGGAACTTCAAACCAAAGTTCTATCTTTTTTAGAAATTTGAGATATGTGTTAAACATTAGTTTGATTTAAATCAAGTTCAAATTGTGATATTAGTTGAATCTAGTTCAGATTGTGATATTATTTGAATCTAGTAACAGGATTTGATGTTTATCATAATTGTGATCTTAATCTATTGGAACTAGGATTGGTCTATGCAATTGAGTATGCTCAATGCTTAACTTAAATTAAGAGAATCATGTTGATGAACAACACATATGTTGGACTATTTCAATGTTATTACCGCTCCATGTTTTAGCTAGATATGATTGAATTCCAATTCTAGTTGTGTAGTTGAGAAACCTATACGTATTATGCATTAAGGATAGCTATAAGTGGATCCTCGGCGCTCTAGTGTTTCTTTTAGATTGTTAAAATCATCCTTTAGTGTTCAGATTACATTCTTCATATCCATATTCAAATTCCAGATTTAGTTCAATTCAATTTCAATTAGAGTTGTTTAAAGAGATTTTGTGAATTACTGGTCGATCCCTGAGGACGATCTCGGTCTCTAACGAATTATTACTACATCGTAGCCTTGCACTTGAGGGGAGCGAACACCTGGCTCCCCCCCACCCCCCCCCCCCCCCCCCCTCCCCTCTCTCTCTCTCTCTCTCTCTCTCTCTCTCTCTCTCTCTTATTTTAGGCCTCTTTCAACATGTGTCTGGATTGGCCACACCTGCACTACATACCTTCCTGCACGCTTGGCTTACATTGTACTGCACACCTACACACCTGCATCACACTGCACACCTTATTTACATTTATTTTAATATATGTCATATTTTAATTTATGTTTCCATTTTTTTAAAGTTATTTATTAATTAAGGAAGTAACCCCCATTTGGATTCAATAAAAAATACTTAAAAATTAAATTTTCAATAATAAAGATTTCGATTTTCCATTCCAAGTACAACTCGTAACTTTTTTACATTCCTCAAAAAGTTTGTCTTTTAAACGGAGGGGTTTTCTTCAAATCTAAATCGTTCAAAAAATCTGAAATACCCTAACTAGATTAAAATACCAACGAGCGGTAAAATATTCATGATAGATTATGACCGATTATTGAGCATTGAATTATGCATATTTAGACCCCATTTCATTATGCATTTACATATTTCAAACTGTTAAACTAGCCATCTTATACATGAATTTGTACTTGTAGGTAATGGAACGAGATCGCACTTAATCCAATGTTAAAATTAAGGATCCATGATAATGAGGAATCAAGTTTCGGCCAAGCCAAAGTAAGGAGAGAGGAGTCGGCGACTATCGCAACTCGAGTAAGCTCAACAAAAGCAGAAATAGGGGAGTTCGGGCACCCTAACACATGGAAAATTGTCCAAAGATCTTGCTGACATTTTTGGGTGCCTGACGAATGGAGTTGGGCGCCCTAACCCATGGAAAATTGTCCAGAGACCTTGCTGATATTTTTGGGCGCCCGATGTCTAGCTCGGGTGCCCGACATTGTAGGCGCTGAAATTCATTTTGCAAGTAACTGGTGCGAGTAGTCCGATTTTCCTACAAAATGACCTCTCCACCCTCGTCTAAAGACATGAGGGGAGAGGCCTGGACAAGGTCCTCAACATCAAATGTATATGGTCCATTCTTTCTGTCTCGCTCACTGATTGTTATATGCTGCGACCTTTGAGGCTCTTTGCCCTTATCTTGTGTTTTCGTTATACTAATTTCTGCCTCATGTCCTGAATTCAGTCGCTTTCGATCCCTAGGGTTCTTCCTTGCATCAGCCCATGTTCCCTCTCCCATTTTGTGTTTCGACTCTTTCGCTTGGGACCGCGTCTTTGAAACAGACTGCTCTGCCATGCGAACCTCTACAATCAGATTACAAAGGGTGAAAGAGATGTTGCTTAACAGCTCGTATGGGATCATGGAGTCCAAATCCAGCATACACACATTTGTTTGTTTGGGATGGGCCTGCTGTCTCACTGTAACTGGTTCTTGTACTGCCCTTGGTGATTCTCCTTCTAACTGTTGGACAGGCGGAGTGATACTAAGGGTTGCATTCTACGAGATCGAGGTGGCTAAAGCCTCCTGAACTTCTCCCATCTGCCTGGATAACTTGTAACGCCCTAGAAATTTCAAACCTCGAGCCTCAAGAGTATTCGAGCACCTCTAGAAAATTTTCTAATTTAATTATCAATTGAGAGTGCAGACGCCCGATTAATAACTAAGACTCTAGGAGATTTGTATTGAAAACTCTAGTTTGGACGATCCGATTTGATCGAAACCTCGTAAGACATTTAGACATATCAATCTAACCGTACATTCTTTGTTAAATATCATGGATAGCTACGGATTCCTTTTTAATTGTCTAATCCTACATCCGATCCGTTGATTAATGAATCTCGATCTATGATTTACTGAAATCACAATGGATTAACCTATATAACCGACTCACAATGCAGATCAACCTTAGACTACCTTAACCAACGAATCAAATCTCGATTATCTTGAGTTTAGAAATCGATTTGACAAAATAGCCCTTTTGACATGTAAAACCATACGAATGAGATTAACCGCCCTTAACCTGCAAATAAATGCACCCCGTATATCATATCATATACCTAGCTGTGCCCACTACAACCTAGTGAAAGGATTCACTAAACTCCGTTATCTAAATCATCCAATTAGTGTCCCGAAAACTTAGAACAGCTATAGACCGTTTATTAGTGGGCCGTTGATCACGAATTTACGCAGAATCGATTGCCTTAGTGGGTTTGACCTTTCCCCTATATCAGATACCCGACACCCTATCCCGAATTGCACAACTTAGATCAAGACCAGAGAGGGTGAGTTGTGTGACTCACTTGATAAATGATCATCTGGGCCTATAAAAGGCAAACCCATCTCAAATCCATTTAAAATCTGGATTTTAGGTTTTTCTTAGGGTTTTGGCTTAGATTTTGCTTGGATTCATCGATTAGGTCGTTGTTCCTCTTAATTACTTGGCACCAAGTGATAACCACAGGTAACTATACCCTTTATTGCAGGAATTAGCAATTGATTTTGGTCTAGTTGATTATAATTTCAATCTTTGGTTAGAATCAGGTTAGATAGCGAGGTTCCTCTCATTTCCTCGTACTCTAGACGCCGTGGGCGTGTGATTTCCCCCACACAGGTGAGGACTATTCTTCTAAGTTGGCTATTATCAGCCCACGAGGGTTTCAAATAGTGAAAATTGAGTTTTTCTTGAATTCCATTCAAAGTTAAGTGCCGAATGATTTATGTTTTTGATTGATGTTCTGTATGTGTTGATTAATTACATGCTTACTTCGATGTGTGAATTGATTGCCTATTTGAATCGATTTTATGAAAATATGAGATTTGATGTGTTATGCATATAAAGTGTTTGATGAAATTCCTGAGTGAACAGAAGTTCACATATGCTTGAGTAAGTGGATTACCATCCACCCAGGCTAGTGCCTGATTGTGAATTTGATGAGTTGGCCTGCAATAGCACGCCAAGTGTTTGATTTTACGCCCATATATGAAATGAAGTATATCGCATATCAACTGTTTGGTTTTATGCCTGATTGAAATAATGAATGCTATGATGTTCTATTCCTCTCACAACATGCTTAGTATATTATTTAATTGACATGATTGGGAGTAATCTCTGAAAATTGCAATTTATAGACTGCCTAGTTGGGTTTGACCATCACGGACTTGTTTGGTCGACTTGGGAGTAACATGATCGACCGACCCTAGCTACGCCGGTTTGGTTGATGTTTCGCTCGGCCTACCAAATCAGTCAATTTCAGGGTTAATCATATTTGTTTGATCATTGTTACATATTCTGTAGAATCTCGAATACCACAATTACCATTGTTATGCAGTCACTTATAATTGTACATATCAAGTCTCATGAGCCAGACATGGAAGATGGGTAACTGTGTTTGTGCTGTCTTTAGCTAGTGTGGGTGATGAGCCCTCCAATAGCCTTGAGCATTGAATCCTCCATACTGAAGCTCATGGGCCAGGCATGGTATATGGGTAACTGTGCTTGTGCTGTCTTTGACCGGTATTGATCCTGATGGTCTTATCGAGAGTCTTGAGCACCGATGCTAGGTGACGAGCCTACCATCATTGATCTTGGGTGACGACCCATTACCATGCATATGACATTCTAGGGCATCAAGACCCTTACCGTTTGATTCATTATTCAGTTATGTTGGGTGACGGACCTAAATTGGGATTCTTGGAGCCGGGCATAGGACGCCCTGGGTGGGCCCCGGCCTGGTAGAGGGTACCCCGACCTGGCATTGTCTAGTGTTCGGTAAGGCCACTGTCCTGTGTTCGGCTTTCCTCGCTGTCCAGTGTTCGGTCGCGTTCCTATCGGTTGTGTTCCTGTTTAATAGACTCTTGATAAAATTGAGGTATTCTGGCTTCGCCAATACTGTTGATTGAATACGGGATTAAATAAATACTTGGTAAACATGCATGCATCACATTTTCACGTGCATTGGTCTGATGTTGCTGCTGGGTGGTAACCCCACCGTTTATTTTTTCCGGAACATAACATTTACATATCATAGTTGCATGCATTATTCAACTAGAATAGGAACTTGATTGTGAAGTTATGTTATCTATTGATGCTGGGGTGGTAGGTGTGAAAGCCCCACCATTTGTTATGCTTCACTACTTGTACTTAATTGTGTTGATGATATGTTTAATTTAGGGAATGGTAACACTTAGTATGATTACTCACTCCCACCTGGGGGGGGTGTTTTAAAACACCAACCAGTTATTTTGATGCAGGAGTTGCTGCCACTTGATGCATGAGATGCAGGACCTGTTGGCTTACCTAAGTCTTGCGTTTCATTTTCTGCCTTGAATTGGACGTCTTGGGTCGATATTCTTAAAGATTTCATTGTACATGTATATATTGAGCCCCGGCTGAGTGGACTCCTTGATTGTGTGGATAATTGTATGTATTTACACTTTGAATTCAAACTGAATTATACACTGTTTAGCTTAAATCTTTATTTATGAGTTGATGCCATTGATTTGTGCCATTAAACTATATTTCCGCAAAATACAGTCACCTCGAAAGAGTCGGGAGCCGCGGACTGCCCGACACTTGATTTTTGGGGCGTGACATAACTCCTTGTGGGCTTCAACCAATTCGCTGATCTGTTCTTGGATTGCTAACAGTTCGGCGTCTTGTCCTGCCAGCTCTCTTTCTTCAATGGTCTGTACCATCGTGACTTGTACCGGTCTTTCGTTGTGAATCGGTGGTATCGTGGGCGTTATCGACACTACAACTGACATACCTCGACTGGTCTCTTTTGTCTTTAGCTTAATAATACCCTGGTTGATTAGTCTCTGTACTTTCCCTTTCAAGATGAGGCACTCTTCTATCTCATGTCCTAGGATCCGATGATATTTATAATAATTGGGGGGATCCACTTGCCCTACTTCATCTGGTCGGATCGGTTCTGGCAATTGCAGCTCCCCTTCTTCGACTAGTCACTCCATTATCGGAACAAGATCTTCTAGGTCAAACGAATAACTCCCGCTTACCCTGCCCCGTCCGAGGATCGTCATCTTTCTCGGTCTTCGTGGCCCTTTGTCTTTGGCCTGAGTTTCTGCTCGCTTGCCTTTGATCTTGTGTTCTAAATGTGGGCATTTTCGATCTTTGGAGGCTTTGCTTTTGTCGATGTAGTTTGACGTGGCCGTCTTTCCAATCTCATGTCTCAGTCTTTCATCTTTGAATTGTGCTCTCCACGCAGCTCCTTCTACCATATGGGCTTTTGTCGCTAGGTCCCAGAATGTTGAGAAACTGTGCCCGGATAAACCAAACGAAATCGTTGCGTCCATGGCCTACATGCACATCTTGACTTGCTCGATCTCCTTGGGTAACTCTCAACATTGTGCTGCTATAGTGCCCCACCCGTCGATGAACTTCTTGACTGATTCTCCTTGCATCTGACGAACCATGGCTAAGTCTGTCAACGATACATCTCGCTTAGTAGAGAAAAACTTGAAAATGAACAGTTCCTGCATCTGATCCCAGGTCCTGATAGACCTTGCAGGTAACGACATGTACCATTGAAATGCCCTTATGGTCAACGTCGACTCAAACAATCTGAGGTAATATTGAGGTATTGTGGACCAGTTCCCTAGCATCGTCATGAATTGGGTCATATGCTCCTCGAGTGACCCTTTGCCATCGAATTGTGGAAAGTCAGGGCTCTTAAAGTTGTTAGGGAACGGGATTTCGTCAACTTCGGATGGATATGGTAACCGATAGTCGTATTTTCCTCTCTTCTCCTTCTCTTTCTCTTGACACATCAGGTTCGAGACTGTTTGGGATAATTCCTCTTTTATGACATGCATCGAAGGTGCTGGTACGCGTTCGAATGCGACGTTTCTCAATTGGACTTGTGGTTCTGTGGTTATTGGCTCTTTCATTGCCCCCTGTGGTTCTTCCAGTGACCGTCCAATGGGGATGGTTGTACCTCTGGTTGCCCCCTTGGCAACTAAAGCAAGCAAAGCTTCCTTCATTTCCCTTATTTCCATATTCATGTTCTCTTGGGCTTATGCTATTTCATCTATCTGCTCTTGGATTGGAGGCAGCTCAATATCTTGATCAGCTAGTTGCTCTTCTTCGGCGATTTGAATCATGGCGACTTGTACCAACTGTGGCTTTGGTCCAATCGTAATTGCCTTGTTGATGGTCACCTTTACTGATTCTGTGGTGATCTTTGGAAGAATGGATTCTAGCGGTTCCTTAGTCGGCTTGACTGCTTTTAACAGCGCTGGAAATTCTTTGACGGATAGGGTGAACCCCTACATCTTCTATGCTGTCGTTTTGTCGGTACGGCTGATCGGTTGCTGCTTTCCAATACCGAAGTATGATCTTGCGGTTCTCACTTCCTTACGAACACATTTACTTTTCAAACCCTCAGTCTTCTTCGGCTATTTGCACCTTTGCACAACCTACCAGCCGAATTCGATAGTTGCTGACTTTGATGCTGTGAGATGGGGAAAGTAAAATCCTCCTGTTGCCAGGAAAATCATAGTTGCTCCCATTTCTCCTGTTTTGGCGGTTAGTTCTCTTGCTAAAGTTCTTTCCCTAGGATTGTCTGCACAGCCATACAAGCATTAGGACATCCCGCGACTTCAAAAGGAAAAGAACAGGTGACCCTACCAATCGCGATGCAGTTTGACAAGAAATGAAATGCATATGATAAATCAAATGCACTCAACGAGAAATTCATGTTATGTTTTCTTTTGAAGTATTTTTTTAGAAATACTTTTTTAAAACAGTTTAAGAAAACCCTCGATAAACCGATTCAAATTCTTTTGCCTTAAAGATGAAGGGAAGAACGTTCCCATTGAGAGTCGTCAGTTTGGCGCTCGTGAAGGCGTCAAACATTTCTCCTTGCGGTAACTTTTTTATGCATACATTCATGTCTACAAATGATTTATCTTAGGATGTTTCTTTACTCAGAGATAACCAGAGATTCTGGGTTCGATCCTCAACAGAGTCGTTAGTTTGTTAGAACTAGAAAAATGTTCAAGTGCAGTTTTCTTATGTTTTGTTGTTCTGGGGTTTCTGAGTAATAGAAGCATTCATAGACAATCATAGGCATTCACAAAGTACGCATGAGAAAGCATCGCAAGGCAAATTTTATTCCAGAGATTTCAAGATCTTTACATTCCAGGCTGTGAATTGGTCACAGACCCTTAATTACATCAATGGATGATCATCCTTAATAGAAGCATTCATAGACAATCATAAGCATTCACAAAGTACGCATGAGAAAGCATCGCAAGGCAAATTTTATTCCAGAGATTTCAAGATCTTTACATTCCAGGCTGTGAATTGGTCACAGACCCTTAATTACATCAATGGATGATCACCCTTGATTAGAAGGCAAAAGTAAATGTATGTATGCATCATAGATAAATTAAATAAAGCGTTAAAAGAGCATAATTGTAAATAAAGTATACCACAAACAACATAAAGATTTTTACGTGGAAACCCTTACGGGAGAAAACCACGGTACAAAGCGACAAAATTCCACTATGAATATACTTATACAATAGATGAAATGTTAGGGAGGAAGCCCGGATAGATCGAGCAGATAATTTAAATCATCAGGGACTATGGTATTAAGTTCACAGTTGTAGAGACCAAGTTTCAGGTTTCTTATGGACTGAACCATCATTTAGACAAGTTAAATGCTTGTCTCATGTTCTTTCGGGTGTTCCTAGTTTACTCAACTAGGATTTTAACCGAGTCATGTATCACAGTGTCATCGATCATCTCCGTGGACGGAATGACTTTCAGGAAGACATGCCATGATTCCCATGTAGTGCAACACAGTGTCATTGATCGTCTCCGTGGACGAAATGACTTTCAGGAAGACACACCATGGTTGTCGTTGTAACGACCCGAGATTTTCGACTCTCGTGTATAACACGACGGCCGAATTCCCAAGTAATTTATTGAATAATTAATTTGTCAAATAATAAAATATAGCATTTAAGCACAATGGCGGAAACAATTATCATCTTATTCTATCAAACTTACTACCTCATCATCAATGTTTAAATAAGGGAACCAACCAATATCCATACTGATTAATTAAAATACAAAACCATGTCTTCTCTTGAAGACTTATTACAATTCCATAAATGTATCAACTACTCAAAAGAAATATTTAATAAATGATAACATCAATTAAGTTTATCTAATATCGTCATCCACCATGTGATCGTACGAACCATCGAACTCTTTTCCTTGAAAATTGGGTTCATTACCTGGATCTTCACCTGCATCATCTAAATTGTGTTTGGGATAGCGTTAAACGCTATCATAGTGGGGAATATTTCCTCCAAGACAATCAAGAATAATAATAACGGTACAGAGTAAACGCAAGCAGTATATTATCATTTAATCAAATCAAAACAACCAACTAAAAATCTTTGTTAATGCGATGTATGGAATGCATGCTCTGGCTAAGGCACCCTGGCTAGAATCACAATCCATGAAGTGGGAGACTCCCTGTTACGACTTCATGCTAGCCACTAGTCACCAGAGGTTCTTGGGACGCACAAGCCCATAGTTTTGCCCGACCACGTGAGAAACGGGACGCTCATAGCCCAAATCTACACGTGACAGTGTACGGGAGAAGTAGGACGCTCTAGCCTATTCTCAATTCCGTACACCCACATGGAGCCAAGTGAATGCACGACTTTAGTTTCACCTTTATTTAAGTGTTTTCGCATACAACCAATTTAAATAAAACTCAATGGTCACTATGGGGAGTCGCAAGCAACCCAGCATAGGCCGACAGCACGGGATTAGTGTCCATAGCACCAACCCCGACTCATGAGAATTTGTATACCATTAGTGTCTACTCATTATCCCGTTTTATAATTTCATCATGTACCAAAAAGCCAATGTTGTACATCATGACCAAATTCATTAAAATACCCATGTACTGTAAATGGATCAAATCAAGCATCATGTACATGTAAGGATCCATTAACAAACAATCACTTCATTCTCTTAGTTAAGTCAAGATATATTCTTCCGTCATGGACACCTCTCACGGGTTCCATCTCTCTACATCGAATAATTTTACTAACTTAGGGACAAAGAGTATACAATAATGGGATGTCCATATGATGATCTTATACACATATTTCATATCACAATATGAAAACCAACGTTACTTGTAATACATGGACTAAGAAAATAAGGGCATAGATTTCACAAAAATAAATAACACAAATACACATGCTTCTTAGTCAAAAATCTAAAAAAAGGAATCACATCACCATATAATGATATTCATTACAAATCTCACATCAAACTTTATATTATATGGATAAGTAATTCAAAACAAAACAACTTCATATGCCACAAAAGAAACTTATGATAATCGTGATATTATTAATGAAAGGCTTAAAGGAAAATCCTCACCTTAGGATGGACTTAGAAGAAGAGGGTTGTAGAAGATCCTAGCCGCTGGAAAAATATGAGAAAGAACTCTCTTCTCTTCTCTCTCTCTCTCTTTGTCTCTCTCTGTCTCTCTCTTTCTCTAGGGCATGGAGGCTAGGGTTAGGAGAAGGATTTGGAGGTGCGTAGTAGAAATATGGAGAGGGATGTGCACGCGAGGTCTTGTGTAATAACTTCTTGAGGTGGGTTTCTCAAATCTCAATATTCGGATGATCTATGATCAATTCTAATCTGTTCATCTTATTAAGCTCGAAGAGTAGAGTCAGAATACGTAAATTTCTTGATGATCCACATTCTAGATTGGCCGATCCTTGAAAATGGCCTAACGGGTGCTAAAATGGGTTAGATCTCAATTAACGGTCTACGCTTGATGATCAGGGCCTAAATTTTGGAAAAATATATTGTTATGATAGGCAAATAATTATACAAAGTTTAGTGGTTGATTGATGGTGAGAAATGCTTAGATCTGAAATTTCAACTTTTGGCGGAAAAGGAAGGGGCTGACTTTGTGGTTCAACGGTGTAGGATTATAGATCGAGATCCAAATTTTGTGTAAACTCGTAGTCATATGAGTATAATAAGTGGTCCAAATTTGAGAAGCGATTGATGGTGACAAGTGGGTAAATTGAAAGGTTCAAATTTGAGAAGAGTTGGTAACTCGTTAATTTCTATAACGGGATAACTTCGCGCATAAGAAAGAGGCTTATCAAGGTGGGGCACTCAAATCACACTATTGGTCCATGATAAAGACGATCCAAGTCACTCATATGAAGAGAAATATTCGACTACGACTAGCCATCTACTTTCCTCACTCGATGGACATGAAAATCAAGGGTTAAGGGGCTGATTTGACAATCGGACCACTTCTACTATGATTTAAGGGCTGAAAGTTGATGTGTATGGTTAATATGTGCCCAAAAGCTTAAATCCAAGGTTTTACGTGAAAGTGATCGTCAGAAACTATAATACTTAAAAATGACATCTTAACTTAAGTTTAACTAATGGCATTTTCGTAATTATCTAAAAAGTGCGTGATTTTTGAAATCTGATCTTTCTACGATGTTTATGGGATCATTCTAAGCAACTTTTGTAAAGGGTCCCCTATCGGATCTCCTACGGATGTCCCGCTATTCACAAATCAACGGTAAATGTATAATAATTAATAAAAAATGAATTTTCAAAAATTTTCAAATAAATCTCGAAAATCTGGGGCGTTACAGTCGTGCTTAACACAGTGTCAGTATCTGTTACTGCGAATGGGTAACCACCAAAAGGCATATTACGACTGTTATATGATATAACACAGTGTCACCGACCGTTTTCGCGGATGGGTGACTTTCAGGATGCATCATGACTGCTAGATGGTACGACACAGTGTCATTGATCGTCTCTATGAACAGAATGACTTTCAAGAAGACACATCATAGCTACCAAATGGTACATCATAGTGTCATTGATCGTCTCTGCAGACGGAATGACTTTTAGGAAGACACATTATGGCTATCAGTGGTGCAACACAGTGTCATTGATCATCTCCGTGGACGGAATGACTTTCAGGAAGACACACTATGGCTGCCAAATGGTACAACACAGCGTCATTGATCGTCTCCGTGGACGGAATGACTGTCAGGAAGACACATTATGGCTGTCAGGTGGTACAATACAGTATCATTGATCGTCTATGTGGACGGAATGACTTTCAAGAAGACACATCGTGATTACCTTAGCTACTCAATTGACGAACCCCGCTTTGGATGGGAAATACATCAACTGGTTTTAGCGATAACAGTTCATAATGAAGTATTTCAGATGTTTTGGAACTCTTTGGTTATGATTTTCGATGATAACCATATCCATTTGATTTAGTTTCATATCTTGATCCAAGATGAATAAAATTCACATAATGGATACAAGGAGCACAAAGTAAATATACTTGATTACATGCTCAAGAGAAGATTGCACTTATGCTTGATGCGTATCAGATGAATTATGTATTTGATTTAGTTAATCTGCTTTGTGCATGTCTTTAATTCAACCACGTCATTATTAATAATCGATATTTCGAACGATTGGGTTACTCAGATAAGATGTGTTGAGCTATATTCCTTTGAGAAGTTTGAGTTCGATGGACTGGATCAGCCATTTCTAATGCCTGCAAATGGCTAAATATTGGATATGATAAATGCTCGTTTATGAAAATTTCTGATAAACGATAGGGATCGGTACCCTGTAAATGCTTGAATCAGCTGTTTTGTAGTATGAGAGTGTTGAATTTACCTTGGTGTCGAGGAGATCGGGGTTAGTTTACTTGACATTAGCTGATCTTCAAGCCAACAAGGCATTTCCCAAGGCTAAAAATGGCTAAGTACTGGACCTGTTTACGGTCTGATCAAGGTATTCGGTGAATACCAGTAGCGATCATCTTCGAACAGTGATGGATCATGTCCACTAGGATCGCAACAGTGCTAGATCCACTTTGGCGTCAGTGCGATCGCATTTCATTTCTCTTGGCGTTAATCGATTTTCGAGCCAACAGGGCACTTCCCGGGGCTAAAAATGACTAAGTAATGGGCCTGTTTATTGCTTAATTAGGGTTTTCGAGGATCATGAAAGTCGATAACCTCGTTGCAATGCATCATTATGATGTGTTATGTTGTGGAGAAGATAAGTCTATCTCTCTCGGTGTTGGTCAAATTTCACCTGATTCTTCTTAATTTCGACCATTTTTCGTTCTTTCGGAAGGATTTTAGGGTTTGTAAATTTGGCTAAGTGTTAGTCATTTTTTATTAAATCAGAGATTTAGGCCATTTATCATTGATCATTGGGAAATTTGATCCAGGGGATGGATAAATATTGCTGAGGTGTATCTAAGAGGGTTAGCACGATCGGAAGGCGGGCCAGATCGAAAGCGAGCCACACCATGGGAGATCCCAAGCCCAAACTAACGTCCAGGTGCATACCCAAGGAGGTGTGGCGCATGTGCCCTGGAGTGGGTGCATGTGGCCCCACCCCAAGTGCATGTGAGGAGAGAGAGAGAGAGAGAGAGAGAGAGAGAGAGAGAGAGAGAGAGAGAGAGAGAATGAAAGGGAGGTGGGCACATGTTGCCTCTCCCAGGCGCATGTGCCTACCCCATGGGCGCATGTTGCATGAGGGAGTGAGAAGAGAAAGAAAATAAAAGGGAGGTGGTCGCATGTTGCCTCTCCCGGGCATATGTGCCCTCTCCACTTAGTGAATTTCAAGCTTTTAAGAAGATGGGTGCATGTCCCCCTTTTCGGCGAGGGTTTCCGGCAAGGGGATGGGCGCATGTCCCTTTCCGGCGAGGATTCTGGCAAGGTATTCTGGCGAGGGTTTTACCTCTTGCAGTGCTCTGGCAGTCCTCTCGAAAAATGAAGAAGAAGTCCCTCTCTTAGAAGGTGAGTATGCTATTTATAGAAGGTTAATGGGGTCCCAGGTCCAAGAAAACCAAATTTTACCGAGCGCATGTGTTTGTGGAGAGGAACCATGTGCATGTTGAAGGGGTGTGGGCGCATGTGGCCACACTTGGCCAATTTTTTTATTTTTTCAACTTTTGAAAGAAAGAGATGTGCTCCCATGTACATGTGGTATGGGCATGGGCGCATGTCTCCTCATGGCATACGCATGTCCCCTTGTGGTGTACGCATGTATCCACACTTAGAATATTTTTCAAACTTAAGGCTCTGACTGTCCAAAGGACAGGTACCTTTTTGGAGACTGAAGTCACTGACGCCAGGGCACTTTAAGCCTCTCATCAGGCTATGAAATGAACGAGTCAGGGTACGGGTGATTGACTGTTGTGAATTTTGCTAGTTCCTTTCCAATTTGGACATTCCCGATTGGCTCCAAACAGGGGCAAAACGCACTTTAGTGTGCGCAAGTAAAACTATACATCGTACGGCATTCAAACTTGGGTGTTAAGGGTTTCTGGACATTTCAGATAATTTGGTGGCACTAAGCATGTCCAGTTCCCTTCTAAAATAGCATTTATGGGCTTTTGGTCCCTTTCATTCGGATCCAAACAGGGCAAAACACATTTCAAGGTGCGCAGGTAAAGATATGTGCCGCGCGACTTTCAAACTTGGTAGTTAAGGATTTCTTGACATTTCAAATCATTTGGCGTCAATACGCATGTCCAGTTCCCTTCAAAAATAGCATCTGTAGGCTCTCGGTCCCTTTTAGTCAGATCCATACAGGGCAAAACGCATTTCAAAATGTGTAGGTAAGGATATGCACCGCGCGACATTCAACTTGCTGGTTAAGGTTTTTCGGGCATTTCAGATCATTTGGCGGCAATACGGATGTCTAGTTCCACTATAAAATGTCATTTGTAGGTTTTATTCATGACTGCGTAGGTTAGGGCTGCGCTGGCGCCTGATCGCATTTTTCGGGTGTTTTTCGATCTTGGAATTGATCTGAATCATTGTAGATGGACCGTCGTACATTGTTTTATCATGGGTGAGATTTTGAGCTCCTACACCAAGGTTCTAATCTTTTTTTGTTGATCTAAGATAAAAGCCTTGAAAATTGATTTTGGTTTAAATGAAGTTCAAATCATTGGTTCTAGTCAAGTCTAGTGACAGGATCTGATGAAAGCCATGATTATGAACTTAATTCGATAGGAAAAAGGATTGGCCTATACAATTGGGTGTGGCCAATACCTGAGCAGGAATGTGGGAACCAAACCAATAAGCAAGCTTCCATCTTAATCCATATTATGATTCAACCGATTTATCTTCCGGCCAAATAGAGATAGGACTTCGATTTTGGCTGAGTGGCTAAGAGACCTAGCTGAGTCAAACCATTACAAAGAACCAAAAGCAAATCCTCGAACGCTTTAGTGTATTTCAATCTCTGAATCTATCATTCATCAAATTCCATTTTTTATTGAATTCAAAGTTCACCTATAATCCTAAGTTACTTGAAAACCAATTGGAATTGGGTTACCACCCTCCCTGTGGATCAACCTCGGTCTTATCAAGTTATTACTACATCGCAGCCTTGCACTTGAGGTGACCGAACACCGATCTATGAATAATAATCCAGATTTTTACTTAGAATTTTCATGCAGTGATATGACCAAAACATCACTTTAGCGCAAATTCGTACAGAAATAGATATGTGATTAGATAATATTTCTTGCTTCATGTATCAACATTCATTTTGCTTAATCCAACACTCATCTTTGCTTAATCCAACACTCATCTCTGCTAAATCTAGCATTCATCTTGCTTAATCTAGCATTTACATCACTTAACTTGATATGTATTCAACCTCACATGGCATACATACTATTGTATTCTCACATACATTCATTCTCACATGACAAATATTCTATTGTATCCATCATATACAATTAATCTCATACGATATATATTCCATTACATTCATTGTGCATCAAAGATCCCTTGCCGTGTTACAATGTTCTGCACATTTATGCATGCGTGAGCATGTTCTTTACTTAGCTTTCATTGCGTATTAGCTATCAGCAAATGTGTAGGATCGGGATCGCTTCTGAAGATGAGTTAGCAGACTCCAGCCCGATTCGACAATCGATTACAGGAACTTTGTATCGATTATGTTCATTGCACAACTAGAGTTTAGCCCCGATTAAGGCTCCAAATTAGATAGAAGGGACTATGGTTACCATTAGAAATCGTGATCAAAGAGTTCCAATAACAGTCAAAACATTTACTATAAACTGCTATCTTAAAGCTAGTTGATGTACTACCCATCCAAAATGGGATCTGCTGGTTGAGCTGATCAGGTAACAACAATCAAATTGCATGTCTTCCAGTAGTCACCTGTTCACATAACAGGTACGGCCCAGTGCTGCATGACTCGACTAAAAATACTGGTTGCTCTCAACTCGGAACACTCGAAAGAATATGGGACATAGGCATCCAACCTGTCTAAACAATGGCTCAATCCATAATAAAATTACACAAGTCTCTACGATCGCAAACTCAAAGACCATAGTCCCCGATAACTTAGTCACCTGCTCGATCTATCCAGGCCTTTTCTTGAATACTCCGTCTATTGTACAACTATCATTCATAGTGGAGCTTTATCACTTTGTGTCGTGGTTTTATCCCACAAGGGTTTCCACGTAAAAATCTCTGTGTTCTCTGTGGTGTGCATGATTTATATTTATGCTTCCTTGTTTGCTTTATTTAATTTATCTATGACGCACGCATACATTTACTTTTGCTTTTTAACTAAGGTTAATCATCCATTGATGTAATTAAAGGTTTGTGCCAGATCACGACCTGCAATATACATGACCTTAGAATCTCTGAAACAAAATTCGCCTTGTAATACCTTCTCCTGTGTACTTTGTGGATTCTTGTGATTGTTTATGAATGTTTCCATCACTCAGAACCCTAGAGCAACAAAACACAAGAAAATGTCCTTGTTGCATTTTTTAGTTTTAAAAAACTGGTGACTTCTCTGGGGATCGAATACTACCAGAATCTCTGGTTGTTTCTGAGTAAAAGAAATATTCTAAGATAAATCATTTGTAAACACGAATGTATATATGAGACAGTTACTGCAAGGAGAAATGTTTGGCACCCACGGGCGCCAAACTAGCGACTCTCAACGGGAACGTTCTTCCCTTCATCTTTAAGTTAGAAATATTTGGCATTTGAAATCGAAGTTTTCAAAACTTTCAAAAATTCTAAAGTTTTAAAAAATAGTATAAACATATGTATTCTTGCTACGCATTTAGTTTCATGTCTAACTTTTACTGTGACTGGTAAGGTCGGGCACTTTCCATATCTAGTTGTAGAATGCTCTAATAGGCGTGTGACTATGCAGTGAGAACTAGCTAAAATACTAACCCTAAAAACAAGAGAAATGACGACTGTGCTTATTTTTCTGACGACTGGAGGATTCTTCTTTCCCCATTCCACTGTAACAACACTAACCACTTCTGAATCTGGCTAACAATTAGCTCGAAGCAGAAAACAACTAAAGGAAATGAAGAAAGCATCAATGAATGCTCCATACCAGAAGACCACTATGGTCAAGGCATGCCACACCATTAAAAAGCAGTGGCAACCAGTGTAAGCTAGCAGGGCTTCCGCCGCTAACTAGGTTACCGCAATGAGGCCATAGAAGTTCACAAGTTTAGTTGGGGGCTTCCCAACGCTCTCGGAAGTGATCCACCCAGACAAGGGGCAGATCAAGCCGACTATGCAGAAACACTCACAAAAGCAAGAGAGGAGATTGTCATCAAGACCACTCAGATGAAATTGAAGTCGATTTGTGAGGAGCGACTAGTACAGGTCACAATGGTGCAGGTAATTAAAGACAAAGAGCCGATCGAACAAGATGTTGAACCGCTAACGACTTAGGAGCAGATCAATGAATTTACCCAAGCTTAGAGTGATTTTATTGAGGTGAGTGAAGGAGATCTAGGATGCCTTAACACCCTAATCGCACAAAGAATAACCCGTAGTGTCGCTTTGCCCACTCGATAGTCGATAGAAGAATCACAGGGGGCAGATCAAGCTAGTTATGCGGAAAATAGCTAAAGAGACGATAGAAACGATCATCATCACAACCACTCTGACAAAGCAGAAGTTGACCCATAAGGAGCGATCAACGCAGGTTGAGATGATTTAACTGGTCGAAGATGAAAAACCATTTAAATAGGCTAATTAACTGCCAATAATACAAGAACAAATTGATGAACTAGTTCAAGATTCAGAATGACTTAGCAAAGCAGCCGAAGGACATTCAGGATGCCCTGACAATCCTAATGGCGCAGGGTGCTGCTCAAAATACCATTTTCGCTTAAGATATCATAGGGGGCAGGTAACGGGTTTTCTTGTCAAGCGAATGAGCAATTAAAGTGAAAGCCAAAATAACCATTGACACAACAACCAAAGCAACAATTGAAGTGGTGGTCAATCTCATAATCAGAGAAGCAATCAAAGCAGCTATCAACCTGATAATCAAAGTAACAATTAAAGCAACTATTGACTCAACAACTAGAAGAGTGGAAGGAAGATAAAATTGCTAGCTGACTCCCTATTTTCCTATAAGTGCCGTAGTGCCATGGGTAATCCTTACTGAGTCCACACCCTCGCTGAACTCTGTATAGCCACAAAGTCGATGAACTCTGTATAAGCACAAACCTCGTCGAACTCTGTATTGGCACAAAGTCACTGAACTCTGCATAAGTGCAAACCTCGCCGAACTCTGTGTAAGCACAAAACTGCTGAACTCTGTATAAGCACAAACCTCGCCGAGCTCTGTACAGGCACAAAGTCGTTGAACTCTACATAACCGCAAATCTCGCCAAACTCTATGCAGGCACAAAGTCGCTGAACTCTGCATAAGCGCAAATCTCGTCAAACTCTGTATCGGCACAAAGTCATTGAACTTTGCATAAGCGTAAATCTCGCCAAACTCTGTATTGGCACAAAGTCGTCGAACTTTGCATAAGCGCAAATTTCGCCAAACTCTGTATGGACAAAAAGTCGCTGAACTCTTCATAGGCATAAATAATACCCCTGGCTATGGGTCTAAACTAAGCCAAAATATTTTCACAATGTTCCTACAATATTCCTACAATATTCCTACAATGTTCCCACAATATTCCCACAATATACCTTCGACGAGCGATGGGGGGTCATAACACCCTTTCCCTCTGACAAGCTTCCCTTCAACGAGTTATAAGGTTAAAATGTCTTCCCCTCAAGGCCATGAGGTTAAACTGTATTAGATCCCTTTAGGCCATGAGGATAAGCTGAACCAGATCCCTCCAGGCCATGAGGTTATACTAAACTAGATCCCTCCAGGCCATGAGGATAAACTGAATTAGATCCCTCTAAGCCATGAGGATAAACTGAACCAGATCCCTTCAGGGTATGAGGCTAAACTGAACCAGATCCCTCTAGAGTATGAGGTCAAACTAAACCAGATCCCTCCAGGTTATGAGGTTAAACTAAACCAAATCCCTTCAGGTTATGAGGCTAAACTGAACCACATGAGGATCGATCGATTAATCAATCATATCAAATATCAAAGATCCATATTAAGGCGAAACCCCCATATGCGAACTATTGGGGATCAAATTCACGCCCATTATAAAACAACATCCAACAGTTCATCTACGACGATTCAGACCAATTTCGAGATCCAGAATACCCAAAAAAGGCCAGCGCAACCCTAACATGAGCAGCCGTGACCAAAACCTACAAATGCTATTTTAGAGCGGAACCGAACATGCGAATCGCCACCAAATGATCCGGAACACCCTAAAACCCTTAACCTGTAAGTTTCGAAGTCGCGCAATGTACATCTTTACCTGCAAGCATCGAAATGCGTTTTACCCCTGTCCCTAGCTGACCAAAAGGGACCAAAAGCCTACAGGTACCATTTTGGAGCAGAATTGGATATCCGTAACACCGCCAAATGATTCAGAATGCCCGAAAAACCTTAACTAGCAAGTTTGAAGTCCTTGCGGTGTATATTTCAATGTGCGCACTTTCCGGAACAATATTCCTATGCAAAGAGCTAACCCAGAAACTCCAAATTGAGAAGGAACTACCAAAATTCACAGCAGATGACCATCGGTACCCCGCCCCATTCATTCAGGAGGTCGATCATGGCCTAAAAGTGGTTTGGCGTCAATGACTTTGGTCTCTTAAAAGGTAGCCCTCCTCTGGAGGTCTCCCGTCGGAGCCTAAAACTTGAAATATTTTAAGTATTGGGATGTATGCACACACCACAAGGAAGACATGCGCATAGCATGGGAGGACATGCTCCCACACCCATGAAACATGCGCATGTGAGTTCATCTTCCTATTTTCAAAATATTAAAATTACAAAAATTAAAAAATAAGAGAAGTGTGAGCACATGCGCTCACCACAGGTGTGACATGCGCCCACCACGGGCGCACTTGAGCCTACTGCATGTGGAACATGCGCCCACCTCTTTGCTCATGCGCATGCTTCCCCTCACATGCGCCTACATGCACATGTGCTCGAAAATGTGGACCCGATTAACTACTCGATAAACCTACTATAAATAGTACTTCCATTTGCTAAGAGAGGGGATTTTAATTTTCGAGAGACTGCCAGAGCTCTACAAGAGGTAAAATGCTCTGCCGGAATCCTAGCCGAAAAGGGACATGCGCCCATCTCCTCACCGGATGCCTTCGCCGGAAAGGGATTTCTCCCGTCGAAGCAAAATGTAGAGGGAAAGAAGGAGATTGGAAAGGGACATGCGCCCACCCTTTTTCCAGCATGAAAATCAGAAATGCATTAAGTGCAAGGGGGATATGCGCCCATCCTTTTGACAAAAGTATGAAAATGGCCTAAGTGCCATATGCACATGAGCTCATGAAGAAGCACATGCCCCTCGGAGAGGCACATGCACTCGCCTCCCATCCATCCTCTCTCTCTTCTCATTTTTTTTGTTCCAACATGCGCTTGGGGTGGGGCCACATGCGCCCACTCCAGGACACATGCGCCCAAGGAGAGGTTCTCTCTTCCTCTCTCACCTTTCTCTCTCCACATGCGCTTGGAGGGAGGGGACATGCGCCCACCTCCAGGGGGCATGCTTCCACTCTATCTTCACTCCCACCCCATGCGCCTGGACGCTGATGGGGAGGTGGGACAGTCTAAGGTGTGGCCCGCCTTCGATCTGGCCCACATTCCGATCAAATCAGCTCTCTTAGATGCACATCGCCAATGTCTATCCATCCCCCGGATCAGATCTCCCAACGGTCGATGATAAGTGGGCCAAATCCATGATTTAATCAAAATGATCAATACTTAGTCAAAATTGTAAACTCTGGAAATCCTTCCGAAAGAGCCGAAAACGACCGAAATCGAGGAGAATCGGGTGGAATTGGACTGAGCCCGAGAGGGAAACTTCTCTTCTTTATGACATGATACACCATAATCATGCACCATGACGAGGTTATCTAGGACCCTCGAATACCCTAATTAAGCGGTCAACAAGCCTAGTACTTAGTCATTTTCAGCCCTAGGAAGTGCCCTGTCGGCTCGAAAATCGACTTGCGCTAAGCAAATCGAAATGCGATCGCATTGCGACTTTCGTGGGCATGATCCATCCCTGTTCAAAGACAATCAACGACGGTATCCATCAAATGCCCCGATCAAATTGCAAACAGGCCCAGTACTTGGTCGTTTCAGCCCTGGGAAGTGCCTTGTTGGCTCGAAAATCGACTAATGCCAAGTAAAATCAACCGCGATCTCACAGATGCGAAGGAAAATTTAGTGTCCTTATGCTATAAAACAACTGAATCAAACACTTGCAGGGCATCGATCCCTACTATTTATCAGAAATTGGTATAAACGGGTGCTTATTGGACCCGGTACTTAACCATTCACAGGCATCAGAAATGGCTGATCCAACCCATCAAACTTAAACTTCTCAAAGAAATATAGCTTGACAAAGCTTCTCTCAAGCATGCATAAAACATATTTACTTTGTACTGTATTCATTTGCATCCATTGCATGAATCTTATTCATCTCGGATCGAGATACGAAACTAAATCAAAGGGACTATGGTTATCATCGAAACTGTAATCAAAGAGTTCTAAAACGTTTGAAACACTTCATTATTAAGACCAGTTGATGTGTGTCGTATCTAAAGCGGGATCCGTCAGTTGAGTTGTTAAGGTAATAGCGGTGTGTCTTCCTGTGGTCACCCGTCCACAGTGACAGTCAATGATACAGTGTTGTACCCCGATAACCATGGGGTGTCCTCCAGCAAGTCACCCGTCCGAACCCGAGACGGTCATTGGCACTGGTTGCATTAAGAAACCATGGGGTGTCCTTCCAACAAGTCACCCGTTCGAACCCGAGACAGTCACTGGCACTGGTTGCACTAAAAAACCATGGGGTGTCCTCGAGCAAGTCACCTGTCCGAACCTGAGACAGTCACTGGCACTGGTTGCACTAAAAAACCATGGGGTGTCCTCGAGCAAGTCACCTGTCCGAACCTGAGACAGTCACTGGCACTGGTTGCACTAAAAAACCATGGGGTTCCTCCAACAAGTCACCCGTCTGAACCCGAGAGTGTCACTGGCACTGGTTGCACTAAGAAACCATGGGGTGTCCTCCAACAAGTCACCCGTTCGAACCCGAGACGGTCGCTGGCACTGGTTGCACTAAGAAACCATGGGGTGTCCTCCAACAAGTCACCCGTTCGAACTCGAGACGGTCATTGCCACTAGTTGCACTAAGAAACCATGGGGTGTCCTCCAGTAAGTCATTCGTCCGAACCTGAGACGGTCATTGGCACTGGTTGCACTAAATGGAAATTGTGGAGTGTATTCCTGAAAGTCATTTCGTCCACAGAGACGCTCGATGACACTTAGATACATGACTCAATTAAAATCCTGGTTCCTACTCAACTAGGAACGCCCGAAAGAGCATGGGAGTAACATCTAACTGGTCTCAGCAATGGCTTGGTCCATAAGAAATCTTAAACTTGGTCTTTACAACCATGAACTCAAGACTATAATCCCTAATGATTTAAATTACTTGCTCGATCTATCCGGGCTTCATCTCTTTAATATTCCATCTATTTTATAACTGCAATTCATAGTGGAATCTTATCGCTTTGTGCCGTGGTTTTCTCACGCAAGGGTTTCCACGTAAAAATCTCTGTGTTGTCTATGTTGTGCTTTATTTATATTTATGCTCTTTTAATGCTTTATTTAATTTATTTATGATACATGCATGCATTTACTTTTGCCTTTTAACCACGGGTGATCATCCATTGATGTAATTAAGGGTTCACAACCAATTCACAACCTAGAATGTAAAAGATCTCGGAATCTCTAGAATAAAATTCACCTCACAGTATTTTCTCATGTACACTTTGTGATTGCTTATGATTGTCTACACATGCTTCTATACTTAGAACCTCAGAATAACGAAACACAGGAAAAACTGTCTGATGAGCATTTTTCTAGTTTTAACAGGAACGAGATCTTTACCTCAATCAGATCGAAACAAAATCACCATATCATTGAGCAAGATTTCAACATCCCATGAATCAAGTATCTACATCACTCAATCAAACTAAATCTCTAAGTTGCCCTAATCATTCGACAATGCTAGTATCAATCATGAATTTGAGATATCTAATCATAAACATATCTTTAGAATTTTCAGATCGATCCAATCAGAGAGGAGGAGCGCATTCTATAGAAGATTTACACGAGATGCAACATCTCCATATTATTATTTCATCATGGCTTTCTTATTATCTCCATGTCATTCTGACATTCTTCTACTCTATATGAGAGTAATTTTGAGTCGACAGTCTCTTATATATATATATATATATATATATATATATATATATATATATATATATATATATATATATATATATATATATATATATGAAGTAGATTATGGCATATCCTGCTTTCATATTTCATCATGGGCTTTCTTATTATCATTATGGCACTCGGACATTCTTCTTCTTTATAGGAGAGCAATTCAGAGTCGTCGGTCTTTTATATATATGGTTTCATATGAAGATGGTCAGAGTATTTTACTATATATATCGCTTCGCATCGCAACATCTTCATCCCTTTCTTATGAACCGTTTCCCAATGAGAGTATACGATTGAAGAATACGATTAGACGACCTTCTATATGGATTTCTGGGGCATGGAAGCGTTCTTCATTAAGGCATCTTTATAAATTCAAGTCTTTATTCGTGATGTTATTCCCTTATATATATTCAGTTCTCTAGAGAACACTATTTTTGCAAGATGATGAGCCAGATACACTAGGGGCAAGCCCGATGCATGGTGAAAAGGTAAAATTTGTGAGAAGAAAATGACTGGGGGGCAAGTCGGGAAGTACGACAGATAAACATGGCAGCGAGCAGCTTAAAAACATAAGATCACCTAGAGCTGAAAATGACAGGTAGTGCTACCATTGATGGGCCACCAAAGAAGACTTGTGAAACCCTAAGGAACACTGTGATGAATATCTGAGTGATTAAGGCAACGGTTGAACTACTTATTCAAGTATCTACCAAAATAGTTATCTTATCAGAATGTAAATTATAAAATCCAACAACTTCTCTAATGAATTGGTAAGCGTAAGGCGGTCCCAATATAATGCTCCATGTCACGAGCCTAAACTGAATCCCATATAATACTCCAGGTTATGAGTATAAATTAAATCTTCTCTTATAAAGCAATGACAACCTAATATCTTATTTTCAAGAGGTAGCTCCTCGTATCGTATATGGAATCATGCAGGTCCTTGTATTACTTATGGAATCATTCAACTCTTCATGTCGCCTATGGAATTATACAGCTCTCTGTATCGCATGTGGGATCATTTAGCTTTTCGTATCGCATATGGAATCATACAGCTCTCTGTATCATATATGGAATCACGCAACTCTTCGTATTGCCCATGGAATCATTTAGCTCTTAGTATCGCGCATGAAACTACTAAGCTCTTCATACTGCATAAGGAATTATTCGTTCTTAATTATCGTATAAGGAATCATTCGGCTCTTCACTTCGTATGAGAAAATTATTCATCCCTGCTTATCGTATAAGGAATCATTCACATTTTCACATTATACAAGGAATCATTCGACTCAACATATCGCATCTAGAATCATTTGTCACGTTATATCGCATGTGAAATTGTTCGTCACCTTATTCACTTCTCCGTGTCACTTATAAAACAGTTTATTTCCTTATGTTGCACCTAAAGCTACTCGTATTTGATACATGATCGTTCCTTAGTTCACGTCGTGAGTATGGCTTATTCTTATAGTATGAATCTTTTCTTCGGTATATATATTCGAAAGAGAATTATTCTTCAGCCTATATCACAAGGCAGTATTATTCTTCAGCTTCGATCAGCAATGAAAATTATTCTTCAGCTTCCATCAGCAATGAAAATTATTCTTCAGCCTACATCACAAGGCAATATTATTCTTCAGCTCTCATCGGAACGAAAAATTATTCTTTAGCCCATACCACAAAGCAGTATTGTTCTTCAGCTTCCACCAGAAAGAGAATTTATTCTTCATTCAATATCATGAGACAGTATCGTTCTTCAGTTTCCATCAGAAAGAGAATTATCTTCCAGCTCATATCGTAGTTGAAATCATTAGCTGCTTCATGCTGCACTTGGAATTATCCTCAAGACAATATTATCCTCTAATGTATATTACGAAGTGGAGGTATCATCTAATCCACATTTTGGGCTGGGATTGGTCCTCAGAAGGTGTTACTCTTCGGTCTATATCAGAAATGGAACTATTCTTTAGCTCACATCGTAAAGTTAGATCATTCTTCAAACAAACTTATATTCAAGTTTATGTTGCAAGGAAGAGTCGTTCACCAAGTCACATTGCGAATCAAGATCATCAGTCAGTTAGTTTTAGCCAGCCAGACACCTCAAGACTTGAGTGCTTGAAAGATAGGCGATTGCCAAACTAGTCAAACCTTCCACCTTCAATGGTGTAAGCCTTTAAACACATTTCGCTTAGTCTCAAACAACACAACCTTTAGCAAAAAGGAGATAGCAAGCCTCAAGAAGGATCACAACCCGTCATGGTGGGAAGATAAAGCAAGGCCAGTAGGAAGATCATGTGTAACGACCCGAGATTTTCGACTCTCGTGTATAACACGACGGCCGAATTCCCAAGTAATTTATGGAATAACTATTTTTCAAATAATAAAATATAGCATTCAAGCACAATGGCGGAGACAATTATCATCTTATTCTATCAAACTTACTACGTCATCATCAATGTTTAAATAAGGGAACCAACTAATATCCATACTGATTAATTAAAATACAAAACCATGTCTTCTCTTGAAGACTTATTACAATTCCATAAACGTATCAACTACTTAAAAGAAATATTTAATAAATGATAACATCAATTATGTTTCTCTAACATCGTCATCCGCCATGTGATCGTACGAACCATCGAACTCTTTTCCTTAAAAATCGGGTTCAATACCTGGATCTTCACCTGCATCATCTAAATTGTGTTTGGGATAGCGTTAAACGCTATCATAGTGGGGAATATTTCCTCCAAGACAATCAATAATAATAATGTACAAAACTCAGAGTAACGCAACACATTAATATCTATATTCAAACAAAACAATCAAGTAAAAATCTTTGTTAATGCGATGCATGGAATGCATGCTCTGGCTAAGGCACCCTGGCTAGAATCACAATACATGAAGTGGGAGACTCCCTGTTACGACTCCATGCTAGCCACTAGTCACCAGAGGTTCCTCGGACGCACAAGCCCATAGTTTTGCCCGACCACGTGAGAAACGGGACGCTCATAGCCCAAATCTACACGTGACAGTGTACGGGAGAAGTAGGACGCTCTAGCCTATTCTCAATTCCGTACACCCACATGGAGCCAAGTGAATGCATGACTTTAGTTTCACCTTTATTTAAGTGTTTTCACATGCAACCGATTTAAATAAAACTCAATGGTCACTATGGGGAGTCGCAAGCAACCCAGCATAGGCCGACAGCACGGGATTAGTGTCCATAGCACCAACCCCGGCTCATGAGAATTTGTATACCATTAGTGTCTACTCATTGTCCCGTTTTATGATTTCATCATGTACCAAAAAGCCAATGTTGTACATCATGACCAAATTCATTAAAATACCCATGTACTGTAAATGGATCAAATCAAGCATCATGTACATGTAAGGATCCATTAACAAACAATCACTTCATTCTCTCAGTTAAGTCAAGATATATTCTTCCATCATGGACACCTCTCACGGGTTCCATCTCTCTACATCAAATAATTTTACCAACTTAGGGAAAAGAGTATACAATAATGGGATGTCCATATGATGATCTTATACACATATTTCATATCACAATATGAAAACCAATGTTACTTGTAATACATGGACTAAGAAAATAAGGGCATAGATTTCACAAAAATAAATAACACAAATACACATGCTTCTTAGTAAAAAATCTAAAAAAAAAAAAAGAATCACATCACCATATAATGATATTCATTACAAATCTCACATCAAACTTCAAGTTATATGGATAAGTAATTCAAAACAAAACAACTTCACATGCCACAAAAGAAACTTATGATAATCGTGATATTATTAATGAAAGGCTTGAAGGAAAATCCTCACCTTAGGATGGACTTAGAAGAAGAGGATTGTAGAAGATCCTAGCCGCTGGAAAAATATGAGAAAGAACTCTCTTCTCTTCTCTCTCTCTCTCTCTCTCTCTCTCTCTCTCTCTCTCTCTAGGGCATGGAGGCTAGGGTTAAGAGAAGGATTTGGAGGTGCGTATTAGAAATATGGAGAAGGATGTGCACGCGAGGTCTTGTGTAACAACCTCTTGAGGTGGGTTTCTCAAATCTCAATATTCGGGTGATCTTTGATCAATTCCATTCCGTTCATCTTATCAAGCTCGAAGAGTAGAGTCAGAATATGTAAATTTCTTGATGATCCACATTCTAGATTAGCCGATCCTTGAAAATGGCCTAACGGGTGCTAAAATGGGCTAGATCTCAATTAACGGTCTACGCTTGATGATCAGGGTCCAAATTTTGAGAAAATATGTAGTCATGATAGGCAAACAATTGTACAAAGTTTAGTGGTTGATTGATGGTGAGAAATGCCTTGATCTGAAATTTCAACTTTTGGCGGAAAAGGAAGGGGCTGGCTTTGTGGTTCAACGATGTAGGATTATAGATCGGGGTCCAAATTTTGTGTAAAATCGTAGTCATATGAGTATAATAAGTGATCCAAATTTGAGAAGCGATTGATGGTGAGAAGTAGGTAAATTGAAAGGTTCAAATTTAAAAAGAGTTGGTAACTCATTAATTTCTAAAACGGGATAACTTCGCGCATAAGAAAGATGCTTATCAACGTGGGGCACTCAAATCACACTATTGGTCCATGATAAAGACGATCTAAGTCACTCATATGAAGAGAAATATTCGACTACGACTAACCATCTACTTTCCTCACTCGATGGAGATGAAAATCAAGGGTTAAGGGGCTGATTTGACAATTAGACCACTTCTACTATGATTTAAGGGCTGAAATATGATGTGTCTGGTTAATATGTGCCCAAAAACTTAAATTCAGGGTTTTGCGTGAAAGTGATCGTCAGAAACTATAATACTTAAAAATGGCATCTTAACTTAAGTTTAACTAATGGCATTTTCGTAATTATCTGAAAAGTGCATGATTTTTGAAATCTGATATTTCTACGATGTTTATGGGATCATTCTAAGCAACTTTTGTAAAGGGTCTCCTATCGGATCTCCTACGGATGTCCCGCTATTCGCAAATCAACGGTAAATGTACGATAATTAATAAAAAAATAAATTAAAAATGAATTTTCAAAAATTTTCAAATAAATCTCGAAAATCTGGGGCATTACATCATGCAAGCCATGGGTCTTTTATATTTGAAGCTAACGAGTCATATGAGGAAAATGACAGAGTCTATAAGAAGGGAGAAGGACTGGGGGCAAGCCTGGATGTATGATAGATAAGTGTGGTAACAATGAGCTATGTAGATGAGGCTGATTCAGAAGAGTCAGTTGAAGTGTCACGACCAGGAGCCGTGAAACGCATATCTAAGTATGAACATCCTCGAGGAGGACGTGGACCAGCATGCCCAGCCGCCGAAAGAAAACATAGATATCTTTGCACGGACATATGCCAAGAGGCATGGGCTCAACTCTACAATCACAATGCAACAGTGCTTAAATACTATGAAGGGCAAGATGCCGGCCAAGCAACCCCAAAGATCGAATTGTAATGGTGTTATACTCCAACAAGTTGATGATGCATAGATTAAAGCAAAAAAAAACTAAAGGGAAGTGAATTTAGCAAAACATTTATTATATTTAGCTATTTCGTTCATTTATCCATCCATTTTATTTATCTATTACATTTTCTATCCGCTCGTCCATCTACCTACACTAGTTAAAGAAGCATGAAAGCACACAAACACAAACATGATAATATTGTTGCAAATAAAAATATGAAACATTCAAATATCTTCTTTCAATGACAGGTATTATAATTGAAGAGTGATGGAAAGACAAAGAACCAAAAAGGTTCAAAGGTTGAGTTCAAAAGGGTATTCCTTCAAGAGACCTGATACGTTATCTTAAGTCACCAAAACTACTTCCCCTTCTTCAGAGAGCACTTTAGTCGGGTCTGGAGCACTTCCAAGAGGTCGAGACAACTCACCAATTTCTAGTTAGAGCTGGGCACAAACCAACCCAGTTCGAAAGTTCGGCTCAGATTCGTTTGAAAAAGCTTGGCTTAGATTGGTTCGAATGGAAGTTCAAACTAAGCCAAGCCTCAGAGTCAAGCTCGATTAAAAAAACAAACCAAACTCAAACTGTGGTAGTATCGGCTCGACTCGGCTCGAAGCTCAATTTGATTAAGCTCGGTTTGATTCGGCTCATAGATTATAAGCACACCGTTTCCTGTGGTGTGATCCACTTGAGCTTTGAATATGATTTCATTTTGGGATCGTGTCCTAAAATGATATGGACAGCGTGGATAATACATATACATGATGACATTGATAGTACATAATACATATACATGAATGCACACTATTTCCTTGCACTTGTTAAATTATGCTTGCATATTTTTGTTTGGAAAATGCTCTTACATATCTAGTTTGAAGCTGCACTCCTTTGGAGGATGTTAAACATCATATAGTAAGATATGTTTGTACCTTTTTTTTCTAACTTTTTAAATTCTTTAAATAAAAAAAAGAGCCGCCACCTATTTGAACTCGGCCCAGCCTGATTCGAAATTTTCGACCAAACTGATCCCGACTTGAACTAGATTTTTCTAGAGCAAACCAAACTCGGGTCGCATGGGTTGGCCCGAAACCCAAATCAAGCCGATCTACAAACTAAGGTGGCACAAAAACAAGCCAAACCAAACTAAGGCTAACTCGGCTCAGCTCGGACCGTCGCCCACCTCTACTTCTAGTTACTGGAAAAATGCACGACACTCAGATAGTTAAACATCCAAATGTGCTAAGTTAGAGCCTAGGGCTACCTCTTCAGCCTGAAGATGAAGGACTTATTCTTTAATAGAAGCAAAATGATCTGAACGTTCTCGATGCTCCTCTTTGTATTCTTCGTTCCAGCTAGGTGTACAGTAGACTCACAGAAAGTTAAGATGGAATGGCTGACTGCAGACATGTCAACCCCAACTCAGCCTGCGTAAGTATCCAGTGCATTCGTTGTTGCCCCTAATGCTGACCATTCGTTAGGACTCTTAAGCAATTTAGTCGTATAATCAATAGGACTTTCAGCACCCCTTTCTTGTTAACCTCCAAGTCTTTCAAAGGAGGGAGGGTAGATATGACTTGCAGCATCAGAAAGGATATTAAGCTCAACAACACCTGAGGCGGTTGTCAAGGGGATCTACTCCCAGTTTCTTTTACAATAACACCGACTCGCACTAGTGAAGGAACCAAATACCATGCTATAACTATCACGCTATGGTTGGCACAAGACATGTGTGTTAGATTATTGTAGATTATAATATGACAATTCTTGATTAACCATTAGACAACTAACGACCGAATATGAAGTACATAAGCCAGATTTGTCGTCGTGTTACCACCTGGCGTATCTGCTGTTTCTGAGGTAGTACAATCATATAATCTCCAGATAAGAGAATGCACAAGTGGACGTCCTTACAAACTTGACTGCGGCCCTTGCGCACCCAGGGGGTAGCCCTTTACACATCATTATAGACCTTGACTACCGGCCTATGTGTTGCTTCGAAGAGGTGAAGGAAAATCGGAGACCGCCAGTCACGATCTATCTGGAGTAAAACCACTAAAATAAACGAAATAGAGATACTAATAGCAAGAGAGAATGGAAAGGTAGTAGATCTTAAACGAGTTCTTCCGACCCTCCACCATCTGCAAGAAGTCGCTCACCATGGGGAAAGAAGTAAAGTCAACAGAAGAAATAATCAATCTCGATGCTTGGTACATTGGAATAAATTGCCACTGCAGGACTTAAATCCTTGAAGGACATCTCATTGAGCACTACTTAAAAGGCTCGAGAGAAGTAAAAGATCAGTCACCGGAGGTGGAAACTGACCGAAGCACAAACACGTCTACAAGGACCTCCTCCCTACAACATTCGCATCAACACGAGTCGTAAGAAACCATGCCCAGCATTACGATTTTCATGACAGGTCCCATTAAGTCTTCTAACTCGCAACAAAAAATAAGTCTGAAGGGAAACTCGGTGTCATCTCAATCAGGTTACGAGGTTGAACAAGACCGTACAATACTCCATATCATGAGTCTAAATTGAATTTAATCTTTTGAGCAATGATCGATTATGATAAGATCACGATACTCCATGTCACGAGTATAAACTGAATCTTATGCTGCCAAACTATGTGAGACTTGATATTATATTTCTGGAGGCAGGCGTGGAACACAACAATCTTCTATATATATTTTCACCAAAGCAACAACATGCAAATGAGAACCAACAGAGTAAAAAGGGAAGTGATCTTATCAAACACTTATCTTCTTTCAATGCATTTTTCTTACTGCATATACATATCTCTTGATTCATTTATTGTTTTGCTTGTTATTTTCATTCAAATCATCACAACACTTACACACATTAGATCAACACAATAAACACGAAATGATAAACTGTCGCAAAAAGCATGGTTACAATAGCATGATAGTACAATGTAACGCCTTGAAATTTCGACTCTTTTGGACAACATGATGGGCCGAGTTTCTAAGTGTTAACTTGAATATGTTAGGGACACATGCTTATCTTTATTTCACATATTCATTGCATTCATAGTAAAATGACGGAAATTAAAATTATTAATCCACATTTTCTACTTTGTGTTCTCAAACATAATGATTCATATTCATACATAACATAATGTTTCACTTTCTTGCCTCCATGGGCGATTGAATTCAAGTTACAATAAATAAATCTATTCTATAAAAATGAAAACAATAAACATAATTCATCTTCAAGCTAATATGACTTCATCGTCTGCCATTGACTGCCATAAGACTTCATTTCCTTCATACTATAACTCTGGTTCGTTTATTGGATCGTCACCTGCAACATCTGGGTTGGTGTTTTAAAACACCGTCCTAAGAGGGAGTAAATTGCTCGCGATCAACTCAGTGAGGGTTACCCCTTAAGATTAACACAGTAATATCCAAGCATAGTGATCATACCTAAATAAAACATTCATGAGAAAATCTTATTTAATGCGATGCATGATATGCATGCTCTGGCTAAGGCACCCTGATCAAATGAGACGGGACTTATTCTAACTCGTCTCACCAACCACTAATCACCAAACATTCTAGTTAGGACGGGAATTACTCTACTCTTTCGATACACCAAAACTCAACTAGTGAAACGGCCTCACGCCTACTTCCACTAGATAGCGAGAGAACCGGCCTCATGCCCACTTTCTCTAACCTAAGGGGTAAGTGAATGCATGATTATTTTTACCTTTAATTAAGTAAATTTAGAATTCAACCAATTTAATGGTGTCTATGACCAATGGTCGCTATTTACCCCATCTTATAATCCATCATAATGCAGAATGAACGTTTTCTTTCCTTCCAATGGGCCCACCATGAAGAGTCGTACACATCTAAATCATGACACATGGCACATAAATAATCTTAACTTCTCATGGATCCTATTGGAGTTTATATATTGCATAATTATACACTTAATCAGTAGGGTTTTAACTAGTTTTCATAGTCATAATCAGGATTTTAGACTGATATTGCATGCACTCAGAGATTTAACCTGATACATGCTTTTTCGCTTAAAAGTGGTTATTTTATGAATTTTCAAGAAGCATGAATCAAGCAAGGACACAATCAAAGCATCGAAGACAGTTTAGAATGTGTAGAAGAGTCCTTAGAGTTCAAGAATTGAGAGAAGAAGTGGAAGAAATGGAGAAAAACATGTCGAGTAATAAAAGTGTCGAGTTATGAAGTACAAGAAGACATACACGCAACCACAGTTACAACCAGGGGTCAAGGAATATTTTGTATAGCCTATTTATTGTACTGAATGACGTAAACGAGTCAGAATTGGATCAGAAAAGTACATATGGGTCACGGTGTATTTTGAGTAGTAAAGCAATACGAATTGTTACTCGAAAAAATTAACTTTTACCGGAGTGTCTATTTGAGCTGAATTTCGTATCATATGTAGAGCACATCGAATAATGCATGCCCGTCAAATTTTGTCTGAATCCGAGTTCTGTGGAAGGCGAAATAAGAGAAACAGTACCAGGACATAACAGGTATTTTGAAAAGAATTTTATAATCCATTCTTGAATGATGTCATTGTTGCGTCATCACCCATGCACACGCGGACGTGAAAGTCGGTACGATCCTACGATCCTGGGACCATATGCAAGTATATGTGGGGTCCTCTTTGTTAAATCTGGACCATCTATGTTGTAGAGGACATAGTTTTAGGAAGGGAGATGAAATTTCACTGAAAAATGAGTTTCTTATGGGCCAGGAGGAAGGAAAAAGTCTAGAACGTTTTGACTACTTTCTGAAGGCTGTGATCATCTGTTGAACAAGACAACGGACCATTAAACGTTATTTGGGGTGCTGAACACAATAAATGGTTCAGAACGGGTCAAAGATGACCACAATTAGAAGAAATAAGAAAAGCTACTGTGTAAATTTCGACCGTGCAGATTTTAACGTGATATCACCGCTCTACGACGCCTATTGAAGCATATATACCATACTCACCTACTGAATACATATTCTCTGAAATAAAGAGAACTCTCTCTCTCTCTCTCTCTCTCTCTCTCTCTCTTCATCTGTCTCTTTCATAATTGTTTTCTTTTCTTTTCTTCTTCTGCAAGTGACTGGTGAAGAACTTTGTGTGGTTTGAATACTTTAATTTAGTTTTTTTTCTTATTATCTGAGAATGTCTTTTTAATTTCCTCTACCTGGGAAACATGTAGGATTCATGACAGTTTGAGAAGTAATTTTTGAATTTTAATTTAATGAGATTTTCATGATTAACGGGTGGATGATGTGGCTTCGATACTTTCATTATGTATGTATGGGATATGCAACTTTGAAGTTCGGTTACTCTTATTCAATGTTGCAGATCTAGTCATGCTTATAGATGTGATTGTAAATCCATGCTATTAGATGTTTGGAAAACATGATTTGCAGATGGGCCTTTGATCCATTCTTTTATGAATTTTGGATGCTTAGGACCTAATCTAAGATTCATATGTGTTTAATGCTTCGTTATCATGTGATATCTTTAATTTATATGGATGGATGATTATAAACTTTCATACGCGTTGATTGTAGTAGCATTATTCTCATGTATGTAGATGTTTAACTGAGTTTAATCCAATCATAAGTACACAAAGGAGTGTCTCATTTTATGGATTAGATCTCAATACTCTCGATTCATACATTGGAATAATGATTTAGAATGGTGTTGAGTTCTTAGGTTGTTTATCTCCTAATCATCCTTAATCATTAGATGGTGAAGATTAGGAACCATGATGCAAAGTGACTATGATCTGGTAGGATATCTAAGATTAAAACATGTGAATGGTTTATAATTCATGAATGAAGGTAGAATAGTTATGTCTCAAATATGTGCATGAATCTAACATATGAAACCTTGATGCCTTGGTTGCTTTCTCTTTAATATTTAAACCTAAACTTCTTGCAATTCAAATTTAATTCAAATTTTCTTATAGTTAGATATAACTTTATTTTTATCTCTTTTCCGTTACATAATTGTTGAATCTTTCCTAACTTCTTAGTTCTGTCCTTGAGGATCAACCTTGGACTCCCATCTTCTACACTACATCGTACCCTCATGTTGATGGAGGACAAGTAAAACACAAATACAACATCAGATCCTCCACGAGTATATAATAAAACTTGGATCCTTGGTAATTTTCAAAATAACGCACACATGGTCTTGCCACCAAAACATACGATACAATGCAACCCTTATGAGTCAATCATGTTAGTGCACTTATCTGTGGCATACTAGTGCACCTTATTTATCAATCACGTGAGTCCATGTGTTGTAATGTTGGTTAAGCCTTGGCAAGCTAAAGACCGAAGATTCAAGTGGACAAGAAGCATCAAGGAAGAAGAACAAGTAAATGAGATGCCTTAGTAACCCTAACCCTTTGGACCAAAACACCCAAAACCTCTTAGATGACTTGGACTAATTAGGAATACCATTAGTCATTCTTATTAGTCTTAGATCATATAGAAAAACATGATAAATTAGGTTAATAAAAGAGGTGGAAGCTGCTGTAAACAAATCAGCCCAAATAGCAGTTTCTGATTAATCTCCGATCAATCGGACAGTGGTTCCGATGAGATTCTGATCAATCGGACAGATGTTCCGATCAATCAGAATTTATTCTAAAAAGTTTGAAAAGATCACTGGACAGATTTTCGATCAATCGGACCAAGATTTCGATCAATCAGAATTTCTTCTAGAGAGTTTGAAAAACTCACTAGACATATTTCTGATCAATCAGACAGGTTTCCGATCAATCGGATGTGACCTCTGATCAATCAGACCTTTTTCTGATCAATCGGAGATACACGAATCTGCCCATTTTTTATCGTTGGAGGAAAATTTATGAAGGCAAGGAGATTCATTTTTGGGCAAAAGAGAGAGATTTTGAGGAGATAGAAGCCACCATTATTGAAGACCATTAGAGGCTCTATTCCTAATCCATTGCAAGTCATTCTCCTTATGATTCATCACAAGCTTGGGACATTTGTTCGCTTCCCCAAGTGTAGGGTTGCGATGTAGTAATAAACTCGGTAAGACTGAGGTCGATCCACAGGGACGTATGTAAGAATTCACAAAACACTTCCAATAGTTTCTACTGAGAAGCTAACAAATTAGTTTTTAAGGAGATTGATGTGAATAGCAATTTTAAACTTAAACTGAAGTAATCAATTAATAAAAGGCACTAAGGGTTCAAGGATCCACTTGTAGCAATCCTTGATGCTCAATTCGCTGTGGTTTCTCTCTTTTTCAACTAGAATCGAAATTAAGATCTATCTAGTTGGATGATAGAGCAGTTAAACCAACAATCTGCCATATATAAGATCAATGTACATGATTCACTCAATGCAAGCTAGGACGAGCATACTCAATTGCATAGGTCAGTCCCAATTCCAATAGACTAAGTTTACAATCATAACCATCATTAAGTCCTGCCATAAGACAAAGCTAGATCATGATTTGAACTTGATTTAAATCACATACACAGTCCTATATACAACAGAATTCCAGAAAAATAGAACTTTGGTAGGAAGTTCCCACATGAAAATCATGAACCTAGAGCGTATTCCGATTCCTCAGATCATACAGGTCTAGATTAATTCACAACAATTAAGAACTCAAGCAATTCTTCCAAACATCCATGAGTCATCATAAGACTAAGAAAAACTACTTAGAACTTGAATTAAACTTCAAACCATTGTTCATAAACATGAAATCCAATATTAAAACCAACTTTAAACGAATTGAAACATCTTAGATTCACCACAAGCTTCACCTCTTAACCCTAGCTAAGAGGTTTAGCCGTTCATGATCCAAGGAAACTTGAAACAACTAAGAAAAACATAAAAATAGCAAACAAACTAGGAGGAATTGTGGAACTCCGAAATCCACTTCCGTCGCCTCCCACCGTGCTTATACTCTTTTAGGATCCCCTAGGAACGATCTTTAGGTGTCTTTTTATAGTAGGGAGGCTCCGCAGCATCAGAATCTTCCAGAAATTGCGTAAGCTTACGCAGTGCGCAGAGAAAATCGGTGCCCACAATAGAAACTGCTGATTTTGCATGTGACCGACCGGTCTGGACCGGTCGGACTAGGCTGGCCGACCGGTCACGACCAGTCTGACTGTTAATCCCATCAGTCCAGCGTGCTCAGAGAGGGGGGCGACCTGTTGGCCGACCGGTCTTGACCGGTCGGACCAATTAACCATGAGTCCAGGAAGCTCCAGAGCTGTGGTCGACCGGTCACGACCAGTCAGACCTTCTTCCTTTCATCTTTTCTTCCTTTCTTTCCTCTTCTTTCTCTTCTACTTGATTTCTTCTTTCTTTAGTCCACCTTGGGTCTTCCTCCAAGGCTCTTAAAGAGGTTTTTTTAGTCTTCAATTGGGCGGAGTCCCTCTCATTCCTACAATCATGAAATCATGCATTAGATTAGTCTTTAAATCATGAAAACCGTGCATTATAAGTGATGAATTGGGGTTAGAATATGCACAATTAAGAGCTCAACAGCATTCAATGTTAAAATGAGAATGGACTTGTTCCCTCTCGATTCCTAAGGGTTTAGACACCTTGATCATTGGTAAATCCACACCACCTAGGAATCCAAATAGGTGTATCCCTCTAGGAAACTCATTTTCTATCATTTGTAGAGGATTCACCACCTCCTAGCACCTTGGGCATCTCCGTTGGAGCATCATATGCAAGGTGGCTGATCTTGGAGTTGGAGCATTGGCGATGCAACGACATTAAAGATCGAAGGAGCACAAGGGGAGCTGATTCAAGCATGAGAGAGCGAGAAGAAGCAACCGGAACCGGCGCACAACGGGGCTCAAATCTGACAAGTAAGGTTGTCATTTGTTAGAGTCCATTTACTCTCTTCTTGTAGAGAATTGAGTGTAGAGTTTGTCTTCAAACTCGATAGGTTCGGTTGTAGGAACTAGACCCGGTTGTTGGGTCGAATTAGGTCTCCAAGTGGGGAGCATCCAACGGGAGTAAATGCTAGGTTCGATTATAGGACCTTGGCTCGGTTGTAGAGCTTAAAACCATTAAGGTTCAGTTGTAGGACATTGACTCATGAGTGAAGTCTAAATTGAGGTTTGATTATAGGACCTTAGCTTGAGTAAGCTTCCAAGGGGAGCAACTAGCACGGGTGTGAACGTGTAGGTTGGGAGGAACCTATAAACTCTCCGATTGAGTGGATCCGAGTTAAAACACCTTGGTTGGGAGGAACCAGATTTAAACTCCCTAGTGAATATCGGTGTACTTAAAGGGGTTGAGTACTTGAACCAGGAGTGGAGTAAACCCAAAGTCGAACACTATACATCGTTGTGTTTGTGATTGTATTTTAACACATTTCTTATTACCCATTGTGTTTAATTGTTTAATTATGAATGCTTAATTAAAATGTATGCTAGGCACTTGATAGGCACATCCACACACATAAGATGTACTTTTATTTCTTGAGTAGACTAGAGCTTATATGATCAATTGTCATATAGTTTACTTAGGCTGCATAGATTAGGTGCTTAATTAGTTTAATCATATGTTAATCTATGCATGTTTAGACTAGGTTGTTACGTGCTTTAATCCTATGCTAGTCTAATGATTGGACCCACTTAGGCTTGGAAGCCGAAGTGTTCTTGCTTGCTTAGTTTAAATTGATAAAACCGTTAAGTAGGCAATTTTTTTTTCCAAAAGGTCCTAATCACCCCCCTCTGGGACTTAGCCACAATTCTAATTGCTCTCTAAAGCTTCTGCACGCACACACCTTTACAATTTTGTTAATCCAAAAGGCGTAATTTCAAGTCATTCCCAATATACGATTACATCATTCATGGGGTAAAGGGCTTCCATTAATGTAACATCCACATACATAATCTCGTGTCACACCATGCATTATACATCATATCCATCATGATCATATAAGAGCCACAAACTAAGCATAGAGTTCATATGGTTTTCACATAAACATATGTACAAACACGTTTCTTTCCCAAGCACTTAATAAAGTTCATGATCCGTACAAATCAAGAGTTCAACGTAAAACACGTCAATGATATTCATACAAACTTATCAATGCATACAAACATGGATTTCAAGAATTCAAACAACAAACCCTAATTTTCTAAGCATGGAATTGACATAAAATTCGATATTAATGTAACTAGGCTTAAAGGAAACCCTCATCTCTCGAATTGATTGGTTTAGAAGTCGTAGGAGACGGAAATATTACTGGAGCGTTGGAGGAAAGGCGGGATGCGACTCTCTCTCTCTCTCTCTCTCTCTCTCTCTCTCTCTCTCTCTTTCTTCAATGTGGCTGGGGCTGCTCCAATGCTAGAGGAGGTGTTTAATAGGGAAGGGGGTCGAATTTTAGGGTAAGGAGAGTATATATGGCTGTATGTGCATGGATGCGATAGAATGTGGCTTGAAGCAAGGTTTCGGGCTGGATTTGGAAAGCACACACACGATGGATGGGGGAATGGTCTCGTAAGTGGGTTATGATGGGTAAGGGCTACAAAATGGACATGCTAGATTTTAAAATGGGGCCCACACACGATCGAATGGTCACCGTGAAGTTTAAGGAAAGAGAGGAAATGAAAATAGAAAGTTTCAAACGGATGGTTTATCTAACGATTAGATACCTATGATAGGTTTGGATGGGTTCATAGAGGCAAGTAGGGTCCATAAATTGAATCTCCACGGCTGCGTAGGAGAAGGGTTTGGAGAACAAACCTTCAAGTGTTTGGAAAAATCATGTTTCTAATCCAAAAGATCACATTGGATGGGTAGGAGAGATCCTTAGAGTCCTCTAGAAGGTTCCCTAGCTTCCCATGTGAAAAGAATTTCCGAATTTAAGAGATCTTGGAATACAAGGGTTGGAATGGAAAAGGAGATCAGCTTTGATACTTGAAAAAATGTGGAAATATTTCATAAGAACCTGTTTTGGATGCTTGTAAGGATAATGGACGGTTCAGATCTGAAAAGAGGGTCCCACTAGATGGACGGTGCACAGCGCAACAGCGCCAGTGCCTGAGGGGAAGACGGACGAGCTGTTCGGCTCGCGTCAAATGCAGTCAAACATAGTTTGATTGCATGGGCGACCATGTGCATCGCACACGCAGGTCCCACCTTGATGTTTATATGAAATCCACTCCGACCAGCAGGTCAGCAGCACGAATTTAGGGGGTGACACAAAAAATGGGCCAGATTCGAGATCCGGTGGCCATCTACAGGTCAAATTCGGATTTGGCTATTTGTAGGATGATCAGAGGGTTAAAATTTGATGTGTGCAGCTAAAATGTGCCTATAAGCTTAAGTCTAATGTTTTGGGTCAAAACGATCGTCAGAAACCATGATACTTAAAAATGGCAGTTTAACTTTAAGTTTAACCAATGACATTTTTCTAATTATCTGAAAGATGCGAGCAAAAGATGAAAGTAGCACCGTGATTAAGTCCAATAGCCGACTTTAGTGTTCTGACAGGCTTAGGGAAAGGTTCAAAGCTGTCACACTTAAGGGACCTCATATTTCTTCCATCATCACAGTGGGTGCAGGGTTATGCAAGCCATCAGACCCTAACTCTTAGGTCACTACTGTTCATCTCCCAGCTTGGGGAACATCCACTAGTGCCACCGAAGAAAGTAAAGCAAAAGAAGGAAGTTCCGGAACTTGTCATACGTGCGTCGCACCACCAATATTGATTACGAGTTTCTATATATAAACTGTTAAGAGCGATTACAAAACTTCCATATGTTGACTGTCAGTATCGATTGCAAGCTTCCACATACCTTTCTTCGATAACAGTTATAGATCTCTGGATATATATCTCATCCACTGGTATTAGCCATGAATCTTTATACGTATACTCTATTGACATCAGTAGCAGACTTTCGTGTACATTTATTTCATCATTATTATCGCGGATCTTCATATACATATATTCTACCAGTATCGGTCATGGATCTTTGCATATGTTCCTCTGATTGGCATCAGTCATAAGCTCTTACATATATCTGTCGCCATCCTCAGCTACCGGATTATATATATCTGTCATCATCTTTAGCTACCGGATTATATATATCTGTCGTCATCCTCAATTACCGGATCATATATATCTGTCGTCATCACCAGCTACCGGATTATGTATATCTTCTGTCATCTTCAACTACCTATTTATATATATTTGCCGTCATCACTAGCTACCAAATTATATATGTGTGTGTGTGTGTGTGTGTGTGTGTGTGTGTGTGTGTGTGTGTGTGTGTGTTGTCATCCTCAGCTACCGGATTATATATATCTGCCGCTATCGACACCTACGGGATTCTATACATCCTTTATTATCACTTGTTATGGGACTGTACATATCTTTCGCCAACACCAGTTAGAGAATTCTATGGATCTTCCATCAACATCATTGGAGGGTCAGGACTATGGATTCGCATACCTACTGGTAGAATATTCCAAGGGACCAACAACAAGTTAAAGTAATTAACCCCACACCATAATGAATCTACTACGTTGTGAACCAAGTCAACATAACTAAGAAGGAAATGATGATGACAAAAGTACTATTAGAAGATAACAAAATTAGAAGGCTTGAAATTCCAATTTTACAAATACAATTTAAATCAGTCTTCTGCCTTCATGACGCATCGATACCAGAGTAGTGGCTGCAAAACCGGAAAGACAGCAAAATCCCAAAGGAAAACAAGAAGAACTAGAAGATCCATATACCTCCATGGCATGACAGTACTCAGATGAAATTCACATAATTGAAAAGGGAGGAAATGCACTCCTCTGCTGAAAAATGAAAGAAATGGTTGGGCCGAGCTTGGTTTATATACTCAAGCCCAAAACCGGTACACTGTACTAGTAGATCATAAACGCCCAGCGCAGTGCACCGAGGGGCACTTGTTGGGACTCAAAATATCACCAACGATAAAAGAAGAAGTGACAACTCGAATAAAATAGTCCAAGTCAGCAATAGACCTAGAGACAACCAGAAAAGCAACAGGGTGTTAGTACAACCCTAACCCTAGGCAGCCTGCGCAAATGCAACGAAACTGATAACTACCATTTCGGCCATCAAATGATCTGAAAGGCCCAAAAACCCCTAACCCTCGAATTTGGACACTGTGCGATGCGTATTTTTGCATGTGCATCCCGAAGTACGTTTTTCCCCTACCAATAGCCAACTGAAGGATCCAAATTGGCAATGAACTATCGAAATTAACAGCATTTGGCCATTCGTCAGCCGACCTATTCATTTAGCAACATGATTAGGGGCCAAAAGTGTTCTGGCATCAGTGATTATGATCCCCTAAAAGGTAGCTGTACATTGAGCGTATGTGTACGCAGCCTGAATTTTTCTAAGTCTGAGAACAAAAATCAGTGAAGAGCTTACTTCCAGTTAGAGGATGATTAGGCAAATAATATACGTTCGAAGAAAATGATACGTCATAGGAAGGCTTACCAAGTCACAATTCCAACAAGTCCAAGATCATCTAATTCCGAATTGTAACAAAGAAGATATGAGTCGTTCATCGAAGATTGTACACTATTAATGGCATCGATCACCTGCGGCCCACTTTTGAAGATAAAAGAGGCTTTTAAATGTGATTATGATAGTTCCATTGTGTAGATCACCGAAATAGCTTTCTGACAAGTATAAAAGCGCCCAAATCGAAGTTGTAACGAAGAAGTTATGATCATTTTCATAGAGACGCGCAAGTGCAGAAGAACATGCGCTCAGCTTGAAATCATGAAAAATGCTAAGTCTGGAAGCTGCCCAGAGGGACATGCACCTAGGGCATAGGCCACATGTGCCCGGAACCCCATCCGCTCAATTCTTATTGGATCCATACCCAAGAAGCCCAATTATAAATAACCGAGCCCCATATGACCTCACAACGACACATTTGTGAAGCGACGTGAGCACGACGAGGTAGCATGCACTCGCCCCAAAAAACCCCTCACTGGAGGACCGAAATCCCTCATCAAAAAGGAATTTTCTCACCGGATCAAAAGTGCAGAGAGAGAGAGAGAGAGGGAGAAACCTAGAATTTGGCTAAGTTTGGGGATTTTCTCTCATGCTCAAGGGTGACATGCGCCTACCCCTCTTAAGGGGGCCAAATTTCACTAAGTCCCAAGGCCCCACGCGCCTGACAGCCCCAGGGATACCCTCACATGCGCCTGTCATTGATGTAGGGACGAACTTGGCTAAGTAAAAACTCCACATGCGCTTCCCCTCCTCTCTAACTGCTCAGGTGCATGGAGAATCCCACATGCACCTGGCCACCCCTAAGAAATCTAACATGTGCCTGCCCTCTCTGAGGCCGGCAGAATTTGGCTAAGTCCAACTCACATGCGCCTCTCTCTCTCTCTCTTACATGCGCCTGACTCCCCCACTCTCTTTCAACATGCGCTTGGACTAGCCACACCTGCCTGCACTGCACACATGTCTGCACTACATTGCACTGCATACCTACATACCTGCAGCACACTACACACATGTCTGCACTACATTGCACTGCATACCTACATACCTGCAACACACTACACACCTTATTAACATAAAAATGTTTAAGTAAATGAAAATCTACTTAAACATTTTTATGTAAATAAGAAAGTACACCCCATTTGGATTTAATAAAAATATTAAAAAATTAAATTCCTAACAATAAAGATTTTAATTTTCCATTCCAAGTACAAATCACAACTTTTTGACACTCCCTGAAAAGTTTATCTTTTAAACGAAGGGGTTTTCTTCGAATCTAAACCGTTCAAAAAATCTGAAATACCCTAATTAGGCTAAAACACCGATGAGTGGTAAAATATTCATGATATATTATAGCCGATCTGTGAATAGATAAATAATCTAGATTTTTACTTAGAATTTTCAGCCATCGATATGACCAGAACATTACTTTAGCGCAAATCTGTACAAAAATGGAGCTATGATTAGCTAATATTGCTTGTGCATCAACATTCATATTGCTTAATCTAGCATTCACATATGCTTAATCTAGCATTCACCTTCCTTCAGCACTCATGTCTGCTTAATCTAGCATTCATCTTGCTTAATATAGCATTTACCTTACTTAACTAGACATGTATTCAACCTCACATGACATATATTTTATTATATCCATTATATACAATCAATCTCATATGATATATATTCAATTGCATTCATCATGCATCAAAGATCCATTACCTTGTTACGATATCCCACACATTTATGTATGCATGAGCAGGTTCTTTACTTAGCTTTCATTGTGTATTAGCTATCAGCAAAGGTGCAGGATCAGGATTGCTTCTAAAGACGAGTCAGCAAGCTCCAGCCTGATTCGACAACCGATTATAGGAACTTTATATCGATTATATTCATTGCACAACTAGAGTTTAGCCCGGATTGAGGTATAAGACTAGATAGAAGGGACAATGTTTACCACTAGAAATCGTGATTAAAGAGTTCCAACAACACTCAAAACATTTGCTATGAACTGCTATATCAAAGCTTGTTGATGTACTACCCATCCAAAATGGGATCCACTGGTTGAGCTGATCATGTAACAACAGTCGAATTGCATGTCTTCCAGCGGTCACCTGTTCACATAACAAGAGTCGACCCAACACCGCACGACTCGATTAAAAACCCTAACTACCTCTCAATTTAGAACACTCGAAAGAATATAGGACATATGAAATTGCGTCGGGTGGTCTAACACGACACCCTAAGCACATGTGCGAAAGCTTAAGGAGCAACTAGAATTATGGCTAAGTCCTAGAAGGGGGGGGGGGGGGGGGGGGGGGGGGGGGGGGATGATTAGGACTTTTTAAAATCTTTTCGCCTACTTAAGAAATTTAGCAAATCAAACTACTTAAGCGATTAACACTTTAACTTCTAAGCCTAAGTGGGTCCAATCAAAAGACTAGCAAATGATAAGTGCAATTAGCAACCTAGTATCATCAACACATATGGACTATAGAGGATGGATCAAGAAATGCTCAAGTCAACATGAGGTAGTGAAAGTACATCTTGTGAGTGTGGAGGTGCCTATCAAGTGCCTAGCATGCATTCCTAACTAAGCATTCATAATTAACCAATTAAACACAATGCATAAAGAGAAATGTGCTCAAGAACAATCACAAACACGAGGATGTATAGCGGTTCGACTACTTGTCTACTCCACTCCCGGTTCAAGTACTCAACCCCTTTGAGCACACCGGCATTCACTGGGAAGTTTAAATCTGGTTCCTCCCAACCAAGGTGTTTTAACTTGGATCCACCTAACCGGGGAGTTTACAGGTTTCTCCCAACCTACACGTTTGCACTCGTGTTGGTGGCTCCCCCTTGGAGACTTTGTTTAGGCCCGACAAACGTGCCAAGGAACTGCTAACGTCCCTAGATTTTAGGCTGACTAACAGGCCAAGGATCGGCTAACGACCCTAGTTCGAGTTTGTCAAACAAACCCTACACTCAACTCCCACAGGGAATTGAGTGGATGGACTCCTAACAAGACAACCTTACTTGTCGGATTGAGCCCCTTTGTAGCGCCGCTTTGGGTTGCTTCTTCTCGTTCTCCCATGCTTGAATCAGCTCCCCTTGTGCTCCCCCGATCTTTAATGCCACTGCTTTGCCAAGGCTTCAACTCCAAGATCAGCTACCTTGCATGTGATGCTCCATTGGAGATGCCCAAGGTGCTAGGGAATGGTGAATCCTCTACAAATGGTAGGAAATAGCTTTCCTAGAGGAATACACCTATTTTGACTCCTAAGTAGTGTTTAGACAAGGGATTTAACTATGATCAAGGTGTCTAAACCCTAGGAATCAAGAGGGAACAAGTCCATTCTCAAGATGCCATTGAATGGCCCAAGCTTGTGATGAAAACACAAGGAGAATGGCTTGCTATGGGTTTGGCATAGAGCCTCTGATGGTCTCTAGCAATGGTGGCTTCTATCTCCTCAAAATCCCCTCTCTCAAGCTCAAAAATGAATCCCCCATCTTAAATAGATTTTCTTCCAACGGTAAAAAAAGGGCAGATTCGTGTATCCCCGATTGATCAGAAAAAGGTCCGATTGATCGGAGACATGTCCGATTGATCGAAAATCAGTCTAGTGAATTCTCTGGAAGATATTCCGATTGATCGGAAACATGGTCCGATTGATCGAATTGACCCCTTCCGATGGATTAGAAGACTGTCCGATTGATCAGAAATATGTCCAGTGGATTTTCAAGTTTGTTGGGACAATTTCTGATTGATCGGAACTTCGGTCCGATTGATCGGAGTCCTATCGGAGCCAATGTCCGATTGATCGCAGATCAATCAAAAACTGCTGTTTGAGTTATTTTGATTATAGTAGCTTCCACCTCTTTAATTAGTCTAACTTATCGTATTTTTCATGGAGTTCTAAGACTAATGATGATGACTAAGGGTATACCTAGATGGTGCAAGTCATCTAAGAGGTTATGGTTTTGGGTAAGTTCAAGGCAAGGCACACCAAGGCATCTCTTTTACCTGTTTCTTCATCCTTGATGTAGCTGGTCCGTCTTGTGTCTTCGGTCTTTGTCTTCATTAAGCTCAACCGACACTAAACTCACTAACATAAGTGATTGAAAAACAAGGTGCACTAGTATGCCACAGAAAAGTGCACTAACAATCTCCCCCTTTGTCAATTACTTATAAAAACATAACCTACCAAAACAAGTACATGAACAAGAGATTACATTGATAATGAATTAAATACAGGACTCTTGACATGCCTAACTAAGCAGCTCCTCTTCAGTTTACTCCCCCATAACCTGTCAATCCCTGTATCACAAAACATAGCAAACTAGTTTTGGTGGGACTTGATCTTTCTCCCCCTTTTTGTCAGCAATTGACAAACTGTTCTCTCCCCCTTAATGATATATCAATAAGGTTAAGGTAAGAGTAGATAGTATGTCACAGTTATAACTATAAGCACATGCTAACAAGGAGAGTATAGGGTGCATGAATCATAAAAACATGGAGCATGCTAAGGAACATGATTAACTAGAAAATGTAACTATTTAAGCATAGTTAATCATGCATAATTGGTCAAGGATATGCATTTGTAATGAAAGCATAAGGGCTTATAACCCAATCAACCAACCTCCCCTATTGGTATATCAAGACCAATACTAAGCACAGATTAGCATATAATGAAGCATAAAACTCAAGATGATTAACTAATCTAAGCAGTGAGATAGTCTAGCAGCAAATATATAAAATAGAAGCAAGGCTAAACTACCAAATTTGGGCTCATGAGACTTGAATCCTCTGATTTGCCCATACACACAGAAATGAGGCTGAAATCCTCAGATTTTCCTATTTAAGCATTTCTAGCTACCCTCACTAACTGTGTTTAGTTTGATTAGCCTAAGGGTAACTAATTTCCTCAACACCCTCATAAAATGTAGCTTGAGGTGAGGGGTTAGGAACTCCTTCTTCTCCTAGAAGGGATAGCGTTCGGGATCCCCTCTTAGATAAGCGGGAAGAGAGGTAGTGGTGAAAGCCATGAGAGCTAGATCTTTATGTTGGCTCCCATCACTAGCGTAGTCACCGAATTTGGAGTCCGACTCCTCCATATCATCCCAAGTGGCAGCCATTGCCTTTTTGCCTTTTGGTTTAGGCTCATCTGGACATTCTGGGGCGATATGGCCACGACGACCGTAATCGTAACAACGGACGGATGAAGGTTTGGATGATTTTCCTTTATGTTTTTCACCCTTCTTATCCTTCTTGTCATGGCTACTCCCTCTATTAAATTTGAGGAATCTCTTGAATTGTTTGTTCAATTTTTCTTCCTCATCATCCTCATCATTACTATCTTCCTCCGACTCACTCTTAATTTTCTTATGTTTGAGAGAGGACTTGAGAGCGATGCTTTTCTTCCTAGAGGGGGCCTTAAAGTGTAGTTCATGAGTTTGTAGGGAACCTATGAGTTCTTCTACTTTCATGCTATCTATGTATGTCTCTACACTCCTCTAAGGCTATACTACCTTGGTGTCAAATCTATCGGGGAGGGACCTAAGAATTTTTCTACAAATCCTTCCTTCCGGAACCCGATCACCCAAGACAAACATGGAGTTGCAAATATCAGACAATTTAGTATAAAACTCCATGAAGGTTTCAATCTCTTCCATCCTAATGTTTTCAAATTTGGTGGTTAAGAGTTGAAGCTTTAAGCGTCTCATTGTGCTAGTTCCCTCGTGGGTAACCTCAAGTATATCCCACGCTTCTTTTGCAGTTGCGCATGTGAGAATGCACTGAAATTCATCCGGGGAAACTGCACAGCAAAACACATTGAGAGCTTTGGCATTTGTCATGTATTGAGCTCTTTCTATGTCATCTCATTTGGAATCATCTTTGGGAATGACAATGTATTTCTCATCAACCTCCACTTGCTCAATGGGCAAGGTATATCCATTTTGTGTGCTAAGCCACACCGGACGGTCAATGAATTGCAGAAAAATCCTCATTCTAGCCTTCCAATAAGCATAGTTGGACCCATCAAAGAATGGTAGACGGTTGGTGGTACTCCCATCTCGGTTAGACATTATGCTAGTGCTCCGGTACCGGATCTTACTCTAGACGGTTAAGTCCTTGAAGAGCAACCCACTCTGATACCAATTGAAATTGCGTCGGGTGGTCTAACACGACACCCTAAGCACACGTGCGGAAGCTTAAGGAGTAACTAGAATTATGGCTAAGTCCTAAGGGGGGGGGGGGGGGGGGGGGGGTTGGGTTAGGACCGTTTAAAATCTTTTCGCCTACTTAACAAATTTAGCAAATCAAACTACTTAAGCGATTAACACTTCGGCTTCCAAGCCTAAGTGGGTCCAATCAAAAGACTAGCAAATGATAAGTGCAATCAGCAACCTAGTCTCATCAACACATGTGGACTATAGAGGATGGATTAAGAAATGCTCAAGTCAACATGAGGTAGTGAAAGTACATCTTGTGAGTGTGGAGGTGCCTATCAAGTGCCTAGCATGCATTCCTAACTAAGCATTCATAATTAACCAATTAAACACAATGCACAAAGAGAAATGTGCTCAAGAACAACCACAAACACAAGGATGTATAGTGGTTCAACTACTTGTCTACTCCACTCCCGGTTCAAGTACTCAACCCCTTTGAGCACACCGGCATTCACTGGGGAGTTTAAATCTAATTCCTCCCAACCAAGGTGTTTTGACTCGAATCCACCCAACCGGGGAGTTTACAGGTTCCTCCCAACCTACACGTTTACACCCGTCTTGGTGGCTCTCCCTTGGAGACTTTGTTTAGGCCCGACAAACGTGCTAAGGAATGGCTAACGTCCTTAGATTTTAGGCCGACTAACAGACCAAGGATCGGCTAACGACCCTAGTTCGAGTTTGTTAAACAAACTCTACACTCAACTCCCACAGGGAATTGAGTGGATGGACTCCTAACAAGACAACCTTACTTGTCGGATTGAGCCCCTTTGTAGCGCCGCTTTGGGTTGCTTCTTCTTGCACTCCCATGCTTGAATCAGCTCCCCTTGTGCTCCCCCAATCTTTGACGCCGCTGCTTTGCCAAGGCTTCAACTCCAAGATCTAATGCTCCATTGGAGATGCCATGGTGCTAGGGACTGGTGAATCCTTTACAAATGGTAGGGAATAGGTTTCCTAGAGGAATACACCTATTTGGACTCTTAGGTAGTGTTTAGACAAGGGATTTAACTATGATCAAGGTGTCTAAACCCTAGGAATCAAGAGGGAACAAGTCCATTCTCAAGATGCCATTGAATGGCCCAAGCTTGTGATGAAAACACAAGGAGAATGGCTTGCTATGGGTTTGGGATAGAGACTCTAATGGTCTCTAGCAATGGTGGCTTCTATCTCTTCAAAATCCCCTCTCTCAAGCTCAAAAACGAATCCCCCATCTTAAATAGATTTTCTTCCAACGGTAAAAAAAGGGCAGATTCGCAATCCCCGATTGATCGGAGACCTATCCGATTGATCGAAGACATGTCCGATTGATCGAAAATAAATCCAGTGAATTTTCTGGAGGATATTCCGATTAATCGGAAACATGGTCCGATTGATCGGACTAACCCCTTCCGATGGATCGGAAGACTGTCCGATTGATCGGAAATATGTCCAGTGGATTTTCAAGTTTGTTGGGACAATTTCCGATTGATCAGAACTTCGGTCCAATTGATCGGAGTCTTATCGGAGCCAATGTCCGATTGATTGGAGAACAATCGGAAACTGCTGTTTGAGCTGTTTTGATTACAGCAGCTTCCACCTCTTTAATTAGTCTAACTTATCATGTTTTTCATGAAGTTCTAAGATTAATGATGATGACTAAGGGTATACTTATATGGTGCAAGTCATCTAAGAGGTTATGGTTTTGGGTAGGTTCAAGGCAAGGCACACCAAGGCATCTCTTTTACCTATTTCTTCATCCTTGATGTAGCTGGTCCGTCTTGTGTCTTCGGTCTTTGTCTTCATTAAGCTCAACCGACATTAAAGTCACTAACCTAAGTGATTGACAAACAAGGTGCACTAGTATGCCATAGAAAAGTGCACTGACAACATAGGCATTCGACCTATCCAAATGATAAATCAGTCCATAATAAAATTACACATGTCTCTGTGACTGCAAATTCAATGATCGTAATCCTTGATGACGTAGTCACCTGCTCGATTTATCTAGGCTTTTTCTTGAATACTCCATCTATTGTACAACTATCATTCATAGTAAAGCTTTGTCGCTTTGTGCCGTGGTTTTCTCCCGCAAAAGTTTCCATGTAAAAATCTTTGTGTTCTCTGTGGTGTGCGTGGTTTATATTTATGCTTCCTTATTCACTTTATTTAATTTATTCCTAATGCGCATACATTTACTTTTGTCTTTTAATTAAGGGTGATCATCCATTGATGTAATTAAGGACTTGTACCAGATCACGGCCTGGAATGTATAAGACCTCAGAATCTCTGGAATAAAATTTGCCTTATGATGCCTTCTTGTGTGTACTTTTGTGATTGCTTGTGATTGTATATGAATGTTTTCGATGCTCAGAAACTTCGAACCCCAAAGCAACGAAACATAAGAAAATGTCCTTATCGCATTTTCTAGTTCTAACAAATGGCTCTAGGTGTTTCAATTCTATATAAGATGTTTTCTTTAAGGAACCGTAGAACCGTTCGGTGATTCTTGGTTCTACATGGAATTACCTCTACCCACTTGGACACATAGTCTACCATGAGCAGAATATAGACATATCCAAAAGATGAGGAAAATAGTCCCATGAAACCGATACCCCAACAATCAAATACTTCTATATGTTGGATCGGGTTGAGAGGCATCATATTTCTATAGGAAAATCCTCCTAAAATTTAACATCGCTCGCATGCTCTATAAAACTCGTGGGTATCTCTAAACATGGTAAGCCAATAAAAACTACATTGAAGAATTTTTGTCGTGATTTTCTTGGCGGAAAAATAACCACCACACGCTTGAGCATGACAAAAGGAGATGACACTTTGTTTCTCATCATCAGGAACACATATCATTATAATTTGGTCTGAGCAATATTTAAACAATAAAGGTTCATCCCAAAAAAATTTGTGCACTTCCCTTAAAAATTTACGTTTGTCTTGCGCAGTCCAATGTGATGGCATCGCACCTGTGGAAAGATAGTTTGCAATGTCAGCGTACCATGGTGGATGCAAAGCAACGAAGAGTTGCTCGTTAGGGAACGAGTCCTTGATAAGTGTCGTATCAATGGAATCGAGTAGGACTAGGTGGGATAGGTGATTTGCCACCACGTTCTCTATTCCCTTCTTATCTTTAATTTTCAAGTCGAATTCTTAAAGGAGTAGGATCCATCTAAAAAAAAAGGGCTTAGCATCCTTCTTAAAAAGAATGTACTTGAGCACCGAATGATTCGTATAAAAATGACCTTGGATCCTATCAAGTAGGACCTGAATTTGTCTAAGGAGAACACAATGGCTAGGAGCTCTTTGTCCCCAGTTGAATAGTTTACTTAAGCTGGATTCAGGGTTCTTGTCACATAGTAGATTACATGGGGCTTCTTATCCTTCTTTTATCCTAACACCGCCCCAATAACATAATTGCTCACATAGCACATCAACTCAAAAGGAAGCCACCAATCTGGTGGTTGCATGATAGGTGTGGTTGTTAACATGTCTTTGAGCTTTGAAAAAACTTCTTGACATTTGCCCAACCACTCAAATTGGCTGTCCTTTTGAAGGAGATCACATAAGGGGCGAGAGATGTGGCTAAAGGCCTATAAAATCCTGCGTGTCCAAGAAATGACCGCCCATTACGAATGCTTTTGGATGGTGGTAAATTGGCAATGATGTCTATTTTAGCCGTATTTACTTCAATTCCACTGGATGATATGATATGTCCAAGGACTATCGCTTTTTGTACCATAAAATGGCACTTCTCCCATCTTAATACAAGGTGTTTCTCCTCACATCGGGTCAAGACCCATCTCAAGTAGTTGAGACTCATCGAATGTACTCCTAAAAAACTGAGAAGTCATCCATAAAAACCTCAAGAATTTGCCCCACCATGTCTGAGAATATACTTAACATGCATCTTTGAAATGTGGCGGGTGCATTACATAGACCGAATGGCATCCTTCGGTAAGCAAAGGTGCCAAATGGGCATGCTAAGGTTATTTTATCTTGGTCTTTCGGGCGATCTCAATTTGGTCTTACCCAGAGTAGCCATCAAGGAAGCAATATTAGGAATGGTCTGTTAACCTCTACAAAATCTGGTCCATGAATGAGAGAGGGAAGTGGTCTTTCCTAGTAACCGTGTTGAGCTTCCTATAATCAATACACATACATCAACCGGTTGTAACTCCAGTCGGTATAAGCTCATTGTTGGCGTTTCTATGATGGTAACACCGAACTTTTTAAGGACAACTTGGGTAGGACTCATCCATTGGCTATCCGAGATGGGGTCGATGATACCCACATCTTGTAGCTTAAGCACCTAGGCTTTTACAACCTCCATCATGTTTGGACTTAAACATCTTCGAGGTTGTCTAGTCGTTTTAGCATTCTCCTCGAGGTGGTTCCGGTGAGTGCAAACTAAAGGGTCAATCCCCTTAAGGTCCGCTGAGGTCCATCCAATGGCTCCCCTATGTTTTTTAAGCATCTTAACTAATTTAAGCTCTTAGTCTTTTTCCAAATGAGAGGCAATGACCATTGGGTATGTTTCCTCTTGACCTAAATAAACATATTTCAGATCGGATGACAATGGTTTTAGGTCAAGCTTCAATGGTTTGATACTAGACGGTAGAGGCTTTGATGTAGTTGGTGGCAAATTTTCAATATGAGGCCTCCACTGGTTAGTATTAACTATTTGTTCTTCACTACTCAATGCCTGAACAATTTCACGAATAATGTAGTGATTGAAATCTTCAAAATGTGCTAAGCATGTCTCCAATGTTTCAAGCATGTCAAGTTGAAGGAGCTCCTCTTCCTCCATGGATTCTATCATGTTCAGCTCATGGGGTTCATCATCATCATCCCCTTTCCTTTTGCACATGTGGAACACGTTTACGTCTAGGGTCATGTTTCCAAAAGACAATTTCATCACTACATTTCGGTAATTAATCATTGCATTTGATGTAGCCAAGAATGGGCGGCTTAAGATTACCGGTATTTGAGTGCTAGTGTCCATAACCGGTTGTGTGTCCAAGACGATAAAGTGTACCGAGTAGTAGAAATTGTCAACTTGGACCAAGACATCCTCAACCATCCATCTTGGTACTCAGATGGATGTATTAGCAAGTTGCAATGTAGTTTTAGAGGGTTTTAATTCACTAGGATCCAATTGCTCGTAGACCGAGAATGAGATCAGATTTACACTTGCCCCTAACTCTAGTAATGCATGCTTAATGTGATAGTCACCAATGATGTAGGAAATTGTAGGACTACCAGGATCGTCATATTTTGGACGGGTCTTTTAAGTGAGGAAATTGTAAGACTACCAGGATTCTCATATTTAAAAAGGCCTTTTGTTGCACATTATATTTATGTTTGGTTGTGCAAAGGTTTTTTAGGAACTTGGCATAAGAGAGAATTTGCTTAATTGAATCAAGTGATGGGATATTGATTTTAACTTGCTTGAAAACCTCTAGAATATCATGAGAGTTGGCAAGAGGTTTGAGAGCTACCAACCTAGATGGAAAATGTGTAATAAGCTTGTATTCTTGTTCCTTATTTTGTGGGGCTGAGCTAGATCCATTCTCATCCTTAGAAATTACAGGATCATTAGGCTTATCGGCCTTCACCAAAATAGATTTATCAATTTATTTTTCACTTCTAAGAGTGGTAATGGATTTTGCTTCTTCCAAATGTTAGTTGGAGAGATTAGGGGTGCTTATTTCACATGTTGGTCTTGGGTTTGGCTGAGGTTGGACCGGAAAGATCCCTTCGCTAGGGTTCAAGCGTCCCTTGATCTCATCAATCGAAACTTTCAATTCATGAAACATTTGCTGATTAGTTTAATTTATTTACATTTGCCCTTGCATAAATGCCTTTAAGGTATCTTCCATACTGATTTGAGGTGGGGCCATGTTAGGTATAACATTAGGCATAGATGACCCTCCTTGATGGTTAATAGAATTGGCCATAGGACCATTCCTCCAACTAAAATTTGGATAGTTCCTCTAATTGAAATTGTACGTGTTACCCATTGGTCCATTGAAGGGTCATTCATAATAATATGTGCATTTGCTTGCTCATGTACCACCTCTTGGAATGCGGAAATTGTTGGACAATCTTGTGTGGAGTGTACATTAGCGGCACAAATACCGCACACGTTCTCAATGGTTTCGTTGGATTTTGAAGGTTCACCCTTCTTAAGTTTCATGGCTTCAATCTTCCTTGTGAGGCTAGCTATCTTAGCATTCACGTCGTCATCTTCCTTGATGATGTATATACCTCCCTTCTCTTTTTTATGAGGAGGCCTGAGATTACTAGATTTGTCCGAGGTGTCCCAGGATTAGGCATTCTCGGCCAACGTGTCTAGGTAACTCCATGCATTCTCAAGATCCTTACTCATAAACTCGCCATTGCACATCATCTCTACAAATTAGCGCATATTGGAATTCAATCCTTCGTAGAAGAAATTTATGATTCACCAAATTTCGTAGCCATGGGGTGGGCATGCAAGTAGAAGGTCTTTGTATCTCTCCCAACTTTGAAAGAAAGTCTTACCCTCTTTGATTGAAAAATTCATTATCACTCGTCTAAGGGTGTTTGTTTTATGAGCCGGGAAGAAATTTTTCACGAACTCCCGGGTCATCTCATTCCACATCTTAATAGACCTCAGTCTTAGAGAGTGAAGCCATGTTTTGTCTATTTCTTTTAGAGAGAAGAGGAACAATTTAAGCTTGGTCACATCCTCAATGACATTGTTGTATTGTAAGGTAGCCACAACCTTATCAAATTCTTTTAAGTATAAATATGGGCTCTTGGAATCTAGCCCATGAAACTTTGGTAAGATTTGACTCATGTAACGCCCCTGATTTACCATAGTTATTTCAAAATTTTTTGAAATTTATTTCTAATTTTTTTATATTAAATATCGACCGTTAATATTGAAATTCGAATAACGGGACATCCGTAGGAGATCAGATAGAGTACCCTTTATTAAAGTTGCTTAGAATAACCTCATTAACAACGTAGAAGAGTTAAATTTCGCTAAACTCGAAGATTTACAAAAATTACGAAAATGCCATTAGTTAAACTTAAGTTAACGTACCGTTTTTAAGTACGCTAGTTTTTAGTGATCGTTAAGACGCAAAACCCTAGATATAAGCGTTTGGGCATATTTTAACCGTACACATCGAATTTTAGTCCTCCAATCATCCTACAAATAGGTAAATAAAAAAATCAGTCTATAAGTGGGTCATCCGATCTCAAATCTGGACAAATTTTTTTGTCACCCCATAAAACTACACTGCCAACCTGTTGGTCGAAGTGGATTTCATATATACATTATGGTGGGACCCACGTGCACAACATGCATGTTAAAGTGCACAGTCAATGCACATTTGACCGTGCGTTTCTAAAACAAGACTGTGGGCAACTTCCACATATGTTGCTGCCTCATCTGTGTCACGCCCCAAATTCGGTTCTCGACGTCCATTCGCTGTAACCCGAATTCAGAGGTGGCAGCCTCCGTAGTACCCCGATCTCGGATCCTAACCCTACACGTCAGGTTCCGATCCTGGGATACCACAAGGAGGATTTTAGGGTCTGAAATTTTTTTTTTGAAAACATGAGCATCACAATATGAGTACCATCAAAGACAAACACAATATTTCCACTAAATCTTTTCGTTTACATACAGTACTGAAAGGTAAATACACAATGCGTGAATATAAAAACTGTGCACAATCCGGCACCTCCTGCTACTGCACTCCCAACTCCAACTCAACGTTGCTGATATACTCTGGTAGGACCTGCAGCGTAACAAACGCGCATAAGCTTCGAACGAAGCTTTGTGAGTGCGTGTGTGCGTGCACAATGCGTATGACAAGCATGATAATATCAGAGTAAGCAGTAAAGCATGATGAGAACTTTAAACCAAGACTCCGCCTAATTAGGCTACACGATCATGTGATATGAATAACCAGTTTACCACGACTATGCAAGCATGCAATACATATAACTAGCCTACCATGGCTATGCGAGCGTGCAATACAGGTAACTAGCCTACCAAGGCTATATACTCATACTGTGCAATGGCCTACAGGGCCTAATGTCACATACAATGATCCAATGCATGTATGCAAATCACCACCTCTCAGTACAGTGGTCCAGATACGAACAGTCATAACGCAGTCACGTAAGCAATGCAGGACTCGGAACTGGTAGCTCGCCCAGTGTGGTAGCTCGCCCAGGCTTACAGCCCCGCCCACATCACACCCGCCCACATCAGGACCGTCCCACACCATACAGAACATCAGTCACATCACTGATACCAATACCATCTCTGAAACGGAACATCACCGGGGTCTCACAGACCTCACTACTCACCAGTAGAATGCCAAAGCCTATCTGGTGCAATAGCGGACCTACTTACAGCTGGTCAAACTCAACCCCCTTTGCCAACACTCTTCCGGCAGGTTAGGTCAGACCTCCTTCCAAACTGACCACGTGCAGTGGATAACACCGCCGTTTGGTATTCGGCATACTGGTGTATGATTAAACCACCCGGTCCTTGAATGGAGCACCCACCTTGGTACCAACGGGTTCAGGGACTTTCACCCAGGGACATCTATGGCATCCTGTTTAAAGATCACATATTTTCGGTGTTCCTGCAAACCACGATGGAGCTGTGGTTGCAACGTAGTAACCATGCTATATGCGGCACAAGCAGACGGTGCGAAATGCAACCATGCATACAAACGTGGGACGACATGCCCGTGCAAGTCTCTAAAGAGCACCATAAAACTATAAGGTCTCAAACACAATGTCACCGTCAGCTGGTAATGAATTGCACGACAATCACGACTGATATGGCCGGTTGATACAAGACAATCAGATGAGCCAAGCATTCATGATGTATGAGTCAAGTATACAGTATGAGTGCCAACAAGTAGCCCATCTACCACGATGGCAATAAATCAATCCAGTCCAACCTATTTGAGATATGATTAAGATGAGGGGACACATATGAATGATCGAGTCATAGTGCGGGATGTCGCTAGCCAGGGAATCTCGCACCAAGGGCTACAAGGTATGCTAAGCTATTCCTACCATACAGTGTAAGTCAGGATGATAGATTCCTGTCCTCGAATAGTCCCATACCTATTGGAGAGGTTTGCGATAGAGAGCACATGAATTACATTTGCGCAACTACATCTCGAATGCTTTATGAATGTGTTTATGCCCTAGTGGTCCCCAACTAACAATGGTGATTCGGGATGCATACTCATTACACATGCATGGTGGTCGTCGAAGCATATAGTATAAAGATCACATATGAGTATTCCAACAACACTACGTGTGGCAACAGACATATCAAAAATAGCATAAAAAGATAATTCACTTATAATACAAGCAAACATAACGAGATAAGACTCTAAATGGATGGTATACAACAATACAGATGGTCCAACAACTAAACGGTGTGGATTAACCTTCAACATTTAGATAACCCAAATGGAAAGAAATTGATTGAATACACTATCGACACATCAAAGGTAGAACCTACTTGAGCGGCAAGAGTGGAATACTCAAAATCACGCCGAGACCCATAATCCTGTAGTACAGTGGAGATGAACACAATAATGGTCCGTAAAAGGAATGTCATAGAAGGGGTTGCAAGATAGACATGTCATGACAGAGGATTATAAATGGTAGGGTAATCTGCGATAGATGGTCAATACAATGAGGTCCAAAAAGGGACAACAGGTCTAACCTTATACTACAAGATAGGCTCCATATAATGGATGGCCTAGATGACATACGAACGTCGAGGATGAGCCCCACACTCGCCCTAAAGGTAAACGGACGGTGTGGATGAGATATACACGATATGGTGGTCTTTATAATTGGGTACAAGGGTAGAAGGGGTGAGTCATATGCGTATACAAGCTGAGTTACCAAGATCAATCAACATGCTGAGTCAACAAGGCGGGTCAACAAGGCGGGTCAACATGGTGAGTTAACAAGGTGAATTGACAAGACGGTTCCACAGGGTGAGTTTAAGAAGGTAGCCCTGTGACTTGGATCAAGCAAACTCTAAGGATGACCTTTCAATAAGGGTTTACACAACTAATCATCAAGGTGGGTCCACGGGATGGACAACGCGGTCATTCGAACACACACACTAAGGTGGTCCCAAGGGCCATCCTGTACATAACATGCTAGGGTTCATTCATTTGGATGGTTTGGATTAAGCACAAAATTAAGGCGGTCCTTATGGATGGCCGACATACATATCGCACCATGGAGGCCAATAGCTGACGTGGATAGAACACATGCATAACAAGGTGGACCCGTGGTTGGGTATAACCGCACAAAGGAGTGGGGAAGCCACATACATCAATGGGCTACAACAGTTTGGGATCAACCCGATATTTGTGCTTTCCCACTAATCAAGTGAGATGGCAAACAAACACCATGGTGGGGCCCGCACACCACACGTGTGGAACCCCACCCATGGCTGGGTGACTTATGAACAGGAAGGATGGCAAATAAACATAACAGATGGGTCCTGTAAAGTTTCCAATGGTAGGCATTCAATCACCCTTATTTTCTACGTGTGGCCCACCTAAAACTGGGCCCACACCCCTGCCAAGAAGAACGACACGATATACTCAACATTCATCAAGGTGGGACCCAAAGTTGGGCCCCATCACCTTTGGTTAGATGGAAAAATAAACATTACAATGGCCCCAAGGAAGGTTTCAAAGGTGGGCATCAATGACCACTGTTTCCTACAATGTGGTCCACCTGAGGTTGGGATTTACCTCATTATGAGGGCCCCCGGCCCTAAAATAATATGTAAAAACAGATGGGCGGCATACATTAAACAGATACATCGTGGTGGGACCCATAGAGCGTAGCACCCAAATGGGCCCCAAGCATTTTGAATCAAACTAATATTTTTGTTTCCCCCTTCACCCATATCCATGTGATCTTATGAACAGGTTAAATGACAAATAAACATCACTGTAGAGCCTGGGAAGGTTTCAACGGTGGAGATCATAATTCCCACTGTTTCCGTGGCATGATCCACTAGAGGTTTGGATATGCTTAAATTTGGCTCAGCCACTAAAATGAGTTGAAAAACATATGGACGGAATGGATAAAGCGCATACATTCTAGGTGGGCCCAATGAGTGAGGCCCATGGAGTGGCGCCCACAAGGCTGCTGGGCAGCAGCGTCCCCCGGACGCTGCCTGTCCAGCGATCCCTTTCTTTCTTCCTTCTTTTTTTTTATATATATATTTCTTTTTTATTTTTTTTATTACAAGCGGGGCCCACAGAAGTTCCCGATCAAACTGATATTTTTGTTTTTCCTTCCTCCATGTATGTGTGAACTTATGAACAGGTTGGATCTCAAATAAACATCATGGTGGGCCATAAGAAGGTTTCAACGGTAGGGCCATTGTCCCTACTGTTTTCTGTGGTGGGGCCCCTTAAGACTTGGATCTGACTCAATCTTGGAGTCATGCCCTAAAATGATCTCCCCAAACGGATGAACGGTGTGGATTACAGCACATGCATCATGGTGGGACCCACAACTGGGCCACCAGCTGGCACGAGCCAGCGTCCAAGGACGCTGGTACGCCCAGCGTCAGCGACTTCTTCTTCTTATCTTTTTCTTTTTCTTTATTTTATTTTATTTTATTTTCTTGGTTTTGGTCCAGTGGGGCCCACATAAGGCTGATCCAACCCATTCATCAGGTTCCCTAACTCATGGGGGACCTAACGAGCCCAATATTGGGTATGTTACGGGGTCTACAAACATCAGCGTGGGCCGAGACAGTTTCGTCAGTGGACATCATTCACCCCACTGTTTCATGTGGTGCGACCCACTAAAAATTTGGATCGGCTTCATCCTTCGGCCCCGGCCATAAAATGATATGGGAAAACCGATAGACGGTGTGGATGGAACACAAACATCGAGGTGGGTCCCACGAGTGGGGACCCCATTCCAACCGTCCTGACGCTGGACGGATCCAGCGTCCCAGACGCTGTGAACGTCCAGCGTCTGGACGTTCTTATTTTTTTTTTTAATTTTTTTTTTTTTAGTTTAATTCAGGTGGGGCGCACTTAGGGAAAATCTAATCCAATCATCAGGTTTCCCAGCTCGCTGGGGACCTAATAAGCCCAATATTGGGTGGGTGATTCTGTCTACAAAGGTCACGGTGGGCCCAAGAAGTTTTGACAGTGGGCATCCTTGCCTCCACTGTTTTTCTATGGTGTGGTCCACCTGAGATCTGGATTTACTCCATTTTTGGTATCCAGCCTTAAAATGGGCGGGAGAAACGGATGGACGGCGTGGATCAACAACGTGCATCAAGCTGGGTCTCACAAGTGGGGACCCACGGTCATGCCCAAGGGGCTTTCAGCCCGGGCGCTGCTGGGCAGCAGCGTCCTCTGGACGCTGACTGTCCAGTGGCCCCTTCATGTATATATATATTTTTTTTATTATTCTTTTTTTTGTACTAGTGGGGTCCACACGTGCAGATCCACTCCATCCATCAGCTGGACCATCGCATGGTGGGTCCACAGGGTGGACAGCGTGGGTGAACTACATACATCATGGTGGACCATTGGCCACACTAATTATGACATAAAGTGGGTCCCCAAGTGGGATCCACACCATCAAAAGTGGGACCCATTTATGGACGATCCAGCCCATCCATCTCATTGCCCATCACAAGGTGGGCCCAAGGGAAGAAAATGAAAAGTAAACGAAAAGAAGGGGGGAAGGTTTGCACTCACAATGATGGTTGGACGGTTGGATTGCCGATCGGACGGTCCGGATGATGATCGGGGTCCTCCAAGCTTGATCTCCTCCTTCAATCTCTCTAACTCTCTCTTTCTCTCTTGATCTCCCTCTAAATCTCTCTACTTCTCTCTCTTCTCTCTCTTCTCTCTCTCTCCCTCTCTCTCTCTCTCTAAAATCTTGCAATTGAGAAGGCCACCCCCCCCCCCCACGTATGGCTCTTGTATGGGAAGAGGGGGGGGTGCATGATGTCATGATGATGATGATGATGATGATGGGAGAGAGCATGAGAGGTATGGGTTGTGGTTGACTTTTGGTGAGAGAGGATGGGGTGGGTATGGTGATGATGGCTAGATAATGATGGGGGTATGGGTGAGGGTGATGGTGATAGATTTGACATGTTGTTGGGAATTGTGCAAGTGGGGCCCACGCCACACGCGCGTTGCGTGGCCCACCTCGAATTGCACGAACGTATGCATCTTACACACCGGGTATCGCAATGGGGCGTGCCGCGCGGCGTTGGAATCGTGGCGCTCGCGCGGTCGCAAGGGTACAAGTCTTAGGTCGTTGCGGTACTAAATCAGGGTCGCGATCAAGGCTCTCTAATCTGGTCCGTCCGGGACGTACCGGTACCGAAAACTAAACGTACGGAGGGCAATTCAGGGTACGGGTCTTACAATCTGGACCCTCAACCATTCATCAAGTGGGACCCTTTGTGATAATCCAAGCCGTCTATCTTCTTCCTTACCCTTCGAAACCCCTCTTACCAAATTTCATCTCATTCCATCGCGAATCCAACTCGATCTCCTCTTCCCTTCCAACCTTTGGAAACTTAGATCTTCTAATTCGGGAATCCTCTTCGCATGGGAACTTAGGAAAGTTTCTAGAGGATCCTAAGGATCCTTTCTAGCTCATCAATGTGGAGAATCACCTAAAAAACGGAAGTCTCTCCCACCTTGTGTAGAGATTATCTAGAACCTTCTCTTGTACTAAAAACCTATCAAACGGCTATGAACCCTCATTTTGTAGACCTTACCTACCTCATTGGACCCATCTAAACCCACCCTAAGTGTCTAATTGTCAGATAAACCGTCCGTTTAAAAGTTTCTAATTCTAAACTCATTATTTCTTATTTTCTTCTCATGGATCGTTCATCACTTAGTGGGCCTCATTTCAAAATCTGTCATGATTATTTTGTAGCCCATACTTGACTTAACAAACATGTAGAATCTCTCCTCAAACCATATTGTGTACACTTTCCAAAATAGCTTGAAAGACAACATATTTTTGCTTTAAACCGCAACAGTCCATCCGAAGATGGTGTAGCTTCCCTAAAACCCTAATTCCGACCCTACCTCTATATATAGGGTCTCTCCTAGCCAAAGGTGACCCCCACCCATGAATTTGAGAGAGAGAGAGAAATAGAAAGAGAGAGAAAAAGAGAAAGAGAGAGAAAAGAGAGGAAAGAGAGAGGAGTGTCATTTTGCTATTCTTTCATCATCATATATCTCTAATAGGCCAAAGATCATAAGGTGAGAACTCCTTTAAGATTGGATTAATAATCTCATGTTTTGAAAGTTGATGATTTTTATATATTTTGTTTACATGTCTTTCTTTGTTCTCTCCTTAGTAAGTCATCTATGAATGCTTTTAGATACTCATTTTCCATCTCATGGTGACGTGGACATTTATTGGACTTAGAGAACCAATAAGGAATTGAATGTTTGTTGCACATATGGAATTTGTGTAACCATCTTTAAGGGGACCACCTTTCTTTCCATATTGTATAAAGAATAGTTGTGATTGTTTAATAGAGATTCTTATTATGTTATATTCCTTTTATATATATGGATGAACCTTGATCTATGGTAATGAATATCGGAACACCCGGTTAAGAGGTTGCCCTAACTTGAGACGGTGTTTTTAGCTTATCCGGTTAGGTGACCACCCTGATCTGTGGTGGTGGTATCAAATCGCCCGATTAAGTGGTTGTTAAATCCATTTATTATTATTATTACTATATTTACTATTATTGTTATTATTCCTCAAGTTGTTAAGGATCTCTATAAAACTATAGTTGAGCATGGTTGTTATGAACCTTAGTAGTACGGGCCGCCATCCTAGGATGTGATGCGTCGGTTACGACTGTTTTGATGGGTGACGAACCATGAGGAAGGATGTGATGGTACTAAAGATTGGTTGTACGTTAAGTGGCTCAGTGTAAATTGGTAATAATAATAAAGAATTGTTAACTCATGCATGCATGTGGCTCCATGTGGGTGCATGGAATTGAGAATAGGCTAGAGCGTCCTACTTCTCCCATACAATGTCACATGTAGATTTGGGCTATGAGTGTCCTGTTTCTCACGTGGTCGGGCAAAACTATGGGCTTGCGTATCCCAAAACCCCTGACGGTATGTCTAAGGATTCTTACACTGGGTCATGCATTATCGTGCATTGCATTAAGTAAGAGTAATGGTTGTTTTGTTATGATTTTTATGCAATTATTATTCTAACCTTAAAGTAGTTCTTCACTATGCCGCTTTTAATGGTGTCTTTGTGAAAAATAATTTAGAACATGCAGGTGACGATCCTCAGAAGTTCGAGCCTCAAGAGGACGATTATGATGGCTTGTGGAAGCAGATGGTGGAAGACGAGACAGCATAGTCATACAAAGTTCTAGCATTTATTAAGTATTTGAATTTGTAATAAGTCCAAGTAGGGGGACGTAGTTATGAACATGATGATTGATTGAATGTCAGTTACATAGTTTGATGATTTAGTTTAGTTAATAAAATAATACATAAGTATGGTTCCACCGTCTTGCTCATGGTCTCCAAATAGTGTGAAATGTGCATATTTGTGAGAAAATATGTAAGGGGTATAACCCTCACACATTCCCAATAACCTTGGGAATTCGGCTGTCATGATGTACACGAGAGACGAAATCTCGAGGTGTTACAACTCACCCTTAGTTTAAAATCAATATTTCTAGCATTGGTTGGGAAAACTATACACGAGGGTGTGGTTGCCCTTGCTAGTTGTAAGTAATCATATAGAGTTCTAACGAAAGGAGCATTGTGCACCTCATTCTCTCTTTGTTTCTCTTGGTTTTGATTCGATTTAGGAGTAGGAGAGGGAGGATTCCTTATCGATGTTTTTTTTTATTAGCCGTCATGCCTCTCGAACTTTCACAAATTTCTGTGTATTTTCTCACACATTCCCAAACGGAGAGTGCTTCAATTAAACCTCCTTCGGTTTGGAGACGATTTGTGTGATCACATTCCCAACGGGACATAAACCACACAAATTCTCAAATTGAATTAAAACTACGTCCTAAGAATAAAAATCTGAAAATTCTAAAAATCTTAAAATAAAGAGAAGAAAGTTAGAAGGATGTTACCGGATTGCTTGAACTAGGATTAATAGAAATCCTACAAAAAAAACAAAATAACAATGTTAGTCTCAGTTAAAATTCAGAAAACTTACTTCGAGAAAATATGGAAATCCTAAACTGTGTTAAACTAAAACTATTGGAACTGAATTAGCCTACACAAATCCCCGACAACGGCGTCAAAAACTTGTTCGCCAGCCCCAAGTGCAAGGCCGCAATGTAGTAATAATCGATTGTGAGACCGAGATCGTCCTCAGGGATTATGGCGACTAACCCAACTCCTTTTAATTAAAACTAGTCTAGAATTCTCAGTTTGAGGTTTGAATAAAAATAGAAATAAAAAACAGGATTTGAATAAGAATAAACTCAGAAATTAAAGTAATTAGAGCACCAAGGATCCACTTGTAGTAATCTTAATGCTAATCCATTCACTAAGTACAATCACAATTGGAATCGAAGTCATATTTCTATCCAATCGGAAGATATAATCATTCAAAAGCACAAAAACAATCCAAACTTAAATTTGGAACTTAAACTTCTAGTTATACTTCAAGCTCAGAAACTTCAACTAATGGCACTTCGAAGCATCAACCATATCCTAAGATCATGGTGGATCTAGGGTTTCCACAATTCAAATCTCATAAAACCATAATAATCAATCTCAGAAACTCTTAAGTAACTTATGTACGTGGCACACAAGCTCTCAAAATTGTCTAAAAATACCAACCTTATTCAAACTATAACTTAAAAATCCAAAACAAAAGCTTAGAGTACTTGCATGAATGAATTAAACATTAAAACTAACTACAAGCTTCACATCTTAGCTCTAGTTAAGAGGCCTAGCCAACCATAAACATGATTGAATTAGAAAACAAAAGAAAAACTAGGAACAACATGAAAACTAAAACAAACTAGAAGAACTTGGAGTTGTAAAAGCTCCACTTCGAATTCCTCCACCTCTAGCACGTCTAGGACTCTTCTTGAATGGTTTAGGAAGGATATGAAGGTGTCCTTTTATAAAGAAAATTGTCCATTGCCTTGGAAGATTCGAGAACTGCATAACTCTTTCGCAATTGGAGTCAGCTGATGACCGGTCTGAGCCCCCAGGCCGACCGGTCATGGCTCATGTGGCAACGAACTTAATTGATTTATGGACTCTAGGTCTTCATGGCCGACTGAGGGCAAAATCAGTCAAGCAAGCTCTGGACTAGAAACACTTCCCCTTTCTGAATTTTCGATCAGTTAAACAACAGTCTTGACATCTCAACGACCTGTCGAATGACCGGTCTTGGCAGGTTCAAAACTATCTAGCGTGTTTAGCATCTCTCTCTTGAATTTTAAACTGGTCTGACGATCAGTCCTTACAGCAGACGACTGGTTGGACGACCAGTCTGGGTAGATAATTTGTTCTTGATTCTTTCTTTTCTCCTTTTCTTTCCTCATTGCTTCTTTCCTCCACTTCTTAGCTCTTCTTCCTTTGTTCTTTTGACTACTTCAAAGTGGTCCTTTTAACATTGAATTCATGATGTCCTCTCTTCCTACGAACACAAAAACACATATAAGATTCCTTCTTTAACATTATAAACCATGCATAATGTGTGATGAATTAGGGTTAGAATATGCACAATTTAGAGCTCAATAGTTGGGGGTCGAGCAATGACCTGATCTGAACTATCCTCGTAGGATCTTCCTCAGAGAGCTCTACGGGGGCCAGGTCTTTCACATGTGATCCTTATTCTGTGCTTTCCTCCCTTGGTTATAGGGAGGTGATTTGCATTGCCTGCTGTGTTCGTGCTCTTCCTCGAAGAGCTGTCACATAACATTGTCGAGCCTCCTGCTGGTTGCCCATGACTCTGCCGACCCCATGCTTGGTCGGGAACTTTATTGCGTGGTGATAGATGGAGACCATGACCCGCATGACGTCCAATGAGGGTCTTCCTAGAATAGCATTATAGACTGAAGGACAGTCTACTACAAGGAAATCTACCATGAGGGTGACCTGGTTGGAGCCTTCTTCTACTATAACTGGCAAGGGGATGCTCCTTTCCGAGGTTCGATTCTCTCCTTCGAACACAAGCAAAGGGGTTCGCACGATCCGAAGTCTCGAACTCCCCATCCCCATCTTATCAAAGGAATATGTATACAAAATATTTGTTGAGCTGTCGATGTTGATCAATATTTGGTACAGCTTGTGGTTAGCCACAATCATGGTGGCTACCAATGTGTCATCGTGGGGGTGGTGAATCCTCCTCGCATCTTCCTTGGTAAAGGTGATGGCACATGACTTTATTATGTGCTCTTTCCCAGGTCGGCTCGTGAGGTTCACTTGGTGGACATCGTTGATAAGTTGTGCTCTATTCGAGTCTCCTCCACCGTGGATCCACCGAAGATATTGCCGATTTTCCCCACTGACTTGTTGTTGTTGTGCTCTTCTTGCTGTTCTCGCTGAGGAGATGGTTGGTCTTCCCTAAGCTTAGCAATGTACTCACGCAGGTAGCCCATTTGGATGAAGGTCTTGATCTCTTACTTCAGGTTGAAACAGTCGGTCGTATTATGGCTGTGATCTCAGTAAAAGTGATAGTATTTCATCCTGTCTCTCTTCTCTAGGGTGGACCTCATCTTATTCGGCCACTTTAGAATTCTTTTTTCTTTGACCTCTATGAGCACTTGCTTGGCGATGGTGTTTAGTAGAGTATATCAGTGAAATCGGCTTTCTAGAACTCCGGGAGCCCAGGGACCGCCACCCCTATTACCTTCTCTCTTTCGCTTGGGGTCGGCGCTGGATCCCTCCTTGGTCTCCTTTCTCTTTTCATCTTTCGCCGAGCTGCTCTCACCCTTAACGTCTTTGTGGGCGTTGACCAGTTCCTCGGCATTGGTGTACTTTTGAGCCCGACTCAGCAGGTCAGCCAACATCGTTGGGGGGTTCTTACCGATCGAAATGAGGAATCTCCCCCTTTTCAGCTCAACCATTATGGTCGTGAGGGCTACCTAGTCGAAATAGCCTTTTACCTGGACGGCCTTGGCGTCAAATCGGATGATGTAGTCCTTCAGTGACTTATCATCTTTCTGCCTCAACGTAAGGAGGTGGGTCGCTGGCTTATGGATGTTTTTGTCTCCAATAAATTGAGTGGCGAAGGCTCGGCTAAGCTGGGTGAAAGAACTAATAGACTTGGCCTTCAAGTTCATGTACCACTTTCAAGCTGCCCTGGTGAGTGTCAGGGAGAATGCCCTGCACATCACGAGTCCGGAAGCGCCTTGGAGCTCCATCCATGATCGTAAAGACTCTAAGTGCTTGGCATGATCGTCCGCACCTGAATAAGGTTGTATTTGGGGCATTCTGAATTTGGGCGGTAGCTGAGCCTCCATGATGTTGTCGATGAACGGGGGCTCGGTCTGCTCAAGGAGAGTGTCAACAGATATTGGGGCCTTAGCTCGGTATGCTTGTTGGATATTATTGAGTTGGTCCTGGATCTCTTTGATCTCCGCCCCCCAGGGGACCTCACTCTCTACCACGTCCTTTGGGGCTTTTCATTTTCAAGCCTAACGCCTCTCATCAAGTGTATGATGCAGCTCAGATTCATCAAGTACTTTGTTTGCCCACGTTTGTGCTGGGGTGGCCCGGATGAGGCGATCTTCTCCAGCTCGGGCTTGCTCCCGATGTCGCCTTGGATGCGACTGTTCAGGACGGTCAGGGCATGGCTACTCGGCCATCACCGCCTCCTGGGGGTTGGATAGCCACAATGCTTGCTGCCTTTCTATTAGTCTTGTGAGGCGGCCCACATGCTCGGCCAAGGTTCTGACCTATTCTTTGAAGAAACCAAGCCAGCCTTTTCGATTCCGCAATTTCTGTTGGTTTATGGCCTGCAAGGGTGGCTAGTACCCTCCTTCTAGCACCAGAGAAAGCGGTTGCGAAGCCTTCTCCTCCTGGGACAGAGTATGGTGGGAGGGCTCGGCTGCAGCAGGGGCCTTCCTTTTCTTTTTCGCCGTTAGGAAGGTGAGGGAGAATTATAATTGTATGCAGAGCTTTGAAGACAGTGAGAACACGGCTCATCATTCCCACAGACGACGCCAATCTGTTGTTGCCCAAAACTGGTCAACAGATGAAGGTAGAGCTAAGACGGCTTGGAGCTTTGTGATCGTTCTCTGGTTGTTGATCTTGCAATGAAGAATGGGAGATAAGCAACAAGGGGGGTGTCGCTCGCTGGATGTAGACCCTTGGATGCCTAAGTCAAATTTCTATAGCTCGAGCGTAAGGGTTGTAAGGCTAGAATTCTCGTACCTTGGCTTGTAGCTTATGACCCTATTTATAGAGTTTGGGGAAGGTTTTGGATTCGAGAGTCCTACTTGGCCACGTTTAGAGAGTCTTTATTAGGCGGGATTCTCATCCCCGACTTGTAGAAGGGATCTTCGGTCAAGATAAGATCGGATCTCTATCTCATCCGGATTTGGCGGACTCGCCCTGGATTCCTCGAATTACCTCTCTGGCGGTGGTCGTCCTGGTCTACTCGGGAGGTGGAGTTCGGTGCCTAAGCTCCTTCCCTTCAGACTTCTTACCCAGACTGTGAAATTGCATGGGGTAGTCTAACACGACACCCTACGCATATACGCGAAAGCTTGACGAAGCTTGTAAAACTATAGCTAAGTCCTAAGGGGGGTGATTAGGACCGTTTAAAGATCCCTTTTAAAAACCTCTTGCATAATTAAACTAATTAGCAATTATAAACTAATCAAGTAAGAACACTTAGCTTCCGAGCTTGATTGGGTCCAATCACAATGCTAGCATATAATAAGCAATTAAACCACCTATCTAAGCATGCATAGATAATTAAATGATTTAACCAATCAACAACCTAATCTATGCAACCTATGTAGACTATATGAGAATGGATCATATAGGCTTAAGTCTACACTACTTAGTGAAAGTACATCTTGTGTGTGGATGTGCCTAATTAGTGTCTAACATACATTCCTATCAAGCATTCATAATTAAACAATTAAACATACAATGCTAAGATAATAATGTGCTCAAATCAATCACAAACACAAGCATGTATAGTGGTTCGACTTTAGGTCTACTCCACTCCCGATTCAAGTACTCATCCCTTGAGCACACCAGCATTTACTATGGAGTTTAAATCAGGTTCCTCCCAACATAAGTGTTTCAAATCGATTCCACCCCACCAGGGAATTTGACAAGGTTCCTCCCAACCTATAATGGAGATTACTGGTTTATCTCTCAACCAAAATGTTTAAAGGTTCCATCCAATCCAGGAGTTTGACAAGGATCCTCCCTACCCTTCTGTTCCAATCCAAGAACCTAGCGTACGCTCCTGCTAGAGGCCCCCCTTAGAGACTTGATCGAGTTTGTAAATCCAAACTCTCACACTCAATCCTCCATGAGGAAGGAGTGCAACTGGACTCTCTACTATGACAACTTATGTATTAGATTGAGCCTCTTGTTCAGCGCCTTCTTGGGTTGCTTAATCTCCACTCTCCTATGCTTCAATCAGCTCCCCTTTACTGCCCCGATTGTGCTGCCGTTGCGTTGCCAATGCTTCATCTCCACCAATCAATCAACTTGCATAAGATGCCCAAGGTGATAGGAGATGGTGTGAATTCTCCACAAGTAGTAGGAGTTGGTTTCCTAGAGGAATTCCACCTAATGGGATCTTTAGAGAGGTTTAGACAAAGGATCTCCCTATGGTCAATGTGCCTAAAACATCTAAAGATCAAGAGAGAGCATGCCCATCTTCATATGAGTTTTGAATGCTCTATCTTGTGATCAAACACAAGGAAAATGACTTAAAATACTTAAGATTAGAGCCTAATGGTATGGGCAATCAAGGTGGCTTCTAATACACTAAAATCTCTCTGTCTTCCCCAAAATTCGAGCCAAACCGTTTTATAAACAAAGTCCCAACGGATAGAAAACAGCTTTAAACGGCTCTTAGCCAACCGGTCGAATATAGAGGACCGACCGGTCGAGCAAGGCCTGGACAATGGATGGGCTTGTTGTCCTAACTAGGTCGATCACGACCGGTAATTCGACCGGTCGAATTAGGCCTGGGATACAGCTTTTTTTGTTGTCCCTCATTGGGGTCTGACGACCGGTCGGTAGCCCTGGGATACAACTTTTTTTGTTGTCCCTCATTGGGGTCTGACGACCGGTCGGTAGCCCTGATATGCATGCTGTTTTGGGTTGTATTTTATAGCAGCAAAGGCAACATCTTTGGCCATTATTTGTGTGGCATTTTTGGGACACTTAAGGCCAATCTAAAATGACTACAAGTATGCCTAATGGTTTAAGGTCATCTAGAGGTTTGGGTTTTGGTTTGGTTCAATGTTCAAGGTTCAAGGATCACTAAAGCATCTTTTTTACCTGTTTCTTCTTCCTTGATGCAGCAAGTCCACTTGAGTCTTTGGTCTTCATCTTCTTTAAACTCAACCAACACTAGACTCATTAACCTTCGTAATTGACAAACAAGGTGCCCTAGTATGCCTTAGAAAAGTGCACTAATAGACTGTAGGTCTTCTTCGGAGGATGAGTCCGAGCTCCGTCTTTGTCGTTCTAGCTCGTAGCTCGTCTTCGAGCTTGAACAATTGCTTGCTCGGATGGTCTCCTTGCTCGGACCATCAGTCGTTGCTTCTCATCCCGAAAGGAAGAGCATTTGTAGATAACTGCTTGACCCCTCTGCTCGACTATCTCAATTTAGAGGGCAGAGGACATGTAGATGCTTTGCTCTAGCTTTGGCTTTTGCACATATTAATAGGACGGTACTAAAAAGCTTCACAATCGGTACTCCTCATCTCGAAGGATTGATCAACCTATCTGCTAAGACCTACCAGATCCTCGGCTTAGAGGGGCAAGGACTTGTACTTGTGCCTTATGGGCCTACGGGCTTTTTTCCCATGTGAGGGAACAGAGAATAGCCCCAATGAGGCTGTTGTGCCAGCCTCATGGTCTCTGAAACTCGCTGTAAATGAATCGTAGAGAGGGAAGCTGATAGCATTTAAATATACGGAATTATCTCTTATCTTTCCCAATTAATTGTGAAGGGTGGGAGGGAGTTCCTGAAACACAGTCGTGTGGGGCTAACACTTGTGAAATCCACTCCATCCATCAGTTTCGCCGGTTCAGTTTAGGATAAGCACTAAAAAATGATACACATCCAAGACCCAAGTGGGCCACACCACAGGAGATTGAACACCCACGATTGAAACGTTATTGGGGTCAACAGAGATTTTAGATCAAGCTGATATTTGTGTTTATCCTCATTTGGTGGTAATCACTTTATGAACGGGTTAGATGGCATATAAACATCAAAATGAGTCCTAGGAAGGTTTCAATAGTGGACTTCTTCATCTCCATTGTTGCATGTGGTGTGCCCCACATGGGTCTTGCATCTGCCTCATTTTTGGACTATCATCCTAACATGAGCTTGTAAAATTGATGGATGGAGTGGATTTCAGAGGGACAATGTGGTGGCCCCATAGGGCTTTGTGTTGCAGGAACTCTAGACTGTATAACCTCATAGAGGTTTGCTTATTCCACCATTGTGTGGAGACTTACCCAACCAGATGTTAGAGGACGTGCGAATGTGGACCACGTGAGCAAGATCTGCTCTTTCCATCTAGTTAGAAGCAGCTGCTTGAATCTCATGCCTAAAAAATCAGCCTATTTGACTCCACAGGTAGGCCACATCTTACAGAGAAAATTGAACCTTATAAAAAGAAGCTATTTTTGGCCATCCATTTGCATGCACTGGCCTACACAAGGTGCAAAATGGCCTAATTTTTAAGCCAAAAGATCTAAACAGTATAACTCATCTGACGTAAGGTGCAGATCCACACCCATATATTTCATGTTGGTTCAGGCAAGTATCCCAGATTACCCAATACAATACAATGATACGGCCAAAGGCTTGTACAATAGCTTCAGGGCCTGTTTGGTTCGTGGGCTTAGGAGGGATTGGGTGGGATGGAATTGCATTTGGTTCCGTGCAAACTCCATGGCATGTTTGGAGACACGGAAGGAATGGGATTAAGTGGAATTGAATTGCATTTGGTCCCGTGCAAGATTTCTGGTAGATTTTCAAATCCACTACATCTGTGAGCCTCACATTGATGCACGTGTTTTATCCATGTGGCACTGACATTTGAGTTGAATACATGTGCGAGTCACCAACATCAGTTATGAATCTAGTCTGTTGCTTACAAATCCATTGTCCACCAAACATGGTTTTGCTTAATATAGTGTTTTTGCTTTAGGAAGAATCTGATCCCAAACAAACATAGGGCTTGGATGGTCAAAATTCCATGGTATTTCCAGACATGCAATTATTGTGCAATAATGGTGTTAATCCCATTTAATGGGATTCCATACCATTTAATCCCGCGGGCCAAACAGGCCCTAGGGAGCATTCATGACCATCAGATGTTGAGATTATAGGCCCGGCTTTAGATGGTTGTTGAACCAAAAATCACTAAGATAGGAAAATCCCTAATCTTTCAAGTGTTTTGCCAAAATTAGATAGTTGCAAAAAGATAAGAAAATGATCCAATTTCAACAAAAAATAGCCAATGCCAAACATTCACAGGAACATTCATCACTTGCTACAAGATTCAAGTTGTGAAAACATTTATCCCAAGATAAAGATCTAATAGTTTGAAATCAGGCAGATCAACTCATCATGTGGGCCAAACATGTATGTTGAGTTAGATCATAGGCACACCCCGATGACTGGAACAACTTTATTTTCAGGTCAAGTGATCTTCTTGATGAGGCCAATCTTTTCTTTGGCTTGGATGTGCTTTACATAATATAAGTGTGCGGGAATAAAGGTTAACTAGGGGTTAGTAGGAGACATGGATTGTGTCCAGCAGGGTCTTGGATGCATCTGGTTGAGCGCTGATGGAAATGTGCTATGTGCACATCTTAGGCTTAAGACCCATAGTGAATAAGGAAAGATTCCTTGCACAAAATGACTATTTTTCCCTCTTCATTGTGGGTCCCATGCCGACATGTACATATGACACTTTTTCATTAGTGTTGGACTAGGTGCATCCAACGCCCTGCTGGGATGTAATTCATGTCCGTTAGTATGTGTTGCATTTGAAAGCCTAATGGAGCATGATCTTCACAGGAGTAGAAATTAATGGAGAAAGGAGTTCTCCGGAAGTGTGTTTTGGAAAATTCTCCTAGGGAGGCAATATGTTTTGAAAGCCTTTAATAGTAGAGTAGATTTTAGGTAAATATCTTCAAATGAATGTGTTTTGATAAATTTCTCTATATATTTTGTTATGTCCACAATTAGACACATTGGGGTCAACATACAATGAACACTCACCATTCTTTATAAGCAGATTAGACTTTTCAACTAGCTTTTGTGACCTCATGTATTGCATTCGCCAAGTAGCCCACATTGCCCGTTGTCACACCTGCCATACTGCAAAACATTTAATATTTAGGGTGACAGTCTCAAAGATATGTATGTACTAGAGGGTTGTTTGGATGCTTGCAAAGTTGTGTACAACATAAGTCATCTTAAACAAGCTATGCAGGTCATGCTGTGTAGGACTAGCTATATTGTATCCTATTTGTCAAACATCTTGAACAGAGAGCTATTTGATAGCCATCAAATGAATTGTTATATTTCTTGCTAGTGTGATTTTTAGAGATATAGGTGGGCACAAGAATCCATGGATCCCTCAGGTGTCTGATCCGAATTAATCGGAGCTGGATCCATATTTCATGCACAATTAATAATTTGGCCAGGCGTGGGTCCCGCTATTTGGATTTGGTTAGAAATCTGATAGGAACGGTTTAAATTGTACATTATTTAATTGGATTTCTACTGCAAATTATGAAGCAGTTGTGATTTTACCTAATAATGAGTCGATGAACTGAAATTCTGAAGAGGTGCTTTTCAGAGATTGAAATGACCCAAATACCTCACCTATCTTTTTTCTCTAAGAACTGTTAAAACCCATAACTGTGGGGCCCATGTGGTGTGTTTGACATCTATCCCATCCAATAGATGCACTCCATCTTGATGATCAGACGAAATAAAGATCAGGCCAATCAAATTGTCATATGGGCCACAAATGAAATTGGATATTTGGGGTGCTATACATTGTTTTTTTATGGTGTGGCCCACCTGATGATGAGATTGGCTTGAGTTTTGGTTATTTTGTCATCATGCAAATTAGCATCTATTGGACATGTTGGATGCCATGCATGCACCACGTGAGCCCCAGAATTTCTTGATGTTACCACCATTTAGAGGAAAAAAGGGCATTTGGGACATTTCGAGCCCCAAAACCACCTTGTAATTTTGGTTCCTCGAGGCACTTGTAGGTAAAATTAGAGTCAGTGAGGACTTTTGCCATAAAAATCCCTAACTCAATTGTACTTGCATATTATTTAAAACCTTAACAAAGAGATGTTTTTGTTATGGACCAAAATCTAGATCCGGACCCGATTATGTATCCAATCTCCATATGAATCCTAATTCACGTTGGGAACATAGGCCTGCCAAATCCAATCGGATTCAGATCCAGTACTTCATGCATGGTATCCATATCTGAACCGAACAGGTCCTGAATCCAAAATTCCCTTAATCAGATCTGGATACAAGTTGACCAGTATCTGACCTGAACCCAAACTGTTGACAGCCCTAGTAACAGATAAACATTGATTTCAATCAGAACTTTGCAACAAGTGTAATCTTGAACTTGGGGCCCCAGAAGGAAGTGATGCTTGATTTTACCATTTTAGATTACCTGATGCGACCATCATGAGTCATGTAAATATGGAACTTGTTCATCAGCTGATCCACCTGTTCAGGGGTCAACCCGCTGTACCAAAACATCCCAATCTGCATTGTAAAACCATGATCATGTTCATAGAGCTCAACTTTAGAGATCCTACTGGTAAATCATATTTGAAAAAAAAAAAAAAAAAAAGAATCTTCACTGTTGAAGAATAGAGAAGTTATGATTCTCGTGCATCAGCACATGAATCTCATGAGCCCATTCGCTACAAGCGAACCCAATGGTTCAATAAGTAATATGCTATTAATCAGCTGTACACCACAGGGGATTATGGATGCCCCCAAATCTTCAATATTTAGGAGATCCTAGCCATTCAATGTTCTGCCTTTTTCATGGACTGTTACTGTTTTTTCTTTAAAATCCAGATGTAGCCCACCTATCAAAAGGTTGGAATGATCCAATTAATGTCTTTTGGTCCCTCCATCCACAGTTTGACCCCTCAGATTAACAATCTGAATCAGCAAACTATTGGCACACCCGTTTGGAATAGGTACATCAGGATGCTATTCGGATCCTGATCCATCAGGACTTGACAGTTCCTCTGAAGAAAAAGGCCAATTCAAGACAAGTGCACTAAATGTTCAGAACCTCAAGGCCCTGTTTGGAACTCCTAAAAATGAGTTCATATCATGTTAGTTAACAGTAATTATCTATAAGAGATTTTGATCTCTAATGCATTACTACTACTAACATGAACTCATTCTGTATTAAAGATCAAGATCTCTAATACAGTCACTACTAACTAAAATGAGTTGAAATCATTTTTAGACATCACAAACAAGGCCTACGGCATGGAAATCAATCTCTAAAATTCCAAGTACGGCTCAGTCAAGTCAAAATCCACCAGGTTTTCAACCATCACTTGTCAAACCTTTCAAAAATTGTGTTTAGACCAGGTTGTTTGAGTCTGATTGAACCAAGCTGATTCAGCCAACTCCCAAGTTTGTCAATTAGCTTTTGAATTCACACTTGAAGGAACATCTACCAACCTGATTCGTTATGTGCTGCCAGTTCAGATGAGATCCCATTCTTTCAAGATTCTCCCGCAGCGCGATCCTCATTTGCATGATGCGATCAGTCATGACCTTGAATGGGAGAGGATGGTCAAAGCCATCTCGGACAAAGATAAACATGTTGATCACTACTATGGCTACTTGCAAGGATATGATTTCAAATCCTACTCTCCCCATGTGCCAGTATTGAACTATTGAGAATGACCTAAGATGTTTAACAGGTGGATCCTATCATGCATGTCCGGTGGCTCAAAATTCAGACCAATCGGTTCACCAAGTGGGCCACATGTACATCAAACATGGACTGTTGATCAGATCTTTCAAATGCCAATTTGTGTGGCCCACCAGATGATTGGACCAGCCTGAGTTTCAGGCTATGGGACATGTATGGCAGGCCTGCCTGATGAAGATCTCCTACACATTCTGGAGTCGGAGCTGGAATCATACTTTCGCAAGTTGCCAACGAATTTCTTGGAAGAGTGAAAAAATTTCACCTTCATCTCCTTAACCCAAAGACTCTTCAAATTTGGGTCACTCAAGATGGTAGTGACAAGTAGGGAACCATGAACAGGTGGGTTGCTATACATGGGCCTGGCAATCTGCTGCAGCTGGCTCCTGACAGCTGTTGCTTGTTTTTCATCCCTACAGAGAATACTGCAGAAGTAAAAGTGTTACATGCAATGTTGCCAAAATCTTTGTCATATTATAAATCATAATGGGGGTCAAAAGTGTCAAATTGCATCTTGTATTGTAAATCGTAATATTTTTTTCCAAATTTTCTTTAAAAAATAAAAAATAAAATTGAAAATATAAAAAAAAATTCAGAAAAAGAATTATCAATCATCCATTACCCATCAATATGCACCAAGAAAAGTAATACGCATATCATGATATTATCAATTGAGATCCTGTATATGGTACAAATATTGTTATTAAAGGATCTTGACACATTCCATTTTTTTTTCCTCTCAAGAAATCAATTGAGAACCGGTCAATGATAATCATAAAATTGCTATCATTCATGTGGATTTGTGAATTGAGGCTATGCTTTGTGCTTTATACCTATAAAATAGGGAACTCAAATCACTAACTGAATGATTTTGACAACCTTGACTACAGGTGAGGAAAAGAGCAAAGGGTGAAAAAGTTTTAAATTCCAAAGGTGCATGTAAATCTTGTCACATAACATGTTGAGAGCCATCTAAGATTTTCTTTTCTTTCTGAACTTAACTTCCAAGAAATTTAAGATAAATACAGGATCAGATAATAGGTGAAAAAAAGAAAAAGAAAAAAAAAAGAAGGCATTCGTTACAACTTAAAATTTTCAACATTAACATGACAATAGTCAGCATTACAATCCCTCTCTTTGACGATAAGTTTGGTTCTTCCAAGTCCAGAAGGCCAATAGGATTAATACTTCATTGCAGTTGAAACGAGTACAGGATATTCGTAATCTTATCTCACTTTCCATATGGGTAGAAAAGCAGTAAAATGGTTGTCTGTTTAATTGAGGTCTTTTTTTTTTTTTTTTTTTGAATTGAGGTTGCATTCTTCATGTGACTCCAAACACCAAATATATGAGTATGCTAGGGTAAGATGCAAACCACTCAACCAAGAAGGTAGCTAATAATGGAAGGTCATAGTTGGCAAGCCAAACCCCCATCTCTGTCCAGCTGTGGAAAGCATGATATTGGATTTTTATATCAAGGTTCGCTTAATCTAGACATATCAAGGTTAGCTTACTAAATTTTATACCAGTATGGTACATACCTTGTCCTCTTAGGTGTATAAATTCTTTTCCCATCAATGCATTTCAAGGAAACTCCATTTTCAATGCCAATCAAAGAGACAACAGACAAGAAACTGCTTGGAATAGAAGGCTCCCTTGAATGGTTAATTTATAGGCTGATGATAATCAGTTTCCAAGTAAAGAAGAAAATGGTTTGTTTCTAGTCAAGCCCAAGGTCATCAAAACACCTGAAACAGCCTAGAAAACAGACCCCTTGGGCGATTTAAGAGATATCCCCTCGTAAGCTAGGTGAACGAGCAATGATAAAGCACAAACCATTCAATCATTAAGACCATTGGGTTTCATACAAATTGAACTATCATTATTCACAACTCCCTAGTCTCCTAAAACCATTCGTCAAGAGTTCTAATTTCTCATCCTCTGAGTGATTGCTCAGGGGTGGATTAGTGATTTTTCTTCTTTCTCTGTAATATAGGTTAATAAAAGCCTAAAAGATAGAATTGGGTCTGATGTCTTAGGTGGCCTCCCAGAAATCTAGGTGAAGTGCATTGACTCCAATAGTCAATCCAACATGATGACTGAACTTTAAAGACAAACCTTGACTGTGAACTTGATGTACCACAACAGATGGTGCCTCATAAGCCTTTCATTTGAACAAATATATGGGTCAAAGCTTACTTGTGAATGCAATAAAATAGATATCCATATAATTCATGCAAAAGGGTCAATGACAACAAGCGCATATATATCAACTCTATTACTGATAATCCACGTAGAAGTCAAAAAGTAAACTTGACACAAGGGTCCACTCTATTCTCACTAGTGATAGAAATGCCTCGTGCAAAATCCTAACTATTTAGAGTTATGAGGAGTGTCTTGTGCCAGGAGATCTAAAGAGGTAAATCATGGGATATGGTAACAAGGGTGGCTTGTGCAAGATCTAATCATTAGGTAGGTCTGACTGCAATCAAGCTCTGATCCATAAATCAGGCCAACAAATTTTTATTTTTTTTTGAAAGAAGAGAAATTTATTGATGGAAGAAAAGGACTACAAAGGACGAGAAAAACAAAAAAGAAAAGAGAAAACAAACAAAAGAAGCCTAGAAGAAGGAGAAGAATACAAAACCAGCCCCACGACTGGTTAAAAAAACTATGGAAGAGAGCTACACTACGGAGTCCAATCCATAAAAAGAACTAGCACATTAGAAAGTTAAAAAAAAAAAAAAAGAAGAAGCCCTACTGAAGAAACCCTCAGACACCGAAAGCAATGATTGTTTCTTTCAGCCCAAACAACCCATAAAACACCCAATAGAAGGGTTCTCCATTTTCTTTTTCCTAGGCCGCCTCCAGGCTTCTCATGCCAACTAGAGAAAAGGAGCTCCATAGAGTTTGGCATTGCCCAAGACACTCCAGCCAAGCGAAGGATGCTCCACCAGATATTTTGATGAGAAAGGACAGTGGATAAATAGATGATCCACAAATTCCTTTGCTTGGAGGCAAAGGAGGTAGACATTTGGAATGGATAATCCCCATTTTCTCAAATTATCAACCGTCAAGACTCTGTTACGACCCACCAACCACCCGAACGCCGCAACCTTAGGAGGCATCCCATAAGACCACAATGGCCCCGTGTGGCAAGAAGCTGAAGAGATTTCCAGAGTTGAAAGGAATTTATAAAGTGATCTAACAGAGAACAAGCCAGAGCCCGCCAACGACCATAGAAAGACATCTTCTAGATTAGGGTAGGGAACGAAGACCTGCACGCGAGCAAGGAGTTGAAGGACTATTTTCTACATCAGACAGGTTCCTACGTAAAGGGGGAAGCCACACACCTCCCTTCTCACCCTCTACAAAATAGTCCCCCACCAAGACATTTGAGTTAGGGCTCATGATGAAGAGAGCCGGAAAGGATTCAATGAGGGTAGGGGCTCCACACCACATATCCAACCAGAATTTAATTATCAGGCCATTACCAAGGGAAAAGGAGACCCTTTCAAACACTGACAGGGCCATCCTAGCTATACCTTTCCAAATGGAGGAGGCACAGTATAGGGAGGAGCCCTTAATCCCCCATCCTTGTGGGGAAAGGCCATATATTTGCGGTAATGATCTGTCACCATAGGCTATCACTGTGGCACCCCGGATGCCAGGGTCCGTGGTTGCCCTCGGCCCCCGATATCCCGGGCTCCACATTATGCAATGCATGAATGAATTATAGTTAATTGCAGAATTGTAGATTTAGCCAAGCATAAACAACTTAATCATGGGCAAAACATTTCCAAAAAAGGAGGAACATGTGTATTATATATGCTTCCAAAAAGAATTTACATAGACTGCATTCCTCACATTGGGGCCCATTAGGTCCCCCAGAACAAGTTCAGAATATACTGTCCCAAAAAGCTGTACAACAATGTCGTATAGGCGCAAAACCCCAAAAGAATACTCCTGACGCCTCAACTCTAATAGTCATGTTCGCCTGTGTACTGAAGATACTCGTCGGCGTCCTCTCCAAGTTCTACGTAATCGGTTGCTTCGACCGCCTCCTGTATACCTGGGTCACATGGGTCATCTGGTTGGTGGTTTAAACCACCACCCCAGAAAGGGGAGTGAGTGGCCAACTCAGTGGTTTCATTTCCTTAGGTTACACATTCACCAATACAAACAATATAGATACTGATTTCATTTTCCAATGACAGAATCAAGGAATAGCACAGCATCACAAGCATGGTTATTAAGTGAGATGAGTGCATGTAATGCAGATGCATGCCCGATCACCGATGCTTGTCACAGCCGCCAGTAGGTGGCACCACCACCCCACCCGCACAGACAATGTATGCCATGCTTAACTATACATGATTAGCCTAGTAGTTAATTAAATCATTTTATCACACAGCCGGTTGGCAAAGCCCCTGTACCCACGTTCTATCAATTTGGCCGACTGGGACCACCTGACTCTCTGCGGGGCGATCGCAGGTCACAGCCAGTAGCCCCTCGATCCTATCTCGAGTCTATAGCCCCGAGGTACCTGGTTTGGCCGCGACTCGTCAGACGCGCCCAACACAGGCGGAATAGGGTTCATCGCCCTATCCCATAGTCGAGTAGTAGGTATGTCACCTCTACAGTGCTCAATGGACACTACGGGGAGGCATCACCCCAGCGTAGGCCGACAGCACGGGAATAGGGCCCATACCACCATTCCCGGCTAATGAGTCTTAAGGGATCGGTACGCCTTATGCTTTCTAGTGGGCCCATCAAAGGTGCGCAGGTACATGGATTCTACATAAGTGACAGAAACATTCAAACACTTGATACATATATTGCCACCCAACCCGGTGGTGGGCCAGCGTCCTCGGCTAGGGGAAGTGAAGGGAAGACCGACCTCGAGCATATACCACCCGCGTGGTCCTTGACCACAGCTGATCGCCCCGTCTTCCACCATAGTCGACCACCCCGCTCCTGAGGCTGCCGACCTGGTGCAGCTGCCTCAACTATTGTACTTGCCGGGTCGGAAGCTACTACCCGTCACCCCAACACTTCCCGATTCCCTAGCTCATGCATAAATCAAGTTACAAAACATGTAATACTAGAATCTCAGCTATCACATATTAGTATAAGTTCTAAGACATCTTAGCATAGAAGATTTGTATAATGAGAACATGTGTAGGATGATATGAGCATGCAAATGGCCCTAGCACACACCTAGCATCCAAATCCCTAGACAAAGAACTTCTACCAATCTCATACAACTTCCCTAGCTACAATCCATCTTCCTAAACTTGGAATTTGAAAGAATCAACCACCATTGTAGGCATTGGTTGCAAGGCAACACATAAGTAAATGATACACACATTGGTTTGAAGGAGGATTAGGAAAATCCTGCAAGGAGGTGCTAGAAAATCAGGAAAAAGGGGAAAACCTATGTAAGAAGCTAGAGAAGATGGGGATTTTATGATGGACTTACTTCTACCGACGTCCGGGAAGATCTCCAATCGCGAGAGAAGCCCACTAGAGTGATGTAGAGGCGGTTTGGTCCGGGTAGGGTAGCATGCAAGGGCTTCTCTTGAGAATCCTCCTTCCACAACTCCCCCTTTCTCTCCCACACACCCCTCTCTCAGAAATTAGGTTAAGAAATGAGAGAATGGGCTGAGAAAAATAGGTTATAAAGGTTGGGGAATTGGGACATATAGCCCCCAATGTTTTAAGTTGCATAAAAGTGGCATTTTGTGCCCTGATTTGATTATGTGGGGCCCACCTGACCCCTCTAGGCTAATCCAGCCCATAGGATGGCCTCACCATGTTGAGATCCTTGTTTGGGTACGATTTGGGACCGATCGGACATGGCGATTGCCGGATCTAAGGCGACATCAGTTCAACGGTTACTGGTTGTCGATCGAGGCCTATGTTTGGGGATCATGTGCTGGCTTATGTTTGAAATCCATGGTTCACATTTCATGGACATGCAAGGGTCCATGGGGCCCACACAAGAAAAGTGAATTGAATAATGATTACTCACTAAAGGTATTGTACAAGTATACTTGCACTGCCATGTGCAACTGCAGGACACTACAATTTATGATTTCGGGTGCCGATTTCGACGTAACGCTCACCTACGAGTGTCAAGCCCAGTACGTGGGTGGTCCCCGACAAGTTTCGGGCCTAACAGTCTCGGGACAGGCGGCGGAACGGACTCCTACGTGCGTATCTAAGTTCCCGACACCATGAGACTGGTTCTCTAAGTCATGTGTGGCCAATTATTCGTCTAGAGGGTGATATGTGTCTAGTGGGTTCGAGCATGGGTTCGAGTCTTAAGGAAGGTGATTTTACGGGGCGTTACAATCACTCTCTGTAGAAAATCTCCAAATCCATTTACTAAGGAGGGGTCTATTTATTACCTCAAGATTTCTTATATTCGCTCCCCGTTCATTGTAGGGGATGAAAACCTCACTCAATTTGAGAAGGGGAAATTTTCTATCTACACCACCTCCTTGCCACTGAAAGTGCCATCGAAGTTTGTCAATCTTAAGAATAACAGACTTTGGGAAAAGAAAAAGGGAGAGAAAGTAGATATGCAGGTTAGAAAGGAAAGCCTTAATCTAGTTCAATTTTCCTCCCAGTGACAGTAAGTTTCTAAGTCAAGAGCTTTCTCTTCATTCTTTCTAGGACCTTATGTCAAAGAAAAAGAGGAGGTTTACCTATGCAAAAGGGCAATCCAAGATATATAGGGGGGAGAGAACTTACCTTGCAACCAAAAGCAATGGCAAGAGATTCAATTACCTCGGGGGTCAGATTAATCCAAAAAATCTCACTTTTAGAAAGATTGACTTTCAATCCTGAAACAACCTCAAACCAACAAATAACCATTCCAAAGAAATTAACCATATTATCGATAGCCTCACAAAAAAGAAGTGTACGGTCTGTGAATTAAAGATAACTAATAGGAAAATGGGAATTTTCAATGGGGAAGCCTCTAAAAAGGTCCACGTCCTGACCCCTGGACACCATAACACTTAATGCTTTAGCAACGAGAACAAAGAGGAAGGGGGGGGGGGGGGGGGGGGGGGGGGCAAAGGGCAAAGGATCGCCTTGTCGGGAGTCTTTGGAAGCTCTAAAATATCCTAAAGGCAGTCCATTAATGAGGATAAAAAAATTTAGGGGGAGAAATGCATACTCTAATATAGGCCCTCCATTTCCAACCAAACACCCCATCCTCTAAAGCATATAGTCCAAAAAGGACCAGTCTACATGGTCCTATGCTTTTTCAAGGTCCAACTTATGACGAATCCCTGATTTCCTCACACAAGCACAAAATCCAAACATTCATTGGCTCTGAGCACACAGTCCAGAATCTGTCTTCTTTTTAACAAAACCAATTGAAAGGGAGAAATCACCTTGGGGGTGACCCTTCCAAGCATTTGGCTTAAAATTTTGGATAAGATTTTATATGGACTCCCAAGGAGACCGATGGGACGAAAATCTTTTAGGTTCTAAGCTCCTTCCAATTTAGGTATTAGGGCTACGAAGGTATTCCCCAACTCAATGGCCAGATGGTTGTGTTCAAAGAAATCCTCAATAAAAGAAAACAAATCCTATTTCACTAAATCACAAAACGATTGAAAGAATGCAATAGGAAATCCATCTGGACTAAGAGCTTTGTCCATCCCTAATCCCCAAACTGCTTCTTTAACCTCTTCTAAATCCACAGATTTTTCTGAAGCCAAGACATCCTCATCCGAGATGGTTCGGAAAGGAAAGTCTTCGATGTGCGGACGAGCCACTTGACGCCAGTGTTTTAAATAGTTACGCTACGTAGCATATAACTTATGCTAGGTAGCGTAGCTTAGCCTAAACGCTACATAGCTCATGAAAATAGCTTAAGTTGCGTGTAGACTATGCTACATGATTAATTTGACTACGCTACATGCTTCATAGACTACACTACACGCTTCATAGACTACACTATACGCTACATAGCTCATATTACAAGTCATTTTTCACTATAACATTAAAATCAATAATGTTTTTAATGTTTCGTTTCATTTTTCTATTTTGATGAAAATTCGTTAGTCTTTTCAATGCTTTTAGTAAAATAATATAAGTAATAGTTTTAAATAAGTTTTGTTGCTCTTTCTTCACTTTTATACTTAACCATTACCCCTTGCTATTACTTTAGGTTGCATTTGGTTGCACCAAATATCATGAAATTTTGTTAAAGTTTATTACTAATCATCTAATTTGGTGCAACCAAGTGAAACCTTGATTAAAAATCTAAGTAGTGTGTAGCTTATGCTACACCCTATGTAGCTTACGCCTCACGCTTTAGAGGGGTGAAGGCTACGCTACACGTTATTCACTATTTAAAACATTGCTTGACGCACAGAGGACATGGGAGGTCGATCATCGTCTTCCTCACCGGGTGGTTCTCGAATCCAAGAGAAGAAATAAAGAGGTAAAAGGAAATTAATTCCGAAGAAATTATAAGATAATTGATTGAATGAGTAAAATTGTCTCTATAGTGCTTTAAATAAGAAACTAACCCCTAGTGAGAAGTATCAGACTTCAACTCAAACTCCTAGAAAACCTGACTTACTATAAATAGTAAACTTACTATTTATAAAAGTCTCTCATTCCTACTAAAAGTCTACAACTCATGGTTTTCGGTCAAAAATAGAAAGTTTTCAAACTGGCCCAAGCACGTGGTTCTTCACACTTTTCCAAGCCCTTTCCATGTTGGGCACAACTACTAAAACCCTACGGATCAAAAGATATGATCGAAACAAAACTTACTGTTTATAGTAAAATCAAACTAAAACTAGGCTAATGACCGACAATCGGGTCGAATCTTGCAATTCTGGCTTGGGCAACCCAGTGTAGTGGGGTGGTTGGCTTAAGTAGCTCGAGCTACCCCAAAATCATATATTATATGTCCAGAAACTCATTCTGAATTGTGAGATACGACCGTTTTACGATCCTGACGGTCTTGATCACTTCTGACCCTGACCAGGTTTCCTCTGGCCCATCTGAGCCATGAAATAGTTGGCGACCCGCTCTACATCACCACCTGATCAGAGGACAACAACTTAAGAGTAAAACTCAACAATAGCTTGACAGATTGATTTTTTGTCAGTCATAATAGCATCATCAATACATAGGGAAGAAATAGAATTAGACCACACCCTCGCATTAGCCATATTATGGAAGAACTTGGTGTTGCAATTTCCCACCTTTAACCAAGTGGCCCGTGAGTGTTTGCACCATTTTATATCTTCCTCTTTCAATCTGGCACAGTAATCATTTGATAAGTGAGCTCTGGAAGCCAAGTCCTACTCAGAAAGCTAGCCAGCTTCCTTCTTTAAATAGCAGCCAACAGAGAGGCCATTTCAGCTTCTCTTTGTCAAAAAAACCTCCCGATGCCAGGATTTAAGAAAATTCTTCAACTTCTAGAGTTTCTTGAAAAGAGAGAAACCAAAACATCCCTTAAAAGGAAAAGAGGCTCACCAATCAGCCACCAAATCCCTAAAAACTTCTACTTCCATCCAAGCCAATTCAAATCTGAACAGTTTAGGACCCCAATTTAACTTAATTTCTAGGAGGACCGGGCAAATTTGTCAGAAACAGGTCTTCACAGCCCCCTTTAGCAAGCAAATGAGAAGTGGTGGATCCAGTTTGGGGAAACTAAAAATCTATTAAGAAGGGACATTGCCGGAGATGATTGACCATTTAACCAACATATATTTAACACTTCCCATTAGAAGATCCACCAAGCCATGTTTGCGCACCCATTCAGAGAAGGCCCGCATCGAAGCAATAACCAGGGATCCATTTAACCTCTCATAGGAAAACCCAACCCATGGGAGATTCCACTTTTCTATAACAGATGAGAGCTCAGCCCAGAAGGACGAGCGGAAGGATTGTCTAGATGAGCCATGAATTCTTGAAAAAATCCATTTAAAACCCGAAGCAAACTCACAGAACAACACATTGATAGAGAATTGGCCCATCATGCTGTCTTCCATGGTTCGGTTGGGGGTATCCCACAGGAGCAGAACTCCTCCAGCTGAACCAACAGAGTTAAGAGCCAACCAATCCTTACCTTCTTTCTCCAAAGGGAGGTAATAATACCTATGTTGACTGATTGCATCTTTGTTTCCTGCAGGACAATCAACTTTGCTTTTGATCTAACACACATTTTCTTGACATGGGACCACTTTTGAGGGCAGCCTAAACCTCTCGCGTTCCAAGAGAGGATCTTCATTGAATATTTTTCAAGCCCCATTTTCCCTTTCACTCCTCGGAATAGCTTCCAGCAAGCCCTGTGGAGAGACTCCCAAATTTTGTTGAAAGGCTGATGAGGACACACGGCCTTTCAAAGTCTACCAACGGAGAAAGCGCCAACCACAAGCATCTTCCTTGTGGTTAGGCAATCATTGAGGAGCACTGAAGCCCCTACACATGTGGGTTGACACATATAAGGCCCCACATTTGCAAGTAACACATAGAAGGCCCCACATTGGGAGGACACGTGTGTAGGAGGAAGAAGACCAAAGACTTTGCTAGACAGTTTTCACTGTCTTTAGGCGCCCGATCTGCCTTTTGGCGCTTGAACAATGCCTATCAAGCGCCCGAAACTCATTGGAGGTTTTCGGCCTACTTCGAGCGCCCGACCGAGCGCCCGAACTTCTGTGCAAGTTTGTTTAGTTCCGTTGTTGCTTAAATATTTAGGGGTATTTTAGTACTTTTATGTCTTTCATTTGCTTATTTAAGTGGGTTAAGCCCTAAAAACGAGATTAGTTGATTATTAATGAAAAAGCAAACCTCTTTGGTGGCCTCTCTCCTCTCTCTCTCTCTCTCATGGTGCTTCTTCTCTTTCCTTGATCTTCTTCTTATACCCCTCCAAATTCTTCAAGGTAATTATCTTTCTTCTTTCTAGTTCTAGTTTTACTAATCCTTCTTCGATCAAACTTTGAGAATCGACCTAAACCCTAAATCTTCAAATTCTCAAATCGCTAATCCAAGAACTTCCTGATTCTTCGGACTAGTGATCTTCATTGATTGATTGGGTATGGCCATGCAAGATCGAGAGGTCCTATCCCTCGCCAGATCCAACCCTAGCTATACTTTAACTCAAACTTCGTGGTTGTGACGGTTGGCCCGATCCATTGCAAGCTCCTTGTGAATTTTCTTAATTTATGATGAGTGATTCTGAATTTTAGATTATTTATTTCTTTTATTTTCCGTTGTTTAGTTATGTTCATGAGCATGCATCATAATTAGGGCATCCTACGTCAAATTTGGTATCAAAGAATAGGCTTGCATGGTTTTGTCTAGATCAAGTTATCAAATTAGGGTTTTGATTTTTAGGACTATTTTAGGAAAGTTCCAGATTTAGAAAGTTTCCAATTTTAGAAACTTTCCAATTATAGAAAGTTTCCTAATTTGGAAAATTTCCAAATTTGAGTAATTCTCTGTTTTAATTCATTAATTGTCATTTCATCATAGTTTACATTCATCGCATTCATCTTATGAATTGCATATCCATAGTGGTCAAGTTGGGTAGAATTTGGTTCGAGTTTTACTTGTATGCCCACGAGAAGAGGTAGAGGTTTCGGACTTCAACCCACCATGAACAACGAGCAGTTATCTGAGCAACTTGCTCAATTGATACAAAAGATAACCGCTTTAGAAACGAGTCAAAAGCGTGAGTTCGCTCGCCTAGATAATCAACTCACCACCACTATGACTAAGGTCAAGCAGTTAGAGGCATCCCAAAGGGAGAACCCCACTGTTGGGGATGATGCGTATTCCGAGTGGGAGAGATCATTGAAGAATGCGCTCCCACACGTGGAGACAATAGTGGTAGAGATCATGGAACCGGTCATGGTGTTGTGCGAAAGGCACAAGCCACACATGATCATCAAGATCGTTACAATCCAGATGAACGTGCGATGAAGAATGTGAGAGTAGAGGCCCCAAGTTTTGATGGGCGTCTGGATCCCAAGGCATTCCTTGACTGGGTTGCTGACATGGATCACTATTTTGAGTTCTATGGCATGTCGGAAAACTGTCAAATGCGGTTTGCAAAGATGAAACTTGTGGGCCAGGCCAAGTTGTTTTGGACCAACACTGACTGAAAGATAGAATTGGTAGAGCCCATATCACAGATTGGTATGAGATGAAAGAGAAGATGAAGGAGAAATATCTTCCTCTCTCATACCGACAAAAGCTCCTTGACCAGTGGCAATCCTTACGCCAAGGGTCAATGTCCGTCGCTGACTACATCGCCAAATTTGAGAAATTTATGATGCGATGATATCCATGAGGACCCTCTAGTAACGCTCTTGCGTTTCAAGATGGGCCTTCGAGCGGATCTTCAGTGCGAGCTTATGACTCGGCCCTTAACGGACTTGGATGAAGCATATCAAGTTGTGCAGGAACTAGAGCAATACCTGAAAGCTCCTGTCATTAGACGTTTTGAGTTCCGAGACCTAATGCTAGGTTTGGTTCCCAGGGAACTAGATCTAACGTTGGTAATCAACCTAGAGCGCAGGTGACTGTTCCGCCTAGGCCTAGGGAGGACAAGGGCAAAGGGGTTCTTGGTGCCGACCCTAGTGGGGGTAGCCAAGTAATGTGCTACGAATGTGGGAATATCAGTCACATGTCCAATCAGTGTCCTACGAAGAACCGTGGAAAAGCCTTAGTTGTAGACGAGTCCCACGAGGGTGTTAATGACCAGGGTGATTATGAAGTAGAAGAATATCACCCTGAAGGAGGTCTTACTGATGAAGACGAATTAGGCGATGAAGCAACGCTTGCAGTAGTCAGGCGTGTGCTATCTCAGTCTAGGAGTAGTGTTGATTGGTGTCAAAACACTATCTTCTATACTCTTGCCAAGTGTGGAGACAAAAATTGTAAGGTGATAGTGAACAGTGGAAGTTGTCAGAATGTGATTTCCGCTAACACCTTAGATCGTCTGAAGTTGAAATCCACACCTCATCCTGACCCGTACAAAGTTTCTTAGGTTGATAAAACATCTCTTCCTGTCACCCATCAGTGCTTAGTTCCTACCGAGTTTGGGTCATACAAGGAGTCCTTATGGTGTGATGCGATACCTATGGATGTTGAACATATTATCTTAGGTAGGTTGTGGCTATTCGACAATGACGTCACGATCTTTGGCCGTTCGAATGCGTGTACCTTCATGCATAACAGTAAAAAGATCAAACTTAATCCTATGTCACCTGAAAGCACACTAGGGAAGAAAAAGGATGAGAAGGCGAGTGAGCCTAAGGAAGTGAGGAAATCCAATCCTAAGTCTCTTCACATAATCAATGCAAGAGACTTCGAGAAAGAGGCTAAGGAGGATTCCATGGTGTATGCCCTTGTGGCAAGAGAGATTACACCTGAGGTTCTATCAGAGTTACCCCATGAGGTAACGTCAGTTCTAAAAGAATACAGTGACGTGTTTCCTGAAGATTTACCGAACGAGTTACTACCTATGAGGGACATTTAGCATGCCATTAACCTCATCCCAAGGTCGACTCTACCGAACCTTCCTCACTACAGGATGAACCTTGCAGAACATGCAGAGTTGAAAAGGCAAATTGATGAGCTTCTGCAAAAAGGTTTTATCCAAGAGAGTATAAGCCCATGTGTCGTGCCAGCATTGTTGACACCAAAGAAAGACGGCACCTGGCGCATGTGTGTGGACAGCCGTGCCATAAACAAAATTACCGTCAAGTATAGGTTTCCCATACCTAGACTTGATGATGTGCTTGATATGATGGTGAGATTCACCATATTCTTTAAAATTGATCTCAAGAGTGGATATCACCAAATCCGCATACGCCCAAGAGATGAGTGGAAAACGGCGTTCAAAACCAAAGATGGGTTGTACGAATGGATGGTCATGCCCTTCGGCTTGACTAATGCACCAATACTTTTATGCGGGTGATGACACAAGTCTTGAGGCCATTCATGGGAAAATTCCTAGTGGTGTACATTAATGACATTCTTATTTACAATACCACTAAGGAATCACACCTTCAACATCTGAAGCAGGTCTGTAGCGTCCTTAGGAATGAAAAGTTGTATGCTAATCTTAAGAAATGTGTGTTCATGTCTAGTCAAGTCGTGTTCTTGGGATTTATACTGTCTTCAAAAGGAATGCGCGCAAACCCTGAAAAGGTCAGGGCCATAGTTGAGTGGCCTGAACCGAGGAACATTCATGAGGTGCAAAGCTTTCACGGCTTAGCAACCTTTTATCGTCGGTTCATTAGAGGATTTAGCATGATCATGGCTCCCATTACTGAATACATGAAAAAGGGAGAGTTCGTGTGGTCTAAAGCCGCAGTCAAAGCTTTTAAGGAAATTAAGAGCAAAATAGTAGAAGCTCCTGTCATGCGTCTACCTGACTTTTCTAAAGTCTTTGAGGTGGCGTGTGATGCATCGGTGTTGATATATGTGGGGTGTTGAGCCAGGAGGGCCACCCAGTAGCCTATTTTAGTGAGAAACTGAATGAAGCAAAACAAAATTACTCCACCTATGATAAAGAGTTCTATACGGTAGTGCAATCCCTGAGACATTGGTATCACTATCTCCTACCGCAAGAATTCGTCTTCTTTTCTGATCATGAGGCCTTGAGATATTTACATTCTCAGAAAAAACTCAACCCAAGGCATGCTAAGTGGGTAGCGTTTTTTCAGGAATATTCGTTCGTCCTAAAACATAAGACCAGGGTCGAAAACAAACCAGCGGATGCCCTTAGTAGAAAAGTGACGTTGCTCAATTCCTTGAGTGTAGAGGTAGTCGGATTTTAGCAATTGAAAGATGAATACCCCACATGTCCTGATTTTTTGGGTACTTACATGTCGCTCTCTAGTGATCAGCGTAGTACGGGTGATTATGTCCTTAAAGATGGTTTCCTTTTCAAGGGAGACCGACTTTGTATTCCCCGTATGTCCCTTCGTGAATTCCTTGTCTAAGAGCTTCATTCAGGAGGGATAGCTGGCCACTTTGGTCGTGATAAGAACATTGCCCTCGTAGAGGATCGTTTTTATTGGCCAAGTCTCAAGCAAGATGTAGCTAAAGTTTTAGGGCAATGTCGTACATGTCAGCTGGCAAAGCAACGAAAACAAAATACGGGGCTCTATACACCATTGCCAGTGCCACATGCCCAATTATGAAGCATGGCTAAGCGATCCTACTCACATTGGACCCAGCGCCCAGGTGGTTTGGCCAATAGTGGGTCAAGAAATATTGAATGGTGATGTGGGCGGGGGTTTCCGAGGAATACAAATAACCTCTGGTTTTTTTCAGATTTGGCGAGCATCCGGAATAACTAGTGAATTACAACTCTATTGTACCGCAATTGGTCCCGTGGCATGACATTAGTATGGATTTCATACTGGGACTTCCCAAGACGATAAAAAAGCATGATTCCATCTTTGTTGTTGTTGATCGTTTCTCTAAAATGGCGCATTTTCTCCCATGTTCTAAAACGTTAGATGCGTCTCATATTGCTCGTGTCTTTTTTGATGGTGCGGTGCATCTCCATGGATTGCCTAAGACCATAGTATCTGACCGTGATGTTAAATTTACCAGTTATTTTTGGAAGACACTATGGCACATTGTAGGTACTCGTTGACAGTTTTCTACTGCCTACCACCCTCAAACAGATGGGCAAACAGAGGTGGTAAATCGAAGTCTTGGAAATCTTCTACGTTGTCTAGTGGGTGAACATGTTAAGACTTGGGACCTAATTTTACCAATTGTTAAATTTGCTTATAATAGGTCAGTAAATCGATCTACAGGGATGAGTCCGTTTGAAATCGTTAGTGGGTATAAGCCTAGAATGCCAATAGATCTCTTACCCATGTCAATCACCCAAAGGTCTTCTGAATCAGCAGATGCATTTGCATGACATATCCATGAATTGCATACGCATATTAGACAACGAATAAATAAGAGTAATAATAATTATAAAATTTCAGCTGATTCCATCGTAGACTGCAAGATTTTCAAGAAGGAGACTGTAATGGTAAGAATAAGGCCTAAGCGGTTCTCACAAGGTTCCGCTAAGAAGTTACAAGCGCATAGTGCTAGACCATTCAAGATATTGCAAAAGGTTGGGTCCAACGCGTATCGGATTGACCTCCCACCTGAAATGGGCATTAACCCAACTTTTAATGTGGAAGATCTAGTCCGTTCCCGCCATCCCATCGTTGATCCATCATATCTCTCATGGCACTTTTCTAATTTTGCTTCACAATCCCTTCCACCCCTTCCTCCACCTATTGTCCATAAAGAAGAAATTGAAGAAATCTTGGATGAGGAGATAGTATCTACGAGAGACGGAGGTTTCCAACGGTACCTTGTCAAATGGAAGAACAAGCCACCATCTGAATCTACGTCGCTCACTGAAGAGGAATTGTAGAATATTGATCCAGATTTACTAGAGCGTCACAAGGCCTTTAACTCGTCGGAGTCGAGTTTCTCTCACCCGAGGGGAGTTGATGAGGACACACGGCCTTTCAAAGTCTACCAACGGAGAAAGCACCCACCACAAACATCTTCCTTGTGGTTAGGCGATCATTGAGGAGCACTGAAGCCCCTACACGTGTGGGTTGACACATAGAAGGCCTCACATTGGGCGGTGACACATAGAAGGCCCCACATTGGGAGGACACGTGTGTAGGAGGAAGAAGACCGAAGACTTTACTAGACAATTTTCACTGCCTTCGGGCGCTCGAACAATGCCTATCGACCGATCGAGCGTCCGACCAAGCGCCTGAACTTCTACGCAAGTTTGTTTAGTTCCGTTTTTTCTTAAGTATTTAGGGGTATTTTAGTACTTTTATGTCTTTCATTTGCTTATTTAAGTGGGCTAAGCCCTAAAAACGAGATTAGTTGATTATTAATGAAAAAACAAACCTCTTTGATAGCCTCTCTCTTCTCTCTCTCTCATGGTGCTTCTTCTCTTTCCTTGATCTTCTTCTTCTAACTTCTTCTTGTGCCCCTCCAAATTCTTTAAGGTAATTATCTTTCTTCTTTCTAGTTCTAGTTTTACTAATCCTTCTTCGATAAAAGTTTGAGAATCGACCTAAACCCTAAATCTTCAAATTCTCAAATCCCTAATCCGAGAACTTCCTGATTCTTCGAACTAGTGATATTCATTGATCGATTGGATATGGCCATGCAAGATCGGGAGGTCATATCCCTCGCCGGATCCAACCCTAGCTATACTTGAACTTAAACTTCGTGGTTGTGACGGTTGGCCAAATCCATTGCAAGCTCCTTATGAATTTTCTTAATTTATGATGAGCGATTCTGAATTTTAGATTATCTATTTCTTTTATTTTCCGCTGTTTAATTATGTTTATGAGCATGCATCATAATTAGGGCATCCTACGTCAAAGGCTCTCAAGGGTTCCCCACAAGATGCCCTTCCACTGTGACTCTTAATCCTCTTTCTGCTACCAGTTTGAACAGTACAATGTAGTCATCATCATTATCACCAAACACGACTCCCAACAATCTCCCAACATAACCTACTGCCTCCCTAACCCATCTTTTCTTCTTAATAGCTTCCACCAACCTCCCAAAATCTCCACTGGGATGGAGGATGGAGGATTGTCCCTTTGATTTAAAATTGCGTTGGAGGACACCCTACGCTATACGCGGAAGCTTAGCGAAGCTACTAGTCCTAGAGCGGGAGGGGATTAGGACCTTTTTAAGAAATTAATTAAACCAATTAAAGGCATTAACACTTAGCTTCCAAGCTTAAGTGGGTCCAATCATATAGGCTACAAATGATGAAACAATTAATCAACTAGCCTAAGCACACAGATTATAAATTATACAACTGATTAAGCAACTAATCTATGTGCAATATGACTACAAACGATATCACTAATCAAGTAACTAGTCTAGAAAGTGAAACTACAAGATGTGTATGTGAATCTACCTATCAAGTGCATAGCATAAATTCCAAAGCATTCATATAATTAACAATTAAATTAACAACATTAGAATAACAATTTGCTCAAATCAATCACAAACACAAGCATTGTTGAGCTCTAAATTGTGCATATTTGAACCCCAATTCATAGCATAGTTGCATAGTTTATGGATTTAAAGCTGCCAACTTATGCTTGTTTCTGTGATTGCAGGTAATGGAGAGAGACCACGTGAATTTAATGCTAAAAAGGATTATTAGAAGTGCTTAAAAGACAAGCCTTTGATGAGCCAAAGATGAGAAGAAACAAGTCACAAAAGAGAGGAAAGAAAGACCAAGAATCCAGAAGAGAGCATTCTGCGACCGGTCTCACGTCATTCGAGACCGATCGCCAGTATCAAGCAACCGATCGCTGGAGGGTTAGCGACCGGCTGAATTTCCCTAAAAACTTCTGTTTTAGAGCTATGCTTGATGGACAAAGAATAGCCTGTTGCGACCGAATGCAGTCAAGATTCAAATTTCTGTCGAAGTTCGTTGTTGTTCAAGCTGCGACCGATCTCTACCTACCTGTGACCGATCGCTAACCGATGTAAGTGCAAAAATCTTAAGCACTTGGAGAACCAATGCACGATGTTTCCTATATAAAGAGGGCTCCCTTGTCTTCTTAATTAATCCTAGAAGAGTCCTAGACGTGGTGGAGGTGGAGAAATTCGAAGTGGAGCTTCTTCTTCAATTTTTGGGTTTTTCTAGTTTTAGTTTAGTTTCTTTTATGTTTTTAAGAAATTCTAGTTCAATCATGTCTTTGATAGGTTAGACCTCTTAAATAGGACTAAAAGGTGAAACTTGTTGTTGTTCTTAATGTTTTAATTCGTTTCATTCAAGTACTTTAAGATTTGATGTTGGATTTTTCAGATTATTGGTTCAAAGAAAGTTGATAGTTTTAAAGAATTATAAAGATCTCTTGTGCTAAGTACATAGGATGCTTATGAGTTTCTGAGATTGATCATAATGGTTTTGTGAGATTTGGATGATGGAAACCCTAGATCTACCGCGATTACGTGTTCGCTAGCCCCAAGTGTAAGGCTGCGATGAAATAATAATTGATCGTGACACCGAGATCGTCCTCGGGGATTATGTAACTAACCTGATTCTATAAATTCTAAAAAAGTTAAAATAGGATTCTCAGCAATTTTAGAAGAAAGCACAAACAGGATTTGAAATAAGAAAATCTCATAATTAAAGTAACTAGAGCACCAAGGATCCACTTGTAGTAACCTTAATGCTAATCCATTCACCAAGCACAATTACGATTGGAATCAAAGTCCTATCTCTATCTAATATACATTCAAAAGCACAAAAACAATTTAAACTTAAATCTGAAACTTTAACTTCTAGTTCTACTTCAAGCACAGAGAACTTGAACTTGTGAACTACGAAGCATCAACCATATCCGGAGATCATGGTGGATCTAGGGTTTCCACAACTCAATTCTCATAAATCATGATGATCAATCTCAGAAACTCACAAGTAACTCATGTACATGGCACACAAGCTCTCATAATTGTCTAAAAATACCAACTTTATTCAAACTAAAACTTGAAAAATCCAACTTAAAAGCTGAGACTACTTGCATGAACGAATTAAACATCAAAACTAACTGCAGGCTTCACCTCTTAGTTCTTGCTAAGAGGCCTAGCAAACTATGGACAGGATTGAACTAGAAAACAAAAGAAAAACTAAGAAAAGCATGAACTAGAAAACAAACTAAAAGAACTTGGAGTCGTAGAAGCTCCACTTCGAATTTATGCACCTCCAACACGTCTTAGACCCTTCTATGATGATTTAGGAAGAGGGTGGATGCGTCATTTTATAGAAAAATTCGCCCACCAACTTGAAATCTTCGAGAGACTCATAACTCTTCTGCACTTGAATGTCGATCAGCGACCGGTCGTTGATGGGCTTCGACTGGTCGGTGTTCAAACAACAACGAACATAATGGATTTTTAAATCTTTGGACTCCTGATGGCTGGTCAGCGACCGGTCTGGGACATCCAAGGACCGGTCATAAATGACCAAAATCTGTCCAATAAGGTTTCTTCCGAAATCCGATTTTTTCATGAATTTCCAGCCAGTCGGTCAGAGTGTCCAACCGGTCGGCGACTGTGGACAACCGGTCTTCAATGTTGTTTCTTCTCGATTCTTTTCTTCCTCCTTTCCTTTCTTCCTTGCTTCTTTCCTCCACCTCTTTGCTCTTCTACCTTTGATCTTTGGTGTGCTTTAAAAGGTCTTAGTTAACATCAAAATCATGAGGTCTCTCCCTCTTTCCTACAAACACAAATACATATATAAGATGCCTTCTTTAACACTATAAACCATGCATAATGTGTGATGAATTGGGGTCAGAATATGCACAATTTAGCACTCAACACACACCCTAACCAGCATTTTGCTAGTCCCGAGCAAAACATATGTAAAAATTATTGCAAATTCCCAACTCTAACCCTCTCTCAGAAAACTAACTTCCCTGAAACCCAAGTAATGTAAATAGTGAAGTTCGAAGATATTCAGCAACAAGACGTCGTCATGCCCAACTTCAAATGACTTGGTAAATGACTAACATGAGTTCTAGCTACTTGATTGACAAATAGAATTAGTTTGAACAACCATGACCTAGTGTGCTCAATGAATTCATAATTCCTCATACATAGGGTTCAACCTTCCATTAGATGCTTGATTGGAATGAAAACCTAGAAAGTGTACAGATGAACAACAAGCCTATGACAAGAGATTGCCTTACCGTTCTATCAACGACTTCCACACTAATCCCATTACCAGCTTGGGTAATTAGCCCTCCCCTAAGTAGTCATAGGTAGCCCTCTTCGATATTCTCATTTCTTTTTTCTCCTCTTTCTATTTCTTTTCAAACACTTCTTTCTTATAACGGTGACAACATAGGATGGGAATCTTGCCTAAATCCTTGCCCCAAATTACCTTACTTAACGTGATGGACAAACTCTCCGGCTTGGTTCCTCTACACTTCTAGATTTTAATCTAATCAAGACATCATAACATCTAGTTTCACACCTAAAGCATGCGAATCAATCATGTAAGGTGAAATAGTCCATTGATGTTCAAAACTTCATATAAGTCAATAGATAGAAGGAACTCAATAGAAACTACTAAACCAAAAGATTATAAACTTCCAAAATCTTGTTTCCTCCTATCTCATTATCTCTTATTCACATGAACTTAATTTTCATAGAAATTAAACTTTCTAAGAGAGTTTTAAAGTCAGAAAATCAAAGATTTTTCAAAATTTTTTGCTCGAGATGTTGCAAATTCTAGAAGATTTAGCAGGAATCTCACCCCCCCAACCTAAAGTTTACATTATCCTCAATGTAAGAAACATATGCAATATGCAACAACATAAGAGCAACGACAAAATAAAGGAGAGTGAAAAAGAGAGTACCAATCCCAATGTTATTCTTCCACATCTTCCAATACTATTCTACTAAAGCAAAAGAAACGAAACAAACAAAAACCTAATCCTAAACTGCTTTTAGAAAGAGAATCTCCATCAGACTAGGAGATCAATCATCCTGATAAACAGGATCTGTCAGAGGGATGGACATATCCTCTGAAACAACCTTCTCTACGAATGGTTTTAACCTTTGGTCATTCACTTTAAAACTGTTACCATTCGCCACATCTCTATCTTGATAGCTCCATGAGGAAATACTTCTTTAACAATGTATGGGCTGGTCCATTGAGATCGCAATTTTCTCGAAAAAAAAAATGTAGTCTCGAATAATACAAGAGGACCTTGTTTCCAGGTTCGAATGACTTCCTAAAGATATGTTTGTCATGAAAGGCCATCATTCGACTCTTGTAAATCCGAGAACTCTCATAAACATCGTTCCGGATCTCTTCAAGCTCATTCAAGTGGAGTTTGCGAAGCGAGCTAGCTTTATCAACATTGAAATTCAATGTCTATATTACCCAATAGGCTTTGTGTTCAAGTTCCACGGGAAAGTAGCAAGCTTTCCCATAGACAAGTCCATAGGGAGACAATCCAATCGAGGTTTTGTATGCCGTACGGTAAGCCCAAAGTACATCAGTTAGTCGGAGTGACCAATCCTTGCGATTCGGATTTACCGTTTTCTTAAGAATGTGCTTGATTTCCCGATTTGAAATATCAACTTGTCCACTTGTCTGTGGGTGGCATGGGGTACTCACTTTATTCGAAATGCCATAATTCTTCACTAAAGTTTGAAAAGGCCTATTGCAAAAGTGGGAGCCACCATCACTTATGATGACCCTAAGCGTCCCAAATCTAGACAAGATGTTTTCTTTAAGGAACCGTAGAACCGTACGATGATCGTTAGCTCTACAAGGGATCGCCTCTACCCACTGGGACACAGTCTACCGCGAGCAAGATGTAGACATAACCAAAAGATGAGGGGAATGGTCCCATGAAATCAATGCCCCAACAATCAAATACTTCTATGTGTTGAATCGGGTTAAGTGGCATCACATTCCTACGGGACAATCCTCCTAGCGTTTGACATCATTCGCACGCTTTACAAAACTCGTGGGTGTCTCAAAACATGGTAGGCCAATAGAAACCACTGTAGAATTTTTGTCATGGTATTCTTGGCGGAAAAGTGACCACCATATGCTTGAGCATGGAAAAAGGAGATGACACTTTGTTGCTCATCATCGGGTACACATCTCCTAATGATTTGATGTGGGCAATATTTAAACAATATTTGTTCACCCCAGAAAAATTTGCGCACCTCCCTTAGAAATTTCTGTTTATCTTGCACAGTCCATTTTGAAGGCATCGCACCTGTGGAAAGATAATTTGCAATATTAGCGTACCACGGTCGATGTGAAGCAACAAAGAGTTGCTCATCAGGGAAAGAGTCCTTAATGGGTGTTGTGTCAATGGAATCGGGTAGGACAAGGCGGGAAAGATGATCTGTCACCACATTCTCTACTCCCTTCTTATCATTAATTTCCAAATCAAACTCTTGAAGGAGTAGGATCCATCTAAGCAAGCGAGGCTTGACATCTTTCTTAGAAAGAAAGTACTTCAACACCGCATGATCCATGTAGATGATAACCTTAGATCCTATCAAGTAGGACCTGAATTTGTCCAAGGCAAACACAATGGCTAGGAGCTCTTTCTCCGTAGTCGAATAGTTCACTTGAGCTGGATTCAAGGTTCCACTCGCATAGTAAATTACGTGGGGCTTCTTATCTTTCTTTTGTCCTAACACCTCCCAAATAACATAATCGCTCCCATCGCACATCAACTCAAAAGGAAGCGACCAATCCGGTGGTTGCATGATGGGTGAGGTTGTCAACATGTCCTTTAGCTTTGAAAAAGCCTCTTGACATTTGCCCGACCACTCAAATTGGTTGTCCTTTTGAAGGAGATCACATAAGGGACAAAAGATGTGACTAAAGTCCCTTATGAATCGCCAGTAAAATCCTGCGTGTCCAAGAAAGGACCGCACACCGTTAATGCTTTAAGGTGGTGGTAGATTGGCAATGATGTCTATTTTGGCCCTATCTACCTCAATTCCATTGAACAATATGATGTGTCCAAGAATTATCCCTTTTTGTACCATAAAATGGCACTTCTCCCAGTTTAACACTTTATTCTTTTCCTCACATCGAGTCAAGACCAACCTCAAATGGTTAAGACACTCGTCGAACGTACTTCTAAGAATTGAGAAGTCGTCTATGAAAACTTCGAGAAAGTGACCCACCATGTCTGAGAATATACTCAACATGAATCTTTAGAATGTGGCGGGTGCATTACATAGCCCGAATGGCATCCTTCGGTAACCAAAGGTGTCAAACGAGCATGTAAAGGTTGTTCTCACTTGGTCTTCCGGGCCGATCTAAATTTGGTTATACCCGGAGTAGCTATCTAGGAAGCAATAATAGGAATGGCCAGCTAACCTCTTCAAAATTTGATCCATGAATGAGAGAGGGAAGTGGTCTTTCCTAATAACCGTGTTGAGCTTCCTATAATCAATACACATACGCCAACCAGTTGTAACTCTAATCGGCATAAGCTCGTTGTTGGCGTTTTCTATGATGGTGACACCAGACTTTTTAGGGGCAACTTGGGTAAGACTCACCCATTGGCTATCCAAGATGGGGTAGATGATACCCACATCTAGTAGCTTAAGCACCTCGGATTTAACAACCTCCATCATATTTGAATTTAGACGCCTTTGAGGTTGTCTAGTCATCTTTGCATTTTCCTCGAGGTGGATGTGGTAAGTGCAAACCGAAGGATTAATCCCTTTAAGGTCCGCTATTGTCCATCCAATGGCTCCCCTATGTTCTTTGAGGGTCTCTATCAATTTAAACTCTTGGTATTTCCCCAAGTGAGAGAAAATGACCACTGGGTATGTCTCGTCTTGACCTAAATAAACATATTTCAGCTCGGATAGTAATGGTTTTAGGTCAAGCCTCAGTGGTTGGATATTAGACCGTAGAGGCTTTGATGTGGTTGGTGGCAATTTTTCAAAATGAGGCCTCCACCGGTTAGTATTAACTATTGGCTTTTCTACTTCCAATGCTGGCACTATTTTTGAAATAATGAGGTCTTTAGAGTCCAAGAAATGTGCCAAGCATGGCTCCAAAGTTTCAGGGATGTCTAATTGAAGGAACTCTTCTTCCTCCATAGATTCAATCATATTAAGTTCGGGGAGCTCATCATCATCATCCTCTTGCCTTTTGCACATGTGGAACAAGTTCACCTCTAATGTTATTTTCCCAAAAGATAATTTCATCACCCCATTCCAGCAATTAATAATTGCATTTGATGTAGCCAAGAACGGGCAACCTAAGATTACCGGTATTTGAGTGCTTGTATCCATAATCGATTGTGTCCAAGACGATAAAGTCAACCTGGTAGTAGAATTTGTCGACTTGGACCAAGAGATCCTCAACCATCCCTCTCGGTACACGGATGGATCTATTAGCAAGTTACAACGTGGTTTTTGTAGGTTTTAATTCACCAAGACCTAATTGCTCATATACCGAGTATGTGATTAAATTTACACTTTCCCCCAAATCTAGCAATGCACGTTCAATATGGTAGCCTCCAATTATGTAGGCAATTGTGGGACTACCGGGATCCTTATATTTTGGAGGGGTATTTTGAGTGAGGATAGCACTCGCTCATTAGAAGGCCTTTTGTTGCACATTGTACTTCCGTTTGGTTGTGCATAGGTCTTTCAGGAACTTCGCATATGAGGGAATTTGTTTAATTGCATCAAGTAATGGGATGTTGATCTTAACTTGTTTGAAAACCTCTAGAATGTCGTGAGAGTTGGCAAGCGGTTTGGGTGCTATCAAACTTGAAGGGAAAGGCACAATGGGCTTATACTTGTGTTCCTTTTCTTGTGGGGCTAAGCTAGATCCATTCCCATCCTCAGAATTTACCGGATCATTAGGCTTGTCGGCCTTCACCGGAATAGATTTATCCATTTGTTTACCACTTCTAAGGGTGGTAATGGATTTTGCTTGCTCTACGTGTTGATTGGAGATATTAGGAGCACTTACTTCATAAGTTTGTTTAGGGTTTGGCTGAGGTTGGGTTGGAAAGGTCCCTTCCCTGACATTCAAGTGTCCCTTGATCTCATCAACCGAAACTTTCAATTCGTGGAACATTTGCTGATTGGTTTGATTTACTTGCGTTTGCCTTTACATAAACGCCTTTAAGGTATCCTCTATACTGATTTGAGGAGGGGCCATGTTTGTTTGCATTGGTGGCCCCCTTAGAGGAATACTAGGATTAGCCATAGGGCCATTTCTCCAACTGAAATTCAGATGGTTCTTCCAACTTAAAATTATACGTATTACCTATTGGCCCATTGAAAGGTCGTTGATAATCATATGTGGCATTGGCTTGCTCTCATAACACCTCTTGAAATGCAGGAATTGTGGGACAATCCTGAGTAGAGTGTACATGTTCGCTCACCTCAAGTTCAAGGCTGCGATGTAGTAATAATTCAATCGTGAGACCGAGATCGTCCAAGGATTGTCATAACAATTCTTAAACTATGTAACTAGGATGGACTAAGTTCGGAATTGTATTAAAGAATGAATTTTAAGAATATAAAACTCTCTACTTATAAACTAAATCAGGAAATTAAACACTAGAGCGCCAATGATCCACTTATAATCATTTACAATGCCAATTCAATCATTCAAGCCAATAACTCAATTGTAATTGGAGTTCTATCCATATCCAATCAGAATATGGAGCAATCAAATCATCATAATACATCTAACATGGATGGATCATTTACTGATATTGTTCTCTCATAACAACTAAGGCATTGGGCGTATCCAATCACATAGCCCAATCCTTCACAAAACAAGTAAGATCACATTCATGATTCTTCCTCAAATCTTGTCACTAGACTTGATTTAGAATCATGAATTGAACTTCAATCAAACCAATATCAATACATAAGACATCTATCTCATATCAAATAAAAAAATATGTTCTTCTAGTTTCATTCTAGATAAGCACTTAGGAAACTTGGTTTGTAAGATCACCTAGCATCCACTACATCATGATGAATTTAAGATCTCTACAACCCAAAATCCTATCAACAACACCCCATTGATCAATCTCAATAAATCAAAACATCCCATGTAAGCAAAATCACAAGAGATAGAAGATTAAACTAAAACTAACAACTTTATTTCAAACTAGAGCTAAAATTATTTATCATTAAACCCCAAAATACTTGAATTAAATCAAACTAAGCATTGTAAACAAATATAAGCTTCACCTCTTAGCCCTAGTTAAGAGGTTCAGCCAACCATTAAAAAGATTGAACTAAAACTCAAAAGAAAAACTACTAAAAACATGAGAAAGACTAGAAAAACCATAATCAAAGGAGTTGTAGACTCTCCACTTTGATCATCTCCACCTCCAACGATTGTAGAACCCTTCTAGGATGGTTAGGAAGAGTGTGGAGGTGTCCTTTTATAGCCACGATGCACCACCGCCTTGAAAAGTTCGAGAATCTGCGAAGCGTTTACGCAGTTAAGTCGGTGGTCGACCGGTCAGGCACTGTAGCGACCTGTCTACCAACCGGTCACAACCGGTCTTACCTGTCTGGTTTTGGTCTAGCAAGTTTCAGCACTCCTCCATCAATGAAATCCGACCGGTCAAACCGGTCGTGGGCATTTGGCCGACTGGTCATGACCGGTCTGACATGTCTGATGTCCACGTCTCTTTCTTTCTTCCTTCTCTTTTCTCCTTGCTTTTTCTCTCCACCTCTTGGCTCATCTTCAATCGTCTTCAACATGCTTTAAGAAGGGCTTTTTATCATTGATTGGTGAAGTCTCTCTCTCATTCTTACAAACACAAAAGCATGCATTAGATGGGTACTTTAAACATCGAAACCACGCATAATGAATGATGAATTGTGGTTAGAATATGCACATTTCAGAGCTCAACAGTACATTTGCAACACATATACCACACACGTTCTCAACGGTCTCGCTGGATTTGACCGCTTCAACTTTCTTAAGTTCCATGGCCTTGACCTTCCGAGTGAGGCTAGCCAACTTTGCATTGACATCATCTTCTTCTCCGAGGATATACATTCCTCCCTTCTCCTTAGCTTGAGGGGGCTTGGAATTACTTGGCTTGTCCAAGGTATCCCAAGATTGGGCATTCTCAGCTAACATGTCTAGATAAATCCATGCATCCTCAAGGTCCTTGCTCATGAACTTGCCATTGCACATCATCTTTAGGAATTAGCGCATGTTGGAACTTAATTCATCATAAAAGAAACTGATAATCCGCCAAATTTGATAGCCATGATGTGGGCAAGCGAGTAAAAGATCATTAAATCTCTCTCAACCTTGAAAAAATGTTTCACCCTCTCTAACAGAAAAGTTCATTATAGTTCTTCTTAGGGTGTTTGTTTTGTGAACCGGGAAAAACTTTCTCAAGAATTCCCGGTTCATCTCATTCTATGTGGTAATGGATCTAGGCCTTAGGGAGTGGAGCCATGACTTAGCCCTTTCTTTTAAGGAGAACGAAAATAATTTGAATTTAATCACGTCCTCAGAGATGTTATTGTATTGCAACGTATATATTACTTCCTCAAACTCTTTTACATGTAAATATGGGCTCTCAGAATCTACCCCATGAAACTTAGGCAAAAGTTGGATTACACCCGGTTTAAAATCTATGTTTCCAGCATTATTGGGAAAAACCACACAAGAGGGTGTAGTAGCTCTTGCAGGTTGTAGGTAATCCCGTAATGTCCTCGTTGGAGGAGCATTCTGAACTTCATTCTATCCCACTTCCTCTTGGTTTTGATTTAGATTTGCAGTAGGGGTGGGAGGATTCCTTATAGGTGTTTGTTGATTAGCCGCTATGCCTCTCGAACTTTCACAAATTTCTAGCTATTTTCTCACACGTTTTCGCACAGAGAGCGCTTCAACTAAACCTCCTTTGGTTTGGAGACGATTTGTGTGATCACGTTTCCAACGAGACATAAACCACACAAAATCTCAAACTGAATTAAAACAACATCCTAAAAACAAAAATCTTGAAATCCTAAAAATCTGAAAATCTGAAACTAAAGAGATTGAGTTAGAAAGATGTTACCCAATTTGTTGAATCTAGGGTTAATTGAAATCTAACAAAACAAACAAGCAAACAATGTTAGTTCTAGAAAAATTCAGAAAATCTAATTCTAGAAATTTGGAAATCCTACCTAATTACGTCAGAAACTAATCTAAAACTATTAGAACTTTTAGAACCGTTTAGCCTACAAAAATCCCATGCAACGACGCCAAAAACTTGTTCGCCAGCCCCAAGTGCAAGGCCGTGATGTAGTAATAATCGATCGTAAGACCAAGATCGTCCTCAGGGATTATGTAACTAACCCGATTCTATAAATCCTAACAAAGTTAAAATAGGATTCTCAACAATTTTAGAAGAAAGTACAAACAGGATTTGAAATAAGAAAATCTCATAATCAAAGTAACTAGAGTACCAAGGATCCACTTGTAGTAATCTTAATGCTAATCCATTCACCAAGCACAATCACGATTGGAATCGAAGTCCTATCTTTATCCAATCAGAAGATATACTTCAAAAACATATAAACAATCTAAACTCAAATCTGGAACTTCAACTTATCGTTCTACTTCAAGCACGAAGAACTTGAACTTACGAACTACGAAGCATCAACCATATCCTGAGATCATGGTGGATTTAGGGTTTCCATAACTCAATTCTTATAAATCATGATGATCAATCTCAAAAACTCACAAGTAACTCATGTACGTGGCACACAAGCTCTTAGAATTGTCTAAAATACCAACTTTATTCAAACTAGAACTTGAAAAATCCAACTTAAAAGCTTAGACTGCTTGCATGAACGAATTAAACATCAAAACTAACTACAAGCTTCACCTCTTAGCTCTAGCTAAAAGGCCTAGCCAACCATGGACATGATTGAACTAGAAAACAAAAGAAAAACTAAGAAAAGCATGAATTAGAAAGCAAACTACAAGAACTTAAGAGTTGTAGAAGCTCTACTTCAAATTCCTCCACCTCCAGCACGTCTACGACCCTTCTATGATGATTTAGGAAGAGGGTGGAAGTGTCCTTTTATAGCGAAATTCGTCCACCGACTTGGAATCTTCGAGAGACTGCATAACTCTTCCGCACTTGAATGTCGGTCAGCGACCGGTCGTTGATGGGCTCCAACTGGTCGGTGTTCAAACAACAACGAACATAACGGATTTTTAAATCTCTGGACTCCAGACGGCCGGTCGGCGATCGGTCTGAGACATCCAAGGACCGGTCATAAATGACCGAAATCTGTCCAACAAGTTTTTTACGAAATCCGATTTTTTCATGTATTTCCAACCGGTCGGTCAGAGTGTCCGACCGGTCGGCAGCTGTGGACAACCGGTCTTCAATGCTGTTTCTTCTCGATTCTTTTCTTCCTTCTTTCCTTTCTTCCTTGCTTCTTTCCTCCACCTCTTGGCTCTTCTTCCTTTGATCTTTGGTGTGCTTTAAAAGGTCCTAGTTAACATCAAAATCATGAAGTCTCTCTCCCTTTCCTACAAACACAAATACATATATAAGATGCCTTCTTTAACACTATAAACCATGCGTAATGTGTGATGAAGTAGGACTAGAATATGCACAATTCAGCAATCAACAATACGGTTGATGCTTCGAAGTTCCGTTAGTTCAAGTTCTCCATGCTGAAGTAGAACTAGTTTCTGAACTTCCAGAATTTGCTTTATATGAATGTGCTTTAACTGAATCTATCTTCCGATTGGATAGAGACAGGACTTCGATTCCAATTGTGTTATGTGCTTGGTGAATAAATTAGCATTAAGGATTAACTATAAGTGGATCCTTGGCACTCTAGTTGTTTTAATTCTGAATTAATCTTTTCTTACAACTGTTCATACTTTCAACCTAACTAAGTTACTTCGATCTAATCTAGTTAGTTCTTTGGAATTGATTACCTTTCTTAATCCCTGAGAAGGATCTCGGTCTCATAACCGAATTATTATTACAATGTAACTCTACACTTGGAGTTGCCTAACAAGCATGTATAGTGGTTCGACTATTTGTCTACTCCACTCCCGGTTGTCGTTCCCAACCCATAAGAATATCGGATTTCATTATAATGGAGGTTTTAAATCAAGTTCATCTCTCAACCTTTAAACGGAGGTTTTACCCACAGGTTCACCTTTCAACTTGAACGGAGGTTTTACAGGTTCACCTCTCAACCTACACGTACGTACCCATGTCGGTGGAACATGTATACACCCATGTCGGTGGCTCCCCTTAGAGACTTGACAATTTAGGCCCAATACATGAGCCAAGGTCCTACACAAGAACCTCACGTTCTTCTCCCGTCGGAGGCTCCCCACTTGGAGACTTACGTGGTTTCCAATAGGCTAACCATCAACCTTAAATTCACGCTCAATCCTACCAAAGGAAGGAGTGCTAACAGACTCTCAAACTTGACACTTGTTAGATTGAGCCCCTTTTGATGCGCCTTCTTGGATTGCTTCTTCTCGCTCTCCCATGCTTGAATCAGCTCCCCTTTGCTCCCCCGATCTTGTTACTAATGTGTTGCCAATGCCTCAGCTCCAACAATCAATCGTCTTGCATTTGATCTTCTTAAGATGACTAAGGTGATGGGAGGTAGTGGTGACTCCTCTGCAACTAATAAGAAATGGTTGCCTAGAGAAATTCACCTAATAGGATCTCTAGGGAGTGTTTAGACCAAGGTTTTACCTATAGTCAAGGTGCCTAAACTCCTAGAGATTAAGAGGGAACAAGTTCATCTTCAAATGAGCTTTGAATGCTCCAACATGTGATTAATCACAAGGAAGATAACTTGATTTAGCTTAGGATTAAAGCCTAATGATAGTTGTAATATGGGTGGCTTCTAATGCACTAAAATCCCTCTTTTAAGCCCAAAAACCGAGCCCCGTTCTTATATAGATAAAGCTCCAATGGTTGAAAAACGGGCTACAACAGCTACCTGTCGACCAGTCGCCAAGATCCGTCGACCGGTCCACAGAGGGTTGTCGATCGGTGAATTTTGAGTGTTGACCAATCTAATTTACTGGCCATCTTGCCATCCAGATTTGGCCTGTGTCGACCGATCATCAGGATCTGTCAACCAGTCTATGGGATATATTGACCTATCTACAGCACAGTGAGTTCTGTTATTTTGGGCAGTTTGTTCACAGCGGCTCATTAACCTCTAAGGCCTTCCAATGGGTGGTCTTTTGGGACTCCTAAGGCTATTCTATGATGACTAAAAGTTTACCTGATGGGTCCAAGCCATCTAGAGGCTATAGGCTGTTTTGGTTCTAGTAAGTTAGGGTCACCAAGGCATCTCTGATTTACCTATTTTTTCTTCCTTGATGCTTCTTGTCTACTTGAATCTTCAGTCTTCAGCTTGCCAAGGCTCAACTGACAGTACAACAAATGAACACACGCAATTGACAAATAACACTAGTATGCCACAGAAAAGTGCACTAACATGATCAACCCTAGATTTTTCCAAAACAAAAGAGGCCCTTAACAGGGAGATTTCCAATGCCTCCTCCAAGGGCACCTGGGCCACCTCTTTGCTCCCCCTAATCTAAAGATGAGGTTCTTTTAGGACTGGGACGATGGCTACAGGACCAACTACAACAACAAGGCTATCAGGGCCGGACTCGAAATAGCTAGACTCTCAAAGGAAGTAGATTACCTAGGGAAGATGGCGGAGTTAAGAAGATATTAGAAGGATGGGATAAAAGAGATGGAGCAATTGAGCAATTGAGGGGAGAGGCCCCATTCAAGTCAAGCCTCACTTGAGAATTGAGAAAAGGTAAAGAAAGATGATCTTCTGGGACTAGGTCTTCCTATGTAGACTCTACATCTAACCTTCCATTACTATTAATGTTACATGCCGCCTCTAAGGAGTTGTCATAGTCAGATGATGAAAGAGAGTTGTTGGTAAAATCCACTTCCTTTTCGTGACCCATCATATCGAGCAATTGGCTGATCTGATCCTTTGAGGATGATGGACGGTTCAGATCCTCTATATCTATCATCCTAGCAGGGCTTGGATCTGGGATCGATTCCACTGACAATGCATGAATACCCCTGATATCAACAGCTAGACGAGTATTTTCCTCATGATTCTCTTCTCAGAGAGAGAGAGAGAGAGAGAGAGAGAGAGAGAGAGAGAGAGAGAGAGAGAGAGCTTTGTCATTAAATGAACTCATAATCTCCATTTGACGCATGGTTAACACTGGGATCAAAGGCTATTGCCCTTCGTAGGAAATTGGACACGTAACCAGTAAGTCAGTACAACGGGTAGGCCACACCGCATGAGAATAGACAACTATAATTTTTAAAGAATGGATCCAGTGGTGTATATTCAACATACAAGTTGGCCGATCCCCATGGTGTATATTCAACATACAAGGTGGCCGATCTGATGAGCGGACCAACCTGGATGTTCAGAAAGAGAACTCCCTGGTGCATGGCCTGGATTTTGCATATGTGCGCACTGTCGGTATGTGTGATCCAACTCATTCAACAAATATAGGCATCCTATCCACCTACAAAGAATTTCACATCTCTTAAATGAAGAAACTCATCTTCGTTGTGAGTTAAATACTGAATATTTCCCTCCAGTGGTTATTAAGGGCCTATTGCCGCAACGGGACGAAACCATAGACTATCCTTGCTACCAAATATCCAGTTTCAGCTTCAAATGGGCAGCACGGATAAACAGCATGAGAAGCATGGATTTTCAACGTTTTCTAACTAATTCAATATCTGTAGCATTTCAGGTCCTACCTGAAATAATGCAGTTATTCATTTGATGGAAAAACATCTCCCCTGCATCAAAATGTTGGGATGTACAAATATCTGCCTAGTTAACTTGTATGGTAAACTGATTTAGAGTTACTCACAAAAGGCCATAATATGATATGTAAAAGGGCGGCATGCCGAGTTGTTTTATTAAGCACACTTTTCCAAAAAGAGCATCATCATCATATGATCATAACCGTTTCCAATCTATATGGGTCACATACTCAGAAAAAGATCATGCATTCACTATATTCCTCAAGCAGCATGCTACCTGAATTTAGCCCCATTGGGAAACTCTGAAAACACAAACTGAGTAACTCATCCGTCAGGCCCAACCATGCATTTGAGATAGCCAAAATCAAACAGGTTGGATGCTAAGATCTCAATTTCAAGAGAGAAATGAACACAAACCAATATTGGCCATACTCCTGTTGTGGGGTTATGATCATCTGATCAGCTTATGTTCATGACCTGTATCTGGAGTGACCCACTGGATAAGTGACAGAGATCTTGTACACATGCCATATAAGAAATGAGTGCAGGATGTCATGTGCAATTAGCATTCCTCACTTAAGATACGATACGATACTAACAAACCTTAGGCATCCCACACGTTGCCCATATAATCCCATGTTCTTCGCAAATGATTGTGCACAGCCGATCAAATGGCCATCCTCCATAAAAATGCGAATTGCTTGAGCATCTCTGTCAAGATGACCGCTTGCAAAACCTTGATAAGCCATATCGAAGAAGGGGAAGTGATTCTTTACCTTCAACAGTTCAATGTTCAACAGATACATAAAAATGTGATGGATGTGATTTCTCAATGTACTAGATTGCATAGTTGCAAGATGGGGTAAAGAATATGTAACTCACCTTGAACTGATATGAAATTTCTTTCCACTGCTCCTCAGATGGATCTATCCCCGTTGGATTGTGCGCACATGCATGGAGTAGAAAAAAAGAATGATTTGGGGCATTCTGCACATACCCGAATAGAGAATATCAATAATTACGAAATAGTATTTTATGATTATCAAATGTTTATAAATATATGAGAGACCCGTGAAGCAAATAAAAGACAAGATATCTTCCTGGCATCCTGCTGAACCAACCACACTTAGGTTGCCCTTGGATGTGCTTTGGATTTGAATTGCAATCATTAGTCAAATAAAGAGGAAGCAATCAAATCATAGTGACCTTGATTAGTACTCATATTTAGTGACCACAATCCAAATTTCAAATAGATTACATTCAATTTGGACTTAAAAAGAAGGTAACTGCGAATTGAGGCCACTTCATCATTGTAGGAGATGTCACAATTTGGTCATTTCCAATTTACTGACCTGAATTATTGCAATTCAAGTCAGTTTTGGAACCATACATGGCCTCAATTATCTACAAAGCTAGTTAAGACTCTTATGTACCTTCACATCTTTCATGAGTGCTGCAAAGTCCAAGCCCTTAGATTGGGGATGGTAATAGTGGAATGTGCTCTGAGGAACTTGGGCATCTCTCCAAATGTTGTGGTGGCTATGAAATGCAAATGGGCGGGTATCAGATAAGAAAAGCAGAATCAACCATACATAACGATTCTGACTGGGTCGCGCTACTGTGCATTTTCCACTGTTTCTTAGATGTTGACAAAAGTCACCCTGCGCATGGCATCCATGAGCAGCATGGACTTGAATTGGCATGGCAGCACTTTGACCCGGACAGTCCAATTGTGGCCCCCATTATTTAACCTGAAAATCACACTACTGAGATAATCTTGGGCATCTGATACCAGCAATTAAATTTGACCATTGACCATTTTCTTCTAATCACCCATCCAATTGCTGGTGACTGGATGGTTTAGAATCATGATCATCCTGCCGTTATGATGTTTGGCATGGAGACCATGCATGCTGGGGCCCAACAGTTAGGACAGTATCGATTGAGATATATCATATGTGCAGGCCATCAGTACGGGGCATGAGTCATCGTTTAAGAGATGGTGAAGAAGGCACGGTAGTCTAGCCCATTATCATCTAAGGGTTCTCCAAACCAACTGAACTGATAAAATCAAAGGAGAATTCACCCCAAATATCAACAAAACTATCATATATGTGGTTCCCAATTGTGGAAACAATGATGCATGCACAGCAGATGATAGAATCACCTAACTGTGTGAAGGAATTGAAAAGGCACGGCTTTACTTGGACCATGTTGGAATGGGCATGTAGATGTGTGACTCAGGCTGGAAACGCTTCTGGAACTCAGCAAACAGACGGCATGCACCAGTACCAGAAAGGGCTTGGACTCCAGCAAACCTTTTCTCTCTTACTACATCTGAATTCTCCCCATAAGCCAGCTTTACGCTCTCCTTGACCAGTTTCAAACTGCCTCCCATTGGAAGATACTCCCTGATCCGCCCTCAACAAAATCACATATAGACATATGAGAAGAATGCTCTACTTGCAAGCGCCCATCATGCCAAGATAAGTCCCCCCCCCCCCCCCCCCCCCCCATGAGCTAATTTAGCACCGTTGAGAGATCTAGAACTCTCATCAGGTGGACCACAGTTAGAATGTGCCAGGGTGCAACGAACAACCCATTCACCCATCACGTCGGTCACATGTACAGTGCTGAGCAGACCTGTATGATTTTCGGGCTAGCTTCATTTTTTTTTCTTTTTTCTTTTTGAGAGGTTTTTGGGCTGGCTTCATTGTGGGGTCCACCTGATGAATGTTCCAGATCTCATGCAGGTATATGATGTTTCGGCATGGGTGGGCTGCATATCTTTTGGGTTTGTAGATAGGTGCTTGCAGAAGTATTCCTCATACTTGAGATTTGAGAGATCATTAACGTTTGTCATCAACATTGTATCTTTCGTCCCAGCTGTTTTAGGCAGTAAAATTCATATTTTAACAAATTCAGAAATATATATATTTTCTTTTTTTTCAAACAAAGTAATTCCAAAAACTAGAGACACAAGAATAAGAATAATTTTTTTTCCTAGTCAGTCAGAAGGGCAAAAAAAGGAAAAATGAAAAAAAAAAAAAAAAAAATAGGAATTAGATTGGTGAAGGAAACCAGAGAAATTCCCCGTCCCATAAAAATTTTGAGGCTTGTAGATGAGGAAGTGCATTTATCATACTAAGAATTCGAACATTAAAAGTAACTTAGAACAAAGAAACAAAAGCAGCAAACACAATCAACAGTAATGAGACACATCAAAGCATGTGCACATTTGTTGTATTGTATGTAAGGATTGCATTTTGTGGATAATTATGGGATAAAAATATCACCGTGTATCATAGAGTTGGGGTAGATGAGTCATTGTTAAAATTATTATAAGAATATTTAATTCATTGACATCTGAACTTGTGATCCTTTGTTTTCATGGCATTAGAGGGGAATTAATGATTCAAATTCCTGGTCAAAGAAAGGAACTCTCTATTTCGTGGATTCATGGATTGAAGTCATCGAGTCTTGTTGAGCGCTTAAATGTGTATATTCTAACCCCATTTCATCACTAACTATACATAGTTTTCAAGCTTAAAGACTATTCTAATGCATGGTTTTATGACTGTAGGAATGAGAGGGACTACGCCCAATTGATGACTAAAAAGCTCTATTTAGGAACCTTGGATGAAGAGCCAAGGTGGGCCAAAGAAAGAAGAATGAAAAGAGAGAAGAGGACAGAAGAAAGAAGTAAAGAATCAAAGAAGGCAGTCCGACCGGTCCTGACCAGTCGGCCAAGAGGCCACGACCGGTCTAGACCGATTGGCCACCCTCTGTTTGCTCTAGGCCAGACCAGTCAGACCGGTCGGCCAATAGGTAGTCAGTGTAATTCAGCGAAATTTCAGCAGCTTCTCCTTGAAGCTCCGTCTTTTGAGTGCAAGTGCGTAAATACTATGCAAATCTGGAAGATTTTGAGGCAGTAGAGCCTCTCCACTATAAAAGGGGACCTAGGGATCGTAGTTGAGGAATCCTAAAAAAGATCTACGAAGGTGGGAGGCGGCGGAAGTTGGATTCGGAGTTCCACAACTCCTCCTAATTCGTGTTTTTCTAGTTCATGTTTTTAGTTGTTTTCATGCTTCCTTAGATCATGAACGGCTAAACCTCTTAGCTAGGGCTAAGAGGTGAAGCTTGTAGTGAATCTGAGATGCTTTAATTCGTTTTGTTATGGTTTCAAGTTGGATTTATTGAAGAACAATGGTTTATAGAAGTTTGAATAGAGTTCTAAGTAGTTTTTCTTAATCTTATGATGGCTTATGGATGTTTGGAAGAATTGCTTTAGTTCTTAACTGTTTTGTATAGTTCTAAACCTGTACGCTCCGAGAAATCGGATTCAATACGCTCTAGACTTGGATTTCCATGTGGGAACTTCAACCAAAGTTCTACCTTTTATAATAATTTCTGAATTATGTGTTGATCGTATATGTGATTTGAATGAAGTTCAAATCATAATCTAATTATGTTTTGTGACAGAGTTTAATGATGATTATGATTGTGATCTTAATCTATTGGAACTAGGATTGACCTATGCAATTAAGTGTGCTCAAGTCCTAACTTGAATTAAGGGAATCATGTATAGAATCACACAGATGATAGATTGTGTAATACAACAGCTCTATCATCCGACTAGATAGGATTTGATTTCGATTCTAGTTGTGTAATTGGGAAACCACAGCGAATTATGCATTGAGGATTGCTACAAGTGGATCCTTGGACCCCTAGTGCTTTCTTATATTGATTACATTCACTTTTAGTTTAAGAATCATATTTACATTCAATTCTAGAAATCTGTTTAGTTAGTTCTCAAGTAGAGAATATTAGAAGTAATTTTGTGAATTCCTAACAAGTCCCTGAGAACGATCTCGGTCTCTACCGAATTATTACTACATCGCAACCCTACACTTGGGGAAGCGAACAAGTCTCAGAGCTGTTACATTTCAGGTTGTGGTCTCCCACAGGCCCTTAATTACATCCCTGGGAAAAACCCTTGACTACAAGGTAAAAACAGGTATCTTGCGGCATTGCGTAGAACATGTTTGGGGTTCTTAGTTCTTCATCTTCAGAGTGTCTAGAACTAAGAGGGTCATGATGGCCATGGCGTAAACGAACAGTCATCCTGACAATGTTGTGAGGGCTTACATGCCAGAGATGGGCAGAAAGTGGTTCTCTAGCACCCATCATTAGGTGATGAGACCCTCTACACCGAGCACTAACTGTAAAGGGGCCCGGTCTGCACCAAGTCCAGGGCATGGCTATGTGAGAGGTCCGTCGTGATTTGTCTGCGCCCATAGCTGTTTGACAGGCTAAAGGAGAACTCTGCGCCCAGGTGTAGATACTGTTAATAGGTCTGCACTTGGGCACAGAGCTCAATCCAATAGCGCTTGGCACATGGCGTCAGAAATAGTATTCAAGAGGCCCTAGCGCATGGCAGAAGGCCCTTTCCTTCGCTAGGGTTTCTAGCATGTAGGGCAGTGTCCAACGAAGGGGGTGGAATGTTTATGCAAGTGAGGCCCACCTTATTAGCATTTGCACATGAAGCTCTAAAATCCAAGTCCTACCTAGTCCTTGTACTTGTAACCCGGTACACACCTGTGTGTCTTTGTGTCTCTCTTCCCTTTTCTTGAAATGAGTGTTGGGGGTATTTATAGGCCCATGGGCCCGATTTTCCCAATGCCTAGGGGAGAGGACCTTTGCACATGCCATAGTAGTTCCGAGGCACAGAGATCTCTGCGTGTGGCGCAAAGCTTTTCGTTGGTTTTCTGCTTTCTTGTTGCAACATGATGACGTCATCATTCGGTACAGAGCTGCTGGAGCTGAATTGATGTGGCACAAAGACACCATTGGATGCATAGGGGCCCCTTTTGGCTAGGTACCAAAACTCATGTGTCAAAAAGGTTATATTGGCCAAGTCGCAAATGGTAATCCCTTTTGAGACCGTGTCAAATGTGCTCGCAATCAATGGCTAATCAATTAAAAGTCATTAATGAGCCAAAAGTAAGGGGAGAAAACTAGATTCTTCTTTTGATGACAACCCTATTATGACAACATTTCTCCATTTCTCCATTTTCCAATTAGCCAACTACATATCATAGGCATTTTCAAAACCTTTTCCCAAATGACATTTTAAAACCTCAGTACCATATTTAGATAGTATGAGAATCGGCTAATAGAGGCTTGGGAAAGCTATTCCAAACTCCTGATCTAGTGGTAGTCAAGTCGAGTGACATGTATCAATTGAGCATGTTGTCCTTTAAGGACTTCAGGAAGAGGCAAATTAACGCCCAATCATTGCCTACCACAGCATTAACTTCACCACATAATGCTTTGAGATGAGCTATGGGGCACCTGCTACCATTGTACCTCTTAAATTTGGGTACCTCGAAAATTTCAGGTACTCGGGCATATGGAAAGGGACAAAAGGTTCTGAAATTTCGTGGATGGGAGATCCACCCCTTGCTGGCTTTACAACTTTTTCCCATGTCGCAAAGCAGCTCCTGGAAGCGTTCTTAGAGTTGCTCGATTTCGAAGGAACTAGACTAGAGGCGTTTTGTCCCTTACGATGCTGTATGGATTGCTTCTTCTTCATAATAGTTAACCTTGTTCATATGTCTATGGCTCCCATTAGGGGGAGGCTAGATGTAACTCCCATTAGGGGGAGGTTGCTGGACTTGGCTCACGATTCTAGGAAGTTGTATTTGGAATTGGCTCCCATTAGGGGGAGGTTGAGATGGAAACTGACTCCCATTATAGGGAGGTTGAGATGGAAATTAGCTCCCGTTAGGGGGAGGTTAAGCCTAAAACTGGCTCCCATTAGGGGGAGGTTGCTGGAATTAGGTCCCGTTAGAAAGAGATTAAAATTGGATTTGGCTCCCGCTAGAAGGAAGATACTGAAATTGGCTACCATTAGGGGAGGATGCTAGAATTAGCTCCTATTAGGGGGAGGTTGAGACTGGAGCTAGCTCCCATTAGGGAGAGCATGCTGGAATTGACTCCCATTAGGGCGAGGATCCTAGAATTGGTTAGGAAGAAAATTAAATACTAGAGTAGCAGCAAGAGGAAGGTTGAAAATTGAGAACCGAGGAGACTGTGCTGGTTAAATGATTGGAGCGCATGTGATTACACCAGTGCATTTTGGGCAAGGGGGTGGCCTCGCCCTAGAGGAACCGTGTAAATCAGGTCCTCCAACCTTTTAATGCTAAGGGACATGTTGACCATGGAAAGGGTTGCAGGGATTTTGTCGGTCGTATGCATGGATGTCTCTGGGGGCATGTCCTCTTGGGTTGCCATGGCTGCACGGGATCAAATGGGAATGGGACTGGGAGGAGTGATTGTTGCGGTCTTTTGAGGGCGTCAAACACAAGCTACTTTTGGGCTTAAGGATGGCGATGAACACTCTTGCTTTTTCTTGATTTTTTTTTTCGTTTTTTGGGTTTCTTTTTTCTTTTTTCTTTTTCCCTACTAGGAGCATGCAAATGTTTGAATGCAACTAGGATTTTCCGACTTAAAAAACGTTCCCTAAGCAATATATCTTTCGGATCGGATGAACCAATCTTTAGATACGTGCTTGGGTGGTGCCTTTCGAAGGCCTTCTTAACAACAAGATCAGAGAAGAATCTAGTATCGGCCCAAATAGGTTACTATGTGGCAGGGTTTTGCTCGCATTGTGAATGTTAGTGACGCAGGGGCTCCTGGTTGACGAAGATATATATATATATATATATATATATATATATATATAATAGAAAGAAAAAAAATGCAAGAAAGGCTCTGTGAGATCCATTGTGATGAATCTGTAAAATCCAAACCGTATATCTGTTGTGTTGGGTCAATGTTAGGATGTGGTCCAAAAACAGGGCTAGTCTCAAGCTCGAGTGGGTCACAACATCAAAAGAAGCGGGTGTGAGTTGCCCATCATCGAAACCCTTCTCTCCACTAATAGCCCCACCCTTTTCCTCGGTCTCTCTCCTTTTTTCTTCTCTCCTCTACCATGTGCATGTGTGCCTACAAAGGCTCCATTTTCTTTCACCATTGATCCCATCTCTCTTTTATCTCAGCTATGTGTAGCCTCATTCCTTTAGCTTCATTTCTCTCCTTTTTTATTCTTTTCTTCTTTTTTTGCTCCCTAACTCTCTGTGTATGTGTTGTACGTGCCCCATCCCCTAGTATATACAACGTAAGTAGCTTTTAGATATTTGTGCCCTATAATTAGTCATTAAGAGGAAATTTTCCTCATTTATTTCATCGTGTGGCCCTTCAACCCAAGGGCATTTTTGTCCTTTCACCTCTTGGTACTACCCTGCAGATACAGTTTGATGTGACCCAATGAAAAACGACACACACAGGCATCAGAAGGTGGGCCCACAATGAAAAGCAAGGATTCTCCTGCATGAAATGATGATGTCACCTTTTTCACTGCGAGCGAGCATTTGATATGTACACATGACACTTTTTTATTGGGTCGCATCAGGGGTTATGGAGAGCACTTGTAACTAAGGGTTATAACATATTCGCGGTTGTTAGGGAGTTTCCACCCGCTTTTGCTTTGCACGTGGCCGGCACGAATAGGGTTAGGAAGCCCATGTGACAAAGCCTGTGGGGCCCGCTATGATGAATCCGCAACATGCACACAGTTAATTTGTTGTGCCGGTTCACGGTAGGATCTCGACCAAAAAAACTAGTCAGTGGGTCGCGGCACCGAAAAAAGTGGACATAATCCCTACCGTAGAAATCCTTCTCTCTCTCTCTAGGTGTGTAGCTGCACCCTTTACTTTTAGGGCCTATTTGGTTTTAGGATTTCCCTTGGAAATCAAGGTAAATGAGCACTTATTATTTCCATGGGAATTCTTGCACCACTCCCAATGTGACAAGTGGCAGCTGCTTTTTGGACTTGACATTCACCAAAACCGAGGGAAAAAACTGTGTGGCCCACCATGATGTATGTGACTTATCCACGCCGTTAATTTTTTTCCACCATCTCATTTCAGGGAACGACCAAGAAAATGAGGGCGATCTAAATCTCAACTAGACCACACCATAAGAAATAGTGGGACTTGAACGTCAATCGTTGAAAACTTCTTGTGGGCCCTAGAAGTTTTAGAAGAATCTGATATTCGTTTTTCACCCTTTATCCATGTCTATGTAACCTCATGAATGGGTTAGATGACAAATAAACATCAATGTGGGCCCAAGGAATGAGAAAGCTTTCAATGGTGGATGTTATACAGACCACTATTTGCTATAGTGTGGTCCACTTGAGCTTTGGATCTATTTCATTTTCCGGCTCAAGTCCTAAAAAAATTTGGTAAAACAGATGGATGGCTTGGATAAGTCATAGACATCAAAGTGGGACCATTATTTTAAGTGAGTCTTTTTCGGACTGGATTTTAAGAAATGAGAATTCCATTGCTCATCAAACGGATGTAAGAAGTAATAACAACTCATTTCTAGTGATTTACCAAATATTCAAAAAATCAAACACGCCCTTAGTCTCTCTTGGTTTTTCTCTCCCCTACTCTTTCCAAGTGTTGCACGTGCCATACCCCTACTAAAGAATAACCGAATTTACCGAAGTAAGGGGGAAAAAATGTTTAGAGTGGGAGGGACGGCCGGGCCAGTCCGGGCTATGCATGTCATCTGAGCATTAGATGAAAGACCGGCCCCAGTCCTCTGGCCGAATGTAGGAGCCAGGCCCTGCCCCTGCAGGCTCGGGCCACCCGGGATGCCAGGGCCATTGCCACCCCTACAAACTAGGTAATTTATCACATGACAATTGCAGTTTGAGAAAAGTCCAAACACAAATGGGTTTTTTTTTTTCTTTTTCTTTTTTTTACAAGAACTCAGAAGAAAAAAAAGGTAAAAAGGTAAAAAACTGACACCAGAAAACATACATGAATTCGCTGCCGGTAATCTTGACGGCTGCCTCTCGCACGCACTGAAGCACGACCGGTTTCCCATCGTTGTCTCGGTAGGCCCCCTAAATTTACGGAACCAAAAAATACTAATAAAAATAAAATTCATGGAGAGAGTAAATAAAAAGAATTTTTTTTTTTTTTAAACCTCAAAAGTCGCAGTAACTCACCACTCCAACATTGATCTTGTTGGGGCAAACGTCAGCCTGGAAAGCCTCGGTGATGCCCATTATGGGGTCCGCGGGAGCCGGGACCACCTCGTCCCACCATCCCTTCCACGTTGAGAAACATCTCCTCTTCATTATACATCTGTTCATGCTTTCTCCGTCTTGCTTCTTCTTCTCCGGCCAGTAAAAGGCTGGTCTGTTATTTCTGGCTTGTAACCTTCTCTGTCTTCACTTCGCCAAATACAACTTCCATGCAGTTTCCTCCTCCTTGCGTTATACTGGCAGACCTATCGGACGGTCATCCGGACTGTTCATCTGGTGGGCCACTACATGACAAAAGCAGATTACTGTGGTCGCGATCCGGCCAGAGTAGCGGTCCTGGTCCAAAGTCCAGGTAAAAATTTTCAAAACAGCTGGATGGACGCTTTATTCTAGTCCCTCCTATTTTAGTCTATAATTAGGGTTGTCAACGGGCGGGTTAGAGCCAGGACAAGCTCTCTGTCCAAACTCACCCTGCATCATTCAAGGTAAGTGTTAGGGTAAATCCAAGTTGACCTCGGGTTACCAGAAAAGCTCATAGTCCGACCGGCCTAGGTGTAAGTCCTCAACCACATGCACCCAACCATGGACTAGTGTCGAAAGACTGACCTGAGGTCACTCAAGCTGACTTGTCCGAGGTCGACTTGATGTTCGAGGCCAAACTGTTTGACCTACTTGAGGTCACTCAAGCCGACCTGGAAAGGTCAACAAGTCCGAGGCCAACCTAATGTCCGAGGCCGACCTATTTGACCTACTTGAGGTCACTCAAGCCGACCTGGAAAGGTAGACCAATCCGAGGCCGACTTGATATCTGAGGCTGACCTGTCTGACCTAGCCCATTGGGGCTAATAAACCGGACACGTCTCCAGGAGTTACGGGCGTAACCTACGCCGACCATTACGGGCATAATGGCCACATTCAATGCCTTCTATAGCTCTCCAATTATCCTATAAATAGGAGACACTCCTACAAGCCAAGGTATGGACAATCTCCTCCAAGTACTCTGCCTCTACGCTCCTCAAACCTTTAGCCTAACTTAAGCATTGGAGGGCTAACGACTGAACCCCGGCAACCCCTCTCAGCTTTCTTTGGTGATTCACAGGCCCAGTAGATCTTCCAATCCGGATCCAGTCCCCTCATCTTATGAGATTAGAGGCAGCAGTTCACGCAATGGTGGAGGTCACTTAATCTCATATGTTGGCCCGTTGGAGGTCACGTCATCTCATCTGTTGACCAGTTTTTTGCATCCACAGTAAGTATAAGCCTGGCCTGAGCCCATAACGGGCCTTAATAATCTAGCTTGAGTCCTGCTCACATGGTCATGCTTGGCCCAAGTTCGAGCCCGAGTCCAAGTTAGAGATAGCGCGTGGGTTTGGTGGATTGAAGCAGGAAGAGAGAGAGAGAGAGAGAGAGAGAGAGAGAGAGAGAGAGAGAGAGAGAGAGATGTTTGATTGATTAAAAGGATGGCTTCTAAAGATTAAGGGTTTCTACAAGCAAAGGAAAGAAAAGAATGAGTGTTGGTGTATTAAATCAGGGGATGGTGGGTGGGTTTTGGATTGAAGCATGCAAAGAGAGATAAATTTAAATATAAAAAAATTGCAAATCCTAACAGGCCGTGTCGAGCTTTGGACCTTCGAACATCTACGTCCAAGCCCGACCTGATTTTAAAATAAGCTTAACTTTTAAGCCCAAGTCCAACCCAAGAGCCTGATTCTTCTTCCCAAGACCAACCCCTAGCCTGACGAGCCAACCCGGCCCATTAACACCCTATCTATAGGCATCAACATGTTGGGCCCACATTAGCGGTCCCAAGCACAGTTTGAAATGGTCTACAACACCTGTTGCACGAAGACTGTAAAACACCCTAGCTATGTGGGGTCCACCATGTTGTATATGTTTAATCACAGTCCTCGTTAGAAGAGAACAATTAATACGAAAGATAAGCCCAATTAATTTTATATGAGCTGCCAATGGAAACTATTGACGTTAAATCACGTCACCAGATGTTGATCAAGGACCAACTTGAATCTTAGTGTTTGATGGATGATAAAAGATGAAAGGCTTGGATTGATAGGACCTGCAAACACCACCAAGGGTTAGGATGGCCGTCGAAGGATGCCGACTAATGGCCCTCCGATGCTTAAATCAGTGATGGTGGAAAGAATCCTTCAATGGATGTATGTATTTTGTATTGCGTACCTTTGTTCATAGCATGGAGGGCTTTTTATAGTGTATATCCTTGTCATATTAGGCTAGGATTCTAATTCTGCTGGGATATGATCCCCTACGTAGGATGGGCCACGATCATGGCTAGATACGTGATTGCCTTGGAGGCGATAAGCGAGATTCTCTATGCACGGCGGATATCTCGCGTGGTAGCTTTATCAAATCAAATCCCACGACTTGTAGAAGACGTTACTTGAGTCTCGAGTATTCGGAGAGAAGCGTTTAGGAGACAGCGTTTGGTAATAACCGAACACGATGATGTGACGAACACTCGGTAACAATCATTCCGATAATAAAGAGAACCGACTGCATATGTAGGAATATGACGCTCGATCCTGATAAGTAGCCGAGTGCCTCTTCGGGCCTGGGGTATTGAGGTAATCCATTGATACTGACAAATACTGTCGACTGAGCGCTTCATGGTCGGGCACGACGCAGAAATTGAGGATGTCAGAACTGTGCTCGTGCATCACCTTTAGCTACGCAGTCTGAGGTCAGCCCAGATCAACCCATAACAGTCAGCTCCCCTAGTCTCAAGTCTGATTTTAATTGACTTGAGAGCAAGGAGGTAAAAAAAGGTAATCCTCGATTTCTGGGCAATTTTGAGAGGGTAATGGTTCACCACGGGACAAGGAATCCCTCGAGGCAAATTAAGATGATGTCCTTGTTTTAGTCCTCATTTATTATGCTCAGGAAATGAAGCATGGCGATCAACCAGGTGCTGACGCGTGGTAGTCTTAGAAGATGAAACAGTCACAGCGGTTCTATAAAAGGTGTCCTTCGCTTCTTCCTTGGCTCAAGCTCCATGAGAGGTAACCATGGCTACCCTTCGTGCAAGTATATGTCTCCCTGAGTTTCGGAGTGGAGGTGATTCCTTAGTTCTCAACGAGATCCTTATTCGGTTTGATGTTTCGATAGCGGCTAGCAAACATGGATCACAGTTGGATGAATGGAAATCTTTGATTAATGATGTGAACTCCATGCTTCGCAGAAATCTGCCATCCATGGGGAAGACAATATCAGGAGGACGGAGGCCGTTGATTTATAACGTGGTGTCCATACTTGGCTGTATCTGCCTCTGTTGTGGGAACTCTTACATCAGGGGCATCTTTGTCTCTTCCTATCTCCACGACAAGGTGGCTCAAGTTCGATCTAAGCAAGAAGGAAAGCGATGCTGAAAGAGGTGTCAAGGAGAAGGTTGAAAATGAAGACATGACTGAAAATTGAGGCACCAAGCTTCTTTTTCCCTCTTTTGGTTTTCTTTTTTCCTCTTTTGCTCTTCGAGCACCTTGAGATAATTTCAATTAGTCTTCGAGTTCTTTGAAAGATGATCGTCCTTTGGAATCTTCTATAATGTAACTTACCCGACAGGGCCCTCTGTAATACAATTTTAATGGTGAAATAAAATGTCTTCTTTGTGATCATAAGCCTTGAATTTGCTGTAATCGATCGTAATATATCAGTCTCTGACCGATCGTTCTCGAACGTTCTGTCAAGGTGACCGAGGGCCAAATCTTGAACGATGAGTCAAATAGGTCACGCAATTTTTCCTGACCGATGACTCTCTTTATGTTGTATGTTTATAGAAACTGACCACAACACTTCGAATAGATGCTTAACCGTCGAGCACGTTTATCGAAAAGTTGTTGCCATACAAAAGGGGAGGAAAAGATAAGTAACGTATGTCTCTCCTCATACGAAGCGTCGGATCATTAATGCTTCATGCTGTTTGCTATTCTCGAATAAATGCACAGCTGACACGTGTTTTCCATTAATGCGGCGTGCCTCTTCGATTTTGAAATTGAATATGGAAACGGCAAGTGTCGGAAGAGTGAGGGGGCGTGATGATTGTGCATGTATACCCAAATCTGAGTTTTTCTTCGTTGCCTCTGAAAACCCTAATCGCTAAGCTTCATTGCTCCTTCTTCCTTCGTCTCCTTCTTCAGCATGTAAGTCTCCTTCTCTATTACAATGTCATCTTCGTCGAGCTCTGCTCCTATGCCCACTGGGGAGGATCCCCCGGAATCTTCGTCCTCGAATGGACTCCGCCGAAGAAGGGAAAAAGGGCAAGCCTCTTCTTCTTCAAATAGACCCACACCCAAGGATAATCCCTCCACTTTCAAAATGGTGGAGTTGGACCGCATTCGACGGGATTTTAGTGTCCTGGAGGATGTCGTTTTCTGCTACCAAGGTCGGAAGAGACAACCGACAATCCTCAAATGGGCGAGGTGGCGGTTTACGATTTCATGTTTCCCTTAGGGTTTCGTTTTCCATTGCTACCATATGTGGCTGAGATTTCAAATTGATACAATATCGCCCCAGGCCAATTAATGTCAAATGGATGGCATGTGGTCTTTGGAGCATATGTTCTCTGGAAAGAAGCAAGGAACGAAGAACTAACCACTGGAGAATTCCAAAGGCTATACACCTTAAGGAGATGGGGTGAAGCCTCAGGGTGGTATCACATAACATTCCTTCATGGGGAAAACTTTATCCTTGGAAACCCATCGTCCAATAAGGATCGTCGAGATCAATGGTTTTTATATCTGGGAATTGGTCTTGCCCATAATTGGATTCTGGACTTCATGTCCCTCGGGCCTTCAGCATGGGAAAGGCAACGGTTAGGTCCCATCTGAGGGGTGGCTTAAATGAGAGAATAGTGGCAGCAAGGAGGATGTCTGATGGAGCTTGGGATGTGAAGTATTTGCTTCATCCTTTGTCACTCTTCAGATCGAGACTTATCCCTTGCCCCCCTGATAATTGACATAAATTATCATTTACAGTTGTAGTCTCCTTCCGATTTGCTTGGATATTACTAATGCCTTTTCTCTTCCTTTTTTTTAGGAATGGACCCTTCAGACCTTTCCCAGGTATGAGCTCTTTTGAGTCAGAAGGGTGGATCCTAGAAGAAAAGGAAAAGGGGTGAATCCTCCTCCACTACTGCTCAATCACGGCCGTCCTCTTCAGCCGTGGTTCCTCAATCCAGGTTAGCACCTGCGACAGCCGCGACTCCTCTGAGGGTGGAGGCCTCGGGGAGCTTAACTTTACTTCCTCTTGTGCCGTCAAGCCGTCCTTTATCTGTCCCGTCTGACACCGGGCAGCCTTTAGTCGTTCCGATCGTGGTTGTGCCGAGCACCCTCATCCCGCTCGCTGGAGCACAAACTCCTAGTGAAACTTCTTAGCAGGGCCCGCTTGTCATTGCTCCTTCTCCTTGAGGTACGGAGCCCTATGTGGTGCCAGACCATTTGTTCTTGATCTGCTCCTATCTTTTTGAGAAGATCGAGTCTGGTACAATGGATCCTATTGACTGGTCGTCTCCCGAGGATGCTATGAAGCAGTCGGTGACGAGGATAGTGCAGGGTCTAGATGGGGTACTGAAGACCCGTAATAACATTTATGAGGCATGAGAGATTCTTACCAAAAAATCCAATCAACTGGTGGAAGCCGAGAAGAAACTGGGGGCAACCGAGGTTAGTCTGAAGGAGAGAGAGGCGCTAAGAGAGGTTCGAGAGGCTCGGATATGAGATTTGGAGAAGAATCTCGACAACGCCATGAAATTCGCCCAGAGTTATCAGGCGCGGTATGAGGTGTTAGAGACGGAGTTTCCCCAGGTCCAGTTGCGGGTAAAAGTGGCAGAGGAGGATTTGAAGAAGGAGAAGGTGGAGAGGAAAGAAGAGAAGGCAACATTCGTGTATCTGTTGGCGGAGGTAGCTTCGGTGTTAGAGGCAGAGAGGGAAAAGAGGTTTGCCTTAGAGTTGAGCACTCAGTAGGTAAAGGCTCAGGTTATTGAGGCCTTTCAGACCTATCGAGAGTATCTGATGGAGCGGTTCCAAGACTATCAGAACGGTAGGGCCCAAGCATTAAAGGTACTTGAGTGGCTTTATCCTGACCTTGACTTGTCAAAGTTTCAAGACGTGGAAATGGAGTTCGCTCAGGAGGACGAAGCCCCAACTATTACTGAGGCCGCTGATGAAGAGCCCGAAGAGGAGCTCGAAATCTCCAGCAGTGGTCCCGTTCTTAATGCCTCCGAGCCAACTGCCCAGATGCCTGCTGCCTCCGTTCCTGTTGTCGTTTCCATTGTCGTTGATCCTACTATTACTACCGACCTCTGTGAGGTGGATTAGTTTATGTACTTTATTTGTTTTGATGACTTGTAAAATATTTTGAATACTTTAAAGCTTAATCAAAATTGTGCTTGCAATCATTTGTGATTGGTAATGTCCAGTTAGGGGATGCTCTGATTGAACTTGTTCCTCGCTTGGGTAGCATGGGCTACCAACTGAATAAGTACAAGTATAGCCGCATAGGCGAATATTAATATTCAGGCAGCATCAGCCACTGAGTTTATGATCATAAGCAGAATCGCATAAGCGAAATCACTAGCATTTATCGATCCTTAGCTCTGAAAAGCTTTATTACATAATTCCCAATTTGGGCCTCCTATTGATAGTACTTGCATAGATTTATTGCGTTTCATGGTCGGCAGAGTGCTTTCCCTTCCATGTTCTTCAGATAGTACATTCCGGGCTTGATAATCTTTATGATCTTGTACGGGCCTTCCCAGTTGGGGCTGAATACTTGAGAGCTCGGTCCCGAGCACTGTTCGGGATTCTTCTTCTCATAATGAGGTCTCCCACGCAAAGGGGCCTATGCTTGTCGCGTGAGTTGTAATGCTGAGCAACCTTATGCTGATACTTCATGAGCCAGAGTTGTGCATCGTCCCTCCGCTCTTCAAGTAGATCGAGTTGAAAATTCATGGCGCTTTCGTTCATCTCTAGATTGTAATGGGTCGCTCGGTATGATGGCATACCGATCTCCACGGGGACCATTACTTCGGCTTCGAAGGTTAACGAGAATGGAGTTTCCCCAGTTGAAGTTCGGGCAGTGGTTCGGTATGCCCACAATACTTCAGGCAAGTGTTTTGGCCAATCACCCTTATGTTCTTCCAGCTTTGTCTTCAAGTGGTGCTTGATGATCTTATTGATGGCCTCAACCTGGCCGTTTGCTTGGGGATGGTACAAGGCAGTTAGCACGTGCCAAAATTTTAATTCTTCACAGAGCTCCTTGATCTTCTTGCTGTTGAATTGCCGTCCGCTATCTGTGATTATGGTGTGGGGATTTCAAACTTGTAGATGATTGTCTCCAGAATGAATTTCTTGATCTGCTGCTCGGTGATGGAGGCTAGGGGCTTAGCCTTAGCCCATTTGGTGAAATATCCATCACAACAACGGCGAACCTGAGCTGACCCTTTCCCATCGAGAGGGGGCCGATGATGTCGAATCCCCATTGTGCGAACGGCCATGGCCCTGTCATCGGTGTCAAGTCTTCTGGGGCTTTCCGCAGGATCTTGGCAAATCGTTAGCATTTGTCACAAGCTTTGGAATACTTTTCTGCATCAGCATTCGTCGTTGGCCAAAAATATCCCTGACGAATTTCCTTGTATGCCATTGATCGACCGGCGAGGTGATTTCTGCATATTCCTTTGTGAATCTCTTTAAGGGTGTAGTCGGCTTCTTCTAGCCGAATGCATTGTAAGTGCGGGAGCGAATACCCTTGTCGGTACAGGATGCAATCCTCCCAAAAGTATTTTGGGGCAAAAAAATTTAGTTTCCTTGCTTCTTCTTATCTTTTGAGGTATCGTACGATCAGATCTATCCAGTAAGGAGATTGATCGATCGGGAGTATATCGGGAAGATTTTTTTGAGTGATGCTCGGCTCAGGAAGGTGTTCAACTGGGATGGTCAGATTGATGTCGTTTTCTGAGGATGAACGCAATCGGGCGGGCATGTCAGCCATTTGGTTCTACTCTCTCAAGATCTGCAACAATTCATACTTCTCGAATCCTTTCAAAATATCATGGACCTTCTCTCTGTATGATGTCATCTTTTTGTCCTTTGCTCGTATTCATCAGATACTTGATTTACCATGAGCTGAGAGTCACTATGGATTTTTAGATTGAGAGCTCCTACAGATTTGGTCATACTGAGTCCAACGAGAAGCGCTTCATATTCGGCTTCATTGTTGTATGCAGAGAAACCGAAGCAAAGTGTATAATCGAGCTTGGAACCATCGAGTGATATCAAAATAATCTAGCCTCAATCCCTTAGGAGGATGCCGACCCATCAATGTAAAGAGTCCACAGTGGCTGGTCGGGAGCGGGGGTAGGCTGGATGATAGGTTCAATAACTTTAGGGGCGGGCGAGTGGGTGAATTCGACGACAAAGTCAGCAGCTGCTTGGCCCTTAATTGATGTCCGAGGATAGAACTGTACGTAGTGTTCGCTCAGCTCGATAGCCCACTTGGACAGCCTGCTCGACGTCCTAGGGTTTTGTAAGACTTGCCTCAATGGTTGATCCGTAGGGACCATAATTATGTGAGCCTAAAAATAAGGTCTTAACCTTCTTACGGAAGTGATTAGCGCTAGTTTAAGTTTCTCGATGGTCGAGTAATGGGTTTTGCATCGACCATTGCCCTGCTGATGTAGTAGACCGGTCTTTGAATTTTGTCATCCTCTCTGATGAGCGGGGAGCTTACATTTGTCGTTGAGACGGCGAGGTATAGGACTAATGTCTCACCATGAACGAGTTTTGACAATATGGGGGGATTGCTCATGTACTCGTTGAGTCGCCCAAATGCCTGCTCGCATTCTTCTGTCCATTGCATCATTTTTGCCAATCCTTTCAGTAATTTGAAGAACAGCAGGCATTTGTCACTTGCTCGTGAGATAAATCTGTTGAGGGACACGACTCGTCCGACAAGTCGCTGGATATCATGAAGAGATTTGGGAGACTTCATGTTAAGAATTGGTTTTATCTTTTCGGGGTTGGCTTCTATTCTTCTTCTCCTGACCATGAAACCAAGGAACTTTTTTGAGGAGACACCGAAGGCACATTTATCCAGGTTCAACTTCATTATGTGCTTTCACAGAATTTGAAAGGTATCTAGGAGATTTATCAGATGATCTTCTTCCTGGAGACTCTTTACCAGCATGTCATCGATGTAAACCTCCATTATCTTTCCAATTTGTTCTGTAAAGATTTTGTTAACAAGACGTTGGTACGTGGCACCTGTATTCTTCAAACCGAAGGGCATCACTTTGTAACAATATAATCCTCCATTAGTGATAAAGGATGTTTTTTCCATATCGGCTGGGTGCATAGTGATTTAATTGTAGCCTGAGTATACGTCCATAAAGCTGAGTAGCGCATGTCTTGTTATGACATCGACCAATTGGTCAATTTTAAGAGTCAGAAAACTGTCTTTGGGACATGCCTTGTTTAGATCGGTGTAATCAACGCACATTCTTCACTTGCCATTTGATTTTTTGACAAGTACTACGTTCGCTACCCAATCCGGGTACACTACTTCCATGATAAATCCTACTTTTAGAAGTTTATTCACTTCTTCATGTGCGGCTTCTTATCTCTCGTGGTTGATGGCATGACATCTTTGGTGGACTAGCCTGAATTTCGGGTCCACTTGTAATCGGTGGACAGCGGTGTTCGGATCAATACCGGGCATATCTTCATATGACCAGACGAAGACGTCCTAATGTTTAATTAAGAATTGAGAGAAACAAACCTAGGCTTCGACGTCAAGTGCTGACCCAATCCAGACTTGCTTTGAAGGGTCTTCAGTCAACAACGATATTGGAATCAGATCTTCTACAGGTGAGCCACCTTTGGAGTCGCTCTCGCGGGAGTTTAGAGTCGGTATTTTTAACCTAAGGTTTTTCTGTCTTGAGATGCTGTCATTATAATGGGGCTTACTGGATTCCCCTTTTCTTTTTGAAGTATTGTCTCGTAACACGCCCTTGCGACCACTTGACTGCCTTTGACTACCCCAAAACCTTCCGGGGTAGGGAATTTTATGCATAAGTAGAGTGGGGAGATGGAGGCTCCAAGCTCTGCCACGGACGGTCAGCCTAGAATGAGATTGTAAGTTGAAGGCCGGTCTACGATCAAGAAGTTGATCATCATGTTGATTCTATTCGGGACCTCTCCGAAAATGACCGGGAGATCGATGCACCCCTCTAGTTCAACTGTTTCACTGCTAAATCCTATCAATGCGGTCTGGACTGGTTTTAAACGATTTCTGGGGATATTCATAGGGTTGAAAGCTGAGCTATACAGGACATCCGTTGAGCTCCTTGTGTCCAGCATGATCATGTGAGTCTTGTAATTGGCGATTCGCATTGTTACGACGACCGCATCGTCATGAGGGAATTGAATTCCCTTGTTATCTTCTTCTGAAAATGTGATTGGCTATTGCTTCCATTCAGGTTGCTTTACCATTCTTTCAATGTGGAGTGCTTCATGAGCCTTTTTAGTATGAACTTTCCTGGCGTTATTGGAGTCTCCTCCTCCTTCGGGCCCACCGAAGATGGTATGAATTTTCCTTGCGGGCTTGGAGGGCTCTGGCTGTATCCTTCCTTCCTGGCGGCCTTGCTGTGGCCGTATTGATTCATGTCGTCGACGATCTGCTTGCCTTGGAGATCGGTCACACTTTCTGGGAGACCGATCGCTCTGCTCTACATACGATTTGAGATGCCCTCGGCGGATAAGGGATTCGATCTCGTCCTTGAGTGCAATGCAATTCTTGGTATTGTGACCATGGTCACGATGAAATTCGCAGAACTTCCGTCTGTCTCTCATATTGGGGTTTGCCTTCAACTTGGGTGGCCAAGTGGTGTACTTTTAGTCCTTGATGTGCATTAGGACCCTTTCGGTTGTAGTGTTGAGCGGGGTGTACTCTGAGTATCGCTCCTCGAGAGGACCTCTTCTGGGGGCCGATCCCTCTGGTTGTCCCTTTTCTTTCGTTCTTCATGTTTCTTCTTTTTGTTACTTGGCCCAACTTCTGATTCTCGCCTGGCCTTTGCTAACTCTTCTGAATTGATGTACTTCTAAGCTTTTGCTTGAAATTCGACCATTGTTTTAGGAGTCGTCTTGTCTAGGGCCCATCAAAACTCCTTGTTACTCACTCCATTAAGAAGCGCTGGGAGGCCTGCTTCGTCAGTGTAGCCCTTGACTTGGACCGTCTCGGATGTGAAACGGATGAGAAAATCTTTGAGAGATTCGTCGCTTTTCTGCTTCATTGTGGATAAGTGGGTCATAGTTTTCTTCATCTTACAACTTCCAATGAATTGCGACCTGAATAGGGTACATAGTTGCGAGAAAGAGCTGATGGACTTAGGTTTCAGGTTACGATACTCAGGGTCACATCTTTCAGAGTGAGGGAGAAGGCCTTGCACATGATTCCCTGACTGACCCCTTCCAACTACATATAGGCTTTGAAAACTTCGAGGTGCTCAATTGGGTCTCCGGATCCGTTATAGGACGGGATGTTGCTAGGCACTTGGAAATTTTTAGGCCAGGGGTCCTGCATGATGTCGTCAATGAAGGGTGACTCGGTCTAGTCTATCGTCGCCTACAATGACGCTGGTACACTGGAAGCGTGCTGCTGTTCCCTCACAATAAATTTATTCTTCAGATCTTCTAATTCTTTCTCCCAATCTGGGGCGCAACAAGTGCTAGAGACTTCGATTGGTTCCAGAGGTGCATGATTGTACCACCTGGTACATTATAGCGTATGTTGCTGCAGCGTCGAGCATCTAATGAATGACACAAGTCCCCAACTGCGAGTCTTCCCCCCGTATTATTGGTTTGTTGGCGACCCTAGGCCGCTGGTGGTGGGATAGGATCCACAGGTGGTTAGGCCTGTAAAATGGACGGAGCGTGACTATTTCGTTGATTATGATAAGATGCTTCTCCTATTACGGGGGAGGCAGGGGCGATAGGCGACGTTTCAGCCGGTCCGCGATATCAACGAAACACAACATCTTTGTTCGCATGTATTGAATATCGGCTTCCATGATATTTCTCCGCATATGATCTTTTGCTGCCGGACGTGGTGGAGGCAAAGAGAGGGTGGTCACATTCTCTCTCTACTGTGGTTCCTCCTGCATCGTCCATGAACGAGTGTGTGCCATGGAGGCTTGGGTTTGGATGGTGCTGGCTGTTGAACCTCCAATTTATACATTGCATAGCCCGTTACATCACATTATAGGCATGGTTTTCATGTTTAAAAGGCCCATTTAATGCATGCATTGTGATTGTAGGGATGAGAGCGACTTCGCCCGATTGGAAACCAAAAGGAGCACATTTAGGAGCTTTTGATGAAGGAGGAAGGAAGACCAAAGAAAGAAGAAAGCAAGGAGGGAGAAAAGAGATGACAGAAAGGAAGAAACATACAAAGGAAATAGGCTAGACTGGTCAAGACCGGTCGGCCACTTTGCTGGAAGACATTGGACTAAAGTCCAAACAAGTCCGACCGGTCAAGACAGGTCGGCCATCATGACAGACCAGCCCCTGAACTCGCTGGACTCCCAAGCAGACAAGTCCGACCGGTCGTGACCGGTCGGCCAGCCCAGTCCGACCGGTCTAGACTGATCGGCCATGTGAAAACAATGTCCTTTCTAAATCGGGACTTCGAATTCTTCTGCGCAGTGCGTATCCTTACGCAATTTTTAGATGATTCCGACGCAAACGAGCTTCCTCACTATAAAAGGACACCTAGGGGTTCTTCTTAGGGTATCATAGAGGCTAAGGGACGTTGTGGGAGAGCGAGGAAGCCGTCGTGGAGCGTCTGCAACCCTCCAAACTCTGGTTTTTCTATGTTTTCTAGTTCTTTCATGAGTTTTAGTTGTAGTATGACAATGCTCGGCTAGAATCTCTCAACTAAGGCTGAGAGGTGAAGCTTGTAGCTAATTTTATGTTTGATTCAGTTTAATTCAAGTAATTTTACTTTAAGTTTGGGTTTTTGCATATTTTAGTTCCCAAAGTTGATAGTTTTAGATGTTTTATGAGAGTTCATGTGCTCCGGACATGGATTCCTTGCAATTCTCTGAGATTATCATGTTGTGCTTATTTAGATTCGAATTATAGTAATCCTTGAGCAGGCCATAGTCCATAGTCATGGTTGTTACTCTGAAGGCTATGATTTCGAATTCTACATTGTTGAATGGGACTAGAACTTAGAAGTTGAACTTGAGTAGGATTGAACGTGTTTAATGCTTTATTTTCCAACTAGATGAGAGATACGACTTCACATCTAGTTGTGTATCTTGCTTGGATTGATTGGATTGACATGGGATTTCTACAAGTGGATCCTTGAATGCCTTAGTGCCTTTAAATTACTGTTTTCATTTAAGTTCCTGTTTTAGCATAACTGTTCCAATTAAATCTCTTATTTGATTGCAAATTGAGTTGCTGGAATAGTTTGGAACCTGTTTTCCAATTCCCTGTGGATCGACCTCGGTCTTACCGAGAATTATTACTACATCGCAGCCTTACACTTGAGGCGAGCAAACAAGTTTTTGGCGCTGTTGCCTGGGAATTTAGATAACGGTTTTCAAATTGTTTTAGTGGCTGTAGAAGTAGAAGTAGATAGGGTTTTTCTGATTCCTTAGAACTAATCAAAATTGTTTGTTTTGTAGGATTTCTTCTCTAGTTCAAGCACATCGGGTAATATCCTTCTAACTCAGCTTTTTGCAGATTTTTTATTTAGATCAAGTTCAGATTTTAGGACTAGTTTAGTTTTTACTTGAGTGGTTTATGTCCCGTTGGGAACGTGACCACTCCAATAGTCTCCAATCCGAAGGTGGCCTAGTTGGACCATTGTTAGTCCATAGACGAGTCCGAAATTACCAAGAACATTGTGAAAGTTTAGGGAGTATGGATCAAACACCTTTAAGGAATCCTCCCCTCCCTACTCCAACTACAAACGCAAATCAAGAGGGAGTAGGAGAGGATGAGGTACATAACGTTCCTCCAATGAGATTATTACGGGACTACCTACAACTAGCCCATGCAATTACACCCTCTTGCGTGGTTCTACCATCAAACTGGGAAAACATTGACATAAAGCCGGGTGTGATTCAACTAATACCAAAGTTTCATGGGCTAGATTTTGACAGCCCATATCTGCACTTAAAAGAATTCGAAGAAGTGGTGGCTACCTTGCAATACACCAATGTTTCTGAAGATACCATTAAGCTTAAACTCTTTCCCTTTTCATTGAAAGAAAAAGCCAAAAATTGGCTTCACTCTCTTAGACCACATTCGATTGGGTCATGGAATGAGATAACCCGGGAATTCTTGAAAAAGTTCTTCCCGGCTCATAAAACGAACACCCTTCGAAGAGCCATAATGATTTTTTTGGCTAAAGAAGGTGAATCTTTCTTCCAATGTTGGGAGAGATTTAAGGACCTCCTACTTGCTTGCCCACATCATGGTTATGAGAGTTGGTGAATTATAAACTTTTTCAACGATGGATTAAGTTCCAATATGCGCCAATTTGTAGAGATGATGTGCAACGGCGAGTTTATGAGCAAAAATCCAGATGAGGCTTGGAGTTATTTGGATATGTTGGCCGAGAATGCCCAATATTGGGATATCTCAGATAAGCCCAATAACCCCAAGCCTACTCAAGAGAAAGAGAAAGGAGGGATCTATATCCTCAAGGAGGAAGACGACGTGAATGCAAGGATAGCCAACCTCACAAGGAAGATCGAGGCCATGAAACTTAGTAAGAGTGGAGTTCCAAAGTCCAATGAAGCTATTGAAACCATATGTGGGATTTGTCTCACCAATTTACACGCTACGTAAGATTGTCCTACAATTCTTGCATTCAAGAGGTGTTACATGAACATGCAAATGCCACATATGGGTATCAATGGCCTTTCAATGGACCAGTGGGTAATACGTACAATACTAGTTGGAAGAACCACCTAAATTTCAGTTGGAAGAATGCTCCCACGGGCAATCCTACCAACTCTCAAGGAGGGCCACCCATGCAAAATATGGCCCCACCTCAATTCTCAATGGATGATACCTTGAAAGCGTTTATACAAGGGCAAACGCAAATTAATCAAACGAATCAGCAAATGTTCCAAGAGCTTAAAGTCTCGGTTGATGAGATTAAGGGACGCTTGAATGCTAGGGAAGGGACCTTTCCGGCCCAACCTCAGCCTAATCCAAAACAAGTACATGAAGTAAGCATTCCTGATCCCTTCAACCAACATATGAAGCAAGCCAAATCTGTCACCACTCTTAGAAGTGGTAAACAAATCGACAAATCTATTCCGATGAAGGCCAAAAAGCCTAATGATCCGATAAATTCTGAGGATGAGGATGGATCCAACTTAGCTCCACAAGAAAAGGAACGCATCTATAAGCCCGTAGCACCATTCCCTTCTAGATTGGTTGCTCCAAAATCTCTCCCAAACTCTCATGATATTCTAGAGATTTTCAGACAAGTCAAGATAAACATTCATTTGCTCGATCCCATCAAACAAATCCCCTCATATGCCAAGTTTCTAAAGGACCTATGCACAACTAAACGCAAATACAATGTGCAGCAAAAGGCCTTCTTAAATGAGCAAGTGAGCACCATTCTCACTCAAAAGACCCCCCCAAAATTCAAAGATCCCGGTAGTCCCACAATCTCATGTATCATTAGACACTACCGGATTGAGCGTGCATTGTTAGATTTGGGGGCAAGCGTTAACTTGATCCCATACTCGGTATATGAGCAATTGGGTCTTGGTGAATTAAAACCCACCAAAACCACGTTGCAACTCGCTGATAGATCCATCCGTGTACCAAGAGGGATAGTTGAGGATGTTCTAGTCCAAGTTGACAAATTCTACTACCCAGTAGATTTTATCGTCTTGGACACACAACCGATTTTAGATGCTAGCACTCAAATACCGATGATCTTAGGCCGCCCATTCCTTGCGACATCAAACGCAATCATCAATTGCCGGAATGGGGTGATGCAATTATCCTTTGGGAACATGACATTAGAGGTGAATGTGTTCCACTTGGGCAAAAGACATAGGGATGTTGATGATGACGAGTTCTTCGAGGTAAACATGCTAGAATCTTTTGAAGAAGAAGAACTCCTCCAACTGAAACCACTAGAAAGCTTGGAGACATCTCGACACATTTTATGGATTCTAAAGACCCCATAATTAGTGAAATTGTGCGAGCATTGAATATAGAGAGACCGGTAGTTGGTACTAGCCGGTGGAGGCCTCACTTTGAAAAATTGCCACCAACCACATCAAGGCTTCTACCGTCTAACATCAAACCACCGAAGCTTGACCTTAAACCATTGCCATTCGAGCTTAAATATGTATATTTGGGTCAAGAGAAAACTTTCCCAGTTGTCATTGCCTCTCACCTAGAGAAAGACCAAGAGCTCAAGTTGATTGAGTTACTAAAAAAACATAGGGGAGCCATAGGTTGGACAATAGCGGATCTCAAAGGGATCAATTCTGCGGTTTGTACGCACCGTATACACCTTGAAGAAAATGCAAAAACGACTAGATAACCTCAAAGAAGGTTAAATCCAAACATGATGGAGGTTGTCAAAGCCGAGGTGCTAAAGCTACTATATGTGGGTATCATCTACCCCATCTCGGATAGCCAATGGGTGAGTCCTACCCAAGTTGTCCCCAAGAAATCCGGTATTACCATCGTGGAAAACGCCAACAACGAGCTTATACCAACTAGAGTAACCACCGGTTGGCGTATGTGCATTGATTATTGGCAGCTCAACACGGTCACTAGGAAAGACCACTTCCCTCTCCCATTCATGGATCAAATTTTGGAGAGGTTAGCGGGTCATTCCTATTATTGCTTCTTAGATGGCTATTCCGGATACAACCAAATTGAGATAGCCCTAGAGGACCAAGAGAAAACCACATTTACATGCCCGTTTGGTACCTTCGCATATCGAAAAATGCCATTCGGGCTATGTAATGCACCCGTTACATTCCAACGATGCATGTTGAGTATTTTCTCGGACATGGTGGGTGAATTTCTTGAGGTGTTCATGGATGATTTTTCTATTTTTGGTTGTACTTTTGATAAGTGCCTCAATCACTTGAAGTTGGTCTTAATGAGGTGTGAGGAGAAGAACCTCGTTTTAAACTGGGAAAAGTGCCATTTCATGGTACAAAGAGGAATAGTCCTTGGACATATCATCTCGTCCAATGGAATAGAGGTAGACCGGGCAAAAATTGACATGATTTTCAATCTACCACCACCCAAAAGCATACGCGATGTGCGGTCCTTCCTTGGACACACCGGTTTCTATAGAAGATTCATAAAGGATTTTAGCCATATCTCAAGGCCTTTATGTAACCTTCTACAAAAGGAGAAACAATTTGAGTGGAGTGCCCAATGTCAATTAGCTTTTTCAAAGCTAAAAGGCATGTTGACAACCGCTCCTATCATGCAACCACCGGATTGGTCCATACCTTTTGAGTTGATGTGCGACGCGAGCGATTATGCTATTGGGCCGGTATTAGGCCAAAAGAAGGATAAGAAGCCCCATGTTATCTACTACGCAAGTGGGACCTTGAATCCCGCCCAAGTTAATTATTCGACTGCGGAGAAAGAGCTCCTAGTCGTCATCTTTGCCTTGGACAAATTCAGGCCTTACTTAATAGGATCCAAGGTTATCATTTACACAGATCATGCGGCGCTGAAACACCTTCTTTCTAAGAAGGATGCCAAGCCCCGTTTGCTTAGATGGATCCTACTCCTTCAAGAATTTGATTTAGAGATCAAAGACAAGAAGGGAGTAGAAAATGTGGTGGCGGATCATCTATCCCGCCTGGTCCTACCTAATTCCATTGATGAGTCACCACCTATTGAGGACTCATTCCTTGATGAGCAATTCTTTGTTGCTATGCATCCACCATGGTACGCTGACATAGCTAATTATCTATCCACAGGTGCGATGCCGATTTATTGGATTGCGCAGGATAAACGTAAATTTCTAAGGGAAGTGCGCAGATTTTTCTAGGATGAACCTTTACTGTTTAAATATTGCTCAGACCAAATTATAAGGAGATGTGTCCCTGATGATGAACATAATTCCGTCATCTCCTTTTGTCATGATCAACCATGTGGGGGTCATTTTTCCACCAAGAAAACCACTGTAAAAATTCTGCAGTGTGGTTTTTATTGGCCCACGCTATTTAAGAACACCCACGAGTTTTGCAAAGCATACGAGCGTTGCCAAAAGTTAGGAGGATTATCCCGTCGAAATATTATGGCTCTCACCCAATTCAACATCTTGAAGTCTTTGACTATTGGGGCATCGATTTCATGGGACCATTCCCCTCATCTTTTGGACATGTCTATATATTGCTTGCCGTAGACTATGTGTCTAAATGGATAGAGGCTATCCCATGTAGAACCAACGATCATCGTACGGTTCTCAAGTTCCTCAAAGAAAACATACTTTCCAGATTTGGGACGCCTCGAGCCATCATTAGTGATGGTGGTTCTCACTTTTGCAACAGACCTTTTGAAGCTTTAATGAAGAAATACGGTATTAGGCATAAAGTGAGTACCCCATACCACCCACAGACAAGTGGGCAAGCTGAAATCTCCAAGAGGAAAATCAAACAGATTTTGAAAAAGACGGTGAGGCCGGATCTCAAGGATTGGTCCCTAAGATTAGATGATGCACTTTGGGCTCACCGTACCGCTTACAAGACACCCATTGGAATGTCCCCTTATAGACTTGTCTATGGGAAAGCTTGTCACTTGCCTGTGGAGATTGAACACAAAGCCTATTGGGCAATTCGGGCTTTAAATTTTGACATTGACAAGGCTAGCTCGCTTCGCAAACTTCAATTAAATGAGCTTGATGAGATCCGGAACGATGCATATAAGAACTCAAGAATTTACAAGAGTAAGATGAACGCCTTTCATGACAAGCACATCTTCAGGAAATTATCTTTCCAAGAAGGACAGAAAGTGCTCTTATACAATTCCCGACTTCATCTTTTTCCGGGAAATTACGATCTTGATGGACCGGCCCATATATTGTCAAAGAATTTTTTTCTCATGGGGCTGTTGAGATTGAGAATGCAGCGAATGGTAATTGTTTTAAAGTTAATAGACAACGCCTTAAACCATTTATTGATAAATTTGATTCAAAGGACATGTTCATTACTCTGAATGATCCTATGTATCAGGATGATTGATCTCCTAGTCTGACGGAGGTATAGCATAGGTATCTTTATTGCTTTCCGTAGATTAGTTTTAGTAGTTTTAGTTGTTGGGTTGTGGACTTCCATGTTCGACTCTCACGGGTATTATTGTTCTCACCCCTTTTATTTTCCCATTGCTCTCATGTTCATGCTCATGGCATATCTTTTTACATTGCGGACAATGCAAGATTTAGTTGGGGGGTGAGATGAGATTCCTCATCTAGCATGTTGCAACATTTCGAGTATCATTTGTGCAAATTTTTTCAAATTTTTCTAAAATTTCAAAATTCCTTTAGAAAACCTCATTTCTATGCATTCGAGATGATACGAGTATAAGAAGAGGAGATACGAAGTGTGTGATGTTGTAAGTCTTTGAACTTCTCTTAATATAATGGTTTTATATGTTAATTCCCCTATTGTTGTGATTGATAGAAAATTTGAACACTTTTACACCTAGTTCACATTACACGATTTTCATGGGTTGAAAGGATTATGCGATTTGTGGATTAGCTAGACTTTGATTTAAAGGTGTTGAGAAACCAAGCCGGGGTAGTCCATGGGAAAATAACGAGAGATATGGATTTCTAAAAATCCTATCTAATTTAAAAGAAAAAGGAAAATGAAGGATGGAATTGGGAATGATGGAATCATGGTGGAAAATTTTCGAATGCCTATTACCAATCAGGGTGATGGTCTACCCGTAACCAAAGCCGAAAATAGGACCTAGTGTGAAAGCCGTCGGAAGGACGGTAAGACAAATTCCTGTCATAGGCTTGTTGTTGCTCTACATACCTTGAGATCTATAGTTTAGTTGATCTATGAAGAAGATAATCCCAGAAACTCATGAGATGAACTTTCACTATGCACACTAGGTTGAAGTTGTTCGAGTTCTTCTATTTTTCAATCAATCAGCGGGAATTTCATGTAGATACTTATTATACTTTGAGAGTTTAAGGTTTCAACTTCTATCACCTAATTTCTCCAAATTTTACACTTATATGTCCTGGAATGAATAGGAATATGGTTTCTGAAGGAGAGTTGGTTTGGAGGTTTGAAATTGTTTCACACATGTTTTGCTCGGGACTGGCAAAAAGCTAGTTGGGGGGTGTGTTGAACCTCCAATTTATACATTGCATACCCCGTTACATCACATTATAGGCATGGTTTTCATGTTTAAAAGGCCCATTTAATGCATGCTTTGTGATCGCAGGGATGAGAGCGACTTCGCCCGATTGGAAACCAAAAGGAGTACATTTAAGAGCTTTTGATGAAGGAGGAAGGAAGACCAAAGAAAGAAGAAAAGCAAGGAGGGAGAAAAGAGATGACATAAAGGAAGAAATATATAAAGGAAATAGGCTAGACCGGTCGGCCACTTTGCTGGAAGACACTGGACTAAAGTCCAGACAAGTCCGACCGGTCAAGACCGGTCGGCCATCAGGACAGACCAGCCCCTGAACTCGCTGGACTCCCCAGCATACAAGTCTGACCGGTCGTGACTGGTCGACCAGCCCAGTCCGACCAGTCTAGACTGATCGGCCATGTGAAAACAATGTCCTTTCTAAATCGGGACTTCGAATTCTTCTGCGCAGTGCGTATCCTTAACGCAGTTTTTAGATGATTCCGACGCAAACGAGCTTCCTCACTATAAAAGGACACCTAGGGGTTCTTCTTAGGGTATCATAGAGGCTAAGGGATGTCGTGGGAGAGGGAGGAAGCTGTCGTAGAGCGTCTGCAACCCTCCAAACTCCGGTTTTTCTTTGTTTTCTAGATCTTTCATGAGTTTTAGTTGTAGTATGACAATGCTCGGCTAGAATCTCTCAGCTAAGGCTGAGAGGTGAAGCTTGTAGCTAATTTCATATTTGATTCAGTTTAATTCAAGTAATTTTACTTTAAGTTTGGGTTTTTGCATATTTTAGTTCCCAAAGTTGATAGTTTTAGATGTTTTATGAGAGTTCATGTGCTCCGGACATGGATTCCTTGCAATTCTCTGAGATTATCATGTTGTGCTTATTTAGATTCGAATTATAGTAATCCTTGAGCAGGCCATAGTCCATAGGCATGGCTGTTACTCTGAAGGCTATGATTTCGAATTCTATATTGTTGAATGGGACTAGAACTTGGAAGTTGAACTTGAGTAGGATTGAATGTGTTTAATGCTTTATTTTCCAACTAGATGAGAGATACGACTTCACATCTAGTTGTGTATCTTGCTTGGATTGATTAGATTGACATGGGATTGCTACAAGTGGATCCTTGAATGCCTTAGTGCCTTTAAATTACTGTTTTCATTAAAGTTCCTGTTTTAGCATAACTGTTCCAATTAAATCTCTTATTTGATTGCAAATTAAGTTGCTGGAATAGTTTGGAACCTGTTTTCCAATTCCCTGTGGATCGACCTTGGTCTTACCGAGAATTATTACTACATCGCAGCCTTACACTTGAGGCAAGAGAACATTGGCGTTTCCGTTTTCTCTGGATAGATGCCCGCGAAGCCTATGGTTTTCGACCTGTGCTTCTTCTTTGGTTGCATTGTTGGATCTTCTTGAGGTGATTTCGAGAGTGACAGCAAAGATATCTTTCAAGTCAGCCCCACAGTGGGTGCCAATTTGTTGACGCTAAATCACGTCACCAGATGTTAATCAGGGACCAACTTGAATCTTAGTTGTTTGATGGATGATAAAAGATGAAAGGCTTGGATCGATAGGACCTGCAAACACCACCAAGGGTCAAGATGGCCGTCGGGAGATGCCGACTGATGGCCCTCCGATGCTTAAGTCAGTGATGGTGGAAAGAATCCTTTAATGGATGTATGTATTTTGTATTGCGTACCTTTGTGTCATAGCATGGATGACTTTTTATAGTGTATATCATTGCTGTATTAGGCTAGGATTCTGATTCTGTTGGGATATGACCCTACGCGGGATGGGCCACGATCATGGCCAGATACGTGGTTGCCTTGGAGGTGATAAGCGAGATTCTCTGCGCACGGCGGATATCTCGTGTGGTAGCTTTATCAAATCAAATCCCACGACTTGTGGAAGACGTTACCCAAGTCTCAAGTATTTAGAGAGAAGCGTTCGGGAGACAACCTTCGATAATAAACAAACGCGTTGATGTGACGAACCTCGGTAATGATCGTTCGGGTAATAAAGAGAGCCGACTGCATATGTAGGACTATGGCGCTCGATCCTGATAAGTAGCCGAGCACCTCTTCAGGTCTAGGGGTATTGAGGTAATCCATCAATACTGACAAATACTGCCGACCAAGCACTTCATGGTCGGGTGCAAAATTGAGGATGTCAGAACTATGCTCGTGCATCACCTTTAGCTGCGCAGTCTGGGGTCACTCAGATCAACCCATAACAGGGACAATGTAAAATTGCTCATCGAACTGCTGAGTTCACATGTGCTTGAGTGTTTTATTATTATTATTATTATTATTCTCTTAATTCGGGTGAATTACACCTGATTAACAGGGTTGACGAAAGATACAAATCGTGGTTTACCCACTCACAAACCAATGGTCAGCACCTCATATTGTTTACACTACACGTGGTCTGGTGCCATCTTTGGCTGTGGATCTAACTAATTTTTATCTACTAACAGCGAAAAATAAAACCTGATGGCCAGCAGATTTCACATTTAAAAACGTGGTGTGCCCACCGACTTGGGTATTTACCCAGCAAGTCGATTTGGCGTTGTGGGCAATTACGTAAACTGGCAGGAAGCCACCCCATGTCAGAGGAGGATGCTAAAGTTGACTGCGATGTCCATGTCCATTCCTCGGCCCCACCAAAATGTTTGCATCCATGAGAAATCCACCCTGTCCATTTGCTTCCCCAGCTAATGTTAGCTAATGTCCTAACATGATCCCAAAAATGAACTAGGTCTAAAAGTTAAGTAGGCCACACAATAGAAACAGTAGGGATGAAACTGCCGACCATTGAAACTGTCTTGTGGCCCACCATGATGTTTATATGCCTCCAAACTGTTCATAATTTCATTCTGACGGGGATGAACTGAAAACACAAATATTAGCCAGCTCCAAAACTTTGTGTATCCATAAATGTTTTGACCATCGCTTTCCATCCCCACTGTTTCCGTAGTGCGGTCCACTTGAGTTTTGTTGAAAAACGACAAGAATTTGTTGAAGAGTAACAAACGGAAATGTTTCATGCTCGCTTTTTCTTTTTTCCTTTTTTCAAAATTGACTCTCTCCATCCATATATTACCCAGCCAAGTCTTTTGTGGAGAAATGTCTGTACAATATTCCGGTTGTTCCGGGTCTATTGTATCATTCCCGGCATAGGCGTGTCACAAGTCCTCGTTTGTCTGTTTTCTCTTTTCCTAATCCTGTGGGCGGCACCCCAGAGCCCATCGTTACAGCTAAGTCTACTGTGGGCTAGAATTTCTGTTGCTATAGTTAACCACCATTTCAGAGTTAATTATTCTGACTGTACTCTCCCTCTCACGCGTGGTAGTAAAGTAGTATACGTGGTATATCCAAGCCACTCATCAGATGGTTGTATTAAGGGGAGATTCCGAGCTTGGACACACCTAGAAGAAGCTTATATGCCCAATGGCTCAAAGTACAAGTACTTGGCTCACAATGAGTTGAGGAGACATATGACGACAAATGTAATAGAACTCGACATCTACGAATAGCAGAGCAAGCCTATAGTCTGGTCCTCGAATGAGGCCAAAGACCAAAGACTCATCAATGATGCCCCCGCCCAGGGAGCACAAGTGGATGAGCACAACGCCGCCAAGTGCACAACTCATCAGACAAAGGACTATAGTCCAAATCGGACCCCAAGTGATAGAGCTCGAATACAGGGCTCTCCGACCTAAAATGACCGACCACCTAGAGGCGGTCCGTGATACTCAGGAGGATCTAGATATTTTGGGATCAACTCCTATTCCTAGCGGGATATTTCCCGACACAATAGGAAGGGAAACCTTTCCCTATTGGGACGTTGCCGACGTATCCTAAGAGCATCCGACTCTCCAGAAGCTTCCTCAAGTTCTGTAAATAGGGCTTGGGTCTCCACTTTTAAGGTACGATAATTCTAGGCCCTGAAACCCTAGCTTTGCTGGTCCAGGAGACTGACTTAAGCATCAAAGAGTCCCCTGCCACTCAGCGGCACTTCCCCCCTTCTTTTCTGATCTTCTCTTGCAGGACCAACAATTAGGGAATGTCTATGATCACTTTGCATGGGACAGAAAGGAAGACATGTTGATTACTGGGTCTCCCTAGGGCCACTATTATTGTTGTCCATATTTTTGCAACAATAGTAATCGTCGTGTATGGGAATACAACTAAGCTTTGTGTTCTCACCATCTGAGTTCGATATTTAAACACTAATTCTTCTCTGGTTCACTACCATGCTGAAAAAGAACATGAAGGGACATGCTTGTGGCTGAAGCCTCCTACCAGGATCTACCTGGCAATGAACAGGCCCAACACGACCCTTAACCAGACTCTCGCTAACCTCGAGCTTGTGGAGGTCACACAACAGAAAAGGCTGAGTTGCTTCTATTAAGGAGCAGCTCGACACCCTTACAGAACAAGTAGCTCGCATTATGTCAGTGTTGGGGCTCAAAATATCACCAATGCTCAAGGAACAAGTAACAACTCATGAACAACAGTTTGGACCAATAGAAGAGTCCGGAAACAGTAAAAAACAAAAGCAACGGAATGCCGGTGTGGCCCTAGCCCTAGGCAGTTTGCGCAATCATGCTCGGAACTGACATCTACCATTTCGGAGATGATTTGGACATGCACTTCATGACCAAATGAACTGGAAGGCCCAAAAATCCTTAACCCCCTGAATACGGATGCCAAGCAATGCGTATTTTTGCCTGTGCACCTCGAAGTACGATATTACATTGCTATAGTAGACCAGAGAGGTCCAAATTAGGAAAGATCTGCCAAAATTAGCAGCAACAGAGCGTTCGTTTGTTGACTTGTGAATTAAGCAACATGATTAGAGGTTAAAAGAGCTTAAGCGAATGTGTGGGAGATCCCTAAAAATATAGCTGTACACTGGGAGTACATGCTCCTGAACCTGAATTTTTCTAAGTCTGGAAGCTGAAACACCCTCATATGCCCCAAATCCTGAATTTTTCTAAGTCTAGAAGTTGTCCCAGAGGGACATGCACTTGCGAAAAGGGACATGCACATGCTACATGCGCCTGGGGCGGGTGTCAAGTCCATATGCGCCTAAGGCTTCCCTCTCATGGGCACCTTCAACTTTATGTCGAAGTATTCTAAGTACCAGCCCCAAAATCATCTTCAAGAGGCACCCCTCCCCCATGCGCATGTGCAATCCAACATGTGCCTGGACTACCCCTCGCTTTGTTCTCCTCCTGCAACAAAATATTCTAAGTACTTGCCCCAAATTCATCTTTGAGAGGGACATGCGCTTGGGGGGAATGGACATGCGCTTGAATCCTCTCCCATGCGCATGTCCACCACCTCTCATGTGCCTGGTAATGACATTCGCTTCACTCTCATTGGCTTCGTACTAGGAAAATCCAGCTATAGATAGCCCGAGCCCCATATGATTGAGATATGACGCAATTGAAGAGTGATGTGAGCACGACGTAAGGTAACATGCGCTTGCCCCAAAACAGCATGTGCTTACCCCCCAGAAAACCCCCACCGAAGAATCAAAATCCCTCGTCGAAAATCGTATTATCTCGTCGGAGTGAAAGTGTAGAGAGAGAGAGAGAGAGAGAGAGAGAGAGAGAGAGAGGGAGATGAATTCCGAATTTGGCTAAGTCTGTGAGAGAGGCTCCCTGCAACAAAGAGGACATGCGCCTAGCTCCCCTCGAGGCCGGAATCCTAATAAGGCATGAAGACATGTGCCTGGCCCCCTTGGACACTCTCTACATGCACAGAGAGGGCAGGCCAAAATGCTCTGAGTCCTTAGCCACATGCACCTGGCCTCCTTGGACACTCTTAACATGCGCCTGCCCTCTTTGGGGTAGGTCAAAATACTCTATGTATGGAAGACATGCTCCTGGCCTTCCCCCATGCTCTCCACATGCGCCTGCCCTTGGGGCAGGTCGAAATTCTGCCAAGTATGAGAGGACATGCGCCTCCCTCTTTCTCTCTTTGCATCATGCGCCTGGGGGGAAACTCCACATGCTCCTAGCACCCCATGGACATGCACCTGACGTCCTCCCCTACCCTGGGGACTGCTTGGTGTGGTCCGCCATCACATAAATTATAATGATGCAACATGTAGAGCTTCTAATTAATGTGCAATAATCTAAACTATAAGGATATACTAATTAAGCACCTAGTTTATAAGTGAAACTACAACATGTGTATGAGAATTTACCTAGAAATGTATAACATACTGTGGACCCTCGCCGTTTCCACGCTCCCGGACTTTCTCCCTTTCCTTTCGGAAAAGAAGAAGGGGTGCGTGCGCGTGAATCATCGTTTGTGCCACTGGCTTGCCTCGTTCTCGAGGGCTTTGTTCAGTTGTCAGTGTTAAGCTGGATGTGTTTAAATGAGTTTGTATAAGACCAGAGTCGCCACTAGCCAGTTACTTCAAATCTACAGTCGGCTAGACCCCGTAGAAACGTTAGAGAAGGGAATTCGAAGATTCATTCCTCTAAAATGACTCCTTTGATCTGCGGCCAGATATTTGAGGTAAGGGATCACGGTTACAGGGTGGGAAGAGGTTAAGCACCCCACGCACTGCCCATACCGAAGTACGGTCTCTACTTCACAGAATCGAACTAATACTTGAAAGTCTGATTTAATCCTCGTACATTCTCATGAATGACATGATGAATGAATGCAGGTCTGAACAGTAAGAGTTTCTGATGGGCAGGTTTCCATTAACAAGCCAGCCCAGATCATACGCTCGAACTGACAGGTGCTTTATGCGAGATGCATGCTGTGTGTTTGAATAATCAAAGTGCTCGTAGTGACTGATGCATGAATGTAGGTCTGAACAATAAGATTTTCTAATGTGCACGTTTTCATTAACAGGCAAGCCCAGAGCATACACTCGAACTAACAGGTGCTTTATGCAGGATGCATGCTGTGTGCTTGAATGATCAAAGTGCTTGCAGTGAAGCAGGGGGGTTGGAAGAAAAGTAAATGTTGCACTTATGCTAGATGCGAATGAGATGATGCTGATGATAGAGTAGCTGGATGGACGGAGGTGTCGCAAGGATTGGCTTCGAGTGGCCGAATCAAGACTTGGATGGCTTGGGAGACTTGGATCGGTGGTCAGGCTGGGCTGGACTAGGGCTAGGCTCTCCTCACTGGAAAAGTGGGCTAAAGAGGGGAGAAGGACTCGGAATGACTGGATCGCACTCGGGCTGAAAGGCTTGTGGGTGATGCTTGAATGAGAAGGGGAGGGTGTATTTATAGCAGCGGGGAGTGGCAGAACCCGTAAATAAGTTTGGGCGGCCCTCAGGGGGCCGCCCTACGGCCTTTCTTGGGATTCAGCGGGCAGTACAGACATACTCCGAGGCTGCGGTCTGGAACTCGGTGAGTTGACTAGGTTTGGGGGATGGGTTGATACGGTGAGTTGACTCGATGGGTTGACTCAGCGGGTTGACTCGCCGAGTTTGACTTTTTTTTTGGATTTTTTTACTGGTTTTTCTTACGGGGGGTTTTTCAGGCTGATGTTTAGGGGTGAGTTGATTGGGTTCAGGCTTGAGTTGGGCTATGGATTGGGGCTTACAAGGGTGAGTTTGGCTGAGTTTGGACATGTGATTTAGGTGTATGGTCCTCCATTCATTCAACTATCTCTTCCAATCTTGTAGCCGAAGGTGGGGTGTCTACAGATGCCCCTCTTTGGCAGAGGTTGCGTGAAACCGAATGCCAAAGCTAGTGGACACCCCACTTCTGACCCAGTCATTCATAGATCATGGTCTGAAATCTTTGCTTGCCTTTGCATCTGTGCCAATTGATCATCTGGAAATTGATCACTCGCACATACCGCGGGAGTTTGGAGAAAACGTTGCGATTGTCCCTACAATGCACTGCAACCTGGGTACCTAATCACAACCCTTCCATTCCCGATCGGTACTAACATCGGAAAGGTACAACAGAGCCTCTGCGTCATAGTCTTACGAGGATACTGACCCTGAGATTGATTGTGTGATGTTTTCCCGGATCACTCCAAGAGTACTTGTTTTGCTTGACTGTCAAAGTGGTTAGCTGCCCTGCGTCATGTAGTCTTACGGGAGTCCACTACGCTGACTTGGAATCAGTCAAGGTACTTCAGGCATCCACGCCTAGGTATGTGCGGGTGAACTCTTTCCACCCGATCTGCTAGTTTTGATGCTTGGTTTACAATTCATTTTTTCCTAGATTGTGGTCTGGAATCTTTGTTTTCCTTTGTATCTGAGTCAGTTGATTGTTTGGAGATTGATAACTCGCACATACCGTGGGAGTTTGGAGAAAACGTTGTGATTGTCCCTGCAGTGTGTTGCAACCTAGGTACCCAATCGCAACCCTTCCATTCCAGATCGGTACTAACATTTAAAAGGTACAACAGAGCCTCTGCGTCGTAGTCTTACGAGGTTACTGACCCTAAGATTGACTGTGATGTTTGATGCTTTCCCGGATCACTCCAGGAGTACTTGTTTCACTTGACTGTCAAAGTGGTTAGTTGCCCTGCGTCATGTAGTCTTACGGGAGTCCACTACGCCGACTTGGAATCAGTCAAGGTACTTCAGGCATCCACGCCTAGGTATGTGCGAGTGAACTCTTTCCACCCAATCTGCTGATTTTTTATACTTGGGTTACAATTCATCGTTTCCACTTAGTTCAAATGGTTTCTTTGACCGAGCCTTTTGGCTTTCATCTTTTCATATCTTGGCATGTGGTACGATCGCACTGACACTGGAGTTCAGTTTGATCGCACTTTGAGTGCATTGGATCCGATGGTCTCCGGGGAAACCGTGAGACATTGGATCTTATTTGATTTTTACGTCAGGCTCCTACCCAGAGATATGGAAGATCTCCCGGTGTTTTGGAGATCGAACGCTCTACTAGGAAAATATTTTTAGATTTCGAAAAGATACCCACTCTGGGGAGTGATACTCTGTGGGGTTTTTATTTGCAAATAGGAAAACATGTTTTTTTGGATTTTTGAAAAGATACCCACTCTGGAGAGTGATACTCCCTGGGGTTTTTATTTACAAATAGGAATATATAATATATTTTTTGTCTTTTTGAAAAGGAAATCTGGCTTGCACGCGCCTCCACTAAGGATGCCTGTGGGGTCTTTGGCTAACCAACTTTCTATTTTGAAACCAGATAAATATGATGATTGATGCGATGCATAGGGATGCATGGAGATGCATATTTGATGATGGATGCATGATTTGGCTCATTCTTTTTCAGTTCGATGATTTTGCTTTTGCTGTGGGTGCAGAGAATTTTAAGCTTATTGCTTGCAGGGTTGTGCTCCCCTGGGAATTTTCTTTTCAATGCGGATGTTTGGTCAGCGGGTTGGTCAAGATCCCAACCCATGGTCGATCAGGTCCATCGTCCCAAGATGCTTTCTTTGCTAATGAGAATGTACGAGGATGTTATCCGACTTCAAGATGTTCTTCTGGGCATAGATGTGATTGGGACGGTGCTTGGTCGCCAGTTTTGGTCAAGATTTCAATTTGCGGGCGATCGGATCCGTCATCCCAAACTGCGAAATGAGTGAGCGGAGTTCGAGACTCCTGAAGTGCAATTTTGGGGGTAGTGACAATTTTTTTGTGATTTTGTAAAATTTTGGTCCGAATCTTTTACCTGAGTCAGGATAGAGATTGGTTATTGAAAACATAGGAAATATTTTTGTGATTTTGAAAATATTTTGTTTGAAAGCAAGGGAAATATTTTTTGATTTTTGAAAGATGATTTTGCAATGTTTTGGTATTTTTCTGATTTTTCTAAAATGCAAGGAGAGGTATGGAATTTTCATCAATTTCCAGCTTCTACTGCTGGTAAGGCACCCGATCCATTTTACGTCAGCGAGCAAGATGAGTCTCACACAGTTAAGTGCCGTAGTTTTACATCTTCGGATGAGGAGATTTTGAGGTTTTTCAGTCAACACACCCACAAAGTTGCCTGTTCCTCATGTGCAATGCACATAGACCACGTATCGTCCGACGGACTCCTTCGGCTACAAAATGAGCCACATCCTCACATTTCCCTTTGTCAATTCAGTTTGGGGCCTTACATTGCTCACAATTCGTGAGGGTGCGCTTCACCTCCCAACTACCTTAATCCCCTTCATGATTTTAGGATCAGGGAACATCCGTCAAATTCAACAGCGACTTCCAAATCAAGGTTGTCTATCATGGTGCGTTCAACACGAACAGGATCGCGGGGTTCTGCCCGCCTCAGCCTTTACCTATTTAGAAGACTCCGGATACCCATACGATCAAGTGTCAGCCATGTCCGGAACAGGTTGGGAAAGAAAGCCCCCGAGAAGTTAATGGCAGTGTAGTTTTAGGTCTTCGGACTGCTGGGTATAAATTTGTGCAGTTAAAATTGATGGTGAAACTATTTTTTTGTGTTTTGAAAAAGTTCCGGACTTCAACTCGAGTAGTCGAGATCGATACTGGTTTTTATGGAAAGCTTAAAACCTTTTGGTATTTTTGAAATGATCCGGGTTATCGAACCTTGATCCGAGCTGTCGAGGCTGATGCCGGTTTTTTGTTGAAAGTAAGAAAGGTCCCCCGAGAAATTAATCCCAGTGTAGTTTAAGGCCTTCGGACCCAAACTGTACAAGCAACGCTAGAAATACACATTTCTTTTTATTTTTGAAAAATGTCCAGTGTCATCTGATCTTGATGTGAGCAAACAAGACCGACACTGGTTTTTATTGAAAATCCCTCGGGATCTTGATCCCGACGTAGTTTAAGGTCTTCGGACCCAAACTTAAGAGCGAGACTGGTAATATATTTTTGTGATTTTGAAAAGTGTTCTGAGTCATCGATTCTGATTTTGATGGTCGAGATTGATGCCCTGTTTTTATTAAAAATCCCTCGGGATCTTGATCCTGACGTAGTTTAAGGTCTTCGGACCAAAAATATGTACAGCTAGTAGCAATCAAGGTTGGAAATTTCGGGGATTCTTCTTAGAATGGTTCAGATCATTAGGCCATGACTTTGGATGGTTGAGATCACTGTTTGACCAAGTCAATACTCTTTCTTTTTCTTGAAAATTTCATGGAACTTTTTTCACATCATCAAGCCAATTTCTCCCCAATTTCTCACAAGATGAGATTTTGGTGAGATTCCTTACTTTTCCTCATCCTTCTCTTCCATCACTTCATTCTTACATGGAGGTACAAGATTCACTTGCAACCACCCTTCCCAAGGAGGAGTTCTTCCCAAGGAGAGGGGGTGAGGGGTCGTTTCAACTAAGTGGGAGGACGGACGGCCCCCTGGGTGCCATCCAAACCGTCTCTGCCCACTGGTCTTTCCAGTGAGTTGGGTAAAGGGGTGCCCTCCCCTTTTCTATATAACATGGGGCACCCTTGGCCCCTCCAACGTGCAATCTCTCTCTTCTCTTTCTCATACTCTCTCTTTCTTCAAGTTTTTCTCTCTTTTGGTGGTTCCTTGCTCTTTTCAAGTGGTGGGCCAGTGAAGCTTTGGGACAGCAAGGTGGTCCCCCTTTTGTGAGTGGTAAAGGTATGGACCACTCCCTTTTTCTTTCTTGTCCTTTTTCTTCTTCATTGTCTCTTCTCATGTTTCCTTTCTTTTTTCCATGTAGCTATTCCAAAGGAGTCAAGGTGGGCCCAAGTCTTTTTGGCCTTTTTCTAGATCTCCAATCTCTTCTAAAGGTGGTGCATGGAGAAGGACATTGCAAGCTTCCATTTCATTCTTTCTTTTCTTCTTTCACACTCCCTTCATGTGTATGTAAAGGGTAATTTTGCCATGTCCATCAAGTGTGCATGGCAAAATATCCTATCTTTCTTCATGGGAGTTGGGCCACTTTTCATGTGTATCAAATGGGCTCAAAGTGAAGTCATGGCCCTTGGTGTATTTGATGGGCCCAACACTTCATTTTGGGCTCCCTCATGCTCTCTTTTCCTTGTCATTTTTCTTGGAGCTTTCTTTTCTTTTTCATCTTCCTTTCAAGGTTTGGGCCCATGAGATTGGTAGGGCCCATCTCAATGTTTTGGGCTCATAGGGCTCACTTTGGGTGGCCCCATCTTTCTTCACATGTGTATGGACAAAGGTGACTAGCCCATTCTTCACTTGGATCTTTCAAGTGGGCTAGATTTCCTAGTTGGGCCTTTATGGACAAGTAGCTCAAATCTTCCACCATTTCTTGATTATGATGTACATCCTTGTACACAAAGTGTGGTGGGTTCCTTGGAATTCCTCTATATAGATGGGCTTTTGGGCCCTCTTTGAAACTTGTGTATTTCTTTGAGTCATGTGTGAACCACTACACTTTGTGCATGTAGGATTCTTTTCCTTCATGCCTTTTCTTTGGATGGATGGAGGACTTGGGTTACTTGATCACCTACAAGTCCCTTGAGTGAGTTGTTTCAACCATCTCACTAACTTCTCATATTTGTAGGAAAGTGGTTCTCAAGAGCTTAATGTACCTAATCTCAAATGGATGACTCTCCTTTAAGTGAGCTATCCATGCAACCATAGCTTTTTGAACTTCTCTTGGGGTGCTTGGTGGGTCATCCACCATCATTCTCAAAGATGAGTGACTTTTCTTTAAATTTGTGGGAAAGAAAGATACCCATAAGTTGCCCAATTTTGTCCCATGCTTTGGGGCATTTTGGATTTTGATCTTCAAGTGGGCTATGTATATCATTTTTAGCCATTTTCATGATGGTTGGGTGACTCATCAAGCCATGCCTTCTTGTGCTTAAATGGTCCCTTTTTTTGTAAAGAAAATGGTGCACATAAGTTACCCAAATTTGTCCTTGCATGGACATCTCCAACTTTGGTTCTTCATGTGGGCTATGTGCATCATTTTTTTACCATTGGCCTCTTTGATTCATATATTTGTGGGTAGACCACCATGTTGTACTTTCATGGTTAAAACATTCATTAAGATGATGCACATAGGGTTGCCCATGGTTAACCCATGAATGGGTCCTCATGTTCTTCAAATGGGCTATGTGCTCTCTTCATTCCATTGAGATGAGGCACTTGGGTTGCTCTTGGGGACCTATTTCCTTCATATTCCCCACTTGTCCATATACATGTGTAAAAAGATGGAAACATCTTAAATGAGAAACATGGCCTTGGTACGAGAAGTGAACCAATCCTTGGCCACATAAGGACTTTGAAGAGGGATTTCTCATATGGAATTGGATTCTTATCCCTTTGATCTCATGGCGCTTGAGTGCATTTGTTGTCCAAAATGTGTCCTTGGATGATGGACTTTCCTTACCTAGGTCATGGCATGCAACCTTCTTTAAGGTGGGCCTTGTCTTCTTTGATGGGGCCAACACTTATCCTAGGCAACACATGGAATTGGACATAGGATTTTGCATTTGAATGTAAGTCTGAATCCAAGGGTTTCCTGGATAATGATTTGGATTTTAACAGGTAAAGAGTAGAGACTCACCTCGCTAAGCTTGTAGGATTCGACGGCGGATGGTACAAGAGGATGACGGGTGATCGATGAGGATGATCCGGCCTTTATTATCCGCCGAGGGGCCCATATGTGTTCCTTGGCTAAGGAGCACCAACCTCTCCCCTCTATCAAGGGTCGAGGTACCAAAGATCATTGGGATAACTGGGTGAAACACCCACAGCCTTTGCTTGAACGAGTTCTGACTGACACTCCTTTTGCTGGCCTCCTTACCTTGCGTTTCCATAACAACAATGCCAACTGCATGTTGCTTGAGGCTCTTTGTGAGAGGCGGCGGGATGAGACCAACACCTTTGAACTCCCTTGTGGCGAGTGGGGAATAACTCCCCTGGATATATATATATATGCAAATCGGCTTTCCATTCCATGGGACAGTTGTTCCCCAGGTCGGCTCTCTTGCTCCCATCACTTCCACTAACTGGCTACGGCTTGTAGGTGACTTCCCACCTGAGGATGAATTCTAGTGCCATCAAGTAAAATTGCGATGGTTCTACAACACCTTTGTTACCGTCACCCCTACTACCGAGCTAGAGGCCCTCCACAAAGCACGGGCCATGATTGCTTACGCCTTCGGGTCCTTCCTTTTCTGTCACGTGAACGAGATGATCGATCCTAAATTTCTTCGTTTGGTTGAGGATCTTTACCATCCCTACAATTGGAACGGGGCTATCTTGACTCATGTTTTCCTGGGTTTGGATAAGACCTCTCGGAATAGCCGGTCCTTCACAGGTTTCTGGCTTGTCGTAGAGGTATTCTTTTTAATCTTCCCTGGAGACATTTGTCTTCTTTCTTTCTCTGATCATTATGTGTGCCCTTGCCCAGACTTTCTTTTATGACCATTTTCCTCGTCTCGCTCAGAGGATACGAGACGACATTGAGCCACCTCTGTACCGCCATATGTACTGGCATCAGCAAAATCGTCAACGGAACTCTCGTGTATCTGGGGACAATTGGCATGCTGACATAGACGGATTGAACGTCGAGGATGTAAGTATCTTGTTTTTCTTATCCCTCGTGCTGCTCTGTGGCTGATTGTGATAGCCTCATTTGCTGTAGTTTGCTCGGATACCGTACGCCAACTTTCCTCTTTACTACACCCCTCAGCGTGTGGAGGCATATGATTCTTCATGCCTTTGGATCATGCTTTCTGATGCTGAATCATTTCAGTGATATTTGGGTGAGAGGCTGCTTCAACAGATTACTAGGGTGGCTCGAGTCCCTTGTTCCGCACCTCCTCCGGCTGCTCAGATCCCAGCTGATGAGATAGCCGATGCTCTTGTGGGCCAGCCTAGGTTTTGCCTTCACGATCCCGGATCGTGACTATGACGAGTGGTACTTGCTGTACCAACAGGGGCCTCTGCTTCCTCCGCTTTATGTTCCAGGGGGTTGTCGCAGGTACGCTGGAGGATCAGTGACAGCTCCTTTGATGGATCTTCATCATCGAGAGCGGGACGAGAGGAGGGATGATGATGACTATGTTGGTGACCTGTAGCCTGCTTTTGTATTCTGCTTGCTTGATGTATGACCTTCTTCTTTTCGCTTTTACCTTCTTCTTTTTGCTTTTACCTTCTTTTGTATCCAAATCTTCTGAATGAATATACACCCTTGATTTGCCTCAATACCTCTTGATGATGCTTGGATGTCTTGACTCTTGACTCATTCTTTGATACTTTATGAAAGATAAGATCTCTCAACATGGATGATGACTTGAACGGTTCAGATCGCTTGATTTGGCCCTGTGGGTCCCTTCTAGATCTCAGCTTTGCTTTGGAGCACCTTTTCTTGATGTTTTATGAGGCTAAGAAGGCTTCTCATGGTGTGGATGATTACTTGAACGGCTCATATCGCTCTTTTCAGCCATGTCGGCCCACTTGATGATCAGATCTTAGATTCTGGCCCTCTTTCTTGATGATCAAACCTTTGATCTTGCTATTTTATGACTCATATGAACTCTTCCATGGTTTAGATCATGATGATCTAGTCTTTGAATGGCTCAGATTGCTTGTGGGCCCCTCTTGATCAATTTTTCTTCTCTTTGACTTGATCAGGCCCATGTTGGCTGTAATACTTCAAGATTGGACAGGTGGGGTACCTTCCAGAAGATTCTGATTAACCTCAAACGAAATCTGGAGTGGACTGGAGCCTTGGGCGACCCTCAGGGTGCCATCTGCTGACGTGGACTGTCAGCCTCACCTACCAACGACCATGGAGCCAATCCCGCGGAGAGAGAGAGAGAGAGAGAGCGCATCTGTACGGGCGGCCCACAGCGAGCCGCCCAAGACTCGCCTCTTGTGCAATCTGGGCTAGCTCTAGTTCGGACATTCCCTTCTGTCCACTGCTCTTGTCCCCGCATTCTCTGTACTGGAGAATTCGATTCCAGCCATGAATCCTCTCTTCTCTTTGTCTTTTCTCTTCATCTTGTCCTCTTCTTGCTTTGTCTTTTTTCAAGCAATGGATGGTGGAGATCTAGGGGTTGTGGGGGCTATCCATGATGGGTCCCCTACTTTAGAAAGTGGTGAAGGCTTTAATGATGGAGAGATTTCTTTAACGGATGATAGAGATGGTGCATTGAATGGGAGTATTGATGGGGATTTAAGGATGGTGGTTGGTGGAGCTTTGAATGGCCCCATTAATGGCAGCCATGCTGAAAACTCATATTTGAATGGGTCATTGATTATGGGAGAAATGGATGGTATGGATGGGATGAGGAGATGGGACATAGGTGATGCTATGCATCCCTTGAGTGTGGGCCACATGGATGATATGATTGATGGTGGTGATGGGGCTATGATGGACATAGATGGGCTAATCTCATGTTTAAATGGAATGGATGGTTCAGATGACACCTTTGATGGCTTGGATGCTCTTGATGATGGCAGAGATGTGCGGCACACTTGCTTGGGTGGACTTGATGTGATCATTGATGATGTCCCCCTGATGATGGATGGTGGGGATGCCTCGATGATATCTTTGATTGGACATGATGATGATTGGATTCACGACTTTATGTTGGAGAGGGCCGCAGGTCCAGATCTGACCGTTGATTCTTTAATCGGGGTTGTCGGGACCCTTCTTAATGGTTCAGATGTCATTTTCGACGGTCAGATTGGTCAGGATGCTACGATGTGTGGTGTGATCTTTGTTGATAGCCCTTTTGGTGGGGAGCATCGCCCTTCTCCCGATCATCGGTCCTTTACGCACTCGATTCAAGAGGTGGGCGAGTCTTCTCATGCGGCTGAGGTCGTGACAGTTTCAGACAGCGATGCGACTATATCAGACATAGCCGTTATTGGGGACAGGTCAAGGGCTGTTGAGTCTGCAGAGGTCCCAGCTTTTCCTTCTCCTTCGCCCGTTGATCTTTCGATCCTTGATGAACTGTCATTGATTTCTGGGCCTTTTGTCCTGGAGGGGATTCCTGTGAGGACTTGTTAGCTGCTTCCTCGTCCTTCTTGCTCACCACGGCTGCTTGCTTGGCTTGATAGCTTGTCAGCGTATGAGATTCAAGATTTAAAGTCCTATGGCTTTGGCAGTCTGATCCATATGGCTAGGGTTGACATTGACTGGAGGATGCTCGGGGCTACACTGATTGACTGGGTCCCCTCGTTAAACTTGCTTGCGTTCAACGACATGGAGATGGGACCCTCTTTGGAGGAGCTTGCGCGTTTGACCGGTCTTCCCTGGAATTATACTCAATATTTCTCGCCGAAGACTTTGTCGAAGACTGCCACACCGCAGAACTGGTTCGGGATTCCCTATCTTGTTCCGCCTGCAACTGCTGGCCGGGATGTTGTGGTGTTCTCCTTGGACTTATCGTATGATCCTTTTTCGGGTCCTCGGAGTGTGGCAGGGTCTCTACTTGCTCGGAATGCACTGATGTTCTGCTTGATTGCTGAGGTGCTATTCTCGGTATGACGCAGGTCTCAGACCCCTTTACTTTTTGAGGTGATGAGCCGAGTTATCCGACGTCAGGGGATCATTTCTCTCGTCCTGGCTGAGCTTTTTAATGGGCTGACTGACTGTGCCCTGGGCCTCACTCGTGTCCTTCGCGGCTGCTGTGCATTTATCCATGTATCTTCTTTGCGCCTTTCTTTTCTTTTCCTGTCTTTTAGGGATTGCTCTGCTCTAGCTGAATTTCTTTTCTTTCTTGTGATCAGGTCTGGCTATGGGAGCGTCTTTCACTGACTGTCCTATACCATTTCCTGGCACCCGTCGCCCAGACCTTATGCGACACATCATGGAGTTTCTTCGCATATGGCTAGGATGAGTGAGCCCTTATATCGCCGAATGTTCGCTGAACTTCGTGACTGGAATCTCCGCTGGGAATCATCTTGGCTTTCGCTTCCTCCAATACTCTGTGATGCGCACCGCCTTCCTCTGATGCTGGTAGGCTTTCGATCTTACTTTTCTTACCACCCTATCTGGTTCTTGCGGCAGTTCGGATATGAGCAGGATGTTCCTCTTTTTGCTTTCACGGGTATCAGACGTCGAGTACTTCCATCTAGAGCATCTGACTTTAGGACTCGGGTTGATGGATCCTGGGCGAGTTACTTGACTGCTGATTTGCTTGGTTTTGAGCTGCGGGCTTTTCCGATGGCGACCGCCCCATATCAGTACTGGGTCGCTGAGCAGTCCCTATACCGGCGCATTCCTTGTTGGCACCAGACTGCCGATGAGGATGAGCAGGATATTCTTGGAGATGCCGGCTCTTCATCTAGCTCATATGAGCCCTTTGAGGAGTGCCCATTCATCGATCCTGGTTTCCTTTTAGCCACTCATGGCCATTTGCTGTCGGAGATTTCCGCGCTTTGGTATCATTGTGAGATGATGTCGAGGAGATTGGCTGCTGATCAGAGGTTGTCTGATGAGGAGACAGCGATCCGTATCTTTGAGCGCGATGAGGTGCATTACCTGCGTATGGAGGTGAGCAGGTTGAGAGCGAGGCTACTTCATTATGAGTCAGAGGACTTACCTGGTATGGCCGAGGAGGAGGGTAGAGATTGATTGTGTTGGCCATCTGTACATTCCCTTTTGCATGACTAGTGATGATGTATTTTTGTATTTTTTGAAAAAGATGAATGATATATGTAAAAGAAATATGATGCATTTAATGAAAAAAGGAGAAAACTTTTTTGAAAATCTATTGTGCCATGAGTTGCTTTGTGAGAGTGTCTGGATTTTGTGTCGGGATATAGGAATCAGAACTGAGGCTTGGCCAATGTTTTGACTGATGTCTCCAGATTGGCTTGTGAGATCCCTTTGGTTCCCTAGAGGTGTAGGTAATGGAAGTTTGTAGAGTTCTTTGTTCCTGACTGTACTTCCTCTTGTTCTTGAATTGCAACTGCTTGAACTGATCTGGACCGTCTGATTTCTTGGTACCTGCTACTTTTAATTTTTTCATTTTCTATTTGAGTCATTTTTGCTTGCAGCGCTCTTTCGAGTTTTCACCACAGCCGGCCTTTTCCCATCATTTTTGCCCGTGTCGACCTTTCGGGTTTTCACCACGTCCCGGGTGTTTGATCTTGCCTGCCCCTTGGCAGCTATGCTGTTTTTACCCTCGGCGCCCTTTCAGGTTTTCACCAAGTCCGCCGTATGCCCACTGTTTTTACTCGGAGCGCCCTTTCAGGGTTTTCACTCCACTCTCTTTGTTTAGGTACACATTTTCTTTTTCTCTTTATTCTTTTTCTGAATTTTTGGGTAACTGCGGCGGCTAGAGGTCGAGAATCCGTCGTTGCCGGCCGATGACAGTCTTTCAGCCCTTATCCTAAGTTACGATGATAGAGCTGTCGGTCTTAGCTACCGACCTTTCTGGGATGGGTGGATGGATGACTGTGTTTCTTCTTGGGTTGATTTTTCTCAGGTGCCTTGTTATGGCTTCCCATTTTCTTTCTCTTTTCTTTTTTGTATTCTTTTGTTTTCTCTTTTTTTTTAGTATTCTTTTTCTTCTCTTTTTCTCTCTCTCTTTTTTTTTCTTTTGAACCCCCTTATTTGAAACACTTGTTGGTGGATGGAAACGCTTTCTCAGAGGTTTTAGCTTTGACCTCTTGACTTCAGCTCTATTAAAGTAACTCTTGTTAAGGTCAGAATGACTTACCCGTGAAAGATCTTCACCTTGTCGGCGTTGATTGGCTTAGGAAGATCCACCCCTCTCATGTTGGTGAGTCTGAGGGCGCCTCCAGGAAGTACTTCTCTGATGATCAGCGGTCCGTACCACGAGGGTTTGAACTTTCCTCTAGGATTCGGAAGGTGCGACGGTAGAATCTTCTTCATGACCATGTCGCCTACCTTGAAGCTTCTCTTTCGGACTCTCTTGTTGTAAGCTCGAGCGATCCTTTTCTGATAGCACTGTGAATGACTTAGCACACGCATGCGCTTCTCATCTGCTAGCTGCAACTGATCGAATCTTGCCCGTTGCCATTCTCCTTCTTCAATTCCACTTTCTAGTAATACCCATAGTGATGGTATTTCCACCTCGACTGGTAGAACTGCTTCCATTCCATAAGTAAGTTCAAAAGGAGTAATGCCTGTAGCAGACCGTACAGACGTTCGATAGGCCCAAAGTGCATATGGGAGCATGTCTGACCAATCTCGATAAGTCACGACCATCTTCTCGAGTATCCTGATGATTGTCTTGTTTGCAGCTTCTACCCCACCATTCATCTGAGGTCGGTAAGGGCTTGATCGATGACGTTGAATCTTGAATTTGCTGAGGAAGTCATCCATCTTCTTGTTGACGAACGGGGTCCCATTATCTGTGATGATAGCATTAGGGATTCCATACCGGCATATGATGTTGTTCTTCATGAATTTGATCACATGGGATGCCGCAATCGTGGTGTAGGAGGCTGCTTCTACCCACTTGGTGAAGTAGTTGACTGCCACAAGTATATACTCATGACCGTTTGATGCTTTGGGACTAATCTTCCCAATGATGTCGAGTCCCCACATAGAGAAGGGCCAGGGAGTTGTCAGGTTGTATAATTCTGATGATGGGGCATGAATCTGGTTCACATGCTCCTGACACGTGAAGCATTTACTAACATGCTGGCAGCAGTCTATCTCCATGGTGAGCCAATAGTAGTCGAGTCGTAGAATCTTCTTTGCCATCATGTGCCCGTTCATGTGTGGGCCACAGATTCCTTCGTGTATTTCTTTCATGATCTTTGTAGCTTCTGTTTCGTCGACGCATTGAAGGAGGATGTGATTATAGGATCGCTTGTACAGAACTTCGTCACTGATGGTGAACTGGCCAGCCAAACGGTGGATGGTTCGGCGATCTGTTGCTGTTGCTGACTCTGGATACTCCTGGGTTTCAAGATATTGCTTAATGGCATACCAGGGTTTGTCAGGGACAGCTTCGGCTTCTTCTATTTGCAGGTAGAAAGCAGGTTCATCTTGAATTTCGACTGTGAGCTCCCATTCTGAATCTCCTTTTGGGATCTCGAGCATTGATGCGAGTGTAGCGAGAGCATCTGCAAACTGATTCTTGGCTCTGGGCATGTATGAGAAGGTGATTTCTTTGAATTCTTCGATCAGATTTTCAAGATACACATGATATGGTATCAACTTCTCGTCCTTGGTTTTCCATTCGCCATTAGTTTGATTGATGATAAGCTGCGAGTCTCCAAATACTCGTAGCTTCTTGACGCCCAAGATTATGGCTTCCCTTAAGCCAGCGATGCATGCTTCATACTCTGCCATGTTGTTGGTGCACTCGAATGCTATGCGCCTTGAGATAGGAATAGGGACATCATCTGGAGAGTAGAGAATTGCTCCGATACCACTCCCTTTAGCATTTGCTGCGCCGTCGAAGAATAATGTCCACTCATCTTTCTTCTTCTTTTCTTCACCTTCGACCAGCAGGAGATCTTCATCAGGGAAGAATTTCTTGACCGGTTGATAATCCAGGAGAGAGTGAGCGGCAAGATGATCGGCGAGGGCCTGCCCTTGATTGCCTTTTGAGTGACATAGGTGATGTCAAATTCAGACAGGAGTAGCTGCCATTTAGCTATCCTTCCAGTGAGTGCCGGTTTCTCGAACAGGTACTTGAGCGGATCCATGTGAGCGAGTAGGAGAATAGGGAACGCAATCATGTATTGACGGAGTCGCTGAGTTGCTTAGACTAGGGTGAGGCAAGTCTTCTCGATCGAGGAATACCTAGTCTCGTAGTCGGTGAACTTTCGGCTCAAATAATATATTGCTTGTTCCTTCTTCCCGGTCTCATCGTGCTGGCCGAGGACACAGCCAATGGCTTCTGCTGCTACCGAGATGTACAACAATTGTGGTCGTCCAGGAGTGGGCGACATTAGAACTAGAGGATTCATGAGATATTTCTTGATGCGGTTGAAGGCGACTTGGCAATCGTCATTCCACTCTTTTGGAACGTTCTTCCGGAGGAGCTCGAATATGGGCTCACAGATAGGTGTGAGCTGTGCGATGAAGCGGCTGATGTATTGAATTCTGCCGACGAAGCCACGAATTTCTTTCTCTGTTCTAGGAGGGGGCATCTCAATGATTGCTCTGGTTTTGGTCTCGTCGACCCTGATGCCATCCTCGCTCACCATAAAGCCGAGGAGCTTGCCTCCCATTGCACCGAAGACACATTTCTGAGGGTTGAGACGGAGCTTGTACTTTTCTAATCTGTTGAATAGTTTCTTTAGATCTTCAAAGTGTCCTTCAATTGTGCGAGACTTGATGATCATATCGTCCACATATACTTCAAGCTCTTTGTTCATCATGTCATGGAATAATGCTGTCATTTCTCGATGATATGTTGCTCCTGCGTTCTTCAGACCAAACGGTATTACCCTGTAACAGAAGGTTCCCCAGGGAGTGATAAACGATGTCTTCTCACGATCTTCGACGGCCATCTTAATCTGATTGTAGCCTGAGAATCCGTCCATGAATGAGAAGACCTTATACCCAGCAGTGTTGTCGACCAGAGTATCGATGTTTGGCAAAGAGAAGTCATCTTTAGGACTGGCTTTGTTGAGATCTCGGAAGTCGATGCACATTCGAACCTTGCTATCCTTCTTTGGTACTGGCACGATGTTGGTGAGCCATTCAGGGTAGTTAGAGACTACCAAGAATCCCGCATTGTACTGTTTGATGACTTCATCTCGGACTTTCATAGCCCATTCTGGCTTCATTCTTCGAAGTTTCTGCTTCACTGGTTTCATATCTGGCTTGGTTGGCAGATGGTGTACAACGAGCTCTTCATCGAGTCCCGGCATGTCTTAATATGAGAACAGGAAGTTAGGACAATCTTGGAGCTAGGAACTCTATCATTCTCTGCTTCATCTCTGGTGGCAATGATTTTTCAATGCGTACTTCCCTAAGGATCTCAGGTGTCCCCAGGTTTACTATCTCGAAATCATCGGCTACAACATTGGCTTTAGATTCGAACTTTTTGAGGAGATCCTCTAGTTCGGGAGCCAGGTCATCATCTTCCTCATCCCGAGCTTCGTCCAGACCCATGAGCTCGAAGTCTAATTCGATGTCAAAATCATATGATTCGACTTCAAACTCATGCGACTCTTTAGACGAACTCGGCACATCATTGAATGCCGGAAAAGAAATGTTTTTTGGTTTTTGAGAATTTTTGGAATTGAAATGCTAGATGTTTTTGGCTTTTGAAAGTTTTTTATTTTTTTGGATTTTTGAAATTCATGGGACCTTGAACAAGCGGGCATTGCAGACTATGATTGATCCCAGCTTGTCCCAAAGTTCTGCTCGCTGCTTAAACCGGCGTTTTTTTGGAAGCCAGAGCCCTCAGATGACTCTCTGGCTGATTCAGAAGTTAGGGGAACAGATGACCATTCAGGACCCCACACTCCTTCCCCTCGAGAGGTGGGGGTTGATGATTTGGGCGAAGAATCATAGTCTGGCCCAATGACCATGATTTCTCGCTGGTCGAGATCTGAGTCATACTCAGTCCCTCCTGGATCACTTACCTCGCATTGTAATTCTTCTGGTTCCACGGCAAGACATGAGTTCGGAATCTGGACATCGGACCAATCCAGGGCTGGCCATTTCCTTTTTTTGGTCCAATGGATGGGTTGCTCCGGCCCCTGGCTGATGATTGATGATGTTGATTCTGCAGAAATGGGCGGGTTGTGCCCTTTGTTGATTGATGCTGAGATGGGCAAGTTGTGCCCCTGGTTGGCTGGAATTGACGTGGACAGGTTGTGCCCTGGTTGGGAGCAGGTATCAGAGTACCCTAGTCCTGAAGCTGTTGTATTTGACTTTCTTCTTCTGTCTTCATCCTCTTCTTCTTCTTCCGGAGGCTTAGATGGTTCGAGAATCTGATCCCATCGAATGGGGGGCCACGTGGCCCAAGCTAGGCTCATCGGGAGGCCTTTGTGTAGTGCAGTCGGTTGATTCCCTCTTGGATCTTTGCAAGGTTCTCCTGGCTTGATGAATGGAATGGGAGAGCACCGAAATTTCTTCTTTCTTTTGTCCATGAGGATTGCTCTGTACCCGAGTCCCCATTTGCGTTGATTATATACCAGCGGTACCCTTCTGGACTTGAAATGATTCTTCATCTGATACCTGAGGCTTCAGACGTTCTGCTGGTGAAAAGACACGGTCCACCCTTATCGATTCCAGATCGGCGATAGCGTTCACAGTCTCAAATTCAAAACTATGAAACGGGATGTCTTCCTCAGAGTGTTAGATGTCGATAACAGGGATATCTGGTTCAGTGGCGGCAGCATTGGAAGGAATGATGAGCTCCTTCTCTGCATGGGTAGATATCACTTGATTTCTACATATGTACTTCACCATTTGATGCAGGGTTGATGGCACAGCTCTAACCTTGTGCAGCCATGGTCGTCCGAGCAACATGTTGAAAGAGGCTGATATATCCAGGATTTGAAATGTGATGGTGGAGATTTTCGGACCTATCTGTACCTCTATGTCGACTTCCCCTTCCACTGATTGTCGGGTGTTGTCGAATGCTCTGACGGAGATGGTGCTAGGTTAAAATGAAGAGGGACTGATTCCCAGACGTTCCGCAGTCTTGAGCGGGCAGACATTTAAGCTTGAGCCGTTATCGATAAGGACCAGCGGGACACAGAGGTCTTTGTATCGTAAGGCTATGTTGAGGGATCGCCCATGATCGCGTCCTTCTGGTGGCAATTCGTTATCGGTGAAGGTGATGGCATGCGGAGCCAGGAGCTGTCCGATCATCAATGCTATCATTTCAGGGTGCCGTATCGGAGGAGACGTGAGCATCGCTTAGGGTTTTGACAAACATTTCTCTATGTATGAGCGATGTGCAGAGTAGCTCCCATACTGAAATTTGAGCAGGGATTGACTTGAGCTGAGTTGCCACATCATATGCGGCTTCATTTTTGTTACCGAGACCTGAGAGAGCGCCTTTGGGATCTCCTCTGTTCTGATTATCTCTTCGGATACAACGCCCATTGGGATTCATGTTTCCCACCTCTGCACATTCCGGATAGTGCCACGGGACTTCTTTATAATTTTCCTTTCCTTTGCTTTCTAGGACTACTGGTTCTTGCAACAGTGCTGGTGTGGATACTAAATCTTCTTCGTATGGAGCTTTTGCCTTGAGGACTACATTGTTGCCTGTGCTGAAGGGATAATATCGAGGCTTGTCTTCATAGATCACATAAGGTCGCGGTCCTGGCTTGACCGTTCCTGGAGCAGGAGGTTCCCATGGAATGAATACTGGTCCTCTTGATATGGCAGGGGGTTTCTCTGTTCGTCCCAGCTGTCGTAGTGTGATTGACATGCTTCCGGGATTTGCCCCTTGCAATATGACTGGCTTGATCGGAGGAGCTCCATCCAAGACAATGGGTTCTTGCTGCTGATGGGTATGATCCCTGCATTGTGGATTGGATTGTTCCTGAACTGGAGTTGACCCTTGCAAAATGACAGGTTCGTATGCGGGCTCGATGTATGATTGTGCTCCTTCCAGGACGAACGGCTCCCCACATGGATGGCTGTAAGATGCCCCTTGCACAACTGGTACATCATATGGAGGTGCTCCTTCGAGTACTAATGGCTCGGAGACTGAAGGAGGAAGGGGGTTAGCCCCTTGCAGGATCAGAGGAGGATCTGTTGTCCCATAAGTGTAGGCATGAATGGACTAGATAGGGAAGAAGAAGCGGTCGAGACGCTCTCCCTCTTTTATGCTGTTGATAGCAGGGCCACGAGATGAGCTGGGGTCCGTCGGATGCTAAGGCAGAGGATTCTAAAGGATGTTGGTGGAAGCTGCTGGAGGAGTTACAGGGACCGAGATGACGATCTTGCGGTCGTCGATCAGGTCTTGTATGGCATTCTTCAGAGTCATGCATCGATTAGTGGTGTGGCCACGCCCTTGATGGTAGGCACAATACTCATTTTCTCAGTAGGTTGGAGGCAGAGGATTTGGAGGAGGCCTGGGTGCCATCAGAGTGAGCAACTGCTTCTGTACGAGCATAGCCATGACTTGACTGAGTGGCTGAGTGAGAGGAGTGAATTTCCTGAGCTCCTTGTAATTCTGCCTATTCTGATATGAGTATTGGCCGTTCCCCCTGAACTGCTGCTGCTATCGAGGTGGTTGTGGCTGTGGTTGAGGATTCGATTGCGGCTGATTCCGCTGAGGTTGATGCTGGACCTGATTCTGCTGATACTGTTGACGTCCCTATGGGGGAGCATATTGATTACCCTGAGCAGTGGTGCTGATGTTGTTTACCTCTGTCGAGCGAGGAGGGAAACCGTTGCGGTTTCCATTCCCATATCTGATAGGTCTTCCCTCCACTTTGTTCCTCGAGTGGCTTGATAAGGCCATGGGGAGATTGTCCCAGCGCGGATTCCTGCTTCGACTTGCTCTCCAGCACGGATCAACTAGTGAGAAGTTCGCATATGGATGCGAGATGAGATATCCAGATATGCTAGGATATGTTGAATGAACAATCATGAGATTTATTCTTCGTCGTCGATAGGTGTCCGCATTCTGGCTGCCATAGCTCACCAACATCCCACATAAGCTGATAGTGTTTCATCACTCTTTTGCCTAAGAGCCACGAGGTCGGCCCTTCTAGGTGCCATGTTGAGATTGTACGTGAATCTGTCAACGAAAGCCTGGGAAAGTTGTTCCCAGGTCTTGATGCGGTGGCAGTCCAATGAGGTGTACCAATCTAGGGCATCGCCCTTCAGAGATTTTTGGAACAAACGAATGAGGGCCCCTTCATTTCTTGAGATTGCACTCAGCTCTCCACAGAAGGCCTTGAGATGTGCTGAGGGAAAACCGCTGCCATCGTATCTTTTGAATTTTTGTACCTCAAAGTTTTGAGGTACTTGAGAATCTGGGAAAGGACACAAGTATCTAAACTTGGTCGAAGGTAGATCGATTCCTTGTTGTCGCTGAAGTTGATTTTGAAAGATCTGGAATTGCTCCCGCAACTCGTCCAGTCCTGAGTGATCTGTTCGAGCAACTGGTGCCTCTTGGAGTAAGCACGTTCTTCTTTGGTATAGTGGTCGATGTCTTCGACCCTATGGGCTTGCTGAAAAGCAACCTCGGGTTACTAAAATTGATTTGATGACTGGACTGGATTCTGATGAACTTGTGCTTGAAAGGATTGTAACTGAACTGGAGATTGTACTGAAGGTTGAACTGAAACTTGCTGGAAATTAACTAGAGATTACTGAATTGAAGATTGCTGGAAATTAACTGGAGTTTGCTGAATTGAAGATTGCTGAAAATTAACTGGAATCCCATCAGCGGGGATGTGCTGGAATTGAAAAGTGCTCCTGTTTGTAGGAGGCTGAGATGCTGGGAATTGACCCCCTTGTTGGGTATTCGCCATTGTCCACTGATTGATGTGGGCTTGACACTGACCTCCATTGTGGGCATTCGCCAGTGTTGTCCCTGTTGCTGGAAATTGAATTGAAATCCCATCGGCAGGGATGTGCTGAAATTGGAAAGGGGTCCCATCGGCGGGGACATGCTGAGAAAGGAAAGGAGTCCCATTGACGGGGACATGCTGAGATCTACAGAGATTGTTGTTTGCCAGATTGACTGGAAGCTGACTGGAAGTCCCTGCGATGGGAATGTTTTGAGACGACCTTATTGTCGCGGGAATGTACTGAGGAGGATGCCCTATAGCAAAGGGCTGAGATGACTGTTGTCAGTAGCCCTGGGCAGACTCCGAAGGTTGTGCTTGATTCGAACTGGAGGCCGGAGGGACCCGACATGGCTGCTGAGATTGCTGAACTGGGCCAACTTGATTGTTAGTTGCTGCGGTAGCTTGTGCTTGCATGAATTGTAAGAGCATCTCTTGCATTGCTCTCATTCCTTATGCCAATTCTTGCATAATTGGCATATTCTCAATTGGCTATTGCGCTGGAGGTTGCACTTCGGTCATTTCAAGAGCGGGGAAGAGGTGAGTTTCCTCTTCGTGGTCGGACATGGCTTGCTAAGCCCGAGTGCGGATTATGCTGCGGAAGGGAAGTTGTTTCCGAACACGTTGAGCCCGAGGAGGCGCAATGGTGATGACTATACTCTTTTTGGGTTTTGGAATTTTCTATATTTTTTTGGTTTTTTAGGTAGAATGCTATGCAGATGAGATTGTATGAGGACTAATGACTTTCAAGTACGGGAGGGATTCTGTTTTTCAAGTCGGATCACGACTAGTGGTACTAGCTTATCCCCAGTGGAGTCGCCATTCTGTGGACCCTCGCCGTTTCCGCGCTCCTAGACTTTCTCCATTTCCTTTCGGAAAAGAAGAAGGGGTGCGTGTGCGCGAATCGTCGTTTGTGCCACTGGGTTGCCTCGTTCTCGAGGGCTTTGTTCGGTTGTCGTGTTAAGCTGGATGTGTTTAAATGAGTTTGTATAAGACCAGAGTCGCCAATAACCAGTTACTTCGAATCTACAGTCGGCTAGACCCCGTAGAAACGTTAGAGAAGGGAATCCGAAGATTCCTTCCTCTAAAATGACTCCTTTTGATCTGCGGCCAGAGATTCGAGGTAAGGGATCACGGTTACAGGGTGGGAAGAGGTTAAGCACCCCACGCACTGCTCGTACCGAAGTACGGTCTCTACTTAACATAATCGAACTAATACTTGAAAGTCTGATTTAATCCTCATACATTCTCATGAATGACATGATGCATGAATGCAGGTCTGAACTAGTAAGAGTTTCTGATGGGCAGGTTTCCATTAACAGGCAAGCCCAGAGCATACGCTTGAACTGACAGGTGCTTTATGCAAGATGCATGCTGTGGTTTGAATAATCAAAGTGCTCGTAGTGACTGATGCATGAATGCATGTCTGAACAGTAAGAGTTTCAGATGGGCAGGTTTCTATTAACAGGCAAGCCTAGAGCATACGCTCGAACTGACAGGTGCTTTATGCAGGATGCATGCTGTATGCTTGAATGATCAAAGTGCTTGTTGTGAAGCAGGGGGGTTAGAAGAAAAGTAAATGTTGCACTTATGCTAGATGCGAATGAGATGATGCTGATGATAGAGTAGCTGGATGGACGGAGGTGTCGCAAGGATTGACTTCAAGTGGCTGGATCAAAACTTGGATGGCTTGGGAGACTTGGACCAGTGGTCAGGCTGAGCTGGACCAGGGCTAGGCTCTCCTCACTCGGGCTCTCCTTGGTGAAAAAGTGGGCTAAAGAGGGGAGAAGGACTCGAAACGACTGGATCGCACTCGGGCTGAAAGGCTTGTGGGTGATGCTTGAATGAGAAGGTGAGGGGGTATTTATAGCAACGGGAAGTGGCAGAACTCGTAAATAAGTTTGAGTGGCCCTCAGGGGGCCGCCCGTACGGCCTTTCTTGGGATTCAGCGGGCAGTACGGACATGCTCCGAGGCTGCGGTCTGGAACTCGGTGAGTTAACTGGGTTTGGGGGATGGGTTGACAGGGTGAGTTGACTCGATGGGTTGACTTAGCGGGTTGACTCGGTGATTTGACTCAGCGGGTTGACTCACCGAGTTTGACTTTTTTTGGGATTTTTTTACTGGTTTTTCTTATGGGAGGTTTTTCAGGCTGATGTTTAGGGGTGAGTTGACTGGGTTTAGGCTTGAGTTGGGCTATGGATTGGGGCTTTAAAAGGGTGAGTTTGGCTGAGTTTGACATGGGATTTGGTTATATGGTCCTCCATTCATTCAGCTATCTCTACCAATCTTGTAGCCGAAGGTGGGGTGTCTACACATACATTCCATTCAAGTATTCATATACTTAACAATGAAAGACAATGAAAAATAGAAATGGCTCAAATGACAATCTCAAACACAATCTTGTATAGTGTTCGGTTTCCCTACTCCACTCCCGATGTTGAGCCTTGAATTATACATATTCTAACCCCAATTCATCACTCTTTTTGCATGATTTATAGTGTTAAAGACCCATCTTATGCATGAGTTTGTGTTTGTATGAATGAGAGAGAGACCTTGTGAATTCAATGTTAAAAGATCGCTTTAGGACACCTTGAGAATCAAAGGAAGAAAGGCTAAGAATGGAAGAAAGAAGCCATGAAAATAGAATTGAAAAATAAAGAAAAACCTTAAAGAAATCATGTTAAAAGACTTAAAAGGGCTAAAAAAAAAACCAATTGCAGAGCTGCAGGGCCAGAAAAGCAAAGTGAAAAAACTGTAGAAAATAGCCTTGCTGTTACACATCCGACCGGTCGGTCGCTACTCCGACTAGTCGGCCCTGTGGTCGGGACAGGTCAAACTTCCAGCCTGGTCGTTGACCAAAAAAATAGGTCAACGACCAGTCGGCCACATGTAGATTTAAAAACTTCTCTTTGAAGCTTCGATTTACTCTGCCCAAGTGCGTAAGTTCTTGCACGATTCTGGAACTTTCTGAGGCGGTGGAGCATCAAAGCTATAAAAGAACACCTAGGGACTTGTCTAAACTCATCCTAGAAGAAATCTAAGTTCGTGGGAGGTGGAGAGGATTGTTGTGGAGCGTCTACAACTTCTCCGAATGCGATTTTTCTAGTGTTTTTATGCTTTTAGTAGTTTTTCCTTTGAGTTTTAGTTCAACTTCTTAATGGTTGGCTAAAGCTCTTAGTTAGGGCTAAGAGGTGAAGCTTATATTCGTTGAAAATGCTTATTTGAATTTAATTCAAGTATTTTTAAACTTAATGATGAACACTTCTAGTTTTAGTTTGAAATAAAGTTGGTATTTTTAGTTTAATCTTTTAGTTTGAAAATCAACTAAGTTGTAAAACCACATGTGCCCATCATAAGGGGCCAGACACATGTGCTATGACACATGCGCCTGAAACGAGTGCACATGTGCCCACCTCATGCCACATGCACCCACACTACCCCCAAGTGCGCCCAGATGGTCATGTCGTGCCCGAGAACTCTGTGGCGTGGTCTACTTTTGATGTGGTCCGCCTCTCCATCGTACCATCGCTCCTAGACACACATTGGCGATCTCTATCCATCCCCCGGACCGGATCTTCCAACAGTTGATGTTAAACGGCCCAAATCAACGATTTAATCGAAAATGACTAACACTTAGCCAAATTTGCAAACCCGACAATCTTCCCGAAAGAGCATAAAACAACTGAAATCAAGAAGAATCAAGCAGAATTTGATCGATGCCAAGAGGGAGACTTAGTTTCTCCATAACCCGAAACATCATAATAATGCACCGTAACGAGGTTATCAGCTTTCATAATCCTCGAATACTCTAATTAAGCGGTAAACAGGCCCAGTACTTAGTCATTTTCAGCCTTAGGAAGTGCCCTGTTGGCTCGAAAATCGACTGACGCCAAGTGGAATTAAATGCAATCGCACTGACACTAAAGTGGATCCAGCATCATTGCGATCTTAGTAGACATAATCCATCACTGTTCGAAGATAATCGTCGTCAGTATTCATTGAATACTCTGATTAAGCAGTAAACAGGCCCAGTACTTAGTCATTTTCAACCCTGGAAAGTGCCCTATTAGTTCAAAGATCGACTAACGCCAAACAAAACTAAGCACGATCACATCGACGCCAAGGCAAGCTTAATGTTTTCATGTTACGAGGCAACTAAATCAAGCACTTATAGGGTACCAATCCCCATCGTTTGTCAGATATTGGCATAAACGGGCACCTATCTGGCCCGATACTTAGCCATTTTCAGGCTTCAGAAATGTGCGATCTAGTCCGACAAACTTGAATCCTCGAAGGAGCTTGGCTCGATATAGCTTATTCAATCTCAAATCGACGATCGAAAGATATACAGAAGAAAGAATGTTCCCGAAGATGAGTAGCTGGACTTGAAGATTGAGCATGCTTACTTTATATTCATTCATTTACTGTATAAGCCCTATTCATCCCGGATAAAGGTCCAAGGCTAAATCTAAGGGATTATAGTTACCACGATAAACCACAATCACCAAAGTTCTAATAACACTCGAAATATCCTGCTATGGATTGCCATTGTAAAAGCTAGTCGATGCCCTACCCATCTACAACGGGTCTGTTGGTTAAGCTAATCAAGCAGTTGTGATGCCTCTTCTCACGGTCAACTGTCATAAAAATACGGGAAGAGGGCTCTGAGTCATACCATCTCGAAGTTACCCGTCATAAAAATACGGGAAGAGGGCTTCGAGTCGTGCCTTCTTCAGGTCACCCGTTGTTCGCTCGCCTCAAGTGCAAGGCTGCGATGTAGTAATAAATCTTGGTAAGATCGAGGTTGATCCATAGGGAATTAGAAAACAAATTCTACACTATTCCAGCAACTTAAATTGCAATGATTAAGAGATTCAATTGAGAGAATTAACTTAAACAATAATTTAGGAAAATCAGGAATTAAAGGAACTAAGGCTTTTAAGGATCCACTTGTAACAATCCCATGTCAATCCAATCAATCCAAGCATAAACACAACTAGATTTGAAGTTCTATCTCTTATCTAGTTGGAAGATAAAGCATTAAACACATTCAATCCCACTTAAGTTGAACTTCCAAGTTCTAGTCCCATTCAACCACATAGCATTCAAAATCATAGCCTTCGGAGTAATAGCCATGCCTATGGACTATGGCATGCTCAAGGTTTACCATAATTCGAATCTAATCAAGCAAAACATGATAATCTCAGAGAATTGTAAGGAATCCATGTCCGAAGCACATGAATTCTCATAAAACTTCTAAAAATATCAACTTTATATGAACTAGAACATTCAAAATTCAAACTTAAAGTGAAACAACTTGAATTAAACTGAATTAAACATGAAATCGGCTACAAGCTTCACCTCTCAGCCCTAGCTGAGAGATTCTAGCCAAGCATTGTCATACTATAACTAGAACTCAAAGAAAAACTAAAAAACATAAAAATCCGAAGTTGGGAGAGTTGCAAACGCTCCACGACGGCTTCCTTCACCTCCCACGAAGTTCCTTAGCTTGTATGTGAAACTGCGGTTTCACTGCTTGTAGAGATACACAGAGATATGTCTAAGGACCTAGAGGGGGGTGATATGGGCCTTTTAAATTCTTTTCGCCTACTTACACAAATCAACAAATAAAACAAAGTAAGCAAGAACACTTAGGCTTCCAAGCCAAAGTGGGTCCAATCACAAGACTAGCATAAGGTTAAGCAATAAACAATCTTAGTCTAAACATGCATAGGTACATAAAAGATTTAACTAAACAAGCTCCTAACCTATGCAACTTGTGTAGACTTATGAGAGTGGATCAATGAGCTCAAGTCTACACAACTAGTGAAGGTACATCTTGTGTGAGGATGAGTCTAAACGGTGCCTAGCATACATTCCTATCAAGCATTCATGATTAAGCAATTAAACTAACAATGCGAAGATATAAATGTGCTCAAGAACAATCACAAACACAAGGATGTATAGTGGTTCGACTACGTGTCTACTCCACTCCCGGTTCAAGTACTCAACCCCTTTGAGCACACCGGCATTCACTATAGGAGGTTTTAAATGAGGTTCACCTCTCAACCTTTACACGGAGGTTTTATCGGTTCACCTCTCAACCGTGCCCGGAGTTTTAGACATAGGCTAACTCTCAACCTAACGCACGTTTACTCCCGTGTCGGAGGCTCCCCCTTTGAGACTTAGTTTAGGCCCGACTGACGGGCCAAGGAACGACTAACGTCTCTAGGTCGAGTTCTAAAAATAAACTCTAAAATGGACTCTCAAATAAGACAACCTACTTGTCGGATGAGCCCCTTGTTTAGCGCCGGATTGGGTAGCTTGATCTCCGCTCTCCCGTGCTTCAATCAGCTTCCCTTGCTCCCACGATCATGTTGCCGTTGCGTCACCAATGCCTCAGCCACATTCGATCAAACACCTTGCATGCGATGCCTTGAGATGCCCAAGGTGCTAGGAGGATGGTTGAATCTCCTACATAGGATATGTAGGTTGTTCTAACTAGGAGATTCACCTAGAGGGTCTTCTAGAGGTCTAGGACAAGGGATATACCTATGTGGAATAGTGTCTCACCTCTAGAATTGAGAGAGGAATCAAGTCATCTCTTGATTGCATTTGAATGCCCACACTTGTGTTTGAAACACAAGGGATAGGACTTGAAACCCTCCTCTTTGAGGCCCCAAAAGATGTACAAAGTGAGTGAGGAATGGGCTCTCAAAAAACCTCTCACAATGCCTAAAAATGGAGCTCCATATATGTAGAAAAGTGGGCTCTAACGGTCATAAAACGGCCATAAAACGGCTCTAAGCCGACCTGTCCCGACCGGTCATGACCGGTCGGATCCCTTTGCTGAAGGGTATCACCAATACACAGGCCGACCGGTCATGACCGGTCGGACCACCTTGCTGGACAGGCTGAAAATCACAGGCCGACCAGTCATGACCGGTCGGACCCCCTTGCTGGACAGGCTGAACACACCAGGCCGACCGGTCATGACCGGTCGGACCCCCTTGCTGATCCTCTTCTCTTGTGAAGGCCGACCGGTCATGACCGGTCGGCTGGCCATTTGTAAATGCAGCAAGGCTGCTGGCCGACCGGTCATGACCGGTCGGACCAGCCTGGTTCCTCTCTATATGATGCTGAACTCCTCAAGCATCAGCCTGTGAATTTTGGCCAAGGTTAGGGTGATCAAATGGGACACCTAGGGCCAATCTGTGATGACAAAATGATTCTTATTATGGTCAAGGTCATCAAAGAAGCAAAAGGGGTTGGGTTTTGGTCAAGGTTAAGGCACCAAGGCATCACATATACCTGAATCTTCTTCCTTGATGCAGCCGGTCCGTCTTGAGTCTTCGGTCTTCGTCTTCATTGGGCTCAACCGACACTAGACTCACTGACGTAAGTGATTGACAACCAAGGTGCACTAGTATGCCACGGAAAAGTGCACTAACAGTATGATGCCCTAGGAAGAGACCCTAGGTATCCTTTTATAGTGGGGAAGCTCTACCGTGTCAGAATCTTCCAGAATTTGCATAGCATTATGCACTTGCGCAGAAAATTTTGGAGTCTTAAAATAGAAACTCTGTTTACGCATGGCCGACCGGTAGTGACTGGTTGGACTGGGCTGGCCAACCGGACTTGACCAGTCGGACCTATCTATTAGGAGTTCAGGGGGTACACAGAGGTGGTCAACCCGTTGGCAGACCGGTCAAGACCGGTCGGACCAGGCTGGTCCTTCATCAGCAAGTCTTCAAGGTGGGCAGCAGGGTGGCCGACCGGTCAAGACCGGTCGTGGCTCCCTTGGCCGACCGGTCATGACCGGTCGGACCTTGTTCTTTCCATTTTTTCTTCCTTTATTTCTTCTCTTTTCTCCCTCTTTCTTCTCCTTCTTTAGTCTACCTTGGGCCTTCATTCAAGGGCTCCTAAATATGCTCATTTTGGTCACCAATTGGACGAAGTCGCTCTCATTCCTACAATCACAAAAACATGCATTAGATGGGCCTTTTAAACATGCAAACCATGCATATAATGTGATGTAATGGGCTACATTATGTATAAATTGGAGGTTCAACACACCCCCTGTAACACCTCAACCTTGGATATCCGAATTCCATCAATTCGGGTATTGAGTTCGAGGTATTAGCTATCATATTGTGCTAAAATTAAACCGTAACACATTCACCCACTAAAATAAAAGTTTAATCATCATCATAGCATATAACTTATTATCAATTGTCTCAAAGTATCAAATGGCCCTAAGGCTTATGTCCGAACTAAATCACTCAAAACATAAATAACTTCATAGATATAAAGGCTAAATTCTCTTATTTCCTTCTAGCTCCTCCACCAGTTATTCTGTCGAAGTCATCTTCATAGAGACGCCTCCACTATGTCTTTTCCTGGATGGTTTCCATATACAACATCGTGAGCTAGAAGCCCAATAAGTAATAATAATTTGCATGATTCAATGCATATCATGTTTACCAAAATAACAATAAAATGTGCCATCTATCATATAAACAACTCCATATTCAGGAATCACCAGGGTCATGAATGAGCACAGCTTCCGGCCTGCCAACACCCATTCAACGATGAGTAGTCTATTCTAGAGCTGACTTTACTCCTTCTCCAGCCCTGAGCCGCAGCCTTGGGAGGAGGCCCTATTGCTACCAACTCGAGTTCCGGTTGGGAACTCTACCCGAGAATTTAAGGGATTTCTATCCCCGAGTTGTCTGATGTTCAACTTCAACATCACATTTCAGATAATGACATATATCAAATAAGCAATTTATATCATAAGATTCATGAATGTATAATGAATGCATGCTGGAAAACCATCCGGGTGTAGTCTTACTTACTCAAAAGTTTTATTCTGCTTGAGCTCCTTGGATACAATCCTCTATGACTAGTTGACGGGTTCTCGGCTTTCATTCTCGTTGGGTTCCCTTTTAAATGTTATACGAATAGGGTTACTTTCATACTTAATTTCATGATATAATCAATTATTATCCGTTAATACACAATTATGACCGTTGATTTGACAATTAGATCATCAAGCTAACGATCCATACCTTTGGTTTAGTCATATTTCACATTTACTTCATGATCTACCAATCTTAACCATTCATTTTGGCTTTATTTTCATATAGGCCCGAGATCCTTTCGATTCGACCGTTAAACTTTAATTAGAACCGTTCATTTAAGATATGGTCGGTTGGATCTAGGTTCCTATATACTTAATCTTCCATTTTGATCAATTCGCCCCTTGATGGATAGTTATGACTAGTTAAATTGCTAATCCAAGGGTTTAGACACATTTTCTATGGTTTGGATGGAACTAATTCATGATCTGATGATCAAGGTCAACATTAGATCACATTGGTTTCAAGATGGCCCACTTGCGACCTTAAGTGATAATCGGGTCCATTCACTAGTCAAATCTTACTCATATCTCAAGGATCATGGGTTTAGATCATGATTCAAGTGGGTCTAAGGTCAAGATCAACCTTTATAACAATTAGATGTTAAGATCTATCCGATCCGACAGGTTCATTTCCTTATTTTTCACAATTTTGGTCCAACGACCCTGGTTGATCCTTGATCAGATGATTTGATCTAGATCTGGGTCGGGTGGATCTTATTATCCCCAAATTTAATTCCTTAATTGGTTTATTAGACCCTTGATCAACTGGTTGGATTGGAGCTGATCATTGATTTAACAATCCATATCATCATTTTTATCTTTTATTTAAACTTTAGTGGTTTAAATCTAAGATTAGATTAGAGATCTTGATTAACAAACGAAGATAAAGATTTATAAAACTTTTGATAAAGATCTATACTTTGTTGAATAAGATCCATCTTTCATTCGAATAAATGTAGTGGGGCCCACTTAAGGATGCCTTTAATGTTGGTGGGGCCCACCGCTATATTACTTGTCAACGGTGGATCTTTCATCTAAAATTCATTTGTCATGTTTCTAATGACAAGATCTTAAGGTGGGGCCCACTTAAGATCCAATATCTAATACATGGGGCCCTACTGAATTGTATAATTGGATTAAGTTATACATCAATTCTTCCTTTAACATGGATTTCATATCTCGTTCTCGATCTAATTAAATAGATCAAGATCATATAATGGGGTCCACCTTGAGTGATCGTGACCACTCACTGTAAGGTCCACCATATGAGATGATCATCGTGCATCTCATTCAAGTACAACATTAAATCTAAAATTTAAGATTTCTCATCATTTATCATCCACACATCTTGATCTCGTGGTGGGCCACCATCTAACGGCACAAGTGTTATAGACAAAATAATGGAGACCAGCTCAGCTATTAAAAATTGTACACGGACACCCATTTGACTCTCGAGATCATCTGATCGAGAGTCGCAGATTGGGAAGGTATGGAAGAACCCATTAGACTCTCGAGATCATCTGATCGAGAGTCGCAGATCGGGTAAGTGCGGGATGCCCATCCTACTCTCGAGATCATATGCTCGAGAGTCGTAGGATGGATAAATACGGAGCACCTATTCGCAAGGCTTCGAGCTCCCCTAGCCGATGGTCAGATAAAGCGAAGCAAAGATTCCCTTCTTGAATAGCGAGCAGACCTTCTCACAAGTCGTTGAAAGGTGTTACGTCAGAATGAGCAAGCACTTGGACTCGCGACCATGTTCCAACTTGCGAACAGATTTTTTGTGGTTACACCTCTTAACCTTCAGTACCAGCACCCGATTCCTGTCGAGCAGCTTGTCCAATCCCTTTGCGATGCCAGGCAGGGCTACACCCAGTTCGGTGGTTTCCGTCTCATCGGCGTCTCCTTCCTTTTCGCTGGCTATGACTCCAACTACGGTTTCCAGCTCTATATGAGTGATCAGCGCTATTACTACGCCTACCGGACAGCCCGTATAGGTCGGTTTTTGAGCTTATCTTCTCGGGTGGTTTCGGATCTCAAGGGATTGCCATCAAGGGACTTGATTGTCAAAATAGGTTATTGGGTTGGATCTCGTCTCCAAAGATGAGGATCTTATCCCACGAAATCAGCAAGATCTCAGTATCGTACACGAGATCAGCGGGATCTCGATATCTTACGTAATAGATTGAACCGCTTCAGATCTATATAAAGGGACGACTCCATTAAGGGAAAGGTACACACACTATTCGATCTAGTCCCGTTTTGCCTGGCTATTCTTGTTGCTTTGGCCTGACTTAAGCATCGGAGGGCTAACGGCTGGACCCCAGCCACCCTTAGTTGCTGTCTGTCCTCTTTCAGGTTTGGTGGAAGAAGTCTCTGTTGGAGAGAAGGCGAACGTCTGGAGGATCCTATTACAAAATCTGACATTAACAGTTTGGCGCCGTCTGTGGGAACGACTTGATCATCAAAATCAATCGTTCTACCGATCAAAATCCTTCTGCAATGCCTCCTAAAAAGGCTGTTCATCCTTCGACTTCAAGGCAGGCACCACCTCCGCCCGATGAGATAGAATCCGTACCTGCTCTTCCAGCCACGTCGACGAATATTCCTCAAGGAGCCCCGAGTATGCCATCAGCAAACCCATTATTGGAGGCTTCTGGAAATCAAGATGATGTCTTGCGTTTCCTTGGAAACACTCTTCTGACTCTAAATGCCGGAGTCCAAGCCCTGTCGAACCGTCTTGATCAGCATTTCCCTGAACCGCAAAGACAACCCTCCAAAGGTTTACCACCGCAACCCATACCGGTGGCTTCCAGACAGTCTATGGACGAACCACAGGTCCCACCACTTGGCAGCCATCCCCTTGTGCCGTCTCCACATTCTATACATTCTAGCTCGTCTCGACAACCTCAACCACAGGGTTCCACCGCCGAAACATCAAGCTATACCCTACCATGGGAAGGAGATCTCAAAAGAATCCATGATCGTTTTGATGTCATGGAACAGCGATACCAGGCAAATCGACCATCTGCAGTCATGGCGGCGATACATCAATCCGAGTCCCCCTTTACCAGCGAGGTGATGGAAGCCCCGTTACCCAGAAAGTATCGAACGCCTGTTATCACCCCGTACACAGGTATTGGCGACCGTCTTGAACATCTGGAAACATACAGGTCCCTCATGGAGTTGGAGGGACATGGTTCAGAAATCATGTGTAGGGCTTTTTCCCTAACATTGAAGGAGGCAGCCCGTACGTGGTTCCGAGGATTAAAGCCTCGTTCCATTAGCTCCTTTTCTCAGTTATCAGAGATATTCCTTTCTTAATTCATGGGAAGCATCCGCGTCAAGAAGCCAGCTTCCCATCTAATGAATCTAAAACAGCAGCATGGGGAAACAATAAAAGAGTTCACAATACGATTCACCGCTGAAGCCGTTCAAACTGAAGGTTACACTGAGGAAAAAGGGCTCGCAGCCCTCGTAGCAGGAATAACGAGCGAGAAATTCAGGTTTGCCGTGGATAAAAGCCCACAGAAAACTATGGCAGAATTCCAAGCCAAAGCTCAGAAGTACATCAATGCAGAAGAAGTCGCATTGACACGCCATGGGGCACAGGGTAAGAAACGCAAGCCAGAGGGAACCCCCTCTGCAGATAAAAAATATCGTCGTGACCAACGCGATCGTTCTCTCAAGAAATCTTACTCCGGTAAATATCATAACTACACTCCTCTTAATCGGTCTCATAAAAAGGTTCTAATGGAGATTAAACACAAACCATATGTAAAGTGGCCTGCAAAGATCAAATCTGATCCCGAGAAGAGAGACAAGAGCAAGTTCTGTTACTTCCACAAAGATCATGGGCATAGAACCCAGGACCGTATCTCTCTACGAGACCATATCGAAGCTCTCATTCGAAAAGGCCATCTCCAGGATTATGTTGCCCGTAAAAATCGATCACCAGAAACGGCAAACACCTCGACTCACAAAAAGGAACAACCTCATCATCAAACTGACCAAGAGGATGCTGAGCCCACGGGAGAAATTCGCACTATCGTCGGGGGACCAGCTTGCGGGGGTGACTCTCAAGCTTCAAGAAAAGCATACGCTCGAAAGGCATCCAGAGAGCCTCAGCAAATCTACTGGCTGGAACAGACGTCTAGCTCGTCAAAAACCAGCCATCCTCCAATTTCCTTCACTCTCGAAGATGCAAAGGGAATTCACTTCCCTCACGAAGACTCCATCGTAGTCACATTGAAGGTATCGAATTATTTGACTCATCGAATTATGGTAGATACAGGTAGTTCGGCCGATATTCTATACTTGGAGGCTTTCAACAAAATGGCACTGGCCAGAAGCCTACTCAAGCCAGTTTCGACCCCCCTAGTCGGCTTCGGAGGTGAGGTAGTAACACCTGAAGGAAGTATCGATCTCCCAGTAACTTTTGGAGAGAGTCCAGCGAAGACCACCGTCTTCATCAACTTCCTTGTCGTGGATCGAAAATCAGCGTATAACGCCATTTTGGGGCGGCCATCTCTTACTAAGGTTGGAGCGGCCTTGCATCCTTCATATTTGTGTGTTAAATTTCCTACCCCAAATGGTATCGGAGTCGTGCGAGGAAGTCAGCAGGAGGCACGATCTTGTTACCAGATAGCCCTCCAAGATCGAAAGAAGGCTCAAGCGACATCCGTTATGGAGATAGCACAAGGTTCACCTAACTTTCCCCCTAACACCTCGTTGGATCCGAGAGAAAACGCTCTTAAGTCAGGAACTCCTGGGGAGGAAACAGTGGCGATTCATCTGACCGAAGACGACCCGTCTAAGATCGTGTACATTGGATCCTCTTTAACCAGTGTCCGCCGCGAAGATTTGATCCGTTTCCTCATTGAATACCAGGACATGTTTGCTTGGTCTCACAAAGATATGCCAGGCATCGACCCCAACGTCATCATGCATCGTCTCAATATCGATCCAAAGCATAAACCCGTACACCAGCGTCGACGAGCCTTCACTGCAGAGAGGCAAATGGCGATCAAAGTTGAAGTTGAAAAGCTACTCACGGTCAATTTCATAAAAGAAGTTGACTACCCAGAGTGGGTCGCGAACGTGGTTCTCGTCCGGAAAGCTAATGGCAAATGGAGAATGTGCGTCGACTATTCAGACTTGAATAAAGCATGCCCCAAAGATAGCTTCCCGACGGCGCGGATCGACCAGTTGGTCGATTCAACAGCTGGACACGCTCTGCTTAGCTTTATGGATGCTTATTCTGGTTACAACCAGATCACGATGCACCCACCTGATAGCCAGCATACCGCCTTCATCACAGACCGAGGATTATATTGCTACCAGGTAATGCCGTTCGGTCTTAAAAATGCAGGGGCCACTTATCAACGTCTTGTCAACAAAATATTCACTGCTCAAATCGGTAGGAATATGGAAGTTTATGTTGACGACATGCTCGTAAAAAGCATCGTAGAAGATGACCACATTTCTGATCTTTGAGAAGCCTTCGACCTAATGAGGAGGTATCAAATGAAATTGAACCCAGAAAAATGTGCGTTTGGAGTGTCTGCAGGAAAGTTTCTTGGGTTCATGGTCGGCCAGCGCGGAATCGAGGCAAATCCTGAGAAGATAAAAGCATTGATAGAGATGAAATCTCCCACCACTCTGAAAGACGTCCAGCGTCTGGCTGGTCGCATCGCATCATTGAATAGGTTCATCTCGCGAGCATCAGACAAATGTTTACCATTCTTCAAACTCCTTCGTGCAACGGCCAAGTCTGATTGGAAATGGACGCCACAATGTGAGGAAGCCTTTCAACAATTGAAGCTATACATGAGCACACCCCCCATTTTATCTAAACCTGTAGCACATGAGCAACTCATTCTTTATCTCTCTGTGTCCATTACGGCCGTTAGTGCCGCTTTAATAAGAGAAGATTCCGGGGTGCAGAGGCCCGTTTATTATATCAGTCGAGCAATGGTTGATGCAGAAACTAGGTATTCTGATATGGAGAAACTGGCACTAGCCTTGGTCACGGCAGCTCAAAAACTGCGACCATAGTTTCAGGCCCACGCTATTTTAGTACCAACGAATCATCCGCTACGACAAGTCCTTCAAAAACCTGAGGCTTCCGGACAGTTAACTAAATGGGCAGTCGAGATCAGCGAGCACGATATCTCATTCTGCCCTAGGACCGCGGTAAAGGGCCAGGCCGTGGCCGATTTCATCGCCGAATTCACGTACTCTTCTGATGATAATACCATGACCAACGACCAGCCTCCTTGGTCACTCTTCGTGGACGGGTCGTCGCGGGCCACTGGTAGCGGAGCGGGCCTGATTTTAGTGGCTCCCAACAGGTCGCATTTCCAATATACTCTACGTTTCGATTCTCACATCTCAAATAATGAAACGGAATATGAGGCCCTGATCGTCGGCCTCGAACTGGCCATTGTCCTTGCAATTCAAAATCTGTTGATTCATAACGACTCCCAGCTCATTGTCAACCAAGTTCTTGGTGAATTTGAAGCCAAAGAAGAAAGGATGGCCTTATACAAGTCTCGTGTACTCATCCTGCTCGCAAAACTGAAGACCTGTGAAATAATTCATATTCCTCGCGAGCAGAACCAACTTGCCGACTCATTGGCTAAGCTCGCTTCTGCACCAGAATCTGAGATAGCACACTCGACCCCCATCGAGCATCGCCAGAACCTAAGAATCGACCAATCGGCTCTTGAGCAAGTAATATGGGTACAATCGTCTCCATGCTGGATGGATCCCATCATCCTTTATCTCAAAGACGGATATCTACCAGACGACAAGAAAGCTGCAAGACAAATTCGGCTTCGAGCTTCCAGGTACACCTTACAAGACGGAATATTGTTGCGAAAAAGTTTCTCCTTGCCTTATTTAAGGTGTCTTCATCCAGAAAAGGCACTTCATGTTCTAGACGAAGTACACCAGGGGGCTTGTGGTAATCACCCCAGGGGGCGATCCCTAGCATATAAGGCGATGCGGCAAGGATATTATTGGCCTACTATGAAAGCAGATGCAATTGAATTTTCTAAAAAATGTGACAAGTGCCAGCGATATTCACCTATACCCCATGTACCTTCCGAACGGATGACTCCAGTTGACAGCCCTTGGCCTTTCGCTCAGTGGGGGGTCGATATCATCGGGCCTTTACCCATGGGGAAGGGACAAAATAAGTTCGCGATTGTAGCGGTTGATTACTTCACCAAATGGGCCGAGGCAGAACCATTAGCCAAGATTACTGAGAAACAAACCACTAAGTTCATATGGAGAAATATCATATGCCGTTTTGGACTTCCTCACACTATAATTACCGACAACGGAACGCAGTTCGACAACGCAGCCTTTGATAAATTCTGTGAAAAATGGAAGATACGTAATCTCCGCACTTCTCCATATCATCCTCAGGCGAATGGGCAGGTCGAGGCAGTGAATAAGATCATCAAGCACCACTTAAAAACCAAGCTAGGTGAATGTAAAGGGGTGTGGCCAGAACTTCTGCTAGAGGTATTATGGGCATATAGAACCACGGCTTGTACATCAACAGGTGAAACCCCTTTTTCATTAGCATTTGGTGTCGACGCAGTGGTACCAGTGGAAATTCAAGTGCCCTCATATCGAATCGAGCAGTATGACCCCGCGAGTAATCAGGAAAATCTCCAACTTCATCTCGATCTGTTGGAAGAGTGGAGAAATGCTTCCCAAATACGAGTGGCAGCATATCAACAACGTATTGCTCGTTATCGAAATGCTAAGGTTCGGCCTAGATCCTTCCAGCCCGGAGATCTGGTACTAAGGCAAAATCTTGGAGTTCCCGCTCGTTCACTGGATCCAAATTGGGAAGGCCCGTATCGGGTTATTAGGATTGTGCGACCCGGTACTTATTATCTTGAAGACATGCAAGGGAAGCCCGTACGTCGCCCTTGGCACGTGGAGCATTTGCTACGATACTACCCTTAGACATGTAGTTCACAAACAACTTTTTATGAATAAAGTGAAAGATATCTTTTGGTCGCTACTCCATTAACTTGGACCTGAATAGCCCCGAAGAGGATGCATACAATCCCTTGGCCAATCGCCTACCTTTGGTAGGGGTAAATTCACCTAGGATGGTCGCATCTCCATTTCATGGATGACCTTCATACCCTTGGTAAACTTGGAGGAAAACTTGAGTCTCAATCGATAGATCAGTCTATCTCCACGAGGGTTTGGTCGCTACGACCCCCCGGATTGAGCACATTCTCAATCGATAGATCAGTCTATCTCCACGAGGGTTTGGTCGCTACGACCCCCCGGATTGAGCACATTCTCAATCGATAGATCAGTCTATCTCCACGAGGGTTTGGTCGCTACGACCCCCCGGATTGGGCACATTCTCAATCGATAGATCAGTCTATCTCCACGAGGGTTTGGTCGCTACGACCCCCCAGATTGAGCAAATTCACAATCGATAGATCAGTCTTATCTCCACGAAGGTTGGTCGCTACGACCCCCCGGGTTAAGCATAGCGCATTGCAACAGGAAGGCATTCATTGCATGAAAGGAAAGAGTAAACAAGAACAACACTTCCAAAAGAAAAAAATATATATATATTTTCATTGATGATAAAATGTTTACATAATATCCGCTCGCAAGTACAAAGAGGAAAGAGAAAATCAGTCTCTTAGAGGAGGAGCTATGCTCTCGACTTCAGGGCCCATTTCTGGAGCCCCTCCAGCCTGCGTGGCTTCAGTCACCTCGTTCTCAGTAGCAGCTTGCTCTTCGGCAGCTATGATGGTCGCGACTCGACCAAATTCCCCCATATCGAAGGATGGGATCATTCGTTGCACTACTCTTAGTGCAAAGTCGCGACCAGCATCATATGACTCGTACCTTTCGTCGTCATATAGCTGCGAAGTCCGGAACTCGGAAATTGCCCGAGGACCTTCCTCCGAGAGCATCTTTACAAGGGCGACTTTCTCCTCGTCCCAGTGGATCGAGTCGTCCTTGAGCTGTGCAAGAGCGGAGTGCTCCTTGGTCAGGTTGTCGTAGGCCTCCTTGAGCTGCGACCTGGCCTCCGAGAACTGCTCTTCCAACGAGATATTGTCTTGGAGAAAGATCTCCCTCTCTCTCTCTCTGCCTTCTCCTTCAAACCCGTGAGCTTCACGAAGTCTGAATCCAAGGCCTGATACCTATCGGTCAGGACTTGTATTTTCTCGATGAGGATCTTCTTCTCCTCATCTCTCTTCGCGATCACCGCCTCACGAGCCTTGAGCAGTTGATCTCTTCCTTGAACTGCCTTCTCCAAGGCAGTCCTCTTTCCCTCAGCCTCATCTATCGTGCAACGGGTGGCAACGATATCACGCCTCATTCGCAGGATAAGATCTAAGCCCTGCAAAAGAGATGAAAAATATGAGAGAGTATTCTGAAACGTAATAACAGATTGAAGCAGGTCTTGACGAGGTCTTACCTGAACCATCCTCATCCCCGCTTCGAGGAGAAGGTTCTCAGGGCTTGGCTCGGGAAGGGAGCCGAAGGCATGAGGCGGGACGTTCTCAAACAAAAATTTGCATACTGGATGGAGGTGGCGGGGAATAGAATATGTCCCGCTCCCTGACGGTTGGGCAACGACCAACCCGGCCGTCTCGCGAGGGGGAGGCATTGACTTGCGAGCAGATCCTTACTCGGCAGCAGGGATCCGTTCGCGAGCAGGAGCCGGCTCTTGAGGCTCCATCTGCTCTCGAGCCTCTCCAGCTGGGGGGCAGCCGGACCCCGCCCCATCCGGGGAATTATCAGCAATGTTAATCACTGGCGGTCCAGGTGCGACCACCAGTGAGGGAATAGTGGGCCCAGCCGGGGCCCCCGCCATGCTCGCGGGAAGGGCAGGCTGATCGCTACCCGTGCGGATGGATGATTGAGATGGTTCGGCAGGTGTTCTCTTCTGCCTCTTGGAGCCCGTGCCCTTCAGTCGGGGCAGCAGACCCCTCTTCTCTCCCGCCTTCGTCATCTCAACCTCTCTTCTGGAAATTAAGCCCGCTGTAGCAAGTCGCGAGGGAGACAGGCAAGCCTCGATATGCCTATCACCAACAGGCACCTTGTACACCTTTACAATTTTTTCGTTGATCCCTCCCTTCAAATTTGGTTTTCTCAAAGCCGGGATACCTGCGAGCACAAACAGGGGTCAAATGAAGCAAAAACCCTAAAAAACCTAACTGAAGAAATTGCACAATGCGGGATTGTGCCTACCTTCACAGAAAAATCGGGTCACTCCTGGACCCCTGGAGGAGGCAGACTCCCAGTTCCCGGAAGCATAGAACCACCGCTTCCTCCAGCCGGGATAGTTCGAGGAGGGCTTCCCCAACACGAAGTTATCCCGATGCCAATAACACAAATAATACCAGCCTTCGCTGGAGGGAGCTTTTTTCAGACGGAACATACGGAGGAACTCCTCCGCCGTGAGTTCCCCGTTGCCGGCCTGGGCCCAGAGGGCAAAGGAGCCCAGAACTACCCTCCACCCGTTCACGATGAGTTGCCAGGGGGCAATCTTGTAACACCGGAAAACATCGCGGATGAAGGGATGGAGGGGGAGGCGTACCCCCAGGATAAGCTGGTACTCATAAAAAGCTACGCATCCTGGGGGGGGAGGAGTCTGGTGTCTCTCCATCTCCGGGCAAGCGGAAAGTGACTGAGTCGGGGATCGGGTATCTCTCCCGTAACTCAGCCAACCGGTCCTCCGATAAAACGGAAGGATATCCGGCTGCAGTGTATCTCCCTGCCCGAACCCTCGCACTACTGGAGGCAGAGGATTCCGGAGTGGCATCATCGAGAGGGACGGTGGTCTCGTCAGAATTCCCAGCCATGAGAGAAGATAAAAGCAAAAGAAGGAAAAGAAAAAAGTATACCAAAAACAGAAAGAAAGAAAAGGAGCACCGGAGGAAGAAGAATGGAAAGAGAAGACTGCAAGTTCCTTTCGAAAAGCTTCTGTAGAAAATCAAAGAAAAGGCGGACTCCGTATATTTATAGGCAATCATTTCGCCGTATCTGATGGCACGTGGCAATCCCTCCTTCGGCGCAGCGCTCGAGCAGGCACGCCCATTAACTCCTCAAACACGTGGCAAGCACCCCTTCATTTTCTGTCTGCGGAAAGGCTGCGAAAAGCTGGTGCTCATTAATTCCATCCCATCATGTGAGGTTCCATTCTCGATGAAGGCATCGGGTGGTTATGTGTGATAGTGAGCTAAGTCCTTCCCTTAAAAATTCTTGGCGGCAAGGACTTGGGGGGCATCTGTTATAGACAAAATAATGGAGACCAGCTCAGCTATTAAAAATTGTACACGGACACCCATTTGACTCTCGAGATCATCTGATCGAGAGTCGCAGATTGAGAAGGTACGGAAGAACCCATTAGACTCTCGAGATCATCTAATCGAGAGTCGCAGATCGGGTAAGTGCGGGATGCCCATCCTACTCTCGAGATCATATGCTCGAGAGTCATAGGATGGATAAATACGGAGCACCTATTCGCAAGGCTTCGAGCTCCCCTAGCCGATGGTCAGATAAAGCGAAGCAAAGATTCCCTTCTTGAATAGCGAGCAGACCTTCTCACAAGTCGTTGAAAGGTGTTACGTCAGAATGAGCAAGCACTTGGACTCGCGACCATGTTCCAACTTGCGAATAGATTTTTTGTTTTTACACCTCTTAACCTTCAGTACCAGCACCCGATTCCTGTCGAGCAGCTTGTCCAATCCCTCTGCGATGCCAGGCAGGGCTACACCCAGTTCGGTGGTTTCCGTCTCATCGGCGTCTCCTTCCTTTTCGCTGGCTATGACTCCAACTACGGTTTCCAGCTCTACATGAGTGATCAGCGCTATTACTACGCCTACCGGCAGCCCGTATAGGTTGGTTTTTGGGCTTATCTTCTCGGGTGGTTCCGGATCTCAAGGGATTGCCATCAAGGGACTTGATTGGCGAAATAGGTTATTGGGTTGGATCTCGTCTCCAAAGATGAGGATCTTATCCCACGAAATCAGCAAGATCTCAGTATCGTACACGAGATCAGCGGGATCTCGATATCTTACGTAACAGATTGAACCGCTTCAGATCTATATAAGGGGACGACTCCATTAAGGGAAAGGTACACACACGATTCGATCTGTCCCTTTTTGCCTGGCTATTCTTGTTGCTTTGGCCTGACTTAAGCATCGGAGGGCTAACGGCTGGACCCCAGCCACCCTTAGTTGCTGTCTGTCCTCTTTCAGGTTTGGCGGAAGAAGTCTCTGTTGGAGAGAAGGCGAACGTCCGGAGGATCCTATTACAAAATCTGACATTAACAACAAGTAATGATATGTGGTCCGCCCCATGGGCAGGATCACGTGTATTAGAACGGATCTATTTTTTTTAGTGTTCTTATTGATCATTCCTTCAATGTGGGGCTCATTACACTTGATCGAAGTATGATCTACACCGTTGACCTAGATCCCTACCAAGTGATCTATCATGATCAAGTGATGCTCTAGATAATACAATGTTTGGTTATGCAAAATCTACCATTTGGTCATGGTGGATCTTAACAAATGATGAGAATTCCAACATATAAATAACAAAATCTATATTCTTTCACGATTTAATCTAAATTGGCGTGTCTTTTGATAAAAGGGATTTAATGTATTCTAAACCATTAGATGTAGATCAAATTGGAAAAATACCTCTAAGGTGCACTTTGGATAAGATTGAGCGGCTCAGATCAAGTAGGGTCGAAACGAGGCCCACTTATCAAGACCTCTTTCTCACTTTGTGTGTATGTGTGCAATGACGGTAAGAAGTGGTGCACACCTCTTTTTAAAGGGTTTATTTTATGTAACGTGTGAGGTATTAAAGAAAAAGTTATGAAAAGAGAAATTTAAGAAAAAGGTTACGAGAAAGGGATTTAAGAGAAAATCTTATTTAAGAGTGTAGCTTAGAGTATGTACACGTGCCACTCTCAAAGTGGGTCCCACATAGGTGGTCATCATCATCTAAAACATTTATCTGTTCCTTGAAAGTGAGCACATCCTATTAAAATTTATTTCACTCTCAAAAGATACTGGGATAACGAGATATGATGTATTACCGTTCATAGCCATGAGGGCACACCTATCAAAGGTACTCTCTCAATATCATGGGTGGGAGTATATACATGTTTGTGTGCGTGCCAACCTTATATGTTACAAATGGTTACGAAATATTAAATTCTGACCACACAGAATCATAGACCATGATGTACATGTACATGAAAAAATAGTAGCAATGTTCAACTATGTATGATAGATGAGATAATGGATGGTCATGATGATGCAATATACACATGCACATGATTAGAAAGATCTAAGTATATATATGATATGATCAAATCAGATAGCATGATGGGTCTACTTAAGATGAATCATATGAAAGTAGTTTTACACAAATCAGATAATCCTTTTAAACCATGAAAATCGTGTAATGTGAACTAGGTGTAAAAGTGTTCAAATTTTCTATCATTCACATAAATAGGGGAATTCACATATAAAACCATTATATTAAGAGAAGTTCAAGACTTACAACATCACTCACTTCGTATCTCCTCTTCTTATACTCATATCATCTCGAATGCATAAAAATAAGGTTTTCTAAAAGAGTTTTGAATTTGTAGAAAATTCAAAAAAATTTGCACATATGATGCTCGAAATGTTGCAAACTGCTAGATGAGGAATCTCACCTAATATCAGTGACCAATCTTTGCGATCCGGCCTCACCGTCTTCTCCAAAATCTGTTTGATTTTCGATTGAAAATTTCAGCTTGCCCACTCGTCTGTGGGTGTTATGGGGTACTCACTTTATGCCTAATGCCATATTTCTTCATTAAGGCTTCAAAAGGCCTATTGCAAAAGTGAGAACCACCATCACTAATGATGGCTTGAGGAGTTCAAAATCTGGAAAGTATGTTTTCTTTAAGGAACTTTAAAACCGTACGATGATCGTTGGTTCTACATGGAATAGCCTCTATCCATTTAGACACATAGTCTATAGCAAGCAATATATAGACATGTCCAAAAGATGAGGGAACGGTCCCATGAAATCGACGCCCCAACAGTCAAAGACTTGAAGATGTTGAATTGGGGTAAAAGGCATCATATTTCGACGGGATAATCCTCCTAACTTTTGGCAACGCTCGCATGCTTTGCAAAACTCGTGGGTGTCTTTAAATAAAGTGGGCCAATAAAAACCACACTGCAGAATTTTTGCAGTGGTTTTCTTGGTGAAAAAATGACCCCCACATGCTTGATCATGACAAAAGGAAATGACAGAATTATGTTCATCATCAGGGACACATCTCCTAATTATTTGATCTGGGCAATATTTAAAAAGTAAAGGTTCATCCCAGAAAAATCTGGGCACTTCCCTTAGAAATTTTCGTTTGTCCTGCGCAGTCCAATAAGTCGGCATCACAACTGTGGAAAGATAATTAGCTATGTCAGCGTACCATGGTGGATGCATAGCAACAAAGAGTTGCTCATCAGGGAATGAGTCCTCAATAGGTGACTCGTCAATGGAATTAGGTAAGACTAGGCGGGATAGATGATCCGCCACCATATTTTCTACTCCCTTCTTGTCCTTGATCTCCAAATAGAATTCTTGAAGGAGTAGGATCCATCTAAGCAAACGGGGCTTGGCATCCTTCTTAGAAAGAAGGTGTTTCAGCGCCGCATGATCTGTGTAAACAATGACCTTGGATCCTATTAAGTAAGGCCTGAATTTGTCCAAGGCAAAGATGACGGTTAGGAGCTCCTTCTCCATAGTAGAGTAATTGACTTAGGCGGGATTCAAGGTCCTACTAGCATAGTAGATAACATGGGGCTTCTTATCCTTCTTTTGGCCTAACACCGCCCCAATAGCATAATCGCTCGCATCACACATCAACTCAAAAGGTATGGACCAATCCGATGGTTGCGTGATAGGAGCGGTTGTCAACATGTCTTTTAGCTTTGAAAAAGATAATTGACATTCCGCACTCCACTCAAATTGGTTCTCCTTTTGGAGAAGGTTACATAAGGGCCTTGAGATATGACTAAAATCCTTTATGAGCCTTTTATAAAAACCGGCGTGTCCAAGGAAGGACCGCACATCGCGTATGCTTTGGGTCGTGGTATATTGGAAATTATATCGATTTTGGCCTGGTCTAGCTCTATTCCATTAGACGAGATGATATGTCCAAGGACTATTCCACTCGGTACCATGAAATGACACTTTTCCCAGTTTAAAACGAGGTTCTTCTCCTCGCACCTTGTCAAGGCCAACTTCAAGTGATTGAGGCACTCATCAAAAGTACAACAAAAAATAGAAAAATTGTCCATGAATACCTCGAGAAATTCACCCACCATGTCCGAGAAAATACTCAACATGCATCATTGGAATGTGGCGGGTGCATTACATAGTTCGAATGACATTCTTTGGTATGCGAAGGTGCCAAACGAGCATGTAAAAGTGGTCTTCTCTTGTTCTTCTGGGGATATCTCAATTTGATTGTAACAGAAATAGCCATCTAGGAAGCAATAATAGAAATGACCCACTAACCTCTCCAAAATTTGATCCATGAATGGGAGAGGGAAGTGGTCCTTCCTAGTGACCGTGTTTAGCTTCCGATAATCAATGCACATACGCCAACCGGTGGTTACTCTAGTCGGTATAAGCTCGTTGTTGGCAGTTTCTACAATGGTAATACCAGATTTCTTAGGGACAACTTGGGTAGGACTCACCCATTGGCTATCCGAGATGGGGTAGATGATACACACATCTAAGTAGCTTTAACATCTCTGCTTTGACAACCTCCATCATGTTTGGATTTAGCCTTCTTTGAGGTTGTCTAGTCATTTTCGCATTTTCTTCGAGGTGTATACGGTGAGTATAAACCGAAGAGTCTATCCCCTTGAGGTCCGCTATTGTCCAACCTATTGCTCCCCTATGTTCTTTGAGTAGCTCAATCAACTTGCGCTCTTGGTCTTTCCCTAGGTGAGAGGCAATGACAACCGGGAATGTTTCCTCTTGATCCAAATATACATATTTAAGCTCAGATAGCAATGGTTTAAGGTCAAGTTTCGGTGGTTTGATGTTAGACGGTAGAGGTCTTGATGTGGTTGGTGGTAATCTTTCAAAATGGGGCCTCCACCAGCAAGTACTAACTACCGGTTTCTCAATATTCAACACTTACACAATTTCACTAATGATGGGGTCTTTGGAATCCTCGAAATGTGCTAAGCATGTCTCCAAGCTTTCTAGTGGTTCAAGTTGGAGGAGTTCTTCTTCTTCAAAAGATTCGAGCATGTTTACCTCGAAGAGCTCGTCGTCATCAACATCCCTATGCCTTTTGCCCAAATGGAACACATTTACCTCTAATGTCATGTTCCCAAAAGATAATTGCATCAACTCATTCTGGCAATTTATGATTGCATTTGATGTAGCAAGGAACGGGCGGCCTAAAATCACCGGTATTTGAGTGCTAGCATCTATAACCGGTTATGTGTCCAAGACGATCAAATCGACCGGGTTAGTAGAATTTGTCAACTTGGACCAGAACATCCTCAACTATCCCTCTAGGTACACGGATGGATCTATGAATAAGTTGCAACGTGGTTTTGGCGGGTTTTAATTCACTAAGACCCAATTGCTCATATACTGAGTATGGGATCAAGTTTACGCTTTCCCCCAAGTCTAGCAATGCACGCTCAATCCGGTAGTCTCCAATGATACATGAGATTGTGGGACTACCGGGTGTTGGGGCTCAAATTTGCACCTATTATAAATAGTATTCAGCTGTCCATCTACGACGATTCAGACCAATTTCGAGATCCAAAATACTCGGAAAATACCAGTGCAACCCTAACGTGCGTGATCGTGGCCAAGACCTACAAATGCTATTCCGAAATAGAATCGAACATGCGGATTACCGCCAAATGATCCGAAATGCCCTAAGACCCTTAACCTGAAAGTTTCAAAATGGCGCGGTGCTCATCTTTAGCTGCGCACATCAAAACAATATTCCTATGCAAAGAGCCGATCGGGAAGGTCCAAATTAGTAAGGAACTATCAAAATTCACAGCAGATGACCATCAGTACCCCACACCGTTCATTCACGGAGGTCGATCATGGCCTAAAAGTGGCTTGGCGTCAGTGACTTCGATCCCTGAAAGGGTAGCTGTCCTCTGGAGGTCGCCCGTCGGAGCCTAAAATTGAAAATCTTCTAAGTATGGGGGAATGCATGCACACGACATAGACACTACATAGAAGACATGCGCATGGTGTGGGGGGACATGCGTCCACACCCATACGACATGCGCATGAGATCCCTCTCTCTCCTTTTTTAATATTGTCAAAATATTAAAAATACAAAATCATAAAAAAATATGTGTTAAGTGAGGGCACATGCGCCCACACTAGAGCAAATGCGCCTGGTGCATGGCACATGCGCCTACACCCCATACATCATGTGCATGCCCCCCTCTTGTTCCCACATGCGCCTATGCTCAATCTCACATGCGGACCCGATTAGGTACCCAACTTACTATAAATACCCCACTCATCAGCTGAGGCAAGGACTGCACCATCACTGCCAGAGCACTTTGCAAGAGGTAAAATCCTCGCCGGAATCCCTCGTCGGAAAGGGTTTTCCTAGTTGGATGCCTTTGCCGGAAAGGGATTTCTCCCACCGGAGTAAAATGCAATGAGAGAGGATTTTCTGTGCATGTGCTTTGCAACATGCGCCCACATCACTCTCCCTTCCTCTTTCTTTCCTACTCTGCATATACATGTGCCCAAGGCCACTTTGGCTTGAAGAACACTTGAAAATGCACTAAGTCAGATAGTGACATGCGCCCAGACAAAGGGGAAACTTCCCTAAGTCCTTATAGGGCATGCGTCCATGCCCATGGGGCTTTGGAAATCAAAAGTCATAAAGTGAAGAGGGCACAAGCGCCTGGGAGAGGCCACGTGCGCGCACCTCCCTTCCATTCCCTCTCTCTCTTCACTCCCTCAAGCCACATGCGCCCAAGGGGCAGGCACATGCGCCTACCTCCCTTCCATTCCCCCTCTCTCCTCACAATTCCCCCACATGTGCTTGAGGAGGGGTCACATGCTCCCACCATGCAATCACATCTGCCCAGACGCTGATGAGACTTGGAATCTTCTATGGTGTGGCCCGCCTTTGAGGTGGCTCGCCTCCTGATCGCGCCGACGATCCTAGACACACATCACCAATGTCTATCCATCCCCCAGATCGGATCTCCCAATGGTTAATGTTAAGCGGGCCAAATCAGCAATTTGATCAGAAAGGCCAACACTTAGCCAAAATTGCAAACCTTGGAAACCCTTCCGAAAAAGCCGGAAACGGCCTAAATTGAGAGGAATCGGGTGGAATTTGTGCGAACCCGAGAGGGAAACTTATCTCCATCATAACATGATACACTATAATTATGCATTACAACGAGATTATCCGATCTCAGGATTCTCAAAAACCTTGATCAGACCGTAAACAGGTCCACTACTTAGTCATTTTCAGGCCTTAGAAGTACCCTATTGGCTTAGAAATCGACTTATACTAAACGAAATGGCATGCGATCGCACTAACACCAAGGTGGATCCGGCATCATTACGACCCTCGTAGACATGATCCACCACTATCCAAAGACGATCATGACAGGCATTCACTGAATCCTCCGATCGGATCATAAACAGACCCTGGGAAGTGCCCTGTTGGCCCAAAAATCTACTAATGCCAAATGAAATCAACCGCGATCTCAAAGACACCGAGGCAAAGCTAATGTCTTCATGCTACAAAACAGCTGAATCAAACACTTGCAAGGCACTGATCCCTATCATCTATCAAAATTGGCATAAATAGGTGTTTATCATACCCGCTACTTAGTCATTCATAGGCATCAAAAATGGTTGATCCAGCCCATCAAACTTGAACTTCTCAAAGAAGTATACTCGACACAGCTTCTCCCAACGACCCGATCGTTCGAAATATCAATTATTGACAATAATACGATCGAATTAAAGATATACATGAAGCAGATCAATCAAATCAAATGCATAATCCATCTGATACACTGAATATCTAGTATAAATGCGATCCTCTCTCGAGCATGCATAATGCATATTTACTTTGTATTGTGCTCATTTGCATCCATTGCATGAATTTATTTCATCCCAGATCGAGATACGAAACTAAGTCAAAAGGGATTATGGTTATCATCGAAAAAACCGTAATCAAAGAGTTCTAAAACGTCTGAAATACTTCGTCATTAAAACCAGTTGATGTGCATCTTGTCTAAAGCGGGATCCGTCAGTTGAGTGGCAAAGGTAATGAGGTGTCCTCCACTAAGTCACCCGTCCAAACGGAGACGGTCACTTGCACTGGATGCACTAAGAAACCATGGGGTGTCCTCCACTAAGTCACCCGTCCAAACGGAGAAGATCACTGGCACTGGATGCACTAAGAAACCATGGAGTGTCCTCCACTAAGTCACCAGTCCAAACGGAGACGGTCACTGGCACTGGATGCACTAAGAAACCATGGGGTGTCCTCCATTAAGTTACCCGTCCAAACGAAGACGGTCACTGGCACTGGATGCACTAAGAAACCATTGGTTGTCCTCCACTAAGTTACCCGTCCAAACGAAGACGGTCACTGGCATTGGATGCACTAAGAAACCATTGGGTGTCCTCCACTAAGTCACCCGTCCAAACGGAGACGGTCACTGGCACTAGATGCACTAAATGGAAATGTGAAGTGTATTCCTGAAAGTCATTTTGTCCACAGAGACACGTGATGACACTGAGATACACGACTCGGTTAAAATCTTGGTTGCTACTCAACTAGGAATGCCCAAAAGAGTATGGGACCAACATCTAACTGGTTTTAGTAATGGCTTGGCCCATAAGAAATTCTAAACTTGGTCTCTGCGACCATGAACTCGAGACTATAATCCCTGAAGATTTAAACTACTTGCTTGATCTATCCGAGCTTCATCCCTTTGATATTCCATCTATTTTATAACTGCAATTCATAGTGGAATCTTGTCGCTTTGTGCTGTGGTTTTCTCCCGTAAGGGTTTCCACATAAAAATCTCTGTGTTGTCTATGCTGTGCTTTATTTATATTTATGCTCTTTTAACACTTTCTTTAATTCATTTATGATACATGCATATATTTACTTTTGCCTTTTAATCAAGGGTGATCATCCATTGATGTAATTAAGGGTTCATGACCAGTTCACAGCCCGGAATGTAAAAGATCTCGGAATCTCTGGAATAAAATTCACCTCGCGGTGCTTTCTCGTGTATACTTTGTGATTGCTTGTGATTGTCTATGAATGTCTCTATACTCAGAACCCCAGAATAATGAAACACAGGAAAAACTGCTGACGAGCACGATTTTTCTAATTTTAACAAACTGGCGACTCTGCTGGTGATTCGAACATACCAGAATCTCTGGTTATTTCTGAGTAAAGAAACATTCTAAGATAAATCATTTGCAGACACTGATGTGTACGTAAGAAAGGTTACCGCAAGGAGAAATGTTTGGCGCCTTCACGGGCGCCAAACTGGTGAATCTCAATAGGAACGTTCTTCCCTTCATCTTTAAAGCAAAAGTTTTCTAAAAGGATTTCAAAATCTCGCATAGCATGCATATGATTTGTACTTATATATTTCTGTCGATCATTGAGCCATATCGCGATTGGTAAGGACGCATCTTCTCTCCTTTCAAGGGCGCTGGGTGTTCTAATGTGTGTATGACTGTGCAGAGAGAGAGAGAGAGAGAGAGAGAGAGAGAGAGAGAGAGAGAGAGAGAGAGAGAGAGAGAGAATTAACTATCAAAACTATATAAATGATGATCGATATGATCTTCCTGGCTTCTAGAGGGTTTTACTTCCCTCACCTCTCGACAGCAGAAACAGCGATTCCCGAAGCCGGATGGCAAGTTATACAGAAACGCCAATCACTGAAGAGGGCTGAAAATAGACAAGTAACTTCAGTCAGAGCAGAAACAGTGAAGACACAGAGCAATGTGAGGAAATAGTGGAAGCCAGTTCACAGGGATGAAACCCACAATGCCAGCAGAACTACCACGTTATCCAGACCAAAATTCTCCTTCGCCGCTGCCGACTTCCTAGTAATGATGGGAATAATGCTACCAGTCAAGACACCGAATCAGTTCACTATCCGAGAATTGAACAAGACTACAATGAAGGCATGCTCTACTGAAACCAATATGGCCAGGGCTAGACCACAGCGAGTGCAGGTCGCAGTGGTGTAAGTCATAAGAAGGGGGGCGAGCGAGCAAGATGCAGAGTTGCCTCTGATCCAAGAGCAAATAGATGAGATCATTTAGGTCCAAGAAGACACAGCCAGAAAGATTAGAGAAATAAAAGAAGCATTGGTGGCTCTAATCACCCAGGGGGCAGTCAGAAGCCCAACTGTTCCCATTGGACAACCATTAAGAGAGTCACAGGAGGCAATAGGAGAACCAATAGCCGTAGAACCACAAATTCGCCCAAGGAATGTCACATTCGAGTGTGCACGACCGCAACCATCTCATGCCACAAAGGAAGAGCTATCCCAGACAGTTGTGAATTTGATACATCAGGAGAAAGAGAAGGAGAAAAGAGGAAAATATGTCTATTGGATACCGTATCCTTCCAAAGCTAACGAAATCTCGTTCCCTGACGACTTTAAGCATCCCGACTTCCTACAATTCGACGGCAAAGGGTCACTAGAGTAACATACGACCCAATTCATGATGATGCTAGGGAATTTATTTGTAGTACCTCAATACTGCCTCAGATTGTTTGGATCGACGCTAACTCTAAAGGTATTTCAATAGTATATGTCATTACCCTTAGGGTCTATCAGGACCTAAGATCAAATGCAAGATTTGTTCATTTTCAAAATTTTCTCCACTGAGCGAGAAGTCTCGCTGACAGATTTAGCCTTGGTCGGTCAGAGGCAAGGAGAGTCAGTCGAGAAGTTTATTAATAGATGGGGAGCCATAGCGGCGCAATGCTGAGAGTTGCCTAGCGAGCCTGAGCAAGTCAAGATGTGCATGCAAGCCATGGATCTAATAATCTCGTTCGGTTTATCCGGACACAATTTCTCAACATTTAGGAATTTAGCGACAAATGCCCATATGGTAGAGGAAGCCGCGCTGAGAACGCAGTTTAAAGCCGAAAGACCGAAGCGTGAGATCCGGAAGACGGTCACGTCCAATTATGTCGACAAAAGCAAATACTCGAAAGATCGAAAACGCTCACGTCCAGAACACAAGACTGAGGGCAGGTGTTGAGCTCTTAATTGTGCATATTCTAACCCCAATTCATCACTCATTATGCGAGGTTTTCATGATTCAAAGGCTAATTAAATGCATGTTTTGTAATTGCAGGAATGAGAGTGGACTCCACCTAATTGAAGATGAAAAGGTCCATTTAGAACCATTGGAATGAAGATCAAGGAGGACCAAAGAAAGAAGGAAGCAAAGAGAGAAGAAAAGAAGAAGAACATGAAGAAGCAATGGCCACGACCGGTCGGCCAAGGGAGCCAGACTGGTCAAGACTGGTCGGCCAACCCTGTGTACACACTGGACGAAGACCAATACAGTCCGACCGGTTACGACCGGTCGGCCAGAAGAAATTTTTAATCCAGAAGCTTGCTGGACTGATTCTAATAGCCAATCCGACCGGTCGTGACCGGTCGGCCAAGTGTTTAAAACAAAAACTTTCCGTTTTCAGTCCGGATTTCTCTGCGTAGTGCGTAAGTGTTACACAGATTCTCGAATCTTTTGAAGTTGCGGAGCCTCCCCAATATAAAAGGACACCTAGGGATCGTTCCTAGGGTATCTTAGAAGGGTTTAAGCAAGGTTGGAGGCGGCAGAAGTGGATTTCAGAGTTCCCCAACTCCTAGTTTGTTTTTACTGTTTTATGCTTTTCTTAAGTTGTTTCATGTTTCCTTGGATCATGAGCAGCTAAACCTCTTAGCTACGGCTAAGAGGTGAAGCTTGTAGTGGATCTAAGATGTTTCAATTCGTTATAAGTTGGTTTTAAGTTTGGAATTCATGTTTATGAACAATGGTTTGAAGTTTATACAAGTTTTAAGTAGTTTTTCTTAGTCTTATGATGACTCATGGATGTTAGGGAGAATTATTTAAGTTCTTAACTGCTTTGTATTAGTCTAGACCTGTATGATCCGAGGAATTAGAGTACGCTCTAGTACTATAACCTTCATGTGGGGACTTCCTACCAAAGTTCTACTTTTCTGGTTTTCTGAATTATGTAGGAGACTGTGCATGTGATTTGAATCAAGTTCAAATTGTAATCTAGCCTTGTCTTGTGACAGGACTTGAGGATGGTTATGATTGTGATATGAGCCTATTGGAATTGGGACTGACCTATGCAATTGAGCATGCTCAGCCTAGCTTACATTGAGTGAATTGTATGCATTGGACTTACATATGACAGATTGTCTGGTTTAACAGCTCTATCATCCGGCTAGATAGATCTTAATATCGATTCTAGTTGAGAAAGTGTGAAATCACAGCGGATTGAACATCAAGGATTGCTACAAGTGGATCCTTGAAACCCTAGTGCCTTTTTTATAATTGTTTACCTCAAATTAGTTTAAAATTGTTACTCACATCAATCTTATTCAAATCTGGTTGTTAGCTCTCAATAGACACTATTGGAAGTGTTTGTGAATTCCTACACAAGTCCCTGTGGATTGACCTCGGTCTTACCAAGTTTATTACTACATCACAACCCTACACTTGGGGAAGCGAACAAGTTTTTGGCGCCGTTACCGGGGACTTTGACGGTTTTTCACAAATTTCTGAAATTAGTAACTATTTAGGATTTTTAGGATTTTAGGACTAACTTAGTTCGTTTTATTTTATTTTTCTTTTTCAGGGATTTCTAGGAAGCTGAAGAAGATACAAGGATTTCAAGTACCAAATCAGGTTTTATCTTTCTAAACCTTACTCTTCTCCTTCTCCTATTCATTCTTATCATCTTCATCTCTTGTACAGTGGGTGGAGACTCCTTTTGGGTCTCTGAAAGGTTGGCCTTGTGCCACCTGGATTCCTATTGGTCGGCTCTGCCGTCTTGGATCGCCTTGTGCTCAGAGATTTATTTTCTCACCTCTACTCCTCTTTCTCCTTTTTCTGCACTTTTTCTTAAAAGATTCAAAGAGTGGGTGGAGAGTTCTCTGAACCCCTATTGACCAGGAGAAATCGGTCTCTATTCTTGCTTCTGGCTTAGCCATTGCAAGACACCTTGTGCTTCGGTCTTAGAGAAGAGTAAAGAAAGGGAGGAAGAATTCTTCTTTCTCTTTGTTTCATATTTTTTTGTTTTGCATGCCACATTGGGCTCGGGATTCCAATAACCGACTCATAAGTGAAGGGGGGATAGTAGAAGGAACTGACAAAGAACCACGTGCTAAGAGACAGCTAAACTCTCCAATTTTGTCTGAAAGTATAGCTGTGAATCAACCTAATCAGATGGCCAATCCTAATCTGGGCCAAAACCAAACTGAAACGGGGGAGAATGTGGTTGAGAATGTTCCCCGACCTAGAACTTTACGTGATTTCTTGCAACCAGCAAAAGCGAGCACTCCCTCATGCATAATATTTCCACAAAAATGCAGGGAATGTGGATTTAAAATCGGGAGTGATCCAACTTCTCCCTAAATTCCATGGATTAGACAGTGAAAGTGCCTATCAACACCTTAAGGAGTTTGATGAGGTAATAACCACCATGCACTTTGCTAATGTGACCGATGATGTGGTGAGACTTAAATTCTTCCCTTTTACTCTCAAAGATAAAGCTAAAGGTTGGCTTCATGCATTAAGGCCAAGATCAATTGGTGCATGGACTGATATATATAGGGAATTCATAAAAAAATTCTTCCCTACTCACAAAACAAACATGTTGAAGCGCCTTATCATGAACTTTGCCCAAAAGGAAGATGAAACCTTCTTCCAATGTTGGGAGAGGTTTAAGGACCTATTAAACGCATGCCCACATCATGGCTATGAAATTTGGCGGGTTATAAGCTTTTTCTATGAAGGACTGACTTCACCCATGCGCCAATTCGTAGAGATGATGTGTAATGGGGAGTTCATGAATAAGGAGGCTGATGAAGCATGGGATTATTTGGAAGAATTGGCTGAGAATGCACAATCTTTGGGATACATCAAAAGCAACAAATTTCAAGACTGGTACATCAAAAGCAACAAATTTCAAGACTGGCCAACAAAAGGAAAGAGGAGGAATGTATGTCTTATCGGAAGAGGACAGCATAAGTGCACGGGTGGCTAGCCTCACAAGAAAGGTCGAAGCCATGGAATTGAGGAAAGGAGAGACGATTAACTCCAATGGCGTTGAAACTGTTTGTGGAATTTGTGCCGGAAATCAACATGCAACAAAATATTGTCCCACAATTTCAGCAGTTCAGGACATCTTACAAGAACAATCAAATGCCATAAACAGTTATCAACGGCAATTTGGTGCTCCAACCTCAAACACGTTTAATGCTAGTTGGAAGAACCATCCCAACTTCAGTTGGAGGAATGGACCCACTGCGAATGCAACCCCTATCCCTCAAGCTCAACCTATACTAGGTCCATCTCTAGTCATTACTCCAAAAGTGACGCTAGAGGAGATGTTGGGTGCATTCGTTTTGGTCCAAGCTGAGTATAACAAGACAAATTCTCTAAAAATTGATGGGTTCATGCAAGAGCAATTGAAATTCAATCAAAATTCAACTCAAGCCATCAATGAATTGAAAACATCAATGGCTAGAGTTGAATCTCATCTTAGCGTTAGAGAGAAGGGCACACTTCCTGCCCAACCTCTTCCTAACCCAAGAACCCAGTTTGAGATACAAGATGCAAGCTCATCCTCCCATCATACGGAGCATGTTTAAGCTATCACTACTTTGAGAAGTGGTAAAGAAATTGACAAATCTAAACTGGCGAAGGCCCCAAAGCCTAAGGATCCGAAAATCTCCAAAGAGGATGATAGCTCAAACAACACTCCACAAGAGAAAGAACCGGAAAGGCAATACAAGTTGGTTGCCCCGTTTCCACAAAGGTTGATTTCACCTAAACCTTTAGATAAAAATCTGGAAATTTTAGAAGTTTTCAACCAGGTGAAGATCAACATCCCGTTGTTGGATGCCATAAAACAAATACCATCTTATGCCAAATTTCTAAAGCAATTGTGTACGGTCAAAAGAAAACACAACGTTCACAACAAAGTACTTTTGGCTGAGAATTTGAGCACTATCATCAAACAAGAGGTGCCCCAAAAATACAAGGATCCGGGTAGTCCAACCATCTCATGCATCATAGGAGACTACCAGATCAAACAAGCCTTACTCGATTTGGGGGCAAGCGTGAATCTCATTCCATACTCGGTCTACGAGCAACTTGGGTTAGGTGAATTGAAACCAACCAAAACCACTCCAACTTGCTGATAGATCCAGTCGTATACCAAGAGGAGTGATTGAGGATGTTCTAGTCCAAGTTTATAAATTCTACTACCCAGTAGACTTTATTGTCTTGGATACACATCCCGTGATAGGCATCGGTGCTCAAATTCCTGTCATACTTGGCCAGCCGTTTCTAGCTACTTCAAATGCAATTATCAATTGTAGAAACGGACTTGTACAAATGTCCTTTGGAAATATGACCCTTGAGCTTAACATATTTGATTTATGCAAACAACCACGGGAGGTTGATGATGATATCCACGAACTAAACATGATTGAATCATTCATGGAAGATACATTCCCCTTGTCACTATCTTCCGACCCTTTGGAGGCATGTGTGGCCCATTCTCATGAGATAAATGATGATACAATACAAGAGATGGATGCCAGACTAGATGTGATGCCGGTGCTTGATAATAAAAGATGGAGGGCCCTATTTGAGCCTTTGCCTGTAAACGAGAACAAGGCCCTCCCATCCAACATCAAGGCACCAACACTCGACCTAAAACCATTACCAAGTGAGCTGAAATATGTTTATTTAGGTCAAGATGAGACATACCCAATGGTGATTTCTTCCCACTTGGATGAGGAACAAGAGAGTAGGCTAATGGCCACTCTATTAGAGCACAAGAGTGCCATTGGATGGTCAATTGCGGATCTCAAAGGCATAGACCCACTCATTTGTACTCATCGCATACACCTTGAGGAGAATGCGAAGACATCCCGGCAACCACAAAGACGACTAAATCCAAACATGAAGGATGTGGTTAAGGCCGAAGTGGTGAAACTATTGGACGTGGGTATTGTTTACCCAATATCCGATAGTCAATGGGTGAGCCCAACTCAAGTGGTGCCTAAGAAATCCGGAATAACCATCATAGCCAATACCAATAATGAACTCGTGCCAACTAGAGTCACTACCGGTTGGAGAATGTGCATTGACTACAAGAAGCTAAACACTGTCACGAGGAAAGACCATTCCCCCTACCGTTTGTTGATCAAATTTTAGAACGGTTGGCAGGTCATTCCCACTTTTGCTTCCTTGATGGCTATTCATGGTACAACCAAATAGAGATTGCCCGTGAAGACCAAGAAAAGACTACATTCACATGTCCATTCGGCACTTTCGCCTATCGACAGTTGCCGTTTGGACTATGTAATGCCCTTGCCACCTTTCAGCGTTGTATGATGAGTATCTTTTCTGACATGGTAAGGACAATTCTCGAAGTCTTCATGGATGATTTTTCCGTATTTGGTTGTAGCTTTGATGAGTGCCTTGAGCACTTGAAATCTGTGCTGAAAAGATGTGAAGAGAAGAACCTTATGCTGAATTGGGAGAAGTGCCACTTTATGGTTCAAAAGGGAATTGTACTTGGTTACATCATTTCACAAAATGGAATTGAGGTGGACAAAGCGAAAATTGATCTTATCTCTAACCTTCCACCACCCAAGAGCATACGAGATGTACGGTCCTTTTTGGGACATGCAGGATTTTACAGAAGGTTCATAAAGGATTTCAGTTCACTCTCTCGTCCTTTATGTAACCTACTTCAAAAGGAAAATTCATTCGAGTGGAATGAAGAATGTCAAAAGGCCTTTACCACCCTTAAAGGTATGTTGACATGTGCTCCCATAATGCAACCACCTGATTGGAGCCTTCCTTTTGAAATTATGTGCGATGCTAGCGACTATGCTATTGGGGCCGTGTTAGGCCAAAGAAAAGAGAAAAACTATGTGTCATCTACTATGCAAGTAGAACCCTAAACTCAGCCCAAGCAAACAACACCACTACTGAAAAAGAACTTTTAGCCGTAGTTTTTACCTTGGACAAGTTTAGGTCCTACTTGATTGGATCCAAGATCATCATATTCACTGACCATGCCGCGCTTAAGTACCTTCTCTCTAAGAAGGATGCTAAACCACGGTTGTTAAGATGGATCCTTCTACTCCAGGAATTTGACATAGAAATACGTGATAAGAAAGGAGTAGAAAATGTCGTAGCTGATCATCTCTCTCGACTTGTCCTCACTAATTCCCCTGAAACGACCGTGATCAATGACATGTTCCCTGATGAACAACTTTTTGCTATTTCCCAATTGCCATGGTATGCGGACATTACTAACTATCTTGCTACAGGTACAATTCCTACACATTGGAAAAAGCAAGATAAGGATAAATTCTTCACTGAGGTGCGAAAATTCCTATGGGACGACCCATACTTATTCAAGTATTGTCCCGATCAAATCATAAGGAGATGTGTCCCAGATGATGAACGACAAAGTATCATCTCCTTCTGTCATTCGCAGGCATGTGGTGGTCACTTCTCGGCTAAAAAGACCACAGCGAAAATTCTGCAATGTGGGTTTTATTGGCCCACTATGTTCAAAGACACACATGACTTTTGCAAAACATGTGAACCTTGTCAGAAATTAGGAGGAATTTCCCGTAGAAATATGATGCCACTCAATCCCATCTTAATAATCGAAATTCTTTATTGTTGGGGCATCGATTTCATGGGTCCATTCCCATCTTCTTTTGGAAACACATACATCTTGCTTGCCGTCGACTATGTTTCCAAATGGGTCGAGGCCATCCCTTGCCGGAATAATGACCATAAAACGATCATTCGCTTCTTAAAAGAGAATATTCTTTCCCGGTTTGGAACACCTCGAGTCATCATAAGTGATGGAGGGTCTCATTTTTGTAATCGCCCTTTTGAAACTTTAATGAAGAAATATGGCGTAACACACAAGGTGAGCATTCCCTATCACCCACAAACGAGTGGACAAGCTGAGATATCCAATAGGGAGATTAAACACATTTTGGAGAAAACGGTAAACCCCGATCGCAAGGATTGGTCACTTCGACTTACCGATGCGCTTTGGGCTTACCGTACCGCTTTTAAAACCCCTATTGGAATGTCTCCCTATAGACTTGTCTATGGGAAGGCTTGTCACTTGCCTGCGGAGTTGGAACATAGGGCATATTGGGCAATTAAGAAGATGAATTTCAATTCTGACAAGGCAAGCTCGTTGCGCAAATTACAATTGAATGAACTTGCAGAAATCCGGAATGAAGCATATGAAAATGCGAGAATTTACAAGGACAAGACGAAGATATTCCATGATAAGAATATTCTTCGTAAGATATTCACGATCAATCAAAAAGTCCTCATGTATAATTCTCGCCTACATCTATTTCCGGGAAAATTGAGATCTAGATGGACCAGTCCCTACATTGTGCAAACTGTCTATCCATATGGGACTGTCGAGCTGTTAAATTCGAGGAATGGCAATATTTTTAAGGCGAATGGGCAACGATTAAAGCCGTTCTTTGAGAAATTTCCTTCAGAAGGTATGTCCATACCTCTGAATGATCCTATGTATCAGGATGATTGATCTCCTAGTCTGACGGAGGTATAAAGTAGTTAGGATTAGAATTTTGTTGCTTTTGTTTACCTTTGATTAGGTTTGTTAGAAGGAGGAAGAATTCCACTTTTCACTTTTTCAGGTACTCTCATTCCTCACTCCCTTTTAGATTCAAATTGCTCTCATATTTTGTTTATTGCACATCTTTTACATTGAGGACAATGCAAGATTTGGTTGGGGGTGTAGGATCACTTGGATGAATCCAGCATTTTGTAACATTTCAAGCAATTATGTGGAATTTTTTTGATTTTTTTCAAAAATTCAAAACTCTTTTGGAAAATTTTGGTTCTATGCGCTCAAGATGATATGAGCATAAGAAGAGAAGATATGAAGTGTATGAGGTTGTAAATCTTGATCTTCTCTTGGCATAATGGTTTTATATGAGAATTCCCCTAATTATGTGATTGATAGAAAATCTGAACACTTTTACACCTAGTCCATATTGCACGATTTTCATGGGTTGAAGGGATTATGTGATTTATGGATTAGCTAGACTTTAAATTAAGGTGTTGAGAAATCAAGCCGGGGTACTTTGTCCATCCTTGTCCATGGGAAAACAATGCAAGATATAGATTTCTAAAAATCCTATATAAATTAAAAGAAAAAGGAAAAGGAAGGATGAAATTGGGAATGATGGAAAAAATGGTGGAAAATTCCGATTAGGGCTACCTACTACCAACCGGGGGATGGTCTACCCGTAACCAAAGCCGGAAATGGGATGTAGTGTGAAAGTCGTCAGAAGGACGGTAAGGTAAATTCCTGTCATTGGCTTGATGTGGCTCTATGTACCTTGAGATCTATAGTCTGGTTGATCTATGAAGAAGATAATCCTAGAAACTCATGAGATGAATTTTCACTATCCACACTAGATTGAATTTGTTCAAGTTCTTCTATTTATCAACCAATCAGCGGGAATTTCATATGAATGCTTATCATGTCTTGAGGGTTTACGGTTTCAACTTCTGTCACCAATTATTTCTGAATCTTACACTTGTATGTCTTGGGATGTATAGAAGAATGGTTTCTGAAAGAGAGTTGAGTTTTGAAGAATGGAATTAGCTTCACGCATGTTTTGCTCGGACTAGCAAAATGCTGGGTGGGGGTGTGTTGAGCTCTTAATTGTGCATATTCTAACCCCAATTCATCACTCATTGTGCGAGGTTTTCATGATTCAAAGGTTAATTAAATGCATGTTTTGTAATTACAGGAATGAGAGTGGACTCCACCTAATTGAAGATGAAAATCTCCATTTAGAACAATTGGAATGAAGATCAAGGAGGACCAAAGAAAGAAGGAAACAAAGAGAGAAGAAAAGAAGAAGAACATGAAGAAGCAATGGCCACGACCGGTCGTCCGACCGGTCGGCCAAGGGAGCCAGACCGGTCAAGACCGGTCGGCCAACCCTGTGTACACACTGGACGAAGACCAATGCAGTCCGACCGGTCGCGACCGGTCGCCAGACCAGTTCGATCGGTCCAGACCGGTCGGCTAGAAGAAATTTTTAATCCAGAAGCTTGCTGGACTGATTCCAATAGCCAGTCCGACCGGTCGGCCGAGTGTTTAAAACAGAAACTTTCCGTTTTCAGTCCGGATTTCTCTGCGCAGTGCGTAAGTGTTACGCAGATTCTCGAATCTTCTGAAGTTGCGGAGCCTCCCCACTATAAAAGGACACCTAGTGATCGTTCCTAGGGTATCTTAGAAGGGTTTAAGCAAGGTTGGAGGCGGCGGAAGTGGATTTAGGAGTTCCACAACTTCTTCTAGTTTATTTTTACTGTTTTATGCTTTTCTTAAGTTGTTTCATGTTTCCTTGGATCATGAGCAGCTAAACCTCTTAGCTAGGGCTAAGAGGTGAAGCTTGTAGTGGATCTAAGATGTTTCAATTCGTTCTAAGTTGATTTTAAGTTTGGAATTCATGTTTATGAACAATGGTTTGAAGTTTGTACAAGTTTTAAGTAGTTTTTCTTAGTCTTATGATGATTCATGGATGTTTGGGAGAATTACTTAAGTTCTTAACTGCTTTGTATTAGTCTAGACCTATATGATCTGAGGAATTTGAGTACGCTCTAGTACTATGATCTTCATGTGGGTACTTCCTACCAAAGTTCTACTTTTCTGGTTTTCTGAATTATGTAGGAGACTGTGCATGTGATTTGAATCAAGTTCAAATTGTAATCTAGCCTTGTCTTATGACAGGACTTGAGGATGGTTATGATTGTGATCTGAGCCTATTGGAATTGGGACTGACCTATGCAATTGAGCATGCTCAGCCTAGCTTACATTGAGTGAATTGTATGCATTGGACTTACATATGACAGATTGTCTGGTTTAACAGCTCTATCATCCGGCTAGATAGATCTTAATATCGATTCTAGTTGAGAAAGTGTGAAATCGCAGCGGATTGAACATCAAGGATTGCTATAAGTGGATCCTTGAAACCCTTGTGCCTTTTTATAATTGTTTACCTTCAAATTAGTTTAAAATTGTTACTCACATCAATCTTATTCAAAATTTGGTTGTTAGCTCTCAATAGACACTATTGGAAGTGTTTGTGAATTCCTACACAAGTCCCTGTGGATCGACCTCGGTCTTACCGAGTTTATTACTACATCGCAACCCTACACTTGGGGAAGTGAACAGCAGGCCAGCAGAAACTCAGTTCAGAGCCAAAGGGCCATGAAAACCGGAAAAGATAATGATCGTCGGATGGGGCAGGGTAGAAGGACGTTGCTCATTTGACCTGGAAGACCTCGTTCCCATAATGGAACGACTAGTCGAAAAAGGGGAGCTACAATTACCAGAACCGATTCGACCAGAGGAAGTCGGGCAAACGAATGCCCCCAATTATTTAAGTATCATTGAATCTTGGGACACTAGACGAGAAAATGCCTCATCTTGAAAGGGAAAGTACAGAGATTGATCAACCAGGGTACCATTAAGCTAATGACAGAAGAAACCAGTCGGGTTACGTCAGCCGTAGTGACATTAGCACCTGCAATACCACCAGTTCATGACGAAAGAGCGGTACAAACAACAATGGTACGACTGTCGAAGAAAGGGAATCAGCAGGACACGATGTCGAATTGTTGGCAATCCGAGAGCAAATCAACAAATTGGTTCAAGCCCATATGGAGCTATCCAAGCAGATGGGAGAAGTTCAGGAGGCTTTAACCATCTTGATCTCACAGAAAGTGACCCCTAGTACCACTCTGACTGTCCGATAGTTGGAAGAAGAAGCACTGGGGGCAGCCCATAATGTTGTTGAAGTAAAACAATAGAGCCACACCGAACAAACAGATGCGTGTATGTCGGGTTCAGACTCAATAATCCCATACGAACTGCTAGGCAATATCTCTTTCACCCTTCGTAACATGGCTGCAGAGGTTCGTATGATAGAGCAATCTGTTTAAAAAACACGGTCTCAAGCAGAAAAGTCAAGACATGAAATGAGAAAGAGGACATGGGTAGACGCAAGAAAGAACCCTAGGAACCGAAAGCGATCGAATCCAGGGCATGAGGTAGAGACCAGTGTAATGAAGACACGAAACAAGGGCAAAGAACCTCAAAAGTCGCAGCACATGACAATCAGTGAGCAAGACGAAAAGAACAGACCGTATACATTTGACATTAAAGACCTCATCCTAATTATGAAGCGGCTAATCGAAGAAGGAAAATTGCGACTCCCAAAGTTAGTTCGACCAGCAAAAGTAGGATGCGTGGATGATCCCAACTACTGTGAAAATCACAGATGCATAGGTCATAAGACCGAACAATGCTTCGTTCTAAAAGGAAATATACAAAAGATGATAAATCAAGGCATCGTTAATCTGAAGATGGAAGGGTCTGATGGAGCCCCGGCCAGTGCAGTTCCAATAGATATCACTTAAGAAGAACTTCGCTCATAGAACTCCATTTCCAAAACTTTAATAATCGTGAACGCTTACAAATAATTCTGACGGTTTATAAAGTAGATAGGGATATACTTATGTTCACTCATGCATCTATTTTATCTATATGCTGCACTCCATATTCACTCACATGTTCACTCACATCATACTGTTACGCATATGAATATAAAATGTTCGTGGAGCTCTTCTTAATGACAGGTACCGTAGTCAGAGGATATCAAAGAATCGAGTCTGTGAATTATCAACTAACTTATTATATCCTCATCAGACAACTTGAATCAGGAGAAAATACCTCATAGGAAGTCTATACGAAGCACAACATCCTCGTATTATTACACCTTCGTCGCAGGCTCCCTTATTATTATCTCAGTATTCTGGTATCCCTCTGCTTAATTGGAAAATGCTTCAGAATTGATGGATTCTTATATATACATATATAGTTCTATATAAAGACAACCAGGACATTCTATTATTAGCAATCTCTTATACTCACGTACACAATTCTGTATGAAGATAATCGGAACATCGCTATATATTCAGCTTTTGTGTTCTATCATGAATCCCCTCCTCGCTATTGTGTGGTTCTTCTAGTCTATATGAAGATAAGTCAAGGCTGGGAGTCTCCTGTATATATATATATATATATATATATATATATATATATATATATATATATATATATATATACACGACATTATATGAAGATGATCAGGGCATTCTATTATGCATCACTTCACCTTGAAAATATCAACAACTTTCTCTTATGAAGAACTCTGCGACAAGAATATGCAATTAAAGATTATAATCGGACGGGTATTCGGCACGGATTCCTAAAGCACAAGATCTGTCTCGTTAGAATGAAGTGGTCTTACAAAGTGACGAGCCAGAAGCACTGGGGGTAGGCCCCAATATATTATGAGAAACTCAAGTTTATAAGAAGAAGAAGCACTAGGGGGCAAGCCCTAATATATTATCAAAATCTCAAGTCTGCAGAAAGAATGACTGGGGCAGGCCAGGAAGGATGACAGATAAACCTGAAAAATGGAGCTAAAAGAAAGTTTTAGACTTATAGCACGAATGTCTCTCGAAAGCAAGGACCCAAGGGTACACAAGTAAAAAGAGAAGTATTATTCCTATGCATTCTTCCATTTTTATGCTTTGATATACTTAGTTTACATTAAACTCATACATAATACATCATTTTATACATACTAATCTCAAACGCATAACACCAAGTAGTAGTTTGGCAAAAGAATCATTGTCATTATTTTGGATCATGAAGCACACAGTTAACAAATTCTGGTGTCGATTACATCAGATACAAGTGACAGTTAGGTATTCAGGACAGCTATCTAATACCACTTTTGTCTAACAATGACTGTAAAAAGCAAAAGAACAGAATTACAGCTTCTCCAGGCACCCTGTTATGAACTTCATCACATCTTTTCGCGTTGCCTCCATGGTGGCCTTTGCCTTCATTAGCGTCAATGCAGGATCCGGAATATCACGAAGTTCGATTTCTAAGTCTGTCATTTGCTTGCGCGCCTGCCTCTCCTTCACTCTTAAGTTGTGCGGCCTTGGCACAGTTTTGATTAATGACAAGATCAAGGTAGGCAACCTTAAGATTTATGGTCGTTTCTTCCGCTTGCAGCCGCACGATCTCAGATCTGACATTAGCAAGATGATTAATACACCTGCGACGTTGAGTCTCACTATCTTCTAAGGTTGTTCTAGCATTAATTGTCGAATGTTCTCACTGCTCTACGACAGGCTGCAAAGAAGATAACACTCGCCTTTTCTCTTCAGCCGTAGGGTCAGGTTCAATCCGTTCAGTCATAATAACCTGCAGCAACAAAATCCTCGAAAGAAGAAATGCGACAGACTATTTTGGATACATCAGGCCCAATTACTCCTGCACAAGCTTCCAATGCCTTCACCCCAGCTCCTAGTGTATGCCACTCGCTTAGCTCAGCCAACGCCTTTGAAATGCTGGATAGTAGACCCCTCAATATACTCTGTCCGAAATAGTCTAAATGATCGAAACAAGGGACGTCGAACGCTCCGTGAGCAGTGGCATCAGAACTGACAGTATCTGCAACAAAAGGAACAGAACAAGTATGCAATGAAATGACAGGTATAAAAAAAGAACACACCAAGGAGCTATGAAAGAACCGTACTAGTAGCTGAGTCGACGACAGGTTCTGAGGAATCCGGGGTATATATCGTCGCATCCGTGAACAGATCGATGATCTCAGTCAATAACGTCGAGGTCACATCCAGAAGTTCAGTAGAATCGCTATTAATATCGATCATTTCAGTTACCACCGGCGACTCCGCCATACCCTCAACACTGGGAGCACCAAGGGCCATAGATACAATCGTGTCATTCCCTGGCATAGTGGACCCTGGAGGATTATCCTCTCCAATCAGCCCAGCCTGCTCTCTCGCACCAGCATGATCTGATATTTCATTCGCCGGCCCAGTCATCGTCAGGTCATCTTCACTAATTAACCGATCAACATCCTTATCACCTTCAACCACCAGAAGACGTGTGAACCCGACTTCTTGAGACCATTTCGCCAAAGGTATTCCGAAAGTATGCCAACCATCCAACGCAGTATCCTCCTTTCGATGGTCAATTGACACACTCAGGGAGATCTCATGCCTAATGCTCGACGATAAATACGCTTCGACCTGCTCTCTATAATAACCCAATCCTTCAGCGAGGACCTCTGTCAGCCCTGGAGGAGGAATGTAGAGTGGATCATCAACAGAGTTGTTGTTCCAAACCAGAGCATACTGATGCACCCACCATCTCAGCCAGTTATAAGGACCGCCAGTCTTCCGATAGAGGCCGGGAAGCATGAACCTCGCACCCGTTCGCGTCATCAAAAGTTGATACCATATCCACTCCCAGTGAGCAGGACCCATGCCAGTACACCCACTCTACTTTGGCTACATTCGATAGCGTTATCGGAACACCCTGATCATACTCAAATTGCCTGGCAAACCGGCTAGGGTAATAAGGTTCTCGCCAGAACTCTATTCCATCGTGCAAGCGGAAGTGAGGCAGTACGAATAGACACCAGAAATTCCCTATCAATAGTATTCACAGAATGTTTATCGTCAACGACTTCTCGATCTTCTCCGACATCAGAAACAGGAAAGTGGTAGAAACAAATCTTCGCCCAACTGCCAATTTTGGAAGCTATCCAATCAAATGACTACGTTATCATGTTAAGTTTTTTGTAGCGATAAAGAGGTGCGTGATCGGCATGGAGATATTGGAAGAGATCCACTCTGTATGTCCATGGGAAATATATGCCCAACCATCCGCAGAAGAAATGCCATGGGCAATAAGTTGCGTTCATCCCCCGCTAGGGTTGGTCCTTGTTACTCGCAATATTGTCAAAAGCCCTATATAGACTGCATAGCACCGGCAGTGCTAGAGAAAATCAACGACCATTTGCAAAAGCTCTCGCCACGACGAAGTAAGAAACCCTGACACCATCTGCACTCTTGGAGCTAGGCAACATAACCGCCGATAGCCAGTATGCTAAGAAGCTCGCCAGTTCACAAGACGGCGTAAGCTCATTTGGATTGCGAAACTTTTGTTCGAAACGTTCCCTCATTAAGGCCTGGTCTTCGAGTAAGATCTCATACTTTTTGTAATCAATGTTGTAAGAAGAAAGAAGTGCCCATGTCAGAAACAAAAAAATTAAAGTACGCAGAGCACGAAGTACAAAAGAAGGCATCGGAAGAAGTATTAGTTCATCCTCTGGCTGAAGTAGATCAACCAGTCATCATAGTGAATCTTTGTAATATTGTCGAACTGCGACAACTCAACAAACAACTCTAGACAAGCCTTTGAATGATAAGCATCTCGAGGACTTTTGAGTTGAGACGAAGACAACTCTTCATTAGTTGGGACATATTCCTGGTAATGTTCTCCTATCACGGACAACCCAGCCATCATTCGGAGATCCCATAAGGTTATGCTCATCTCTCCATATGGAAAGTGGAACGAATTAGTAGCGGAAGACCAGTAGTTCAAGAAGCTTTGAAGAATTGTTGGATCTCGGGAGAAATGTTCAGAGGTCGCATCGATAGCCTGATACAGGCTGACATGTTTCAGAACTCTCTCATGGCAGATCAAAATCTCTTTTGGCCACGGCTCATAACCAACTCACTTGCTCAAATGACCCCGCGTACGAAAGCTCTTCGTCTCCCACATCGTCGTCTTATCCATATGCCGAAACCTTTGCTGCACTGTCTCAAAATAATGGACTGGAGAAGGAGCGTGAGGATCACAAGTAGGCGTAAGGAAAATCATTTCTCTCGGGAGACCTACCTGCTGCTCTCTCCCATTATCGACCAATAAGGTAATCAACAACTGCTCAGGGGTAATCATCCACTTCTCAACCCCGTAGAACTGAAAAGGGCTTTGAACATTAGACGGCTCGATACTTGGGAAGGGCCTGTGCCTCGTAAGAGATTTTTCATGCAGGATGAACCGGTCGGAATAAGGGTTTACAATGGAGAAACCGCACGTCGCGATGATCTTGTTTCTATTCCAGCCGATCTTCATCCGGTCATTCTTCGGATCAACGAGTTGCGGCGATCGCTCCACCTGGTCGACTTCCTCAGCCGGCTTCTTACCTCGATTCCATCTCTTCCTCTTCTTTTGACCTTCCTGATCATCCTCGGAATGTTGGCCGCGCACACTAGAAGGACCTGCCTCAACAACATTGGAAGCATCATTGAACTGACAATACCAGGCGGACCATTCCTCTTCAGTCCCTTGCGTCGAAGGCTCAAATGTGGTTTTATCCACGTAGATACACAGTAATACTTCATGGGAGAGCTGCTTAATACGACCGGAGAAATCTTTCACTTCAGATTCGATCGTCCCAAAGGATTGTGAGCGACACTCTACCGAAGATGGGTCAGCAGCATCTTCAGTCACCCTCTTCTTCCCGCGTCATACAGACGAAGAGCCGGAAACTTGTGACTTGGAAGCTTCGCTGGTAGATCTTGCTGTCGTCGCCATGACTCACTGGAACACATAAAAAAAAGAACATCAAATCAAAGACCAATGCATGCAACAAGCAACACAATAAGGTAAGCATCACATCATCCAATCATGAACTTCACACACAAGTCACATCGATAAACAAAGGCATAAAGTCATGACCCACAGGAATATGGAAGCAGTGGAATCCAAGCGCACATCCGACAAATAAGTGCACGAATGTCGTTGCACGATTAAATACAATAACAACCTTGCGTGTACACTCGGAGTGCGTGCGAATTCGCACCAACCCCAAATGATGCATGCACCTACTCAGAAGTGCACATCATAGAGTCGTTGAAAAGAGCAGTTGCAGGCCGTAGAAGACCAACATAAGTAGCATATTATGGGCCCTGAACACTAAGCCCTAATCATGTTTGAACATTAAGCAATCTGGCCACAAACGCCATCGAATTTGGCTGAGAATGGAGCCAGACACATTAGTTTTTTTTCACCAAGGGCAAAAGCGGGGCCAAAAACCTAAAATCTCACTAAGTAGTGGAACCCCATGCGCCCAAGGAGATGCCCCAGGCACATGTGGCCTCTCACATGCACCTGATTATTAAAATACTCCTACATGCGCCTAGTGCCTAAACAGCATGCGCCCGGATTTTTTCCTACATGCGCCTGAGTATGAGCACATGCGCCCACAAGAAGGCATGCGCATGTTGTTTGCATTACTACATGTGCCCGAAGCAAGAGGCGTGCGCTTGTAACAAGAGACATGCGCCCAAAATAATATAACATACGCCTGGAGTAAAGCCCCATGCACCCATTAACAAGTTGGGAGAGCATATGCGCCCACAAGAAGGCCACATGCGCCCACTCCCTCATGAGAAGCTCTCTCACCTTGGAAATTTTCACATCTCTTGATTCTAAAATGTCCAAATGACTCAGTGAGTTCTCTATTTATACTTGAGCCTAGGGACCGGTGCACCGCACTGGCCTGACGTAAGCATCCATCGCGGCGCACCGGGGGGGCACTTGTTGGGGCTCAAATTCACACCTATTATAAAACAGTATTCAACTGTCCATCTACGACGATTCGGACCAATTTCAATATCCAAAATACTAAAAAAATACCAGTGCAACCCTAACGTGCACGATCATGGCCAAGACCTACAAATGCTATTCTGGAATAGAATCGAACATGCAGATTATCGCCAAATGATCCGAAACGCCCTAAAACCCTTAACTTACAAGTTTTAAAATCGCGCGGTGCTCATCTTTACCTGCGCACACCAAAACGTGTTTTACCCCTGTCCAGAGCTGACCGAAAAGGCCCGAAAGTCTACACGTACCATTTTTTTAACAGAATTGGACATCCATATTACCGCCAAATGATCCGGTATGCCTGAAAAACCTTAACTAGCAAGTTTGAAGTCCTTGCAGTGCATATTTCCATGTGCGCGCTTCCCGGAACAATATTCCTATGCAAAGAGCCGATCGGAAAGGTCCAAATTGGTAAGGAACTACAAAAATTCACAGCAGATGACCATTGGTACCCCACCCCATTCATTCAGGAGGACGATCATGGCCTAAAAGTGGCTTGGCGTCAGTGACTTCGATCCCCAAAAGGGTAGCTGTTCTCTGGAGGTCACCCGTTGGAGCCTAAAATTGAAAATATTCTAAGTATGGGGGGAATGCATGCACACTACATAGACACTACATAGAAGACATGTGCATTGTGTGGGGGGACATGCGCCCACACCAATACGACATGCGCATGAGAGCCCTCTCTCTCCTTTTTCAATATTTTCAAAATATTAAAAATACTAAATTATAAAAAAAAATGTGTTGAGTGAGGGCACATGCGCCCACGACAGAGCAAATGCGCCTGGTGCATGGCACATGCGCCTACACCCCATACATCATGCGCATGCGCCCCTCTTGTTCCCACATGCGCCTATGCTCAATCTCACATGGGGACCCAATTAGGTACCCGACTTACATACTATAAATACCCCACTCATCAACTCAGCCAAGGATTGCACCATCACTGCCAGAGGACTCTGCAAGAGGTAAAATCCTCGCCGGAGTCCCTTGTCGGAAAGGGTTTTCCTAGTTGGATGCCTTCGCTGGAAAGGGATTTCTCCCACCGGAGTAAAATGCAATGAGAGAGGATTTTCTGTGCATGTGCTTTACAACATGCGCCCACATCACTCTCCCTTCCTCTTTCTTTCCTACTCTGCATCTACATGCGCCCAAGGCCACTTTGGCTTGAAGAACACTTGAAAATGCACTAAGTCACATAGCGACATGCGCCCAGACAAAGGGGAAACTTCCCTAAGTCCTTATAGGACATATGCCCATGCCCATGAGGCTTTGGAAATCAAAAGTCATAAAGTGAAGAGGGCACAAGCGCCTGGGAGAGGCCACATGCGCGCACCTCCCTTCCATTCCCTCTCTCTCTCTTCACTCCCTCATGCCACATGCGCCCAAGGGGCAGGCACATGCGCCTACCTCCCTTCCATTCCCTCTCTCTCACATTTCTCCCACATGTGCTTGAGGAGGGGTCACATGCGCCCACCATGCAATCCACATCCGCCCAGACCATAATCAGCAATTTGATCAGAAAGGCTAACACTTAGCCAAAATTGCAAACCTGGAAACCCTTCTAAAAGAGCTAGAAATGGCCTAAATTGAGAGGAATCTGGCGGAATTTGACCAAAGCCGAGAGGGAAACTTCTCTCCGTCATAACATGATACACCATAATCATGCATTACAACGATTTTATCCGATATCAGGATTCTCGAAAACCTTGATCAGACCGTAAACAGGTCCACTACTTAGTCATTTTCAGCCCTAAGAAGTGCCCTGTTGGCGCAGAATTCGACTTACACTAAACGAAATGGCATGCGATCGCACTAACACCAAGGTGGATCCGGCATCATTACGACCCTCGTAAACATGATCCACCACTATCCAAAGACGATCATGATAGGTATTCACCGAATCCTCTGATCAGATCGTAAACAGACCCAGGGAAGTGCCCTGTTGGCCCAAAAATCTACTAATGCCAAATGAAATCAACCGCGATCTCAAAGACGCAGAGGCAAAGCTAATGTCTTCATGCTACAAAACAGCTGAATCAAACACTTGCAGGGCACTGATCTCTATTGTCTATCAAAATTGGCATAAACAGGTGTTTATCAGACCCGCTACTTAGCCATTCATAGGCATCAGAAATGGTTGATCCAGCCCATCAAAATTGAACTTCTCAAAGAAGTATAACTCGACACAGCTTCTCCCAATAACCCGATCGTTTGAAATATTGATTATTGACAATAATACGATCGAATTAAAGATAAACACGAAGGATATCAATCAAATTAAATGCATAATTTGTCTGATACACTAAATATCTAGTATAAATGCGATCCTCTCTCGAGCATGCATAAAGCATATTTACTTTGTACTGTGCTTATTTGCATCCATTGCATGAATTTATTTCATCCCGGATCGAGATATGAAACTAAATCAAAAGGGCTTATGGTTATCATAAAAAAAATCATAATCAAAGAGTTCTAAAACATCTAAAATACTTCATCGTTAAAACCAGTTGATGTGCATCCTGTCCAAAGAGGGATCCGTCAGTTGAGTGGCTGTTCGCTCGCCTCAAGTGTAAGGCTGCGATGTAGTAATAAATCTCGGTAAGACCGAGGTTGATCCACAGGGAAAGAGGTAAACAATTCCAAGTATTCTAATAACTAGAATCTAAAAAGTTTAAGAGAGTAGTTTTTCACATGAAATAGGAAAATCTGAAAATAAGAAGAACTAGAGCATCAAGGATCCACTTGTAGTGGTCTAATGCCAATCCATTCATCCAAGTACAACACAATTAGAATCAAAGTCCTATCTCTCATCTAATTGGAAGATATAACATTCAAGCACAAACAATCCCACTTAAATCTGGAAATTAGATTTCTAGTTCTAATGAAGCACATAGAACTTGAACTTGTAGCCTTCGGAGTAACAGTCATGCCTATGGACTATGGCATGCTCAAGGGTTACTACAATTCTGATTCAAACAACACAATCTTGGTAATCTTAGAGAATTGCAAGGAACTCATGTCCGGAGCACACAAACTCTCACAAAACTTCTAAAAAACCAAACTTTATTCAAACTAGAACTTCAAAATCCAAAATTAAGAAAAGGGTACTTGAAATAAAAGAATTAAAGCATTGGAACCAACTACAAATTTCACCTCTAGCTCTAGCTAAGAGGTTAGCTAAGGAAAAGCATATTAAAACTAGAACTAGAACTAAGAAAAGGAAGAAAAACTAGCTGGAGGAGGCTAGGTAGCCTCCTGGGACTTGAACTCCTTGCTCCCCACGTCCTTGGTTGATTTGGAATAGAAGAGAGCACCTCCTTTTATAGTGCAGCAATAGTACAGCAACATAGCAGAATTTGTTTCGCCTGGTACGGCTTAACCAATGGTCGGATTGCCTTCAAATTTGGTTTGTAGCTTCCTTGTAATGTGATCTTCCTCATAGATGATTTAGATTTCCAAGATTATCCTCTGAATGGGCCCACCAATCACATCACCGACCGCCTCTCAAAATCGCGCACTTTGGGTACCTTCAGAACCAGTCATCTTGCTTTCAACGCCCTGGAGTGTACAGAGGTCGGATTGATCTCAAATTTTAAACATTGGTAGAAAACTTCATCCTCTACATGATGGATGGATTAGATTGTCTAAAACAACCCCAGAATATGGTCTGAAAATTGGAACAATTAGGGCTTTTATAAACTCTGTGCAGTTGGAGCTTTCTGGATGGTCCATCTTTCTTCAACCGGTACGATCAAACCACACATCCTTTTGATCTGAAACTTTTGTGGTTATTTATATATGGATGTGTTCTAAAAGTTGGTCAAAGTAGATTCTTCATATCATCAATGATGAGTCCTCTGGACCGGCCCAGAGTTGAATAGCGAAATCTAAAACTTTCTGGACAATTCGTATTGTTTTGGCCACCACGGTCAATCCGTAGCTCCGATCGACACGAAACCACTTGGGTTAGTTCGGCGTCGAGCTCCTCTTCGACATGAATGTGTTGGATTTCCAAATATCATCAATATGGCTTCATAAAACTGGTCCGAGAAACCAGGTGCGGGAATACATTGCTGTTTTAGAATCTGGAATCTAAAACTTGCATGGCCGACCGGTCGGACAGGGCTGGCCGACCGGTCACGACCGGTCAGGCCCTCTTTGGCATTACTCCAGCAAGCATGGCCGACCGGTCAAGACCGGTCGGGCTTCCTTGGCCGACCGGTCAAGACCGGTCGGTCTCTTTTTCTTCTTGTTTTCTTCCTTTCTTTCTTCTATTTTCTTCTTTCTTTGCTTCCTTCTTTCTTTGGTCCTCCTTGGGCCTTCATCAAAGGCTCCAAATGGCCCCTTTTTGGTCTCTAATTGAGTGAAGTCCGCTCTCATTCCTATAATCACAAAACATGTGTTAGATGGGCCTTTAAATCATGAAAATCATGCAAACCATGTCATGTAATGGGCAATGCAATGTATAAATTGGAGGTTCAACACACCCCCCAACCAGCTTTTTGCTAGTCCCGAGCAAAACATGCGTGAAACAATTTCAAACCTCCAAACCCAACTCTCCCTCAGAACCCATGATTCTATCCATTCCAAGGTGTATAAGTATAAAATTTGGAAAAATTAGGTGATAGAAGCTGAAATCTTGGACTCTCAAAACATAATAAGTGTCTACATGAAATTCCCACTGATTGATTGATAAATAGAAGAACTCGAACAAATTCAACCTAGTGTGCATAGTGAAAGTTCATCTCATGAGTTTCTGGGATCATCTTCTTCATAGATTAAGTAAACCAAGGATTTTAAGGTGCACAGAGCAACAACAAGCCTATGACAGGAATTTGCCTTACCGTCCTTCCGACGGCTTTCACACTACGTCCCATTTCCGGCTTTGGTTACGGTTCGACCATCCCCCGGTTGGTAATAGGTAGCCCTTTTCGAAATTTTCCACCATTTTTCCTTCATTCCCGATTTCATCCTTTCTTTCCTTTTTCTTTTAAAATTAGATATGATTTTTAAAAATCCATATCTTTCATTATTTTCCCATGGACAAGGATGGACAAAATACCCCGGCTTGGTTTCTCAACACCTTTATATCAAAGTCTAGCTAATCCACAAATCACATAAACCTTTCAACTCATGAAAATCGTGTAATGTGAACTTGGTGTGAAGGTGTTCAAATTTTCTATCAATCACAACAATAGGGGAACTAACATATAAAACCATTATGTTGGGAGAATTCAAGACTTACAACATCACACACTTCGTATCTCCTCTTCTTATACTCATATCATCTCGAATGCATGGAAATACGGTTTTCTAAAAGAGTTTTGAAATTTTAGAAAATTCGAAAAAATTTGCGCATGTGAGGCTCGAAATGTTGCAACATGCTAGATGAGGAATCTCATCTCACCCCCCAACCAAATCTTGCATTGTCCTCAATGTAAAAAGATATGCAATTAGCATGAACATGAGAGCAATGGTAAAATATGAGTGAGAACAATAGTACCTGAGATAGCAAGTTGATCAATTCTAGCATCTTCCATTGTCTCGATGAGACTTATTCAATCCTAATTGCAGAAAAATAAATCCTAACCTACCTACCTACCTTTGATTAGTCCGATCAACTACATGATCAAAGTTGAGCAGGATCTTCATGAATTTCAATAAATTTCTCATGAGGACCATCCAAAGTCCTGCTCGACAGTAAACATGTGTGCTTCTTATCATTGAAGTACAATCGTATTGTGCACCACATGCATAAAAGGAGGAGATAAGAGCAGCAAAAAGATATCTCCTCAAATTCTGATTTGGGTTATGATTGATTAAAAATGGGTCCTCCCAATCAGAATTTTCAATGGGCTGAAGGACCCATGATGGTGGAGAGACACTCATCAAGTTTTCATTGGTTAAAGTTGTCTCCTCCACAATTTTAGAATTGTACGGTGCTTCCACAAACAATGGTAAAGAGTGTAAATCAGTGGAAAGGTGTTCTTCAGGCACCGGCACCGTGTCTAACAAAATGTCTAACTCCTTAATCATCTCATCATCAAGATCATAAGATTGGGCCAAGCATTCCTCTAGGAAATCGAGATAGTCGGATGAAGGGTCCTCATCATCCCTTAATGATTGAAGAAATTCTATTTCAATGGTAAGGAATTCCTCCTCTATAGAGAGGAGGTCTTCCAAAGAGAATTCTTCAGATTCAGTGGTAAGCACATCATCTAACATTGGTTGATCTTTGAAAATTTCAGATTGTGCCACCTCATCATCCAAAGGAATAGAATTTTCAATCAAAGGGAGGTCTACCACACTAGAATTTGGCATGTGTTGTTGGTGGAAGGACTCAAAAAGATCGACTTCGGCCATCTCTCTAGCATGCATATCCTCTAGAGACTCATAATCATTATGCCCTTGGGAAAAAGAAACCATAGGTTCATAACCATTCACCAAACCCTCATTGTAGGCAACCCCACTACCACTTTCAAATTTTATGGATTCCTCGGGTTCGTCAACCGTCATTGAAATCTCTTCATCATTAAGTTCAAAGCATCCAAAAGAGATAGTGGACTCACCATAATTGATGATGACATTGGGATCATCGAAATCAATCTCCTTTAAAAGTCTATCCATTAAATCCGAAGAAGGTGAGACTTGGATAACCTCATCCTCCTCAGTGTTGGGGATTGATTCGGTGTTCCCAATGTTGGGTTTAATATTTTGAGATGGCGAGAGGTTTTGTATGTATTGCTCAGTTGTTTCCATAAACTCTCGCAGCACATCCTCAAGAGTTCGTGTCGGTTGCGGCTCATGAGAAAGAAACTCTTGAGGATAGTTGTTGGCATCCATGGTTGGTTCCTCCCTTGAACAAGGAGAATGGTGGTTTTCCCAATTAAGACCGTACGCATTGTAGGATGAAAAGTTATATGATGGTTGATAGGCACATCCATACAAGTAATCACGCATTGTCTTAACCGGTTGGCTACTATTCACCTGTTCCTTTTGTTGTTGCACACCTCTTACCATAACCGGTGGAACACTCATGTTATTTTCAATCCGGTAATCACGTAATGTTTTTCCCGGATGATTATCCAATTTTGCTTCGTTCCGGTATTCCCCCATCGTCTTACATCGTGTCTCAATATGTGTATTGTTTTCATTAATGTAATCACGCATCGTCTTACGTGGGGCGGCAGTGGAGGTTGATTGAACCTTAGAAAAATACTTATGCTTATAATGGTTCCAATCATAAAGACTTTCAATTTCATGGTCTGACATCTCATCTTCCAAAAGATGCTTATATGCACCATTCGTCCAATCATACATGATGAAATTTTAAGAAATTGAAAACTACCCTAATATATAAATAAAAAAAAAAGAACAAAAAGAAGGGATATGGGGAGATGTTACCCAATAGAGTGAGATCTATGTCAGCAACAATGTCCTACAAAATCAAAAAAAATTTGTTAGTAATCTAAAAAAAAAAAAAAAAATCAGAAAATCTACTTCTATAAAAACTGAAAATCCTACCTAACTAAGATTACTCTATAGCTACTAGAACAATTAAAACCGTTTAACTTTTTCCCCGGCAACGGCGCCAAAAACTTGTTCGCTCGCCTCAAGTGTAAGGCTGCGATGTAGTAATAAATCTCGGTAAGACCGAGGTCGATCCACAGGGAAAGAGGTAAACAATTCCAAGTATTCTAATAACTAGAATCTAAAAAGTTTAAGAGAGTAGTTTTTCACATGAAATAGGAAAATCTGAAAATAAGAAGAACTAGAGCATCAAGGATCCACTTGTAGTGGTCTAATGCCAATCCATTCATCCAAGTACAATACAATTAGAATCAAAGTCCTATCTCTCATCTAATTGGAAGATATAACATTCAAGCACAAACAATCCCACTTAAATCTGAAAATTAGATTTCTAGTTCTAATGAAGCACATAGAACTTGAACTTGTAGCCTTCGGAGTAACAGCCATGCCTATGGACTATGGCATGCTCAAGGGTTACTACAATTCTGATTCAAACAACCTAATCATGGTAATCTTAGAGAATTGCAAGGAACTCATGTCCGGAGCACACAAACTCTCACAAAACTTCTAAAAAACCAAACTTTATTCAAACTAGAACTTCAAAATCCAAAATTAAGAAAAGGGTACTTGAAATAAAAGAATTAAAGCATTGGAACCAACTACAAATTTCACCTCTAGCTCTAGCTAAGAGGTTAGCTAAGGAAAAGCATATTAAAACTAGAACTAGAACTAAGAAAAGGAAGAAAAACTAGCTGGAGGAGGCTAGGTAGCCTCCTGGGACTTGAACTCCTTGCTCCCCACGTCCTTGGTTGATTTGGAATAGAAGAGAGCACCTCCTTTTATAGTGCAGCAATAGTACAGCAACATAGCAGAATTTGTTTCGCCTGGTACGGCTTAACCAATGGTCGGATTGCCTTCAAATTTGGTTTGTAGCTTCCTTGTAATGTGATCTTCCTCATAGATGATTTAGATTTCCAATATTATCCTCTGAATGGGCCCACCAATCACATCACCGACCGCCTCTCAAAATCGCGCACTTTGGGTACCTTCAGAACCAGTCATCTTGCTTTCAACACCCTGGAGTGTACAGAGGTCGGATTGATCTCAAATTTTAAACATTGGTAGAAACCTTCATCCTCTACATGATGGATGGATTAGATTGTCCAAAACAACCCCAGAATATGGTCTGAAAATTAGAACAATTAGGGCTTTTATAAACTCTGTGCAGTTGGAGCTTTCTGGATGGTCCATCTTTCTTCAACCGGTACGATCAAACCACACATCCTTTTGATCTGAAACTTTTGTGGTTATTTATATATGGATGTGTTCTAAAAGATGGTCAAATTAGATTCTTCATATCATCAATGATGAGTCCTCTAGACCGGCCCAGAGTTGAACAGCGAAATCTGGAACTTTCTGGACAGTTCGTATTGTTTTGGCCATCACGGTCAATCCGTAGCTCCAATCGACACGAAACCACTTGGGTTAGTTCGGCGTCGAGCTCCTCTTCGACATGAATGTGTTGGATTTCCAAATATCATCAAGATGGCTTCATAAAACTGGTCCGAGAAACCAGGTGCGGGAATACATTGCTGTTTTAGAATCTGGAATCTAAAACTTGCATGGCCGACCGGTCGGACAGGGCTGGCCGACCGGTCACGACCGGTCAGGCCCTCTTTGGCATTACTCCAGCAAGCATGGCCGACCGGTCAAGACCGGTCGGGCTTCCTTGGCCGACCGGTCAAGACCGGTCGGTCTCTTTTTCTTCTTGTTTTCTTCCTTTCTTTCTTCTATTTTCTTCTTTCTTTGCTTCCTTCTTTCTTTGGTCCTCCTTGGGCCTTCATCAAAGGCTCCAAATGGCCCCTTTTTGGTCTCCAATTGAGTGAAGTCCGCTCTCATTCCTATAATCACAAAACATGTGTTAGATGGGCCTTTAAATCATGAAAATCATGCAAACCATGTCATGTAATGGGCAATGCAATGTATAAATTGGAGGTTCAACACACCCCCCAACCAGCTTTTTGCTAGTCCCGAGCAAAACATGCGTGAAACAATTTCAAACCTCCAAACCCAACTCTCCCTCAGAACCCATGATTCTATCCATTCCAAGGTGTATAAGTATAAAATTTGGAAAAATTAGGTGATAGAAGCTGAAATCTTGGACTCTCAAAACATAATAAGTGTCTACATGAAATTCCCACTGATTGATTGATAAATAGAAGAACTCGAACAAATTCAACCTAGTGTGCATAGTGAAAGTTCATCTCATGAGTTTCTGGGATCATCTTCTTTATAGATTAAGTAAACCAAGGATTTTAAGGTGCACAGAGCAACAACAAGCCTATGACAGGAATTTGCCTTACCGTCCTTCCGACGGCTTTCACACTACGTCCCATTTCCGGCTTTGGTTACGGTTCGACCATCCCCCGGTTGGTAATAGGTAGCCCTTTTCGAAATTTTCCACCATTTTTCCTTCATTCCCGATTTCATCCTTTCTTTCCTTTTTCTTTTAAAATTAGATATGATTTTTAAAAATCCATATCTTTCATTATTTTCCCATGGACAAGGATGGACAAAATACCCCGGCTTGGTTTCTCAACACCTTTATATCAAAGTCTAGCTAATCCACAAATCACATAAACCTTTCAACTCATGAAAATCGTGTAATGTGAACTTGGTGTGAAGGTGTTCAAATTTTCTATCAATCACAACAATAGGGGAACTAACATATAAAACCATTATGTTGGGAGAATTCAAGACTTACAACATCACACACTTCGTATCTCCTCTTCTTATACTCATATCATCTCGAATGCATGGAAATACGGTTTTCTAAAAGAGTTTTGAAATTTTAGAAAATTCGAAAAAATTTGCGCATGTGAGGCTCGAAATGTTGCAACATGCTAGATGAGGAATCTCATCTCACCCCCCAACCAAATCTTGCATTGTCCTCAATGTAAAAAGATATGCAATTAGCATGAACATGAGAGCAATGGTAAAATATGAGTGAGAACAATAGTACCTGAGATAGCAAGTTGATCAATTCTAGCATCTTCCATTGTCTCGATGAGACTTATTCAATCCTAATTGCAGAAAAATAAATCCTAACCTACCTACCTACCTTTGATTAGTCCGATCAACTACATGATCAAAGTTGAGCAGGATCTTCATGAATTTCAATAAATTTCTCATGAGGACCATCCAAAGTCCTGCTCGACAGTAAACATGTGTGCTTCTTATCATTGAAGTACAATCGTATTGTGCACCACATGCATAAAAGGAGGAGATAAGAGCAGCAAAAAGATATCTCCTCAAATTCTGATTTGGGTTATGATTGATTAAAAATGGGTCCTCCCAATCAGAATTTTCAATGGGCTGAAGGACCCATGATGGTGGAGAGACACTCATCAAGTTTTCATTGGTTAAAGTTGTCTCCTCCACAATTTCAGAATTGTACGGTGCTTCCACAAACAATGGTAAAGAGTGTAAATCAGTGGAAAGGTGTTCTTCAGGCACCGGCACCGTGTCTAACAAAATGTCTAATTCCTTAATCATCTCATCATCAAGATCATAAGATTGGGCCAAGCATTCCTCTAGGAAATCGAGATAGTCGGATGAAGGGTCCTCATCATCCCTTAATGATTGAAGAAATTCTATTTCAATGGTAAGGAATTCCTCCTCTATAGAGAGGAGGTCTTCCAAAGAGAATTCTTCAGATTCAGTGGTAAGCACATCATCTAACATTGGTTGATCTTTGAAAATTTCAGATTGTGCCACCTCATCATCCAAAGGAATAGAATTTTCAATCAAAGGGAGGTCTACCACACTAGAATTTGGCATGTGTTGTTGGTGGAAGGACTCAAAAAGATCGACTTCGGCCATCTCTCTAGCATGCATATCCTCTAGAGACTCATAATCATTATGCCCTTGGGAAAAAGAAACCATAGGTTCATAACCATTCACCAAACCCTCATTGTAGGCAACCCCACTACCACTTTCAAATTTTATGGATTCCTCGGGTTCGTCAACCGTCATTGAAATCTCTTCATCATTAAGTTCAAAGCATCCAAAAGAGATAGTGGACTCACCATAATTGATGATGACATTGGGATCATCGAAATCAATCTCCTTTAAAAGTCTATCCATTAAATCCGAAGAAGGTGAGACTTGGATAGCCTCATCCTCATCATTGTTGGGGATTGATTCGGTGTTCCCAATGTTGGGTTTAATATTTTGAGATGGCGAGAGGTTTTGTATGTATTGCTCAGTTGTTTCCATAAACTCTCGCAGCACATCCTCAAGAGTTCGTGTCGGTTGCGGCTCATGAGAAAGAAACTCTTGAGGATAGTTGTTGGCATCCATGGTTGGTTCCTCCCTTGAACAAGGAGAATGGTGGTTTTCCCAATTAAGACCGTACGCATTGTAGGATGAAAAGTTATATGATGGTTGATAGGCACATCCATACAAGTAATCACGCATTGTCTTAACCGGTTGGCTACTATTCACCTGTTCCTTTTGTTGTTGCACACCTCTTACCATAACCGGTGGAACACTCATGTTATTTTCAATCCGGTAATCACGTAATGTTTTTCCCGGATGATTATCCAATTTTGCTTCGTTCCGGTATTCCCCCATCGTCTTACATCGTGTCTCAATATGTGTATTGTTTTCATTAATGTAATCACGCATCGTCTTACGTGGGGCGGCAGTGGAGGTTGATTGAACCTTAGAAAAATACTTATGCTTATAATGGTTCCAATCATAAAGACTTTCAATTTCATGGTCTGACATCTCATCTTCCAAAAGATGCTTATATGCACCATTCGTCCAATCATACATGATGAAATTTTAAGAAATTGAAAACTACCCTAATATAAAAAAAAAAAAAAAGAACAAAAAGAAGGGATATGGGGAGATGTTACCCAATAGAGTGAGATCTATGTCAGCAACAATGTCCTACAAAATCAAAAAAAAATTGTTAGTAATCTAAAAAAAAAAAAAAATCAGAAAATCTACTTCTATAAAAACTGAAAATCCTACCTAACTAAGATTACTCTATAGCTACTAGAACAATTAAAACCGTTTAACTTTTTCCCCGGCAACGGCGCCAAAAACTTGTTCGCTCGCCTCAAGTGTAAGGCTGCGATGTAGTAATAAATCTCGGTAAGACCGAGGTCGATCCACAGGGAAAGAGGTAAAAAATTCCAAGTATTCTAATAACTAGAATCTAAAAAGTTTAAGAGAGTAGTTTTTCACATGAAATAGGAAAATCTGAAAATAAGAAGAACTAGAGCATCAAGGATCCACTTGTAGTGGTCTAATGCCAATCCATTCATCCAAGTACAACACAATTAGAATCAAAGTCCTATCTCTCATCTAATTGGAAGATATAACATTCAAGCACAAACAATCCCACTTAAATCTGGAAATTAGATTTCTAGTTCTAATGAAGCACATAGAACTTGAACTTGTAGCCTTCGGAGTAACAGCCATGCCTATGGACTATGGCATGCTCAAGGGTTACTACAATTCTGATTCAAACAACCCAATCATGGTAATCTTAGAGAATTGCAAGGAACTCATGTTCGGAGCACACAAACTCTCACAAAACTTCTAAAAAACCAAACTTTATTCAAACTAGAACTTCAAAATCCAAAATTAAGAAAAGGGTACTTGAAATAAAAGAATTAAAGCATTGGAACCAACTACAAATTTCACCTCTAGCTCTAGCTAAGAGGTTAGCTAAGGAAAAGCATATTAAAACTAGAACTAGAACTAAGAAAAGGAAGAAAAACTAGCTGGAGGAGGCTAGGTAGCCTCCTGGGACTTGAACTCCTTGCTCCCCACGTCCTTGGTTGATTTGGAATAGAAGAGAGCACCTCCTTTTATAGTGCAGCAATAGTACAGCAACATAGCAGAATTTGTTTCGCCTGGTACGGCTTAACCAATGGTCGGATTGCCTTCAAATTTGGTTTGTAGCTTCCTTGTAATGTGATCTTCCTCATAGATGATTTAGATTTCGAAGATTATCCTCTGAATGGGCCCACCAATCACATCACCGACCGCCTCTCAAAATCGCGCACTTTGGGTACCTTCAGAACCAGTCATCTTGCTTTCAACGCCCTGGAGTGTACAGAGGTCGGATTGATCTCAAATTTTAAACATTGGTAGAAAACTTCATCCTCTACATGATGGATGGATTAGATTGTCCAAAAAAACCCCAGAATATGGTCTGAAAATTAGAACAATTAGGGCTTTTATAAACTCTGTGCAGTTGGAGCTTTCTGGATGGTCCATCTTTCTTCAACCCGTACGATCAAACCACACATCCTTTTGATCTGAAACTTTTGTGGTTATTTATATATGGATGTGTTCTAAAAGATGGTCAAAGTAGATTCTTCATATCATCAATGATGAGTCCTCTGGACCAGCCCAGAGTTGAACAGCGAAATCTGGAACTTTCTGGACAGTTCGTATTGTTTTGGCCACCACGGTCAATCCGTAGCTCCGATCGACACGAAACCACTTGGGTTAGTTCGGCGTCGAGCTCCTCTTCGACATGAATGTGTTGGATTTCCAAATATCATCAAGATGGCTTCATAAAACTGGTCCGAGAAACCAGGTGCGGGAATACATTGCTGTTTTAGAATCTGGAATCTGAAACTTGCATGGCCGACCGGTCACGACCGGTCGGACAGGGCTGGCCGACCGGTCACGACCGGTCAGGCCCTCTTTGGCATTACTCCAGCAAGCATGGCCGACCGGTCAAGACCGGTCGGGCTTCCTTGGCCGACCGGTCAAGACCGGTCGGTCTCTTTTTCTTCTTGTTTTCTTCCTTTCTTTCTTCTATTTTCTTCTTTCTTTGCTTCCTTCTTTCTTTGGTCCTCCTTGGGCCTTCATCAAAGGCTCCAAATGGCCCCTTTTTGGTCTCTAATTGAGTGAAGTCCGCTCTCATTCCTATAATCACAAAACATGTGTTAGATGGGCCTTTGAATCATGAAAATCATGCAAACCATGTCATGTAATGGGCAATGCAATGTATAAATTGGAGGTTCAACAGTGGCTAAGGTAATGGGGTGTCCTCCACTAAGTCACCCGTCCAAACGGCGACGGTCACTAGCACTGGATGCACTAAGAAACCATGGGGTGTCCTCCACTAAGTCACCCGTCCAAATGGAGACGGTCATTGGCACTGGATGCACTAAGTAACCATGGGGTGTCCTCCACTAAGTCACCCGTCTAAACAGAGACGGTCACTGGCACTAGATACACTAAGAAACCATGGGGTGTCCTCCACTAAGTCACCCGTCCAAACAGAGATGGTCACTGGCACTAGATGCACTAAGAAACTATGGGGTGTCCTCCACTAAGTCACCCGTCTAAACGGAGACGGTCACTGGCACTAGATACACTAAGAAACCATGGGGTGTCCTCCACTAAGTCACCCGTCCAAACAGAGATGGTCACTGGCACTAGATGCACTAAGAAACTATGGGGTGTCCTCCACTATGTCACCCATCCAAACGGAGATAGTCACTGGCACTGGATGCACTAAGAAACCATGGGGTGTCCTCCACTAAGTCACCAGTCCAAACGGAGACAGTCACTGGCACTGGATGCACTAAGAAACCATGGGGTGTCCTCCATTAAGTCACCTGTCTGAACGGAGACGGTCACTAGCACTAGATGCACTAGGAAATCATGGGTTGTCCTCCACTAAGTCACCCGTCCAAACGGAGACGGTCACTGGCACTGGATGCACTAAATGGAAACCGTGGAGTGTATTCCTGAAAGTCATTTCGTCCACAGAGACGCGTGATGACACTGAGATACACGACTCGGTTAAAATCCTGGTTGCTACTCAACTAGGAACGCCCGAAAGAGTATGGGACCAACATCTAACTAATCTTAGTAATGGCTTAGTCCATAAGAAATGCTAAACTTGGTCTTTGCGACCATGAACTCGAGACTATAATCCCTGACGATTTAAACTGCTTGCTTGATCTATCCGAACTTCATCCCTTTGATATTCCATCTATTTTATAACTGTAATTCATAGTGGAATCTTGTCACTTTGTGCCGTGGTTTTCTCCCAGAAGGGTTTCCTCGTAAAAATCTTTGTGTTGTCTATGCTGTGCTTTATTTATATTTATGCTCTTTTAACGCTTTCTTTAATTCATTTATGATACATGCATACATTTACTTTTGCCTTTTAATTAAGGGTGATCATCCATTGATGTAATTAAGGGTTCGTGACTAGTTCACAGCCCGGAATGTAAAAGATCTTGGAATCTCTAGAATAAAATTCACCTCACGGTGCTTTCTCGTGTATACTTTGTGATTGCTTGATTGTCTATGAATGTCTCTATACTCAGAACCTCAGAATAATGAAACATGGGAAAAATTGTTGACGAGCACGATTTTTCTAGTTTTAACACCGGGATCTTTGAATTTTGGGGGGGTCTTTTGAGTGAGAATGGCACTCACTTGCTCATTTAAGAGGCATTTTGCTGCACATTATATTTGCGTTTAGTTGTGCATAGGTCCTTAGAAATTTGGCATAAGTGGGGATTTGTTTGATGACATCAAGCAAGGGAATGTTGATCTTGACTTGTCTAAAAATCTCTAAAATATCATAGGAGTTTGGGAGAGATTTTGGAGCAACCAATCTCGAAGGGAATGGTGCTATGGCTTATAAACGCGTTCCGTTTCTTGTGGGGCTAAGTTGGATCCGTTTCTTGTGGGGCTAAGTTGGATCCGTCCTCATCCTCAGAATTTACCGGATCATTAGGTTTGTCGGTGTTATAGTCAAAATAGCGGAGATCGTCTGCTCGAGGCTTCTTATTATCTTCATGATGTTCCGATCCCGCAAGCACCTTTATTTGACTATCGAGAACGTCTGTTCGCGACTCGTATATTCTGACGATGTTCCGATCCCGCGAGCATATTTATTCGACTATCGAGAACACCTGTTCGCATCTCGCATATTAGGAAAAACGGCGCACGGTTACCCAGTCTTCGAGCCCTTGTGGTCGATAGTCGAATATTGGAAGGCGAGAGAAGTTGTTTTTGACCTGCGAGTAGTCCTTATCACTAGTTGTTGAAAGGTGTCACATCTCAATGTATGAGCACTTGGTCTCGTGAGCATCTTCCTGCATGCGAATAGCTCTTTCCGATAAATCAGTGATGACACCCCTTAGCCTTCAGTACCAGCAGCCAATATAGGCCGATTTTGGGCTTATCTTCTTCTACGGTTCCGAGTCTCAAGGGATTGCTATCAAGGAATGTAACTGATCGGATGAGTAATTGGATTAGATCACTCCTCTATCTAAGGGTAAGCAGGATAAGAACCTTATCCCACGAAATGAACGGGATCTCGGTACCTTACGTAACAGATTGGATCACGTCAGATCTATATAAAGATGACTCCATTAAAGATACAGGTACACAATACTCAATCTTGAGCCCCGGTTGTATGTTTGTTCTTTTTCCACCTCTCTCTATCTAACTTAAGCATCGGAGGGCCCACGGCTGGACGCTGGCCACCCTTAGGTGTTTTCTGATTCCTTTCAGGTCTACGGAGAAAATTCCTTGGAAAGAAGGTGAACATTTGGAGGACCTTGTTACAAAGTTCGACGTAAACAGTTTGGCGCCGTCTGTGGGAACGATTTGATCATCACAGTCAATCGTTCTACCACCGATCAAACTCCTTCCACTATGCCTCCTAAGAAGGCAGTTCATCCTTCCACATCAAGGCAAACATTACCTCCGCCTGACGTGACAGAATCAGCTCCTGTTCCTCAAAATGTTTCAATAAACATCCCTCAAGGAGCTCCAAACGCGCCATCGCCAAACCCGTTACTTGAGGCTTCCGGAAGTTAAGAAGATGTTATGCGTTTCCTCGGAAACACACTCTTAAACCTCAGCGCTGGATTTCAAGCCCTGTCAAATCGACTCGATCAACATTTCTTGGGGCCTCAGAGGCTGCCTTCCCAAGGGTTACCTGCACAATCCATACCGGTGGTTTCCAGACATTCTGCGAACGAACCACAGGTCCAACCAAATCAGCCTCCATCCAACCAAATGCCGGTTGGCAACCAACCCCCTGTGCAACCTCCACATTCTATACGTTCTAGCGCTTCTCGCCAACAGCAACCTCAAGGGTCCACCGTCGAAACGTCAGGTTATACTTTACCATGGGAAGGAGATCTCCAAAGAATCCATGATCGTTTTGACGATATGGAGCAGCGCTACTAGGCAAATCGACCGTCTGCCGTTGTGGCAACGATACATCAATCCGAGTCCCCCTTCACTAGCGAAGTCATGGAGGCACTATTGCCTAGGAAGTATCGTACGCCTGTTATCACCCCATATACAGGTATTGGCGACCCTCTTGAACACCTAGAAACATATAGGTCTCTTATGGAATTAGAGGGACATGGCTCGAAAATTATGTGTAGGGCTTTTTCCCTAACTTTGAAGGAAGCAGCTCGCACGTGGTTCCGAGGGCTAAAGCCTCTGTCTATCGGCTCCTTTTCACAGCTACCGGAACTGTTCCTCTCCTAATTTATGGGAAGCATCCGTATAAAAAAACCAGCATCTCACCTAATGGATTGGAAACAGCAGCATGGGGAAACAATAAAGGAGTTTACAGTGCGGTTTACAACCGAAGCAGTCCAGACTGAAGGTTATATCGAAGAAAAAGGCCTCACCGCCTTAATAGCAGGGATCACCAGTGAAAAATTCAGATTCGCGTTGGATAAGAATCCTCCCAAAACTATGACTGAATTCCAAGCTAAAGCTCAGAAATATATCAATGCAGAAGAGGTGGCATTAGCACGTCATGGTATACAAGGCAAGAAACTCAAGTCGGAGGAGGTCCCTTCTTCGGAGAAGAAGTATAGGCGCGATCGGCGTGATCGCTCTCCCAAGAAAGTTTACTCTGGTAAGTACCGTAACTACACCCCCCTTAATCGGCCTCCGGAAAAGGTGCTAATGGAGATTAAGCATAAACCATATGTGAAATGGCCTGCAAAAATAAAATCCGACCCGGAGAAGAGGGACAAGAGCAAGTTCTGTTATTTTTATAAAGACCATGGGCACACTACCCAAGATTGTATAACTTTGCGTGACCACATTGAAGCTCTTATTCGGAAAGGCCATCTTCAAGACTATGTTGTCCGGCAAGGTCGCTTGCCAAAGAGGGGAGAAGCCTCGCAACAACGGAAGAAATCACCTCATCGACATAATCCGCAAGAAGATGCTGAGCCCACTGGGGAGATACGGACCATCGTCGGGGGACCTGCTTGTGGGGGAGATTCTCGGGCCTCAAGGAAAGCATACGCTCGTAAGGTGTCCAGGAAACCCCAACATATCTATTGGCTGGAGAAAACACCCAACGCATCAAAAATCAATCATCCACCAATTTCCTTTTCCCTCGAAGATGCTGAGGGACTTCACTTCCCTCACGAAGACTCCATCGTGGTCGCACTAAAGGTATCTAATTATTTAACTCATCGTATTATGGTGGATACAGGTAGCTCAACTGATATTCTGTACCTGGAGGCTTTCAATAAAATGGCACTTTCCAGAAGCCTACTCAAGCCAGTCTCGACTCCCCTCGTCGACTTCGGGGGCGAGGTGGTTATGCCTGAAGGAAGCATTGATCTTCCAGTCACTTTTGGGGAAAGTCCAGCGAAGACTACCATCTTCATAAACTTCCTCGTGGTAGATCGAAAGTCAGCATATAACGCCATTTTGGGGTGACCATCGCTTAATAAAGTTGGGGCAGCTTTACATCCTTCGTATCTGTGCGTCAAGTTCCCTACCCCAAATGGTGTTGGGGTTGTACGAGGAAATCAAAAAGAGGCCTGGTCCTATTATGAGATAGCCCTACAAGATCGAAAGGAAGCGCAAGCAGCACCCGTTATGATGATAGCACAAGATTCACCTAATTCCTCGACGGACAACTCGTTAGATCCAAGAGAGAACGCCCTCCAGTCGGGAACTCCTGAGGAAGATACAGTGGCAATTCATTTAACCCAAGACGACTCGTCCAAAGTTGTTTACATGGGATCCTCTTTGAAGAGTGCCTTCCTGTTCGCTCGCCTCAAGTGTAAGGCTGCGATGTAGTAATAAAACTCGGTAAGACCGAGGTCAATCCACAGGGAAATAGAAACAAGCTTCCAAACTACTCCAGCAACTCAGTTTATGGAAGGAATTCAGATTCAATTGGGTATTTAATTAAAAACAACAACTTAATGAAAAATCAGAGATATAGAGTACTACGGCTTCCGAGGATCCACTTGTAGCAATCCTATGTCAATTCAGTCAATCCAAGTAGAGAACACAACTAGATTTGAAGTCCTATCTCTCATTTAGTTGGAAAATAAAACATTCACACACATTCAATCCAAATCAAGCTGAACTTCCAAGTTCTAGTTTATTCAATCAATGTAGAATTCAAATCCATAGCCTGCGGAGTAACAGCTATGCCTATGGACTATGGCCTGCTCAAGGATTACTATAATTCGAATCTAAACAAGCAACCTGTGATAATCTCAGAGAATTGCAAGGAATTCATGTCCTGAGTACATGAACTCTCATAAAACATCTCAAACTACCACTTTTGGAACTGAAACATAAGAAAAATCCAAACTTGAATTGAAAAATACTTGAATTAAACTAAATCCAACATAGAATTAGCCACAAGCTTCACCTCTCAGCCTTAGCTGAGAGGTTCTAGCCGAGCATTGTCATGCTGCAACTAAAATCTCTAAATAAAAGCATAAAAACAGAAAAACCCGAATAGGAGAGTTGCAGACGCTCCACGATCGCTTTTCCTCCTTAGAACCTCGTTCCTTAGCTTCTCTCATAACCTAGGAAGAGCCCCTAGGTGTCCTTTTATAGCAATAAACCTCCCTTGCGTCGGATTCTGTGAAAGATTACGCAGTGCGTAGCGTTTTTTCGAAGTCCAGATTTAGAAAGGACTCTTCCTACGCAGGGCCGACCGGTCGTGACCGGTCGGACAGACCTTTTAAGCAATCCAGGGGGTACAGCCGACCGGTCATGACCGGTCGGAGTGGACTGTCCATTCATCCAGCAAGTGTGGCCGACCGGTCATGACCGGTCGGACCAATTTGAAGTGTTGTTCCAGCGTATACAGCCGACCGGTCATGACCGGTCGAGCTCCTCTGTCCATCTTCCAGTGCATGGCCGACCGGTCATGACCGGTCAGCCTGTCTTCACTTTGGTCTTCTTTCTTTCATTTCTCCTCTTTTCTTCTTCTTTCACTTCTCCTTGCTTTCTTCTTTCTTCGGTCCTCTTTCGTCCTTCATGCAAAAGCTCCAAATACATTCTTTTGGCTCGTAATTGAATGAAGTCCGCTCTCATCCCTATAACCACAAAACATGTGTTAGGTGGGCCTTTAAACCATGAAAACCATGCAAAACTTGTTGTGTAATGGGCAATGCAATGTATAAATTGGAGGTTCAACACTTCCGGGATGAGTTGACCCGTCTCCTCATCGAATATCAAGACGTATTCGCTTGGTCTCACAAAGATATGCCAGGTATCGACCCCAACGTCATCGCACATCGTCTGAATATCGACCCAAAGCATAAGCCCGTACACCATCGCCGACGTGCCTTCACAGCAGAAAGGCAAATGGCAATCAAAGCTGAGGTCGAGAAGCTGCTTACGGTCAATTTCATAAAAGAAGTCGACTACCCAGAATGGGTCGCGAACGTAGTTCTCGTCCGGAAAGCTAATGGCAAATGGAGGATGTGCGTCGACTATTCAGATTTGAACAAAGCGTGCCCCAAAGATAGCTTCCCGACGCCGCGGATCGACCAGCTGGTCGATTCAACAGCTGGGCATGCCCTGCTTAGTTTTATGGACGCCTATTCTGGTTACAACCAGATCATGATGCACCCACCCGATAGCCAACATACTGCCTTCATCACGGATCGAGGACTATATTGTTACCAGGTAATGCGTTTGGTCTTAAAAATGCAGGGGCCACCTATCAGCGCCTCGTCAATAAAATATTTGCCGCCCAAATCGGCAGGAATATGGAGGTCTACGTTGTTGACATGCTCGTGAAAAGCATCATAGAAGATGATCATCTCTCTAATCTTCGAGAAGCCTTCGACCTGATGAGGAAATATCAGATGAAGCTTAATCCAGAAAAATGTGTGTTCGAAGTATCTGCTGGAAAATTTCTCGGATTCATGGTCGGCCAGCGAGGGATTGAGGCAAATCCTGAAAAAATAAAAGCATTAATGGAGATGAAATCCCCGACCACTCTTAAGGACGTCCAACGTCTGGCTGGTCGCATTGCATCGTTGAATAGGTTCATCTCGTGAGCATCCGACAAATGCTTACCCTTCTTCAAACTCCTTCGCGCTACAGTAAAATCTGATTGGGAGTGGACACCACAGTGCGAAGAAGCTTTTCAACAACTGAAGCAATACATGAGCACACCCCCTATTTTATCTAAACCTGTTGCGCACGAGCAACTCATTCTTTATCTATCTGTGTCCTCCACGGACGTTAGCGCTGCTTTAATAAGAGAAGATTCCGGGGTTCAAAGGCCCATTTATTATATCAGTCGAGCAATGGTTGACGCAGAAACTCGGTACTCTGATATGGAAAAACTGGCCCTGGCTTTGGTCACGGCAGCTCGAAAACTGCGACCATACTTTCAAGCTCACGCTATTCTAGTACCAACAAATCATCCGCTACGGCAGATCCTTCAAAAACCTGAGGCTTCCGGACGTTTAACCAAATGGGCGGTCGAGATCAGTGAGCACGACATATCATTTTGCCCCAGGACTGCAGTCAAAGGTCAGGCCGTAGCTGACTTTATCGCCGAGTTCACGTACTCCTCTTCTGGTGATAATGCCGCGATTAGCGACCAGCCTGTCTGGTCGCTCTTCGTGGATGGCTCCTCACGAACCACTGGTAGTGGAGCGGGCCTAATTCTAGTCGCTCCAGACGGGTCGCATTTCCAATATGCTTTACGGTTCGATGCTCGCATTTCAAATAATGAAGCGGAATATGAGGCTTTGATCGTTGGCCTCGAGCTAGCAAACGTCCTTTCAATTAAGAGCCTGCTCATTCATAGTGACTCTCAACTCATTGTGAATCAAGTACTCGGCGAATTCGACACAAAAGAAGAAAGGATGGCCTTGTATAAATCTCGTGTCCTCATCCTGCTCGCAAAATTGAAGACTTACGAAATAATTCATATTCCTCGCGAGAAGAACCAACTCGCAGATTCCCCGGCAAAGCTTGCCTTTGGACCAGAATCTGAGTTATCACATTCAATCCCCATCGAGCATCTTCAGAACCCGAGTATCGATCAAGCAACTCTCGAGTAGGTGACTTCGGTACAACCATCTCCATGTTGGATGGACCCCATACTCCTTTACCTCAGAGATGGCTACCTCCCATATGATAAGAAAGTCGCACGACAAATTCGTCATCGAGCCGCCAAGTATACCTTACAAGATGGAATATTGCTGCGTAAGAGTTTTTCCTTGCCCTATTTAAGGTGTCTTCATCCAGAAGAAGCACGTCGTGTTCTAGATGAAGTACACCAGGGGGCATGTGGTAACCACCTAAGGGGGCGTTCCTTAGCATATAAGGCGATGAGGCAAGGATATTTTTGGCCCACTATGAAAGCAGATGTAATTGAATACTCCAAAAAATGTGACAAGTGCCAGCGATACTCTCCTATACCTCATTTACCATCTGAGCCAATGACCTCAGTTGATAGCCCTTGGCCTTTCGCTCAATGGGGGGTCGATATCATCGGGCCTTTGCCTACTGGAAAAGGACAAAATAGGTTTGCAATAGTGGGGTTGACTATTTCACCAAATGGGCCGAGGCAGAACCATTAGCCAAAATCATTGAGAAACAGACTACTAAGTTCATATGGAAAAATATCATATGCCGTTATGGACTCTCCCACACTATAATTACCGACAACGGAATGCAATTTGACAATGCAGCTTTCGATGAATTTTGTGCAAAGTGGAAGATACGTAACATCCGCACCTCTCCGTATCATCCCCAGGCAAATGGGCAGGTTGAGGCAGTGAATAAAATCATTAAGCATCATTTAAAGACCAAGCTTGGTGAATGCAAAGGTATATGGCCAGAACTTCTGCCAGAGGTATTATGGGCATATAGAACTACAACTCGTACATTAACAGGTGAAACCCCTTTCTCCTTAGCATTTGGTGTCGACGCAGTAGTACCAGTAGAAATTCAGGTGCCCTCGTATCGGATCGAGCAGTATGACCCCGCAAGTAATCAAGAAGGTCTTCAACTTCATCTCGATCTCTTGGAATAACGCAGAAATACCTCCCAGATGCGAGCAGCTGCATATCAACAACGCATCGCTCGCTATCGAAACGCTAAAGTTCGACCTAGAGCTTTCCAACTCGGTGATTTGGTCCTTAGGCAGAATCTTGGAGTTCCAGCTCGTTCGTTGGACCCAAATTGGGAAGGCCCGTATCGGGTTATCAAAATTGTGCGACCCAGGTACATATTATTTTGAAGATATGCAAGGAAGACCCATACGACGCCCTTGGCACTTGGAACATTTGCTACGATATTTCCTTGATTCGATGTAACTCTATAACAACTTTCGGATGAATAAAAACTAAAGACGTCTTTTAGCCGCTACTCCATTCACTTGGATTCGAATAGCCCAGAAGAGAATACATACATTCTCTTAGCCAATTGCCTACCTTTGGTAGGGATAAAATCACCCTTGATGGTCGCATTTCCATTGTATGGATCAAAAATAGCCCTGAAGAAGAACATGTGTGTTCTCTTGACCAATCTTCTACCCTTGGTAAAATTGGAGTCCTCAATCGATAGATCAGTCTATCTCCACGAGGGTATGGTCATCACGACCCCCCGGATTGAGTATAACTCATTCCTCAATCGATAGATCAGTCTATCTCCACGAGGGTATGGTCATCACGACCCCCCGAATTGAGCATAACTCATTCCTCAACCGATAGATCAGTCTATCTCCACGAGGGTATGGTCATCACGACCCCCCGGGTTGAGCTTAACTCATAACTACTTGTTAAACAAGACGACATTCATCACATGAAGGTCTTAAATGAGAAGGCATTCATTGCATAAAAAGAAGACAAGAAGGAAATAAGAATATCATCAAAAGTATCTTTTCATTGATAATCAATTGTTTACAAAATTAGCTCATAAGTACAGGAGAGAGAAAAAAAAACTCAATCTCTTGGAGGAGCCGCGCTCTCGACTTCAGGGCCCGTTTCTGGAACCCCTCCAGCCCGAGTGGCTTCGGTCACCTCATTCTCGGCCGCAACTTGCTCCTCTGCAGCTATGATGGTCGCGACTCGACCGAATTCCCTCATATCAAAAGACGGAGACATCCGTTGATCTACTCGTAGTGCGAAGTCGCAACCAGCATCATATGACTCGTATCTTTCCTCGTCATATAACTGCGAGGTTCGGAACTCGAAGATTGCCCGAGCCCCTTCCTCAGAGAGCATCTTGACCAAGGCGACTCTTTCCTCGTCCCAGTGGATCGAGTAATCCTTGAGCTGCGCGAGAGTGGAGTGCTCTTTCTCCAAGCTTTCGCTAACTTCCTTGAGCTGCGACTTGGCCTCTGCGAGCCGCTCCTCCAGCGAGATCTTGTCTTGACGGAAGATCTCCCTCTCTCTCTCTCTGCTTTCTCCTTCAACTCCGTGAGCTTCGCGAAGTTGGAGTCCAGAGCCTGGTACCTATCGGTCAGGACTTGGACTTTTTCAATGAGGATATTCTTCTCCTCATCTCTCTTCGAGATCACTGCCTCATGGGATTTGAGGAGCTGATCCCTTCCTTGGACCGCCTTCTCCAAGGCGATCCTCTTCCCGTCTGCCTCATCGATCACGCGACGGGCGGCGACGATATCACGCCTCGTCCGCAAGATGAGATCCAAGCCCTGCAAAATGGAAAAGAAAACGTGAGATAAATACTTGAGAGCCCAAAAATAGTAAGGTAAACAAATATCAGCGAGATCTTACCTGGACCATCCTCACTCCCGCTTCGAGGAAGAGGGTTTCAGGGCTTGGTTCTGGAAGGGTGCCAAAAGTTTGGGGGCAGATGTAGTCGAAGAGAAATTTGCAGATAGGGTGGAGGTGGCACGGGATCGTGAAGGACCCACTGCCGGATGGCTGGGCTACGACCAGCGCTGCTGTGCTCGCGACAGGAGCGGCAGCCGACTCGCGAGCAGGTGCTACCTCGCTCGTAGGAGCCACCTCGCGAGCAGGAGCCGACTCCCGATGTCCTGTCTCCTCGCGAGTTTCTTCGGCTGGGGGGCAGTTGGATCCTGCCCCGTCATCCCTCGAAGAATTGTCTGCGATATTAATTACTGGTGGTCCGGATGTGACCACCAGCGAAGGAATGACAGGAGCAGGAGCAGCTGGGGCCCCCACCGTGCTAGCGGGTCGGGTGGATGGTTGAGATGGTCCGACAAGTGTTTTCTTCTGCCTCTTGGAGTTTGTGCCTTTGAGTCGAGGTAGCAAACCCCTCTTCTCTCCAGCCTTTGTCATCACCTCTTCGCCGAATATTAATCCTGCTGCTGCGAGCCGCGAGGAGGACAAGCAGGCCTCGATGTGCCTATCACCAACAGACAACTTGTATACTCTTACGATCTTCTCGTTAATCCCTCCCTTCAAATTTGGTTTGTTTAAGGCCGGGATACCTGCGAGCACAAACAGAGGTTAAAAAATGAATAAAACCCTAAAATCTAACTGGGGAAATCGCACAATGTGGAACTGTGCCTACCTTCACAGAAAAAACGGGTCACTCCTGGACCCCTGGAGGAAGCAGACTCCCAGTTCCCGGAAGCGTAGAACCACCGTTTCCTCCAGCCGAGATAATTCGAAGAGGGCTTCTCCAGCACGAAGTTATCCCGGTGCCAGTAGCACATGTAGTACCAGCCTTCGCTGGAGGGCGCCTTCTTCAGACGGAACATATGGAGGAACTCTTCGGCCATGAGCTCCCCATTGCCGGCCTGAGCCCAGAGGGCAAATGAGCTTAGAACTACCCTCCATCCGTTCACGATGAGTTGCCCGGGGGCAATTTTGTAACATCGGAGAACATCGCGGACGAAGGGATGGAGAGGAAGGCGTACCCCCAGAATGAGCTGGTACTCATAAAAGGCCACGCACCCTGGGGGAGGAGAATCTGGTGTCTCTCCATCTCCGGATAACCGGAGAATGATTGAGTCAGGGATTAAATATCTCTCCCGTAACTCAACCAGCCGGTCCTCCGATAAAATAGAAGGATACCCGGCTGCCATATATCTACCTGCCGGAACCCTCGCATTACTAGAGACAGAGGATTCCGGTGCAGCATCTCCCAGGGGGACGGTGGTCTCGTCAGAGTTTCCAGCCATAGGATGGTTAAAGAAGAAAAAGAGGAAAAGAAATGTACCTAAATACGAAAGAAAGGAAGAAGAGGGAACACCGAAGGAAGAAGTTTGAGAGGAAGATGACGGAAGAATTCTTTCTTTTTTCGAAAGGCTTCTGTAGAAAACCAGAGATATGGCGGACTCCGTATATTTATAAGCAATCATTCCGCCGCATATGGTGACACGTGGCAGCCTTTCGTTCGGCGCGGCAGTCGAGCGGGCATGCCCATTAACTCTCCAGACACGTGGCGAGCGTCTCTTCATTTCCTGTCTGCGGAAAGGCTGCGAGAGGCTGGCGCTCATTAATTCCAGCCCAATCAGTGTACGGTTTCGTTCTTGATAAAGGCAGCGGGCGGTTACGTATGACAGTGAATAAGTCCTTCCCTTAGAATTCTTGACGGTAAGGACTTGGGGGGCATCTGTTATAGTCAAAATAGCGGAGATCGTCTGCTCGAGGCTTCTTATTATCTTCATGATGTTCCGATCCCGCGAGCACCTTTATTTGACTATCGAGAACGTCTGTTCGCGACTCGTATATTCTGACGATGTTCCGATCCCGCGAGCATATTTATTCGACTATCGAGAACGCCTGTTTGCATCTCGCATATTAGGAAAAACGGCGCATGGTTACCCATTCTTCGAGCCCTTGTGGTCGATAGTTGAATATTGGAAGGCGAGAGAAGTTGTTTTTGACCTGCGAGCAGGTCCTTATCACTAGTCGTTGAAAGGTGTTGCATCTCAATGTATGAGCACTTGGTCTCGTGAGCATCTTCCTGCATGCGAATAGCTCTTTCCTGATAAATCAGCGATGACACCCCTTAGCCTTCAGTACCAGCAGCCAATATAGGCTGATTTTGGGCTTATCTTCTTCTACGATTCCGAGTCTCAAGGGATTGCTATCAAGGAATGTAACTGATCGGATGAGTAATTGGATTAGATCACTCCTCTATCTAAGGGTAAGCAGGATAAGAACCTTATCTCACGAAATGAGCGGGATCTCGGTACCTTACGTAACAGATTGGATCACGTCAGATCTATGTAAAGATGACTCCATTAAAGATACAGGTACACAATACTTAATCTTGAGCCCCGATTGTATGTTTGTTCTTTTTCCACCTCTCTCTATCTAACTTAAGCATCGGAGGGCCCACGGCTGGACGCTGGCTACCCTTAGGTGTTTTCTGATTCCTTTCAGGTCTACGGAGAAAATTCCTTGGAAAGAAGGTGAACATTTAGAGGACCTTGTTACAAAGTTCGACGTAAACAGTCGGCCTTCACCGAAATAATTTTTTCAATTTGCTTACCACTTCGAAGAGTGGTGACGGATTTGGCTTACTCCATATGTTGGTTGGAGAGATTGGGAATGCTTACTTCATGTACTTGCTTTAGATTGGGCTAAGGTTGGGCCGGAAAGGTCCCTTCCCTAGCATTCAAGAGTCCCTTAATCTCATCAACTGAGACTTTAAGCTCTTGGAACATTTGCTGATTTGATTGATTGATTTGCGTTTGTCCTTCCATAAATGCTTTTAAGGTATCCTCCATCGAGAATTGAGGTGGGGCCATATTTTGCATGGGTGACCCTCCTTGAGAGTTGGTAGGATTGCCCGTGGGAGCATTCTTCCAACTGAAATTTGGGTGGTTCTTCCAAGTAGAATTATACGTGTTACCCACCGGTTGATTGAAAGGCCGTTGATAACCATATGTGACATTTGCGTGTTCTTGTAACACCTCTTGAAATGCAGGAATTGTAGAACAATCTTGCGTAGCATGTATATTAGTGAAACAAATCCCACACGTGTTCTCAATAGCTTCATTAGACTTTGAAACTCCACTCTTACTAAATTTCATGGCTTCGATCTTCCTTGTGAGGCTGGCTAGCCTTACATTCACATCATCTTCCTCCTTGAGGATAGAAATCCCTCCTTTCTCTTTTTCTTGAGTAGGCTTGGGGTTATTAGATTTATCCGAGGTATCCCATGATTGGGCATTCTCGGCCAACATATCCAAATAACTCCAAGCTTCATCTGGATTTTTTATCATAAACTCGTCGTTGCACATCATCTCTACAAATTGGCGCATATTGGAACTTAATCCATCATTGAAGAAGTTTATGATTCGCCAAGCAAGTAGGAGGTCCTTAAACCTTTCCCAACATTGGAAGAATGATTCACTCTCTTTAGCCAAAAAATTCATTATGGCTCTTTGAAGGGTATTCATTTTATGAGCCGGGAAGAACTTTTTCAAGAATTCCCAGGTCATCTCGTTCCATTACCCTATCAAGTATGGTGTAAGAGAATGAAGCCAAGTCTTGGCTCTTTTTTTTAATGAAAAGGGAAAAAGTTTAAGTTTAAGTTTAATGGCATCTTCCGAAACATTAGTGTATTGCAACGTAGCCACCACTTCTTCAAATTCCTTTAAGTGCAAATATGGGCTTTCAGAGTCTAGCCCATGGAACTTTGGTATAAGTTGAATCACACCCGACTTTATATCAATATTTTCCCCGGTTGGTGGTAAGACCACGCACGAGGGTGTAGTTGCACGGGCCTGTTGTAGGTAGTCCCGTAATGATCTCATTAGAGAAACGTTATGTACCTCATTCTCTCCTACTCCCTCTTGATTTGCATTTGTATTGGAGTAGGGGGGAGGATTCCTTAAAGGTGTTTGATTCATATTCCCCAAGCTATCACAATGCTCTTGGTATTTTTGGACTTGTCTATGGACTAATAATGGTCCAACTAGGCCACCTTCGGATTGAAGACGATTGGAGTGGACACGTTCCCAACGAGACATAAACCACTCAACTAAGAACTAAGCTAATCCTAAGTCCTAAAATCTGAAATTAGTAAAAAAAAATCTAAAAATTGACAATATGCAAAAAGTACTAAGTTAATTTTTTGTTTAATTTTTCTTCCTCATCATCCTCATCATCACTATCTTCCTCCGACTCACTCTTAATTTTCTTATGTTTGTGAGAGGACTTTAAAGCGATGTTTTTCTTCTTAGAGGGAGCCTTAAAGTGTAGTTCATGAGTTTGTAGGGAACCTATGAGTTCTTCTACTTTCATATTATTTATGTCTCTACACTCTTCTAAGGCAACTATCTTGGTGTCAAATCTATCCGGGAGGGACCTAAGTATTTTTCTACAAATCCTACCCTCCGGAACCCGATCACCCAAGACAAACATGGAGTTACAAATATCTGACAATTTAGTATAAAACTCCATGAAAGTTTCAGTCTCTTCCATCCTAATGTTTTCAAATTTGGTGGTTAAGTGCTGAAGCTTCAAGCATCTTACTGTGCTAGTTCCCTCGTGGGTAACCTCAATTATATCCCATGCTTCTTTTGCAGTTGCGCATGTGAGAATGCGCTGAAATTCATCCGGGAAAACCGCACAGCAAATCGTATTGAGAGCTTTGGCATTTGCCATGTATTGAGCTCTCTCTATATCATCCCATTTGGAATCATCTTTGAGAATGACAATGTATTTCCCATCAACCTCCACTTGCTCGGTGGGCAAGGTATATCCAGTTTGTGTGCTAAGCCACACCGGACGGTCCATGGATTGGAGAAAAATTGTCATCCTAGCCTTCTAATAAGCATAGTTGGACCCGTCAAAGAAAGGTGGACGGTTGGTGGTACTCCCGTCTCGGTTAGACATTATGCTAGTGCTCCGGTACCGGATCTTACTCTAGACGGTTACGTCCTCGAAGAGCAACCCGCTCTGATACCAATTGAAATTGCGTCGGGTAGTCTAACACGACACCCTATGCATATACGTGCGGAAGCTTAAGGAGCAACTAGAATTATGGCTAAACCTTTAGGAGGGGGTGATAAGGACCTATTTGAAATTCTTTTCGCCTACTTACACAATTCAATCAATTAAACTACGTAAGCGATTAACACTTCGGCTTCCAAGCCTAAGTGGGTCCAATCAAGAGACTTGCAAATGATAAGTGCAATCAGCAACCTAGTCTTAAACAACTCATGTGGACTATAGAGGATGGATCAAGAAATGCTCAAGTCAACATGAGGTAGTGAAAGTACATCTTGTGAGTGTGGATGTGCCTATCAAGTGCCTAGCATACATTCCAAACTAAGCATTCATAATTAATAAGTTAAACGTGATGCATAAAGAGAAATGTGCTCAAGAACAATCACAAACACAAGGATGTATAGTGGTTCGACTAATTGTCTACTCCACTCCCGGTTCAAGTACTCAACCCCTTTGAGCACACCGGCATTCACTGGGGAGTTTAAATCTGGTTCCTCCCAACCAAGGTGTTTTAACTCGGATCTACCCAATCGGGGAGTTTACAGGTTCCTCACAACCTACACGTTTGCACCCGTGTTGGTGGCTCCCCCTTGGAGACTATGTTTAGGCCCGACTAACGTGCCAAGGAACGGATGACGTCCCTGAATTTAGGCTGACTAACAGGCTAAGGATCGGCAAACGACCCTAGTTCGAGTTTGTCAAACAAACTCTACACTCAACTCCCACCGGGAATTGAGTGGATGGACTCTTAACAAGACAACCTTACTTGTTAGATTGAGCCCCTTTGTAGCGCCGCTTTGGGTTGCTTCTTCTCGCTCTCCCGTGCTTGAATCCGCTCCCCTTGTGCTCCCCCGATCTTTGACGCCGCTGCTTTATCAAGGCTTCAGCTCCAAGATCAGCTACCTTGCATGTGATGCTCCATTGGAGATGCCCAAGGTGCTAGGGAATGGTGAATCCTCTACAAATGGTAGCAAATAGGTTTCCTAGAGGGATACACCTATATGAACTCCTAGGTAGTGTTTAGATAAGGGATTTAACTATGATCAAGGTGTCTAAACCCTAGGAATCAAGAGGGAACAGGTCCATTCTCAAGATGCCAATGAATGGCCCAAGCTTGTGATGAAAACACAAGGAGAATGACTTGCTATGGGTTTGGGATAGAGCCTCTGATGGTCTCCAGCAGTGGTGGCTTCTATCTCCTCAAAATCCCCTCTCTTAAGCTTAAAAACGAATCCCCATCTTTAAATAGATTTTCTTTCAACGGTCAAAAAATGGGCAGATTCGCGTATCTCCGATTGATCGAAAAAAGATCCGATTGATCGGAGACCTGTCCGATTGATCGGAGACATGTCCGATTGATCGAAAATCAGTCCAGCAAATTCTCTGGAGGATATTTCGATTGATCGAAAACATGGTCCGATTGATCGGACTGACCCCTTCCGATGGATTGGAAGACTGTCCGATTGATCGGAAATATGTCCAGTGAATTTTCAAGTTTGCTGGGATAATTTCCGATTGATCTGAACTTCGGTCCAATTGATTGGAGTCCTATCGGAGCCAATGTCCGATTGATTGGAGATCAATCGAAAACTGCTTGTTTGAGCTGTTTTGATTACAATAGCTTCCACCTCTTTAATTAGTCTAACTTATCATGTTTTTTATGGAGTTCTAAGACTAATAATGATGACTAAGGGTATACCTAGTTGGTGCAAGTCATCTAAGAGGTTAAGGGTTAGGTTTTGGTCAAGGTTAAGGCACACCAAGGCATCACTTTTACTTGTTTCTTCTTCCTTAATGCAGCAGGGCCACTTGAGTCTTCGGTCTTCGTCTTCATTAAGCTCAACCGACACTAGACCCACTGACCTAAGTGATTGACAAACAAGGTGCACTAGTATGCCACAGAAAAGTGCACTAACACTTTACAACTTACAGATTGCTCTGTTAGAATACCAAGAGGGGTGATTGAGGATGTGTTAGTCCAAATCGATAAGTTCTACTACCTAGTAGACTTTATCGTCTTGGATACACAAGCGGTTATAAATGTATGCACTCAAGTTCCTGTCATTCTAGACTGACTATTCCTAGTAACCGCCAATGCTGTAATCAATTGTAGGAATGCGATTATGAAAATATCCTTTGAAAATATGACAATGAAGATAAATGTGTTTCACTTACATAAATAAAAGAGGATGAGGGTGAGGATGAAGATGAGATCCACATGATTAACTTCATAGATATAATTGTGGATGATGATGAGCCACCCTCAGTTAAATTTTTCAAAACCTTAGAAGTTTGCTTGACTTATCCTAAGGATGATATGAATTCAGAAATTAATGAGGCCTTGGAAGAGCTAAAATTTGAAAATTTGATTGACAAGACACCAATCGTTGATTTGAACAATTTTGTTATGCAGGAATTTAAAGAATTGGTACTTGAATTGCCTTAGGAGAGGACAATTTCTAAAAGTGAAGGGGTTGAGTGCTTATTCCAAAATACACAAGTGACCGAGAAGGTCGAAGTTTCCTACACTATAGAATAGTGTTTGACATATTTTGAGGATTGAGATGATCTTATAATCTGTGACATTGTCAATGTTTTAAGGAAAACTTCATTGGTGCCCAAAAAGACTCCTTCCACGGAGTATAACACCAAATTATCAATTATGGAAGCATCGGTAGAATCTGATTATGTGGAGATCATACCAACTTGTGAGAAGAAATCCAAGTCTTCACATCTCTTTGGTTTGTTCAAATCGAAGTGCACTATCTCTGGGATAATCCTTACTTGATTATTTTCTTCCCATATAAGTTGGAAAGGAGATTCATATTTGAGGATTTTCAACTGAAGAAATTCTCCTTTCCTAACACATGGGGTGATAACTTTGAGAAACCCGTTGAAATTTTTTATTAGGATTTTCAATGGATTAGAATGACGAACATCACCCATATGCATTATGAAGCAGGATGGTGGATGATATTATAGAAAAATCTTTTAGTCCACTTAATAATCTTGTTAGATTCTATTCCTTTGGATGATCATGTGTATCAAGATTGACCTCCTAGTTTGATAGAAGTATAGAGTAGTTCCTATTATTTCAATTTTTTTAGTGTTTGAAGTTGTAAACTTCCATATTCGACTCTCTCAGGTACTCTCATTCTCACTCTCCTTTATTTTTGTCATTGCTCTCATATCATTGTATATTGCATATCTTTTTTACATTGAGGACAATGTAAGATTTTGGTTGGGGGGTGAGATTCCTAGATAAATCTAGTATTTTGTGACATTTCGAGCAATTTTTGTATGAAAATTTTTGATTTTTTTGAAAATTTAAAACTCTTTTGGAAAACTTTATTTTTACACACTTGTGATATTACGAGTATAAGAGAAAGAGAGATGAAGTGATTGATTTTGAAAGTCTTAAATTACCTATAATATAATAGTTTTTTTTATATGAATTCCCCTATTTATATGATCAATAGAAAATTTGAACACTTTTGAGTCTAGTTCACATTACACGATTCTCATGATTGAAGGGATTATGTAGATTTGTAGATCGGTTAGACTAAAGATTTAAAGTGTTGAGAAATCAAGCTAGGAAACTTTGTCCACCCTTGTTCATGAGAATGAAAAGAAAAGAATGGATGATATTGATTTCTAAAAATCCTATCTCACATTTATAATGAAAAGAAAGCAAAGAAAAGGAAAAGTGATTATTGTTGAAAATATATTGAAAATTTTCGAAAAGGGCTACCGATCACCAACCACGGGAAGGTTTACTCGTAACCTAAGCTGAAAATGGGAAGTAGTGTGAAAGTCATCAAAGGAACAGTAAGGCAAATTCTTGTCATAGGCATGTGCTTGATCTGTACACTTTTAGATCTTCATTTCACTAATTTATGAAGAAGGTAATCTTGGAAATTCATGAGACGAACATTCACGATGCACACTAGACCGCATGTGTTCGGATTCTTCTATTTATCAATCAATTAGTAGGGATTCTATGTGAAACACTTATTATGTTTAAGGAATTTAAGATTTCAACTTCTATCACTAATTTTCTCTGAATTTTGTACTTGTATGTTTTGAAATTTATAGAAGTGTAGTTTCTGAGAGAGTTGGGTTTTGAAAAGTTGGATTTGTTTCATGCATGTTTTGCTCGGGACTAGCAAAATGTTGGTTGAAATGTGTGTTGAGCCTTGAATTATACATCTTCTAACCCCAATTCATCACTCTTTATGCATGATTTATAGTGTTAAAGGCACATTTTATGCATGATTTTGTGTTTGTAGGAATGAGAGAGAGACCTTGTGAATTCAATGCTAAAAGACCCCTTTAGGACACCTTGAGGATCAAAGGAAGAAAGAATAAGAATGGAAGAAAGAAGCTATAAAAGATGAAATTGAAAAATAAAGAAAAATCTTGAAGAAATCATGTTAAAAGACCTGAAAGGGCCGGAAAAACTAAATTGCAGAGCTGCAAGGCCAGAAAAGCAAAGTACAGAAACTGCAAAAAATAGCCCTATTGTTACACATCCGACCGGTCGGCAGACAGGTCAGCCTTGTGGTCGGGACATGTCGAATTTTCAGCCTTTTGGGGTAAAACTTGGTCGACCAAAAAAATAGGTCGACGATCGGTTGCCAGACTGGTCGAACCACATGCAGATGCAAAAGATTATCTTTGAAGCTCCAATTTTCTCTGCGCAAGTGCGTAAGTTCTTGTGCGACTCTGGAACTTTTTAAGGTAGTGGAGCATCAAAGCTATAAAAGAACACCTAGGGACTTATTTAAACTCATCCTATAAGAGATCTAAGTTCGTGGGAGGTGGAGAGGATCGTTGTGGAGCGTCTACAACTCCTCCAAATGTGGTTTTTCTAGTTTTTTTTATACGTTTAGTAGTTTTTCCTTTGAGTTTTAGTTCAACTTTTTAATGGTTGGCTAAACCTCTTAGCTAAGGCCAAGAGGTGAAGCTTATATTCATTTACAATGCTTATTTGGATTTAATTCAAGTATTTTTGGGCTTAATGATGAACACTTCTAATTCTAGTTAAAAATAAAGTTGGTAGTTTAATCTTCTATCTCTTGTGATTATGCTTACTTGGGATGTTTTGATTTACTGAGATTGATCAATAGAGTGTTGTTGATAGGATTTTGGGTTGTAGAGATCTTAAATTCATCATGATATCTTAGATACTAAGTGATCTTACAAAGTAAGTTTCCTAAGTGCTTATCTAGAACTTAACTAGAAGAAGTTCATATCTTTGGGTTTGACCTGAGATAGATGTTTTATGTATTGATATTGGTTTAATTGAAGTTCAATTCATGATTCTAAATCAAGTCTAGTAACAAGATTTGAGAAAGAACCATGAATGTTATCTCATTTATTTTGTGAAGGATTGGGTTATGTGATTGGATGCGCCCAATGCCTTAGTTGTTATGAGAGAACCATATCAGTAGATGATCCATCCATGCTAGGTGTATTCTGATGATTTGATTGCTCTATATTCCAATTGGATAGGGATAGAACTCTGATTTCAATTGAGTTATTAGCTTGAATAGTTGAATTGGCATTATGAATGATTATAAGTGGATCATTGGCACTCTAGTATTTATTTTCCTGATTTAGTTTAAACGTAGATAGTTTTATATTCCTAAAATACATCCTTTAATACAATTCCAAATTTAGCCTATCTTAGTTACATGATTTAAAATTGTTATGACAATCCTTGAGGACGATCTCGGTCTCACGATAGAATTATTACTAAATTACAACCTTGCAATTGAGGCGAGCGAACACCTGTCTCATATACTCATCCCTTGAGCACACCGGATTTCGGATCTTCCCTACCCTTCAGTTTTAATCCTAGAACCTAGCGTACGCTCCCGCCGGATGCTCCCATTGGAGACTTGATCGAGTTTATAAATCCAAACTTTCATACTCAATCCTCCACTATGAAAAAGCGCAACCGGACTCTCACAATGACAATTACTTGTCGGATGAGCTACTTGTTTAGCACCTTTTTTGGGGTTGCTTAATCTTCGCTCTCCCATGCTTTAATCAGCTCCTTGATGCTTCCACAATTATGTTGTCGCTGCATTGCCAATGCCTCAGCTTCCCCAATCAATAACCTCGCATGAGATGCTCTTGAGATGCCCAAGGTGATAGGAGATGGTATGAATTCTCTACAACTAGTAGGAGTCGGTTACCTAGAGGAATTCCACTTAATAGGATCTTTAGAGAGGTTTAGACAAATGATCTACATATGTTAAGATGCCTAAAATATCTAAAGATCAAAAGAGAGCAAATATATCTTCATATGAGCTTTGAATGCTCCATCTTGTGATCAAATATAAGAAAGATGGCTTGGAATGCTTAGGATTAGAGGCTAATAGTATGGTTAATAAGGGTGACTTCTAATGCACTAAAATCTCTCTCCCTGCCCCCAAAATTGAGCCCAACCTTTATATAAAGAAAGCTCCAACGGCTATAAAATGGTTGCCAACGGCTCTGTGCCGATCGGTTGGGTGACTTGTTGTAGGGGGTCTCTGACTGGTCGGTCATTGAGGGATGACCGATCAAATTAAGAGCCTAAACATAAAAATGTTGTTGTCCTGTTTTTTGCCTCTCCGGACTAGTTGTACGATCGATCAAATTAGCGCAGGGATCAACATTTTATCAGTTTAGTTGCTATCCCATTTTGGCCTCCTGCCAACCGGTCGAACACATGAGATCTGCTGTTTGGATTGACTTGTTTTATAGCAACTCATGCAACTTCTTTGGCCATCATTTGAGTGATCTTTGGGACACCTAAGGCCAATCTAAGATGACAACAAGTATGCATATTAAGTCAGGGTCATCAAGAGGTTTAAGTTTTGGTTTGGTTCAAGATTCAAGGCTCACTAAGGCATCTCATTTACCTGTTTCTTCTTCCTTGATGCAGTAGGTCTGCTTGATTCTTCAGTCTTCGTTTTCTTTAAGCTCAACTGACACTAGACTCACTAACCTACGTAATTGACAAATAAGGTACATTAATATGCCACAAAAAAGTGTACTAACAATCTCCCCCTTTGTCAATTACGAACAAAAACCTAACCTACCAAAACAAAAATTACATGAACTTGATTACATTGATATTAAAATGAAATACAACTCGAGATATGTCTAATTAAGCAGCTCCTCTTCAATTGCTCCCCCATAACCTATCAATCCTACAAAACATAACAAACTTGTTTTGGTAGGACTTGATCTTTCTCTCTCTTTTTGTCAGCAATTGACAATCTACTCTCTCCCCCTTAATGATATATTAATTAAGGTTAAGGTAAGAGTAGGTAGAATGTCGCAATTATAACAATAATCACATGCTAACCAAGAAGAGTATAGGGTGCAAGAACATTAAAACATGGAGCATGCATGGAACATGATTAATAAGAAAATGTAACTATCTAAGCACAGTTGATCATGCACAATTGGTCATTTTAAGATAAACAGGAAGGCATAATGACCAAAGTATATATTAACATAAAATTTAACTAAATTAACTAATCTAGGTAGGGTGTGTTTACATAATAAAATTGCTTTTGTGTTTATAAGGGAAACAAGAGTCACATTCCAATATTAGATAAGAGAGATAGAAAAGCGATCATCACTTTATTTTATTCATTTACTGAGTTCTTCATACATTTCATGTCTACATTATCCATTGATTCTAGAATAAAGTGTACATTGTACAAAATGAAACATGTTCATAAAGTAATTTCAGCAAAGCTTCGCCATGTTCTTCTTTCATTCTGTCCTGATGACAGGGAAATGGTTGAATGATCATCCAAGCTAAGATTGTTTTTCTTTTCATGAGTCAGGCGAGTCAACTAGACTAGGCTTCATTCCTTTGCGATCTTTAATTGAAGCACACAGACAAAGACTAGGCTTGTCATTTGGCCATGTAGCGGACTCAAGATCACTTCGCTATACATGCCTTTCAAAGCACTAAAACCTTCCCGACTCGTCACAGAACTCCACGATGCTCCAAGATGTTGTCATCATCTATCATTTCTACCACTTACGGGGATTGTACAGATGTTGGGGCTCATAATGTCACCAATGATAAAAGAAGAAGTGACGACTTGAATACATCAGTCAAAGTCAGCAATAGACCTAAAAGCAGTTAGAAAAGTAATAGAGCGTCGGTGCAGTCCTGGCTTGGGCAACTCGCATAATCACACCTAGAACTTAAATCTGTCATTCCGGAGCTGATCTGGACATGCATATTGCCGCCAAATGATTCAAAATGCCCCTAAAACCCCTAACTTCCAAATTTAGATGCCGTGCGATGCATATTTCTACCTGCGCACCCCGAAGTACATTTTCCCCCTACTAGGAGTTGACTGAAGGATCAGAACATCAATCGGAACTGTTTACAGCTGCGTAAGTAACACGTGAATTCTGAAAGTTTCTAAGTTGCTGGAGCTTCATTATTATAAAAGAACACCTAGGGTTTGTTCCTAAGGTATCATAGAAAGACATTGAAGTCATTGGAGGTGGAGAGGAGCGTCATGAAGTGTTCGCAACTCTTCCAACTAGGGTTTTTAAGATTTTTCTATGCTTTTAGTACTTTTTCTTTTGAGTTTTAGTTCAACCTTCTTAATGGTTGACTAAACCTCTTAGCTAGGGCTAAGAGGTGAAGCTTTTAGTTGTTTATAATGTCTAATTCAAATTAGTTCAAGTACTTTTGAGTTTTATGAAGAACACTTCTAGTTTTAGTTTGAAATAAAGTTAGTATTTTTAGTTAATCTTCTATCTATTGTGATTGCTCTTACATGTGATGTTTTGATTACTGAGATTACTTAATGGGTGTTGAATGCTAGGATTTTGGGTTGTAGAGATCTTACATCCATCATGATATGTTGGATGCTAGGGGATCTTACAAACTAAGTTTCCTAAGTGCTTATCTACGACTAAACTAGAAGAAGTTCTTATCTTTGAGATTAATCTGAGATAGGTGTTTATGTATTGATTTTGGTTCAAAAGAATTTCTATTCATGCTTCTAAATCAGTCTAATGACAAGGCTTGAGAAAGAATCATGAATGTGATCTTGCTTGTTTTATGAAGGATTGGGTTGTGTGATTGAATACACCCAATGCCTTAGTTGTTTATGAGAGAACCATATCAGTGGATGATCCATCTATGTTAGATGCATTATGATGATTTGGTTGCTCTATATTCTGATTGGATAGGGATAGAACTCCGATTCCAATTGAGTTATTGGTTTGAATGATTTGAATTGGCATTGTGAATGATTATAAGTGGATCCTTAGCGCTCTAGTGTTTATTTCCCTGATTTAGTTATAAAATAGATAGTTTTATGTTCTTAATTTTCATCCATCATTACAAATTCGAATTTAGCCCATCCTAATTATAAATCTTAGAATTGTTATGACAATCCCTGAGGATCGACCTCGGTCTTACCGAGAATTATTACTACATCGCAGCCTTGCACTTGAGGCGAGCGAACAATAATACCCGAAGCAATTGTCAAGAGAATCTACTCTTGTTTTCTTCTATAATATCGGCGTCCTGCTCAAGCGACGGATCCGAATACCACGCTCTAATTATCAATCTACGGTTGGCACAAAACATGTGTATCAGATCAGTGCAGATATAAAGTGAGTTTTGATCAATTATCAAACAACTAGTAATAGAAGATAAAGTATATAAGCTAGAGTTGTCACCATGTTACCACCTAACGTATCAGTTGTTTCTAAGGTAGTACAATCGTATACACACCTAGACAAGAGAATATACAAGTGGACATCCTTACAAACTCGATTGCCGCCCTTGCGCACCCAAGGGGCAGCCCTTTACAAATCACTATAAAGAGCAGAGGATTTCGCCATTACCGGAGTTAAAAGGCGGGGCCTCTTGCTGCCGACCTATGTGTTGCTTCGAAGAGGCAAAGGAAGATCAAAGACCGCCATTTACGATCTATATATCTAGAGTACAACCACTAAGAGAAATGAAGTAGGGATAACCATAGCATGGAAAAAATGAGAAGGATATCAAAATGCAAGACAAGCTCCTTCGACCCTCTACAATCCGTAATAATTTACTCACTGTGGGGAAAGAAGTGTAGCCGACGAAAAAATAATCAATTCCGACACATGATACCTTGGAATAAATTGCCACCGCAGGACTTAAATCCTTAAAAGACGTCTCACCGAGCGCTAATTAAAAGGCTCGAGAGAAATAGAAGATCAGTAATCAAAGGTGAAAACTGACCGAAGCACAAACACGTTTGCAAGGATCTCCTCCCTATAATATTTACATCAGCAAGAGTTGAAGAAAACCACACCCAGCATAATGATTTTCATGTCAAGTCCCACAAAGTCTCCAAACTCATAACTAGAAATAGATCCGAAGGGAAACTTGGTGTTGTAGAATAAAGTTGGTCGAAGGAATTCATAACATGTAAATCTCGAATATACTTTATATATGCTTACATACGACCCACGAGCGTCTCCAAGTATCACAAGTCGCGAGCAGATAAGCTGTCTAATGAGCCAAGGTGGTCGTATCTCGTAAATTAAGGAAGCTTTCTCATCAGCTAGTTGTCATTCGCCTCCAAGCAGCTCTGGTCTCTGGTCGTTTGGTGGGGATGTCCCCCGTCTCATAGTCTCAGCAGCCCGTATAGGCCTGTTTGGGTTTGTTTCTACTCATAGGTCCGAACTAATGAGGACCTTCATCAAGGAACGTAATCAGCCAGATGTCTAATCTGATCAGATAAGCGTCTTATCTAATCTAATGAGATAAGCACTTTATCCCCTGAAGTCAGGAGGGATCTTAACAGCTTACGTAACAAACTGGATCATCCAGATCTGTATAAATAGATGTCCCACAGGGTGATAAAGGTACACAACCTCTAATCTCACGTTTCACACTTCATCTTACTCTCAAGTCATCTCTAACTTAAGCTTCGGAGGGCCAACGGCCGAGGGCCGGCCACCCTTAGTTTCCCCCTTTGATTTTCAGATGCGGAGGAGAGCCACCTTCGAGAAGGTCGTATAATAAGGAGAAGGGAACCTGTTACCAGAATCTGACGTTAACAAATTGGCGTTGTCTGTGGGAACGAGTATTCAATTCGTTCTCATCACCAATTCTTACCTCCCATTATGTCTCCTAAGAAGATGACTCATCCTTCCACCTCAAAGCAGACGCTGCCTCCAGTAGAAGTTTCTGAGCAAAATCCTAGCCTCCCTCAAGCTGTGCCATGAATTCCTCCGGGGCAGCCCAACCCACCTGATTCCATACCGCAAAACCCATTCCAAGATATATCTAATGGCTTTGATGGTATTATGCGCTTTGTAGGGGATACGCTCATTTCTCTCCAAGCTGGATTTCAAACTCTTTCTAATTGGTTTGACCAACACTTTCCTCAACCGCAGCAAGCTCCGAAAGGACCACTATTACAACCTACGCCTGCGACTTCCAGACACTCTTCAGGCGAATCATAAGCTCAGCAAAATCCTCCTCCAAATCGTATCTCTCGCGGCAATTAAATTCTAAATCAACGGCCGCAATCTATCTGCTCCAATGCCTTTCAACAACGCTAACTTGAAGAATAACTTGATGCTGAAACGTCCAGTTACACTTTATCCTGGGAAGGAGACCTCAGGAGAATCAAGGACCATTTCATTGTTATTGAACAGTGATATCAATCCAACCTCCCAACTTCCACTCTTGCATCAATCCATCGAGCTGAACCTCCTTTTACTAGCGAAGTAATGGAGGCTCATTTGCCTAAAAAGTATCGAACGCCCAGCATTGTTCCATATACCGGTATCGGTGATCCTCTCGAACATCTGGAGACGTATAGATCTCTCATGAAGCTAGAAGGATATAGCTCGAAAATTATGTGCAGGACTTTTTCCTTAACTCTAAAGGACGCGACGCGTACTTGGTTTCGTGGTCTAAAGCCTAAATCCATAAAGTCTTTTTTCTCAATTATCAGATCTTTTTCTTTCTCAGTTTATGGGAAGCATCCGCACCAAAAAGCCCGAGTCTCATCTATTAGATCTGAAGAAACAACATGGAGAGACGATTAAAGAATTCATAGTTCGATTTATGGCAGAAGTAGTCCAGACAGAGGGTTATACTAAAAACAAGGGTCTCACTGCCCTTATAGCAAGAATTACGAGTAAAAAAAATTTGGTTCGCCTTGGATAAAAACCCTCCTAAAACCATGACTGAGTTTCAGGCCAAAGCTAAAAAATATATTATGCTGAAGAAGTAGCATTAGCTCGTCATGGTATTCAGGGAAAGAAGCGAACTCCGTAAAAGCCCAAGCCATAGCAGACTTCATTGTCGAATTTACGTATTCGACTCCTATCCTTTCAACTCCCAATGATGACTCACTGGAAAACGAGCAAGCATCTTGGTCGCTCCACGTAGATGGATCATCGTGCTCCTTGGGCAGTGGAGCCGGATTAATACTAACCACTCCTGATAGATCACAATTCAAATATGCTTTGCGCTTCGACTTTCGTGCCTCAAATAATGAAGCGAATATGAAGCCTTAATAGTTGGTCTCGAATTAGCGAATATACTCACGATAAGGAACCTGCTCATTCACAGCGACTCATAGCTCATTGTAAATCAACTGCTCAATGAATTTGAGGCAAAAAAAGAGAGGATGGCTTTGTACAAATCCCAAGTATTAATCTTACTTGCTAAATTAAACAAATATGAAATAATTCATATTCCTCGAGAAGAGGACAAGCTCGCAAATTCTTTAGCAAACTTATCTTCCGCACCTGAGTCCGACCTGACGCGAGCTGTTCCTATCGAGCATCTCTCTACCCCGAGCATCGATCAAGTTACTCCAGAACGAGTCGCAACAATACAATTATCTTCATGTTCGATTGATCCCATCATCCTTTACCTCCAAAGAGGTCAACTCCTAGATGACAGAAAATCAGCCCGACAAATTTGCTATCGTGCTGCCAGGTACGTCTTACAAAATGGAATATTGTTGCGAAGAAATTTTACTTTACCATATTTAAGGTGTCTCCATCTAGAAGAAGTACAACGTGTTCTAGATGAACTACACCAGGGGCATGCCGTAATCATCCCAAATGATGGTCTCTAGCATACAAAGCAATGAGACAAGGGTACTATTGGCCCACTATGAAGGCAGATGCCATTGAATTTTCAAAGAAATGCGGCAAATGTCAACGATATTCTCTAGTTCCTCATTTACCATCTGAACAAATGATGCCAATGGACGACCCTTGGCCTTTCGCTCAATGGGGAGTCGATATAATCGGACCACTACCATGAGAAGAGGACAAAATAGGTTCGTAATTGTGGCAGTCGATTATTTCACCAAATGGGTCGAAGCGGAAGCTCTGGCCACCATTACCGAAAAGCAAACTATTAAATTCATATGGAGGAATATTATATGCCGTTATGGACTTTCCCATATCATAATTTCTGACAACAGATGACAGTTTGATAATGCCACGTTCTCCGAGTTTTGTAAGAAATGGAAGATACGTAATATTCAAACTTCCCCATATTATCCTCAAGCTAACAGATAAGTTGAGGCGGTTAATAAAATTATCAAGCACCATCTAAAGACTAAGCTGGATGAATGTAAAGGTATGTGGCCAGAACTTCTACCAGAAGTTTTATGGGCTTATAGAACGACATCCCGCATGTCAACGGGAGAACCACCTTTCTCTCTAGCATTTAGTACTGAAGCAATTGTCCCAGTGGAAGTCGAAGTACCCACTCATCAAGTAGAACATTATGAGGTAGTGCATAATGAAGAAGGCTTAAAAATTGTCATCGATCTCCTAGAAGAAAATATGGACACATCTCAACTTCGAGCAACGACCTATCAACAATGTATAGCCTGTTACCACAATTCAAAGATTAAGCCCAGGGCTTTTCAGCTCGGTGACTTGGTGCTCAGACAAAACATCGAAACAGCCACTCGGTCGCTGGATCCGAATTAGGAGGGCCCGTATAGAGTCATCAAGATTGTTCGACCAGGTACCTACTATCTGGAAGACATGCGAGGAAGACCCCTACTGTTCGCTCGCTTCAAGTACAAGGCTGCGATTTAGTAATAAGTCTTGGTAAGACCGAAGTCGATCCTCAGGGATTGTCGTAACAATTCTAAGTTTTATAACTAGGATGGGCTAAATTCAGATTTGTAATGATGGATGGTAATTAAGAACATAAATCTATCTACTTAAGAATTAAATCAAGGAAAGAAACACTAGAGCGCCAAGGATCCACTAATAATCATTCACAATGACAATGCAAACCATTCAAGCCAATAACACAATTGGAATCGAAGTTCTATCCCTATCCAATTGGAATATAAAGCAATCAAATCATCATAATGCATCTAACATAGATGGATCATCCACTGATATGGTCCTCTCATAATCAACTAAGGCATTGGGTGTATTCAATCACACAACCTAATCCTTCACAAAACAAACAAGATCACATTCATGATTCTTCCTCAAGCCATGTCATTAGACTTGATTTAGAAGCATGAATTGAACTTCTATTGAACCAAAATCAATACATAAATACATATCTCAGATTAAATCAAAAGATAAAAACCCCTTCTAGTTTAGTTCTAGATAAGCTCTTAAGAAACTTAGTTTGTAAGATCCCCTAGCATCCAACATACCATGATGAATCTAAGATCTCTACAACCCAAAATCCTATCAATCAACATCCCCATTAAGCAATCTCAGTAATCAAAACATCCCATGTAAGAGCAATCACAAGAGATAGAAGATTAACAAAAAATACTAACTTTATTTCAAACTTGAACTTGAAGTGTTCTTCATAAAACCAAAAAGTACTTGAACTAATTTGAATTAGACCTTGTAAACAACTAAAAGCTTCACCTCTTAGCCCTAGCTAAGAGGTTTATCCAACCATTAATAGGTTAAACTAAAACTTAAAGGAAACTAATGAAAAACATAGGAAAATTTAGTTTGGAGGAGTTACAAACGCTCCATAGCAATCTCCTTCACCTCCCATGACTTCCCAAGCCTTCTATGATGTCTTTAGATCCACCCCTAGGTGTTCTTTTATAGTAGAGAGGCCCTAACACCTCAGAATCTTCCAGAATTGCGCAACACTTACGCACTTGCGCCTAAAAAATCGGAGCTTGCTGAAGAAGTTGTTAAATTTCAACAAATTACACTGGCTACCTGTTAGCCGACCTGTCTTGATCGGTCCAGATGGTTGGCCGACCGGTCTAGACTGGTCTAGCAAAGGTCCAGAGAGTCCAGAGGGGTGCCCGACTTGTTAGCCGATTAGTCTAGACCGGTCTAGCTTGTTTGGCCGACCGATCTAGCTTCTATTTCTTTTGGTTCTTTCTCTCTCTTCTCTCCTTCTTTCTTCTTCCATCTTTAGCCCACCGTGGATCATAATCAAGAACCATCTAAATGTGGTCTTTTGAACATCGATTTGGTGTAATCCCTCTCTCATTCCTACATCCACAAAACATGCATTAAATAAACCTTTTAACATGTAAATCATGCATAAGATGTAATCTAATGGGCTAGGATATGTATAAATTGGAAGCTCAATACCTACATCGCCTTTGGCACGTAGAACACTTACTCGGATATTTTTCATAAAGCATTCATGATCTGAACACTGAATCATATCTAAATAAAGACGATCTCTTGCATTCTAGCTGATCAGCTATAAAACCTATAACTTGGTCGCTACTCCATTTTTGGACCTGAATAGCCCTGAAGATAATACAAACATTCTTAACTAAGTCTTTTATTTACTACAGAGCCAAAGACTCAATTGATAGATCAGTCTATCTCTATGCAGATGTGGTCTCCAAGACCTCCCTAATTGAGCCCAACTCATTTTCATGGGTTGAGTAAACATTCAAGCATAAATTCATTTTAATGAATCAGAAAAGAGAAGACAAAATGATTTTTTTCTATTTAAAGTTCATCTAATTACAAAAACATTAAATTGTTTTCTATAAAAAAGAGAAGGGAGAGATCAAGATCAACATTTAAGTCACTCATTATTAAGCATCGCTTGGAGGAGGTGCACGGCTCTGTACTTCAGGTTTCATCTCTAGAACTCTCGCAACTGCGGTAGCCTTCGTGACTTCATTTGCAGCAGCTTCTCTTTCTTCAGCAGTGACGACTGCCGCGACCTTTTCAAATTCCTCCAGGTTGAACGCTGGAGAAATTCGTTGCATCACTTTGATCGCAAAATTGCGACCAGCGTCGTATGATTCGTACCGTTCGTCTTCATAAAGCAAGTCCAGAACTCCAGAACCCTGCGGGGGCCTTCTTCGGACACCATCTTAACGTAAGCCACCATTTCCTCTTCCCAATGGATGGAGTCGACCTTCAGCTCCACAAGGGCAATCTTGTCCTTTTCCAAGCTTTGGCTGACTTCTTTGAGTCGCGACTTTCTCTCAGCGAGCTGCTTTTCCAGAGAGATCTTATCCTAGCGGAAAATCTCTCTCTCATTCTCGATCTTCTTCTTCACTTCAGCAAGTCTCGCGAACTTAAGGTTCAGCGATTGATACCTTTCAGTTAAGGCCTGGATCTTGCCAATGAGGATTTTCTTCTCCTTATTTATCTTGGCGATTAGAGTCTCGTGAGCTTTTATGACTTGATCCCTCCCTTGGATCGCATTCTCCATGGCCTTCTTATTTTCTTCGGCCTCATCTATAATACGACGAGCATCAATGATGTCGCGTCTCGTCCGTCTGGTAAGGTCCAAACCCTGCTCGAAAATTAAAAGAGGTGTCACCAAAGGCGTAAAAGCTTCTTTAAATAAATGAAAGAAACGATGAAGTATTTTATATATACCTGGACCATCCTCATCCCCGCATCTAGAGAAAGATCCTCCGGACTGGGCTCAGGAAGAGCACCAAAAGATTGCGGAGTGACGTTATCAAACAAAAACTTGCAAATAGGGTGCAAGTGACCCAGAATGGTAAAATTCCCAACCCCAGAAGGTTGGGCCACAACCATCTTAGCAGCGCTCAATTCACGAGCAAAAGATGGCTCCCAAGCGGGTGCCAACTCTAAAGCAGAAGCTGACTCCAGGGTAGGAGCCAACTCGTGAGCAGCAGCAAGCTCGTGACTCCCTTCATCTGAAGGATGACTTGGTCCCGCCTCGTCACCCCTCGGGGAATTATCAATTATATCAATGTTAAAACTAGAAAAATTCTCGTTGGCAGTTTTTCCAGTGTTTCATTATTCTGGGGTTCTGAGTATAGAGACATTCATAGAATATCACAAGCAATCACAAAGTACACATAAGAGAGGTATCGCATGCGAATTTTATTCCAGAGATTTCAAGATCTTTTACATTCTAGGCTGTGAATTTGTCACGAATCCTTAATTACATCAATGGATGATCACCCTTGATTAAAAGGCAAAAGTAAATGCATGCATGTATCATAAATAGGTTAAATAAAGCATTAAAATAGTATGAATGCAAATAAAGCGCAACATAGACAACATAGAGATTTTTACATGGAAACCCTTGAGTGAGAAAACCATGGCACAAAGCGATAAGATTCCACTATGAATTGCAGTTATACAATAGATAGAATATTAAAGAGATGAAGCCCGGATAGATCCAGCAAGTAATTTAAATCATCAGGGATTATAATCTTGAGTTCATGGTTGTAAAGACCAAGTTTAGGATTTCTTATAGACTAAGCCATTGCTAAGACCAGTTAGATGTTGTTCCCGTGCTCTTTCGGGTGTTCCTAGTTGAGTAGCAACTAGGATTTTAACCGAGTCATGTATCTCAGTGTCATCGGGCGTCTCTGTGGACAAAATGACTTTTAGGAATACACTCCACAGTTTTCATTTAGTGCAACCAGTGTCAGTGACCTTCTCAGGTTCGGACGGGTGACTTACTGGAGGACACCCCATGGTTTCTTAGTGCAACCAATGCCAGTGACCGTCTCGGGTTCAGACGGGTGACTTGCTGGAGGACACCTCATGGTTTCTTAGTGCAACCAGTGCCAGTGACCGTCTCGAGTTCGGACGGGCGACTTGATAGAGGACACCCCATGGTTTCTTAGTGTAACCAGTGCTAGTGACAGTCTCGTGTTCAGGCGGGTGACTTGCTGGAGGACACGAGACTGTGCCAGTGACCATCTCGAGTTCGGACGGGTGACCTGCTGGAGGACACCCCATGGTTTCTTAATGCAACCAGTGCCAGTGACCGTCTCGAGTTCGGACGTGTGACTTGCTGGAGGACACCCATTACCTTAGCCACTCAACTGACGGATCCCGCTTTGGAAGGGATGCACATCAACTAGTCTTAATGATGAAGTATTTCAGATGTTTTAGAACTCTTTGATTATGGTTTTTTATGATAACCGTAGTCCATTTGATTTAGTTTCGTATCTCGATCCGGGGTGAATAAGATTCATGCAGTGGATGTAAATGAGTCCAGTACAAAGTAAATATGCTTTATGCATGCTCGAGAGAGGATCGCATTTGTGCTAGATGTTCAGTGTATCAGACAAATTATGCATTTAATTTGATTAGTCTGCTACGTGTATATTTTTACGTCATCGATATTTCGAATGATTGAATCATTGGGAGAAGCTGTGTCGAGCTATACTTCTTTGAGAAGTTCAAGTTTGATGGGCTGGATCGGCCATTTCTGATGCCTGCGAATGGCTAGGAATCGGGTTCAATAAGCGCCCGTTTATACCAATTTTTTATAAACAGTAGGGATCGGTGCCCTGTAAGTGTTAAACTCAACTGTTTTATAGCATGAGGGTATTAGCTTTGCCTTCGCGTCTTTGAGATCACGGTTGATTTTACTTGACATTAGTTGATTTCTGGGCCAACAGGGCACTTCTCAGGGCTGTTTACGATCTGATAGGAGGATTCGATGAATACCGGTCACGATCGTCTTTAGATAGTGGTGGATCATGTCTACGAGGATCGTAATGATGCCAGATCCACCTTGGCGTCAATGCGATCGCATTCCGTTTCGCTTAGCGTGAGTCGATTTCTGAGCCGACAGGGCACTTACCAGGGCTGAAATGACTAAGTATTGGGCTTGTTGACCACTTAATTAGCGTTTTCAAGGATCCTAAGGTCAGATAATCTCATCACGGTACGTCATTATGGTGTATCATGTTATGACGAAGAGAAGTCTCTCTCTCGGGATCGGTCGAATTTCACCAGTTTCTTCTTGATTTCGGCCATTTACTACTTTTCTGGAGGGATTTTTGGGGCTTGCAATTTTGACTAAGTGTTGGTCTTTTTAATTAAATCATAGATTTGGCCCACTTAACATCGACCGTTGACAAATCCAGTCCGAGGGATAGATGGAGAACATCGGTGTGTGTCCAGGGGAATTGGTTTGATCGGAAACCGATTTGGATCGAAGGCGGGCCACATCATGGGAGATCCCACACTCCAACCAGCGTCCAGGCGCATCTCCCATGGGATGTGGGCGCATGTGTCCTCTCCCTCAGGCGCATGTGAAAAGGAAAAGTGAGGAGAGAGAGAGGATAGATGGGACGTGAGCGCATGTGCCTCTCCCAGGCTCATGTGGCCTCTTCACTTTATGATTTATGATTTCTAAAGCTCCATGGGCATGGGCGCATGTTACTATGTGACTTGCCCATTTTGACTCAGTTTTCTTCAAATTGAAAGTGGCCTTGGGCGTATGTAGGCAAAATGATTAAAAAAAAAGGAGGGAGGGAGAGATGATGTGGGCGCATGAGGCAAGTCACATGAGCCTGCCTCCTCCCCATGGGCATATGTCCTATAAGGACTTAGAGAATTTTTTAATTTTCTCCCCTCTCTCCTTTCATTTTTACTCCGGTGAGAGAAATCCTTTTCCGGCGAAGGCATCCGGCAAAAAAAATTCTTTCCGGAGAGGGTTTCCAATGAGGATTCCGGTGAGGAATTGTTTTTACCTCTGCAGAATGCTCTGGTGGTGATGATGCCATCCCTCTCTCAGCTGATGCATAGGGTATTTATAGCAAGGTTTATCGGGCATCGGGTACCGGGCGCATGTGGGAGCATGAGGGGAGCCATGTGCATGTGCTAGGGTGTAGGCGCATGTGACCATGCACCAGGCGTATGTGCGCTGGTGTGGGCACATGTCCCACTGTGGTGGGCGCATGTGCTCCCTGGTATAGGCGCATGTGGCCACACTTGCATAATTCTTGGATTTTTATTTTTTATTTTTATTTTTATTTTTTCAAATTTTAAAAGAGGGGGAGAATATCTCCCATGCGCATGTTGTATGGGGGGTAGGCACATGTGCCCATGCACCAGGCGCATGTGCTCTGGTGTGGGTGCATGTGCCCTTACTTAACATATTTTTTATGATTTTTGTATTTTTAAAATTTTAAAAATATTGAAAATGGAGAGAGAGGGCTCTCATGCGCATGTTGTATGGGTGTGGGCGCATGTCCCCCCACACCATGTGCATGTCTCCTATGTGGCGTGTGTACGCATCCCACTACTTAGAAATTTCTCGATTTTAAGCTCCGATGGGCGACCTCCAGAGACAGCTACCTTTTCGGAGACCGAAGTCACTGAAGCCAACCCACTTTTAAATTGGAATCGACCTCCTGAATGAATGAGGTGGGGTATCGATGGTCATCTGCTGTGAATTTTGATAATTCCTTACCAATTTTGACTCTCCCGATCGGCTCTTTGCATAGGAATATCGTTTCAGGAAGCACGCACATGGAAATATGCACCACGAGGACTTCAAACTTGCTAGTTAAGGTTTTTTGGGCATTTTGGATCATTTGGCAGCATTACAAATGTCCAATTCTGCTCAGAAATGGTACCTGTAGGCTTTCAGGCCATTTTGGTCAGCTCCATATAGGGGTTAAACGCATTTGGAAGCGTGCGGGTAATAATACGCGTCGCGCAACTTTGAAACTTACAGGTTAACGGTTTTAGGGTGTTCCGGATCATTTGGCAGTGATTCTCATGTCCGATTTCACTCTGAAATGACATTTGTCGGTTTGGTCACGATCGCGCATGTCAGGGTTGTGCTGGCATTTTTTGGGTATTTTGAATCTCGAAATTGGTTCGAATCGTCGTAGATGAACTGCTGGATGCTGTTTTATAATGGGTGCGAATTTGAGCCTTAACAATCAATAACTGGCTATTCAAGAGGAACAGCTGGAGTGGTCACCGCAGCTTCAGCTAAGGGAGGGTTGTGTGGCTGTGAGCCGTGAGCAGTGTAACGCCCCAGATTTTCGAGATTTATTTGAAACTTTTTGAAAATTCATTTTTAATTTATTTTTTATTAATTATCGTACATTTACTGTTGATTTGCGAATAGCGGGACATCCGTAGGAGATTCGATAGGGGACCCTTTATAAAAGTTGCTTAGAATGATCCCATATACATCGTAGAAAGATCAGATTTCAAAAATCACGCACTTTTCAGATAATTACAAAAATGCCATTAGTTAAACTTAAGTTAAGATGCCATTTTTAAGTATTATAGTTTCTGACGATCACTTTCACGTAAAACCCTGCATTTAAGCTTTTAGGCACATATTAACCATACACATCAAATTTCAGCCCTTAAATCATAGTAAAAGTGGTCCGATTGTCAAATCAGCCCCTTAACCCTTGATTTTCATCTCCATCGAGTGAGGAAAGTAGATGGTTAGTCGTAGTTGAATATTTCTCTTCATATAAGTGACTTGGATCATCTTTATCATGGACCAATAGTGTGATTTGAATGCCCCACCTTGATAAGCATCTTTCTTATGCGCGAAGTTATCCCGTTTTAGAAATTAACGAGTTACCAACTCTTTTTAAAACTGAACCTTTCGATTCACCCACTTCTCACCATCAATCGCTTCTCAAATTTGGACCACTTATTATACTCATATGACTACGAGTTTACACAAAGTTTGGATCTCGATCTATAATCCTACATCGTTGAACCACAAAGCCAGCCCCTTCCTTTTCCACCAAAAGTTGAAATTTCAGATCTAGGCATTTCTCACCATCAATCAACCACTAAACTTTGTACAATTATTTGCCTATCATGACTACATATTTTTTTAAAATTTGGGCCCTGATCATCAAGCGTAGACCGTTAATTGAGATCTAGCCCATTTTAGCACCCGTTAGGCCATTTTCAAGGATCGGCCAATCTAGAATGTGGATCATCAAGAAATTTACGTATTCTGACTCTACTCTTCGAGCTTAATAAGATGAACAGCTTAGAATTGATCATCCGAATATTGAGATTTGAGAAACCCACCTCAAGAAGTTATTACACAAGACCTCGCGTGCACATCCCTCTCCATATTTCTACTACGCACCTCCAAATCCTTTTCCTAACCCTAGCCTCCATGCCCTAGAGAAAGAGAGAGAGAGAGAGAGAGAGAGAGAGAGAGAGAGAGAGAGAGAAAGAGAGAGAAGAGAAGAGAGTTCTTTCTCATATTTTTCCAACGGCTAGGATCTTCTACAACCCTCTTCTGCTAAGTCTATCCTAAGGTGAGGATTTTCCTTCAAGCCTTTCATTAATAATATCATGATTATCATAAGATTCTTTTGTGGCATGTGAAGTTGTTTTGTTTTAAATTACTTATCCATATAACATGAAGTTTGATGTGAGATTTGTAATGAATATCATTATATGGTGATGTGATGCTTTTTTTTTAGATTTTTTACTAAGAAGCATGTGTATTTGTGTTATTTATTTTTGTGAAATCTATGCCCTTATTTTCTTAGTCCATGTATTACAAGTAATATTGGTTTTCATATTGTAATATGAAATATGTGTATAAGATCATCATATGGCAATCCCATTATTGTATACTCTGTCCCTAAGTTGGTAAAATTATTCGATGTAGAGAGATGGAGCCCGTGAGAGGTGTCCATGATGGAAGAATATATCTTGACTTAACTGAGAGAATGAAGTGATTGTTTGTTAATGGATCCTTACATGTACATGATGCTTGATTTGATCCATTTACAGTACATGGGTATTTTAATGAATTTGGTCATGATGTACAACATTGGCTTTTTGGGACATGATGGAATCATAAAACGGGACAATGAGTGGACACTAATGGTATACAAATTCTCATGAGCCAGAGTTGGTGCTATGGACACTAATCTCGTGCTGTCGGCCTATGCTGGGTTGCTTGCGACTCCCCATAGTGACCATTGAGTTTTATTTAAATCTGTTGTATGCGAAAACACTTAAATAAAGGTGAAACTAAAGTCATGCATTCACTTGGCTCCATGTGGGTGTACGGAATTGAGAATAGGCTAGAGCGTCCTACTTCTCCCGCACATTGTCACGTGTAGATTTGGGCTATGAGCGTCCCGTTTCTCATGTGGTCAGGCAAAACTATGGGCTTGTGCGTCCCAGGAACCTCTGGTGACTAGTGGCTAGCATGGAGTCGTAACAGGGAGTCTCCCACTTCATGGATTGTGATTCTAGCCAGGGTGCCTTAGCCAGAGCATGCATTCCATGCATCGCATTAACAAAGATTTTTAGTTGGTTGTTTTGATTTGATTAAATGATAATATACTGCTTGCGTTTACTCTGTACCGTTATTATTATTCTTGATTGTCTTAGAGTAAATATTCCCCACTATGATAGCGTTTAACGCTATCCCAAACACAATTTAGGTGATGCAGGTGAAGATCCAGGTATTGAACCCGATTTTTAAGGAGAAGAGTTCCATGGTTCGTATAATCACATGGCGGACGACGATGTTAGAGAAATTTATTAAATATTTCTTTTGAGTAGTTGATACATTTATGGAATTGTAATAAGTCTTCAATAGAAGACATGATTTTGTATTTTAATTAATCAGTATGGATATTGGTTGGTTCCCTTATTTAAACATTGATGATGACGTAGTAAGTTTGATAGAATAAGATGATAATTGTTTCCGCCATTGTGCTTGAATGCTATATTTTATTATTTGACAAATTAGTTATTCCATAAGTTACTTGGGAATTCGACTGTTGTGTTATACACGAAAGTCGAAAATCTCGGGACGTTACAGTTGGTATCAGAGCACAATCGGGACCTCTGGGTGAGAAGCCCAACCATTTTCATAATAAATATCCCTTAGGGCTTAGGTTCCCATGAAATAGAAACAAAAACACTTAGGTTCATCCCCCATTGGATGCATGAGATGTTATGAATCTAGAGACTCAAGCATAAGCCCCTTAAAATCATTAGGATAGCCGATGAACGTAAAAATATGAAATTTTAGGATTTTTAGGAAGTGGATTCTCACTTTTTCTAGAATTTTGGAGCTCTCATCATTTTCTCATATTTAGATCAGCATTACACTGAGTCATGGGATTTATCTTCCTCAAATTTTAAGGATAACTATTTTATTTTGAATTATTTTTGTTAGGACAAATTTCCTGACCCTTAGGCAATGTTACCACTAAGAATTATATTTTCGGAATTGATAAATTTTTAAAAATTTTTATACATATTTCTAACTCATCACCCAATACTCTCATAAAATTTCAGATCAATCCTACATCTATATAAATCGTGAAAATTCTGTTAATAGAGAAAATCTTGCGCTGGAAACTGCTGGACTGTTACGTTTTTCAGATTTTTAGAGGTCAGAATCATATCTTACCATAGGAATTTCATTCTGAGAAAAATTAGGGTGATTTCTCACCTAACCTTTAGATTACCCTCCAAATTTTAGGCAAAAAGGACGTTCAGTTTGAGAGATAAAATTCTAAGAGCGCTTATAAGTCCTGTGTTCCAAATTCGACACTATCCTAGTTCCTTAGCTTTGAAAACCTCTAAACCCCTTGTTTAGGCTTAGTTATTGTGAGACGGCACTCTTAGAAGTATTCCCTAGTGTATGTTCATACATCCCTATGAATTTTAGGCCCAACCCTCTTACTTAAAGTAGATTATCGTAACCATAAAATGCCATTTACCAATCCCTCACATAGATCTTCGACCATGTCTAACAATGAAAGTAAATAAGATCTCGTAAAGTTTTAATGTTTTGTATTGTTGAATTTTAATTTACGTGATCTTCGTTGATTTTTTTTTTGTTGGAGAATACATGAAAGTCCCCACAATGTTAGACTAAATCGGCCGCACGGGAGGGCAGAATCGTACCTAATATATTGTGTAAAGGATTGAATCCTCGTTCAAATCCCGAGGGTCGACACTCGAAATTTCGAATGGATACTAATGAACTCAATGCTCAAATGCGAGTAGAAGATCTAAGTATCGGATCCGAATCTACTTGAACTGTTCACCCGTGATGTCAACACAATACAAATCGCATCCTTGTTCTAACTAGACGACTTTTATGCATTCTCTTGGAATGTGTGTGATTGTTTTCTTTGGATGACTAAAATAAGATAGATGTATAGATGACCTTAGGACGTAGAAGCTTAGCCACTTAGACCCTATAAAGAGTTAGAATACGGTATCCCTAACCTCACCTTTCTGTCGCACTTTCAGCTATTAAAGAACTGTCGATGATATCTCATTCACTTTGTTATCCGCTTGTTTATCCACTCATTCAAGTGACCATCCGATCATGCCAACCTAGTCAAACCCAGATCTATCTTTTAAACTCTTGAGTAGTCATTTCATTAGCGATCAGACATCCTTGATAATTATCAAACCCTAATCGTCTTAGATCCTTGACTATAAGAGCACCCACCCAAACCTGAGAAATATTAGGGCGCCAGATGATTGAATGATTTGAGAGACCAATCAATATATTCAAAACCATTTAGGAATCAAAGTGCGCAGTGGAAGGATGATAGGAAAGAAATTTGGGGAAGCTTGTAAAAATCGATGTCGAGTACGGATTTATTTTAATGGGGGTAGATTGTGATCGCGTCTGACCCGGAATAGTTCAGAAAGTTAGACGAGAAGTCATAAACTGAGATTGCCTTCGATCTTTTATCGACGATGCTTAGGAAACTTCGGGGACGAAGTTTGTTTTTAAGGGGGGTGGTTTGTAACGCCCCAGATTTTTGAGATTTATTTGAAACTTTTTGAAAATTCATTTTTAATTTATTTTTTTATTAATTATCGTACATTTACTGTTGATTTGCGAATAGCGGGACATCCGTAGGAGATTCGATAGGGGACTCTTTATAAAAGTTGCTTAGAATGATCCCATATACATCGTAGAAAGATCAGATTTTAAAAATCACGCACTTTTCAGATAATTACGAAAATGCCATTAGTTAAACTTAAGTTAAGATGCCATTTTTAAGTATTATAGTTTCTGACGATCACTTTCACGCAAAACCCTGCATTTAAGCTTTTAGGCACATATTAACCATACACATCAAATTTCAGCCCTTAAATCATAGTAAAAGTGGTCCGATTGTCAAATCAGCCCCTTAACCCTTGATTTTCATCTCCATCGAGTGAGGAAAGTAGATGGTTAGTCGTAGTTGAATATTTCTCTTCATATAAGTGACTTGGATCATCTTTATCATGGACCAATAGTGTGATTTGAATACCCCACCTTGATAAGCATCTTTCTTATGCGCGAAGTTATCCCGTTTTAGAAATTAACGAGTTACCAACTCTTTTTAAAACTGAACCTTTCGATTCACCCACTTCTCACCATCAATCGCTTCTCAAATTTGGACCACTTATTATACTCATATGACTACGAGTTTACACAAAGTTTGGATCTCGATCTATAATCCTACATCGTTGAACCACAAAGCCAGCCCCTTCCTTTTCCGCCAAAAGTTGAAATTTCAGATCTAGGCATTTCTCACCATCAATCAACCACTAAACTTTGTACAATTATTTGCCTATCATGACTACATATTTTTTTAAAATTTGGGCCCTGATCATCAAGCGTAGACCGTTAATTGAGATCTAGCCCATTTTAGCACCCGTTAGGCCATTTTCAAGGATCGGCCAATCTAGAATGTGGATCATCAAGAAATTTACGTATTCTGACTCTACTCTTCGAGCTTAATAAGATGAACAGCTTAGAATTGATCATCCGAATATTGAGATTTGAGAAACCCACCTCAAGAAGTTATTACACAAGACCTCGCGTGCACATCCCTCTCCATATTTCTACTACGCACCTCCAAATCCTTCTCCTAACCCTAGCCTCCATGCCCTAGAGAAAGAGAGAGAGAGAGAGAGAGAGAGAGAGAGAGAGAGAGAGAGAGATAAGAGAAGAGAGTTCTTTCTCATATTTTTCCAGCGGTTAGGATCTTCTACAACCCTCTTCTGCTAAGTCCATCCTAAGGTGAGGATTTTCCTTCAAGCCTTTCATTAATAATATCATGATTATCATGAGATTCTTTTGTGGCATGTGAAGTTGTTTTGTTTTGAATTACTTATCCATATAACATGAAGTTTGATGTGAGATTTGTAATGAATATCATTATATGGTGATGTGATTCTTTTTTTTTTAGATTTTTTACTAAGAAGCATGTGTATTTGTGTTATTTATTTTTGTGAAATTTATGCCCTTATTTTCTTAGTCCATGTATTACAAGTAATATTGGTTTTCATATTGTGATATGAAATATGTGTTTAAGATCATCATATAGCAATCCCATTATTGTATACTCTTTGTCCCTAAGTTGGTAAAATTATTCGATGTAGAGAGATGGAACCCGTGAGAGGTGTCCATGATGGAAGAATATATCTTGACTTAACTGAGAGAATGAAGTGATTGTTTGTTAATGGATCCTTACATGTACATGATGCTTGATTTGATCCATTTACAGTACATGGGTATTTTAATGAATTTGGTCATGATGTACAACATTGGCTTTTTGGGACATGATGGAATCATAAAACGGGACAATGAGTGGACACTAATGGTATACAAATTCTCATGAGCCGAAGTTGGTGCTATGGACACTAATCTCGTGCTGTCGGCCTATGCTGGGTTGCTCGCGACTCCCCATAGTGACCATTGAGTTTTATTTAAATCTGTTGTATGCGAAAACACTTAAATAAAGGTGAAACTAAAGTCATGCATTCACTTGGCTCCATGTGGGTGTACGGAATTGAGAATAGGCTAGAGCGTCCTACTTCTCCCGCACATTGTCACGTGTAGATTTGGGCTATGAGCGTCCCGTTTCTCACGTGGTCGGGCAAAACTATGGGCTTGTGCGTCCCAGGAACCTCTGGTGACTAGTGGCTAGCATGGAGTCATAACAGGGAGTCTCCCACTTCATGGATTGTGATTCTAGCCAGGGTGCCTTAGCCAGAGCATGCATTCCATGCATCGCATTAACAAAGATTTTTAGTTGGTTGTTTTGATTTGATTAAATGATAATATACTGCTTGCGTTTACTCTGTACCGTTATTATTATTCTTGATTGTCTTGGAGGAAATATTCCCCACTATGATAGCGTTTAACGCTATCCCAAACACAATTTAGGTGATGCAGGTGAAGATCCAGGTATTGAACCCGATTTTTTAAGGAGAAGAGTTCCATGGTTCGTATAATCACATGGCGGACGACGATGTTAGAGAAATTTATTAAATATTTCTTTTGAGTAGTTGATACATTTGTGGAATTGTAATAAGTCTTCAATAGAAGACATGATTTTGTATTTTAATTAATCAGTATGGATATTGGTTGGTTCCCTTATTTAAACATTGATGATGACGTAGTAAGTTTGATAGAATAAGATGATAATTGTTTCCGCCATTGTGCTTGAATGCTATATTTTATTATTTGACAAATTAGTTATTCCATAAGTTACTTGGGAATTCGACTGTTGTGTTATACACGAAAGTCGAAAATCTCGGGACGTTATAAGCAGGCTCATCTATTCGTTCAGGTGGATTGGAAGGGCCAGCCGCCGTCCTCTTCCTCCTCTTCGAGGCAGTACCCTTCAGACAGGGCATCACCCCCCTCTTTTCACCGACATTCACCATGGCTTCTTCTTGGGAGATGAGGCCGGAAGCAGCAAGTCGTGGAAGTGAAAGGGTGAAACTAATATCTCTGTCATCCTCCGACAGCTTGAAGACCTTGACAATCTTCTCGTTAACTCCTCCTCTCAAGATGAGTTTTCTTCCAGCTGGAATACCTGTGAACACGAGAAAAACTGAATGAATAAAAGAAATAGAACCATGTCCGTACTCGTACAGAAGTGAAGATTCACCCACCTTCACAAAAGAAGCGACTGATGTTGTGACCCCTGGGGTTGGATCCCATGTCAGATTCCTAGTTACTAGGACATAAAACCACTGTCTCCTCCACTTGGGATAATTCGAAGAGGGATTCCCCAAAATGAAATTCTCCTGGTGCTAGTAACATAGATAGTATCAACCCTCACTAGACGGGACCTTCTTGAGTTGGAACATCTTCAAGAATTCATCGACTGTCAAGTCCTCGTTACCGATTTGCTTCCAGAGGACATAGGTGCTCAGCACAACTCTCGAGTCATTTACAATGAGTTGTCCAGGGGCAATCTTATAAATACAGAGCACGTCTTGGATAAAAGGATGAAGGGGGAAATGCACGCCAAGCTCAAAAAAGTATTTATACAAGGCCACGTAACTCGGAGGAGGAGAATTCAAAATTTCTCCCCATCGGGTAATCAAAGAATGACGGAGTCGAGAATCCGGTACTTCTCCCGTAAATTGTTCAAGTGTTCCTCCATCATTATAGAGGGATACCCAGATGCAGAGTACCTCCCTGCAGGTACCTATGCATTGTTTGAGGAGGAGGAATCTGGAGTTTCATCCTCAAAGGAACAACTTCGTTGTCGAAATCCCTTGCCATTGGAAAGAAGAAAGAGAGCAGAAAACAAGAAGGAAAATACCTCAAGAACGAGGTCTCGTCAGAGAAGAAAAAGGAGTGTTTTTGAAATTCTCCAGAAAACTTCGAAGTAAAGAAATCCTCCGCAGGCTTCGGATGTGTGTGTGTGTGTGTGTGTGTGCAATCATTCCTTTGAATATTTGAATGACACGTGGCGACCCTTCATTTGGCACAACAGTCGAACGGGCATGGGCATTAACTCCTGAAAACATGTGGCGAGCGCCGCTTCATTTCTTTCGGCCGAAAAGCTGAAGCTCATCAATGCATGCTCAATCATGTACGGCTTCTCCCCTTCAAAAGACGTGCTAGGCGGTTACATGCGCAGTCAAGTCCTTCGTTTAGCTACTCAAAACAAAGGACTTGGGGGGCATCTGTTGTAGAATAAAGTTGGTCGAAGGAATTCACAACTTGTAGATCTTGAATATACTTTATATATGCTTACATACGACCCATGAGCATCTCCGAGTATCACAAGTTTCGAGCAGATAAGCCGTTTAGCGAGCCAAGGTGGTCACATCTCATAAATTAAGGAAGCTTGCTCATCAGCTAGTCGTCGTTCGCCTCTGAGCAGCTCTGGTCTCTGGTTGTTTGGTGGGGACGTCCCCCATCTCATAGTCTCAGTAGCCCATATAGGCCTGTTTGGGTTTATTTCTACTCATAGCTCTAGGACTAATGAGGATCTCCATCAAGGAACGTAATTAGTCAAAGGTCTAATCCGATCAGATAAGCATCTTATCTAATCTAATGAGATAGGCACTTTATCCCCTGAAGTCAGGAGAGATCTTAACAGCTTACGTAACAAACTGGATCACCCGGATCTGTATAAATAGATGTCCCACAGGTGATAAAGGTACACAATCTCTAATCTCACGTTTCACACTTCATCTTACTCTAAAGCCATCTATAACTTAAGCTTCAGAGGGCCAACGGTCGAGCGTCGACCACCTTTAGTTTCCCCCTTTAATTTTCAGGTGCGGAGGAGAGCCACCTTAGAGAAGGTCATATAATAGGGAGAAGGGAACCTATTACCAGAATCTGATGTTAACACTCGATATCATCTCGATCAGGTTATGAGGTTGAACAGGACCACACAATACTCTACGTCATGAGTCTAAACTGAATTTAATCTCTCAAGCAATGATTGATTATGATTAGACTGCGATACTCCATGTCACGAGTATAAACTGAATCTTATGTTGTCAAGATGTAGGACTTGATATTACATCACTAGAGGTGAGCGTAGAACATAATAAGCTTATATATTCACCAAAGCTATGACATAGAAATGAGTGCCGATAGATTCAGAAGGGAAGTGATTTTATCGAATACCTATCTTCTTCCAATACAATTGCCTTGTTACATATGCATCTCTTTATTCATTTATCACTTCGCTTATTATTGTCATTCAAATTAGCACAACACTTATATACATTACACTAGCACGATAAACATGAAATGATAAACTGTTGCGTAGAGCATGATTGTAATATCATAATAGTACGATCATCACATTGTCACCTGAACTTGAACATCACATCATAAGCCCACGAGTTATCATGCAAACTCGTACAAGATACTTGTGTTTGTCCTCTCACCAGATAAAACACGTCAAGAAAATGCAGAGCAAAAGAAGTTCAAGAAAGCAAAGCAGCAACGGAAGTAGCATCGCAATCAAGTCTAGCAGCCGACTTTAGTGTTCTGGCAGACCAAGGGAAAGGTCCAAAGCTTTCACGCTCACCGCATCTCGTATTTCTTCAATTATCACAGAGGGTGTAAAGACATGCAGGCTATCGGATACTAACTCTTAGGCTACTATCATTCCTCTCTCAGCCTGAGGAACACCTATTGACATCATCAGAGAAAATAAAGCTTCCACATGCCTTTCTATGACAACAGTTATAAATCCCTAGATGTATATCTCGTCCACTGGTATCAGCCGTAAATCTTTATACATATACTCTATTGACATCAATCACAGACTTCCGTGTACATATATTCCGTCATTTTTGTCATGGATCTTCATATACATATATTCTACCAGTATCGGTCATAGATCTTTTCCTACGTTCCTCTAATCGGCATCAGTCATAGGCTCTTACATATATCTGTCGTTATCCACAGCTATTGGATTATATATTTGTTGTCATCCCCAGCTACTGAAATATATATCTGTCTTCATCCTCAGCTATTGGATTATATGTATCTACCGTTATCGACACCTACAAGATTCTGTGCACCCTTTATTATCACTTGTTACAGGACTATACATATCTGCCGCCAACACCAGTTAAAGAATTCTATGGATCTTCCATCAATATCATTGGAGAGTCAGGGCTATGGACTCGCACATCTACTGGTAGAATACTCTAAGGGACCAACAACAAGTTAAAGTAATCCCACACTACAATAAATTTGCTACACTGTAAACCAAGTCAGCATAACTAAGAATGAAGTGACGAAGATGGAAGTACTACTAGAAGATAACAACATTAGTGTTCGCTCACCTCAAGTGCGAAGCTGCGATGTAGTAATAATCTCGGTAAGACTGAGGTTGATCCACAGAAAATTAGGGCAAACCAATTCAAACTATTATAGCAACTTCAATTTCAATAATTTAGAAGTTTGAATCTATAAACTAAGTAAAAACAGTAACTTTGTAAAAATCTGTAATTAATGGAACTAAGGCCTCAAGGATCCACTTGTAGTAATCCCATGTGAATTCATCCATTCAAGCATAAACAAAACTAGATTCAAAGTTTTATCTCTCCTCTAGTTGGAAGATTTATCATTCAAACACAAATAATCTCCACTTATATCGGAAAATAAGGTTCTAGTTTTAATGAAGCACATAGAATTCAAATATGTAGCCTTCAAAGTAACAACCATTTCAAGAGACTATTGTATGTTCTGGGGTTACTACAATTCGAATCTAATCAATCCAAACATGATAATCTCAGAGAATTGCAAGGAACTCATGTCCGAAACACATGAACTCTCATAAAACATCCAAAAACACCAACTTTATTCAAACTAGAACCTAAAAATCCAAACTTAAAGTAGAGTACTTAAATCAAACGAAATTTACATGATAACTAGCTATAAGCTTCACCCTTAGCCTTAGATAAGAGGTTCTAGCTGAGCATCATCATTCTACAACTAAAAATAATGAAAAACGAATGAAAAGCATAAAAATTGGATTCAGAAAAGTTGTAGACGCTCCACGACGATCTTCTTCACCTCTCACGAAGTCCTAAGTCTTCTATGATGCCTTAGCTACGATCCCTAGGTGTCCATTTATAATAGAGGAGTCCCATAACTCAGAAACTTTCATATTTGCGTAGCTACTTGCGCAGCCCATGAAAAACGGAGCTTGTAGAACAAGCCTGCTGGAATCCTGCTGAAATTACACTGGCCGACGAGTCTTGACCGGTCGGACCCGTCTGTGAGACATACAGAGAGTGTAGTGGGGAGGGCCTTCACATGGACGATCGATCTTGATTGGTCGGACCAGTCTGGTCCTTGTTCTAGCAAGTTGAGAGGGAGGCTGCTTGGTGGCCGACCGGTCAAGCCTCATTTGCTTCATTTCTTTCTATAGCCTCTCTCCTTCTTTCTTCTTCCTTCTTTAGCCCACCTTGGGTCATCATCAAAGGGCGTCTAAATATGTTCTTTTAAGCGTCAATTAGGTGAAGTCCCTCTCTCATTCCTACAATCACAAAACATACATTAGATGGTCTTCCAAACATGGAAATCATGCATAAAATGTGATGTAATGGGGTTAGAATATGTATAAATTATAAGCTCAACAATTAGAAGGCTTGAAGTTTTGGTTTCACAAATACAAGTTAAATCAATCTCTCGCCTTCACGATGCATCAATACCAAAGTAACAACTGGAAAATCGGAAGGACAGTAAAATCCCAAAGGCAAGCAAGAAGATCCTTATACCTCCATGGTATAACAACACTCAAATGAAATCTACAGAATCGAAAAGAGAGGAAATGCACTCTATTGAAAAATGAAAGAAATTGTTTAGTTAGACCTGATTTATATACTCGAGCCTAGGAACCGGTGCATTGCACTAGTAGAGCATAAACGCCCAATGCAGCGCACCGGGGGGCACTTGTTGGAGATCATACTATCACCAATGATAAAAGAAGAAGCGACGACTTGAATATATTAGTCAAAGTCAGCAAGACCTAGAAGCAATCAGAAAAGTAGTAAAGCGTCGTTGCGATCCTTGTTGAGCTCTTAATTGTGCATATTCTAACCCCAATTCATCACTCATTATGCTTGTTGTTATGGTTTATAGACTAAACTAATGCATGGATTTGTCGTTGTAGGTAGGGCTGCACACAATTCAATTTATGATCAATTTATCGATAAAATCGAATCGAACAAATCGAATCGAATTGAATCATTCTCGAAGATCAATTCAATTCAATTTTTTTAAAAAAAAAAAATTCAATTGCAATTCAATTTCAATTTTCAGTTCCGATCGATCGAATCGAATCGAATTGAATATATATATATATATATATATATATATATATATATATATATATATATATATATATATATATATATATATATATTATGGATGAAATAGATACATCATAATAAGTTTTATCTATGTCATCCATCTATTTTTACATCTAAATTTAAGGAAATTTTCAAAAATTAGTAAGATATATATCTCATATTACCACACCACAACAAAACAATGGAGATTGAACGTCCACCATTAAATTCTTCCTATGGCCCATTGTAATGTTTATTTGCCATCCAACCTGTTGATAAGGTCACATAAACCTTAAGGAAGGGGAAAAAAACAAATATTAGCTTGATATCAAACTTCTAAGGCCCCAAAAAGTTTTCAATAATAATAGTCAATCCCCCACTGTTTTCTTGTGGTGTAGTCCACTTGAGATTTGGATGTCTCATTTTTAGGATAATGTCTTAGAATCATATGGAAAATGGATGAGGGGCCTAAATAAAACACATACACCATGGTGGGGCCCACAAAGCTTTGAAACCACCCTTCTGCATATCCGCGCCCACCCAAGTGTCCAAGATGAATCAGATTACGTACTTAGTAACTCAATGCGCTTGGTGTACTGAGTAAACTCTGTGGGGCCCACGGTGATTTAGTCATTTTATCCACTCCGTTCATCCACTTTAAAAGATAATTTTATGGCTCGAGCCCAAAATTGAAGCATATAGTGGCACACACCACAAGAAACAATGTGAATTGAACCTCTACCATTGAAAAATTATTGTGGGCTACAAAGGTTTTGAATTAAGCTGATATTTTTATTTTTCATTCATACATGTCTACTTGATCTTATGAACAGGTTGAATGATAAATAAACGTCACTGTGGGCCCTAGGAAGGTTTCAACGGTGGAAATCATTTTCCCACTATTTCATGTGGCATGGTCTACCCAAGTTTCGAATATGCTTCAATTTTGGGCTCAACGGCTAAAATGAGCAGGCAAAACGAATGGACGGTGTGGTAAACCAAATGCATTCAAAGTAGGCCCAACTAAGTTTACTCAGTACGATAAAAGCGTACAATTTGAAGTTCGCCCAAAAGTAAATTAAGTGTTACGTTGGTAACAACTTAGTGGGTGTTACCCCCACCGTGTGGGGCCTACCTTGATGTATTTTTTTGTATATCCATTACGTCCATCTAATTTTACGTCTCATTTTAAGACATGATCTAAAATTATAAGAAGATCAAATCTCAGGTGGACCATTCCAAGAGAAATAGTGATAAATAACCATTAAAAACATTTTTCGAACCTCAAAAGCTTTGGATCAATATGATCTTTCTAATTTCCATGTAATGACTAGTTATTATGTATATGCTTTCAGAAGTATTTCTACTAATATTACTATTTGAAGTACTATAAAGTCCAAGCTTACAAAACCTATAAGTTTTCAAATTGCAATGTGTGAAAAATCGAATCGAATTGAATCGAAAAATTCATCAATTCAATCTCAATTCAATTTCAAAAAAATTAGGTCAATTCAATTTCAATTCGAAATTTCAAAATTAAGATCAATTCAATTTCAATTTCAATTTTGAAAATTTAAGATCAATTCAATTTCAATTTCATCCAAAATTGAGTTGATCGAATCGATGTGCAGCCCTAATTGTAGGGATGAGAGAGAGGAAGCATCAATTGAAGACTTAAAGATGCCAGTTAGAAGCAAAGAAGATCAAAGGGGCTAAGCGTCAAAGAATGAAAGAAAGAAGTCAGAGAAAAGAAGAAAGAAAGCAGAAGAAGGTGCCCACGACCAGTCGTCCGACCGGTCTGCACATGCACAGAGGAGACCCAGGCCGAAACTCACTAAACACTTTTTTGCCATTTTGAGACCGGTCGTCCAGCATCCACGATCGGTCGTCCAGTATCCACGACTGGTCGTCCATCATTTTGAGACCGGTCGTCCAGCATCCACGACAGGTCGTCCAGCATCGTGCGACCGGTCGCCTGCGTAAGATTTGAACCTTCTATTTCTGGCGTCGATTTTCTCTGCACAGTGCGTAAGTTTTACGCAAATTCTCGAATCTTCTGAAGTTGCGGAGCCTCCCCACTATAAAAGGACACCTAGGGATCGTTCTTAGGGTATCTTAGAAGAGTTGAAGCAAGGTTGGAGGCGGCGGAAGTGGATTTCGGAATTCCACAACTCCTTCTAGTTTGTTTTGCTATTTTTATGTTTTTTCTTAGTTGTTTCATGTTTCCTTGGATCATGAACGGCTAAACCTCTTAGCTAGGGCTAAGAAGTGAAGCTTGTAGTGAATCTAAGATGTTTCAATTCGTGCTAAGATGGTTTTAAGATTGGTTTTAATGTTTATGAACAATGGTTTGAAGTTTATACAAGTTCTAAGTAGTTTTTCTTAGTCTTATGATGACTCATGGATGTTTGGGAGAATTACTTAAGTTCTTAATTGCTTTGTATTAGTCTAGACCTGTATGATCCGAGGAATTGGAGTACGCTCTAGTACTATGATCTTCATGTGGGGACTTCCTACCAAAGTTCTACTTTTCTAGTTTTCTGAATTATGTATGGGACGGTGCATATGATTTGATTCAAGTTCAAACCATGATCTAACTTTGTCTGGTGTCAGGACTTAATGATGATTATGATTATGAACTTAGTTTATTGGAATTGGGACTGACCTATGTAATTGAAGCATGCTCAGCCTAGCTTGTATTGAGTGAATTATACACAGGGCTCATACATATGACAGATTGTTGGTTTAACAGCTCTATCATCCAGCTAGATAGATCTTAATATCGATTCTAGTTGAGAGAATGAGAAACCACAGCGGATTGAACATCAAGGATTGCTACAAGTGGATCCTTAAACCCCTAGTGCCTTCTTATAATTGTTTACTTTTAATTTAGTTCAAAATTGTTACTTACATCAATCTCATACAAAATCTGGTTGTTAGCTCTCAATAGATACTATTGGATGTGTTTGTGAATTCCTACGCAAGTCCCTGTGGATCGACCTCAGTCTTACCAAGATTATTACTACATCGCAACCCTACACTTGGGGAAGCGAACAGTCCTGGCTTGGGCAGCTCTCGCAATCATACCCAGAACTGAAATCTGTCATTCTGGAGCTGATCTGGACATGCGTCTTACCTCCAAATGATTCGGAATGCCCAAAAACCCCAAACCTCCGAATTTGGATGCCGTGCGATACGTATTTCTACCTGCGCACCCCGAAGTACATTTTCCCCTGCTAGGAGCTGACTGAAGGATCCGAATTGGTAAGGAACTGTCGAAATTAACAACATTTGACCATTCTCCAGCTGACCCGTTCAATCAGCAACATGATTAAAGGATAAAATTTCTTTAGCGTTAGTGACTTTGATCCCCGAAAAGGTACCTGTCCCTTAGAGAGCCTGAAACCTGAATTTTTCTAAGTCTGAGAACAGATATTGGTGAAGAGATCACTTCCGGTCAGAGGATGGTTGGGCAAGCAATATATGTTCAAATAAAATGATACATCGTGAGAATTCTTACCAAGTAATGATTCCGATAAGTCCAAGATCATCTAATTTTGAATTATAACGAAGAAGATATGAGTTGTTCATCGAAGACCGTGCATTATTGATGACATTGATCACTTGTGGCCCAATTTTAAAGAAAAAAGGATTCTAAACGTGATCATTATAGTTCCATTGCGTAGATCACCAAAATAGCTTTCCGATGAGTATAAAAGCGTGCAGATCGGATTTGTAACGAAGAAGTTATGACCATCTTTGTGGAGGGGCGCAAGTGCAAAAAGACATGAGCTCGGCCTGAAATGCTGAAAAATTCTAAGTCTGAAAGTTGCTAAGAGGGACATGCACCCGAGGCATGTCCACATGTGCCCAGAGCTCCATTTTTCCATCTCCAAGAGGCACATGCGTCGGGGCTATGCCACATGCACCCGGAAACTCTTCTCTAAGTACATGTGCCCGAAAACTACTCTCTAAACACATGCGCTCGCAACTTCTCCTTGCCTGGACCCGGACCCGCTTAACAGATTATAAATACCCCTTGATGACCTCAGTATGGGTGGAATGAAGAGAAAGCTGAGAGAGAGAGAGAGAGAGAGAGAGAGAGAGAGAGAGAGCATCCAAGGGACATATGCGCCCACTCCCTCATTCACAACCCCACATGCGCCCACTCTCTCCCTTACAATGCCACATGCGCCCACCATCTCCCGCATGTCACCACATGCACCCACCACCTATGCTAGTACTTAGCCATTTCTGCAACTTTGAAAACTGTACTGCACATCTGTCTGTACTGCACTGCACTGCATACCTACACCTGCACTACACACTGCACACCTTATTTACATAAAAATGTTTAAGTATTACTTTAAGTTATTTACGTAAATAAGGAAGTACCCCCTATTTGGATTCAATAAAAAATACTAAAAAAAATAAATTCCCAATAATAAAGATTTTGATTTTCCATCCGAAGTATAAATCGTAACTTTTTTGCACTTCTCAAAAAGTTTGCCTTTTGAATGGAGGGGTTTTCTTCGAATCTAAACCGTCCAAAAAATCTGAAATACCCTAATTATGCTAACCAAAGTCCGGTAAAATATTCATGATATTTTATGTTCGATCGTTGGATATATAAAAAATTCAAATTTTTACTTAGAATTTTCAGGTTGCAAAATGATCAGAATATCGTTTTAGTGCAAATCTGTACAGAAATGGAGCTGTGATTAGATAATATTGCTCGCTTCATGTATTAACACCCATCTTGCTTAATCTAGCATTCATCCATGCTTAATCTAGCATTTATCTTGCTTAATCCAGCACTCATCTCTGCTTAATCCAGCACTCATCTCTGCTTAATCTAGCATTTACATTACTTAACTCGACATGTATTCAACCTCACATGGCATACATACTATTGTATTCTCACATACATCATTCTCACATGATATGTCTTCTATTATATCATTCACATACAATTAATCTCATACGATATATATTTTATTACATTCATCGTGCATCAAAGATCATTTGTCTTATTACAATGTCTTGCACATTTATGCATGTGTGAGCAGGTTCTCTACTTATCTCTCATTGTGAATTAGCTATCAACAAAGGTGCAAGATCGGGATTGCTTCTGAAGACAAGCTAGCAAACTCCAGTCTGATTCGACAACTGATTACAAGAACTTTATATCGATTATGTTCATTGCACAACTAGAGTTTAGCCCGGATTGAAGCTTAAGACTAAATAGAAGGGACTATGATTACCATTAGAAACCATAAACGAAGAATTTCAGATTACCTTAAGATGCTTGTTATGAACTACTATTGCTAAAGTTAGTTGATGTATTACCCATCCAAAACGGGATCTGCTTGTTGGACTGGGCAGGTAGTTGCGATGTGCCTTCCTGCGGTCATTGGTGCAAATAAAGCAGGTGATGACTCTGAGTTGTGCTATCCAATAGTCGTAGTTCGTGTACTCCAGTGGTCACCCGTCATAACAATACGGGAAGATAGCCTAGCGATGCACGGCTCGATTAGAAAAACCACTGGCAGTCTTTCAACTCGGACAATCCGAAAGAACATGGGACAGAAACATCTGACTTGTCTAAACAATGACTCGGTCTATAACAAAAACTACACAGGTCTCTACGACCGCAAATTCAAAGACCATAGTCCCCGATGACTTAGTCACCTATTTGATCTATCTGACCCTTTTCTCAAATACTCCATTATTGTACAAACATTATTCATAGTAGAGTTCTGTCGCTTTGTGCCGTGGTTTTCTCCCGCAAGGGTTTTCAAGTAAAAATCTCTCCGTTCTCTATGGCGTGCATGATTCACATTGATACTTCCTCATTTGTTTTATTTAATTTATCTAAGATACTTGCATATATTTAGTCTTTTGCCTTTTAATCAAGGGTGATAATCCATTGATGTAATTAAGGGCTTGTGCTAGATCACAGCCTGTAATGTACAAGAATTCAGAATCTCTGGAATAAAATTCATCTTGCGATTCCTCATCTTGCATACTTTGTGATTGCTTATGATTGTGTATGAATGTTTTTATTACTCAGAACCCCCCAGAACAACCAAACATAAGAAAACTGCCTTGCGCATTTTCTAGTTTTAACAACAAAGTACGCTCGACCCAAAGGGAGAAAGATAGGTCTTTTGTGTTCCAAGATGCTGACATCATCCATCATGTTCACCACTTCGAGGGATTGTACTAAGTATACTTAACCTGAGGGTTTTCAAGTTCTAGTTTGAATAAAGTTGGTATTTTTAGATAAATTATGAGAGTTCATGTACTTAGGACATAAGTTCCTTGCAATTCTCTGAGATTATCATGTTGGATTGATGAAATTAAAATTGTAGTAATCCTAGAGAATGCCATAATCTCCTGGTATGGCTATTACTTCGAAGGCTACAGGTTTAAGTTCTGTATGCTTCATTAGAATTAGAAATCCGATTTCCAGATTTAAGTGGGACTGTTTATGTTTGAATGTAATATCTTCTAATTAGATGAGAGATAAGACTTTGATTCTAATTGTGTTTGTGCTTAGATGAATGGATTGGCATTGGGCTACTACAAGTCGATCCTTGATGCTCTAGTTTCTCTTTTTTAATTCTCAGATTTTTTCCTATTCACTTTACTGTTTCTACTTAAGTTCTTAAATTCTGAATTTTCTAAACTTTCTAGATTTGAATTATTAGAATAGTTTGAATTTGTTTACTCTTTTCCCTATGGATCAACTTCGATCTCACTGAGTTATTACTACATCTCAGCCTTGCACTTGAGGCGAGCGAACAAGTTTTTGGTGCCGTTGCCGAGGATTAGGTTAAACAATTCTAATTGTTCTAATAGCTATAGAGTAGTCTTAGTTAGGTAGGATTTTTAGTTTTTCTAGAATTAGTTTTTTAGTTTTCTTACAACTAATAAGTTTGTTTTGTTTTGTAAGAATTTCAACTAGTTCAAAGCATTTCGGGTAATATCCTTCTAACTTAGAACTCTTTCTATTTTCAGTTTTTCTATTTTCTTTAATTCCAGATTTTATTTTTAGGATTTATTTTTTAGTTTTAGATTGGGTTTTGTGTGATTTATGTCCCGTTGGGAATGTGACCAAAGCCCATAAACCAAATGGCCTCCATTGATCAGAATGGAGGAGGGCCATATGATGTAGGTTTTGATCTAGACTCTCCATTTGAAACCAAAGCTCATAAAGGTGAGCATTTGATTCAAAAAAAAAATTCAATTAACATGATCATAAGCTTTTTTTAAGTCCAATTTGCATAAAACACCAGAATTTTTAAATCTCGATTGAGAATGTAAACATTCGTTAGCTATGAGGATAGAGTCTAGGATCTGTCTCCCCTCCACAAATGCAAATTGGAAAGGGGAGATAATTTTGGTAACATAGATCTCAACCTTTGAGTCAGAACTTTCGTCTAAGTTTTATAAGGTTACCAATCAGGCTAATGGGATGAAAATCCTTTACATTCTGAGCTCCTTCTACTTTATGAATAAGCACAATAAAAGTATTACCCAGCTTAGTAAGCAATCTGTTGTGGTCATAAAAATTAGAAAACATAGCCAAAAGATTAGCAAAAAGTAAATCCCAAAAAACTTAGAAGAAAGCTAACAAGTAACCATCGCGACCATGAGCTTTATCTTGAGCTACGTCACCCACTGCCTCAATCTCCGCCAAAAGGAAAGGTCGTTCCAAGAAAGCTACATCAACCTCCTCAATGGATCTAAACATTAGACAATTTAGAATAGGTCCTGAAATATCATCAACAACTAATAATTGAGAAAAGAAAGTGACAAAAGTAAAGAAAATTTAGTATACCTTAAAATAAAAACATTAGTCTAGGAAATTTAATCAAAGAGGGAGAGGTCTACCTATCCCACTTTGCTGATATGGCTCTAATACCATTATAAAGAGTCGTATGTGTGGGCCTGAATAACAAAAGGCGGAATTGTAATGGTATCTAATCCAAGGTTGTGTTGGTGGAGTCTTTAAACATTGATGAAGCAGTGGGTTCTCACTGGTCAGAAAGTTTGGCCGATCGGTCTAAAAATAGACTGGGTAATGCAGTGGAGTCTCTGAAAAGTTATAGACCGGTTGCCGACCGGACTGCAAGGTGCTTTGACCAGTCGGTTGTTGAGGTTGAACGGGTCGAATTTAAAAGTTTTCTCTCTTGATAGTTTTTGTGTTATGTTCGACCGGTCGGCGGTAGGCTCAGACCGGTGGATGGAATGGCGTGATTTACATGGTTACACAAATCTGCATAACATGTTTCTATTTTTGGGTTGTTTGCTATATATATGGCATGAATCTAAACTTAGATGGTATCCTAAGGTGTCAAAGGTTTCCTAATTGTATTAGGGTGTGGGGAGAGGGTTTTGAGAGAGAGAGAGAGAGAGAGAGAGAGAGAGAGAGAGAGAGAGAACTTGGGTTTTCTCTTGGGTTCCTTGCTTGTTGGTGTTTTCATCTCTGTAATCTTCTAATTCATAGTAGATTCATTTTGTGCTGTGGTTTTTACCCATTGAGGGGTTTTTCCACATAAAATCGGATTGTCTTTCTGTGGCAAATTGCATGTGGGTGTGATTGCATTGTGTTGTTCGTTTGATTCTATTCTCTACCGTGTGTTTGACTTGCTTCTGTTGTCGGGTTTTTCCCAATAAGTGGTATTAGAGATATCGTTGGGGTGGAGCAGAATTCAGATATGAGACAAGAGCATGACATCGACCACGGGATTCGATGTTAAGAAGTTCTTCGAAAAAACAACTAGGAACTATGAAAGGTGAATATCGAATCCCTCTTAGTTCAGCAAGGGCTTGAAGAAGCTCTTAGGAAGCGACTTGAGGCTATGAAAGAGGAGAAGTGGAAGAAGCTCAACAAGAAGGCTAGAACCTCGATCATATTGTGCCAGACGGATGATGTCCTCTATCACGTCATGAAGGAGAAGACGACTACTGATACAATAGCTAAGCTAGAGAAAGTGTATGTTAAGAAATCTCTAGAAAAATGTATCTGTTGATGCAGTTGTTCACCTTGAAGATGGATAAGGGGATGAATATAGAGGACCATATTATCACGTTTAATCGGCTTGTTTGCAAGTTGGTGGAGATAGATGAGCTGATGAAGGATGAATATCAATCATGCACCCCACTGGATTCTCTTTAAAAATCATATGAGTCATTTAGGGACTCCTTATGTGCAAGGAGGGAGACCATTAATGTTGAGATCGTTATCTCATCCCTTTAGTCAAGAACGATGAGAAAGAAAAGCGATGACGTGGGTTCTCATTCTTCCTCAAAGGCATTAATTATGAGGGGAAGAAATTCTGAGCATGGTGGGGGATATTCTAAATTGGGATCTAAAGCTAAGGATAAAGGGAAGGCCAAGGTGCGGTGCTGAAATTGTGGTCAGGAGGGTCACATGAAGTGAGATTGTCAGAATCCCAAATCAAAGCAAAAGAAGTCTGAAAATTCTTCTGGAGAGGGAGCTAATACCGTAGAGGACAGTGGTGATATTTGTGAAGTACTATTGAGCTTTGAATTGTGCGTATTTTAACCCCATTTCATCACTATTTATGCATGATTTCTATGTTTAAAGACCTATTTAATGCATGATTTTGTGATTGTAAGAATGAAAGAGAGACTTCACCAATTTAATGATAAAGGACTCTTTCGAACATCATTGAATGTTAAAGGAAAGAAGGCTAAGAGGTGGAGAGAAAGATCAAGGAAAGAAGGCCAAGAGGTGGAGAGAAAGATCAAGGAAAGAAGTGAAGGAAGAAAGAAAATTGAAAAATCATGAGGTCCGACCGGTCGGCCCCCCTTACTGCTTATGTTGGAGCTCGTTGGACAATACTCACATGGGTCTGACCGGTCATGACTGGTCGGCCATATGCCAGACCGGTCGGCTGACCGGTCGGCTAGGAAGAAAAATGGGTGCCTGACTTTCTAGACTAAACCCAGGTGGGTCCGACCGGTTGTGACTGGTCGGCCAAACAGGTTCGACTGGTCATGACCGGTCAGCCACTTGCTGAAAACAGAAACTGTTATTCTTGGCTCCGAATTTCTCTATGCAACTACGTAAACCATGTGCAAATTCTTGAAGTTTTTATGGTGTAGGCGCATGAATGCTATAAAAGTACACCTCCACTTCGTTCCTAAGGTATCCTAGAAGAGTTCTACAGCAATGGCAGGTGGAGAATCACAAATTGGGAGTTCTATAACTCCTCCTTAGGATTTCTCTAGTTTTCATGTTTAGCTTAGTTTTTCTATTTTGTTCTAGCCAAATCACTCCATGGCTGGCTAGACCTCTTAGCTAGAGCTAAGAGGTGAAGCTTATAGTTATCTTAGATGTTTTAATTCATTTTTAAGGTTTCAAGTTTGGATTTAATGTTAAACAATGGTTTGTTTATGTTTGAATGAAGTTCTAAGTTGATTTCTCTTTGATCTCTATGATGGCTCATGTAATGCTTAGAAGATTTAAGCTTAAAATCTTAATTATTTTGCAAGATCTAAACCTGTATGCTTCGAGGAATCGAATTCACTACGCTCTAGAACTTAGATATTCATGTGGGAACTTCAAACCAAAATTCTATCTTTTGATGAACTCTGAGATATGTGTTGAACATTATTATGATTTGATTCAATTTCAGATTGTGATATTAGTTAAATCTAGTGACATGATTTGATAATCATCATAGTTATGATCTTAACCTATTGGAAATAAGATTGGCTTATGCAATTGAGTGTGCCCAATGCCTAACCTGAATTGAGGGAATCATGTTGATGAATAACATCTATGTTGGACTGTTTTGATGTTATAACCGCTCTATATCCCGACTAGATAGGATTGATTTCGATTCTAATTGTGTAATTAAGAAACCTGTACGAATTATGCATTAAGGATAACTATAAGTGGACCTTCGGTGCTCTAGCGTTTCTTTTAGATTATTAAACTCATCCTTTAAGTTTACAGATTGCACATCAATATTCAATTTTCCAAATTAGTCCACTTTAATTCAATTTCAATTAGAGTTGTTTGAGGGAAATTTGTGAATTTCTGGTTGATCCCTGAGGATGATCTTAGTTTCTACCAAATTATTACTATATTACAGCCTTGCACTTGAGGCGAGCGAATAAGTACTAACTGTATCTGGCAAGGGGTTTCTCGGTAGAGAGTGGATCTTGGATTTAGGTGCATCATGTCAAGGTTTGCTTGATCGGAGTTCATTCATGATATATAGAGAGAGTATAATAGTGGATTAGTGTTTGTGGGCGATGGCTATGCTCGCAAGGTGGTGGGTATTGGTACGATGCGCATTAGGATGTTCGAAGGGATCGAACGAGTCCTGGAAGATGTGAAACATGTCCCCAAGATGAAGAAGAATGCGATCTCTCTTGGTGCACTCGAGGTGAAAGGGTGCAAGTTCATCGGCTGCGATCTTGTAAAGTGATGAAAGGGGCACTCATGTCGATGAAAGCACGGAGGTGTGGCCATCTTTACAAGTTAATTGGGAGCACGTTTCACGGTGGAGTTATGGGACCAACAATAGGATCCACGATTTCTCGTATGTGGCAAGTGCTTAAGGGCCACGTGAGAAGAGCAACAATGAGTGTGAAAGTGCAAGGATAGAGTTGATGGAAGCACAAGAAGCGGTGAAGCTATGCTGAAGTTGAGATGATGAAGAAAGCAAGGAAGGTTGTATTCGATGTTTGAAGCTCGGTAGAGATTGTTGGTGGAGTCTTTAAACATTGCTGAAATAGTGGGCTCCGACCGATCGACCAGTCTGAAAATAGACTAGGCATGCAGTGAAGTCTCTTGATAGTTCCAGATCGGTTTGAGGTTGAATGGGTCGAGTTCAGAAGTTTCCTGTTAGGATATTTTTTGTGCTATGTCCAACCAGTCGACGGTAAGCTCCAATTGGTCGACGGAATGGCGGTGATTTTACAACATCATTTTAAACGCGTTCGTCTAATGCACGTTGTTAAAAGTACAATTTATTGCGTTCGCTTAAAAAATACGGTTATTCGAAAGCTGTAATTGAGCCATTTTTTACAGTGGTTGAAAAACGTTGTGAATTGAAATTTACAGCGGTAAAAAAATGTTGTTAAAAGGAATTTACAACTGTCAGAAAACGTTATTAAAAGTAAGTTACAACGTGCAGATGAATGCTGTAATTTGTATTACATACCACAACGGTCAAGAAATGGTGTCAAAAGGAATTCACAGCGGTCGAAAAATGCTGTGAAAATGAATTTATGATGGTCGAAAGACGTTGTTAAAAGTAATCTACATCGTGCGGATGAATGCTGCAATATGTCTTACATACTACAACGTGTTTAATCCTCTGTTAACAATGCTAGAAAGAACGCAGTTAAATATCACATTTAACAACGTGTTAAAATCGTTGTTAAATATAATTTCCATTCGCTATGGAAATCCTCTCCAAAAAGCTAGCTCCCCCAAAACGGGCACGATCTAAGCGGGACTAACATAAGGGTTGGTTTCAAAGCTCCGTGGACCCCACCATGATGTATGTGTTTTATCCACGCCATCCATCCATTTTATCATCTGATTTTAAGCCATAGTCCCCAACATGTAACATATCCAAATCTCAGGTGGACCACACCATAGGAAAATAGTGGGGATTGACGGTTACTGTTAAAAGCTTTTTGGGGGCTACATATGTTTAGTAATTAAATTGATAAAAATGATAATAAAATTGATAATAAAATTGGTAAAAATTTGAGAATGATATTTTAAAAAAATGAGAAGTTTAAATAATTAGTTTGAAAAAATTAGAAGTTGAAAAAATAAATTTAAGATTTTTAAAATGAAATTAAGATTTTGTATTTTGAAAAAAATTGATATAAAGATCAGCTTGTGTCACGCCCCAAACTCGGGGACCGGGCTCACTGAATTTTCGGCCGCCGAATCCAGTGCCGACAGCCTCCGTAGTACCCCATTCTCGGCTCCTAGCTTCCATACGCCAGGTTCCGATCCTGGGATCCCACAAGGAGGATTTTCAGGGTAAACTTTTTTTTTAGATGAGCATAAACACAAATATACCAAACCAAAAAGCATCACATCACATATCCACTAAGATAATCTTTTGAGTACAATACTCCAGACAAAAGGAAATACAATGTATAACTGAAAGCTGAAAGATCAAATGCGTGCCCCTGTCTCACTGCTGTCGCGCTATAGTATGTCCTGCACGTAAACAGCGTGCATAAGCTTACTATGAAGCTTAGAGAGTGCGTGGTGTGTGCGCAATGCATATGGCAAGTATACAGATATCAGAGTAAGCGGAAATGATGGCAGGCTACACTACCAAGTCTATGAATGTCATTATCCATCTCGAGGCTATGCAATGCAAGGAGCCTATATGGCCGAGTGTCTTATACTAATGATGCAATGTGCGCATGTCAATCCTCAACTGCCATATATCATACGGTTTACAACTGGGACATCACCGGGGTCTAGTACACTCCCGACATTGGTTGCCGCCCATCGCGCGCATAACCAAGAGAGTGGAAGAGACCCCACTATCCGCCTCGTCAATAACATACAAGAAAATCCACCTGGCTCGTCGATAGCGAACCCATTCACGAGCTGGTCAGACTCAACTTAGTATATAACCCTCTGCACCCGAGCGGGTAAGGTCACACCCCCTTCCAACCGACCCCGACACAGTGGGAGACGCGGCCTACTGGTATTTAGCCCTCATGCGCTCATAAATCCACTCGGTCTAAACATTGGAGCATCCTACTGGTACCACAGGGTTTAGGGACTTTCACCGAAGGACATCTTTGGGGCCCAAGTGCTAGAACATTTTTCCGGTGTCCATTTCTACCACTCACGATGTGGCTGTGGTGGTTACAACCCCGATGCCGCTGGGGTGAGAATCTGATCATGACATGCATAATGCGAGATGCATGAGTCATACTATCAAAGCCATGCACTAAACCTGCGCATACCGTGCGATCATGTGGGGTGACCCTATCTCATATGGGTCCCCTAAGTATCTCAAGCTATAAGGCATATGCTATGTTCAACATCATCCACAGTCAGGCATACATATGATGCGTATGCACAAATGAGTGGGCATGATATTCATTACACTAAGCATATTATCAGTGTGACCTATCAAGCTAAGTATACTAGCATGTTACCAGACATATCATGTAATGTTGACCTTAAATGGCCCAATATATATACAGAGAGTGGAACCCGAACTGTGGCCCCATTAGAAATGTAAAGGTCTTCGTGGCATAGGCCACTTGAGACCACATCGGCCCCATACTTGGGCCTGCACATACCAAATAGGCTGACAAAAATAGGTGTACGGCGTGGATAAAACATAATATCAAAGGAAGGACCATGGTGGGCCCTGCTTACTGGTCGAATAGCAAATATACATCATCGGTCTTAGGAAGTTTCAGTGGTAGGTATTCAATCACCACAATTTCCTAAGTGAAGCTCATTCAAATCGGGCCCCACGCGTCGATCAAGACTGGTGGCATGGTACACAATACATCCATCAAGGCGGAACCCAAATATGGGCCCAAAACCTTTAGTTGGATGAAAAATAACCATCACAGTGGCCCCAAGAAAGTTTTCAATGGCAGGCATCAATGACCACTATTCCCTGCGGGTGTGGCCCACCTAACATTTGGATCTACCTCATATTTGGGGCCATGTCCTAAAATAATATGAGGAAAACAGATGGGCAGCGTGAATAAAATAGGTACATCATGGTGGGACTAACAGATACATCACGTTGGAACCCACAGGGTGGGCCACCTACTGGGCTACATGGTACCCAGAAGTTTTGGAATCAAGCAGATATTTTTGTTTTCTCCTTCATCCATATCCATGTGATCTTATGAACAGGTTGGATGACAAATAAACATCACTATAGGGCCTGGGAAGGTTTCAACGGTGGAAATCATTATTCCCACTGTTTCCCGTGGCATGGTCCACTTGACATTTGGATATGCTTAAATTTTGGGCTCAGCCACTAACATGAGCTGGAAAAACATATGAACGGAATAGATAAGGCACATACATTCTAGGTGGGTCCCACGAGTGGGCCACCTGCTGGGCAGCCTAACCAGCCACGGCCAAAGCCCCCTTTTTCTTCTTCTTTATATATATATATATATATATATATATATATATATATATATATATATATATATATATTTATCTCATCAAGTGGGGCCCACAAAAGCTTTCAATCAAGCTGATATTTTTGTTTCCCTACCTCACATGCACTTGTGAACTCATGAACAGGTTGGATCTCAAATAAACATCATGGTGGGCCGTAGGAAGGTTTCAACGGTAGGGACACTGTCCCTACTGTTTTCTTACAAGTGGGGTCCACTTGAGATTTGGATCTGTCTCATTCTTCAGATCATGCCCTAAAATGATCTCCCCAAATGGATGGGCGGTGTGGATATCACACATGCAACACGGTGGGGCCCATAGAAGTTGGTGACGTCACCGCAGTAGCGAGATAGCTACTCGACCTGTCAATACTCCCAGCGTGAGCCTTCTTCCCTTTTATTTATTTTTTTTGTTTTCCTTTTTTTTTTTCCCTAGGTTTTCTTCCAGTGGGGCCCACAAGAGGACGATCCACTACGTTCATCAGATTCCCCAGCTCATGGGGGACCCAAAGAGCCCAATATTGGGTATGTTAATTGGTCTACAAACATTAAGGTGGGGCGAGGAAGTTTCGACAGTGGACATCATTTTCTCTACTATTTCATGTGGTGCGGTCCGCTTAAGATTTCGATCTGGTTCAAACTTGAGCCCTGGCACTAAAATGATCTGGGAAAACAAATGGACGGTGTCGATCCAGCATAATCATCAATGTGGGTCCCACGAGTGGGGACCCACTCCAATCGTCCCAGCATCCCTGACGGTGGACAGTTCCAGCATCTCTGAGCTGTGAACGTCCAGCGTCTAGACGTTGTTTATTTCGCTTTTTTTTTTCTTGTTTATATCAAGTGGGGCCCACATGAGTGTGATCCACTCCATTCATCGGATTCTTCAGCTCATTGGGGACCTAATGAGTCCAATATTGGGCAGGTGATTTAGTCCAGAAGCATCACGGTGGGCCAAGGAAGTTTCAATAGTGGACATCATTATTTCCATTGTTTTCTATGGTGTGGTCCACCCGAGATCTGGATCTACTTCATTTTTGGTGTCCTGCTCTAAAATGGGCTGGAGAAACAGATGGACGGCGTGGATCGAATACATGCATCAAGGTGGGTCCCACGAGTGGGCCCCATGGTTAACGCCCAAACTGGGCTTCGCCCAAGTGCTGCTGGGCAGCAGCGTCCTCTGGACGCTGGCTGTCCAGCGGCCTTGCTATATTTTTTTTTTCCTTTTTTCTTCTCTTTTTTTTTGTTATCTTTGCCTGGTGGGGTCCACACGTTCAGATCCACTCCATTGATCAGCTTGGCCATCTCATGGTGGGCCCAATTAGCTTTGGATCAAAATAATCATTGTATTTATCCTTCATCTAGATTTTTGTGTTTCAAAGAATGGGGAAAAATAAAAATAAAGCATCATGGTGGGCCGCACAAGGTGGTCCACACTGTGGCAGCGTGCGAGGCACGCTGTTTTACAGTATGGCCCACTTGTGGGCCCAAAATATGAAGGGAAAATAAGGAAAAAGGGGAGTTTATGTCCCCCCTTTGCACTCACATTGATGGTTGGACGGTTGGATTGGGTCGGGTTGACGATTGGATGGTCCGGATGATGGTTAGGGCCCTTCAAGCTTGGTTCCTCCCTCTAATATCTCTCTCTCTCTCTCTCTCTCTCTCTCTCTCTCTCACTCCTTTCTTTCAAATGAAAGAGGCTACATATGGCCTTCTTGTGGTGGTAGGGGCTTGGGACATTTATGAGAGTTGATGGTTTAGGTATGGGCTTATTTGACTTGTGAGGAGAGAGAGAGAGATGTACTTGATGAGACACTTGATTGATTGATCCTTGATTGATTGATGGGATGTTTGATTGATTGATGGGATAACCTAGGGATTTGTGCAAGTGAGGCCCACACTATGCATATGTAACGTGGCCCACCTTAATTGCGCACAAGTACGCATCTTTCAAACTAGGTATCGAAACGGAGTGTGCCGCGCGGCGTTGGAGTCGTGACGCCCGCGCGGTCGCCGGGGTACAAGTCTCGGGTCGTTGTGGTACTAAAATAGGGTGCCTGATCGAAACTCGCAGGTTTGGACTGTTCCAAGTATGTCGAGTTTCGGAAAAGACGTGTACGGAGGGCTAATTAGGGTACGGGTGTTATAGCTTGATCCAAAACTTTTATGGCCCAAAGGAAGTTTTTAATGGTCATTTTCACTGTTTCTAGTGGTGTGGTCCACATGAGATTTGGACCTTCTCAAGGTTTGGGATCATAGGAAGGTTTCAACGCTAGCTATCATTGCCACTGCTACTTCTTGTGGTGTGGTCCACTCAAGCCTTTAATCTGCCTCTGTCTTGGGCCCACCTTGATGATTTGATATATATATATATATATATATATATATATATATATATATATATATATATATAGAGAGAGAGAGAGAGAGAGAGAGAGAGAGAAGAATGCTCACCAGCGCACTTCTCTCACCAGACCTCGTGAGCACTTTTTCATGGCTCATCGCACATGACATGAGCCTAAAATCTGAGCTGTCCATGTGATGCAGCAACCCAAAAACCCCCAAAGGCCCATCTTTCAACTTGTTCCAGAACTTTGGTGGGCCATGAAAGAAGGAAACAGTTTCCTCCCTTGCTTTGCCTCTTGCTTTCTGCTGCGGCCCACCAGAGTTTTGAATCAGTTGATAGATGGGCCTTAGGGGTTTTTTGGGGTGCTGCATCACATGGACGGCTCTAATTTTGGGCTCACATCATGTATGATGAGCCATGAAAAAGTGCTCTAGAATCTGTCATGAGAGAAGTACCAGGTGAGCATTCCTCTCTCTCTCTCTCTCTCTATATATATATATATATAATGAGCATTCCTCTCTCTCTCTCTCTATATATATATAATGAGCATTCCTCTCTCTCTCTCTATATATATATATAATGAGCATTCCTCTCTCTCCCTCTCTCTCTCTCTCTCTATATATATATATATATATATATATATATATATATATATATATATCACGCTATCCATCTGTTTCCCCGTTGAAACCTTCCTAGGGCCCATCATGATGTTTATTTGTCATCAACTTGATCATAAGGTCACATAGACCTCGATGAAAGGAAAACATAAATATCAGCTTGATCCAAAACTACTGTGGCCCAAAAAGGTTTTTAGCGGTGGACATTCATTCCCTACTGTTTCTTGTGGTGTGGTCCACTTGAGCGTTCGACCTGCCTCATTTTTGGGCTCATCATCCAGAACGATTTTTCAAAATGGATGGACAGCATAGATAAAACACATATATAATGGTGGGCCCCACAGAGCCCCTAACCGGATCGATCGTGCGTCTCGAATCCGCGCCCAGGGCGAATTAGGGCCCGCCCCTTCCTCTCTCATTCCAATTTCTCCCGCGCCCCAATCCACCTCTCTTTAGCTCTCGCCTTTCACCCCACCCAGACGCCCCTGCCTAGCTGCCTCTCCCTCTCCCCCTCGCCCTACCCCGCCCAGCTAATCCTCTCTCTCTCTCTCTCTCTCTCTCTCTCTCTCACAGCTCCGCAGGTTCTCTCTCCCTACAACAGGTCTCTCTCTCGCTCTCTCTCATCTCCGCAAAACCACCCCACAGAGGGCTGGATCAGCGCCCCTAGCCAGCTGCGACAGCGGCTAGCCCTACCGACAAGCCTCAGGTCTCTCTCTCTCTAACGTTGACTGTCGAAATACTACCCTAATTAGGGTTTTGCAATGGTGAATGTAATTTAGGATTTTCGATTTTCAATCCCTAATCAGGGTTTTGCAATGGCGAATCTCTAACTAGAGAATTGCAATTTTCAATCTCTAAGAAGGTTTTTTTTTTCTTCTACAAATCAAGCATGCAACAGCTTCTCCATTGTTGTGGAAGTACTTGTGTCATAGTTTCTGACGAAGATACTTCACAAAATAAAGTTTGATCTTATTTTCTCTCAACTTGTAGTTGGGCTTGACAATGAGTCTGCTGCTTGACAAAGAATGCCTGATGGATGGATGTTTGTGGAAATGCCTGGTGGATGTTTGTGGAAATGCCTGGTGGATGTTTGTAGTGTAATAGTTGGTTTGGTCAGAACTCATTGCCTAAGGGGTCGCTTGGATAGGTTGTAAATCATTTACTAGTAAATGATTTACTAGTAAATGACTTAAGTGCTAGTAAATGATTTACTACCTTCTGTTTGGATGTAAGTAGTAAATGATTTACCTTGTTTGGATAGCCTGTAAATGGGTTATCTCCTGTAATTGTATATTCACACTTGAAAATCAATTTAGCTTATAACATTCAAATTACATGTTGGAATTTCCTTCCATGTGGATCATTGGGTCAAGCCCATGCCACTAAAGCATTGTGTTAACCCTAAAAAAAAAAAACTGAATAGTATGTGAGCTATACAAGTGGGCCCACGAATTCAAATGCTATTGTCAAAGGACAAATTACATGTTGATTTCAATGCTTATATATCTATGGGCCCCACTCATGCAAACTGAAAAGTAGAGTACACTGCATATTGTCAAGTGAAGGAAATATAGTTCCTCTATGGCTCAAGCATGGAACCAATTCATAGAAAATAACATTTGGGTGGCCCTACAGAGAATGTCAATGCATGGTAAATACAGAATGAAAGTGGCAGATAAACTACACTGCAATCATCAAACTGAGGAACTCACAACCCACCTGACCTTTCAATATGCATCATTCTTGGGCTCCAACCTTCAAATTGGTCCACCTAACATTAATCACATATTAAGTGGACCCGTTGTGTTACTCGGTACAATAGCCCCTGGGCAGACTTGGATTGGCTAGTGACCCCAATACCACGTAGGGGCTCATGTCAACTATGTGTGGGCCCCACCATGATGTATGGGTTTTATCAATGCTGTCCAACCATTTTCCCACCTCTTTTTAGGACCTGGGACAAAAAATGAGGCAGATTAAAATCTCAGGTGGACCACAACACAGGAAAACAGTGTTCATTGAACGTCCCCCATTCAAAACTTCACCGGACCCACCGTGATGTTTATTTGCAATCCAACCTGTTGATAAGGTCACACATACCTGGATGAAGTGAAAACACAAAAAGCAGCTTGATCCAAAATTTCTGTGTGAATCAAGAAGTTTTCAACGGTAAGAATTCAATTCCCACTGTTTACTGTGGTGTGGTCCACCTGAGATTTGTTTCTGCCTCATTTTTGGGCCCATGCCCTAAAATAGGGTGAAAAAATGGATGGACAGCGTGGATCAAACACATATATCATGGTGGGGCCCACGCAACTTCACTAGTCATGGTGGGCCACAGAGTTTACGCTGCTGCATGGTGGGCCCCTTGGCTGGTGTTGGCTTCACTAGTCAATCCGCGTCCCCCAGCGTACACGCATCATGGTGGGCCACAGAGTTTACTCAGAATCTTGGGGCCCACAACGTCCTCTCCAAAGGAGAGCCGTTCGTGTCAGATCGGTGGGCCCCACAAAGCCCCCGAAAAACCCATCTTCTATCTACGTCCTAGGGAGCATAGTACCCAATCCGCGTCCAGGACGGTGGGCGACTTCCCTCACCCTTCTTGACGGCAGAGGGGTTTCCCTGCCGCATCCTCAAAAAAAAAAAAAAAAAAAAAAAAAAAATCCAAGAAAAAAAGAGGAAGAAGAAGAAAGAAGAAAGGAGGAGAAGGAGAAAGAGGAGGAGGAAGAGAGCTAACCTGAAGGTCACCAGTGGTTTTCGAAATCGTCGGTTCGGTGGAGAGCCGGTGCCGGAAGGGTGGTTGAAGCTTCGAAGAATACCAAAGGGAGGCAGGGAGGGAGGGAGATTGCAGAGAGGGAGAGGGAGAGAGAGCCGTTGGAAGTGATTTCAGGAACAGGTGCGAATCTGCTTTTAAAGCACAAAATTTGAAAATAGAGCCGTTGCCATCTTGCCCATTTACTAGTAAATGAAATCTCACCTATTCGGTAGTAAATGGGAGAGGGGTTTTGCTGGTAAATGATTTACTACTAGTAAATGATTTACTAGCAAATGGGTGCATCCAAACAGAAAAAATGGCTATTTACTAGTAAATCATTTACTAGTAAATCATTTACCACCTATCGAAACGACCCCTAAGGAAACTTAGAATGCTATCCGTAACTAGAAATGATGGATAAGAATGACTGACATATCACTTCTGCCATCCCTAATTTTGTGCGTGAAAAAGCTTATTGGACCGTGACTTCTCAAAAATTACTTGGATGGAATGATCCGATACCCGGAGTTTCGCTAGCTCCACACTGGTTTGGAATATGGGCCGGCATCACATCTGGGAAGATGGTCATACAAGAAAATCAGTGTGGTCCATTCATCTAGTTGGGCACTCCTTTCTGGAATGAATGTATAGACGGCTTGAAAAAACTTTTATTTGCGAATGATATAATGAGAACATCCTATGGCTTTAGTTGTTTGTTGTGAATGTTTAAGTGTGCACAACATGTGTTTGATGAAATGTCTCTGTTTAGCAGTTTTCAATTTATAAATGTATGCCATATATTTTACTAATCCTAGGTAGATGGGCCACACTTGATAAAATAAATGCACAACAATGAATAATTTGGCCAAATTTTCTAACCCATCTATCTGTTTCTAATATCAGGGCCCAACTACTGAGTATGATAGATTTCTGGCATTTTGCTTGGTTGGGAAGGAAGAAAAAAAATTGATTTGGAACATTTTCCTTGCACCATTCTATGGGAGTGGTTTGAACAAAAAATAGGTTGTTTAAAAACAAATTAATGAATATGGAGCAAGTGTTCTTCAAGTCTAGGTGGTCTGTTTTGGAATTAGCTAGAGCTTTCAATGTATTTATGGGAAGCCTGTTAGAGGGTTTTTTTTTACCCTTTCCAAAAAAAATGGATGCATGCATTTATTAAATCCAGTAAAACTGTTGACGAAGGCAGAACTTGACATTATTCCTTAAAAACAACTTTATAGTTCAATGCTTGGTTTGCAATCAGTGTCAAATAAGATTGTGCTGAGGATTGGTCCTACTGTTAAAATTGCTTTGAAAAGTTTTGCATGTGGGATAAAGGAAAATGGCCTGTACACAGTTGATGTGGGAAATCAAATGGAAGCTGATTTGGTGTTTCTTGCATTTTAATAATTGGACTGTCCCACAGCGCACAAAGCAGCCCATTGCATAAACCTTCAAAACAAGTTGTATTAGATCACTTACTGTTTGCCCCAAAATCCAAACACACAAGTGTAACACCATCTTGCCACCCCCCTGAAAGGTTTTACATAGATCAGCAATTAACAATTAAACCAAAATTGAAACCATGATGATACTTATTGCCAAACTCCAACTCATGATTCTTGTTAGGATTTTGGGTTGCTAAATCGAAGGAGAAGAAAAGATATTACTCTCTGACTACATGCCCAACAAAAGTTTGGATTCTGTCCTTTTTGGTTCGTTACTCTTCTCAAACCATCCAAAATTTTGCCCCATTCTAGATAGATCATGACTCGAAATTCAAACTGATCAGATAATCTTAATCATCAGACTTAATGGTAGGCAATGACTGCATTGCTTTCTTTGTCTATCCCAAGTTACATTGTTTCTGCTGCTTCTCTAATTCTTAGGCAATGGTAGGCAATATTTTCTATAGGTATTTTATGTTTCTAGTGGTGTTGTTCCTTGCTTTCTTTGTATATCCCAAGTTACATTGTTTCTGTTGCTTCTCTGATTCTTAGGCCTATACTCTTGCAGGGTCAGCAAGGACAGCTTCCACCACCTATAACTCAAGGCGGGTTTTCTGCTCCCCGGCAATTCAATCCAGGACCAGCATCCAGTCGTGGGAAAAAGCCATAGCCAAGAGGTGGCCGTGGTAATTTTTCAGGCAGGCAGGGCTGGTGTCCAACTGGGTAATGAATTTCCTTTTTGTTCTAAATTTTTTGTGTTTTTCTTCTACTCCTTAGATTGGAATGATGACGGTTCAAAGTTCTTGTCATATGCTTTCTAGAAGGGAGTCGTTTGGAATGTAGAAGGTCTGTCATCTCCGTTCTGTCTTTGGCTTCTGGTAGATTGAAATTGAACTCAACCATCCCTAAAAGTAGGACCTTCCTACAAGAAATTTTCAACAAATGATGTTTGGGACGATGATTGGACTCATTTTTTATTCTTTGCGCAATTTCCAGTGCCTGTTTTCAATGGCGTTGATTGGTAATGTTAAGGATGATCTTGATTAGTGTGATTTTTGTATCATGGGTTGCTTCTAGTTACATGAATGAATGAATATTTTAGATTCACTGATGATAGGAAATTCAATGTCTCATTTAATAGCTTTGGGAATGTTGATAATGTCCCATGAAAATGAAGACATTAACAAAATCCAATTAATACAATTTTATTTATCTTGAATAAGGCTTGAAACAGATTGTAGTTGAAACAAGAATATCATGACGATATGGATGATAATCCAATTCATTTCCAAAACAATTCAAAAGCACGTATTGTGCAAGTCGCACATGTCCCACATGTTTGACCATGATTTTCTTCCACCCACCAACCAATGTGTGCTGCATCTCATTTTAAACCACATGCTTTCATACCGTGAAGTAATTTAAAATGTCCTGTATAAGAATTTAAAATGCCCTTATTTAGCTGGCTGGATTGCTTGGTGAAATTCAGGGTCGGGCAGAATATCACAAGATCTCATACTTCTTTCTGAAATTAAGGAAATGGGAAAGTATTTCTCTCTTCCCCTAGATGCAATAAAATAAATAGTAAGGGCAACAAAAAACTTTCATCCTAACTGTTCATACACCCACACCTTTGGGATAGTGGTAGACTGAGTGAAGATAACCTCGTCTCAACACTGAGGTCCTGGTATCGATTGCCCTTATTTGCTTGGTGAAATTCAGGGTCGGGCAGAATATCACAAGATCTCCTCATACTTCTTTCTGAAATTAAGGACATGGGAAAGTATTTCTCTCTTCCCCTAGATGCAATAAAATAAATAGTAAGGCCAACAAAAAACTTTCATCCTAACTGTTCATACACCCACACCTTTGGGATAGTGGTAGACTGAGCGAAGGTGCTAAACCCCCCCCCCCCCCCCCCCCCCCCCCCCCAAAAAAAAAAAAAAAAAAAAACTGTTCATGTAGAGAGCCAAATGAGCCGGAACCCAAAATCACGCCATCCTCACAATAGGCCAGGAATTTACTAATCAATGGATGTTCATGGTTGGTTAGTCAGTGTCTTGTTGATTATTCAGTAGTAATGGTGCTCTCACTACCTTTGAAAAGAAAGAAAAAATGTTGATGAAAGTTCGTCTTCTTTCTTTCTTTTTTTCCTTTTTTTTTTTGAAGTGGGGGATTTATACTTTTCTTAGTTATGTATTATGTGCTAGTAAAGATGACAATATGGGAAGATTATTTTTGAAACCTTTGCCTTCAAAATTTTCTATCAAAATATTAGGAATAACTTGTGATTAGTTTAGTTTCGAGTCTTGGTACTAGTCCCCCCCTCAAATCTTATGTAATCTTTTCTTTTTAGTAATAAAGCTTATGGTGTACCATCCAAAAAATGAAATGACCACGACTGTATAGTTGCCTATTCTAAAGGATCAATTATATAAGATCATGACATGGGCCTCATGTATATTGGACAGTTTGTCAGTTTTTCCTAACCTTTCATTTATTTTATACATGCACGAAAGCTTCATTCTAGACGTAACACATGCAATTCACCTGCATGTTCGCACAACATCTAGTGACTTCCAACCCGTCATGTTCGTACAACATTGAAACCCTTCCAAAATCAGCTCCATCCACTCATTAGGTGGGCTGGATCATGAGAATAATTTTTAGCCATTGATAAATAGAAAAATATAATTTATTATTTATTTTTAGGTGTATAAGCGAAAACGTTTACTCCGGTTTGCTCCCACATGAGCTGGGAAATTTGGCAAGTCTGCAAATCTATTAGTTCAGTTTTTTTTTCCTCTTTAAATTCTATTTAGTTGTTCTTTTTCAAAATTGTCATATGATGTCTTTATAATTTCAAAATTTCCACCCAATTTATAATGATTACCCTTTCACCTACTGAAACTCTCGCTGACATATAATACAGGGTTTGGTCCAGGCTGTTGGTGTGAGCAACTATGGGCTGAAGCAGCTTCTTAAGATTCACGATTACCTCAAAGCCCCTGAGGTGTTCCCCCGTGCTCTGCTCAAGTACTTTAGGAAACCATCATCTTCATAGTAGTCATGGGTTTTGTTTGATCATTTTTTGTGAGTGTATATGAGAAATTATCGTTTGTGATGCATTGGGATGTTGAGCACATGATTAGTTTCCTGATGCACCTGGTCAATACAATTGAATCTAGACAGCTTGATGTTGGCCTCTTTTCTAATGCACTTTGTGCTGCCACAGGTTTGTCTTTAAAAAATAAAATAAAAGAAAAGAAAGGAAAAGAAGATTTGGCTTGTGGATTCTTAAGGACCTACAAAAAACAATTATGCTCCTTTTTGTTTTGTTTTGTTTTTTTTTTTTTCTCATTTGATGGAAATTTAGTTTAATTTGATGTGCTGAATTAGTTTCTATTGTTGGCTAACTTAAAAAATTTCGGATGTGCGACTTAGAAACAGTTAGTTTCATTTTATTGATTGGGTTGATATATTGAATTAGTTTCTATTGTTTTGATAATATCAGTTGTAAGAAATCTAAGATGCATACTTGGGAATGACCTTTTCCAAGGAAAAGTTTCCTTGGTAATAATCTCATAATTATAGCCACGAAAATTTGAACTTTTACCAACGAAACTTTTCGTTGGTCAATGTCACTTATGACAACATACAATGCACATTGTGAAAGACGTTTTCATAGCGTCATTTGTTTGTCGTTGGACATTCTTTTTACAGCGTTTTTCCAACGTTATAAAAATATTTTATTACAACGTTTTTTGCATCCTTTTGAAAATGTTTTAACAGCTAGTGCTGCATGTCGTGAAAGACTTTTTTTGACGGTGTTTTTTGAACGTTGTAAAATGTTCGTCACTTTTAACAACACGGGGTTCAACAACATTTCACTGCACGTTGTGAAAGCCCATTCACGATGTTTTTTGAACGTTGTTAAAAGCAATATTTGTTGTTGTGCTATACGAATTATGCATTAAGGATAACTATATGTGGGCCTTTGGTGCTCTAGCGTTTCTTTTAGGTTATTAAACTTATCTTTTAAGTTTACAGATTGTACATTAATATTCAATTTTCCAGATTAGTCCACTTTAATTTAATTTCAATTAGAGTTGTTTGAAGGAAATTTGTGAATTCCTAGTTGATCCTTGAGGATGATCTCAGTCTCTACCGAATTATTACTACATCGCAGCCTTGCACTTGAGGCGAGCGAACAAGTACTAACTGTATCCAGCAAGGGTTTTCTTGGTAGAGAGTGGATCTTGGATTTAGGGCATCATGTCAGGGTTTGCCTGATCGAAGTTCATTCATGACATACAGAGAGAGTATGATGGTGGATCAGTGTTTGTGGGCGATGGCTACACTTGCAAGGTGGTGTGTATTGGTATGATGCACATTAGGATGTTCGAAGGGATTGAATGAGTTCTGGAAGATGTGAAGCATGTCTCTAAGATGAAGAAGAATATGATCTCTCTTGGTGTACTCGAGGCGAAAGGGTGCAAGTTCATCAGCTTGAGATCAGTATTGTAAAGTGATGAAAGGGGCACTCGTGTCGATGAAGGCACGGAGGTATGGTCATCTTTACAAGTTAATTGGAAGCACGTTTTACGGTGGAGTTACGGGACTAACACTAGGATTTACGATTTCTCGTATGTGGTAAGTGCCCAAGGGCCACATAGGAAGAGCGACAATGAGTATGAAAGTGTAAGGATAGAGTTGATGGAGGCACAAGAAGCGGTGAAGCTATGCTGAAGTTGAGATGATGAAGAAAGCAAGGAATGTTGTATTCGATGTTTGAAGCCTCAGTGGAGACTGTTGGTGGAGTCTTCAAACATTGCTGAAACAGTGGGCTCCGACCGACTGACCAGTCTGAAAATAGACTGGGCATGCAGTAAAGTCTCTGGACAATTCCAAATCGATTGAGGTTGAACGGGTCGGGTTTAGAAGTTTCCTCTCAGGATGGTTTTTGTGTTATGTTCGACCGGTCAACGGTAGGCTCCGATTGGTCGACTGAATGGCGGTGATTTGCATAGTTACGCAAATCTATATAACATGTTTCTATTTTTGGGTTGTTTGCTATGTATATGACATGAATCCGAACTTAGATGGTATCCTAAGGTGTCTAAGGTTTCCTAATTGTATTAGGCTGTGGGGAGATTGTTTTGAGAGAGAGAGAGAGAGAGAGAGAGAGAGAGAGAGAGAGAGAGAGAGAGAACTTGGGTTTTCTCTTGGATTCCTTGCTTGTGGGTGTTTTCATCTCTGTAATCTTCTGATTCATAATAGATTCGCTTTATGCCGTGGTTTTTTACCCGTTGAAGGGTTTTTCCATGTAAAATCGGATTGTCTTTGTGTGGCTAATTGCGTGTGGGTGTGATTGCATTATGTTGTTCATTTGATTCTATTCTCCGCTGTGTTGTTTGGCTTGCTTCTGCTGCCAGATTTTTTCCAAATAGATTGCATGAACCTTGTCCTAGTCGAAGATGGACATGCTTCTTCTAGCAATTCGAGAACAAGATCATAAAGCTATTCGAACCCGCTGATCTGTAGTTGGGAAGGCTCATCGGATACCATCAATTGTTTTGATCATATAATAAAAACTTATGGATATGCATGGTGACTCTGTCCTTCCCCTCTTCTTGATTTAGAATTATGTTTTTGGTGCCTTTTCCTTCGAGAAATTCCTAGGAGAATAAAAAGAGAATTGTGGGAATTTCTTAGAGAATGATTGAGGATTGAAGGAGTTGGTTTGGATGGGAAAAGATCTTATCTCCATCTCCTCAAATCCATCTATGGTGTTTTCAAGAAGATGGGAAGGAAATGATGTGCATGTGGAATTGAAAGAGGAGAAATCATATGTACCAACACACTAGTAGTTTTCAATGAGTAGGCTCCACAGGTACAAGTTCATGTAGGGCTGTAAATGGTTGAGTTCGGGGCAGGTTTAGCCAAAACCAGACCCGCCCATTTACTAAATGGGTCTGGGTCCGGGTCCAAATTTTAGACCCAGACCCTTTTACTAAATGGGTGGGTTCGGGTTGGGTCCGAGTCAACCCATCAGTCCCATTTATAAATAGGTCTGGGTCTAGTAGAGGGAGATCCACCCAGACCCATTTATAAATGGGTCGGGTCTAATGGGTCTGGGTCTGGATTTTAGCATGCAAACATTTTTACAAGGCTTACAATCGGGTCTGGACGGGTCCCTTGAAACATAGACCAAACCCGCCCACTTACTAAATGAGTTCGGGTCGGGCCTAATATAAAGGAAACCAGACCCAGACCCATTTAGCAAATGGGTCTGTTCTTGGACCTAGACCCGTACCATTTAACAAATGGGTTGGGTCTGGGGTGGGTCTAGATGGGTTGGGTCTAGGTACCCCATTGGCTCCGCTGACCCATTTACAGCCCTAAGTTCATGTGCCCTTTAAGAAAGTAGAACTTGCTTAAGGAAAAAATACACACATGCAAGAAAGAGAAAAAAGAAAAACGAAAAAAAGATGTGGCGGGCCACCCATTGTGATCCACATGATAGTGCAACCGGAATGCAATGCTGTGTCATTCATTATGTAAATCCTGCGGCACCCATGATAAGGAGTCCAAGTTGAACGAATCTTCTACATAAAATGCCACTTCAGCTACTAAGTCTCCCATTCCTTAGATGCTTCATGCTACAAAATAACCTATAACCTACTTGGTGCACTTGATCTTTTACTACTTGTAGTAATTATAACACACACACACAACACACACACACACACACACAGAGAGAGAGAGAGAGAGAGAGAGAGAGAGAGAGAGAGAGGTCACGAAGAGGATGGCGTTTGTTCATCAACCCCAGTCCAATCACTGTTACTACCGTGGTGACAACTGTTTGTAGAAATAGTGGGGGCACTACATCTAATTTCCATTTTGTGTTTCATGGCCCCTTTATTGTTTGGACTTTCATGCAAGTTTGGTAGGAAATTTTTTTTATTAATAATAATAATGATGATGATGAGGAAGAAGAGGATGATCTCGAAATGACTTTCCCAAATCAGGCCTGTTTCTTTTATAATTTAGGATGGTAATGTTGCGAAGGCCTTATTACTGTGCATAAACAGAGTCCATCGACCGGTCGCCCTACCGGTCGGCCAGTGGACATATTGGTGTAGTTTGAGGTCCAAACTCTCTGGATGTTTTATTGGTATTTTAAGACTGGTCGCTGTTATAGGCAAAATGATGGAGATCAACTCAGCTATTAAGATTTTACACGGACGCCCATTCGACTCTCGAGATCATCTGATTGAAAGTCGCAGATCGGGTAAATACGGAAGTACCTATTAGACTCTCGAGATCATCTGATCGAGAGTCGCAGATCGGGTAAATACGGAAGTACCTATTAGACTCTCGAGATCATCTGAGCGAGAGTCGCAGATCGGGTAAACCTGGAAGTACCCATTAGACTCTCGAGATCATCTGAGCGAGAGTCGTAGACTGGATAAGTGCAGGACACCCACTCGACTCTCGAGATCATATGCTCGAGAGTCGCAGAATGGGTAAGTGCGGGACGCCTATTCGACTCTCGAGATAAGCTGATCGAGAGTCGCAGATGGACAAATACGGAGCACCTATTCGCAAGGCCTCGAGCTCCCATAGCCGATAGTCAAATAAAGCAAAGCAGAGGTTCTCTTCTCAATCTGCGAGCAGACCTTCTCACAAGTCATTGAAAAGGGTTACATCTAAATGAGCGAGCACTAGGACTCGCGACCATATTCCAACATACGAACAGTTTTTTCTGTGGCGACACCATTTAGCCTTCAGTACCAGCACCCGATTCCCGTCGAGCAGCTTGTCCTAATCCATCTGCGACACCAAGCAGGGCTACACCCGGTTAGGTGGTTTCTGTCCCATCGGCGTCTCCTTCCTTTTCGCGGGCTATGACTCCAACTACGGCTTCCAGCTCAACATGAGCGATCAGCGCTACTACTACGCCTACCAGCAGCTTGTATAGGTTGATTTTGGGCGTGGTTCCGAATCTCAAGGGATTGCTATCAAGGAACGTGATTGCCGAAATAAGTAAATGGGTTAGATCTCGCCTCTAAAGATAAGGATCTTATCCCACGAAATCAGCAGGGTCTCGTATCGTACACGAAATCAGCGGGATCTCGATGTCTTACGTGACATATTGAATCACTTCAGATTTATATAAAGGGATGACTCTATTAAGAGAAAGGTACGCACAATATTCAATCTCTGGCCTGCTTCTGCCTGGTTTTCCTTCTTCTTGCTTTGCCTGACTTAAGCATTGGAGGGCTAACGGCTGGATACCAGCCACCCTAAGTTGCTTTCTGTCTTCTTACAGGTCTATCGGAGAAAATCCCTGGTGGAGAGAAGGTGAACAACCGGAGGATCCTATTACAAAATCTGACGTTAACAGTCGCTGGTAGCTCAGACCGGTTGCCCGATCGATTGCAGAGTGCTTAGACCGGTCTGAGTTGAGGCAACGGGCAGGCAAACTCTTTGGACTGTTTGTGACCGGTCTGAGGTCTGCAGAATTTGATAGCGTTGCGCGGTTTTTGAACTACTTGTTTCTAATTTCGGGTTTCCTCTTATTAATAAGTTTCCTAATCGTGTTTGGGATTATTCTAAGCAATACCTAGGTGATCTAAACAGGATTATGGTTATTGGGAGAGGGGATTGAGAGTTTTGAGTGCCTTATTCATCTTTGGGATCTACTCGGGTAGTTCTAAGCTCTGTAATCATCTACGATTCATAGTGGAGGTGTCGCTTTGTGCCGTGGTTTTTTCCCGCAAGGGTTTTCTACGTAAAATTCGTGTGCTTTTGTGTTGTGTGCTTGTGTGGCTGTTTGTGATTGTTTGATCTTCTTCGGTGCTTCCGCTGACTGAATTTCCAACAAGTGGTATCAAAGCTATCGTTGGAAGGTTAAAGAAGGAGTTTTCTAAAACGATCTCATGGCTTTAAGTAGAAAGTTCGACGTTGAGAAGTTCTCAGGCAAAAACAACTTTGAGTTGTTGAAGGTGAAGATGCGTGCCGTCCTAACTTAGCAAGGGGTCGTGAACGCCCTTGGAAAGTGCCCTGTCGAGATGAAAGATGAGGAGTGGACGAAGATGGATGAGAAGGCTATGGCCTCAATTCAATTGTGCCTTGTTGATGACGTCCTCTATAACGTCATGAAGGAGAATACCGCTGTGGAGACATGGACCAAGCTAGAGAACATCTATGCGAAGAAGTCTCTAGAAAATCGCATGCATCTAATGATGCAACTCTTCACTTTGAGATGGCGGAGGGGACAGATGTGAAAGACCACATTAGCATGTTCAACAAACTGATTTGTAAGTTCCTTGATTTTGGTGAACATATGAAGGACGAGTATCAAGCCTTGATCTTGTTGAACTCGCTTCCTAGTTCATATGAGTCATTCAAGGACTCATTGTGCACAGGTAGGGACACTATTAGTGTCAAGATCGTTATCTCAGCATTTCAATCGAAGGCCATGAGATAGAAAAGCGGTGATACTAATTCCTCATTCGAAGCACTGTTTATGAGAGGAAGGAATTCTGAGCGACTTGAAGGATCGTTGCGTTCTCAATCAAAATCGAAGGGCAAGGGCAAAGGCAAGTTAAAGTGTTGTGGATGTGGCCAAGTTGGGCACATGAAGAAGGACTGTAAGAGTCCTAAATATAAGAAGGAGAAATCAGGTGACTCTTCTAGGGAAGCCAATACCGTTGAAGTTGAGGAATGTGGAAGTGATGTGTGTGAAGTCTTGACGGTGTTAAAGGTTGGATCTCTTTACGATGAGTGGATCACGGACTCCGGAGCTTCGTATCACATGTGCCAAGATAGGAGTGTCTTTACTTTCTACAGGGAGTATGAGGGAGGCTCGATATTTCTAGACGATGACTACGCCTCAAGGTTGTGGGGATTGATACTGTGTGCATCAAGATGTTCGATGGGATCGAACAGACCTTGACAGAAGTGAGGCACTGTTCCTAGGTTGAGGAAGAATCTGATTTCCCTTGGTGCACTTGAAGCATTGGGGTGCAAGTTCATCGATTTTAACCGGTTCTGCAAAGTTTCAAAGGGGGCCCTTGTAATTATAAAAGGACAGAGGCATGATAACATTTATAGGCTGATTGGGAGCACTTCAGTATGTGGAGCTGTAACGATTGTAGCGGATTCCACGTCTGCATGTATGTGGCATGCATGCTTAGGCCACATGAGCGAGCGAGGCATGAAGGTACTTTCTGAATGATCTTTGATTCCTTTCTTTAAATCTATAGACTTTAATATATGTGAACACTGCATGTATGAGAAACAATCTAGATTGTCATTTAAAGGGGGGAAACATGTATGTAAAAGAGTGCTTGATTATGTCAATTCTGATTTATGGGGGCTATCGCCCGTTATTTCTGTTAGGGGGTCATCGTGGTTTGTATCGTTTATCGATGATTATAGCAAGAAGGTTTGGGTTTATTTTCTGAAAAATAAATCCGATGTCTTCATGACCTTCAAGTATTGGAAGGCGACGGTGGAGAATCAGTCAGGGTAGAAATTGAAAATTTTGAGAACCGATAATGGAGGTGAGTTCACTTCCAAGAAATTTAACATGTATTGTAAAGAGGAGGGGATCGTGAGGCACAACACAGTGCGTCACACGCCAGAGCAAAATAGTATGATAGAGTGGATGAATCAAACTCTCTTGGAGAGAGCTCGATACATGATTAGTAATGCTGGGTTGGGCAAAGAGCTATGAACTGAGGTCGTTAAGACGGCTTGTTACTTGATAAATTGGTCACCCTCTATGGAAATTGAATGTAAAGTCCCTGAGGAAGTGTGGAGTGGTCGTACGCTAGACTACTCAAGTCTGCGGGTCTTTGGTTTTGAGGCTTACTCTCATGTATCGTCAGTTGAGAGAGATAAGCTAGACCACAGGGCCAGAAAATGGATCTTTGTGAGCTATGGTGATGGTGTGAAGGGATATCGAATATATGACTCTGTCACACGGAAGATCACCCTGAGTCGTGATGTCAAATTTGATGAGGAATCTTTGTTCTGTAAGGATGCTACAAAGGAACCAGAAACATCAGAATAGGTTGGTACTCATGAGGACAGAGATGAGACACAGGTTGATACTGAGGCACAGACAGAGGTACAGGATCAGGTGGAGCAACCACCTGTGCGAAGAAATCCACCCAGGGATCATAGGTTACCTGCAAGGTACATGGATTGATGACTCGAACGTTGCATTCGCTCTCATTACAAATGATGTGGATTCGTCTAACTTTGAGGAAGCACTACAGGATGTAGATGCTGAAAAATAAAAGACGACAATGCAAGACGAGATTGACTCTTTGTACAAGAATGGGACTTGGGAGCTTGTGAAGCTTCCAGTGGGTCGAAAAGTGATAGGGTGTAAGTGGATGTTTCGGAAGAAACATGATGGATACAAAGCAAGGTTGGTAGCAAAGGGTTATGCTCAGCATGAAGGCGTGGACTTAAGTGAGATTTTTGCACCGGTTGTGAAGTAAGTATCTATCAGGTTTGTGTTGGCGCTGGTTGCCCAATACGACCTCGAGCTGGAGCAGATGGATGTGAAGACTTCTTTCCTACATAGGGAATTGGAAGAGAAAATATACATGGTGCAACCAGAAGGTTATACAGTGCAAGGGGTTGAGAATAAGGTTTGTAGGTTGAGGAGATCGTTGTACGGTCTCAAACAGTCACCTAGGCAGTGGTACAAGAAATTTGATTTCTTCATGATGAGTCAGGGCTTTACCAGGAGCAAGTACGATCATTGTGTCTATTTCAAGACACTGAATGATGAGAAGTTTCTCATACTGGTGTTGTACGTCGATGCCATGCTTATTGCCAGTCATAGCATGTTTAATATCGATGTGTTGAAGACTCAGCTTTCAGGGACATTCGAGATGAAGGATCTGGGGGTTACGAAGAGGGTTCTTGGCATAGATATTCATAGAGATAGGAAGAGGAGCATGTTGTGGTTATCTCAGGAAGAAAACCTTGAGAAGGTATTGAAAAAGTACGAGATGGACGAGTCCAAATCGGTTAGCGTTCCTTACGCGGCTTACTTTAAGCTTTCTTCTGAACATTGTCCCAAAACGGATGAAGAAAAGCATGTTATGTCTCATGTGCCCTATTCAAGTGCTGTGGGTAGTTTAATGTATGCCATGGTCTGTACAAGACGAGATATTTCACAGGCTATGGGTGTTGTTAGTCGATTCATGTCTAACTCGGGCAAACAACATTGGGAAGCTGTGAAATGGCTACTTCGATATGTTCCGGGTACGTAGGACTACGTCTTGACGTTGGAAAAGTCCAAGGACAAATTGGTTGGTTACGTCGATTCTGACTACGCAGGTAGTTTGGACAGTAGGAGATTGACTTCAAGGTACTCGTTTGTATTAGCGGGTAGAGCAATTAGTTGGATGTCTAAGCTTTAGTCTGTGGTGACTCTTTCCACTACTGAAGCTAAGTATATGGCGGTGACAGAAGCTTTTAAGGAAGTTGTTTGGTTAAAAGGAATGATAAATCAGTTGGGGCTTTAGCAGGAAGCTGTGCCGGTTAATTGTGATAGCTCAAGTGCTATAAATTTGGCTAAAAATTCTGTTTATCACTCGCGTACTAAACACATTGATGTGCGTCACCATTTTATTCGACAGGTGCTTGAGAAAGGAGATGTGACTTTGGATAAGATTCATACCAGCGTGAATCCGGCGGATATGTTGACCAAGGTGGTCCGTACAGAGAAGTTCAAGTTCTGCATAACTTCTCTGGGATTGGCGAAGGTTTAACAAAGACGCGGTGATGCATGAGAAGCGGTGACTATAATTGATGATGAGTTGGTTCTTTGAATAGTAGAAGTAATGGTTCGATGTTTAATGATGCCTTGGTAGAGTTTGTTGTGAAAGCCTCATTACTGTGCATAAATAGAGTCCACCGACTGATCGCTCGACCGGTTGGCCAGTGGACAGATTAGTGCAGTTTGATGTCCAAACTCTCTGGATGTTTTTTGGCATTTTAAGACCGGTCGCTAGACCGGTTGCTGGTAGCTCAGACAAGTCGTAGAGTGCTCAGACCGGTCTGGGGACAGGTTTGAGTTGAGGCAGCGGGCAGGCAAACTCTCTGGACTGTTTGCGACCGGTCATCCGATCGATTGCCCGACCGGTCTGCGAAATTTGATAGCATTGTGCAGTTTTCGCGCTACTTATTTCTAATTTCAGACTTTCTCTTATAAATAGGCTTCCTAATCGTGTTTGGTGTTATTCTAAGCAATACCTAGGTGATTTAAACGTGATTAGGGTTATCGAGAGAGAGGATTGAGAGTTTTGAGTGCCTTGTTCATCTTTAAGATCTACTCGGGTAGTTCTAGCTTTGTAATCACCTGAGATTCATAGTGGAGGTGTCGCTTTGTGCCGTGGTTTTTTTCCCGCAAGAGTTTTCCACGTAAAATTCGTGTGCTTTTGCGTTCTGTGCTTGTGTGGCTGTTTGTGATTGTTTGATCTTCTTCAGTGCTTCCGCTGACCAGATTTCCAACAGGTAATTGGTGGTAAATAAACAACGAATATTTCTAATAGCCATTTCAAAGAGAGAAGCAAATTTTTTGAGTGCGGATCGTCTGTGTTGAAGGTATAGGACAATCCTGTGACTTTTTTTAGAGAGCGGATCAGGTGAAACCCTGGCCTCGCCCCAGACAGTGCGAGTGCCGCCCTTACCGTGGGATTACTATGGGGCCACCTCTTGATGTATGTATAATGCATCCACACCATCCATCCATTTGTCCATATCATTTTTTGACATTCTTTGAAAGTTAAACCGATCCAATTATCAGCTGGACCATACCATAGGAAACAATGTTGATTGACATTAATGGGCCACAAAAGTTTTGGATCAAGCTGATATTTTTTTCCCTTCATCCAGGCTTATGTAACCTTATCAACATATTAGATGGTAAATAAACACTGTGGAAACACTAAGGTATGCCCTAAGAAGTTTTTACGGGTAGAATGGTCAATCACCACGGCTTCTTATGGTTACCACCTGATAATTGGGTCTGCTTCATTTTTCGGATGATACCCTAAAATGATCTGTAAAAAAGGATGGTCAACGCGGATACATAATACATAAATCAAGGTGGGCCCCATGATAACCCAGCGACAAGGGCCGTATTGTCTTGGGTGAGGCCGGGGTCTCACCTGGTCTCACCTAGTCCACACTCTCTCTCTCTCTCTCTCTCTATTATTATTATTATTAGTCCACGTCACTGGTGCTGACGTCAATAGACGTTAGTATAGAAAAATTTAAAAATACATATGTAGAAATATATGTATTTTCTCTTTGGTCACATACACAAATTTTTATGTATAGACGGGAAATAAAATTTTGAGACATGGATATTGGGCTCAACGAAAAGCTTTTTTTTTTTTTTTTTTTTTTTTTTGGGGGGGGGGGGGGGGGGGGGGGGGGGGGGGGGTTAGGGGTGTTAGTACACAAATCCACACTGTTAGTCACCATATAGTGAAGATGATGCCCTATCAGGATTAGGCCATGGATCATTTAAATCCAATTCATCACTCTCGTGTTCCTCATGTACTTCCTCAATGGGAGACATTGGAATAGGTGTGGTGGGCTTATTAGTATTAGTGGTGCGGCCACCTATTTGGATCATTTTCTTTCTTCTAGCCAACTTATAATAATAACTTGCTCGTCAAGATTAAGGTCCCACTGGGTGTGCCAAAAACTGTTGCTCGTTATTTTCGGTCACGCATGTAATGTATGTGTGCGGGTGTGCTAGAACTAACTGTGCGGCTTGATTCCAACTGAACAATGATGACACCAAGTACTAAGATAGGCAGATACGTTGTAATCAACTGTATATAATCGAAACCTGAGAAGATCGGCCACCTACTCAGCCACTTGCACAATTGTTTAATTATCAGGTGATATTTAAGGGTAGTGTTCTTCCTCCAATAATGGGTTACACTTTTGCCTTCTGCATCAAAGGACTTTTCAATGTAAAATGAAACAAACATGAAATGAAGACTTCTAGTCGGCCATTGAGAATAGGCTGAAGACCACCTTTTTGGAAATAATACTTCATTAAAATGAGTCCAGCGTATGAGTGTAGATCTTGAGTACAGCTCTAATTATAGGCTACTGGATTAACGCTAATGATTTACTGCTATGAAATGTGAATTCACAACTTATGCTACAGAATGCAAAACACAAAATTATGCTAATGAAAATAAAGCTGCAAATTACACTAAGTAATATCGAAAGCAAGATGCAAAGGAGCATTACAGTTTGGAAAGATAAGTTGATTTGATTTAGTTTGGTTGGTGCTGACCTCTTGCTTTGTCTCTTTCCTTGCTTATTTATAGCCCCCAATCAATCATCCAGACATTTCCTTTAGTAGGCGGTTATTATTACTGAATCCTACGATCGATTCTTCTAGGCTATTCTACTCTTTAGCTACACGAATTTTCCTGTTGTTTAACATCCTCCACTTGATTCGCCTTCATCTTGCTTACTCATCATTTACATGGCACATCCAAATGCTACCAACTGTTACCCTACAAAAACTACCGACATCATGCATTTAGACTCATTAGCTACAACTCCCCAAACAAGACCAGGTGTCCTTTTTCCATTGGCCAATACCGTTGGGATAGAACAATTGTAAGCTCAAGTGGACTACACCGAGGGATAATGACGCCCACCTTTAAAACGGAAGGGGATTGCATCCTGAGTTAGTCACTACGCTAAGCGTACTGAGTAAACTCTGTGGGGTCCACTGTGATTTATGTATATTGTCCACTCTATCCCTCCATTTTAACAGATAATTTTAGGGCTTGAGCCCAAAAATGAACCATATCCAAAGCTAAATTTGAGCACACTACAGGAAACACTGAATTGAATGTCTACTGTTGAAAAATTCATAGGCCTACAGAAGTTGTTGATCAAGATGATATTTGTTTTTTTTTTTTTTTTTTCCCTTCATCCATATCTATGTGGTCTCATGAACAGGTTCGATGACAAATAAACATCATTGTGTGCCCTAGGAAGGTTTCATAGGTGGAAATTATTCCCACTTTTTCCTATGGTGTGGACCACTTGAGCTTTGCATATGCTACAATTTTGGGCTAACTCCTAAAATTTTATGGAAAAATGGATGGGCAGCGAGGATAAACCACATACACTCACGGTGGGCCATCACAGTTTACTCAGTACAGTAAAAGCGTAACTCAGTAAGAAATCCCATTTCCTTTAAAACATGAAATTTGTGTGGGTCCACGGTGATGTGTATTTGTTGTCCAACCTGTTCATGAGATCAGAAAAGACATGTATGAACAAAAAACATAAATATCAGGTTGATACAAAACTTTTGTGGCCCCTCGGAAGTTTTCAACGGTAGGAATTCAGTTCCCGCTGTCTCGATCGTGTGGTATAGTCACCGTGAGGTTTGGATCTGCGTCATTTCTGGGTTTGTTCCTTAAAATGAGCTGAATAAACAGATGGACGGCATGGATCAGACGCATAAATGACAGTGGGCCCGCAGAATTTTGGTGCCTCATTCTTTTCCTGTTTGGTCTTAGTGCAGCTGTCAACGTGACAAGGCTGCTTGCATGAAACCGTCACAAGCGGCTTGCATGATAAATAATAATTACCTGTTTATCAGCATTTACGGTGATAAAGGGTAAAATAAAGGGACGCGGATTCCCGGAAGTTCCTACACCAGGAACCCTGGTGGGGTCCACCGTGATGTTTGTGAGAAATCCAGCCCGTCCATCTGTTTTGTGAGCACATCTTAGGTCATATGAGAAAAAAATTGGTCGGATCCAAGACTCGAGTGAGCCGCACAAAAGGAAAAGGTAGGTAGGGAAATTCCAACCGTTGAAACCTCCCTGGGGTCCACAACGATGTTTATAGGCCATCCATACAGTTCATAACGTCATTCCTAGTGGGATGAACTGAAAACGCAAATATTAGCCTCATTCAAAACTACTGTGGCCCCACGAATATTTCAACTGTGGACATTCAATCCTCACTTTTTCGGCCCAGCTCATTTTTTGGGACATGTACTAAAATGATCTCACAAAACGGATGGATGGACGGAGTAGATTTCTCACAAACATCACAATAGGCCACACCCAGGTTCCGAAAGGCTTTAGCAGGAAATCCCAAAATAAAGAGAACCTAAAAGCTATTTAGACAAGCTGGCTAAATAATTTTTACCTGTGTTAATGTTTCAATTTAAAAGTTGACATGATACAACTTTCAAACAAAACTCCTTTGGTGTCTCTTGAATGTGGATCATGGTTTTGTTTCATCTTTAACCATCTATTTATTTAAAGGTGATTGATTCAATGGTTGGGATGTTCCCATACCTGTACATCAAAATAACAGTTTAGATCACGGAACTAATGTTGCATTAATGGAAATCAGAAACCTTAATTTGTATTTATTGATGAGGAGCTAGAACCTTCAATCCTTCTTTGCTGATTGCCATAAGTAGTTCAGAAGATGCAGAGTTACACACACTTAACGAGTTACAATAGTAAAATAGGGGCATATATAAGAACCCAAACAACAGTTAAATATTTCTTAATAATGCAAACCTGTAAGAAAAAGGTTCCTACGTGCACTTTGATTGGGCCGGGCTCACAATGAGCCATCAACTCCAGAGAAGAAGTGGGGGCGATATTGATAGGATATGTGGGCCCCGTCATGTGGACACAACTAAAGTGCATGTGGGCACCCTTCGCTTATACATGAAAGCCATAGTAATACTCAACGTTGAATCCCCTTAGACTGGCATCGTTAAAGGAGTTGTTGTTGTTGTTGTTGTTGTATCTTTGCCTTCCATTTCAACACATGAAACCTTTCCTTCTATGATTTCACTTATCTCCTTCTTATAGTTGTATTTGTATGATACCCAAAGGAAGGCAGCTAAGTTGATTATAGAGATAGATGTGAGAAATCCATAGTAGTAATCTAAGTGTGAATCGTTCAGGTTGTTTGCTATCCAGCTCTTTCTTCCTCCTCTCCTTGTAATTTTATCCACCATAGTGACTAGGAAGCTGTTGAGGAAGTTTCCAACTCCGATACCACTCGTGAAAAAAGTTCGTGCCCAAGCTTTGCATATCTTCAGGAGACTGATCGTAGAAGAATTCCAGCAAACCAATTGCATTGAAGACATCGCCTATGCCCAACAAGACGTATTGAGGCATGAGCCAGAAGATACTCATGGGAACCACGTCTTTGGCACCATTGATCCCATGATCCTTAATTACATGCATCCTCCTTAGCTCTACAAAGTATGCCACGATCGTAACCATAATCTGGAACATGCATCCAATGCCAAGCCTCTGAAGTAAGGAGATCCCCCTAGGGTTTCCTGTTCTCCTTCGCATCAACGGTACAAAGTAGCGGTCATATAGGGGCACTGAGAGGAGCATGGAGAGTGTGACGAAGCTTCCCAATGAGGCTGCTGGGATTTGGAACCCATGGCCAATATAGCGGTCCAATGTTGTGCCTTGTTTGACAAATAAAGTGTTGACCTGGGCCCATATGGTGCTGGGTATTAGGGTTACTAGCCATACTAATATCATTCCAAGGACTAGTTTGGTTTCTTCAACTTGAGTCACAGTGCATGGCGTAGAGCTTCCAACAATTCCTTCTTTCAATGCTGCCTTGTCGAGAAACCTAAATGAAGAAGAAAAAGAAAAAAAAAAAAAAGCCATAAGAAAATAATTTGTTAGCAATTGTAGCAGATTATATAGGGAGAATTCATTATGTATTTTAATAATTTGTGAATGGGAGCTGGTCCTCTAACAATATGCAATATTTCTTTTAGAAAGTCAGATGCTTGTACAACAAAGTTTCCAATTGGTAGACGCTAATGGGAGCGTATTAGGTGAGACCCTGGATCCACCCAGGTGGGTGGGACCCCTGACGGTGGGGCTTACAGTGATGTATGTGTCTTAAATCCACACCATCCAACCATTTGGGAAGATCATTTTAGGGTTTATATAAAAAAATGAAGCTGACTCAAATTTAGGTGGACCACACCATAGAAACAGTCTTGATTGAATCTCTACCATTGAAAACTTCATGGATTTCACCGGAATGTTTATTTTCCATTATTTTCCATCCAACCTGTTGATAAGGTCACAAACATCTAGATGAAGAGACCACATAAATATCATCTTGATCCAAAGCTTTTGTGGCCCACAGGAAGTTTTTAATAGTCAATCAGCACTGTTTCCTGTACTATGGCCCATCTGGGATTTGGAACTTATTCATTTTTTGGTTCATGCCCTAAAATGAACTTTCAATACGGATGGACGGCATGGTGGCCCCACATTGAGGGGTCCCACCCACCTTGGTGGATCTGGGGTCTCACCTAATACGCTCCCGACATTGATATTCTTCAAGGTTTGCTGGAGGGACCATCGACTGTTCATAAGTTACCTATTAATAGACAGTCAAGAAAAAAGAAGTGACAATGATTTTTTATAAAGGCCAAAGATTGGGTAGTCAGTAATCATCTAATGTGGAGAGTTTCTGGGACATCCACTATCAACGATGGGACCAATGTTACGGACGGTCTAGATCAACTTACGGTGGGCTGCCTGTTGCAAGGACTGGAACATAAGAAACAATATACCCAAGTTCATGGGCGGTACCGCTAGGGATAGGCCAATACCTATTGAAATTGAGTGCGGGTAGTCTATGATGAAGGCTTTGGCCTTTGGGAAATTTTCTGCTTCTGACACCAGCTCACACAAGATAAGATTTTCTCTCCCCAGTAGATTACTTAGTGCACAACACAACCTTTAACATGTGGAACTTCCCTAGCCCCACCATGATTTATGTGTTAGATCCACACTCACCATCAATTTTTCCAGATCATTCTAAATCCAGAGAGCAAAACTGAGGCACATCCAAATCTTAAGTGGACCCCAGCACATAGAGCAGTGGAGATTGAATGACGACCATTGGAACCTTCTTAGGGCTAACCGTGAGGTTTACTTGAGATCTAACCTCTTCATAAAGTCACACAAACCTGGATGAAGGGAAAACACAAATATCTGTGCTTGATCAAAGCCTTACATGGCCGTAGAAAGTTTCAAGAGTATGCTTCCAATTCCCACTGTCTCCTGTAGGATGACCAATTTAAACCTTGGATCTGTCTCAGTTTTTGTTTCATGCAGGATGTACCGTGTGAATATGACACATACATCATGATGGAACCTGTGGAAGTTCCACATCCTGACAATTCGGGTTTTCTTCTCTCTTTTACATGGGCCTCAATATGATATATTTCTTAAATCCACATTGTCCATCCATTTATTTCAGATCATTCTCTAAGATATGAGATAAAAAAACAAGGCAGATTGGAAGTTCAAGTGGACCATACCACATGAAACGGTAGGAATTGAACACCTACCGTTGAAAACTTCTTAGTACCACAGAAGGCTATGATCAAGCCGATATTTGAGTTTTCCCTCAATGCAGGTCAGTGTAGATGGAAAATAAACACCACGTTGGCCCGATGCAGGTTTTAATGTTAGTTCGTTTAATCACCACTGCTTTCTATGTTGTGGTCCACTTAAGCTTTGGATGTGCCTCATTTTTGGGCTCATGCTTTTCAATGATCTTGAAAAATTGATGAATGGTATGGATCTAACACATAAAATTGATGGATGGTGTGTTTCACAGGTTAAAAGCTGTGTTGTATAGTATGCAATCTTCTACTTATGATAGAAAATCGGTGTATTTTGTGAGTTATTCTCATCCACAATGATGTGGAGCAATGAGAAGGGAAAGCACTCGAATTTGGGGTTGTAAATGGGTTAGCAGACCTGATGGGGTACGTAGACCCAACCCATTTAGACCCGACCCATTTGTTCAATGGTACGGGTCTGGGTCTAAGAACAGACCTAGTTGCTAAACAGGTTAGGTCTGGTTTCCTTTATATTAGGCCCAACCCAACCTGACTCGAACCCATTTAGTAAGTGGGTGGGTTTGTTCTATGTTTCAAGGGCCCATCCAGCCCAGACCCGTCCAAACCCAATTTTAAGCCTTGCAAAAATGCTTGCATACTAGATCCAGTCCTAGACCCATTAGACCCGATCCATTATAAATGGGTCTGGGTGGATCTCCCTCTCCTAGACCCAGACCCAGACCCATTTACAAATGGGTCTGATGGGTTGACTCGGACCTGACCTAGACCTAGACCCAGACCCGCCCATTTAGTAAAAAGGTCTGGGTCTAAAATTTGGACTTAGACCCATTTAGTAAATGGTCGGGTCTGGCTTTGGCTAAACCCACCCCAGACCTGACCATTTATAGCCTTACTGGAATTAATTAGGATGCGGTTTGGTACTACCCTGCCAATCTCGGGTTTGGAATAGGCTGGGGTTCTAAGGGGCCCACCATGATGTATGTGTTTATCTACACTGCCTATCCATTTTTCCATATCATTTTAGAATACAAATAAAAAATGAGGCAGATACAAGTCTCAAGTGGACCACACCATAGGAAGCAGTGGTGATAATGACTCCCACCGTTGAAACTTACCTAGGGACCATTCTGATGTTTATTTGCCATCCAACATGTCCATAAGGTCACATAGACCTGGATGAAGGTGTTAGTGCACTTTTCCGTGGCATACTAGTGCACCTTGTTTGTCAATCACTTACGTCAGTGAGTCTAGAGTCGGTTGAGCCCAATGAAGACGAAGACCGAAGACTCAAGACGTCCAGCCGCATCAAGGAAGAAGTTTCAGGTAAATGAGATGCCTTGGTGCCTTAACCTCGACCAAAACCTAACCCCTTTGTATCTTTGATGACCTTGACCATATTTAGAACCATTTAGGCATCATAGATAGACCCTAGGTGTCCCTTTTGATCACCCTAACCTAGGACTAAATGATCAAGCTAGAGAAAGTGGAGGTCAACTTAATGCATAAGGGAACCAGGCTATGCAATGGCCAGCCGACCGGTCATGACCGGTCGGCCTTTACAAATCAAAGATGGCCAGCAAGGTGGGCCGACCGGTCATGACCGGTCGGCCAGTTTTGGCTTCTTGTAATGATCAGCCATCCAGCAAAGGGGGCCGACCGGTCATGACCGGTCGGCCTGGAGGTCCAGCTAGGCCAGCAGGTGTGGCCGACTGGTCATGACCGGTCGGCCTATTATATTCAGGCAGTCCAGATAGAGTGGCCGACCGGTCATGACCGGTCGGCCTGATGTGCTTTGGCTGTCCAGTGAGGGGGTCCGACCGGTCATGACCGGTCGGCCCATGTGTTTTGGCCTTGCACCTTGATGTTCTCCAGCAGGGGGGTCCGACCGGTCATGACCGGTCGGGACAGGTCGGCTTGTAGCCGTTTTATGCCCGTTTTCTGACCGTTGGGGCTCTCTTTCCTACATAAAGAGCTTCGGTTTTGGGCATTCCATGAGGGATTTCAGAGGGAGAAAAGCCACCATTGAAGAAGAGCTTTCGAGGCTTAATCCTTGACCTATGCAAGGCATCTTCCTTGTGCTTTAACACAAGATTAGAGCATTCCAAGCTCATGAAGAAGATGACCTTCATCCCCTCTTGATCTCTAGAGTTAGGAAGCTTCTTGATTGGCAAATTCTTGTCCTAAACTCGAAGATGAGATCGTTGTAGGTAAGAGACTCTAGGCAACCCATTCCCACTAAGTTGTAGAGTTCTCAAACCCATCCTCCTAGCACCTTGGGCATTTCAAGGCATCGCATGCAAGGTGTTTGATCGAATGTGGCTGAGGCATTGGCGACGCAACGGCGGCACGATCGAGGGAGCAAAGCGAAGCTGATTGAAGCACGGGAGAGCGGAGATCAAGCAACCCAATCCGGCGCTAAACAAGGGGCTCATCCGACAAGTAGGTTGTCTAATTTGAGAGTCCATTTTAGAGTTTGTTTTTCGAACTCGACCTAGGGACGTTAGTCGTTCCTTGGCCCGTCAGCCGGGCCTAAACTAAGTCTCCAAGGGGGAGCCTCCGACACGGGAGTAAACGTGCGATAAGGTTGAGAGTTAGCCTATGTCTAAAACTCCGGATACGGTTGAGAGGTGAACCGATAAAACCTCCGTGTAAAGGTTGAGAGGTGAACCTCATTTAAAACCTCCGATAGTGAATGCCGGTGTGCTCAAAGGGGTTGAGTACTTGAACCGGGAGTGGAGTAGACACGTAGTCGAACCACTATACATCCTTGTGTTTGTGATTGTTCTAGAGCACATTCCTTCTTTGCATTGTTAGTTTAATTGCTTAATTATGAATGATTGATAGGAATGCATGCTAGGCACTTTTTAGGCATCCTCACACAAGATGTACCTTCACTACTTGTGTAGACTTGAGCTCATTGATCCACTCTCATAAGTCTACACAAGATGCATAGGTTAGAAGCTTAATTAGTTGTATCATTTTTCTTACCTATGCATGCTTAGACTAGGATTATTTATTGCTTATTCTTTTGCTAGTCTTGTGATTGGACCCACCTAAGCTTGGAAGCCTAAGTGTTCTTGCTTACTTTGTTATATTTGTTGAATTGTGTAAGTAGGCGAAAAGAATTTCAAAAAGGTCCATATCACCCCCCTCTAGGTCCTTAGACATATCTCCGAGTATCTCTACAAGCGGTGAAACCGCAATTTCAATTTGGTATCAGAGCGGGTTCCTCTTTAAGGGTTTAATTGCCTAGAGGTAGATCCTAAAGAGAAACTTGAAAATATGTCTAGAGAGGACTCTTCATCCGTCACTATGCCTCCTTTCTTTGATGGGTCAAATTATCCATACTGGAAAGCCCGAATGCGCATCTTCTTGGAATCCATTGATTCGGATGTGAGGGACATGGTTGATTTTGGATATGAACCCCCAATGGTCACTATTTCCAAGGAGGGTGAGCCGGATGTTCTCAGGCAAAAGACAAGGCATTGTGGACTGCTCATGAAAAAGCTCAACGTATTAATAATGCCAAAGGCCTGAATGCCATATTTTGTTCAGTATCGAGAGAAGAATTTGGTCGGATCCAAAACTGCACTACCAGTAAACAAGCATGGGATATTCTTGAAGTTACCCATGAAGGAACAAATGTTGTTAAAAATTCTAAACTCCAGCGCCTCTCCACTCTCTTTGAAAATATTACTATGGAGGGGGATGAAACGTTTACTGAATTTTATACCAAACTGAACAAAATCACAAATGATATGTGGGGCTTAGGGGATCCGGTTCCGGAACATAGGCTTTGTAGGAAAATTCTGAGATCTCTTCCGGATCGGTTCTCTTCTAAAGTCACCACCATTGAAGAGTGTAGGGATCTTAATACAATGAAAGTTGAAGAACTCATAGGTTCCCTACAAACCTTTGAGCTAGGCTTTAAAGCCCCCTCTAGAAGGAAAAACATCGCCTTTAAGTCCTCTCACAAACACAAGAAAATCAAAAGTGAGTCGGAGGAAGATAGCGATGATGAGGATGATGAGGAAGAGAAATTGAACAAAAAATTCAAGAGATTCCTCAAATTTGATAGAGGGAATAGCCGTGACAAGAAGGACAAGAAGGGTGATAAACGTAAAGGAAAATCATCCATATCCTCATCCGTCCGTTGTTACGGTTGCGGTCGTCGTGGCCATATTGCCCCGGAATGTCCGGAAGGGCCTAAACCGAAAGGTAAAAAGGCAATGACTGCCACTTGGGATGATACGGAGGAGTCCGAATCTGGTGACTCTGCTTATGATGAGGGCCAACATAAAGATCTTGCTCTCTCGGCCTCCATCACGACCCCTCTACCAGATTATCTAAGAGGGGATCCCAACCGCTATCCCTTCTAGGAGAAGGAGGAGTTCCCAACCCCTCACCTCATGCTACATTTTATGAGGGTGTTGTGGAATTTTGCTACCCTTTGGCTTTTTAATCTTAACATGGTTAGTGAGGGTAGCTAGTTATGTTTTTATAGGAAAATCTGAGGATTTCAGCCTCATTTCTGAGTGTATGGGCAAATCAGAGGATTCCAGCCTCAATCGCCCAATTTTTGATGATTTAGCCTTGCTTTTAATTAATACATTTGCATGCTGGATTGTCATTCTGCTTAGATTAGCTAATCATCTTGAGTTTTATGCTTCATTATATGCTAATCTTTGCTTTGTATTGGTCTTGATATACCAATAGGGGAGGTTGGTTGATTGGGCTATAAGCCCTTTGTACTTCATTGCAAATGTATGTCCTTGACCAATATTACATGATTAACTATGCTTAGATAGTTATATCTTCTTGTTAAATCATGTTTTCTTTGCTTGCTCCATGTATTTATGATTCATGCACCCTATACTCTCCTTTTAGCATGTGCACATAGTTAAAACTGCGACACACTATCTCCTCTTACCTTAACTTTATTAGCATATCATTAAGGGGGAGAGAATAGTTTGTCAATTGCTAACAAAAAGGGGGAGAAAGATCAAATCCCACCAAAACTAGTTTGCTATGTTTTGTGATGCAGGGATTGACAGGTTGTGGGGGAGCAAACTGAAGCGGAGCAGCTTAGTTTAGGCATGTCAAGAGTCCTGTAATTTATTCATTATCATTGTAATATCTTGAACATGTAATTTGTTTTGGTAGGTTAAGTTTTTGTAAGTAATTGACAAAGGGGGAGATTGTTAATACACTTTTCCGTGGCATACTAGTGCACCTTGTTTGTCAATCACTTACGTCAGTGAGTCTAGAGTCGGTTGAGCCCAATGAAGACGAAGACCGAAGACTCAAGACGTCCAGCCGCATCAAGGAAGAAGTTTCAGGTAAATGAGATGCCTTGGTGCCTTAACCTCGACCAAAACCTAACCCCTTTGTATCTTTGATGACCTTGACCATATTTAGAACCATTTAGGCATCATAGATAGACCCTAGGTGTCCCTTTTGATCACCCTAACCTAGGACTAAATGATCAAGCTAGAGAAAGTGGAGGTCAGCTTAATGCATAAGGGAACCAGGCTATGCAATGGCCAGCCGACCGGTCATGACCGGTCGGCCTTTACAAATCAAAGATGGCCAGTTTTGGCTTCTTGTAATGATCAGCCATCCAGCAAAGGGGGCCGACCGGTCATGACCGGTCGGCCTGGAGGTTCAGCTAGGCCAGCAGGTGTGGCCGACTGGTCATGACCGGTCGGCCTATTATATTCAGGCAGTCCAGATAGAGTGGCCGACCGGTCATGACCGGTCGGCCTGATGTGCTTTGGCTGTCCAGTGAGGGGGTCCGACCGGTCATGACCGGTCGGCCCATGTGTTTTGGCCTTGCACCTTGATGTTCTCCAGCAGGGGGGTCCGACCGGTCATGACCGGTCGGGACAGGTCGGCTTGTAGCCGTTTTATGCCCGTTTTCTGACCGTTGGGGCTCTCTTTCCTACATAAAGAGCTCCGGTTTTGGGCATTCCATGAGGGATTTCAGAGGGAGAAAAGCCACCATTGAAGAAGAGCTTTCGAGGCTTAATCCTTGACCTATGCAAGGCATCTTCCTTGTGCTTTAACACAAGATTAGAGCATTCCAAGCTCATGAAGAAGATGACCTTCATCCCCTCTTGATCTCTAGAGTTAGGAAGCTTCTTGATTGGCAAATTCTTGTCCTAAACTCGAAGATGAGATCGTTGTAGGTAAGAGACTCTAGGCAACCCATTCCCACTAAGTTGTAGAGTTCTCAAACCCATCCTCCTAGCACCTTGGGCATTTCAAGGCATCGCATGCAAGGTGTTTGATCGAATGTGGCTGAGGCATTGGCGACGCAACGGCGGCACGATCGAGGGAGCAAAGCGAAGCTGATTGAAGCACGGGAGAGCGGAGATCAAGCAACCCAATCCGGCGCTAAACAAGGGGCTCATCCGACAAGTAGGTTGTCTAATTTGAGAGTCCATTTTAGAGTTTGTTTTTCGAACTCGACCTAGGGACGTTAGTCGTTCCTTGGCCCGTCAGCCGGGCCTAAACTAAGTCTCCAAGGGGGAGCCTCCGACACGGGAGTAAACGTGCGATAAGGTTGAGAGTTAGCCTATGTCTAAAACTCCGGATACGGTTGAGAGGTGAACCGATAAAACCTCCGTGTAAAGGTTGAGAGGTGAACCTCATTTAAAACCTCCGATAGTGAATGCCGGTGTGCTCAAAGGGGTTGAGTACTTGAACCGGGAGTGGAGTAGACACGTAGTCGAACCACTATACATCCTTGTGTTTGTGATTGTTCTAGAGCACATTCCTTCTTTGCATTGTTAGTTTAATTGCTTAATTATGAATGATTGATAGGAATGCATGCTAGGCACTTTTTAGGCATCCTCACACAAGATGTACCTTCACTACTTGTGTAGACTTGAGCTCATTGATCCACTCTCATAAGTCTACACAAGATGCATAGGTTAGAAGCTTAATTAGTTGTATCATTTTTCTTACCTATGCATGCTTAGACTAGGATTATTTATTGCTTATTCTTTTGCTAGTCTTGTGATTGGACCCACCTAGGCTTGGAAGCCTAAGTGTTCTTGCTTACTTTGTTATATTTGTTGAATTGTGTAAGTAGGCGAAAAGAATTTCAAAAAGGTCCATATCACCCCCCTCTAGGTCCTTAGACATATCTCCGAGTATCTCTACAAGCGGTGAAACCGCAATTTCAATTTGGTATCAGAGCGGGTTCCTCTTTAAGGGCTTAATTGCCTAGAGGTAGATCCTAAAGAGAAACTTGAAAATATGTCTAGAGAGGACTCTTCATCCGTCACTAAGCCTCCTTTCTTTGATGGGTCAAATTATCCATACTGGAAAGCCCGAATGCGCATCTTCTTGGAATCCATTGATTCAGATGTGAGGGACATGGTTGATTTTGGATATGAACCCCCAATGGTCACTATTTCCAAGGAGGGTGAGCCGGATGTTCTCAGGCCAAAAGACAAGGCATTGTGGACTGCTCATGAAAAAGCTCAACGTATTAATAATGCCAAAGGCCTGAATGCCATATTTTGTTCAGTATCGAGAGAAGAATTTGGTCGGATCCAAAACTGCACTACCAGTAAACAAGCATGGGATATTCTTGAAGTTACCCATGAAGGAACAAATGTTGTTAAAAATTCTAAACTCCAGCGCCTCTCTACTCTCTTTGAAAATATTACTATGGAGGAGGATGAAACGTTTACTGAATTTTATACCAAACTGAACAAAATCACAAATGATATGTGGGGCTTAGGGGATCCGGTTCCGGAACATAGGCTTTGTAGGAAAATTCTGAGATCTCTTCCGGATCGGTTCTCTTCTAAAGTCACCACCATTGAAGAGTGTAGGGATCTTAATACAATGAAAGTTGAAGAACTCATAGGTTCCCTACAAACCTTTGAGCTAGGCTTTAAAGCCCCCTCTAGAAGGAAAAACATCGCCTTTAAGTCCTCTCACAAACACAAGAAAATCAAAAGTGAGTAGGAGGAAGATAGCGATGATGAGGATGATGAGGAAGAGAAATTGAACAAAAAATTCAAAGAGATTCCTCAAATTTGATGGAGCGAATAGCCGTGACAAGAAGGACAAGAAGGGTGATAAACGTAAAGGAAAATCATCCATATCCTCATCCGTCCGTTGTTACGGTTGCGGTCGTCGTGGCCATATTGCCCCGGAATGTCCGGAAGGGCCTAAACCGAAAGGTAAAAAGGCAATGGCTGCCACTTGGGATGATACGGAGGAGTCCGAATCTGGTGACTCTGCTTATGATGAGGGCCAACATAAAGATCTTGCTCTCTCGGCCTCCATCACGACCCCTCTACCAGATTATCTAAGAGGGGATCCCAACCGCTATCCCTTCTAAGAGAAGGAGGAGTTCCCAACCCCTCACCTCATGCTACATTTTATGAGGGTGTTGTGGAATTTTGCTACCCTTTGGCTTTTTAATCTTAACATGGTTAGTGAGGGTAGCTAGTTATGTTTTTATAGGAAAATCTGAGGATTTCAGCCTCATTTCTGAGTGTATGGGCAAATCAGAGGATTCCAGCCTCAATCGCCCAATTTTTGATGATTTAGCCTTGCTTTTAATTAATACATTTGCATGCTAGATTGTCATTCTGCTTAGATTAGCTAATCATCTTGAGTTTTATGCTTTATTATATGCTAATCTTTGCTTTGTATTGGTCTTGATATACCAATAGGGGAGGTTGGTTGATTGGGCTATAAGCCCTTTGTACTTCATTGCAAATGTATGTCCTTGACCAATATTACATGATTAACTATGCTTAGATAGTTATATCTTCTTGTTAAATCATGTTTTCTTTGCTTGCTCCATGTATTTATGATTCATGCACCCTATACTCTCCTTTTAGCATGTGCTCATAGTTAAAACTGCGACACACTATCTCCTCTTACCTTAACTTTATTAGCATATCATTAAGGGGGAGAGAATAGTTTGTCAATTGCTAACAAAAAGGGGGAGAAAGATCAAATCCCACCAAAACTAGTTTGCTATGTTTTGTGATGCAGGGATTGACAGGTTGTGGGGGAGCAAACTGAAGCGGAGCAGCTTAGTTTAGGCATGTCAAGAGTCCTGTAATTTATTCATTATCATTGTAATATCTTGAACATGTAATTTGTTTTGGTATGTTAAGTTTTTGTAAGTAATTGACAAAGGGGGAGTTTGTTAGTGCACTTTTCCGTGGCATACTAGTGCACCTTGTTTGTCAATCACTTACGTCAGTGAGTCTAGAGTCGGTTGAGCCCAATGAAGACGAAGACCGAAGACTCAAGACGTCCAGCCGCATCAAGGAAGAAGTTTCAGGTAAATGAGATGCCTTGGTGCCTTAACCTCGACCAAAACCTAACCCCTTTGTATCTTTGATGACCTTGACCATATTTAGAACCATTTAGGCATCATAGATAGACCCTAGGTGTCCCTTTTGATCACCCTAACTTAGGACTAAATGATCAAGCTAGAGAAAGTGGAGGTCAGCTTAATGCATAAGGGAACCAGGCTATGCAATGGCCAGCCGACCGGTCATGACCGGTCGGCCTTTACAAATCAAAGATGGCCAGCAAGACCGGTCGGCCAGTTTTGGCTTCTTGTAATGATCAGCCATCCAGCAAAGGGGGCCGACCGGTCATGACCGGTCGGCCTGGAGGTTCATCTAGGCCAGCAGGTGTGGCCGACCGGTCATGACCGGTCGGCCTATTATATTCAGGCTGTCCAGATAGAGTGGCCGACCGGTCATGACCGGTCGGCCTGATGTGCTTTGGCTGTCCAGTGAGGGGGTCCGACTGGTCATGACCGGTCGGCCCATGTGTTTTGGCCTTGCACCTTGATGTTCTCCAGCAGGGGGGTCCGACCGGTCATGACCGGTCGGGACAGGTCGGCTTGTAGCCGTTTTATGCCCGTTTTCTGACCGTTGGGGCTCTCTTTCCTACATAAAGAGCTCCGGTTTTGGGCATTCCATGAGGGATTTCAGAGGGAGAAAAGCCACCATTGAAGAAGAGCTTTCGAGGCTTAATCCTTGACCTATGCAAGGCATCTTCCTTGTGCTTTAACACAAGATTAGAGCATTCCAAGCTCATGAAGAAGATGACCTTCATCCCCTCTTGATCTCTAGAGTTAGGAAGCTTCTTGATTGGCAAATTCTTGTCCTAAACTCGAAGATGAGATCGTTGTAGGTAAGAGACTCTAGGCAACCCATTCCCACTAAGTTGTAGAGTTCTCAAACCCATCCTCCTAGCACCTTGGGCATTTCAAGGCATCGCATGCAAGGTGTTTGATCGAATGTGGCTGAGGTATTGGCGACGCAACGGCGGCACGATCGAGGGAGCAAAGCGAAGCTGATTGAAGCACGGGAGAGCGGAGATCAAGCAACCCAATCCGGCGCTAAACAAGGGGCTCATCCGACAAGTAGGTTGTCTAATTTGAGAGTCCATTTTAGAGTTTGTTTTTCGAACTCGACCTAGGGACGTTAGTCGTTCCTTGGCCAGTCAGCCGGGCCTAAACTAAGTCTCTAAGGGGGAGCCTCCGACACGGGAGTAAACGTGCGATAAGGTTGAGAGTTAGCCTATGTCTAAAACTCCGGATACGGTTGAGAGGTGAACCGATAAAACCTCCGTGTAAAGGTTGAGAGGTGAACCTCATTTAAAACCTCCGATAGTGAATGCCGGTGTGCTCAAAGGGGTTGAGTACTTGAACCGGGAGTGGAGTAGACACGTAGTCGAACCACTATACATCCTTGTGTTTGTGATTGTTCTAGAGCACATTCCTTCTTTGCATTGTTAGTTTAATTGCTTAATTATGAATGATTGATAAGAATGCATGCTAGGCACTTTTTAGGCATCCTCACACAAGATGTACCTTCACTACTTGTGTAGACTTGAGCTCATTGATCCACTCTCATAAGTCTACACAAGATGCATAGGTTAGAAGCTTAATTAGTTGTATCATTTTTCTTACCTATGCATGCTTAGACTAGGATTATTTATTGCTTATTCTTTTACTAGTCTTGTGATTGGACCCACCTAAGCTTGGAAGCCTAAGTGTTCTTGCTTACTTTGTTATATTTGTTGAATTGTGTAAGTAGGCGAAAAGAATTTCAAAAAGGTCCATATCACCCCCCTCTAGGTCCTTAGACATATCTCCGAGTATCTCTACAAGCGGTGAAACCGCAATTTCAGAAGGCAAAACACAAATATCAAATTGATCCAAAAGTTTCATTGCCTGCAAAAAGTTTACAACAATAGTTGTTTAATCCGCCTTGTAAGGTTAATTTGAGCCTTGTAACTACCTTATTTTTGGCCTCATTCTCTAAAATGATACTTTAAAATGGATGGATTTTGGCCTCACACTCTAAAATGATATTTTAAAATGGATGGATGGTGTTGATAAACCCATACACTATGGTGGGCCTGTCAGAGCCCGCCGTTTGGGGGGTTAGTACACACACCCTAACATTAGTAGACGCACCCACCCGTTGTTAGTTACAATGCAATGTTACCCACCTCCACTTTCAGAATCGATACCATGACCTCAGTGTTGAAACGAGGCTATCTTCACTTACTCTACCACTTGAGCTAATTAGCGGTAGCCCGGTCCACCTCAGCGAAACACACCTCACTCCAATAAATAAATAAACAAGCAAATAAAAAGCAATGGAATCAATACCAGGGTTTTTTTTTTGTGGGTCCCACGTTATGAATGGCTCATATTTCATTTGACTAGATGTGAAATCTAGTTCGACTGATGGTTCACCGTCGTAGCAATTTCTTCTGGCCTCAGTAAGATTTTTTAATAATGTTCCATTCACAATGGGATCAGTAACGTGGCCAGCCTGGATGTGATACTGCCATGCCATGTTCGTAGTGGACGAGTTACCTTCTCTTTTTAAATAGTGGTGATATATCGTAAAGAGAGATGGGCGGTGGATGATTGAAACATTCTAATAACTTGTATTGGCGATCTACAAATGGACACTTTAGATAGAAATGCGGCAAGTTCTCAATCAAGGCGTCCAAGGCCAAAATATAGGAACCATATTAATGGCGTTGGATATCAAAAATATAGAAATCCCGTTAGTTCTTTGGAGACCAAACCATGGGTCCGCATGTAGCAAGAATGGTAGAATTCTACAATACTCTCATGGTACCGAAGGTTATATTTCTCCCAGTTACTTCAGGTAACTTTTTATTTTTATTTATTTTTATTTTTTATTTTTTTAAAGGCTGTCCATTGGAACATATTCTAAGTGCTACCATTCAAAATTAGACTTTGGACTTCTGATTATTCACATTTGCAGGATTTTTTTTTTCTTGGGTTCACCGTTCACACACCCCATTGTTAGTACACTAACCCCACTGTTAGTCACACCACCGCATTGTTAGCCACCTCCACTTGGGAATCAATACTAAGACCTTAGTGTTGAAATGAGGTTATCTTCACTCAATCTACTACGTGAGCTATGAATCGGGGAGTTCACATTTGCATGATTGCTTACAAGTAACTAGTCAAGGAGACTGATCATGCCCATATTAGATAATACTTGCAGTCGAATTATCTTTGATAAATTTCTTGAGTTGAGAATGTGTGGATGAAGAGATAATGATTGATATTTCTTAATTTCTTGAGTTGAGAATGTGTGGATGAAGAGATAATGATTGATATTTCTTTAGCTCGCTTTACAAGGTTGCCTAAAAGTAATTGAAAGAAGATGCTATAGAGAGTTTCATCAAGATCGTTGAAGTCTACACAATCCTGCATGGCATTACATGGTTCACTAGGAGAATTAGTATATGGGTTGATCTTGGGGTTGAGACCGTCTATCAAGTGTTTTAAAGACTGAGCAACAATTCTATTATTTCTATTGGTTAATTAAAGGTTTTCAACCATTAACTTTGAGTTTCAACCATTGATTTGTTTTAAATCTACTTGATGGACATCCAATGGCCAATATCTGATCAAAAACTCCTTGGGACAACATGGGAATGGTCAAGGATGGCAACCACAAAGAGTGGAGGACTCTAGACTATTGGGGTGCATAGATAAGAAGGTAAACGGGCTCCTTTCACAATAAGGTAGACCAAAATCTGTAGAGTGGTCATGCACTATACATGGTACTCCTAAAACCCTACACTATCCCTATTTAAGTCCTATCCAAGAGGGAAGAGAGAGCCTATAAATGTTCAAGCCTCCCTTTAATGTTTTCACCTTGTGAGAGTTAAAGAGAGAGAGAGAGGGGAGAGGAGTAGGTGGATGTCCCTCCTCATCTCCCATTTGTACATGTGCACACCCTTACTTAAGCATGAGGTCCACTCCTCATATTGCTCGGGATAGATCTTATGACCAAAGATTGTGACACGAGTTCCCACCCTCCTATACACTTGTGATAAATCGGAGAGAGACTCTCTTGGTTGGGAGATTGGAAGAGGTGGATGTCTCACCTCCCCATCTACCATATGTACTTATGCATGCCCTTAGCTAGGCATGAAGTCCACTCTTCAGATGGCTCAGTTAAGAAATTAGATCGAAAGGGGTGGATGTCCCACCTCCCCATCTTCCATTTGTACGTGTGCACACCCTTACCTAGGTGTGAGGTCCACTCCTTGAATGGCTTAGGTCAGATTTTGGGCTCTACTAAAGATCATGATATGGCTTCTCACCCTCCTACACTTGTGATAAATTGGAGAGAGACTCCCTCTGTCAAGAGATGAGCAATGACTACATTGAGCGGTTTTCTATGCAAAAGTATGATCATGTGATGAATGTCTTATATTCTTTTTAAACATGTTATGATCATGATCACAATCCATAGGATCTAATTAAGTCAGATTGTTCAAGCCTTAATTTCCGCTGCTTTTTTGCACAAAACCGATCGAATAGGAAAAATGTTCCTCTTTTCAAGCCCAACCTTCCAACAATCTATCTTTTTTTATTTTATTTATTTTATTTTTATTTTTTTCTTTCTGTTTCTATTCCCAATCAAAGTGCCTCTCTTTACCATGAGAGTATATATGGAGAGAGGAAAGCAAAAGAAAAAAAAAAAAATCCTAGACGTGCAATGAAACTACAAACCGCACCTTTAGATTGCATGAATAATTTCATAAGCAAAAATTGATGAGAATTTGAGACATGTACTCTACTTTAAAAAAACTAAAAGTAACAAATACCTAAAGGACGACAAGGCCATAAAAGAAATTCTAACTCGCAATGTAAGCCATGTTGGCTCTATTAACAAATTAACGGACCTCACCATCTAATGATGGTGGTGATCTTCCATAAAAGTTAAGGTAATTGTGTCTGCATCATTCTCCCCTAGGTTAAGATAATGACGAGTATTCTTAACCCTCTTCACTAGATGTATCACCTACAAATGGTACAATGTGCTTGACGTTGAACATGGGTGCATGGAGCATTGTATATATGGTAAACAATCACAGTTATCTTTTAAATCGAGAAATCATGTTAGTAAGGGTGTGTTAGATTATGTGCATTCGACCTATGGGGGTTGTCACCTGCGGTTTTTGGAGGAGGGTCGTCATATATTGTTACATTTATAGATGACTTCTTTAGAAAGATTTGGATTTATTTTATGAAGACTAAATCCGATGTTTTAGCTACCTTTAAGATATGGAAGGTGATGGTAGAAAGGCAGACATAGCGGAAATTGAAAGTGTTGAGGACAGACAATGGTGGTGAGTTTATTTCCAATCAATTCAATTAGTTTTGTAAGGCTAAAGGAATTGTGAGGCACAATACAGTAAGACATACACCAGAACAGAATGGTGTCACGAAATGGATGAATCAGACCCTCTTAGAGAGAGCTCGAAGCATGTTGAGTAATGCTGCATTAGGCAATGAGCTATGGATTGACGCTGTGAACACGACTTATTATTTAATGAATCTGTCCTCGTCTACGGCCATAGATTATAAAATTTTAGATGAGGTGTAGAGTGGTCATAACATAGACCACTCAGGATTACATATATTGGGTTGTGATGCTTACTCTCATGTGCCTTCAGTTGAGAGAGATAAACTGAACCAAATGGCGAAGAAGTATGCCTTGGTTGGCTATGATGATTGTGTGAAGAGATATAGGCTGTATGGCTGGGTCACATAGAAGATCAACATTAGCCGGGACATCAGGTTTGATGAGGATTCCTTGTTCTGCAAGGATGAACACAAGAAAAAAGAAAAGTTAGTGAAGATGGAAGTTGAAATTGACAAGGGTGAGACATAGGTCGAAGCCGAGTAGTAAGAAGAGGTACAGGAGTAGGTGGAGCCACCACCTGTGACAAGAAATCCACCGAGAGATCATAGATTGCCAGTAAAATACAAAAATGACAAAAATTTTGCATTCGCTCTCATCATGGATGAGGGAAATTTTATACCTTTTAGGAGGTATTGGACGACACAGATGCTGAGAAGTGGATGACGGTGATGCAAAATGAGATGAACTCTTTGTATAAGAATGAGACGTGAGAGCTGGTGGAGCTTGTCGTTGTGTGGAAAGTGATTAGGTGTAAGTGGATTTTCAGGAAGAAACATAGATATAATGCCACATTGGTTGCGAATGGGTATGCTCAGAAAGAAGGCATTGACTTTAGTGAGATCTTTGCACCGGTGTTAAGAAGGTATCTATTGTTAGTACACTTTATTTTGTCAATTGTCGTGCCATCTGGTCGTGTCTTGTCTTGTGAGCCCTGATCAAAGATTTGAAGCTCAAGACTTGAAGACTATGCTACTTCCCTTGCTCAAGCTCAAGCAGAAACAAGATCTCAGGTAAGTTACATATAGATCGACCTTAGGAATCCTAAAACATCAATGAATGACGTAATTATCAACTCATCTTATCCCATTCCCTCTCGACCCTTCAGCTCAAGTTGATTAGACTTAATTCTACCTGGTAAGGTGCTAAAATCATGTTGAACACATTGTCCAAACTTCGGACTCTATGCACCATCCATCAAAGCTGAAAATATAGCTAAGTTGCCAAGGTTCCAAGCCTGCCGACCGATCATGACCTGTTAGATAGACCCTTGAGAGGTCTGCTGCTGACTTGTATCATTTCCAAGGCAGCCGACCAGTCTTGACCGGTCGGACTGACCTCCATTACTTACAGCAGCCTCCCCTTGATAAATCCTACTTTGTTGTACAATCAGCCGACCGGTCTTGACCGGTCGGATTAATTTCAAAATAGGTCTAGCAGCATTGTGCATTAGACTGGCAGCCATCCGACCGGTGAAGACCGGTCGGACAGGCCCAGCCAAATTGTCCAGCAACTCATTTTCCATATGCTGGTATGTCATCCGACTGGTCTTGACCGGTTGGACAGATCCAAAATGGGTCCAGCGACTTTGCCTTGCTACCTGACCTATCCGACTGGTCATGCTCCTCTCTGACTAGTCGGATATGACCGTTTTAGATCCGTTGGAGCCCTCATTTAGGGCTCTATATAGCAACATCTTAGGGTCTTTAATGGTATGCATTCAACACCCATCAAGAACCAAGTGAGAGAGCTTTTAATCACTTCTTTCTACCCTCCTTGCTCTTAATTCCCTTGAGTTCATCATTCAAACCTAGCCATTAATGACTTATCATTGAGTATTCAAAGCTCGGTTTGAACTATGAACTCAAGATTTGCATTCATGACTGACTTACCTTCGAAACATCATCAAGAGGTCTTTTATAGCCATTGAATGTTGAAGTTTGGTAGTTCCTTCACAACCATTGCACTGAATAGGCAAGAGGAACTTGACCATCTCTCTCCCAACTACCTGGCATAATTATACACATATCATTAGTATCGGTAGATGATCTTGGGAGCACAAAGAGGAGCTGAAGCACGTGGAGTTGAAGCTACTCATCAAATGGATCAAATCGGGGCTCAACCATTTAGGTATGTTTAGTATTTGAGGGTCCATTTATTGTGTCATTATTCCATGGATTGGGAAACTCCGGCGGGAGTATACGTAGCCATCTTTGGATTAAGATTGGTGAGAGTTTGAGATCCAAACTCGATAAGTCCCTGGATTGGGCCATCGACTGATGGTAAACGCAGTCCTAGAATATAGGATGTTAAGGTTGAGGTTAACTTGATTTAAAACCACGACTATAGTGAAATCCGGTGTTCTCATATGTTGAGATTGCGAACCGGGAGTGGAGTAGGGAAACCAAACCACTATATATCGTTGTGTATTGTGAGATTGAATGATTGCTATGTGTTGAACTTGTGAAATAACTTAGTCAATCATGAATGCTAACTGTTTGATTAAATGCCAATGATAATCCTTCTTGCAAATTGAACATGTATTTTCCTTGAATGTAATTGTGATAATCATGGTTATTGTAATTGATTTAAATTGCTTTTAAATTGTGATTGAAAATTCAAGAAGTCCTATTCACCCCCCTCTAGGACATTAGGCATATCTCCAAGTATCTCCACAAGCGGTAAAACCGCAATTTCAATTGGTATCAGAGAGGGTTCCTTCGTTTAGGTTTAAAAATCCGGAGTAAGATCCTAAGAGAAGCTTGAAAATATGTCTAGAGAGGACTCCACATCCGTTAGGAAGCCTCCCTTCTTTGATGGGTCCAACTATCCATATTGGAAAGCCCAAATGCGTATCTTTTTAGAATCCATCGATTCTGACGTAAGGGACATGGTTGAATTTGGTTATAACCCCCCAATGGATACTATAAGAAAGGAAGGTGAACCGGATGTCCTCAGACCAAGAGAGAAGGCTATGTGGACAGATTTTGATAAAGCTCAACGTGTCTATGATGTTAAAGGCTTAAGTGCTATTTTCTGTTTAGTCTATAAAATTGAATTTAGTCCTATTCAAAATTGCCTAACCAGTAAGCAAGCATGGGACATTCTTGAAGTTACTCATGAAGGAACAAGCATTGTTAAACGCTCAAAACTTTAGCACCTCACTACATAGTTTGAAAACATAAGAATGGAGGAGCATGAGACATTTATGGACTTCTTTACTAGGCTGAATAAAATCACAAATGACATGTGTAGTTTAAGAGAACCGGTTCCGGAAAATCGACAATGTAGGAAAATTCTGAGATCCCTACCAGAACGGTTCTCTACCAAAGTTATTACTCTAGAAGAATGTCGGGACCTAGATACCATGAAGGTTGAAGAATTGTTAGGGTCCCTTCAAACCTATGAGTTACACTTCAAAACTCACACCAAATCCAAAAGGTACCGCCTTGAAATCTTCTCATAAGAAATAAGACTCTGAACATGAAAGTGAAAAGGAACTAGATATGAAAGAAATGACACTTGTGGCCAAGAAATTTAAAAATTCTTCAAAACTAGAGAAAATACTTCTAGGAGGAAGCCCTATCAGAAGGCTTTTGACTCAAAGAATAACAAAGATAAAATTTTCAACAAGTCAAAGATCCTTAATGTTTCAAGTGTAAAGGGTATGGTCACATTACCTCCGAGTGCACTGATAAGAAAGCCAAGAAAAATGCAATGGTGGCTACATGGGATGATACTGAAGAATCTGAATCAGAATCAAACACATCCCAAAGTGATGAAGAACAAGGCTCAATCAAAATTTTGATGGCCTCTATCATTGAAATTGTGCCCTTTGTGAAAAGTACCAGAGACATGGATGATCATGAATCCTCTAACATTGAAAATGAATCCTCTGATAATGATGATGAGGATGAAGAAGAAGAAGAAGAAGATAATAACCATGACCTACAAAAAGCCTACAATGAACTGTTCCGCCAAAGCATTTTGGTTACAAAAAAATTGAATGAAGCTACACAAGAAAATAATAATTTGGCGGACTAGGTTCAAAAGGTTAGAGGTGAAAATGAACATTACACCCATCAAGACTTTGAATGGGAAAAAAAGTATGCTGAAGCTCAATAGAAAATCAAAGAGCTAAAAGAAGAACTAGAAAAGGTTAAGTCAATTAATCATCAAGATTCCCTTCTCAAAGATAAATTTGTTCAAAGTTCTAGAAACTTGAAAAATCTTTTAAACTCTTCCAGATCAGCTGGAATTATGAGAGGACTGGGATTTGGGAGTCATAAACTAGTCCAAAAGCCCATTCACTCAGAAATAAGAAAAGAAAAAGGGGTATCAGGAAGTAAAAGAAAAAATTCTCATACTTCTATGCTTATGGTGACATTGGCCACCTGAAATTTGAGTGAATGGCCCTTAAAAATTTGGTCAGGAACTTGAAAGGAAAATTTATACCAACCGAAAAATTGTACAATCTAGTTGGAATTCTCCTATGCAAACTTTACCAAAAAGGGAGAACTTGAAAAGAAATTATCCTACACCTCCTAGGAAGGATAAGAGAATAGAAGAGTTGTTGGAACAAGTAAAAAAATTGAATATGAAAACTACCATTCTCTTACAAGAACAAGAAAAATTTGCATCTCCTAAAAAAACTAGAGAACCACTGTATAAAAATATCACTCATAAAAGGATAGCGACTAAATGATCATTCATACTGCCCTAAAAGCTAGAAATTACCCTAGATGGTATTTGGATAGTGGATGCTCTAGACACATGACAGGTGATAGATCTTAATTCTGTGCATATAACGACTTCGATGGTGGGTTTGTCACATTTGGTGATTGGAGCATAGCTAAAATCATTGGTAAATGAACCATCATAGGGCCAGGACTGCCCGAAATTGAAAATGTGCATTATGCTGATGGTCTTAAACACAATCTACTAAGTATCTCACAAATTTGTGATGATGAGCACTTAGTAAGTTTCTCCAAAGATATATGCAAGATCCTGAACTCCACAGGAAAATTAGTCATGAAAGGTCTACGCACATGAGACAACTACTATGTTATTAAAAGTCACAACAATCTAAGCTCCCCCATCATGTGTCACATGGCCATTGAAAATGAAATTGAATTGTGGCACCATCAACTCGATCATGTACACTATAATAATCTATCTAAATTGAGTCGGAAAAATTTGGTGAGAGAATTGCCTAAGATAGGCAAAAGACCTAAAGTTGTGTGCATCGCATGCCAAAAAGGTAAACAAATCAAGTTTGCATACTAAAGGACCTCTATCCTAGCTACATCCAAACCCTTTGGACCATTACATATGGACCTAGTTGGTCCTACCAGGGTTCTAAGCCAAGGCAGGAAAACGATACTTCTTTGTAGTTGTCGATGATTATTCTAGATTCACATGGGTCACCTTCTTAAGAGAAAAATCTGACACTTTTGAAGAATTTCAGAAATTAGTAAAGCGACTTCATAATGAAAAATGTTACATGGTTGCTAGAATCAGGAGTGATCACGACGGTGAATTTGAAGATCGTCAGTTGAAAGACCTATGTGATGAATTGAGAACTCGTCATGAGTTTTCAGCACTCAAAACACCTCAACAAACTGGGGTTGCTGAAAGAAAAAAATTGGTATTGCTGGAAATGGCCATAATTATGCTTAATAGTAAAAACCTTGCGAAAAATCTGTGGGCCGAAGCAATAAGCATTGCTTGCTTTATTATAAATCGAGTTTATTTAAGGGCAGGTTTAAACAAAATTGCTTATGAATTATAATGTGGAAGAACAACAAATGTGAAATATTTAAGGTCTTTGGTATCCCATGTCATATTCTATGAGACCTTGAAAACTTGGGTAAGTTTGAATCCAAGAGTGATGAGGGTATCTTCTTAGGGTACTCCTTAAACAGTAGAGCCTTTTGTGTCTACAACAATCGAACCTCAACGGTTCAAGAGTCAATCAATGTGACCATAGATGACCAACCTCTACATGATTCAGTGTCTCCAAGTGATGTAGAAGAAGATGAGGGTATATGCGAGATAGACAAATTTGATAAACAACCCTTATCTCCAAAAGCCACCACTACTCCTGGTGATGTACCAATTGTCAAGGATCACCCCCTTAGTCACTAGGGATCCTAACACTGGGGTCAAAACCAGGAGATAGTTGGAGGCTATCAACAGTCACCTATATTTCACTTCTAAAATAGAACCTAAAAATGCTGATGAGGTTCTAAACGATGAATTCTAGATCCTTGCAATGCAAGAAGAGCTTCAACAATTCATTAGAAATGATGTATGGTATCTAGTCGACATGCCTTAAAGGAAAAATGTTATGGCACCGAATGGATCTTTAAAATAAATCCGATGAATATGGGAATATTATACAAAATAAGGCTCGGTTAGTTGCTCAAGGGTATTCCCAAATTGAAGGTATTGATTTTGACGAAACATTTGCCCTTATAGTTAGACTCGAGTCTATTAGAATTCTTATGGTTGTTGCTTGTGCTTTAAAGTTTAAACTGTTTCAAATGGATGTAAAAAGTGCCTTCTTGAATGTTATTCTAGATGAAGAAGTATATGTCGAACAACAAAAGGATTCATTGATCCAAAATATCCTCACAAAGTATATTGATTGAAAAAGGCCCTTTACGAACTCAAGCAAGCTCCCCATGCATGATATGAGCGTCTAACTCAATTTCTAATACACCATGATTTTGTTAGGGGGAGTGTTGACAAAACACTGTTTATAAGAGAAGCCAAGAATTCAGTCCTGATTGCCCAAATTTATGTGGATGACATTGTCTTTTGTTCCACATATGAGAAAATGTCTATTTCATTTGCTAACTTAATGACATCAGAATTTGAAATGAGTATGGTAGGAGAACTTAACATGTTTCTGGGCTTACAAGTAAAACAACTAGCATCAGGTATATTCATTAACCAAACAAAGTATGCTAGAGACCTGGTTAAGAGATTTGGATTAGAATCTGGTCGATCCCACACTACACCTATGAGCACCACTGTTAAATTATCCAAAGATCTAGCAGGGAATAATGTAGATCAACATCTTTACAGAAGCATGATTGGTAGTCTTCTCTATCTCACTGCCTGCAGACCAGATATTGCATTTAGTGTAGTGCCTGTGCTCGATTCCAGGCTGACCCTAAAGAATCCCACCTTATCATAGTTAAGTGTATCATTCGATTTGAAGAATGCACCATTGAAAACGGCATTTGATACCCATTTGATTCATCTATAGACATTGTCGAGTATTCAGATGCCAACTGGGCTGATAACATTGATGATCGTAAATCAACAAGTGGTGGGTGCTTCTATGTTGGCCTCGTGGCATGGCATAGTAAGAAACAAAACTCCATTTCCTTATTTACAACTGAGGCAGAATATATTGCTACCAGAAGTTGTTGTGCTCAATTACTATGGATCAAGCAAACCTTGTCAGATTACGAAATTAATCACGACAGTATGACCTTATTTTGCGACAATACTAGTGCCATTAATATTTTGAAAAGCCCGGTTCAACATTCACGCACAAAGCATATTGATATTAGGCACCATTTTATTTGAGAACTAGTTGAAGATCACATCATATCTCTTGAACATGTGCCTATAGAGAATCAATTAGCCGACATCCTAACTAAACCATTGGACTCAGTTTGCTTTGCGGACCTTCAGAAGTCCATTGGTGTTGGGTGTGTCTAATCCTATCATCAAGTATATGTTTTGTAGGTAATATCTAAGGATTAAGCCTCTTTATCTGATCTTTATAGGTATAACTGAGGACCCTTGCCGCATTAATCATTGCTTTCTAAGATTATTTGGGATCATAATCTCCATTTTCTGTTTTGCATCGTTAAATCTGGACTTATAATGGTTCCTAATTTTGTGTCGGCATGGATATTTTGATGCACCATGGTGCATGGGTCTTGTATCCTCAGTAAAAAGGTATTAGGATCAATAGAATATGGCCTGTCCAAAGGTCGGGCCATCTATGAAGAAACCCTTATGAAAAAATACACTTTTTATACAAAATTGACTGGCCGACTGGTTAGTCGACCGGGTAAGACCGATTGGGCTAACCACTGACCGGTCAGCAGCGTGCGTCAGTCCGTTTGGGGCTCTTTAAAACCAATCGGACCTCACTTTAGAGCTCCCATCTCTTCATTTTTCACCTTCCTATTGTGCTCCAGCTGCTCCTCTTGCCTTCTCCAAGTCTCCCAAGGTGATTTTCTCAAAGATTGGAGGTTTCAATCTCCTCTCCACTGCTCCAAATCATCTTCATTGCATAGGTAAGGGTTTCATACACATTTTTCCTTGATAGATCTCTTTTCTTTAAAACCTATGAGTGATTTAAGGTGGTCTTTAGAGCTTAGCATGTCTTCCCAAGATAGTGAAGATGAGCTCCCTCTGAGACGGAGTAGTCGGTCCAAGAAACAAACTAAGCCTCCACCTCCCCCCCCCCCCTCAAAAAAAAAAAAAAAAACCGTATCTAAAGGAAAAGGGGCTGCCTTATCTCCTTCCTTGGGTCATAATATATCATCAAATCTCACTCATTGGGATGCCTTTAAGGATAAAGATGTGGTGTGTGAAAAATAAAAAAATTTGAATGACTTAGTCAAATATAATGTGATTTCAATTCTAAAAACTATCAAATGGGCTCTAGTACTCCACATGGGTAGCCCAGTCCAATTTGAAGTAGTTAGGAAGTTCTATTTATCCTGTGTTAATGTGACAGCATCTCCTCCTTGCTTTAAAGTTGAGTTCGATGACCATATTTGCGTGTTCACTCTCAACTCCATCTCTCAGTTCGTTGGAGTGCCAGTTGTTGATGAAACTCCTGTTGATTTTTCTCATCTAGGTCCTGCACCAAATGATGCTATTGCCCAGTTTTTGTATGGTAGTGGGAAACCTAAGTGGATTGGAGGTGTGCTTCGGGCATCCTCCATGCTTTGGGATTACCGTATACTTCATAACTTATTCTTTTGTAATGTGTATCCTAGGAAGAGCAACAAAGTAGATGTTGCTGAACCTATGTTTTATCTTCTTCATCGAGTCGGTCAAGGTCATTCTTTTTGCTTACCATCCAGGATCATGTCTGCCATTCAACAAGTTATCTTGCATGACGATGGTAAATCCTCCATTTTTTCCTTTTGGGTATCTCATATGCAAACTTACTAGAGCCATTGACCTTGTAAGTACCACTGATAAAATACACAATCCTATCATTATCAATTGCATCATTTTAGCTAGAATAGAGCTCACCAAAGAGATCATTTAGAGTCATCATTTGCAGGCCCAGTAGAATGACCAGGTGAAGCCACCACAGCATGAGGCTCCTCTCGTTTTCACTGGACCATCTGAGACTACACCTACAGCTCCTTCCTCTGATCCTTCTATTGATCCACAATTTGCGCTTGGACGATTCAGTACACCCCCAAGAGCATTCACTCGTCGTGGATTGCCTTCAGTGGATCTCCAGCATATATCGTTGAGTTGCGCCAGCATCAGAAGCGTCTCTTTCAGAGACTTGACGGGATCGAGTAGACCCAGGCACAGCTTCTTCAGTGATTTGATAGGTTAGAGCAGAGCGAGACGCAGCTCCTACAGGGTCAGGCCACTCTCCTTGTGTAGTAGGAGGCTATAGTAGCTCGCCTAGCTCAGCTTGAGAGGCGTATGGAGGTATGGGAGCGCGCTGCTCGTGGGGATGTTCCACCCCCAGATCTGAGAGACGACACTGACTATTAGTGTTGCACTTAGTACTGGGTGTCTTGGTCACAGTCTTGTTTTGCATGACCAAAGACACCAGTTGGTTTTTCAAGTCTTATCTTTCTATGATTTGGATAATTTCGTGTTTCTTTTTATTGAGCTGATAGATTCATCTCGACTTTGGGCTGCTTGCCCATTTTGATGTCTATATGGATGATACCATTGACATTTTCCGTTCTCTATAGTTACACCTTTTATCTTTTATATGAGCTTTTTGTTCTTTATTGCATATCTGATGGGAGGTTGGATGGTTCGGGCTCAATGCCCTTTATTACCTCATATTTTTAGTTCTATTCTTTGTCTTGATATACATGTGGAGGGGTGGTTGGTTGATTGGGCTATAAGCCCTCTATGCTTCAACGATTATCGGTATATCTTGCATGTTTAGTTCTTTAAATCTCCTCAGGATTTTCATGTTTATCTCTCATCCTTATTTCATGTGATTGACATATTTTCGGCCCTAGCCTTGCAGCTTTATTAGGCATATCTTTTTGCTGGCTAACCCTTGTCAATTTCTGACAAAAAGGGGAAGAATCATCCCACCTAAAAGGTCCGATTCTATCTTTTTGTAGGACTTTATAAGTGCAAGCATTGAGGGGGAGATTTTGAAGAAAATCGAGTCTGTACATGTCCTTTTGTGAAGATCATTTTGTATATCTGTATAGATATGTAAATGGGTGTGCTTTTCTTTCTGTTTTAAGGTCTACCATGATTTGAAAATCATGATGAGTCTAGGATAGGATGTTTTATCACGCAATTAACAAATGGGGAGTTTGTTAATACACTTTATTTTGTTAATTGTTGTGACATCTGCTCGCGTCTTGTCTTGTGAGACTCGGTCGAAGATTTGAAGCTCAAGACTTGAAGACTATGCTGCTTCCCTTGCTCAAGCTCAAGCAGAAACAAGATATCAGGTAAGTTACATATAGATTCGACCTTAGGAATCCTAAAACATCAATGGATGGCGTAATTATCAACTCATCTTATTCCATTCCCTCTCGACCCTTCAACTCAAGTTGATTAGACTTGATTCTACCTGGTAAGGTGCTAAAATCATGTTGAACACATTATCCAAACTTCGGACTCTATATACCATCGATCCAAGCTGAAAATACAGCTGAGTTGGCAAGGTTCCAAGGCTGCCGACCGGTCATGACCTGTCAGACAAACCCTTGAGAGGTCTATTGTTGACTTGTATCATTTCCAAGGCAGCCGACCGGTCTTGACCGGTCGGACTGACCTCCATTACTTACAACAGCCTCCCCTTGATAAATCCTACTTTGCTATACAATCAGTTGACTGGTCTTGATCGGTCGGATTAATTTCAAAATAGGTCCAACAGCATTGTGCATTGGAATGACAGCCATCCGGCCTAACCAAATTGTCCAGCAACCCATTTTCCATATGCTGGTATGTCATTCGACCGGTCTTGACCGGTCGAACAGACCTAAAATGGGTCCAGCAACTTTGCCTTGCTACCTGCCTTATCCGACCGGTCGTGCTCCTCTCTGACTGGTCGGGCATTCAACACCCATCAAGAGCCAAGTGAGAGGTTCTCAATTGGCTCTTGATGGGTGTTGAATGTAAACCATTAAAGACCCTAAGATATTGCTATATAGAGCCCTAAATGAGGGCTCCAATGGATTTAAAATGGTCATATCCGACCAGTCAGAGAGGAGCACGACTGGTCGGATAGGTTAGGTGGCAAGGCAAAGTCGCTGGACCCATTTTGGGTTTGTCCGACCGGTCAAGACTGGTCGGATGATAGATTTGTGTTAGCGCTGGTTGCCCAATACAATCTTGAACTAGAACAAATGGATGTAAATACTGCTTTCTTGCATGAGGAATTGGAAGAGCATTTTTACATGAAACAACCAGAAGGGTTTGAAGCGCAAGGACCAGAGAATCAAGTTTGTAGGTTTAGGAAGTCATTGTGCGACTTGAAATAATCGCCTAGGCAATGGTATAAAAGGTTTGATACTTTCATGGTGAGTTAATAGTTTGTCAAGTGTGAATATGATCATTGTGTCTATTTTAAGGCACTGAGTAATGAAAAATTAATCTTACTGGTATTATATGTTGATGACATGCTTATTATTAGTCATAGCATATCTGAGATCAATATATTGAAGACTCAGCTATCAAGAACATTTGAAATGAAAGATATGGGGGTCGCAAAGAAGATTCTCAGCATCGTTATACATATAGAAAGGGAGAGGAGCAGGCTATGGCTGTCTTAGGCAGAATACATTAAAAAGGTCCTTAATCAAGTTTGAAATGGACAAGGTTAAACTGGTTAGCACACTCCACACTACTTACTTTTGGCTTTCTTTAGAGTAATGGCATACTACAGATGAAGAAAAGTGGTATATGTTTTGTGTGCCCTACTTGAGAGCAGTTGACAGTTTGATGTATGCCATGGTCTCTACGAGACCAAATATTTCACATGCAATCAATATTGTGAGAAGATACATATTTAACCCCAACAAGTAACACTAGGAGGTAGTGAAATGGTTACTTCGGTATTTATAAGGTATAAAGGACTACGTTTTGATATTTAAAAAATCAAAGGGAAAACTCGAAGGCTACGTGGATTCAGATTACGTAGAGAACGTGGACAATAGAAGGTCGACTTCCGTATTAGCGCGTGGATCAATTAATTGGATGTCAAAACTTTAGTTTATGGTTACCCTTTCCACAACTGAAGTTGAGTATATGGTGGTGAAGGAGGCATTCAAAGAAGGTGTTTGGTTGAGAAAAATGATTAATGAATTGAGGCTTTATCAGGAGGCCATGTCGAAATTAATTGTGACAACGATAGTGCTATTAATTTGGTGAAGAATTTTGTTTACAATTCTCGTACTAAATATATTGATGATTGTCATCATTTTATCCGACAGGTGCTTGAGGAAGGTAGTATTATTTTTAAGAAGATCTATACGAGTGTGAATCTAGCAGTCATGCTTACAAAGGTGGTTCCTATAGAGAAGTTTGGGTTTTGTTCTATTTCTCTGGGCCTGGCATTGAAGGAATGAAGACGGAGTGTTCACGAAAAACGACGATGGTGATGCTACTATGATGGAGATCACGATTAGAGATGAAGGAAGAAACTTGAAGCAGTTAAAAGATTGATGGGAGATTGAAGCGTCGCTAGATATTGTTGATTGGAGTCTTGAATCTATAGTTTTAGGGGTCATCCGTCGATTGACAATTGTGGTCAATTAATAAAAAATACCTCGGTTTATATAGATTGGTCTCTAGATAGTTTTGGATAGTTTGGTTGATCAAACTTGGAGGCTCGATCGATAAAAAATAACATGTTTATATTGCAAACTCTCTGGATTTAGGCATGTTCGATCGATCTAACATGGAGTTGTCGTGAAATCGAGGAGTTGTCGATCGTGTCGATCGATCGATGGTCTGTGCGGTTTTACGTAAGTGCATGATTTTTGTGTCCTATTTTGGGTGTAACACACACACACACACACACACACACACACACATACACTACACTATATATACTACTATATACTACTATACATATATATATATATATATATATATATATATATATATATATATATATATATATATATATATCGGTGTAATGCGGGGTTAGGGTATCCAAGGGTAATGTGAAGAGAGCTAAATCATTTATAGCGTTTGAAAGGGAGGAAGCTAGGGTTTTTTGCATCTGTAAATTGATTATATCTCTTATAATATCGTTTTCATAGTGGATTGTTGTTGTGCTGTGGTTTTTTCCCATAAGGATTTTTTCATGTAAAATTGTGTGTTCTCTTGTTTTCTTTGTTGTGTTTGTTCATTCTTTCTTTGCTTATACTCTGTGATTGCTTCTACGGTCCCCCAATAGTTTTGGCCCCTCAGTCGGGCCCAATTTAGGATGAAATTTCTCCTGCAAGTCTGTCATATTCTGAATAAGCTCCATACCAATTTTGAGCCGAATTGAAACAAGTTAATGTCACAATGGATTACTTTACACCACTTTAGCCCTCCTGAGTCGGCTTATGGTGATAGATTAAACTTTATATTTTCTCTTCATCCAGGTCTGCTTGACCTTATTAATGGGTCAGATCTACATGAAGCACTCTAATGGGCATTACTGTGGGCTCAACGAAAGTTTTTAGGGAGTTCAATCACCATTGTTTCTTGTGAGGATCAGATTCCAGCACGAAAAAAATCCACGTCACTATAGGTGGAGAGGTTTGTGAGAATCCCAACCTCCAAATTCAACAATAACTGTGCGGCCCACTAGGATGCATGTGATGTACATCTACACTATCAATCATTTTTTATAAGGTCACAAAGACCTGGATGAAGAGAACACATGAGTATCATCTTGATCCAAAATTTTTGTTGCCCTAAAAAAAGATTTTAATGGTCATTAATCATTATTTCCAATCATGTGGTCCACCTAGTATCTAGATATCCTTAAGTTTTAGGATCAAGACCTAAAATGACCTGAAAAAAATGGTTAAAAGACATCGATATAATATAAAATAATGAAAATGGGCCACAAACGATGAGTGTCACACCAACAACCGTGTTACACGAGTAACACCTGATATGCTCCATATCACCAAGTTGTCATGTCATTGTGAAAAACGTAAGTATGGCCTACCACTGTAATCAGGATGATTTGTGCTCTCTATTTAATGTGTGGATTATATTGTGATATTGCTATAAAAATAAGATAGATATAATGATCAAGTGGACCACACTGGATGGATTTCTTTTAATGGTCAAGAAGTTATCCACTTTTAACACTTCCTATGGCCTGCCTATTACTCAGATTAGCCTCATTTTTCTGCCCATGATCAAGAAGGACGCGAGCAAAGGTATTGGTAGTGTTATCACTGGATTCAATTAAGGTGGGTCCCATTTCACAATTCAAGATGCACACCAAAATCTAGTGGCATAACTGTAATAAAGAATAAAAAGAAAGAGTGATTGCGAGTATTTACTGAGTACCTACTTTTATTATGAAAATATGAAATTACACTCTTTGTAAGATAAGCATAAACATGAGTGAGTATTGGATCTGGGCTCTAGGTACATATATGTATATAAAAAAGAGAGGAAAGCAAACTAAAAATAAAATATAAAAATACTAGCAATTGCAATCGGCTACTGATGTAGAACGGGTCGCTGATTATTTCATGGCCCAGATGGAGCAAAAGAAGACCGTTTGGGGTCGAAAGTGATCCGGACCGTCAGGACCGTAAATCGGTCGTATCTCACAATCCGAAATGAGTTACGGGACGTATAATATATCAATTTGGGGTAGCTCGAGCTACTTTAGCCAACCAACCCCGCTACGCCGGGTTGCCCAAGCCGGAATCGCGAGAATCGACCGTATCGACGGTCATTAGGCTAGTTTATTTTCAGTTTTACTATTTATAGTAAGTTTTAATTCGATCATAACTTTGCATCCGTATGGTTTTAGAGTTAGTGCCCAACATGAAAATGGCTTAGAATATTTAGTAGAACAACGTGGTTGAGGCCGTTTGAAAACTTTCTATTTTTGGCCGAAAACCAAGAGTTCTAGTAGGATTGAACGACTTCTATAAATAGTAAGTTTACTATTTATAGTAAGTTGCGTTTTCTAGGAATTTAAGTTGGAGTTGGATTCTGATACTTTACCTAGGGTTAGTTTCCTATTTATATGCATTGTAATTTCGTTATTATTGATTCAATTATCAATAAATCAATTATTTGGAATTTATTTCCTCTTTTTATCTTTTATTTCTTCTCGTGGATTCGAGAACTATCGGTTAGGGAGACGGTGATCGACCTACCACGTCCTCCCCGCGTCAGCTACACCTTGGCCTTAATATATTGCATGAATCACATACTAAGCTAAGACCAAAGAGGATTCGAAACACGTATTCTACTTCAATTAAAAGAAACTAAAAAATAAATACTTAAAAGGAAGTTTGCATCCTGTTTCCGCTCCCATTTCCAGCACCTGCTTCTGCAAATTTAGGAGTTGGTTTTGTGGTGTCCTCTGTTTTTTTTGTTTTTTTGGCTGCCTATATTTTTTGTGTAGATCTGTTTTGTCTCTGTTAATTAATAGATGAAGTGTATCTTTTTTGTGGCGCCCACTTAAATTCTTGTACAGATTTTTATCTAAATTTATAGGTGGTGTACTCCCATCTTTCTGAAAAAAAAAAAAAAAAAAAAAATCCATCTCACAATTCAAACCATGTTGGCTTGACAATCCTGATCTTCAAGAAAAGCTAAGGCAATTGCGTCCACATCAGAGTCCTTCCCACCTAGCTATTGTCTAGGATTCCCCACGATACCCATGATTGGCATGTAAGGTACAATAATTTTTATTTTTATTTTCTATTTAGAATGGAAACGTGGAACAGGAACCATGTAAAGAATAGAATTTACCTTCAACATCACCTGGTTTTGGTGCTTGGTAACCCTTATGACGCGGCCTGCCTTTTGCATGGATTAAATGTTCTACAAACTGGGACATATATATATGTACTCCCCCCCCCCCTCCAAAAAAAAAAAGGAAAAGAAAAAAGAAAAGAAAAGAAAAAAAACACATAGCAAATATTGTATGTGATCATTTCTGCATGCCAGATTCTAGCGTTACACCATGCCAGTACCGCTACTCGTAAGACAAAAAAGGAGAGCAACAGCAACAATCACACAAAAAGAAAGGAGAGCAGCAGGAGCAACAGCAACAAGACAACGTGGTAGCAAGTAGTAGCGAACTCACCTGAAAGATGGAGTATGGAGGACCCTTCTTTTTCCTGTGGCCACATAGTGTTGAGGTTCAAGCTCGTAAAGTTCGGAAGGGTCAGTAGGGAGCTGAAGCCAGCGGTTCTTGAAAGCAGAAATGGAGACGCAGAACAAGCCCCTGGCAGGGTTCTTGGTCTTGCGAACCTTGTGCCTGTAGTATGGTGTGCCAATGTAGAAGATGAGGAGAGAGACAATAAGGCCTGTTGTGGGAATACCATAACCCAAACCCCAACCCAAATTCTCTTGTATGTAAACAAGTCCAAGGGTAGCAAACAAGCCCCCCAAGAAGGAGCTAAACATCCACCAGTTGAAGAAGGACACTTTGAGCGCCTTTTCTTGGGGGTTGAAATCATCAAACTGGTCAGCACCAAAGGTGGAGATGTTGGGCTTGGTCCCACCTGCCCCAACCGCTATGATGTAGAGTGATGAGTAGAAGAAAGCAATCTGTGATGTCGTGGCTTTGCTGCATACCCCATTCATGCATGCTGGTCTCAAGTTCCTCAGAGAAACGGCCAGGGTCAAAAGTACCATCCCCTGTTGAGAATTGTTTTTTTTCTTTTTAAATACCTTGGTACACTAAGTTAGGTGAAAATCATAGTTTAAAACCTCGAAAATTCTACGAGACTTGATATCCAATCAGATCGAGTCAAGCCGAGGGGCTGACTCCACTCGACTCAACTCGATCTTTGATAATTATTATAAATAAGATTTTAGTGCAGATAAAAATGGGCGAATCCAGTCATCAAAGCAGGATTGGCCTGCTAGTAAGACTATTCCGCAAGCGTGAAGGCTTGGGTTGACTTAGTAGTCAAGCCTACTCGACTCATCATACCGAGTCTAAACCGAGTCAAGCTTACCAATGAGTTGCATAGTGACTCGGTTCTTCAGTTTTATAAATTGATGAAAATATCAAACATGGGAGTATCTGCAATTTTTAATACTTTTTTCTTAGAAATCAGGCTCTTTCACTCGGAACTTGCACTTCTTCTTCGTTAACAGGAGTAGACATCTGGTCTTTGTGATATTGTTACAGTCGTGTCCGCAGGTACCTCCCTTTTTCTTTTTCTTTTTTTACACATGCACGCACTCACACCCACACCACACCTCCATTCCTTTAGAGACATTACCAATAAGAAAAACACCATTGTTTGAGGAGTTGGGCGTGTGTAGGGTCATTGTTATGTGAAATTTCTTCCAAACGGTCTACTACTAGGGTCACTCAATTATAAAATTTCGATGCTAAAAAAATAAACAAGGCTAATCCACTAATCGGATAGGCCACAACACAGAAAACAATGGATGACCACTCAAAAACCTCTTTAAGTTCTTGTACTAGGCTAATAGTTGATGGTTGGATCAGCTTGAATTTTGGTGGTGTACCATTTTCACAGAGTGACCATGATAACCACGCAAAACGGCTTGGTTAACATGTACGTGCTATGGTGTGGCCATGTGCCTGCAATTAGTTGCCTATGGTACAGGGGTAAACGGATTAATTGCTCAAAGATAATTGTGTTTTTACCTATATGGGAATCTGCAGAAAATCTTTGAAAGAGAGGGAAACTACAGGAAGGTGTTTAGATTAATTGTCATAGAACAGAGGAAAGGTATTTACAATATCCTTATCTTAAAATTCCAATGACACGGTCCGGTCCGGTCTAGTTGGATCTGGCCGGTTTAAACCCTCCGTAAAATGGGTATGGGCACTAACAACTAAAGTAGGAAAGGAAACCGTTCAAACTGCTCTTAACAAAGTGCTGATTTCCGGCTTAAAAAGATTGTCCAGTCCAACAAACAGATCACCTGTACGTTCAATTGGAAAACGCATTTTGGAGAAATGAGTTGATTTGCATAAACTTAAACAATGTCGATCATGTATATACCATACTTTTTTGGGTCTTGATCCCAGTTATGAATGATGATTCAACACTCAGATGGGCTACCCAAAAACCTAAAAACCTCTAATTTCACATGATAATGATGACTCACAAGAGTTTTAGAATGTTATGATTTATTTATTATTAATTCTTTCATCGTTCCAAGGCCATATCATATGAATGGATTGGATAGCATTTAAACAACATGAGTGTCCTGGCCACATCATATTTATTATTAATTTCCATGGTAACCACACACACACACATATATATATATATATACATACACGTCTTGACGTTTGTGACAAGAGATGATCATGATGGGCCCACCTTATGTACAGCTCAGATGGAGTATTCAAATGGCGTGCTGGAAACTGCAGCTGTCTTGCATGTGAGGGTCAGCTGGTCGTTTCACAAATTAAAAATTAAATAATTGCGTTGACCCTAGTTTAGAACTCCCATAAATCCACTGACTTGACTCGATGGTTAATTGATATCAATTAAAATTTTCAGGGCAGTAAAGTATATTAAATGCTAATAAATATCAATTAAAAGTTTTACGTCTCTTTAAATTATTATAAAATAAGAAAATCTAACAGAAAATTGCTGCACAGATTTTCTGTGGAAGAGGGCCCACTCCTTGGTTGGCCTATCGTACAAACCATTGGAAGAGGTTTTTTGGCTTCTTAGACACCAGGGAGTGGGCGCTCTTTCCCAAGGATTTTGAGTCAAGCTGGTTTGAAAAAACAAACCACGCTCAAACTAGGGTAGTACCTGCTTGGCTCGACTCGAAGCTCAAATTGATTCAGCTTGATTCGGCTCGTAAATTGTAGGCATATTGTTTCCTGTGATGTGATCCACTTGATCTTTGGATATGATTCCATTTTGGGATCATGTCCTAAAATGACATGTAAAAATGGATGGACGGCATGGATAATACATATATATGATGATGTGGATAATACTTAATACATATACATGAATGTACACTGTTTCCATGCACTAGTAAAATTATGCTTGTTTACTTTTGTTTGGAAAAGGCTATTATATGTTTATTTTGAAGTTGCATTCCTCCTTGAAAGGTTGTTAAACATCATGTATTAAGATATTTTTGTATTTTTTTTCTAACTTTTTAAATTCTTTTATGTTTAAACAAAAAAAATAAAAATAAAGAAGCACTATTGGCTGTTCAAGCTTGGCCCGGCCCAGTTCAAGTTTTTGACTAATCTAATCCTGGCTCGAACCAAATTTTTCTGGAGCAAACCAAACTCAAGCCGCATGGGTCGGCCCGAAACCCAAACCGAGCCAATTCACAAACTGGGGTGGCACAAAAATAAGCCAAACCAAACTATGGCTAACTCAGCCTGGCCCGGATCATTGCCCACCCTTAGCTAAAACTAGTGCTCGTAGGTACCCAAAAAAAAAAAAGGAAATAAATAAAACCACTTAATTTGCAAAAAAACCAACCATTGAGTACCCATGATAAAGATTCCTCTCCCATTCATAAATACAAAAAGGCCCACCCATCAGGAAAAAAAAGGACATAATTATTCAGATGGGTCCATCTCTATTTTTAATCATTTGATTCAAAAACTCTTGTCATTTTCGAAAAACTGAGATTCATTTGCACCAACTTGCGGAGCAAAACAAATGAATTTGGACCATTTCCTGGAAAGAAGTAAAGGCATGACCAAACGCATTTATTGCTGAAAGATGATCCACTTTAATCCCTTCCTCTGAATTTTCCGCATGGATGGCTGTCATGAGTAGGGACCACCACTTGAATTTGATCAGTTGGGGTGCTCACCAACCTATCAGGTTGCAGTGCCCACATGAAACAACCATCCGAGCAAAAGATCAGACGATTTTTCAGATCAGTTGCATGGAAAATACGTCATCGGTGATTAAACGGTGAGAGAGAGAGAGAGAGAGAGGGAGAGAGCTACCAAGGATCATGATATTTTCTTGTTCTTACCATGACGTAGATGAGCGATGATATGGTGAAGGTCCAATACCGGCCTATGTAAGAATCCGCGATATAGGCCCCGAGGATTGGTGTCATCCAGACCGATCCAGACCAGTTATTTACATTCCGCACTGACGAGATGGTGTCTTCATGAAGTTGGGTTGTCAGATACACCACCAAATTGGAAGCTACTCCATAAAAAGCCATCCTCTCAAACGCTTCATAACCTTCAAATATTTGAAATTGAATATTAATATAGGAAAGAGATATCACTTCAGGAGTAACCTAAGATGGCATTTGGGTGTACCACCAAATCGTAGTTTAAGTGATCTTAGTACACTTATGTGGGGGTACCTCACAAAATGCGGTCCACACTAAATATGCTAGAATTTTCAACCACAAGTTGATGCCAACTGATCGTTGTCAGCCTTGTAAAACAGGGATACCTATCTTTAACCTAAATTGAAATATTTGTATGGAATCATTATTTTCTCAAAATTTTGGGTAGTAATTTCATTGTTGATGTTCACTTGAAGTTGAGGAGGAAACGTATGAAGTATGAAGAAAAATTGCATTAGAATTTGAAAAGAAAAATTGACTTCATTTCTAGCACCCTCATGCCTTTTGTACCATAACAACGTTTTCAGTTAGCAAAATTATATTATCTTCTATCATGATTAAGAAACCCTATATAGGGAAAAAAAAAAAAAAAAAAAACCTTGTTTATAAAAAACTCATGACCTCTTATCTTCAATTGAGATAACCTTGTTTATATTAATCAATCAAAAAGTAAAAACAAACATTTTCAACATTTTCTCAACCTTTCTTCTTCATTTCAACTTGATGATATCACAAGAAGTGAATTATGGGAGTTAAATCGGAAATTACCTACGAGAAAAGAACAGGCCTTCCATTTCCCAGTTCGATAAGACAGTACTGGACGGCCTCGGAGGTCTACTGACCCATCTTTGGTGTAACCCTTGCCTTCCATTTGAGAATTAGAACAGATCTTTCGAACTGCAGAATCTCTAGGAGAGTTGTTGAGTTGAGAAGAAGGAAGAAGAAGGAATACTACACGTCCTTGTTTGCTTCAAATGTTCTAGGTATATGTAGGCAAACGTGTGTGTACTTAGTTTACTACAGGATGCCGGAATTTCGACTGCGGTAATTGATTTTACCTTTCGCTTATATGTTTAAGTAAATAATTCATCGTGTGAGAGACCCTTAGCCCTTGGGGAGTCAACAATCTATGATCAGAACCATTCATCCTTTAAATCTCACCATGGATGGCCCCGAACTGGATGGTTTAGTCTGTAACAATGCTGCATGCCAAGATCAATGGTTAGGAATGAAGAGCTCGAAGGTCCACATTTTACATGCTAAAGTATTCTTTTATAGGAATGAGCTGGATCAACCAAAAAATTGGTGAAAGAATTTTCACCTTGAACCGTCCACGTCCGGCCTCACCCAATGAATGGTCCTGATAGGAAGGCATGGTCCCATGTGAGTTGATGATCCTGGAGCTTTTCGGTTGGTCCTGCGGGCTGCCATACCGGTCCTTGGGTTGTTTCGCTTGAAGTTTCGCTTGGCTAGAGTCAGATTAGCTAAAGAATTTTCTCTCAGAAGAACAACGACACAGTGATTCATAACAAAGAAAAAGGGTAAAGAAAAGGCAATATTGAGATCTCTGAAACGCACCCATTCATGCTGAGGTATTTCATTGTGTATGAAGCTACTCGTGCTCATGTGTGGGGATATCCAATCGGCGCATGAGGTGGGGCCCAATGTGCAGATGACTTTACAAAAATGTATAGAAAGAATGGACAGTTAAAAGGACGACCAAAGGTCCGCATCGGTTAGTATCAATAGGTGAGATGCACCTCATGAATGGGGCCTGATTTCTAGGACAAGTCATCTTTCTTTATGAGCCCGACCTCCTGTATCGATGATTCCCCGTTTTGGTTTGTGTGCTCACATGTGAAGGTGTGTGCATGTCAAAACTCTTGTGACATGATAGCTTAGAGATGGAACCTACTTGAGACTTGAGAGTGGCCCAGGAAGAAATTTTTCATAATGACGACCGTGGCGTCCAACGAAGCCGCCTAATCTTAGGAAGATGCTCTTTCCTATTGGCGACTGTGGTCCCAATCGGTCTATTCAAGCACCAATAAGGCACTTGCCTTCGTTCCACCTTCTGCGTGGCACACATGGAGCACTAGATACTCTGTACTTGATTACGCGGATCTTCCTTCTTCATCTGCAGGGCCACTGCCATCAAACTGTTGGACCCCCTAGCTGGAGCTGTCAATTGGCTTCCGCAGAATCTGAACTTAATTATCAAGCAGCTCTGCCAGCGATAGTTGACATCCTCCAAGGTAGAGCAGTTTGCGGGCATTTCAAATGTTGATCGACCGTAATTTCAACAACAACAATGAAAAGGAGATTCTCCTTTAATTCTCTACTTTGTAAACTTAACGGCGGAATTGAAGTGGATATTGATCAAGTGCCTTTGATCATAGTTCAGAGAAGGTATTTTTTGGTTCTAACGGATCTACCGTCGAAACAAAAAATTGGAAGTGTTGTAGAATAAAGTTGGTCGTCAAAGGAGTATAAGCAATATGCGATCAACGAACGCCTCTCTATAAAGTCGCGACCAGAACATCTAATTATCGAGCCTCCCAACTCATATCTCGTATATCACCTTAGACCTTTGACCACCTATATATATGCGAGCAACTCGGCTCGTGGTCGTTAAATGAGGCCATCTGCAAATGCGAGCAGCTCGGCTCGTGGTCGTTAAACGAGGCCATCTCCGAATGCGAGCAGCTCGGCTCGTGATAAGGCCATCTCCGGGTCCAAGCAGCTCCTACCCATTGGTTGTTTGTTTGCGGGAGATAGTCTTCGTCGTTGTATAGTACTAGCAGCCCATATAGGCCGGTTTTGGTCTTTTTCTACTCATAGCTCCGAACCATAAGGATCTGCATCAAGAGACATAATCAGTTAGACGTCTAGAATGGTTAGGCCATCCCCTTATCTAAGGATTAATGGGATAGGCACCTTATCTCCTGAAATCAGTAGTGATCTTAACGGCTTGCATAACAGATTGGATCACTCGGATCTGTATAAATAGATGGCTCCATAGATGATAAAGGTACATAATCTCTAAGCTTTACATTTCACACTTTATTTTTCTATCAAGTCACCTCTGACTTAAGCTTCGGAGGGCCAATGGCCAAGCGCCGGCTACCCTTACTTTTCTTCCTTGGCTTTCAGGTTTGGAGAGGATCTCACTTCGAGAAGGGCATACGCTTGGGAGAGACCTGTTACCAGAATCTGACGTCAACAGATTAGCGCCGTCTGTGGGAACGAGTATTCAGTTTGTTCTCATCACCGATTGTAGCCTCCCACTATGCCTCTTAAAAAGACAACTCATCCCTCTACTTTGAGGCAGACGTTACCTCCGCCAGGCATCCCTAAGCCAACTCCCAACCTCCCTCAGGCTGTTTCGACAAGGATTCCTCTAGCGGAGCTAGCCAACCCGTGCAAAACTCATTCCAAGAAATTTTTGGTGGCTACGATGGGGTGATGCGCTTCGTCGGGGAAACACTCCTCACCCTTAAAGCTGGACTTCAAACCCTGTCCAATCAATTTGATCAACATTTTCCTAAATTGCAGCAACCTCCAGAAGGACCGCCACTACAACCTGCACCTGCAGCTTCTAGACACTCTCTAGATCAACTACAAGCTCAGGTCAACCCTCCTTCAAACCATATCCCTCGTGGCAATCAAGTTCCTAATCAGCATCTACAATCCATTCGCTCCAGCGCTTCCCGACAACGACAGCCTGAAGAACAATTCGATGACGAAATATCCAGTTATATATACTCTTCCTTGGGAAGGGGACCTCAGGAAACTCGCGGATCGCTTCGATCATATCGAACGACGATATTAGTCTAATCTCCCAACATCCACTCTGGCGACAATTCGACGGTCAGACCCCCTTTTACTCGCGAAGTGATGGAGGCTCCTCTGCCTAAAAAATATCGGATGCCCAGTATTGTCTCATATACTGGTATCGGCGATCCCTTGGGCATCTGGAGACGTATAAATCTCTTATGGAGTTGGAAGGGTATAGCTCTGAAATTATGTGCAGGGCCTTTTCTTTAACCCTAAAAGATGCAACACGTACTTGGTTTCGTGGTCTAAAGCCCCGATCCGTCGAGTCCTTTCAGTTATCGGGTCTCTTTCTTTCCAGTTTATGGGAAGCATCCGTTTAAAAAAACCTGCATTTCACCTATCAGATTTGAAAGCAGCAGCACGGAGAGATAATAAAAGAATTCACCGTTCGATTCACGGCGGAAGTAGTCCAAACTGAAGGTTATACAGAAGACAAGGGGCTCACTGCCCTTATAGCGGGTATTACGAGCGAAAGATTCCGATTCGCCTTAGACAAAAACCCTCCCAAAATGATGATCGAATTTCAAGCCAAGGCTAAAAAATACATCAATGCTGAAGAAGTGGCCCTAGCTCGCCATGGTGTCCAAGGAAAAAAGCGAAAAGCTGAAGATGTTTCTCCAGTAGATAGGAAATACTGACATGATCGATGTGACCGTTCTCCAAGGAAGTCTTACCTCGGAAAATATCCCAATTACACACTTCTCAATTGATCTCCCGAAAAAGTATTGATGGAAATCAAACACAAGTCGTATGTTAAATGGCCCCCAAGGATCAAGTTGAATCCCGAAAAAAGAGATAAAATGAAGTTCTGCTACTTCCACAAAGATCATGGGCATTACACCTAAGATTGTATATCTCTCAAAGACCAGATTGAAGCCCTCATTCAAAAGGGACATCTCCAAGATTATGTCGCACGACAGGATCGTTCACCCAAACAATCTGATACATCCGCACGTCATGACCATCAAAACAAGACATAGAAGTCGCCACAACGACGTCTTTCACAGGAGGATGCTGAACCAGCAGGCGAAATCCGAACTATTGCAGGTGGCCTGGCTTGTGGAGGAGACTCACGAGCCTCAAGGAAAGCATATGCTCAGAAGGCGAGTCAGAAGCCTCAACACGTTTATTGGGTAGGGAAGTCATCCAGCCGAACAAATTTAAGCCATCAGCAAATTTCCTTTTCTCAAGTAGATGCTGAAGGACTCCATTTACCTCATGAGGATTCCATTATCGTGGCGTTAAAGGTATCGAATTATTTAACCCATCGCATTATGCTGGATACAGGTAGTTCTACAGATATCCTTCATCTTGAAGCTTTCAACAAAATGGCTCTCGTAAAAAACTTGCTCAAACCCGTTTCCACCCCCTTGTCGGTTTTGGGGGTAAAGTAGTAACGTCAAAGGGAAGTATCAGCCTTCCCGTCACATTCGGAGAATCTCCAACCAAGGTAACTGTTTTCATTAATTTTCTTATGGTTGATCGAAAATCGGCTTACAATGCTATTTTGGGCTGACCCTCTCTCACCAAGATAGGAGCGGCTCTGCACCCCCTTGTGCATCAAGTTCCCCATTCTAAGCGGAGTGGGAGTAGTTCGAGGAAATCAAAAGGAGGCTTGAGCATGTTATGAAATCGCAGTACAAGATCGAAAAGGTATCCAGGCAGCTCCCATAATGATGATTTCGGGAGATATAGCAAATTCTCCTACAACAATAAACTTGGACCCAAGGGAAAATATGTACCAGGCAGGAGCACCTAGAGAAGAAATGATCAAAATTCAGTTATCTGACGATGATCCTTCTAAAAAGGTCTATATTGGATCATCTCTGAATTCTACTTTTTGAATTCATCTGACTAACTTCTTGGTTGAATTCCAAGACGTATTTGCCTGGTCTTATAAAGATATGTTAGGCATTGACCCAACGTTGCAGTTCACCTGCCTGAATGTAGACTCGAATTTTAAGCCCATCCATCAGTGCCGATGAGCGTTCACAGCTGAAAGGCAGATGGTGATTAAAGCTGAGGTCGAAAAATTATTGGCTGTTAATTTTTTCGAAGAGGTCGACTACCCGGAGTGGGTCGCGAACGTTGTTTCGTGCGCAAGGCAAATGGCAAGTGAAGGATGTGTGTGGATTACTCTGACCTGAACAAGGCATGTCTGAAGGATAGTTTCACTACTCCCCCATCGACCAACTGGTCGATTCAACTGCGGGACATGCCTTGCTTAGCTTTATGGATGCTTATTCTGGTTATAACCAGATCATGATGCATCTATCTGATCATCAAAATACTGCTTTTATTACTGATCGTGATTTATATTGTTATAAGGTGATGCCTTTCCGTTTAAAGAATGCGGGAGCGACCTACCAATGCCTGGTCAATAAGATGTTTGCGGCGCAAATAGGTAGAAACATGGAAGTTTACGTCGATGACATGCTCGTAAAAAGTGTCATGGCTAATGATCACATCACAGATCTTTGAAAAGCTTTCGATCTGATGAGAAAACGTCAGATGAAGTTAAATCCAGAAAAATGCGCTTTTGGGATTTTTACTGGAAAATTCCTCGGGTTCATGGTTGGTTACTGAGGGATTGAAGCAAACCCCAAGAAGATTAGGGCCTTGATTGAAATGCAATCTCCATATACTCTTAAAGAGGTTCAACAGTTAGCTGGTTGAATTGCATTGTTAAACAGGATTATCTCACGTGCTTATGATAAGTGCCTCCCCTTTTTTGAGCTCCTACGTACGATTGCAAAAACCAATTGGGTGTGGACTCAACAATGTGAGGAGGCATTTCAACAACTGAAGCAATATCTGAGCACGCCTCCTATGTTATTTAAGCCTGTATCTCATGAGCAGCTTTTCCTTTATTTATCTGTATCTTCCACGGCCGTTAGCGCCGCCTTAGTAAGAGAAGATTCCAAGATACAAAGGCCCGTTTATTATATTACCCATGTAATGGTAGATGCCGAAACTTGATACTCCGACATGGAAAACTTGCTCTAGCCTTAGTGACTGCGGCTCGAAAACTACGGCCTTATTTTCAAGCCCATCCTATAATGATTCCTACGAATCATCCTTTAAAGCAAGTCCTCCAAAGGTCCGAAGTATCTGGACGATTAACTAAATGGGCGATCATGCTTGGGGAGCACGATATCACCTTTTGCTCATGGACCGCAGTAAAAGCACAAGCCATGGCCGATTTCATCGCCGAATTTACATATTCGACCCCCACTGCTCCTATCTCCAATAGTGATTCAGCCACCAGCGAGTAGCCAACCTGGTCGTTATACGTAGATAGATCATCATGCTCCTCTGGAAGTGGAGCTGGTTTGATCCTGATAGCTCCCGACGGGTCACAATTCCAGTATGCATTATGCTTTGACTTTCATGCCTCTAATAATGAAGCAGAATACAAAGTTTTAATCACCGGCTTCAGAATATCTAATATACTCGCGATAGCACATCTGCTCATTCATAGTGATTCTCAGCTGGTCGTCAATCAAGTACTCAATGAATTTGAAGAGAAAGAAGAGCGGATGACTCTATACAAATCAGGAGTACTTATTCTGCTCGCTAAACTGAGCAAATATGAGATAATTCACGTCACTCGCGAGGAAAATAAGCTTGCAGACTCTCTCGCCAAATTAGCCTCTGCTCCAAAGTCCGATTTAACACGAGTAGTTCCCATCGAGCACCTTCTTGCTCCGAGTATCGATCAAACTACTTCGAAGCTAGTCGTTGCGTTATAGTTATCTTCGTGTTGGATGGATCTTATCATCCTTTACCTTAAAAGTGGACAACTCCTTGAAGATAAGAAATCTGCACGACAGATTCGCTACTGCACTACCAGGTATATTTTACAAAATGATATATTGTTACATAAGAGTTTTACTTTACCATATTTAAGGTGTCTCCATCCAGAAGAAGCGCCCTGTGTTCTAGGTGAGATACACCAGTAGGCATGTGGTAATCATCCGAAAGGATGGTCTCTAGCATACAAAGCAATGAGACAAGGGTACTATTGGCCCACTATGAAAGCGACGCCATCGAATTTTCAAGAAATGCGATAAATGTCAGCTTTACTCTCCAGTCCCTCATTTACCTGTCCGAATAAATGATGCCGATGGATGGCCCCTGGCCTTTCGCTCAATGGGGAGTCGATATAATTGGACTACTTCCCACTGGAAAAATTCAGAACAGGTTCGCAATTGTAGCTATTGATTACTTCACCAAATGGGTGGAAGCGGAGCCTTTGATTACCATCACCGAAAAACAAACTACTAAATTCATATGGAGAAACATTATATGCCGCTATGGACTTCCCCATACCATAATTTTCGACAATGGTAAACAGTTCGATAACGCTGCATTTTTCGAGTTTTGTGAAATGTGGAAAATACGCAATATTCGAACTTCTCCGTATCATCCTCAAGCTAATGGTCAGGTAGAGGCGGTCAACAAAATTATCAAACATCATTTGAAGACCAAACTCGATGAGTGTAAGGGTATGTGGCCAGAACTCCTACTGAAAGTTCTATGGGCTTACAGGACTACAACTCGCAATTCAACAGGAGAAACACCCTTCTCATTAGCATTCAAAATTGAAGTAGTGGTCCCTGTAGAAGTTGAGATACCAACTCATCGAGTGCAAAACTATGAAGCAGCTCGCAATAAGGAAGTTTTAAAACTTCATCTTAATCTTCTAGAAGAGAAAAGAGATACAGCTCGCATTCGAGTAGTTGCCTGCCAACAACGAATAGCTCGCTATCATAATTCGAAGGTTAAAGCCCGATCTTTTCAGCTCTGCGATTTGGTGCTTAGATAGAATATCGAAACGACTGTTCGGTTGCTTGATCCTAAATGGGAAGGCCCATATCGGGTTATCAAGATCGTTCGACCAGGCACTTACTATCTTAAAGATATGCGAGGAAGACCCCTACATCGCCCTTGGCACGTAGAGCATCTACTTCCGATATTTTTCATAAACCGATGTAAATTCCAAACCATATTTGAATAAAGATGATTCTCTTTTTTTTTTTTTTCAAATGGTGGGCTATGAGATCCATAAACTTGGTCGCTACTCCACTTGTTGGACCGAATAGCCCTGAAGAGAATATGAACATTCTCTTAACCAAATCTTCTGCTCTTGGCACAGCCAAACACTCAATTGATAAGTCAACCTATCTCTAAGCAGACGTGGCCACTTAGACCCCTCTAATTGAGCCTAATTCATTTTCATGAGTTAAGCGAAGCATCTAAACAGTTACTAATTCTTACGCATCAACAAAGAGGGAACAAAACACCTTTTTTCATTTAATGATCGTTTGGATTACAAAAAAAGGGAGAAGATACATCTATTTCAAATAAAAGAAGGAGAAGGGAAGCAACTCGAAATCACTCATTCATCGTCTGGAGGAGCTTCTCGGCTTTCTGCCTCGGGACCCGCTTCAGGAGCTCGCGCAGGCTTCCATAGCCTCCGTGACCTCATTCTCGGCCGCGGCTCTCTCTCTCTAGCAGCGACCTCGAAGGCAACTCCATCAAATTCCTCCATGTTGAACGATGGGAAAATATACTGCATAACTCTGACCTGCGAAATCGCAACCAGCAACGTACGCTTCATATCGTTCGTCCTCATAGAGTTGAGATGTTCGGAATTTTAGAAGAGCGTGAGGGCCTTCTTCGGCTACCATCTTGACATAGGCCATCCTCTCCTCATCCCAGTGAATGGAGTCATCCTTCAGTTGGGTAAGGGCATTTTTGGCATCCTCGAGGCGCGCTTTACAATCCCTGAGCTGCTCCTCGAGAGAGATCTTGTCTTAACGAAAAATCTCCTTCTCCTTCTCGCTCTTTGCATGCACCTCCGAAAGTCTCACAAAATTAAGATCCGATGACTGATATCGATCAGTCAGTGCTTGGATCTTGGCGATGAGAATCTTCTTCTCCTCATTTAACTTGACGATCAGCGCTTCATGAGACTTTATTAAACGATCCCTCCCTAAGATCTCGTCTTCCATCACAAGTCTCTTCTTCTCTCCTTCGTCGATGATACGGCGAGCAGCAACGATGTCACGCCTTGTCCGCAGTGTGAGATCCAAACCCTGCTCAAGAACAAAGGGAATTGTCATTCAAGGTATAAATCCTTTGAAGAACATCAATAGAAATAACAATGTTTACTTGGATTAGTCTCCCTCCGATATCTGTGGAGAGACTCTCTGGACTGGGCTCCGGGAGAGCTCCGAAGGAGCTAGGGGTAATATTTTTTAAAATAAACTTGCATATCGAATGCAAGTGAGCCGGAATGACATAGACTCCAGTTCCCGAGGGTTGAGCTACAACCATTTCAGAAGTATTCGCCTCATGAGCAGCAGAAGGCTCTAGAGTAGGAGCCAACTCGTGAGTTGCAGCGGGCTCTCGACCCCCCTCACCCAAAGGGTGACTCGGCCCCGCCTCATCGCCTCTCGACGAGTTATCTACAATATCAATTATCAGCTGGTCGCGAGGACCAACCTGAGGGGTTGTAACCGTTTTTGCTTGGGGGGCAATATGCAACCGCGAGCCCTGAGCAGACTTATTGCTCGCACAAGCGGGTTGGAGGGACCAGCTGCTGTTTTCTTCTACCTCTTCGAAGAAGTGCCGTTTTAACATCATAACACTCCCAATGCTCCCCTCTTATCTCCTACATTCACCATCGTTCCCTCCTGGGGGATAATACTAACTGTAGAAAGGCAGGGAAGAGAGAGGGTGACGTTGACGTTTCGGGCGTCCTCTGAAAGCTTGTAGACTTTGATGAGTTTTTCGTTAAGTCCCTCTCGCAAGCTGGGCTCCTTCCCAACAGGAATGCCTGCAAGACATAAGTAAGATCAGGTTAGTCAGTAATAGAGACTGAATTCTGCTTATCTTTGAACGGAGGAGTAAAACTCAACCCACCTTCGCAAAAGAAGTGGCTGACGTTGTGCCCTCTGGGGTTGGGTCCCACATCGGACTCTCAGTTATCGGAGGCGTAAAACTATTTCCTCCTCCATCCGGGATAATTTGAAGTGGGATTCCCCATAATAAAGTTATCCCGGTGCCAGAAGTAGAGATAGTACCAACCCTCACTGGACGGGGCTTTTTTCAGTTGGTACATCCTCAGAAATTCATCAGCAGTCAGGTCCCCATTCCCTGCCTGCTTCCAGAGGAGTAAGCACTCAAGACTACCCTTCAGCCGTTTACTATGAGTTGTCTGGGGGCAATCTTATAAACACGGAGGACACTCTGGATGAAAGGATGGATGAGGAGACGCACACTAAGTCGAAAAAAATATTCATATATGGCAACACAACCCGGCGGTGGAGAATCGACGGTTTCTCCTCTCTCGGGCAGTTTGAAAATGATGGAGTCAGGAATACGGTACCTTTTTCGCAAGCTTGAAAGCTGTTCCTCTGTCATTATGGATGGGTAACCAGAGGCAGAATACCTTCCCGCTGGCACTCTGGCGTTATTCAATTCAGATGAATCAGGAGTGTCATCTCCCAAAGGAACGACTTCCTCATCTGATTTCTTTGCCATAGCAAAAAGATAAAAGAAAAGAGGGAAAAGAAGAAGAAATACCTCTGCAGAGAGGTCATGCCGAATACAGAAGGAGAAAAGAAGAAGAGTTTCTGATTATCTCGAGCAGAACTTCAAAATGAAGCAACCTCCGCAGACTCCGATATTTATAGGCAATCATTACGTTCGGATTTGGGTGACACGCGGCGACCCTTCGTTTGGTACGACAATTGAACGACACGAGTATTAAATTTCGAAACACGTGGCGAGCGTCGCTTCAGTTCTCTTAGTTGAAAAGCTGCGGAAAGCTAGCGCTCATAAATGCAGGTTCATTCATGTGCGGCTTCTTCTCCAAGAGGCAGTTACATATATACAACCAAAATCCTTTACGTAGTTCCTCAACGTTAAGGATTTGGGGGGCATCTGTTGTAGAATAAAGTTGGTCGTCAAAGGAGTATAAGCAATATGCGATTAATGAGTGCCTCTCTATAAAGTCGTGACCAGAACATCTGATTATCGAGCCTCCTAACTTATATCTCGTATATCACCTCAGACCTTCGACCACCTATACATATGCGAGCAGCTCGGCTTGTGGTCGTTAAATAAGGCCTATCTCCAAATGCGAGTAGCTCGGCTCGTGGTCGTTAAATGAGGTCATCTCCGAATGCGAGCAGCTCGGCTCGTGGTCATTAAATAAGGCCATCTCTGGGTCCAAGCAGCTCATACCCATTGGTTGTTTGTTTGTGGGGGATACTCTTCGTCGTCGTATAGTACCAGCAGCCCATATAGGCCGGTTTTTGTCTTTTTCTACTCATAGCTCCGAACCATGGGGATCTCCATCAAGAGACGTAATCAATTAGACGTCTAGAATGGTTAGGTCATCCCTTTATATAAGGATTAATGGGATAGGCACCTTATCCCCTGAAATCAGTAGTGATCTTAATGGTTTGCGCAACAGACAGGATCACCCGGATCTGTATAAATAAATGGCCCCACAGATGATAAAGGTACACAATCTCTAAGCTCTACATTTCACACTTCATCTTACTAACTAGTCACCTCTGACTTAAGCTTCAGAGGGCCAACGGCCAAGCGTCGACGACCCTTAGTTTTCTTCTTTGGCTTACATGTTTGGAGGGCAGCTCACTTCGAGAAGGGCATACGCTTAGGAGGGACATGTTACTAGAATCTGACGTCAACAAGAAGTATTCTTGGAATTAAACCCTGTTGCACGCTGTGATGTTTTGCGCGTTTTTCGTTCGACCGGTGGATGTCAGTTCTGGTCGGTCCAATTGATTTGACTGACAAAAACACGTAGGTTTTTAATAAGTGTTGCTTTTGTTTCCTAATCTTGTATGGAAGTATATAAGTACCTCTCTAATTACAATTAGGCTTAGTATGGTATGGACAATAGAGCCTAGCATGAAAATTCTAGGGTTTGTGTTAAGCTCTGAATTATGCATATTTGAACCCCAATTCATAGCATAGTTACATGGGTTATGAACTTAAAGTAACTGCTTTGCATATGTTTTTATGTTTACAGGTAATGAAGAGAGGGTTTATGAATTTACTATTAATTTGAACAATTTAGGATGCTTAGAAGAACAAAGCTCAAGTGTGAGAAAAGTTGAAGAAACAATTCACTCGAGAAGAGGAAGTAAGAAGACAAAAGTGCAGAAACAGAGATCATCGGGTGCCCGACGATAACCTGTCAAGCACTCAAAATTCGCTAAGAATTAATGCTGAATTCTCTGGACTCTTTTTAGCAGCATCGGGTGCCCCATGATGACTTGTTGGGTGATTGAAATTACTTGAAAATTTGAAGAAACTTGTTGGACACTTTTTGAAGAAGATCGGGCGACTGACGATCACCTGTTAAGCGCTCGATAACATGTCAGGTGATTGATGAAGAGGTTTCGGGCACCCAAAATTCAGATGAAAATTCAAGTTTTTTTCTTGGACATATCTTGGTGTGATTGGGTGCCCGGCCTGATCGAATCGGGCACCCAACAACCTGATGGCAGTGCGTAAACTCTCATGCAATTTGAGGTAGTGGTGGATTTTTATTTATATATTATATATATATATATATATAAGGGGGACTGCTCTTCTCTTTGGGAGACATCTAGGATGTGAAGGATTGCTTGGAGGCTTTGGAGGAGGAGTTCTATTTCAAGTCTTCTTATTTTCTTCTAGTTTTAGTAGTTTTTTTTAATATTTTTTCTGAGATTTAGTTTAAGGATGTTAGAGATGAACTAAAACCTCTTAACTAGGGCTAAGAGGTGAAGCTTGTAGTTCATTTTTAATGTGTTGATTCAACCTAGATTTCCTTTTGCAGTTTAGTGTTAAATTTGATTTTATTCTAGTGTGAATGAAGTTCTAGTTCTTCTTTGATCTATTGATGACTAAGGGCTCATGTGATGCTTAGAAGTTTTAAATCTAATTAACTTACTTATTTTGCGTTGTTTAGATTTGTATAACTTCATGATCTACCATAGACTCCGGGCATGGTAATTACTTTGAATTCCTTGCGATCTAGAACATGGTTCTTAATGTGAGAATTGCTTCAAAGCCAAGTTCTTATCTTTTGTATGAATCTGAGATTGATGGAATTGTTGATTGATATTGGTTTGATTCAAGTTCAAATTATGGTTCTAATCTAATCCAGTGACATGTTGAGACACGAAAATAAATTAAGGAATAAAGAAAGTAATTGAAGAAGAAATAAGGAAAAAGAAGAATTCAGAGCCATAACAAGCTCCATGTCTTACGCGGCCGTGTAATGGTTAGTTTGGCTATGCGGGTCGCCTCTTTGCTTGATTTTCAGGTCCGTTATGCGGATTACTGACCTTCACATCTGCGGAAGCCTGTAAATACCCCCTGGGATCCTCATTTGGCATTCATTAGTTCTTCAGAGTTCTAGAGGTCTCCTAGAAGCTCTAGAGTTTAGAGGTATGGAGAGAAGGTTAATCTCTTTTCCTTCTGAGTTAAGTGCACTTGGTGCAATTCTTAGAAGTGGTAGGAATGATGGATCACACTAGTATTTTGAAGAATCAAGGAGTTTTGTGAAGAGTCAGGAGGGTTTTAGTGCCTGATAAGTCCCGCATAATGACCTTGAATCCGTTACGCGGCTACATAATGAGACCAACCCTTGTCTGTGCGCTTCACTTAAAGTTACATAGGAGTAAAGTCTAGCAAGGCTGGCTCGTGTTGAGATGTGCTTAAGAAAGCCTGAAGAATGGTCCATATAGCAGTTCTGCCACACAGAACCCGCACAACCCTTTACCACTCTAGCATATCCCAAATAGAGGCGATATGTTACCGAAATATAGTTGTGGCACTCGATTTCTTATATCATTATATTTTATTCTAGAATCAAGGGATATATGCATGGAATGTAAAAGAACCATATTCATGATAAATAAAATGATGAATTTCTTTTCTTTTGGTGCACTTAGTCAGTTGTTGGAATACAATCTCTTTCCCCTATCTATCAAACAACCTTTTGTTGTGTAAACAAAATGGCGACTCTGCTGGGGATCGATTATTGTATTTTAATACTAATGAGATGCTGAAAGAGAAACATTCGTCATTATAAGGCGTTATTGAAGTGCCAAATGGCGAATCTCAACCAGAACATTACACCCTTCATATCTAGAATAGAATGTCATGCAATTCACTTAGAATGATTCACTTAAATTTTGTAAACAAAGGTGTATTACTTGAAAAGACTTCCAATGCCTTTCACAATCAACAAAATGATTTTCCAATTCATTCCTGGAGAATTCATTGTCACTTACGATAACTCCAGTACCACAAGTAAGGATAAGACTGAGAAAACGTGAACAAAGAGATCGTAGTTACAATAGGAGTGATCTCAGCTTCACCAATTGCTGAAAGCGCCGATGATGGATGGACGAAGGTGCTACCCAAGAAGAAAAGATTACTCTTTAAAGATGTAAGCAAGACCGCATTGAAAGGGCCTTGCTTTGGAATGGTAGGGCGACCCATTACCCGAAGTGTGGAAAAGCGCAATCCAACTATGGCCTTTGTTGAGTCATGAAAAATGAAGAAAAAAAAAAGAAGAAGAATCAAAGAAGTTTTGGAAGAAACAAAGTTGAAAATGAAGCGAAGCGCAAAAGACGTGCACTTGCCGCGGACGATGGTAAGCTCATCAGCTTGTCGCGAGTCGCGGAAATTGTCTGTCTGGTGACTGGTTCTTTTCACAAAATTCACCGCTTTTTGCCTATAAATATCCCCCTAGGGGTCCTCATTTGGTACTTGCTTCCGAAGTTTAAAGCTCTAGAGGATTTCAGAGGTACAGGGCAGACCTTGAGTTCTTCCTTCTCCTTGGGTTGAACGCACAATGTGCGGACCCCGATGATCGAAGAGGAACGAGGGGGAGATGCTGCCAGAATGAAGAATGAAAAATGAAGAAGTGAAGTTCGCTTAGGAGGTGCTTTACCCAACCCGCGACAAGCTTATGAACTTACCACGACCCGTGTAAAGCAACTTAGAAGACATTTGTTTTCTCCTTTTACAAAGGACGTCGGGTGCTTTGCAGCCTCCGTTTGTCTTTTGATTGTGAAGAACATTGAAGGTTGGAATCGTGGCAAAGATGAATGATACAAAGAAAGTAATCCAGACTGGAGGGTTTTTTTTCTTTGTGAACAAAAGACCCATCTTTCTCCCTTCGGGTCGAACGTACTCTATACAATCCCCGTAAGTGGATAACTGTGCAGATGATTCAGAAGGTCCTTCTCTCTCCCTTTAGGTCGAGCGTACTTTGTACAATCCCTAGAAGTGGTAGATGTGCTGGGTGATATTATCGTGGAATCTCATGAAGATCATAAAGGAATGAAGTCTAGTTTGGTTGACTCACCTCAGTTATGAATGGAAGAACAACTTTGACTTAGATTATCAGTTAGTCATTCCCTTGTTGTTTCAACAGGATGAAAGAAGAATAGGGCGAAGCTCTACCGAAATTACTTTTCGAATATATTTCATTTTGTATAATATACAATCTATTCTAGAATTAAGGGATGTTGTAAATATGGAATGTACAAAGAACTCAGTAAATGAATAAAATGAAGTGATGAATGCTTTTGTCTCTCTTGTCGAATATTAGAATGTGAATCTTATTTTCCCCCATAAACACAAATGCAATTTTGTTGTGTAAACAAAATGGCGACTCTGATGGGGAATGGGCAGTGGTACAGCCGAAGAGAAAGAGGACATCATCCAAAACTTCTACCAAAACCACAACTGAAGGACCTCATTTTTTAACTTACCAAAGACCCGTTACACGAAGCATGGCTAGACGAATCCCAGCTATAGCTCCTCCATCCCTATATCCGGGAGAGAAAGAGATATACTTCACTGAGAAAGATTTTCTTGCGCTTCCTACCTCCCTTGTTACACAAAGACAGATGAGCCAGATTCTTATGCCATATTCACCCCTTCCAGTAGAAAGTTCAAAGGCAAGTTCAGTTGGAACTACACCAAACAGAACTGAACATACTGAGTCTGTCAACTCCTCGTGATGTAATAGTCGCGAGTTGAGAAGAAACTCAATGTCACTCACACCTTCGATTACCACTTCATTTACATCATTAGAATCAGAAACATCTGGAAGAAGAGTCTGTCTTTGTGGCCGGAACCAGTCAAGCTGAACAATCAACGGAAACGCGTCTCGAAGAAATGGCACGAACGCAAGAAATTCTTATGGAAGAATGTAGAAATATGCGAGAAGCTTTGTCCATGATAGCCTGCATAGTATCTTAGAATGTTGCTCTGCAAAATATGGCCCCTACGGAAAATATGGAACATCCTGCTGAAGGGTCACAACCGCCTTAGACCATGTCAGCACGGGTCTATCCTGATGATGAATACCAGAATAGCAACAGAGAAAATACGACAGATTATGGCCGAGACTGTCCAGTCAGAAGGAGAAAAGATGCACAAAGAAAGATTTCGGTTTAAGACACCGTACCCAAGAGAAGTTGATGAAATTCCTTTCCCAGTAGGCTTCAAATGTCCAAAATTCCAAAAGTTTAATGGGGAGGGCTCACCGGAGGAACATATGATGTACTTCATAACCGCAATGGGAAGCTATGTTGCCGCGTCACAATATTGTTTATGATTCTTCGGTGTAACTTTCACCGGAAAAGCCTTCAAGTGGTATGTAGCCCTTGCTCCGAGATCGGTACACACTTGGTAACAAATGCAAGAAACTTTTTTGACAAGCTTCTTTTCAACTAAAAGAGAAGTAAGTTTAACAGAGCTTGTAGCTGTACAACAAAGGGAATTAGAATTTGTTGATAAATTTATTACTCGTTGGAGAGCCCTAAGCGCGTCTTGCAAATATCTCTCCGGAGAAGCTGAACAAGTAGAAATGTGTATTGGATGCATGAAACCAGAAATTGCTTTTGTACTTACGTGAGAAAAAATACATACATTCCGGGAGCTGGCCACAAGAGCTCATACTCTAGAAAGCATGATAAAAAGTACCCGCATTTTGTACAGAGTCTACACGACGAATCTACAACAAGTCTTTAGTCAATGTCACAGACAAGGGTAAGAGTAAGGAAGAATTCCGAGCTAAGGGACAACAAAAGAGAAAGGAAAAACTATTCTGTCAATAGGCCCGCTAACAAAAGATACCGATGGTTTAACTGCCAAGAAGAATACTTTCTCAAACGAAGATATTGTCCCCATGATGAATCATTTGGTCACAGCAGGAATAATTGAGTTGCCATAATTGAAACGGCCCTGAGGAAGCAGATAAAACGGAAGACAGAGATTATTGCCACTATCACCACATGATAGGGCATCCTACTCGCAAATGTTATACGATCAAAGCTATTCTTCAAAGAATGATCGATGGAGGGGAAATAATTATTGGGAAAGAAAGAGACAAAGGAAAGAAAGCAATCACGAATTTCATGTCCGCAATAAGTGTAGAACATCAGCAAAAATCATCTTCAGTACTCCTTTCAGGGCTATTTAGTCCGGAAGTTGAGGAACAAGAAATATAGCTCGTATAAAGCATGATAGTGTTCGCCGCTCCAGAGGAAAGCCAAAGACAGAAAAGAATTAATGCTGTATTAAAGGTAAAAGCCCACCATCCATCAAGACACTACAGGGCACGAAAGACCTCCAATAAGGAAATGATGCTATTCTCGGTACACGATTCTCCTCTTGATCATTTACTTCAATATGAAAAATATTGTGATCATCAAGGAGTCGGTAAAGAGCATATGATAAGAAAGTTTCAAGAAACGTTGGTAAGACAAGTTAAAGAATGGTATGAATCAGGAACCCTGCGAGAAGCACGAACCTGGGAACAATTTCATGAGTTGTTCATGTTACGATTCTAGGTACCACGAAGGGCAGTTCCTTTAATGGAGCTGATAAGATGGGAAATTACTCCAGGAGAATGTTTGTACCAGTACACTATGAAATGGAGAATGCAATAATAAATTCGTATAAATCACTTGAGCATACAGAAGTAGAGATAGCTGGGTCATGCACTGAGAGTATGGGGATGAAGGCAGCAGACAGATATAAACCATACACTATGTTCAATATGATGAAGGAAGTCACAATAACGGGGCCTGAAATGAATAAAGAACAAGAAGTGTACATTTCTTCAACAATACATATGCCGATAAAGTCAAGAAAATGTTAAATGCTACTCGGAATAACCCGCTAAAGCAAACAAATTCTCGAAAAGAAGAACGGGTCCTAGAATTCCCTAAGCTTATACTCTTCAAAGGAGGAACCTAGTCGCCAACAAAACATTTGGTGAATTACAAACGACTGCTTATTTCAGAGGTAACATTTCGTAGGAATATTTATTGCGAAACTTCGTATATTCATTTGCTATTTCAGGCGATGCCATGACTTGGTATTTCACTTTGCTAGAAAGAACTGTTGCAAGTTGGCAGGATATGAAAGAAACATTCACAATGCGGTTTTATAGATATGATGTAAGAATATCAAGGGAATTACTCTGAAGAATAGTTCAGCACTAGGGGGATGATGTATTGGATTTCATACGTCGATGGTGGAACATGCGAGCTTGCAGTTACGCATTGCCTCTAACTGAAGATGTTATGGTAAAATAATGTATTTGAGCAACCGTGCGCAAAGGGCAGTTAATACCAAAGAACCAAGGGATCCCACGAAGCTTCCAACAATTGCTGAAAATATTGGTGCTTCAGTTTCATGAATTGTGCGATGTTGCAACAATCCAAGCCGCAGAGAAATCAGAAAATTCAAACAGCTCATTCAATGACAGAGGAATGGAAAGTAATATAATAACATTAAGGTCGGGAAAACAACTACGACAAGAACCTCAAAAAGAATTACAAAGTGATATTCTCGATCAGATATCCAGTTAAGAAAATGTTGATGAAAGAACGGATAGACCGTCATGGCTAGAAGAACCGTTGACATCAAGTGTTACGTACGATGTGATTAGCCATCTGAAGAGAATTCCACGAGACTGAGTATTTATGATGCCCTGAAATTATCTAAGAACTTTTGATAGAATCTGATACAAGCCTTATTAGATGATAATGCACGAGAGGCCTTGATAACAGAAATGGAAACAGCAGACGCCGGTAAAGATGAGGACAAGAGCTGGAGCACGATGTTAGAGAGAGCCAAAGCAGCCTAGTGTATGTCGACAATAACTTTCACAGATGACGACATGATGTTAGGCGAGAAAGAGCACAATCGACCACTCATGGTTACAGGATAAATTAATGATAAACAGATAAAGTGTATGATGATCGATAATGGGTCCACTGTGAATTTGATGCCATTAAATATGCTCTCCAAGCCGAGGTATAAGTAACAACATTTGCAGACAAGCAATATGATGATACAAGGATTCAATCAGGACTAGACAGAAAGAACTGGGCATAATTACCATGAGATGGAAATCGAGAGTCTAGTTACCAAGGTAACGTGTCACGTGATTAATGCAGTGACGATGTACAATTTGTTGCTAGGGAGACCGTGGATACACAGATATGGAATTGTTCCTTCCACTTTACATAAGTGCTTCAAGTATTGTCAGAAAGGTGTACAATATAGAATTTCAGTAGATGAGAAATCATATATAATTACAAAATCATTTTTTGCAGATGCACGATATTATGAATCATTTGCTAGCAAAGAACAAAGAGACGAAAAGAATCTGCAAATAGAGGAAGTTCAGTAAGAGAAAAAGAAAGGGCTTAAACAATAAGATTTTACTTTATATAAAAAAGCATGCGGCAATCGGGGCAACCTCCATTAGTCCTATTCTTGGCAAAACAAGTAGAAACCCTTCAAGCCAATTTCACCATGCCAACACCAAGAATAGAAAAAAGCAAGCCCTTCTCCAAAGGACCTCGAGAATTCCAGGTGTCAGGAAATGCAGGAGCATGCTCAAATATTGTTTTCTTCTGCAGGAGTAAGAATGGCTGAAGAACAGAATGAGGCACAGATATAGACAAGAAAATCTATAAAATGGCTAGGTACTGGGTCTAATAGATGCCCGTTTATGACAATTTTTTATAAATGATAGGGATCAATACACTATAAATGTTTGATTCAGCTGTTTTGTAGCATGAGAGTGTTAAGTTTGTCTTGGCGTCGATGAGATCGCGGTTAGTTTTACTTGGCATTAGTCGATCTTCAAGCCAACAGGGCACTTCCCAAGGCTAAAAATGACTAAGTACTAGACTTTTTTACGATCTGATCAGGGTATTCGGTGAATACCGGTAGCAATCATCTTCGAACAGTGATGGATCATGTCCATTAGGATCGCAATGATGCTGGATTCATTTTAGTATCAGTGCGATCATATTTAATTATGCTTAGCGTCAGTCAATTTTCGAGCCAACAAGGCACTTCCCAGCGCTAAAAATGACTTAGTACTAGGCATGTTTACCACTTAATTAGGGTATTCGAGGATCCTGAAAGCAGATAACCTCGTTGCGGTGCATTATTATGATGTGTCGTATCATAGAAGAACTAAGTCTCTCTCTTAGCGTCGGTTGAATTTCACCTGATTCTTCTTGATTTCGACCATTTCCTGTTCTTTTAGAAGGATTTTCTGGTTTACAAATTTGGTTAAGTGTTGGTCATTTTTTATTAAATCGTTGATTTGGGTCATTTATCATCGACCGTTGAGGAATCTAATCCGGGGGATGGATAAACATTACCGATGTGTGTCTAGGAGCATTGGTGCGATCGAAAGGCGGGCCACACAGAAAGCGGGTTGCGCCACTGAAGTTCTCAGGACAAGAAGACTGTCTAGGCGAATGGAAAAGCGGGTGTGGGCGCATGTGGTATGGAGGTGGGCGCATGTGCCCCCTCCCGGGCGCATGTGCCTAAAGTTAGGTGAAGAGAGAGAGAGAGAGAGAGAGAGAGAGAGAGAGAGAGAGAGAGAGAGAGAGAGAGACTAGCTCTCGGACGCATGTGGTATTGCACATGCACCTGGGCCAAGGTGGTGGGCGCATGTTGCCCCACCATTTAGCCATTTTGTACACTTTTTCGGACAGAAAAGGGTGGGTGCATGTCCCTATGCACTTAGGCAGTTCTTAGATTTTCAGATAGTCGGGAGACAGTGGGCGTATGTCCCTCTTGTAATAGTAAAATTTCCCACTACTAAGTCATTTTTCCAAGTTTTTCGGCCAAGGAGTAGTGGGCACATGTCCCTCTTGCAAGTGGAAAAAGTCCACTACTTATAATTTTCTGAGATTTCTCTCCCTCTGCATTCAGGTTCCGTGGGTAAATCCCTTTCCGGCAAGGGATTCCAGTGAGGAAATCCTTTCCGGCCAGGGCATCCGGCAAGGGATGGCAGAGCGAGCACATGTTACCTTTTGCATCGCTCTGAGGTCGTCAGGGAGTGATGATGCATTTTGTCATCAGGGGACTTGCTATTTATAGCATTCTAAACGGATCCGGGTCCGAACCGCCGGATACTTCCGGGCGCATGTGTTTGTGGGAGACTTTCTGGGCACATGTGCCCTCTGACTGTTGCGGGGTGCATGTGGCCTCCGACTGTCACTCTCCGACTGCTGCTGGCGCATGTGATTCAGGCCAGACGCATGTCTTTAAATTTGACTTTTTTAGACATTTTCTGGGAAGGATTATCCCTAGCGCATGTACTGAGCGCATGTGGTTTTAGAGCTCCCGCATGTCCCTCTTGGAAATGCATTTTCTTCACTACTTAGCCAATTTTCGGATTCTGCACTTTGCAAGAGGGAAACAGCTCTCAAACTTAGAATATTTCAGGATTTCAAGCTTCGACTGTTCAATGTACAGCTACATTTTCTAGGGCCAAAGTCACTAACGCCAGAGCACCTTAAGACTCTCATCAGGCTATCAAATAAATAGGATGGGGTATGGAGGACCAGATGTTGCGAACTTTGGTAATTCCTTCCTAATTTGGAAGCTCCAGGTCAACTTTCGTATAGGAACTTCGTTTCGGAAAGTGCGCACATAGAAATACGCATCACATGACTTTCAAATTTGCTGGTTAAGGGTTTTTGGGTTTTTCGGATCATTTGGAGGCAATACGCATATCCAGTTTCACTCTGAAATAGTACCTGTAGGCTTTCGGGTCCTTTCAGTCGGCTCCAAACAGGGTAAAAATGCATTTGGAAGCACGCAGGTAATAATACATACCACGCAACTGGTTAAGGTTTTCTAAGCATTCCAGATCATTTGGCGGCAATATGCATGTCCAGTTCTACTCTGAAATGATATTTGTAGGTTTCGGTCATGACTGCGCAAGTTTGGGTTATGCTGGCGTCCGATCATGTTTTTCGAGTATTTCTCGATCTTGGAATAGATCCAAATTGTTGTGGATGGACCATCGCATGTTGTTTTATTATGGGTGCGAATTTGAGCCCCAACACCCCTTGAGTCGCAACGACCAGGTTGTTTATTTCTAACGGTTGAGGAGCGATTGCCTCCTTATTTTGGCTTTCATACTTGTTTTCTCTTCTGGTTTGTTTCTTAGCACATGGGTAGTTTGGTGGGGCCACGGTGCGATTATGCTGACTTTGATTCTGGCTTCCACTTAGTCCCTTACGCGGATCAACTGTGCAAAGTTGGCGTACGGATAAGAGATCAAGTAACCTGATATGTTCGGGTTGGCCGAGTGAACAATCATGGAGATTTGTTCCTTATCATCGATTGACGATTTTATTTTTTCATCATGACCCTCCATCGGCCAATGTAAGCAGACAACGATTCATCATTTTTCTGCCTTAAGGCGACTAGATCTTCCCTTCGGGGTTCCACCTTCAAGTTATATGCAAAACAGTCTACAAACGATTGGGATAGATCTTCCTAGGTTTTGATTTTGTTGTTGTCCAGTGATGTATACCAGTCAAGCGTATCACCCTTTAGTGACTTTTAAAATAGCCAGATTAAGGCTCCATCATCTCCGACCACTACATCAAGTTCCCTGCAAAAGGCCTTTAAGAGTGCGGTTAGGCCCCTTGTACCGTCATATTTTGTAAACTTGGGCAACTCGAAATTGGTTGGTATTGATTTTGGTGGATGGGAACTCAACCAAATATTGCCCTTGGAGTTCGTTACGCATGGCCTTAAGTTGCTCCTCAATGTTCTCGGAGCTGGTCGATTTTAGTCGGCTGTGGGGGCAGAGATGTTGTCCCTTAGGCAGCCCAGTTCATCTCTTCTTTGTAATGGTCCATCTCCATGGTCGGACAGGACAAGGAGGCTGGTTGATTTGATTGGGGAGCGAAAGGCATTCTTATCATGGGCTAGACGAGTACTTCCAGGCGTGCTTGGGTGATGAATAATGGTCGAGGTTGGCCGGTGTGGAACTGCGAAGGTAGAATGGCAGGGATGTGGTGATTGATTTGTGTGGAACGGATTTCGTCTAGACATGTGTTGTGGAGGCTGATGGGATTGGGACTGGCCAGAGTGTGCCCACTGTAGCATGGACAAATCCTCGTTCGGAGGGTAACATGCAGGTGGATACTGAAATTGTACTCAATTTGCATCGTGTGGGTTGTGTTGAAATTCGTTGATGGTAGGGTCGGAGAGACCCAGATGGGTTGTCGGAGGCTGTGCGCTGTGAATGGAAGGAGGGTCCCTGGCCAGTAAGAGGCGGTTTATGAGCTCTTCCAGCCTGTTCATGTTTTGGGCCAAATTTACAAATGATGGGCCAGTAGCAAACTATAAGGCTTGTGGCCTGGGTGATTTTGGTTGAGGGGCTTGGTTTTCTTCTTGTGCAAACATGACGGCTTGGGCGGGAGTGCGAATGATGCTTCGGTATGCTGGCGTTGACTTTGATAGGTAGCAGATTCACAAGTTGCCTTTGGGCACAATGATTACTGATCTTTTTGCCCCTTTTCCTGATGGTTTTCTTTTTATTCCCTGTTTCACTAATCAACGGAAAGATAACATGATATATATGGGTTAGCGAATAAGAGGACCAGTGCAGGATGCTTGCAGAAAGTAAAAGGACCAGTACGAAACTAGAATACAGAAATGCTTACAGAAAAGTAAAAAGATCAGTGCAGAACTGGAATACAGGATACTTGTAGAAAAGTAAAAGGACCAATATGAAATTAGAACGCATAAAGGCTTGTAGAATAGTAAAAGGACCAGTGCAGAATTGAAATGCAGGATGATGCTTGTAGAAAAGTGAAAGGACTAGTACGGAACTAGAATGCAGAATGCTCATAGGAAAGTAAATGGACCAGTACGGAACTGAAAAGTTAACGGGTTAGTTAGTAGAGGACTAGTATGCACTGGATTTCAGAGTTGCAGATATCATGATTTCCCTAAAGTTGTACATCCCTTGTTTTAAGTCGGATCTTTAGATTGGTATGCACTACCACATTTCCCCAGCGGAGTCGCCGTTCTGTGAATGTCACCCCCCCCCCCCCCCCCCCCCCCCCCCCCCAAAAAAAAAAAAAAAAAAAAAAAAACAACGCATTCAATGCAGGCTAAATGTGGCGCAGTTCAGAAGAATTCTTTTCACACAGGTAGTGCAACCGTTAATGGTTTGTATGGTTGATTTCGGTGGGGGTAATGTCGGCCTTATGTATATATGATTTGTTTGGCCTGGCTTGGCTGCTTTGGTTGTGCAAAACCTTTCCAAGAGGCTGGTATAATACGTTTGAAAGGACTATAGTCACCACTAGCTGATCTGATGAGTGATGGCTTACAGTCGACCAGAGCTGCAAAATTGTCTGGTGAGGCTAAAAAATCATAAAGATCCTTCAGCTTGAATGACTCTTGCAATTGGCCTGTGATCCTGAAAATCAAGGTAAGAATCTTGGCTACGAGAGAAGAAGGGGTTAAGCACCTTCTAACCTAACCTAAAATGATATTGTAGAATGGATGGACGATTGGGGGGGGGGGGGGGGGGGGGGGGGGGGGTAAATTCTTGAAAAGGACTTCCCTTTTCTCGTTATTGAATTAAATTAAAGCATTGTGATTTTACTTGGTTCGTAACAAAGAAAAAACCCAAGGACGGTACTGGTCAGTCCACCCTAGGGAAGGTTGTTGGTGAATATTTTCTTGGAATGGTACACGTGTTCACACCTTTGGCTTGGAGTGGATGAATCCTAATCCAAGTACCCGACCACAATGTGTTTTAAACATCATCTGAATGTTAGTGAACATCCATTGGTGAGTGGTAATCACTCAACATGACCCATAGCTTCCTAATCATATGGACCATTCGATCATAAACTTAAAATTGCGCTGAGAAGACAGTCATTGCCCATTGAGTTTTCGCTCTTTGATTATCCATTTCATGGTCACAAATCCAGTGATTAGTGATTAGGACCATCAAATCCACAAAGGCCAGTCAATTTGGATCATCGTGTGTCATGTAAGCGTGTAATGCATGTCGCTCGATGAGTGGCCACAATTTAGGAAACCACAGCGTGCCGTGCACGGTAGTCTTTTTCCTAGCTCTGCTGTACCAATTGATATCTAGGATTGATTGCTATCTAAGGATAAGTCATCTCCTAACCCAATTGGTACAATGGCAGCTGAGCTGAATGGAATATTCCAACTTTTCTTCCCGTATGATTACTTTTTTTTTTTTTTTTTTCCCGGATAGATTACATTTTTGACTGATTCACTCGGTGTGTACTGAGATTCAACAGTGATTCGTAGCAAGTTGGTTCAGGTGCGACAAATTGGATTGAAAAAACAGAATGATAATTTAAAGAAAGATTTCTGATTTACAGCTCTTCTTATGGACCCACCTATAATGCGGTCCACTAGTTTGGATTGTCTAGATCGCTGTATCCGTGAATCAATTATCGTGAGGGGCCTCCCTTGTCGGACGATATTTTAATCAGTGAATCGCAGGCGGCTTCTGTCTTTCAAGTTCAATTCACATCCCCAACTGTGTTTTCTGCTGATGTGTTGATCTTGTTTAACATCTGAGCTGCTCAAAAGGTGGGCCCGATCAGAATGATCATCTGTGATACAAAACCAAGATGATCCATTCATCGTTTAGACTATGCTGTTGAAATCAACCCTACAGTTGATATTCTGACTAGACCAATGTGTGTGGCCCACCCAATGAGTGAATTGTTCAAATTTTGATGCATGTAATATCTTCATGGTATGGTCCATCCTTTTCAACGGTCAAATGTTCAATGGACCTGATACAAGCAGAGATGAAAAAGTTGTAGGTTAATGTGCAACTACTTACGTGATCATTTATCATCCATGAAAGAGAAATGAACTACTGTTGTCAGAGCACTACAAGTTGTAGGGACTGTTACAGGGCTCCTAGTTGCATCGGGACTAAAGCGACTTAAAACTCTATCATAGGTTCATGAACTATACTCTACAAAAATAAAATTCATCTAACGATGAATTTGATATTAAGGGACGTTTGGATCATAAGTAACTTTGGATAAGCTACTTATGCCATAAGTTGCTTATCTTGGTTTCTACTTATTCCGCCAGTAAATGGTAAATGACATATAACCAAAAAAAAAAAAAAAGTAGAAAAGCATGTTTCCTTTCCAACATCACGAGTATTCACCCACCCCGCAAGTATGTTTGGTCCCCCCTCACATCCACCATATATATATATATATATATATATATATATATATATATATATATATATATATATATATATATATATATATATATATTTGATTTATGTCGACTTTGATGTTGACCTATCATTGTGTAGACCCATCTTTGAAGTGAGCTGTCCATCATGAGGGGCCTACCTTAGTTGTGGGTCATTTATCACTAGGGGCCGGCCTTTAATGTGCACCATTTGTTAATTATGAAGGGCCCACCTTTGATATTGTTCATCCAAGTAGGGCCCACCATCAATGTTATTGTCCATCAGGTGGGGCCCACCTTCAATATCCACCATCCATCATTGGAGCCTACTTTTGATGTGGATTGTCCATCATGTGTGCTCCACCTCTGATAATATCCACCATCCATCATATGGAGCCCACTTTGATGTGGACCATCCATCATGTGGGCTTTACCTTTTGATATGGGTCATCCATTATACAAGGCCCGCCTGGGATATGGGCCACCCATCATGTGAGGCTCACCTTGGATGTGGGTCATTCATCAATAGGGGCCGACCTTTGATTTGGACCATCCATCATGTGGGGCCCACCTCAATATGGGTTATCCATCCATCATGTGGGGCCATCTTTAATATCCATTGCCGATCACGTGGAGCCTACCTTTGATGTGGACCATCCATTATGTAGGCCCCACTTTTGAATTTTGGATCATAAGTTTATGCCATAACTAGCTTATCTTGGTTTCTACTTATTCAGCCCATGAGTATGTTTGGTGAACAACCTACTATATATATATATATATATATATATATATATATAACATCATGAATATTTGTTCGCTAACTCCAAGTGCAAGGTTGCGATGTAGTAATAATTCGATCATGAGACCATGATCATCATCAGAGATTGTCGTAACAATTCTAAATTATGTAATTAGGATTATTTAAATTTGGATTTAAATTAAATGATGGTTTTTAGAAACATAAAACTATCTACTTTTGAAATAAATCAAGAAAATAAACACTAAGTATCAAGGATCCATTTACAATCAATTTACAATGTCAATTCAACCATTCAAACTAATAACTTAATTAAAATCGAAGTCATATCCCTATCCAATTAGAATATGGAGAAATTAAATCATCATAACATATCTAACATGGATGGATCATCTATTGATATACTTTCCTGATATCAAATTAAGGCATTAGGCATATTTCATTACACAGGCCAAACCTTCACAAAACAAGTAAGATCACATCCATAGCTTTTCCTTAAATCTTGTCACTAGACCTAAGTAGAACCATGAATTTGAATTTAATCAAACCAATATCAATCCACAAAACATCCATCTCAGAATAAACAAAAAGATATGAACTTCTTTTAATTTAGTTCTAGATAAGCGCTTAGGAAACTTGGTTTGTAAGACCACATAACATCCACCACATCATGATGAATAAAGATCTCTACAACCCAAAATCCTCTTAACAACACCCTATTGATCAATCTCAGTAAATTACAACATCCCATGTAAGCATAATCACAAGAGATAGAAGATTAAACTAAAACTATTAACTTTATTTCAAACTAGAATTAGAATTGTTCATCATTAAATCTCACAGTACTTGAATCAAAGAAAACTAAGCATTGTAAACGACTATAAGCTTCACCTCTTAGCCCTAGCTAAGAGGTTTAGCCAACCATGAAGAAGGTTGAACTAAAACTCAAAAAAAATTAAAAAAAACTAGAAAACATGAACTTAGAAGAAGAACTTGAAGAACTTGGAGTTGTAAAAGCTCCACTTTGAATCTCTCCACCTCTAGTGTCTTTAGAACTCTGCTATGATGCCTTAGGAACAAAGTAGAGGTGCCCTTTTATAGAGAAAATTCGCCACCGCCTCAGATTTGTGTAAGAATATACGCAGCTCTCGTCGGTTTCGATAGATACTTCAATATATTGGAACTTTTTCGATATGTACTTCGATATATCAGGGCTATTTCGATATATCGGAGTTTTTGCCCAGAGAGTGTAGACACCCCACCTAGGCTAGCAACTTGATAAGGCATGGATGACCTGTAAGCACCTATTCCTTAAACTCAAACTACTCCCAAGCCTTAGCCATACCCAAGTCAGTCCCAAGCCTTAGCCATTCCCAAGCCATTAGACAAGCCTACCCATTCCTTAAGCCATTAGCTAATACCTAACCTTACCCAAGCCATAACCACTTTTCAAGCCAAACCAAGCCTTACCCAAAAGCTCCAAATTTGGCTAAATTTAAATCAAATACAAGGTAAAGGTTGTGACACTCAAAGTGCCACCAGCGGCACTCGAAGTGCCAATCCAGGCTGTAATGAGCTCACCCTAACCAGCTGTTGCTCATCTGGACAAGACAACTACATTAAAACCACCCATACCCCCAAACTTCTCATTATTTACTATTTTACCACCCCCTCTAACCAATGAGAAAGTGTCATGTGGCACCTCCCTTCATCTTCACCAATCACCACCTTCCACATCACCATTTACCCCTCAAAGTCTCTACAACCATTACAATGTCATCCAAGGGACTATAAATACCCCTCTCTTCTCCTCATTTCAACACACCAAGAACCAAGAGAGGGAGAGTGAGAGAGAGAAGGAGACAAAGTGAGTGAGAGAAAGAGGGTGAGCTTGAGCTTTCCATGCCTTCATCTATTGTAGCCCCCTCTTAGCCTCCTCCAAGCCTCCTCGTAGCCACCTAGCCCACTTGGCTCAACCCTTTTAAGCCATAGTGCCTAAACTTCCAAGCCACTTTAAGTGCAACCTAAAGATCGTGTTGTTCGCTTGCCTCAAGTGCAAGGCTGCAATGTAGTAATGATCTTGGTAAGACCGAGGTCGATCCATAGGGAATTAGGCAAACAATTCTAATTTATTTCAGCAACTTCTATTAAAACAATTTAGGAATTCAATTATGAGAACTAGAACAACAATCTTAAAGAGAAAATCTAAGAATGGAAAAAAGAGCACTAAGGCTTTAAGGATACACTTGTAGCAATCCCATGTCAATTCGTTCATCCAAGCACAACCACAATTAGAATCAAAGTTCTATCTATCATCTAATTGGAAGATAAATCATTCAACACACATTCTTTACTCAAATTTAAAAATTCAGAATTCTAGTTCTAATGAAGCATATATACTTCAAACTTGCAGCCTTCAAAGTAACAGCCATGCCAAGAGACTATGGCATGCTCTAAGGTTACTACAATTTGAATCTAATCAATCCCAACATGGCAATCTCAGAGAATTGCAAGGAATTCATGTCTGGAGTACATGAACTCTCATAAAACATAGAAAAATACTAACTTTATTTAATCTAGAACTTAAAAAATCCAACTTGAAGTAAAGTGAACTTAAATTAAAACGAATTAAACATAAAATTGGGTACAAGCTTCACCTCTTAGCCCTAGCTAAGAGGTTCTAGCTGAGCATTGTCATACTACAACTAGAATCAAAAGAAAAAAATGAAAACTAGAAAAATCGGAGTCTGCAGAGTTTCAGACGCTCCATAATGCTTTCCTTTACTTTCTGCGACCTTCGATCTCTTCTAGGATGTCTTTAGATTGAAGTAGAGGAGTCCTTTTATAGCCTTTAAGCCCTATCCTCGCAGAATGTTTGACAATCTGCGTAAGACTTATGCACTTACGCAGAGAAAATCGGACCAGATTTAGAAATTTCTGGACTTATTGCATGGTCGATTGATCGCTTGGGCTAGGTGATCAATACCTGCGATCTAACCATAAAAACTGTATTTTGCAGATGGGCAATTGATCCCAAGTGGTCGGGCGATTGATCGCCCAGTCCAAACAGTGTCCAGAGAGTTCAACGGCAATTTCTTTAAATTTGGGACTTCTGATGGTTTGGGCGATTGATCGCCCGGGGTTGAGCGATCAATCGGTGGAGCTCTTTTTTGTCTAACAACAATTTTGGAATTTCTGCCTCATGAGTGATCAATCAGTTTGGGAAACCGATCAATCGATGGTCCATCTTTTAGTCCAACAGTACATGCATAGTGGCCGATCAATCGGTCTGGCCAGTGGATCAATCGATCACCCTGGCGATCAATCGGCCAGTCTAACCGATTAATCGGCCAAAGTGAATTTTCTTCTTTTCTTTTCCTCTTTCTCTTGCTTCTTTCCTTTGATCTTTAATGCATATTAGAAGTGTGTTTTAATTATAATTTTGTTGAAGTCCCTCTCGCATTCTTGTAAACACAAAAACATGTATTAAATTAGTCTTTAAACATGTAAGCCATGCATAATGTGTGATGAATTGGGGTTAGAATATGCACAATTCAGAGCTCAACACACCCCCCTAACCAGCATTTTACTAGTCCCGAGCAAAACATGCGTGAAACAAATTCAACTTTCCAAAACCCAACTCTCTTTTGAAAACTATGCTTCTATACACTCTGTTAACGTCAGATTCTGGTAATAGGTCCCTCCCAAGCTTATGCCCTTCTCGAAGTGAGTTCCCTTCCAAACCTGAAAGACAAAGAAGAAAACTAAGGGTGACCGGCGCTTGGCTGTTGGCCCTCCGAAGCTTAAGTCAGAGGTGACTTGATAATAATATGAAGTGTGAAACGTAGGCTTAAAGATTGTGTACCTTTATCATCCATGGGGCCATTTATTTATATAAATTCAGGTGATCCAGTCTGTTACGCAAGCCGTTAAAATCCCTGCTGATTTCAGGGGATAAGGTGCTTATCTTGTTAATCCTTAGGTAAGGAGATGGCCTAACCACTCTAGACGTCTAGCTGATTACGTCTCTTGATGGAGATGTTTGGAGCTATGAATATGAACAAGCCCAAACCGGCCTATACGAGCTGCTGGTACTAAAAAGGTGGAGGATGCTCGAGCTCGGGTATAACCTCGTTCGACAACCACGAGCCGAGCTGTTCGTATGTGGAAATGTGATCCCTTTCGACGACCACGAGCCGAGCTGCTCGCATGCGTGAGTAAATGCAGGCGAATTATGAAAATGCCCTCATCCGATAACTAGCGACCAAGCCTGCTCGCATATTCGGGAGTGTATACCGTACTTTTATAATATTCGAGCTTCGATCATAAGGGCTCGTGGTTGAACACTGAATACAAAAAGTTGCTCGCGGGTCTTGAGTCTTTGATATCTTTGACCACCGCTTTTATGCTATAACAGATGCCCCCCAAGTCCTTGCTGTCGAGAAGTCTAAGGGAAGGACTTGCTCATTAGCACGCATAACCGCCTAATGCATTTTTTGAGGGGAAGCCGTACATGATTGGGCCGGCATTTATGAGCGCCAACTTTCCGTAGCTTTTCGACAGAGAGGAAATGAAGAGGCGCTTGCCACGTATCTTCGGAATTAATGTTCATGCCCATTCGACCGTCGCGCCAAATGAATGGTCGCCGCGTGTCACTAAATCTTAAGGAATGATTGTTTATAAATATACGATGTCTGCCAAGAATTCGAAATTTCATCGGAGGATTTCAAAAGCTCTTCTTCTCTTCTTGCTTCCGTTTTCTCTCTGGTGTTCCCAACTTTCTCTGGTGTAACTTCCATCCCTCATTTCCTTCAAGGTATTCTATTCTCTCTATTCTATTTTAAAAAACAATGGTGAGAGATTCTGATGAGGAGACCGTTCCCTTGGGGGATGGAACTCCAGACACTTCTTCCTCCAATAATGCAAGAGTCCCGGTGGGGAGGTATTTTGCATCTGGATACCCCTCAATAATGACGGAGGAGCTGTTAGATGAGTTACAGGAAAAATATTGGGTTCTCGACTCCGTCATTTTCTGGTTGCCTGGAGAGGGAGAGACTCCGGATTCCCCACCCCTTGATTGTGTAGCCTTGTATGATTACTTTTTCATCCTTGGCGTGCGTCTTCCCCTTCACCCTTTATGCGCGACGTACTCCGTACCTATAAATTGCCCCAGGGCAACTTATTGTCAATGGTTGGAGGGTGGTCCTTAGTTCTTTCGTTTTTTGGAAGCAAGCCGGCAATGGAGATTTGGCCACCGAGGAGTTCCTTAGAATGTTCCAGCTCAAGAAAGCTCCCTCCAGCAAAGGCTGGTATTACTTAGGTTACTGGCACTGGGATAATTATGTCTTGGGGAAACCCACTTCAAATTATCCTAGATGGAGGAAACGCTGGTTTTTTGCCTCCGAGAACTGGGAATCTGAGACGGGATCCACCCCTGGGGGCCATAATGCGAGCCGCTTCTTTGGCGAAGGTGGGTGAAGCTTCACTTTGCCCCAATTTCTATCATGATTTTGAACTTTAATTAACCTGACCTCTGCTCATATTCGCAGGTATTTTGACCGAGGGAAAACCGAGCTTGAAAGGAGGAATCAACGAGAAGATTGTAAAAATTTACAAGTTATCAGCTTGTGACAAGAATATTGATGCCTGTCTGTCACTCTCTCGACTCGTTGCTGCTGGGTTGATATCTCAAGAGGAAGTTGTCATGGCGAATGTGGGAGAGAAGAGGGGATTGTTGCCTTGCCTAAGGGGCACCGGCTCGAAGAGACAGAAGAAAACGTTGGCCGGCCCATCTCGCCCGTCTAAACGGTCGGGTGAGCCTGCCCAAAGCTCACAACCGTGTGAGCCCCTCCCTGAGCCTACGACAGCTGCTCTGGTGGTTCCTCCTGAGCCACCCGTTATCGACATTGCTGATAATTCCCCAAGAAATGATGAGGCGGGGCCAAATTGCCCCTGACTGAAGAACCTCGCGAGCCTGAAGCTGCTCGCGAGCAACCTGTTGCTCAAGATGCGAGCCCTGCTGGGCTAGTCGTAGCCCAACCTTCCGGAGTTGGGACGTTTACTGTTCCAAGCCATCAGCACCCAATTTGCAAATTCCTCTTCGACAACATCTCCCCTCAGACCTTCTGTACTCTTCCCGAACCAAGTCCTGAAGACCTCTCTCTGGAAGCGGGAGTGAGGATGGTTCAGGTAAAAATACTCCAATTTTAACTTATTTCTTGCTTTCTTTGTTGGTTTTCAAGTGAACACCTGATAATCCTTCTTCTCCTTGAACAGGGACTGGATCTCATCATACGGACGAGGCATGACATCCTCGCCGCCCGCCGAATTATAGATGAGGCTGAGGGGAAGAGAGTTGCCCTAGAGAAGGCAGTCCACAGGAGGGACCAGTCCATTAAATCTCGCGAGACCTTAATCACAAAGATGACTGGGGAGAGGAAAATCCTTATCGAAAGGTCCAAGTCCTGACTGACAGGTATCAGGCCTTAGACACAAACTTCGCAAGGCTCGCAGAGATGAAGGAAAAGATAGAGAAAGAGAGAGAGATCTTTCTCCAAGATAAGATCTCTCTGGAGGAGCAACTCGTTGAGAACAGATCGTGAATAAAATAGGTCAGCGACGCACTGGAGAAAGAGTAGTCCACCCTTGCACAGCTCCGAGACTACTCCATCCACTGGGAGGAGGAAAGGGTGGCCTACGTCAAGCTGTTATCTGAGGAGAGGCCCTGGGCTATTATGGAGTTTCGCACTTCGCAGCTATACGACGACGAGCGATACGAGTCGTACGACGCTGGTTGCGACTTCGCACTAAGAGTAGTGCAACGAATGTCTCCATCATTTGATATGGGGGAATTCAAAAAGGTCGGGCCATCGTAGCTGTCGAGGAGAGGGCAGCTGCTGAGAACGAGGTGACTGAGACTACCCAAGCTGCAGGGGTCCCGGAAGCTGGCCCTGGGTCGAGAGCGGTGCTCCTCCTCCCAGTGATGCATGAAGATGATATCTCTTTCTTTTCTCTTTCTCATGTAAAATTTTATCGCTCCTATTGTAAAACGATCAAAATCTTATCCAAGAGAATGAATATATCTTTTTTTTATACTGTGGCTTCATATAAGCAGCGGATAGTTCGTATGTTGTTTTTTGGTCGTATGTTGTCTTTTGGTCGTATGTTGAATAGTTCATATATTGAATGCTTGAGTACTTAACTCATGAAATAATGAGTCAGGCTCAATCCTGGGGTCTTGGTGACCATGTCCACGTAGAGATAGACTAATCTATCAATTGAGGCTTTGACTCTGCCGAGAGCAGAAGATTTGGCCAAGGAAATGCATATATTCCCTTCGGGGCTATTCGGGTCCAACTAATGGAGTAGCAACCAAAGAAAAGTCCATCTTTATTTGAATATCATTTGGGTTTACATCGGGTTAAGGAAAATATTGGAGTAGATGCTCTACATGCCAAGGGTGACGTAGGGGTCTTTCTTGCATATCTTCGAGATAATATGTACCTGGTCGCACAATTTTGATAACTCGGTAAGGGCCTTCCTAATTCGGATCCAACGAATGAGCAGGCGTTCCGAGATTTTTTCTAAGGACCAAATCACCGAGCTGAAAAGTTCAAGGTCGGACTTTTGCGTTACGACAACGGGCTATATGTTGTTGGTAAGCTGCTGCTCGGAGTTGGGATGCGTCCCTTCTTTCTTCCAGGAGGTCGAGATGGAGCCTCAGACCTTCTTGATTGCTCGTGGAGTTGTACTGCTTGATTCGATATGAGGGTACTTCAACTTCAACGGGGACAACTGCATCGATGCCGAACGCCAGAGAAAAAGGAGTTTCTCCAGTTGACGTGCGGGTTGTTGTTCTGTAGGCCCATAAGACTTCAGGTAGAAGCTCTGGCTACATACCTTTGCATTCATCGAGTTTAGTTTTTAGATGATGTTTGATGATCTTATTGACTGCTTCAACTTGTCCATTAGCCTGGGAATGATACGGGGAGGTTCGAATACTTCGTATCTTCCATTTTTTACAAAACTCCGAGAACGCGGCGTTGTCGAACTGTTTTCCATTGTCGGTGATTATAGTGTGGGGGAGCCCATAACAGCATATGATGTTTCTCCACATGAACCTAGTAGTTTGTTTTACAGTGATTGTGGTTAACGGTTCTGTCTTGACCCATTTAATAAAATAATCGACTGCTACAATTGCAAACCTATTTTGACCTTTCCCAGTGGGCAATGGTCGATGATATCAACTCCCCATTGGGCGAAGGGCCAAGGGCCGTCCATCGGCGTCATCTGCTCAGATGGTACATGGGGTATTGGAGAATATCGCTGGCATTTGTCACATTTTTTGAAAAATTCGATTGCGTTCGCCTTCATGGTGGGCTAGTAGTACCCTGCCTCATTGTTTTATATGCTAAAGATCGTCCCTTAGGATGGTTACCGCATGCCCCCTGGTGTATTTCATCAAGAACGCGATGTGCCTCTTCTGGATGAAGACACCTTAAGTATGGTAAGGTAAAGCTTTTACGTAATAACGTTCCATTTTGTAGGGTGTACCTTGCAGCACAGTGACGAATTTGTCGCGCAGATTTTTTATCATCTGGGAGTTGACCGTCTCTGAGGTAAAGGATGATAGGGTCCATCTAACATGGGGAGGAATGCGTTGTGACTACTTGCTCTGGGGCGGATAGATCAATACTCGGAGTATGAAGGTGTTCGATAGAGACAGATCGTGTTAAATCAGATTCTGGAGCGGAAGCTAACTTGGCCAGGGAATCTGCGAGATTATTTTGTATTCGCTTAGCTTTGCGAGTAGGATAAGTACTCGAGATTTGTATAAAGCCATTCTTTCTTCTTTCGCCTCGAATTCGCCGAGCACTTGATTGACTATGAGTTGAGAGTCACTATGAATAAGTAAACTCTGTATCGCGAGCACATTCGCTAGTTCGAGGCCGATGATCAAAGCCTCATATTCTGCTTCATTGTTAGAGACATGAGTGTCAAATCGTAAAGCATATTGAAAATGCGACCCGTCAAGAGCAATTAAGATTAAGCCGGCTCCGCTACCGGTGGCGCATGAAGACCCATCCACAAAGAGTGACCAGGGGGTCTGGTCGTTGGTCGCAAGGTCATAGCTGGAGGAAGAATACGTAAATTCAGCAATGAAATCAGCCATGGCTTGACCCTTGATGGTGGTTCTTGGATAGAATGAAATATCGTGCTCACTGATCTCAATTGCCCATTTAGTCAATCGCCCTGAAACCTCAGGTTTTTGAAGGACTTGTGTTAATGGATGATTCATAGGTACCAATATAGAGTGGGCTTGAAAATATGGTCATAATTTTCGAGCTGCAGTCACTAAGGCGAGAGCTAATTTCCCATATCAGAATATCGAGTTTTGGCATCCACCATCGCTCGACTAATATAATAAACGGGCCTTCGGACCCCGAAATCTTCTCTTATTAATGCAGCGCTAACAGCCGTAGAAGACACAGATAAATAAAGGAGCTGATCGTGTAAAACAGGTTTTGATAAGATAGGGGGTGTGCTCATATATTGCTTCATTTGTTGAAATGCTTATTTGCACTATTGAGTCCATACCCAGTCGATTTTTACGGTAGCTCGAAGAAGCTTAAAGAAAGGAAGACACTTATTAGAGGCACGCGAAATAAACCTGTTCAATGATGCAATGCGACCAGCCAATCGTTGGACATCTTTGAGAGTGGACGGAGACTTCATTTCGATCAAGGCTTTTATTTTCTCGGGATTCGCCTCGATTCCTCGTTGGCCAACCATGAACCCAAGAAATTTTCCGGCGGAGACCCCGAAAGCATATTTTTCTGGATTTAACTTCATTCGATACTTCCTCATCAGGTCAAAGGCTTCTCGGAGATCTGCTAGATGGTCGTTTGCTGCGACGCTTTTCATGAGCATGTCATCGACATAAACTTCCATATTCTTACTGATTTGCGTAGCGAACATTTTATTGACCAAACGTTGATAGGTGGCTCCTGCATTCTTGAGACCAAAAGACATTACCTTGTAGCAATACATGCCTCGGTCAGTGATAAAGGTAATGTGTTGACTATCGGGCGGATGCATCATAATTTGGTTATAACCAGAGTAGGTGTCCATAAAACTGAGCAGGGCATGCCCTGCTGTTGAATCAACCAATTGTTCGATGCGTGGAGTCGGGAAACTATCCTTTGGGCATGCTTTGTTCGGATCAGAGTATTCCACGCACATTCTCCACTTACCATTAGTTTTTCGAATAAGGACCACGTTCGCGACCCATTCTGGGTAGTCAACTTCCTCAACGAAATTGACGGTCAACAACTTTTCGACCTCAGTTTTAATCACCATTTGTCTTTCTGCGGTGAACGCTCGTCGACGTTGATGAACAGGTTTGTACTTCGGATCAACATTCAGACGATGGACTATGATGTTAGGGTCGATACCTGGCATGTCTCTATGAGACCAAGCAAATACATCTTGATATTTAGTGAGAAAATGAGTCAGATTTGCCCGAAAGACATCACTCAAAGATGATTCGATGTAAACCTTCTTGGACGAATTATCTTTGGATAAGTGGATTTCGACTGTCTCTTCCCTCGGGGTACCTGATTGAAGAGCATTCTCTCTTGGGTCCAACGTTGTAGTTATCAGGAGATCCGATGGGTCTCCTGTAATCGTTATAATAGGGGCTACTTGGGCATTCTTTCGGTCTTGTACGACGATTTCGTAGCATGCTCGAGCTTCCTTCTGATTTCCTCATACCTCCCTGACTCCATTTGGAGTAAGAAATTTAATGCATAGGTACAAGGGGTGTAAAGCTGCTCCTATCTTGGTGAGCGAAGGTCGACCCAAAATAGCATTGTATGCTGATCTTCGATCCACCACGAGGAAATTAACGAAGACTGTGGTTTTGGTCGGACTTTCTCCAAAGGTGACAGGAAGGTCGATGCTTCCTTCCGGTGTTACTACTTTGCCCCCAAAGCCAACGAGGGGAGTGGAGATAGGTTTGAGTAGACTTCTAGCAAGTGTCATTTTATTGAAAGCTTCCAAGTAAAGAACATTAGCGGAGCTACCTGTATCAAACATGATACGATGAGTTAAAGAATTTGATACCTTTAACGCGATCCTCATGAGGGAAATAAATCCCTTCAGCATCTTCAAGAGAAAAAGTGATCAGATGGTGGCTAGGATTTGATGTATCGGACGATTTTTTCAGCGAATAAATATGTTGAGGCTTCTGGGACGCCTTGCGAGCATATGCTTTTCTTGACGCTTGAGAATCTCTCCCACAAGTTGGACCTCCAGCAATGGTCCGAATCTCACCAGTGGGTTCAGCATCTTCTTGCGAAGGATGATGTTAAAGTGACTTTTTTCCTTCGTGATGGGGCTTCCATTCTTTTAGGTGACCGACCCTGTCGCGCAATGTAATCCCGGAGATAGCTCTTCCGAATTAGAGCTTCAATGTGATCTTTTAATGATATACAATCTTGGGTGTTATGCCCATGATCTTTGTGGAAATAACAGAACTTTCTCTTGTCTCTTTTTTCAGGATCGGACTTGATCCTTGGAGGCCACTTCACATAAGATTTGTGCTTGATCTCCATTAATTCTTTCTCAGGAGATTGGTTAAGAGGTATATAATTATGATATTTACCAGAGTAGGGCTTCTTAGGGGAACGGTCCCGTCGATCGTGCCAGTATTTCTTATCAGGAGGAGAGATCTTCTCAGACTTACACTTCTTGCCCTTTATACCGTGACGTGCCAAGGCGACTTCTTCCACATTGATGGATTTTTTAGCCTTGGCTTGGAATTCCGTCATAGTTTTAGGAGGGTTTTTTTCCAGGGCGAACCGGAATTTTTTGCTTGTAATTCCGGCTATAAGGGTGGTGAGGCCTTTGTCTTCGGTATAATCTTCAGTTTGGATGGCTTCTGCAGTGAACCGAACTGTGAACTCCTTAATTACTTCCCCATGCTGTTGCTTTAGATCCGTTAAATGAGATGTCGGCTTTTGGTGCGGATGCTTCCCATGAACTGAGAGAGGAAGACATCAGATAATTGGGAGAAGGATCCGATAGATCGAGGTTTTAGTCCTCGAAACCATGTACGCGCTGCATCGTTTATGGTTAAGGAGAAAGCCCTTCACATAATTTCCGAACCATATCCCTCTAGCTCCACAAGAGACTTATATGTCTCCAGATGTTCAAGAGGATCGCCGGTACCTGTATATGGGACGATGCTAGGTGTTCGGTATTTCTTAGGCAAAGGGGCCTCTAACCTTGCGGGTGACGGGAGATTCGGATCGATGGATTGATGCAAGAGCAATAGGTGGGAGGTTAGATCGATACCGTTGCTCCATATCGGCGAAGCGATCCTCGATTCTCTTGAGATTTCCTTTCCAAGGTAAGGTGTAACTGTAAGACCCGTACCCTGAAGTGCCCTCCGTACGTTTAGTTTCCAGTACCGGTACGTCCCGGACGGACCAGATTAGAGAGCCTTGATCGCGACCCTGATTTAGTACCGCAACGACCCAAGACTTGTACCCTTGCAACCGCGCGGGTGCCACGATTCCAACGCCGCGCGGCACCCCCCATTGCGATACCCGGTGTGTTAGATGCATACGTTCGCGCAATTCGAGGTGGGCCACGCAACGCGCGTGTGGCGTGGGCCCCCACTTGCACAATTCCCAACAACATGTCAAATCTATCACTATCACCCTCACCCATACCCCCATCATTATCTAGCCATCATCACCATACCCACCCCATCCTCTCACTTCCAAAAGTCAACTCTAACCCATTCCCCCATGTCCTCTCCCATCATCATCATAAGCATCTCATGTACCCCCCCTCTCCCATACAAGAGCCATACGTAGGGGGGGGTGGCCTTCTCAATTGCAAGATTTGAGAGAGAGAGAGAGAGAGGGAGAGAGAGAGAAGAGAGAGAAGAGAGAGAAGTAGAGAGATTTGGAGGGAGATCAAGAGAGAGAAAGAGAGAGTTAGAGAGATTGAAGGTGGAGATCTAGCTTGGAGGACCCCGATCATCATCCGGACCGTCCGATCGGCAATCTAACCGTCCAACCATCATTGTGAGTGCATACCTTTCCCCCCTTTTTCTCGTTTACTTTTCGTTTTCTTTCCTTGGTCCCACCTTGTGATGGGCAATGAGATGGATGGGCTAGATCGTCCATGAATGGGTCCCACCCTTTGATGGTGTGGATCCCACTTTGGGACCCATTTTGTGGCATATTTAGTGTGGCCAACAGCCACCATGATGTATGTAGTTCATCCACGCTGTCCACCATGTGGGCCCACCATGTGATGGCCCAGCTGATGGATGGAGCGGATCTGCACGTGTGGACCCCACTAGTAAAAAAAAAAAAAAAAAAATATACATGAGGGGGGGGCCACTGGACAGTCAGCGTCCAGAGGACGCTGCTGCCCAGCAGCTCCCGGGCTGAAAGCCCTTTTGGGCACGACCGTGGGTTCCCACTTGTGGGACCCACCTTGATGCATGTATTCGATCCACACCGCCCATCAGTTTCTCCAGCTCATTTTGGGGCTGGGTACCAATAATGAAGAAGATCCAGATCTCGGGTGGACCACACCATCGAAAACAGTGGAGAGCACCATGTCCACTATTGAAACTACCATGGCCCACCGTGATGTTCGTAGAAGGAATCACCTGCCCAATATTGGGCTTATTAGGTCCCCAGCGAGCTGGGAAACCTGATGGACGGATTGGATCTTCCCTAAGTGGGCCCCACCTGAAATAAGCTTAGAAAAGAAAAAAAAAAAAAGAAAAAAAAAAAAAAAAAGATAAGAACGTCCAGCGCTGGACGTTCGGGACGCTGGAACCGTCCAGCGCCAGGACGGCTGGAATGGTGTCCCCACTCGTGGGACCCACCTTGATGTTTGTGTTCCATCCACACCGTCTATCTATTTTCCCATGTCATTTTAGGGCTAAGGCCCAAATATGTAGCATATTCAATTCTTAAGTGGGCCGCACCACATCAAACAGTGGGGTGAATGATGTCCACTGTCGAAACTGCTTCGGCCCACACTAATGTTTGTAGACCCCGTAACATACTCAATATTGGGCTCATTGGGCCCACCATGAGATGGCCCACCTGATGAACGGAGTGGATCAGTCCCATGTGGGCCCCACATGGTATGAGTGTAAAAAGAAAGAAAAAAAAAAGAAAGGAAGAAAAGGAGAAGAGGCAGCGTCGCTGACGCTGGTAGTACCAGCGTCCAGGACGCTGCTCGTGCCAGCTGAGGCCCACCCTGTGGGTCCCACCATGATGCATGTGCTGTATCCACACCGTCCATCCAGTTGGGGAGATCATTTTAGGGCATGACCCCAAGAATGAGTCAGATCCAAGTCTCAAGGGGGCCCCACCACAGAAAAACAGTAGGGACAGTGGCCCTACCCTTGAAACCTTCCTGCGGCCCACCATGATGATTATTTGAGATCCAACCTGTTCATGAGTTCACACATGCATGTAAGAAGGGAAAACAAAAATATCAGATTGATCAAAAGCTTGTGGGCCCCACTTGCGGAGAGGATATAAAAAAAAAAATAAAAAATAAAAAATAAAAAATAAAAAAAAAAGATATGAAAGCTGGCCACTGGACAGACAGCGTCCAGGGGACGCTGCTGCCCAGCGGCGCAGCCCTATGGGTAATGTCAATGGGCCCCACTCGTTGGGCCCACCTTGAATGTATGTGCTTTATCAATCCAGTCCATATATTTTTTCCAGCTCATTTTAGTGGCTGAGCCAAATTTAAGCATATCCAAACCTCTAGTGGATCATGCCACGGAAACAGTGGGAATTATGATCTCCACCGTTGAAACCTTCCCAGGCTCTACAGTGATGTTTATTTGTCATTTAACCTGTTCATAAGATCACATGGATATGGGTGAAGGGGGAAACAAAAATATTAGTTTGATTCAAAATGCTTGGGGCCCATTTGGGTGCTACGCTCTATGGGTCCCACCACGATGTATCTGTTTTATGTATGCCGCCCATCTGTTTTTCCATATTATTTTAGGGCCATGGGCCCTCATAATGAGGTAAATCCCAACCTCAAGTGGACCACATTGTAGGAAACAGTGGTCATTGATGCCCACCTTTGAAACCTTCCTTAGGGCCATTGTAATGTTTATTTATCCATCTAATCAAAGGTGATGGGGCCCAACTTTGGGTCCCACCTTGATGAATGTTGAGTATATCGTGTCGTTCTTCTTGGCAGGGGTGTGGGCCCAGTTTTAGGTGGGCCACACGTAGAAAATAAGGGTGATTGAATGCCTACCATTGGAAACTTTACAGGACCCATCTGTTATATTTATTTGCCATTCTTCTTGTTAATAAGTCACCCAGCCATGGGTGGGGTTCCACACGTGTGGTGTGCGGGCCCCACCATGGTGTTTGTTTGCCATCTCACTTGATTCGTGGGGAAAGCACAAATATCGGCTTGATCCCAAACTGTTGGGGCTCATTGATGTATGTGGCTTCCCCACTCCTTCGTGCGGTTATACCCAACCCCGGGTCCACCTTGTTATGCATGTGTTCTATCCACGTCAGCCATTGGCCTCCATGGTGCGATATGTATGTTGGCCATCCATAAGGACCGCCTTAATTTTGTGCTTAATCCAAACCATCCAAATGAATGAACCCTAGCATGTTATGTACAGGATGGCCCTTGGGACCACCTTAGTGTGCGTGTTCGAATGACCGCGTTGTCCATCCCATGGACCCACCTTGATGATTAGTTGTGTAAACCCTTATTTAAAGATCATCCTTAGAGTTTGCTTGATCCAAGTCACAGGGCTACCTTCTTAAACTCACCCTGTGGAACCGTCTTGTCAATTCACCTTGTTAACTCACCATGTTGACCCGCCTTGTTGACCCGCCTTGTTGACCCGCCTTGTTGACTCACCTTGTTGACTCAGCATGTTGATTGATCTTGGTAACTCAGCTTGTATACTCATATGACTCACCCCTTCTACCCTTATACCCAATTATTAAAGACCACCATATCGTGTATATCTCATCCACACCGTCCGTTTACCTTTAGGGCGAGTGTGGGGCTCATCCTCGACGTTCGTATGTCATCTAGGCCATCCATTATATGGAGCCTATCTTGTAGCATGAGGTTAGACCTGTCGTCCCTTTTTGGACTTCATCGTGTTGACCATCTATCTCATATTACACTATCATTTATGATTCTCTGTCATGACCTGTCTATCTTGCAACCCGTTCTATGACATTCCTTCTACGGACCATTCATCGTGTTTATCTCAACTGTACTACAGGATTATGGGTCTCGGCATGATTTTGAGTATTCCACTCTTGCCGCTCAAGTAGGTTCTACCTTTGATGTGTTGGTAGTGTATTCAATCAATTTCTTTCCATTTGGGTTATCTGAATGTTGAAGGTTAATCCACACCGTTTAGTTGTTGGACCATCTGTATTGTTGTATACCATCCATTTAGAGTCTCATCTCGTTATGTTTACTTGTATTATAAGTGAATTATCTTTTTATGCTATTTTTGATATGTCTGTTGCCACACGTAGTGTTGTTGGAATACTCATATGTGATCTTTATACTATATGCTTCGACGACCACCATGCATGTGTAATGAGTATGCATCCCGAATCACCATTGTTAGTTGGGGACCACTAGGGCATAAACGCATTCATAAAGCATTCGAGATGTAGTCGCGCAAATGTAATTCATGTGCTCTCTATCGCAAACCTCTCCAATAGGTATGGGACTATTCGAGGACAGGAATCTATCATCCTGACTTACACTGTATGGTAGGAATAGCTTAGCATACCTTGTAGCCCTTGGTGCGAGATTCCCTGGCTAGCGACATCCCGCACTATGACTTGATCATTCATATGTGTCCCCTCATCTTAATCATATCTCAAATAGGTTGGACTAGATTGATTTATTGCCATCGTGGTAGATGGGCTACTTGTTGGCACTCATACTGTATACTTGACTCATGCATCATGAATGCTTGGCTCATCTGATTGTCTTGTATCAACCGGACATATCGGTCGTGATTGTCGTGCAGTTCATTACCAGCTGACGGTGACATTGTAGTTTTATGGTGCTCTTTGGGAGACTTGCACGGGTATGTCGTCCCACGTTTGTATGCATGGTTGCATTTCGCACCGTCTGCTTGTGCCGCATATAGCATGGTTACTACGTTGCAACCACAGCTCCATCGTGGTTTGCAGGAACACCGGAAATATGTTATCTTTAAACTGGATGCCAAAGATGTCCCTGGGTGAAAGTCCCTGATCCCGTTGGTACCAAGGTGGGTGCTCCATTCAAGGACCGGGTGGTTTAATCATACACCAGTATGCCGAATACCAAACGGCGGTGTTTTCCACTGCACGTGGTCAGTTTGGAAGGAGGTCTGACCTAACCTGCCGGAAGAGTGTTGGCAAAGGGGGTTGAGTTTGACCAGCTGTGAGTAGGTCCGCTATTGCACCAGATAGGCTTTGGCATTCTACTGGTGAGTAGTGAGGTCTGTGAGACCCCGGTGATGTTCCGTTTCAGAGATGGTATTGGTATCAGTGATGTGACTGATGTTCTGTATGGTGTGGGACGGTCCTGATGTGGGCGGGTGTGATGTGGGCGAGGCTGTAAGCCTGGGCGAGCTACCACACTGGGCGAGCTACCAGTTCCGAGTCCTGCATTGCTTACGTGACTGCGTTATGACTGTTCGTATCTGGACCACTGTACTGAGAGGTGGTGATTTGCATACATGCATTGGATCATTGTATGTGATATTAGGCCCTGTAGGCCATTGCACAGTATGAGTATATAGCCTTGGTAGGCTGGTTACCTGTATTGCACGCTCGCATAGCCATGGTAGGCTAGTTATATGTATTGCATGCTTGCATAGTCGTGGTAAACTGGTTATTCATATCACATGATCGTGTAGCCTAATTAGGCGGAGTCTTGGTTTAAAGTTCTCATCATGCTTTACTGCTTACTCTGATATTATCATGCTTGTCATACGCATTGTGCACGCACACACGCACTCACGAAGCTTCGTTTGAAGCTTATGCGCGTTTGTTACGCTGCAGGTTCTACCAGAGTATATCAGCAACGTTGAGTTGGAGTTTGTAGTACAGTAGCAGGAGGTGCCGAAGTGTGCACAGTTTTTATATTTACGCATTGTATATTTACTTTCCAGTACTGTATATAAACGAAATGATTTAGTGGAAATATTGTGTTTGTCTTTGATGGTACTCATATTGTGATGCTCATGTTTTCAAAAAAAAAATTTTCAGACCCTAAAATCCTCCTTGTGGTATCCCAAGATCGGAACCTGACGTGTAGGGTTAGGATCCGAGATCGGGGTACTACGGAGGCTGCCACCTCTGAATTCCGGTTACAGCGAATGGACGTCGAGAACCGAATTTGGGGCGTGACAGGAGTTGGTATCAGAGCATGACTTGGGAGCTACCTGTGAACAACACAATGTTTCTACTTAGTGTTTTAGGATTAGATCACCCCTCACTTGTTGATGTTTGCGAACTTAGAATCACTAGAATTCCCAATGGTATAGTTCTTTAATCGTAATATGTTTGTAGTTTTCTGAGGCTAAGGGTTTCTTGTCCCTTCTTTTTTAAAAGATGGACGCGACACCAGTAGGTGAAGTTGAGGCTGGTACGTCCCAGCCAGAGTTAGCACCTGTCACCCTAGTAAGCGCAGAGCAATTCCAAGGGATGCTCCGGTTGATGACCGCTTTGTTCGAGCAACAACAAGCACCCCCGAGTGACAGCAGGAAGAGGAAGTTCTCCCCTAGCAGTTCCCAGACGACACAGTTTTTAGAGAAGACCCCATCGCGGATCTCAGGTCACTGTTTCGAGTGCGGTGAAGCCGGCCATCGAAGGAAGGAATGCCCTCAGCGACCAAGAGCACCTAAACAACAACCATGGCGCAGAGCACCGATTGCACCAATCCCTCCGATCGTAGGTCCTCGAAGAACTAGGCGTCAAAGGAAGGTTCATCCGCAGAAGCCGCCTACGACACCAAGAGCACCCGACCTCCAAAGGCCATTCAAGGGCACTTGTTTCAAGTGTGGCGAGATTGGACACCGAGTTAGGGACTGCCCATCCCGTCAGTAGCAGTACTAGAGCGTTGTTCCCTCGCCCCGACATTTTGCGGTAGACACCAGAGGAGATTGACACCATCAAGAGCTGTACGCATGCTATGTGGACTTAGCGATGTTGCAAACTTTCATTGAGTTTTTGTATGTTTTTTTTATTTTATCTATATATCTGTGTGGTTTGCTTTGACTTCGTTTCGTTGTGAATTTCGAGGACGAAATTTTTATAAGGAGGGGAGAGTTGTAAGACCCGTACCCTGAAGTGCCCTCCGTACGTTTAGTTTCCAGTACCGGTACGTCCCGGACGGACCAGATTAGAGAGCCTTGATCGCGACCCTGATTTAGTACCGCAACGACCCAAGACTTGTACCCTTGCAACCGCGCGGGCGCCACGATTCCAACGCCGCGCGGCACCCCCCATTGCGATACCCGGTGTGTTAGATGCATACGTTCGCGCAATTCGAGGTGGGCCACGCAACGCGCGTGTGGCGTGGGCCCCCACTTGCACAATTCCCAACAACATGTCAAATCTATCACTATCACCCTCACCCATACCCCCATCATTATCTAGCCATCATCACCATACCCACCCCATCCTCTCACTTCCAAAAGTCAACTCTAACCCATTCCCCCATGTCCTCTCCCATCATCATCATAAGCATCTCATGTACCCCCCCTCTCCCATACAAGAGCCATACGTAGGGGGGGGTGGCCTTCTCAATTGCAAGATTTGAGAGAGAGAGAGAGAGGGAGAGAGAGAGAAGAGAGAGAAGAGAGAGAAGTAGAGAGATTTGGAGGGAGATCAAGAGAGAGAAAGAGAGAGTTAGAGAGATTGAAGGTGGAGATCTAGCTTGGAGGACCCCGATCATCATCCGGACCGTCCGATCGGCAATCTAACCGTCCAACCATCATTGTGAGTGCATACCTTTCCCCCATTTTTCTCGTTTACTTTTCGTTTTCTTTCCTTGGTCCCACCTTGTGATGGGCAATGAAATGGATGGGCTGGATCGTCCATGAATGGGTCCCACCCTTTGATGGTGTGGATCCCACTTTGGGACCCATTTTGTGGCATATTTAGTGTGGCCAACAGCCACCATGATGTATGTAGTTCATCCACGCTGTCCACCATGTGGGCCCACCATGTGATGGCCCAGCTGATGGATGGAGCGGATCTGCACGTGTGGACCCCACTAGTAAAAAAAAAAAAAAAAAAAAAATATACCTGAGGGGGGGGCCACTGGACAGTCAGCGTCCAGAGGACGCTGCTGCCAGCAGCTCCCGGACTGAAAGCCCTTTTGGGCACGACCGTGGGTTCCCACTTGTGGGACCCACCTTGATGCATGTATTCGATCCATACCGCCCATCAGTTTCTCCAGCTCATTTTGGGGCTGGGTACCAATAATGAAGAAGATCCAGATCTCGGGTGGACCACACCATCGAAAACAGTGGAGAGCACCATGTCCACTATTGAAACTACCATGGCCCACCGTGATGTTCGTAGAAGGAATCACCTGCCCAATATTGGGCTTATTAGGTCCCCAGCGAGCTGGGAAACCTGATGGACGGATTGGATCTTCCCTAAGTGGGCCCCACCTGAAATAAGCTTAGAAAAGAAAAAAAAAAGAAAAAAAAGAAAAAAAAAAAAAAAGATAAGAACGTCCAGCGCTGGACGTTCGGGACGCTGGAACCGTCCAGCGCCAGGACGGCTGGAATGGTGTCCCCACTCGTGGGACCCACCTTGATGTTTGTGTTCCATCCACACCGTCTATCTATTTTCCCATGTCATTTTAGGGCTAAGGCCCAAATATGTAGCATATTCAATTCTTAAGTGGGCCGCACCACATCAAACAGTGGGGTGAATGATGTCCACTGTCGAAACTGCTTCGGCCCACACTAATGTTTGTAGACCCCGTAACATACTCAATATTGGGCTCATTGGGCCCACCATGAGATGGCCCACCTGATGAACGGAGTGGATCAGTCCCATGTGGGCCCCACATGGTATGAGTGTAAAAAGAAAGAAAAAAAAAAGAAAGGAAGAAAAGGAGAAGAGGCAGCGTCGCTGACGCTGGTAGTACCAGCGTCCAGGACGCTGCTCGTGCCAGCTGAGGCCCACCCTGTGGGTCCCACCATGATGCATGTGCTGTATCCACACCGTCCATCCAGTTGGGGAGATCATTTTAGGGCATGACCCCAAGAATGAGTCAGATCCAAGTCTCAAGGGGGCCCCACCACAGAAAAACAGTAGGGACAGTGGCCCTACCCTTGAAACCTTCCTGCGGCCCACCATGATGATTATTTGAGATCCAACCTGTTCATGAGTTCACACATGCATGTAAGAAGGGAAAACAAAAATATCAGATTGATCAAAAGCTTGTGGGCCCCACTTGCGGAGAGGATATAAAAAAAAAAATAAAAAATAAAAAATAAAAAATAAAAAAAAAAGATATGAAAGCTGGCCACTGGACAGACAGCGTCCAGGGGACGCTGCTGCCCAGCGGCGCAGCCCTATGGGTAATGTCAATGGGCCCCACTCGTTGGGCCCACCTTGAATGTATGTGCTTTATCAATCCAGTCCATATATTTTTTCCAGCTCATTTTAGTGGCTGAGCCAAATTTAAGCATATCCAAACCTCTAGTGGATCATGCCACGGAAACAGTGGGAATTATGATCTCCACCGTTGAAACCTTCCCAGGCTCTACAGTGATGTTTATTTGTCATTTAACCTGTTCATAAGATCACATGGATATGGGTGAAGGGGGAAACAAAAATATTAGTTTGATTCAAAATGCTTGGGGCCCATTTGGGTGCTACGCTCTATGGGTCCCACCACGATGTATCTGTTTTATGTATGCCGCCCATCTGTTTTTCCATATTATTTTAGGGCCATGGGCCCTCATAATGAGGTAAATCCCAACCTCAAGTGGACCACATTGTAGGAAACAGTGGTCATTGATGCCCACCTTTGAAACCTTCCTTAGGGCCATTGTAATGTTTATTTATCCATCTAATCAAAGGTGATGGGGCCCAACTTTGGGTCCCACCTTGATGAATGTTGAGTATATCGTGTCGTTCTTCTTGGCAGGGGTGTGGGCCCAGTTTTAGGTGGGCCACACGTAGAAAATAAGGGTGATTGAATGCCTACCATTGGAAACTTTACAGGACCCATCTGTTATATTTATTTGCCATTCTTCTTGTTAATAAGTCACCCAGCCATGGGTGGGGTTCCACACGTGTGGTGTGCGGGCCCCACCATGGTGTTTGTTTGCCATCTCACTTGATTCGTGGGGAAAGCACAAATATCGGCTTGATCCCAAACTGTTGGGGCTCATTGATGTATGTGGCTTCCCCACTCCTTCGTGCGGTTATACCCAACCCCGGGTCCACCTTGTTATGCATGTGTTCTATCCACGTCAGCCATTGGCCTCCATGGTGCGATATGTATGTTGGCCATCCATAAGGACCGCCTTAATTTTGTGCTTAATCCAAACCATCCAAATGAATGAACCCTAGCATGTTATGTACAGGATGGCCCTTGGGACCACCTTAGTGTGCGTGTTCGAATGACCGCGTTGTCCATCCCATGGACCCACCTTGATGATTAGTTGTGTAAACCCTTATTTAAAGATCATCCTTAGAGTTTGCTTGATCCAAGTCACAGGGCTACCTTCTTAAACTCACCCTGTGGAACCGTCTTGTCAATTCACCTTGTTAACTCACCATGTTGACCCGCCTTGTTGACCCGCCTTGTTGACCCGCCTTGTTGACTCACCTTGTTGACTCAGCATGTTGATTGATCTTGGTAACTCAGCTTGTATACTCATATGACTCACCCCTTCTACCCTTATACCCAATTATTAAAGACCACCATATCGTGTATATCTCATCCACACCGTCCGTTTACCTTTAGGGCGAGTGTGGGGCTCATCCTCGACGTTCGTATGTCATCTAGGCCATCCATTATATGGAGCCTATCTTGTAGCATGAGGTTAGACCTGTCGTCCCTTTTTGGACTTCATCGTGTTGACCATCTATCTCATATTACACTATCATTTATGATTCTCTGTCATGACCTGTCTATCTTGCAACCCGTTCTATGACATTCCTTCTACGGACCATTCATCGTGTTTATCTCAACTGTACTACAGGATTATGGGTCTCGGCATGATTTTGAGTATTCCACTCTTGCCGCTCAAGTAGGTTCTACCTTTGATGTGTTGGTAGTGTATTCAATCAATTTCTTTCCATTTGGGTTATCTGAATGTTGAAGGTTAATCCACACCGTTTAGTTGTTGGACCATCTGTATTGTTGTATACCATCCATTTAGAGTCTTATCTCGTTATGTTTACTTGTATTATAAGTGAATTATCTTTTTATGCTATTTTTGATATGTCTGTTGCCACACGTAGTGTTGTTGGAATACTCATATGTGATCTTTATACTATATGCTTCGACGACCACCATGCATGTGTAATGAGTATGCATCCCGAATCACCATTGTTAGTTGGGGACCACTAGGGCATAAACGCATTCATAAAGCATTCGAGATGTAGTCGCGCAAATGTAATTCATGTGCTCTCTATCGCAAACCTCTCCAATAGGTATGGGACTATTCGAGGACAGGAATCTATCATCCTGACTTACACTGTATGGTAGGAATAGCTTAGCATACCTTGTAGCCCTTGGTGCGAGATTCCCTGGCTAGCGACATCCCGCACTATGACTTGATCATTCATATGTGTCCCCTCATCTTAATCATATCTCAAATAGGTTGGACTAGATTGATTTATTGCCATTGTGGTAGATGGGCTACTTGTTGGCACTCATACTGTATACTTGACTCATGCATCATGAATGCTTGGCTCATCTGATTGTCTTGTATCAACCGGACATATTGGTCGTGATTGTCGTGCAGTTCATTACCAGCTGACGGTGACATTGTAGTTTTATGGTGCTCTTTGGGAGACTTGCACGGGTATGTCGTCCCACGTTTGTATGCATGGTTGCATTTCGCACCGTCTGCTTGTGCCGCATATAGCATGGTTACTACGTTGCAACCACAGCTCCATCGTGGTTTGCAGGAACACCGGAAATATGTTATCTTTAAACTGGATGCCAAAGATGTCCCTGGGTGAAAGTCCCTGATCCCGTTGGTACCAAGGTGGGTGCTCCATTCAAGGACCGGGTGGTTTAATCATACACCAGTATGCCGAATACCAAACGGCGGTGTTTTCCACTGCACGTGGTCAGTTTGGAAGGAGGTCTGACCTAACCTGCCGGAAGAGTGTTGGCAAAGGGGGTTGAGTTTGACCAGCTGTGAGTAGGTCCGCTATTGCACCAGATAGGCTTTGGCATTCTACTGGTGAGTAGTGAGGTCTGTGAGACCCCGGTGATGTTCCGTTTCAGAGATGGTATTGGTATCAGTGATGTGACTGATGTTCTGTATGGTGTGGGACGGTCCTGATGTGGGCGGGTGTGATGTGGGCGAGGCTGTAAGCCTGGGCGAGCTACCACACTGGGCGAGCTACCAGTTCCGAGTCCTGCATTGCTTACGTGACTGCGTTATGACTGTTCGTATCTGGACCACTGTACTGAGAGGTGGTGATTTGCATACATGCATTGGATCATTGTATGTGATATTAGGCCCTGTAGGCCATTGCACAGTATGAGTATATAGCCTTGGTAGGCTGGTTACCTGTATTGCACGCTCGCATAGCCATGGTAGGCTAGTTATATGTATTGCATGCTTGCATAGTCGTGGTAAACTGGTTATTCATATCACATGATCGTGTAGCCTAATTAGGCGGAGTCTTGGTTTAAAGTTCTCATCATGCTTTACTGCTTACTCTGATATTATCATGCTTGTCATACGCATTGTGCACGCACACACGCACTCACGAAGCTTCGTTTGAAGCTTATGCGCATTTGTTACGCCGCAGGTTCTACCAGAGTATATCAGCAACGTTGAGTTGGAGTTTGTAGTACAGTAGCAGGAGGTGCCGAAGTGTGCACAGTTTTTATATTTACGCATTGTATATTTACTTTCCAGTACTGTATATAAACGAAATGATTTAGTGGAAATATTGTGTTTGTCTTTGATGGTACTCATATTGTGATGCTCATGTTTTCAAAAAAAAAAATTTCAGACCCTAAAATCCTCCTTGTGGTATCCCAGGATCGGAACCTGACGTGTAGGGTTAGGATCCGAGATCGGGGTACTACGGAGGCTGCCACCTCTGAATTCGGGTTACAGCGAATGGACGTCGAGAACCGAATTTGGGGCGTGACAGTAACTCGAGGTTTCGACGGCTGACCCCTGAGATTGTTGTTGCTGAGAGGTACTGGAGTGTATAGATTGTGGAGGGGGTATTGGAACTTGATTGCCGAGTGGTATTCGATTTGAAGGAGGATTTTGCTGAGTTCGTAGCTCACCTACAAAATGTCTGGAGGCAACTGGTACAGATCGTAGTGGCGGCCCTTCTGGAAGTTGCTGTGGCTCAGGGAAATGCTGATCAAACCGATTAGATAAAGTTTGAAGCCCAGCTTTGAGGGTAAGGAGCGTGTCTCCGACGAAGCACATAATGTCATCGTGACCGCTAGATACATTGTGAAACGGGTTCTGTGACGGCATGTTAGACTCTATCGGAGGAATGCCCGTGGATGTGGTCTGAGGGAGGTTGGATGCTGGTTCAGGGATGTCAGGAGGGGGTAACATCTACCTTGTAGTGGAAGGATGAACCGTCTTCTTGGGAGGCATAGTGGGAGATATGATCAGCGATGAGAATGGCTAATTCTGAAAGTGTTCCTACAGACGGCGCCAATCTGTTAACGTCAGATTCTGGTAACAGGTCCCTCCCAAGCTTACGCCCTTCTCGAAGTGAGCTCCCTTCCAAACCTGAAAGACAAAGAAGAAAACTAAGGGTGGCCGGCGCTTGGCCGTTGGCCCTCCGAAGCTTAAGTCAGAGGTGACTTGATAATAATAGAAGTGTGAAATGTAGGCTTAGAGATTGTGTACCTTTATCATCTATTGGGCCATCTATTTATATAAATCTGGGTGATCCAGTCTGTTACGCAAGCCGTTAAAACCCCTGCTGATTTCAGGGGATAAGGTGCTTATCTTGTTAATCCTTAGGTAAGGAGATGGCCTAACTACTCTAGACGTCTAGCTGATTATGTCTCTTGATGAAGATGTTTGGAGCTATGAATAAGAACAAGCCCAAACCGGCCTATACGATCTGCTGGTACTAAAAAGGCGGAGGATGCTCGAGCTCGGGGATAACCTCGTTCGACAACCACGAGCCGAGCTGCTCGTATGCGGAAATGCGATCCCTTTCGACGACCACGAGCCGAGCTGCTCGCATGCATGAGTAAATGCAGGCGAATTATGAAGATGCCCTCATCCGATGACCAGCGACCAATCCTGCTCGCATATTCGGGAGTGTATACCTAGTTTTATGATATTCGAGCTTCGACCATAAGGGCTCGTGGTTGAACACTAAAGACAAAAAGGCGCTCGCGGGTCTTAAGTCTTCGATATCTTTGACCATCTCTTTTATGCTATAACACACTCCAAGACACACAAGTGCAAAATTCGGAAAAACTGGGTGATAGAAGTTAAAATCTTAAACTCCCTAAACATAACAATTATTCACATAGAATCCCCACTGATTGATTGATAAATACAAGAATCTAAACAAGTTTAACCTGATGTGCATAGTGAATGTTCATCTCATGAATTTTCAGATTACCTTCTTCATAGATTAACGAAACTAAGGATCTCAAGGTGTACAGATCAACCAAATGCCTTGACAAGAATTTGCCTTACCATTCCTTCGACGCCTTTCACTCTACTTCCCATTTGCAGCTTTGGTTATGGGTAGACCATCCCCTGGTTGGTAATAGGTAGCCCTTTTCGAAAAAATTTCAACATATATTCAATATATAACCATACTTTCTTTTCCTTTTCATATTAGATAGGATTTTTAGAAATCTTTATCTTTCATTCTTTTCTTTTATTTCACATGAACAAGGATAGACAAAGTTCCATGAGAATCGTGTAACATGAACTAGGCTTAAAAGTGTTCAAATTTTCTATTGATCATATAAATAAGGGAATTCACATAGAAAACTATTATATTAAAGGTAATTTAAAGGTTTCAACACCAATCACTTCATATCTCCTTTTCTTGTACACATACCAGCTCGAATGCATACAAACAAAGTTTTCCAAAAGAGTCTTCAAATTTCAGAAAAATTGAAAAAAATACACAAAATTTGCTCGAAATGTCACAAAGTACTAGATTCATCTAAGAATCTCACCCCCAACCAAATCTTTCGTTGTCCTTAATTTAAAAGATATGTAATGAGCAATAACATGAGAGCAATGATAAAATAAAAGAGAGTGAGAACGAGAGTAGCTGATAGAGTCGGTCATGGAAGTCTACAACTCTGACAACTAAATCTACTAAAGCAATAAATTAAAACAGAAAACAAACTAAACCTAATCTTACTTAAAGAAATGAACAAAACCTAATCTATCCTTTTAGAAAGAGAATCTCCATCAGACTAGGAGATCAATCCTCATTATAACGTCCAAAAGAACAAAGTTGAGCAGGATCATCAAGTGGTGTAACAAATTTTTTAGTAGAACTATCCACCATCCCGCTTTGAAAAGTACATTTGTGACATCAACGATTCTAACGCATTGAAAATCCTGCTAAAAATTTTTAGCAGGTTTCTCAATAACGTTGTCACATGTACTAGAAAAGGAGAATTGCATTGATTGAAAATCAGTGAATATGGATTTCCTTTCCATCTTGTTTGGGCAAAAATTTGTCAAATATGGGTCATCTCAGAAGTGGTGTTCTTCGGTTTGAACAAACCAAAGAGATGTTGAGACTTCCATCACACAAATTGGGATGGCTCCACATAATTAACTTTCATCGGTGCTTCCACAATCGATTTTTCTTTTTGGTACTCTGTGGAAGGAAGCTTTTTAGGCACCGGAGGGGTCTCCCTCAAGGCATGCACTATGTCCTTAATCATGGGATCATCCGAATCTTCAAAATAAGCCAAACACTCCTCTAGAGTGTAGGAGACCTCAGGGGAGGAAGTTTTTAGATTTAGATCCTTCAAGTCTTCCTACTCGAACTTTTGTGTAGGTTGGAGTGGGTCCTCAACCTCTACACTTTCAGAATTTGGCCTCTCTGCAGGCAAATCATGGACCAATTCCTCCAATTCCTACATAACGATTTTGTGTAAATCAGAAATTGGTGACTCGTCAAGTAAACTTTCAGAAATTGGCATTTCTAAGACCTCATTAACAATAAAATTGAATTCATCCTTGGAGCGTGCCAAACATGTCTCTAAACTTTAAGGTAGATTGGGTTGGAAAAGCTCCCCTTCTTCAATACATTCTATCATGTTTATATCATGGGGTTCATCATTGTTGGACCAATCCTTAAAGGGATTGAAGCAAACAATATCTAGAGGATCAAAATTCTGATTTAAAAGAAGCTCCTCTTCTACAATGGACTTGATTATGTCTACCTCATTGACATCACCATCATCCCTATGCCTTTTGCCCATATGGAACACATTCACCTCCAATGTCATGTTCTCAAAGGACAATTGCATCACCCCATTCAGACAATTGGTGATTGCGTTTGATGTAGCCAAGAATGGGTGGCCCAAAATTACAGGTATTTGAGTGCTAGTATCCATAACCGATTGCATGTCCAAGACGATAAAATCTACCGGATAGTAGAATTTGTCGACTTGGACTAATACATCCTCCACCTTCCCTCTCAGTACAAGGAAGGATCTATCAGCAAGTTGCAATATGGTTTTGGTGGGTTTTAATTCACCAAGACCCAATTGCTCGTATACCGAGTATGGGATCAAGTTTACACTTGCCCCTAAGTCTAACAATGCACGTTCAATCCGGTAGTCGCCAATGATACATGAGATTGTGGGACTAATGGGATCCTTATATTTTGGGGGGGTCTTTTGGGTGAGAATGGCACTTACTTGCTCATTCAAAAAGGCATTTTGTTACACATTATATTTGTGTTTAGTTGTGCATAGGTCCTTTAGAAACTTGGCACAAGAGGGGATTTGTTTAATGACATCAAGTAGAGGAATGTTGATCTTGATTTGTTTGAAAACCTCTAGAATGTCATGAGAGTTTAGGAGAGGTTTTGGAGAAACCAATCTCGAAGGGAATGGTGCTATGAGCTTGTAAACGCATTCCGTTTCTTGTGGGGCTGAGTTAGATCCATCCTCATTCTCAGAATTTACCGGATCATTAGGCTTGTCGGCCTTCACCGGAATATATTTGTCAATTTATTTACCACTTTTAAGAGTGGTGATGGATTTTGCTTCCTCCACATGTTGGTTAGGGAGGTTAGGGGCACTTATTTCAAGTGCTTGTTTAGGATTAGGTTGAGGTTGAGCTAGAAAGGTCCCTTCCCTGGCATTCAAACGTCCCTTAATCTCATCAACCGACACCTTAAGCTCTTGGAAACATTCGTTGATTTGACTGATTGATTTGCGTTTGACCTTGCATAAATGCCTTTAAAGTATCCTCCATTGAGAATTGAGGTGGGGCCATGTTTTATATGGGTGGCCCTCCTTAAGAGTTGGTAGGATTGGTTGTAGGACCGTTCCTCCAACTAAAATTTGGATGGTTCTTCCAAGTAGAGTTATACGTGTTACCTACCGGTCCATTGAAAGGCCGTTGATAACCGTATGCGGCATTTGCTTGCTCTTGTAACACCTCTTGAAATGCAGGGATTGTAGGACAATCTTGCGTAGAGTGCACATTAGTGGCACAAATTTCACACACATTTACAATAACTTCAGTGGACTTGGAAGTTCCACTCTTACTGAGTTCCATGGCCTCTATCTTCCTTGTGAGGCTAGCTATCTTTGCATTAACATCGTCCTCTTCCTTAAGGATGTAGATCCCTCCTTTCTCATTTTGTTGAGGAGGGTTGAGGTTACTAGACTTCTCTAAGGTATCCCATGATTGGGCATTCTCAGCCAACATATCTAAGTAACTTCATGCATCCTAGGGATCTTTGCTTATGAACTCGCCGTTACACACCGTCTCTACGAATTGGCACATATTCGAGTTCAATCCTTCATAAGAGAAGCTTATGATTCGCTATATTTTGTAGCCATGATGTGGACAAGCAAGTAGGAGGTCGTTTTATCTCTCCCAACTGTGAAAGAAGGTTTCACTCTCTTTAACAGAAAAATTCATTATAGCTCGTCGAAGGGTGTTTGTTTTATGAGCCGGGAAGAATTTTTTCAAAAACTCCTGAGTTATCTCAGTCCATGCTCCAATCGACCTTAGTCTAAGAGAGTAAGGTCATGTTTTGGCCTTTTCTTTCAAAGAGAAAGGGAATAGCTTTAACTTCACTACATCTTCCGATACATTGTTGTATTGCAAAGTAGCAACTACCTCATCAAACTCTTTGAGATGTAGATATAGGCTCTTGGAATCTAGCCCATAGAACTTAGGTAAAAGTTGAATTACCCCCGGCTTAATATCAATTGTCCTAGCATTGTTTGGGAAAAACATGCACGAGGGTGTGGTAGCATGGGTCGGTTGTAAATAATCACATAGGTCTCTCATTGGAGGAGCATTGTGCACCTCATTCTCTCCTATTCCCTCTTATTGGAGTAGGGGAGAGGATTCCTTAATGGTGGTTGATCCATACTCCCCCGAACTTTTACACAATTCAATGTATTTTCTAACTCGTCTTTGGACGGAGAGTGGTCCAACTAAACCACCTTCAGTTTAGAGACGATTTGTGTGGTCACATTCCCAACGGGACATAAACCAAAAAAAAAAAAAAAAATCTAAACTAAAACGAAACCTAAGTCCTAAAACAAAAATCTATAATTAAACTAAAATTTGAAAAATTAAAAAGCTGTAAAACTAAAACAGAAAATTCTAAGTTAGAAGGATCGTACCGAATTCGCTTGAAGTGGAAGAATCTCCTACAAAACAAAACAAAATTGTTAGTACTAAAGAATGAGAAACTAGTCCTAGGAAATTAGTAAAACCTAACTAATTACTTCCACTTCTATAGCCACTAAAACAATTTAGAACCGTTTATCCTAGATTCCCCGGCAGCGGTGCCAAAAACATGTTCGCTCGCCTTAAGTGCAAGGCTGTGATGTAGTAATAATCTCGGTAAGGCTGAGGTCGATCAATAGAGAATTAGGTAAACAATCCTAATTTATTCCAGGAACTTGAATTAAAACAGTTTAGGAATTCAATTATGAGAACTAGAACAACAATCTTAAAGAGAAAATCTGAGAATGGGAAAAGGAGCACTAAGGCTTTAAGGATCCAGTTGTAGCAATCCCATGTCAATCCATTCATCCAGGCACAACCACAATTAGAATCAAAGTTCTATCTATCATCTAATTGGAAGATAAATTATTCAACACACATTCTTCACTCAAAAATGAAAATTTAGAATTCTAGTTCTAATGAAGCATGTAGACTTCAAACTTATAGCCTTTAAAGTAACAGCCATGCCAAGAGACTATGTCATGCTATAAGGTTGCTACAATTCGAATCTAATCAATCCTAACATGGTAATCTCAAAGAATTGTAAGGAATTCATGTTCGAATTACATGAACTCTCATAAAACATCCAAAAATACCAACTTTATTCAATTTAGAACTTAAAAAATCTATCTTGAAGTAAAGTGAACTTGAATTAAAATGAATTAAACATGAAATTGGGTACAAGCTTCACCTCTTAGCCCTAGCTAAGAGGTTCTAGCCAAGCATTGTCATATTACAACTAGAATCAAAAGAAAAACATGAAAACTAGAAAAACCGGAGTTGGTAGAGTTACAGACGCTCCATGAAGCTTTCCTTCACCTTCCGCGACCGTCGATTTCTTCTAGGATGTATTTATATCGAAGTAGAGGAGTATTTTTATAGCCTTCAAGCCCCATCATCGCAGAATGTTCGAGAATCTACGTAAAACTTACGCACTTACGCAAAGAAAATTGGACCAGATTTAGAAATTTCTGGACTTAAAAACATGCATTAAAAACATGGTCGATTGATCGCTTGGGGTGGGCAATCAATCGCACCTGTGATCTAACCATAAAAACTGTATTTTGTGGATGGGCGATTGATCGCAGGTGGCCGGGTGATTGATCGCCTAGTCTAAAAAGTGTCCAGAGAATTCAACAGTAATTTCTTCAAATTTGGGACTTCTGATAGTTCGAGCGATTGATCGCCCAAGGCTGAGCGATCAATCGGTGGAGCTCTTTTTTGTCTAGCAACAATTCTGGAATTTCTGCCTCATGAGCAATCAATCGGTTTGGGAAACCGATCAATCGATGGTCCATCTTTCAGTCTAGCAGTACATGCACGGTGGCCGATCAATCAGTCTGGCCAATGGATCAATCGACCACCCTGGCGACCAATCGGTCAGACGAATCGATCAATCGGCCAGGGTGAATTTTCTTCTTTTCTTTTCCTCTTCCTCTTGCTTCTTTCCTTTGATCTTTAATGCATATTAGAAGTATCTTTTAATCATAATTTTGGTGAAGTTCCTATAACATTCCTGTAAACACAAAAACATGCATTAAATTAGTCTTTAAACATGTAAGCCATGCATAATGTGTGATGAATTGGGGTTAGAATATGCACAATTCAGAGCTCAACACGTGCCATCATCAGTAACATCCATATTTCATCAATTGCATCATCACTTCCCTTCTCAACCCCTCTGCTTCTCTAGATCACCATTGAATGTATGCTCTGTGACTTGCCAGAACTCTTGATCATGTCGCATCAGAAACTCATGGTAGCTTAGTCCTCTTACATATCATTTTTAGCATCATCACACCTTCTCTTAACCCTTTTTCTCTTCAAGACATTCTTTGGACGTATGCTCTGTGGCTTGCCAAACTTTCGGACCCTGTCACATCAGAAATTCGAGCCTGCCTAGTCCTACTTTCATACTTTGCATCCAATCATATTATCCCCTTAAAATTAGCTTACTACACAAAGTAGAGACCGTACATTTGTACGGGCAGAGAGGGTGCCTAACACCTTCCCTCTCTATAACCAAGGTCCCTTACTCAGAATCCCAGGTCGCAGATCAGGAGTCAACTTAAAGCAAGGAATTCTTCAGATTCTCTGGCCTTTTATAGATTCTAAAGGTTTTAGCTGGCTGCAGGATTTCGAGGTAAAGTGGCTAGTGGCAACTCCAAGTCTACATTAATCAAATCAACCCTCCAACCCTCACAAAAGCAAATGCATTAGAGCGTGGTCACCGATTTTCAGCGTTCACAGAATGGCGACTCCACTGGGGATTTTTTATAGCTCGCACTAGTTGAGACCCAACTCAAAAGGGTGTGATAATCCAATTTTAGGGGATATTTTACATACATTCATTCACATTCATACCTTACATAAAAAAAAAGTGCATCGATCTCTGATTTGCTCTTGTTTAAGCATTCATCCTTACTTTCACCATGTTGACCCGATCTTGTGCAGTCTCAACGAGTCAAGAAGAAGAACCAAGAGCCTCACCAGCTCTTGAGGCACTAGAATAGGAACCACTAGCAAATCCAGCACCACCGGTAAATCCTGCAAGCACTACCACCATAGATGAGGTAGTCCAAAACCTCAAGGCAATGCAAGAGTTGATACTCCATCTCGTGCCAAATATGGCCCACCAAACACTCAAGAACCACAACCTAGCGTTCAGAACAATTCAGTTCCATAGCTCCCCCTTGCTTTCTCTCTTCCTCCAGTAGCAAATTCAATTCCTCCTTTCCCTCTGCAATCTACTCAAGATGTCCCACATCTTCCCCTAAACGGGAACCACCTTCCAGCACAAATTCCTGCAAGAGGGAACATCAATCAATTTCCAACACAAGCTCCCCCTAACAGAAGCCATAGACAAGAACTGGCAGATGCTCATGAAGGGGGGTTAGTTTTGAGTCTAACACACTCCCCCTAACAGGAGCAACAATCATGATTTGGTAGATACCCCAGGTGGGAGCCATCTTCGAATTCCACACCCTTCTTTGAAAGGAAGTGGTGTTCAGTTTCAGCAACCTCTCACAATTGGAAGTCTAGTCTCTTTCTAGTAGCCTCCCCCTCACGGGAGCCATAGGGTCGATGAAATAGATCCCTATGATGAAGAAGCGGTCCAGGTCATGCCGCAAGGGACAAGGCAACCTAAAAAATAGCCTGATCGAAAATTGAGGAACTACGAGAACAACTTCAGTTAATGCAAAATCAGTTGCAAAGATAGCAGGGGTGGATCATCCATCCACCAAATTCAGGGACCTATGTCCCTTTCCAGATGCCAGGGTGCCTCAAAATTTTGAGGTATCAAAATTCAAGAGGTATGATGGTAGTGGGTGCCTTATGGCACATTTGAAAGCATTTTGTGGGGAACTCAATGCCGTAGCAGGGAATGATGGAGCGTTGATCCGTCTCTTTCAAAAATCTCTAAAAGGTGATGCTTTGGACTGGTATACATCAGTCGATAGCCACCAAATTTTCACTTGGAAAATGCTTTCCCAGGCTTTCGTCGATCGATTTGCTTACAATTTAAATATGACATTAAGGAGAGCAGACGTTGGCTGCTTTAAGGTAAAGAAGTGATGAATCATTGTCTGCCTATGTTGGGCATTGGCGAGCTAGGTCGGCCAGAATGAGGATTCCCATTGACGACGAAGAACAAATTTTCATGATCGTCCACTCGACAAACCCGAGTATATCTGGATACCTAATCTCCTATCCATCCATGAATTTCTCTCAGCTTATCCATGACAGGGAACAAGTAGAAGCCGAAATAAGGGCTAGGACGATCTCCTCGTGGCCTCATCAGGCCGCCTCTATAAAACGGAACAAGTTTGAGGGAAAACCCATTGGATACGGGAATGGGAACGACAATGTCCCCGTCCAACGCACAATAGAGGTAAACAATGTTATTGCCTCTACTCAAGGCAATCAGAATACTCCCTAACAAGAGTGTCAAGAATACTGGCAATACCATCCACAACAACCCCAACAAGGATATCAGCCATGACCACCTCAACAGCAACAACAACAGCAAAGGGGGCATGCACAATATCCCTATCAAAATTGGCCGGCGATGTTGGCCAGGAAGTTTACTCCACTAGCACAAACATACATCCAGATTATGGCAACGCTAGTGCTGAAACAACTCCTCACACCACTCCAACCCAAGCCTCTGCCAAATCCCCTGCCACCCAATTACAATGAGAACGAATATTGTGCATATCATCAATCTCAAGGCCATTCCACCGACCGTTGTTTCACTTTAAAGCATGCAATCCAGGATCTGATCATTGATGGCCAAAAGATTATGATCACCCTCAGGCCAATGCTATAGCACCCGCTAACATCCTCAAAAATCTCCTGCCACAGCATTCGGTAGGACCCAGCTCATTAGGCACCTCTACCATCAACAAAATTGAAGAGGAGCATTCGGCTTATCCCTTTTCTCCCGATCAGTCCATCTAGGTAATTACATCTAATCCGATCAGCTGGCCATGGGGATTGGAGGGGGCACCATCAACACCAGAGCCCCTAGTCCTACAAGGGGCACTCTTACCCCATCCATCCTCTCTGCCTTCAGTGCTCTTAGAGGTAGCTCTGGTAAGTCCTACCCTGGAACCTCTCATCTTACAAGGGCACCCCTAGTGCTAGATTTCATATTTCAACAAGGAGGAAGTCCCGCTGGATAAACTTTTGAACCTCTCATCCTGCAAGGGGCATATCCAAATCCCACACCTTTGATCCTGCAAGGGGCTTCCCTAGCTCAACCGCAACCTCCGAGCCCTTACTTCCTACCCCATCAATTGGCACATGTTGGGAGGTCTCCCTCCTCGCAAAACACATCCTAGAAAAGTGTGTTAAGTCCCACAGCGGGACAACCGGCTTTGTCCCAAGCAAGCTTGATCCCGATAGAGAAAATGGTGGTACTCTAGGGAAGGCATCTGCAGCCTCCACAGAACACCCCAACATTAGCAACGACATCATTGCTTCAAACTCCTTAAGAGCAGGTATTCTTGGAAGGAAGAACGGTATCCTCATATGACAAAAAGGCAGTACCATGGCATTATCCTAAAAGTGTAAAGGTCGGAAACATAAACCCCAACGGGAGGTGTTTTCGGAGAGATAGTTAAAATTGGAATGACACCCTAAGGAGCCTTATTAGGATTGGCTAACAAAACTGAGGCCACCTATGATGTAGCAACTCAGCTTAAGGTTATCCTTGCGCAAATATCCATTTGGGAGTTGTTGTGTACATTAAGAGTACATAGAGAATTGTTTGCAAAAACTCTAAATGATGTGCACATCTCTCCAGATATACCACTCGAAATGGTCGCCCACATGATAGGACTACTCCTTGCTCCTCGAGCAATCACATTTTCTGATGAACAGTTGCCGGCTGAGGGTCACAATCATGGGCGTTCACTCAACATAACCATACGCCACAAGGACCTTAGGGTTCCATTGGTTCTCATCGATAATGGCTCAAGCCTGAATGTTTGCCCAATGAGGACTTTCGATCATCTTGGGATTGAACCATCCTCCTACAGACCTAGCAACATGAATGTGAGAGCCTTCGATAATTCTTGGAGGCAAGTAGAGGTAGAGGTAGACATTGAGTCGCAAATTAGGGCCAGAAATATCAACAATTACTTTCCAGATCATCGATATCTCCGCCTCGTTTAACCTCCTATTAGGACGACCTTGGCTCCACAGAATTGGAGCCAAACCATCAACCTTACATTAAAGGGTCAAACATCCCTTTGGGAATCGGGTCATCTCTATTCACGCTGAACTCGAGTTTATCATGCTTGCAGCATTCGTTGCTCCAAAGTCAGATATCCCAGTAATTGACATTCAACACTCTGAGGAGGACATACCATATAACAGTTTTGAGTCTGAAACTATAAATTCAATCACTAACCCATGTCCTCTCGCGTCTGACTGTGTCATTTCCCCCTGTTGAGCATCAAATACTCAATTACCGTACCTCATTCCACGAAAAAGGTACGGTAATTAAGCAACTCCCCACAAATGAGCAGAAACAAGGGTTAGGATATCGACCATCTCTCGAGGAGCGGGCTGCAAAGTCTAAGAAGAAATGGTCATTCAAATGCACACCCATCCAATTTTTCAAATTAAGGATAGTCTGTGAAGGTAAGGAGTCAACCCTGGAAGAAAAATTCCAAAATTTAAGGTTGACGGAAGACCGCGACTCTCCCATCTAGTATCAAGAGTCAATCTGGCCCCCGATCAGGTGGGACAAAATCATTAGGATTCCAAAACAAAACTTGATACGAGGAGCGAGACCACCTAACCCACCCGATGGGACTAGGGGCATAAAAGAGGGGTCACTCTCTAAGAGAAAAAGCAAGGGGCAGGAGGTACCCCTTCAAGGATAAAACAACCAGGGGCAGGAGTTGCCCTTTTCTCACATCAATCAGGGGCGGCATCCCCCACCAATCGTTCAAAACAGCAAGGGGCAGAAAACACCCATTCATCGGACTAAAAAAGGGAAATGGCCCACCCTGGATTAGTCTTATGTCAAGATTCAGCACAGAAGCGGAATAGAGGACCTAGAAGAGCTCCAACTGTTGAGTGAAGAACTTGAGGAAGCAGGGTCGGACTTTGATTCCAAACCTGTTAGTGCAGTTTTTTGTGGCATACTAGTGCACCTTATTTGTCAATCATGTGTGTCCATATGTTGTAATGTCGGTTGAGCCTTGGCAAGCTGAAGACCAAATATTCAAGTAGACAAGAAGCATCAAGGAAAAACCGGTAAATAAGATGCCTTGGTGACCCTAAACCCTTGGACCAAAACACCCAAAACCTCTTAGATGACTTAGACCAACTAGGGACACCCTTAGTCATCCTTATTAGCCTTAGATCACATAGAAAAACATGATAAATTAGGCTAATTAAAGAGGTGAAAGTTTCTGTAAATAAAACTGCCCAAACAACAATTTTCGATTGGAACTCTGATCAATCGGAATTGATTTTCTGATCAATCAGAAATGATTTCCAATTGATCGGAACACTATTCGATCGATCGGATATCTTGTCTAACAACATGATGAAATCACCAGACTGATATTTTGATCAATTGGAACTATATTCTGATCAATCGGAATAGTCATTATTTGCCCGTTTTCTGCCCATTATTTGACCGTTGGTAGAAAATCTATAAATACGGAGATGCAATTTTTGGGACAAGAGAGGGGATTTTGAGGATTTAAAAGCCACCACCATTTCTTATCATTAGGAGCTCTAATCTTAACCCATACAAGGCATTCTCCTTGTGATTCATCAAAAGCTTAGGACATTCAATGCTAAAATGAGAATGGACTTGTTCCCTCATGATTCCTAGGAGTTTAGACACCTTGATCATTAGGATATCCTTTGTCTAAACATCACCTAGGAGTCCGAATAGATGTAATCCTCTAGAAAACCCATTTTCTACCATTTGTAGAGGTTTCACCACCTCCCATCCACCTTGGACATCTCAAGAAGAGCAAATGTAAGGGGATTGATCATTGGAGCTGGAGCATTGGCAAAGAATCGGCAACAACATCGGGGGAGCACAAGGGGAGCTGATTCGAGCACGGGAGAGTGGAGATTAAACAACCTGAAGTGGCGCAACAAATGGGCTCAATCCGACAAGTAAGTTGTCATTTGTAAGAGTCCGGTTCCACTCTTTTCCCATGGGGAATTGAGTGCAGAGTTTATCTTCAAACTCAATAGGTTTGATTGTAAGAACTAGACTCGGTTGTAGGGTCGAATCTAGTCTCCAAATGGGGAGCCTCCTATGGGAGTAAATGCTAGGTTCGGTTGTAGAACCTTGGCTTGGTTGTAGAGCCTAAAACCATTGAGGTTCGGTTGTAGGATCTTAACTCATGAGTGGAGTCTAAATTGAGGTTCTGTTGTAGGACCTTGGCTTGGTTGTAGAGCCTAAACAAGTCTTCAAGGGGAGCCACCAATACAGGTGTATACATGTAGGTTGGAAGGAACCTGTAAACTTTTCAGTTGGGTGGATCCGATTTAAAACACCTTGATTTGGAGGAACCAGATTTAAACTTCCTAGTGAATGCCGGTGTACTTAAAGGGGTTGAGTACTTGAACCAGGAGTGGAGTAGACCCGAAGTCGAACCACTATACATGCTTGTGTTTGTGATTATTTTGAGCACATTGTTATCTTAACATTGTATGTTTAATTGTTTAATTATGAATGCTTGATAGGAATGTATGCTAAGCACTAGATAGGCACATCCACACACAACATGTACTTTTACCTAGTAGTGTAGACTTGAGCTCATTGATCCATTCTCATAAGTCTGCATAGGTTACATAGATTAGGAGGTAGATTTATTTAATCAGTTGATTATCTATGCATGCTTAGGCTAGGTTGTTTAATTGTTAATTATATGTTAGCCTTTTGATTGGACTCACTTAGGCTTAGAAGCTGAAGTGTTCTTGCTTACCTAGTTTAATTTGATAAAACTGTTAAGTAGGCGAAAAAAATTTCAAAAGTCCTAATCAACCCCCCCCCCCCCCCCCCCCCCCCTAGGACTTAGTCATAATTATAGTTGCTTCGCTCTAAGCTTCCACACACGTATGCGTTGGTGTCATGTTACACTACCAACGTAATTTCATTTGATATCAGAGCAGGTTGCTCTTCAAGGACTTAACCGTCTAGAATGGATCCGATACTAGAGCACTAGCATCATGACTACCCGAGATGGGAATACTGTCAACTGTCCACCATACTTTGACTGGTCCAACTACGCCTATTGGAAGGCCAAAATGAGGATTTTTCTTCAATCCATGGACCAATCTGTGTGGGCAAGTACACTAAATGGATATTCCATGCCCATAGAACAAGTGGAGGTTGATAGTAAGATCATTTTTATTCCCAAAGATGATGAGAAATGGAATGACAATGAGAGAGCTCAAAATGTGGCAAATGTTAAAGCTCTCAATGCGATTTACTAGTGTGGTTTTCCCGGAAGAATTTCAGCGCATTCTCACATGCGCAACTGCAAAAGAAGCGTGTAATACATTTGAGGTAACCCACGAGGGAACTAGTACAGTAAGGCGCTCAAAGCTTCAGCTCTTAACCACCAAACTTGAAAACGTTAGGATGAAAGAGATTGAAACTTTCATTGAGTTTTACACAAAACTTTTTGATATGTGCAACTCTATGTTTGCCTTGGGGGAAAGGGTTCTGGAGGAAGGATTTGTATGAAAATACTTAGGTCCATCCCGAAAAGATTTAACACCAAGGTAGTGGCCTTATAAAACATAGATAACATGAAAGTAGAAGAACTTATAGGTTCCCTACAAACTCATGAACTACACTTTAGGGGCCCTTCTAAAAAGAAGGACATCGCCTTGAAAACCTCATATAAACACTCATATAAGTAAAAAGAGATTAAGAGTGAGTCTTTTGAGGAAAGCGATGATGAGGATAATGATCTTGATAAAGAGATTCCTCAAATTTAAAAGAGGGAGAAGTTATGACAAGAAGGACAAGAAAGTGGATAAATACAAAGGAAAATCTACCAAAAAGAAAGTCCAATGTTATAACTGTGATAAGTATGATCATGTTGCCACTGATTGTCCAAAAGAGCCTAAAAGTAAAAATAAAAAGGCTATGACAATAACATGAGATGAAACGGAGGAGTCAAAATCTAAACCTAATGACTCCAATAGTGATGGGAGTCACAAACCAGTGAGAACTCTCATGGCTTCCACCACTACCTCTCTTCCCCATAATCTAAGAGAGGATCCCGACCATTTTTCCTTCTAGGAGAAGGAGTTTCCAACCCCTTACATCATGTTATACTTTATGAGGGCGTTGAGGAAATTAGTTACCCTTAGACTAATCAAACTAAACATAGTTAGTAGGGGTAGCTAGAAACTGGTTCTATACGTAAATCTGAGGATTTCAGCCTCATTTTTGTGTGTATGGGCAAATCAGAGAATTCAAGCCCCATTAGCCCAAATTTGGTAATTTACCCTTGCTTTTATTTGATATATTTGCTGCTAGATTATCATCATTCTTAGATTAGCTAATCTTACTGAATTTTATACTTTAATGTATGCTAATCTTTACTTAAGTTTGGTCATGATGTACATAATTAGGGAGGTTGGTTGATTGGGCTTAAGTCCTTGAGCTTTCAATGCTTAATGTATATCTAGAATGACCAATTATGCATGATTAATTATGCTTAAAATAGTACATTTTCTTATTAATCATGTTCTTATGCAGCTCCATGTTTTATATGTTTATGCACCCTATACTCTCTCTAGTTAACATATTTTTATAGTTATAACTACGACATACTAACTTGTCTTACCTTAACCTTAATTGATGTATCATTAAGGGGGAGAGATTGGTTTGTCAATTCTAACTATTAAAACTAGAAAATGCGCAAGGCAGTTTTCTTGTGTTTCGTTATTTTGAGGTTCTAAGTAATAGAGATATTTATAGACAATCATAGGCATTCACAAAGTACACACGAGAAAGCATCACAAGGTAAATTTTATTCCATAGATTCCTGAGATCTTTTATATTCCAGGCTATGATACTGGTCACGAACCCTTAATTACATCAATGGTTGATCACCCTTGATTAAAAGGAAAAAATAAATATATGCATATATCATAGATAAATAAAATAAAATATTAAAAGAGTATAAATGTACGTAAAATACACAATAAACAACACAAAGATTTTTACGTAGAAACCCTTACGGGAGAAAACCATAGCACAATGCGACAAGATTCTACTATGAATGATAGTTATATAATAGATGGAATGTTCGAGAGGAAGCTCGGATAGATCGAGCAGGTAATTTAAATCATCAGGGACTATGGTCTTGAGTTCACGGTCGTAGAGATCAAGTTTCGGATTTCTTATAGACTAAGCCATCGTTTAGACAAGTTAGATGCCTGTCCCATGTTATTTCGAGTGTTCCTAGTTGAGAAGCAGTCAGGATTTTAACCAAGTCATGTATCACAATGCCAATGACCATCGCAGAGGATGGGTAACCGCAAGAAGACATGCCACGATTCCCATGTAGTGCAACATAGTGCCGGTAACTGTCACTGTGGACGGGTGACCGCAGGAAGACACATCATGGTTGTCATGCTCAACACAGTCCCAGTAACCGTCGCTGTGGACGAGTGACCACGGGAAGATACATCATGACTGCTAAATGGTATGACACAATGCCAGTGACCGTCGCTGCAGACGGGTGACCACATGAAGACACATCATAGCTGTCAAATGGTACGACACAGTGCTAGTGATAGTCGCTGCAGACGAGTGACCACAGGAAGACACATCAAGCTGTTAAATGGTACAACATAATGCTAGTGATCGTCACTGCGGATGGGTGACCTCATGAAGACACATTATGGCTATCGGGTGGTACAACACAGTGCCAGTGACCATCGCTACGGATGGGTGATCACAGGAAGACACACCACAACTACCTGAGCTGCTCAACTGACAGACCCTACTTTAGATGGGAAGTACATCAACTAGTTTTAGCGATAGTAGTTCATAATGAAGTATTTCAAAGTTTTGGAACTCATTTATTACGATTTTTTATGATAACCATAGTCCCTTTGATTTAGTTTCATACCTCGATCCGGGATGAATAGAGTTCATATAATGGATACGAGGAGCACAAAGTAAATATACTTGATCTTTAGTACATCGAGTGAATTATGCACTTGATTTGGTTAATCTGCTTTATGCATGTCTTTAATTAACCACCTTATGGTTAATGATTGATGCTTCAAGAGATTAGATAACTCGAATGGGTTGTGTCGAGCTATATTTCTTTGAAAGTTCAAGCTCAATGAGCTAAATTACACATTTCTGGGCCTAAAAATGGTTAAGTATCGGGGCTGATGTATGCCTGTTTATGATGATAATCAATAAGCGGTGGGGATTAGTGTCCTAAAGTGCTTGATTTATTTACCTTATGATAGGAGGATGTTAAATCCAGCTTGGCGTCAGTGAGATTGTGCCTAATTTTACTTAGCGTCAGTCAATCTTCGAGCCAACATGGCACTTCTCATGGCTAAAAATAACTAAGTACTAGGCCGGTTCATTGCTTAATTAGCGTATTCAGTTATTAGGATAGCGAATAGTATCATTGTAATGCATTATTATGTTACTTCAGATCATGGAGAAACTAAGTCTCCTTCTTGGCGTCCGTCAAATTCTGCTTAATTTCAATGAATGTCGGTCACTTTATGCTTTTGTAAAGGGGTTTTTCAGACTTGTATATTTGACTAAGTGTTGGTCATTTTGTATTAAATCACTGATTTGGTCCACTTAACATAGACCGTTGGGAGATCCGGTCTAGGGGATGGATAGAACTCGGGGATGTGTGTCTAAGAGCGATAGTGCGATGGAGAAGAGGGTCGCATCAAAGGCAGACCACACCATGAAATCCTAGGGTCTGGTAAGACCGTCCGAGTGAATATGAGGGAGTGAGTGGGCGCATGTGCCCTGGGGTGGGCACATGTGCCCCCTTCCCTAGGCGCATGTGGCATAACTTGGGAAGAAAGAGGGAGGATTCTCCTTCCGGGAGAATGTACTACCTTCCGAGCGCATGTGCCATAGCGCATGTGCCATAGCACATGCGCCTGGCTCCTTAGGGTGGGTGCATGTCTCCTTAAGACTTAGCCAATTTTCATGTTTTTTGGCCAAAAATGGAGTGGGCGCATGTCCCTCTTGGAAAGTGTGGATTTTCCATTACTTAGCCAAGTTTCGACTTCTCCAAGCAAAAGGAGGTAGGTGCATGTCACCCTTTCTGGCGAGGGATTCCGGTAAGGGAGATAGGCGCATGTTACCCTTTTCGATGAGGATTTCGGCATGGGATTTTAGCTCTTGCTTCGCTCTAGCATCCTCTCGAATGAAGAAGTCTCTCTGTAATCAGGTGATTGTGCTATTTATAGCAGGTTAATCGGGTCCCAAGTCCAAACAAATGAAATCGTTGAGCACACGTATTTAGGAGAGGGGAATTATGTGCATGTGGTAGGGGCATGGGCGCATGTCCCTGTGTGGGTGCATGTGCCCATTGAAGTGGGTGCATGTGCCTATACTTATGAAATTTTAGAGATTTTGGTATTTGGAAGAATGGGAGTTAAAATCCCATGCACATGTGGTAGGGGCATGGGCGAATGTCTCCTTATGGTGTTCGCATGTCCTCCTTGTGGTGTACGCATGTACCCACACTTAGAATATTTTTCAATTTTCAGGCCCCGACCGTCCGCTCCAAATGACAGGTACCTTTTCGGAGGCTGAAATCACTGACGCCTGTTCGCTTCCCCAAGTGTAGGGTTGCGATGTAGTAATAATCTCGGTAAGACCGAGGTCGATCCACAGGGACTTATGTAGGATCTCACAAACACATCAAAAAGTATCTATTGAAAGCTAACAATCAGATTTTGAATAGAATTGATGTGATTAACAGTTTTAAATTAATTTGAATGTAAACAATTATAAGAAGGCACTAGGGGTTCAAGGATCCACTTGTAGCAATCCTTGATGTTCAATCCGCTGTGGTTTTTCATTCTCTCAACTAGAATCGATATTAAGATCTATCTAGTTGGATGATAGAGCTGTTAAACCAAACAATCTGTCATATGTAAATTCTATGCATCGGATTCACTCAATGTAGGCTGAGCTGAGCATGCTTAATTGCATAGGTCATTCCCCTTTCCAAAAGGTCTAGTTCACAATCATAACCATCCTCAAGTCCTGTCACAAGACATGGCTAGATCATGATTTGAATTGGATTCAAATCACATGCACAGTCGATACATATTTCAGAAAATCAATAAAATAAAACTTTGGTAGGAAGTCCCTTTATGAAGATCATAGTACTAGAGCGCACTCCGATTCCTCGGATCATACAGGTCTAGACGGATACAAATCAATTAAGCAATTAAGTAATTCTCCCAAACATCCATGAGTCATCATAAGACTAAGAAAAACTACTTGAAAACTTGTATAAACTTCAAACCATAGTTCATAATCATGAATTCCATACTTAAAACCAACTAGCTACGAATTGAAACATCTTGGATCCACTACAAGCTTCACCTCTTAGCCCTAGCTAAGAGGTTTAGCTGCTCATGATCCAAGGAAACATGAAACAACTATAAAAAGCATGAAAACAGCAAAGCAAACTAGAAGGAGTTGTGAAACTCCGAAATCCACTTCCACAGCCTCCAACCTCGCTTAAACCCTTCTAGGATACCCTAGGAACGATCCCTAGGTGTCCTTTTATAGTCTGGAGGCTCCACAACTTCGGAAGAATCGAGAAATTGCGTAAGAGTTACGCAGCGCAGAGAAAATCAGGGCTGAAATTGGAAGTTTCTAACTTCTTACGCACAGCCGAACGGTCATGACCGGTCGGCCTCATTGGCTGACCACTCCAGCAACCATGTCCGACCGGTCATGACCGGTCGGACGTCTTCATTCACATTCCAGCAGCCATGGCCGACCGGTCATGACCGGTCGGCCTTGTTCATTGAAGCTCCAGCAAGTATACCCGACCGGTCAAGACCGGTCGGGCTTGTTCATCAATGGTCCAGCAATCATGTCCGACCGGTCATGACCGGTCGGACGTCTTCAGCAACCTCCCAACGTATGTGGCTGACCGGTCAAGACCGGTCAACAGTCTTCCTTTTCTTTTTCTTCCTTTTCTTTCTTTTCCTTTCTTCTTTCGGCCCACCTTGGATCTTCACCCAAGGTCCTAACTATGCTCTTTTCATCTTCAAATGGGTGGAGTTCATTCTCAAACCTGCAATCACAAAACACACATTAGGTTCGTCTATAAATCATGCAAACCTCGCACAATGAGTGATGAATTGGGGTGAGAACATGCACAATTAAGAGCTCAACAACGCCAAAGCACTTTAAGCCTCTCATCGGGCTATGGAATAATCGAGTCAGGGTATGGAGGGTTAAATTTTGTGAATTTTGGTAGTTCCTTCCCAATTTGGACCCTCTCGATCAGCTTCAAACAGGGGCAGAATACGCTTCGAGGTGCGTAGGTGAAAATATATATCGTACAGCATTCGAATTCAGGGGTTAAGGGTTTTTGGGCATTCCAGATCATTTGGTAGCAATACGCATGTCCAATTCCACTTTGAAATAGCATTTGTAGGTTTTGGACCCTTCCGGTCAGCTCCAAACAGGGGTAGAACGTACTTCACGGTGCACAGGTAAAAGTATATATCGTACAACATTCAAATTTGGGAGTTAAGGGTTTTTTGACATTTCGGATCATTTGGCGGCAATACGCATATCTAGTTCCCTTCCAAAATAGCATTTGTAGGCTTTCAGATCTTTTTAGTTAGCTCCAGATAGGGTAAAGTGCATTTCGAGGTTCACAAGTAAGGATATGCGCCGCACGACATTCAAACTTGCTAGTTAAGGGTTTTCAGGTATTCTAGATCATTTGGCGACAATACGCATGTCCAGTTCTACTCCAAAATATCATTCATAGGTTTTGGTCATGACTATGCGGGTTAGGGCTTCACTGGTGTCCGATCGCATTTCTGGGTGTTTTCCGATCTTGGAATTGATCTGAATCGTCGTAGATGGACCGTCATATGTTTTTTTCATCATGGGTGAGAATTTGAGCTCTAACAAGTGCCCCCTCGGTGCGCTACGCTGGATGCCAACATCACGCCAGTGCTGTGCACCGATTCCCAGGCTCAAGTATAAATATGGGACTCACTGAGTCATTTGGACATTTTCGAGTCGAAGAAAGAGAATTTTGCAAGGTGAGAGAACTCTCTATGAAGGTATGGGCACATGTGGCCTAGGCATGGGTGCATGTTACCCTTCCAAATGGTGGTGGGTTATTGAGCTCTTAATTATGCATATTCTAGCCCCAATTCATCACTCATTATGCACGGTTTACATGTTTAAAGGACTAATGTAATGCATGATTTGTGATTGTAGGAACAAGATGGAGATTTCACTAATTCAAGACTAAATAGGAGCACTCTATATACATTGAAGATCACAAGACTAAGCATGAAAGGGTGGAAGAAAGAAGTACAGGAGAGAAGGAAAGAACACAAAAAAAGACACCCACGACCGGTCGTCCGACCGGTCGTCTACAGCCAGGACCGGTTGTCCGACCGATCCGACCACTCAAAAGAAGAACTCCTGCTGCGAAAGTTTCTGGACCATCTGCGACTGGTCGTCCACACCTCAGACCGGTCGTGCGACCGGTCCTTGAATAAAAATTGCAAGATGGAATTTTTGCAAAACTCGCTGGACAGTTTACATATGCAGTCCGACCGATGGTCAGTGCAACAGCGTGTGCGTGAAGCTCCAATTTTCTCTGCGCAATTGCGTAATTCCTTGCTAAATCTGGAATCTTCCGCGCTAATCTATAAAAGGGACTTCTCCTCTTCATACCAAGGCATGCTAGGACGTGGGGATTGCTTAAGAGACGGATTCTACTTCGAGCTTTCTTAGTTTGCTTCCTGTTTTAGTAGTTTTTATGTTTTTTAGGCTTTTTAGTTCAATGATGTTAGAGATGAACTAAAACCTCTTAGCTAGGGCTAAGAGGTGAAGCTTTTGATTTGTTTTTGATGGATTGATGCAATCTAGGTTTCCTTTTTATGATTTAATTGAAGAATTTAGTTTAATGTGAGTTCGAATCAAGTATTAGTTTGGTTTTACTTTGATCTCTTGATGACTCCGGGCTCATGTGATTTTTAGTGATTCTAAGCTTGGTAGCTTACCTTCTGGGCATTGTTTATGCTTATGTAGTTCATTGATCTATCATCGACTCCGGGCATGGTAGACCCTTTGATTGCCTTGTGTACAATGGCCTAATTTTCATGTGGGAACTCATTCAACTAAAGTTCTTATCTTTTGTTATAATCTGGAATAGCTGTTTGTTGATTGATTTTGATTTAATTAGAGTTCTACTCATTAGTTGTAATCAAGTCTAGTGACAGGATTTGATGAAAGCTATGGTTGTAAATCTCAACTAGATTGGAAAGAGGCTTGGCCTACACAATTGAGTGTGCTCAAGGCCTGAGCATTGATGTGGGAATTGAATCAATGAATAAGCAACTGTTTTGGATAATTGTTGATTTAACCGCTTTATATTCCGATCGGATAGAGATATGAATTCGATTCCGATTGAGTTATGTGAGATCTAGTTGTGTTGATGCATTGAAACTTATCAAAAGTGGACCCTTGGCGCTCTAGTGCCTTTTTAGATTGATATTAGCTTACACATTCATTGTTTAAACCCAAATCACTATTTTCTAGCTTTAGTTCTTAATAGGATCTTAATTACTAGTTGTTTTAGACAAAATCTAAGAATACCCATTCATAAATCTCTGTGGGAACGATACTTGGCCTTTCCGAATTATTACTACTTCGCAACCCTACACTTGGGGAGTGAACATGGGTGCATGGCACTTTGGTCCCAGGCGCTTGTGGAATCTTTCCAAAAAGTATGGGTGCATGTTGCCTCTCTTCATAAGGTGTGGACGCATGTTCTTTTGGACATGGGCGCATGTTGCACTTGCATGGGGCACATGTGCCCCTCTGGATGATGGTGGGCACATGTACACTGCTACATGCGCCTGGTGGTCATTAGGGGACTTCACCTTTTTAGTTTAAACTGGTGTGGGGGCATGTGGCAGATCACTTGTGCCTGGGTTCACTTTAGAAATATTTTCATTTCAAGACAACATGGTGTGGGCGCATGTGAGAGCCAACATGCACCTGGGATACTTCTCTAGGCGTATGTTAACTCACTACTTGGCCAGATTTTGAGATTTTGTTGCTTCTTTCGTCCATGGTAAAGAACATACACGCCTGGCTCTATACTTAATCAAATTTGATGTTGTTTGCTGCCATTGTGCCCAAGGTTTGCACATGATTGAGACTTAATGTTTTAAGCTCATAATATGCTGCTTATTTTGGTCTTTTACAGCCTGTAACTACTCATTTAAACGACTTTATGATGTGCACTTCCGAGCGGGCGCATATGTATAACTTGGGGTTATCGTGAATTTGTATGTGCTCCGAACATATATGTGGGATTATCATTGTATTTGCTGCGCTATGACATGTGTGCTCTTGTTCGTTAGATGTGCGCTTGAATTTCGCTGCTCCCATGCTCTTGTGGGTCGTGATTTTGTGCATATGTTTATTTGTGTGATTTGTGTATGTGTGCGATTATATTTAGATGGCGCAGTCTTTCCTTTCATATTGTGTACCTTGTTATGTTGCATGTCTCGTGCAATGGAGCTTTTTCCTGACGTTTTCTTGTTTGCATAAAGCAGTGAATCATGGCGACAACGACAAGATCTTCTGGTGAAGTTTTCGGGTCATAAGTTTCTAGTCTCTCATCTGCCCAATGCGGGGAGAAGAGGGTGGCTAAAGATATTGTCGATCCATCTTTAGAAAGTGTCGTTCGCACTTCTTTGTGATAGTTGAACCTAAAGTGAAGGATTTCTCTGATCGTATTAAGCAGCTTCCCCATGAAGTATTATTGTGTATTTACATGGATAGGACCGCATCTGAGCCTTCGACGTAAGGGACTGAACAAGAATGGTCCTCTTGGTATTGTCAGCTTACTGTTGCTCCAAGTGTCGTCGAGGCAGGTCCTTCTAGTTTGCTTGTCCAACATCAAGAGGATAATCAAGAAGGTCAGAAGAAGAGGAAGAGAAGGAATCGAGGTAAGCAACCGACTGAGGAAGTCGGCCAGGCGGAGTGATTGACACAGCCTGTCGATCTGAAGAATGACCAGATGAAGATCGGTTGGGATAAAAACAAGATCATCAGGACATGCCATTTCTTCATCGTAAACCCCTACAATGACCGAGTCATCACACATGAAAAATCTCTTACGAGGCACAGGCCCCTCTCGAGTATTGAGCCATCCAAAGTTCAAGGCCCTTTTCAGTTCTTAGGGGTTAAAAGGTGGACATCTGCTCTTGAGCAGTTGTTGACTACCTGTTGAGCTCTTAATTGTGCATATTCTAACCCCAATTCATCACTCATTATGATTGTTTTTATGGTTTATAGACTAAACTAATGCATGGATTTCTGATTGTAGGGATGAGAGAGAGGAAGCATCAATTGAAGACTTAAAGATGCTAGTTAGAAGCAAAGAAGATCAAAGGACCAAGGGTCAAAGGATGAAAGAAAGAAGTCAGAGAAAGGAAGAAAGAAAGCAGAAGAAGGTGACCATGACCGGCGTCCGACCGGTCGTCCAAGGACTAGGACCGATCGTCAGACCGGTCCGATCGCTCAACAGAGGGGACCCAGAGGCCGCAACTCTCTGGAGTGTCCACGACCGGTTGTGCAACCGGTCGTCCACTTCTGCGACCGGTCGTGCGACCGGTCCTTGAATTAATTTTCTAGGGTGAAAAATTCCAAAACTCTCTGGACACATTTTACGTTTTTGGGACCGGTCATACGACCGGTCGTCCAGTGGCTCAGACCGATCGTGCGACTGGTCGTCTGCGTAATGAGACGTGTTCTACAAGTCCCGAAATTATCTGCGCATTGCGTACTCTTACACAATTTCTGGAAGATTCTGATGCTGCGGAGCCTCCCCACTATAAAAGAACACCTAGGGATTGTTCTTAAGGTATCTTAGGAGGGTTGAGCAAGGTTGGAGGCGACGGAAGTGCATTTCGGAGTTCCACAACTCCTTCTCGTTTGTTGCTATTTTTATGCTTTTTCTTAGTTGTTTCATGTTTCTTTGGATCATGAACGGCTAAACCTCTTAGCTAGGGCTAAGAGGTAAAGCTTGTAGTGAATCTAAGATGTTTTAATTCGTTTAAGTTGGTTTTTAAGATTGGTTTTCATGTTTATGAACAATGGTTTGAAGTTTAATTCAAGTACTTAAGTAGTTTTTCTTAGTCTTATGATGACTCATGGATGTTTGGAACAATTACTTGAGTTCTTAATGGCTTTGTGTTAGTCTAGACCTGTATGATCCGAGGAATTGGAGTACGCTCTAGTACTATGATCTTCAAGTAGGAACTTCCTACCAAAGTTCTACTTTTTTTGAAAATCTGTGGTATGTGGGACTGTGCATGTGATTTGAATCAAGTTCAAGTCATGATCTAGCTTTGCCTTATGATAGGACTTAATGATGGTTATGATTGTGAACTTAGTCTATTGGAATTGGGTTTGACCTATGAAATTAAGCATGCTCATCCTTGCTTGCATTGAGTGAATCATATACATTGATCTTACATATGGCAGATTCTTGGTTTTAACAGCTCTATCATCCAACTAGATAGATCTTAATTTCGATTCTAGTTGAGCAAGTAAGAAACCCAGCGAATTGAGCATTAAGGATTGCTACAAGTGGATCCTTGAACCCCTAGTGCCTTTTTATAATTGTTTACTTCAGTTTAAATTCAAAGTTGTTGCTTAAATCAATCTCCTACAAATCTGGTTGTTAGCTTCTCAATAGAAACTATTGGATGTGTTTGTGAATTCCTACATAAGTCCCTCTGGATCGACCTCGGTCTTATTGAGATTATTACTACATCGCAACTCTACACTTGGGGAAGCAAATAAGTTTTTGTCGCCGTTGCCGGGGACTTTAACAGTTTTTCACAAATTTCTGAAAATAGAATCTATTTAGGATTTTTAGGAATAGTTCTAACTTAGTTTATTTTGTTTGATTTGTTTTCTTTTTCAGGGATTTCTAGGAAGTTGAGGAAGACATTAGGATCTTAAGTGCCCGAATCAGGTTCTAGTCTTTCTAAACCTTACTCTTCTCCTTCTTCTATTCTTTCCTATCATATTCATCTCTTGTAGAGTGGGTGGAGACTCCTTTTTAGATCTCTGATAGGTAGGCCTTGTGCCACCTGGATTCCTATTGGTCGGCTCTACCGTCTTGGATCACCTTGTGCTCAGAGATTTCTCTTCTCACCTCTACTCCTCTTTCTTCTTTTTCTGCACTTTTCTCAAAAGATTCAAAGAGTGGGTGGGGAGTTCTCTGAATCCCCTATTGACCAGGAGAAATCGGTCTCTATCCTTGCTTCTGGCCTAGCCATTGCAAGACACCTTGTGCTTCGGTCTTAGAGAAGAGTAAAGAAAGGAAGGAAGAATTCGTTTTCCTTTTTGTTTCAGTCTTTTAGGATTTGCATGCCACATTGGGCTCGGGATTCCAATAATCGACTCATAAGTGAAGGGGGAATAGTAGAAGGAATAGATAGAGAACCACGTGTTAGGAGACATCTAACTTCTCCAATTTTGTCTGAAAATATGGCTGTAAATCAACCTAATCCGATGGCCAATCCAAATCTGGGCCAAAACCAAACCGAAATAGGAGAGAAAGTGTTGAGAATGTTCCTCGACCAAGAACTTTACGTGATTACTTGCAACCAGCAAGAGCGAGCACTCCCTCATGCATAATCTTTCCACCAAATGCAGGGAATGTAGATTTGAAACCAGGAGTAATCCAACTCCTCCCAAAATTCCATGGACTAGACAATGAAAGTGCCTATCAACATCCTTAAGGAGTTTGATGAGGTAATAACCACCACGCACTTTGCAAATGTTACTGATGATGTGGTAAGACTTAAATTATTTCCTTTTACCCTTAAAGATAAAGCTAAAGGTTGGCTTCATGTAACGACCCGAGATTTTCGACTCTCGTGTATAACACGACGGCCGAATTCCCAAGTAATTTATGGAATAACTAATTTGTCAAATAATAAAATATATCATTCAAGCACAATGGCAGAAACAATTATCATCTTATTCTATCAAACTTACTACGTCATCATCAATGTTTAAATAAGGAAACCAACCAATATCCATACTGATTAATTAAAATACAAAACCATGTCTTCTCTTGAAGACTTATTACAATTCCATAAATGTATTAACTACTCAAAAAAATATTTAATAAATGATAACATCAATTAAGTTTCTCTAACATCGTCATCCGCCATGTGATTGTACGAACATCGAACTCTTTTCCTTAAAAATCGGATTCAATACCTGGATCTTCACCTACATCACCTAAATTATGTTTGGGATAGCGTTAAACGCTATCATAGTGGGGAATATTCCCTCCAAGACTATCAAGAATAACAATGTATAAAACTCAGAGTAATGCAACACAATAATATCTTTATTCAAACAAAACAATCAAGTAAAAATCTTTGTTAATGCGATGCATGGAATGCATGCTCTGGCTAAGGCGCCCTGGCTAGAATCACAATACATGAAGTGGGAGACTTCCTGTTACGACTTCACGCTAGCCACTAGTCACCAGAGGTTCCTGGGACGCACAAGCCCATAGTTTTGCCCGACCACGTGAGAAACGGGACGCTCATAGCCCAAATCTACACGTGACAGTGTACGGGAGAAGTAGGACGCTCTAGCCTATTCTCAATTCCGTACACCCACATGGAGCCAAGTGAATGCATGACTTTAGTTTCACCTTTATTTAAGTGTTTTCGCATACAACCGATTTAAATAAAACTCAATGGTCACTATGGGGAGTCGCAAGCAACCCAACATAGGCCGACAGCACTGGATTAGTGTCCATAGCACCAACCCCGGCTCATGAGAATTTGTATACCATTAGTGTCCACTCATTGTCCCGTTTTATGATTTCATCATGTCCCAAAAAACCAATGTTGTACATCATGACCAAATTCATTAAAATACCCATGTAATGTAAATGGATCCAATAAAGCATCATGTACATGTAAGGATCCATTGACAAACAATCACTTCATTCTCTCAGTTAAGTTAAGAGATATTCTTCCATCATGGACACCTCTCATTGGTTCCATCTCTCTACATCGAATAATTTTACCAACTTAGGAACAAAGAGTATACAATAATGGGATATCTGTATGATGATCTTATACACATATTTCATATCACAATATGAAAACCAATGTTATTTGTAAAACACAGATTAAGGAAATAAGGGCATAGATTTTACAAAGATAAATAACACAAATACACATGCTTCTTAGTAAAAAATCTAAACAAGGAATCACATCATCATATAATGATATTCATTACAAATCCCACATTAAACTTAATGTTATATGGATAAGCAATTCAAAGCGAAATAACTTCACATGCCACAAAAGAAACTTATGATAATCGTAATATTATTAATGAAAGGCTTGAAGGAAAATCCTCACCTTAGGATGGACTTAGAAGAAGAGGGTTGTAGAAGATCCTAGCCGCTGGAAAAATATGATAAAGAACTCTCTTCTTCTTCTTCTTCTTCTTCTTCTTCTTCTTCTTCTCTCTCTCTCTCTACGGCATAGAGGCTAGGGTTAGGAGAAGGATTTGGAGGTGCGTAGTAGAAATATGGAGAGGGATGTGCACGCGAGGTCTTGTGTAATAACTTCTTGAGGTGGGTTTCTCAAATCTCAATATTCGGATGATCTTTGATCAATTCTAATCCGTTCATCTTATCAAGCTCGAAGAGTAGAGTCAGAATATGTAAATTTCTTGATGATCCACATTCTAGATTGACCGATCCTTGAAAATGGCCTAACGGGTGCTAAAATGGTCTTAATCTCAATTAACGGTTTACGCTTGATGATCAGGGCCCAAATTTTGGAAAAATATGTAGTCATGATAGGCAAACAATTGTACAAAATTTAGTAGTTGATTGATGGTGAGAAATGCCTAGATCTGAAATTTCAATTTTTGACGGAAAAGGAAGGTGCTGGCTTTGTGGTTCAACGGTGTAGGATTATAGATCGGGGTCCAAATTTTGTGTAAACTCGTAGTCATATGAGTATAATAAGTGGTCCAAATTTGAGAAGCGATTGATGGTGAGAAGTGGGTAAATTGAAAGGTTCAGATTTAAAAAGAGTTGGTAACTCATTAATTTCTAAAACGGGATAACTTCGCGCATAAGAAAGATGCTTATCAAGGTAGGGCACTCAAATCACACTATTGGTCCATGATAAAAACGATCTAAGTCACTCATATGAATAGAAATATTCGACTACGACTAACCATCTACTTTCCTCACTCGATGGACATGAAAATCAAGGGTTAAGGGGCTAAGTTGACAATTGGACCACTTCTAGTATGATTTAAGGGCTAAAATTTGATGTGTATGGTTAATATGTGCCCAAAAGCTTAAATCCAGGGTTTTGCGTGAAAGTGATTGTCAGAAACTATAATACTTAAAAATGGCATCTTAACTTAAGTTTAACTAATGGCATTTTTGTAATTATCTGAAAAGTGCGTGATTTTTGAAATCTGATCTTTCTACGATGTTTATGGGATCATTTTAAGCAACTTTTGTAAAGGGTCCCCTATCAGATCTCCTACGGATGTCCCGCTATTCGCAAATGAACGGTAAATGTACGATAATTAATAAAAAAATAAATTAAAAATGAATTTTCAAAAATTTTCAAATAAATCTCGAAAATCTGGGGCGTTACACTTCATGCATTAAGGCCAAGATTAATTGGTGCATGGACTGATATGCATAGGGAATTCATTAAAAAATTATTTCCTATCCACAAAACGAACATGTTGAGGCGCCTTATCATGAACTTTGCCCAAAAGGAAGGTGAAACCTTCTTCCAATGTTGGGAGAGGTTTAAGGACTTGTTAAATGCATGCCCACATCATGGCTATAAAATTTGGCGGGTAATAAGCTTTTTCTATGAGGACTGACTTCACCCATGCGCCAATTTGTAGAGATGATGTGTAATGGGGAGTTCATGAATAAGGAAGCCGATGAAGCATGGGACTATTTGGAGGAAGTGGCTGAGAATGCACAGTCTTGGGATACATCTAAACCAGCAAATTCCAAGATTAGCCAACAAAGAGAAAAATGAGGAATTTATGTCTTATCAGAAGAGGATAGCTTAAGTGCACGGGTGGCTAGCCTCACAAGAAAAGTCGAGGCCATGGAATTAAGGAAAGGCGAGACGATCAACTCTAAGTTGAAACTGTTTGTGGAATTTGTGCCGGAAATCAACATGCAACACAAGCTTGTCCCACAATTTCAGCAGTTCAAGACATCTTACAAGAACAATCGAATGCCATAAACAGTTACCAACAGCAATTTGGTGCTCCAAACTCAAACACATTTAATTCTAGTTGGAAGAACCATCCCAACTTCAGTTGGAAGAATGGACCCATTGCGAATGCAAGTAATACTCCTCAAGCTCAACCTTTACTAGGTCCATCCCTAGTCATTACACCGAAAGCTACGCTAGAGGAGATGTTGGGTGCATTTGTATCGGTTCAAGCTGAGTATAACAAGACAAATTCTCTGAAAATAGATGGGTTCATGCAAGAGCAATTGAAATTTAATCAAAATACAACCCAAGCCATCAATGACTTGAAAACCTCAATGGCTAAGGTTGAATCTCACCTCAGTGCTAGGAAGAAAGGCACACTTCCTGCCCAACCTCTTCCTAACCTAAGAACCCAATTTGAGATACAAGACACAAGCTCATCCTCCCAACATATGGAGCATGCTCAAGCTATCACCACTTTGCGAAGTGAAAAAATAATTGATAAATCTAATCCGGTGAAGGCCCTAAAGCCTAATGATCCGGAAAATTCTAAAGAGAATGATAGCCCGAACAACACTCCACAAGAGAAAGAACAGGAAAGGCAATACAAGCCAGTTGCCTTGTTTCCCCAAAGGTTGATTTCACCCCAACCTTTAGACAAAAACCTAGAGATTTTAGAGGTTTTCAAGCAGGTGAAGATCAACATCCCATTGTTGGATGCCATTAAACAAATACCGTCATATGCTAAGTTTTTGAAGAACCTTTGCACGATAAAAAGAAAAATACATGTGCAAAAGAAGGCATTTTTGACAGAGAATGTAAGCGTCATTATAAATCACGAGATGCCCAAGAAATACAAAGATCCTGGTAGTCCGACAATATCATACATAATTGGAGACTACCGACTGAAGCATGCTTTACTTTATCTAGGAGCAAGTGTGAACTTAATACCCTTTTCGGTCTATGAACAATTGGGTTTAGGTGAATTAAAACCCACCAAAACCACATTACAACTCGCTGACCGATCGATTCATATTCCGAGAGGGGTGATTGAGGACGTTCTTGTCTAAGTTGATAAGGTCTACTACCTAGTGGACTTCATTGTCTTGGACACACAACCCATGGTTAATAGTGGCCCTTAAATTCCTGTCATACTTGGCCGCCCATTCCTAGCTACATCAAACGCTATCATAAATTGTAGGAGTGGGGTCATACAAATGTCCTTTGGTAATATGACGATTGAATTAAATGCTTTCAATGTTGACAACCAACAAGAGGATGAAGATTAAGAGGTCCACAAAATAAACATGATCAATTCTATTGTTGAAGATGTGTCCCTCTCAACTCATTACCCCAATCACTTAGAAGAAGATGCGGCCTATTCTCTTGATAAGAATGTTGATGTGATAGGGGATATAGTCACACCTTTCGAGTCGTATCAGCATATCATGTTAGCCTAAGAAAAGGATGTGGAAACAACACTTTACTGTACTGAGAAATCAATTCATATTTCCACACCTCTATGGATCATGCATACCGACCTCTACCAACCTTGGGATGACCCATACTTGCAAAATCAATGCCCAGGAAAATTTGGATGGAGACATATTTTTTCTGACAAATATGATGCTATCTCCTCTTATACATGTGGTGAAAACATTAATGAAACCACTGAAATTCCTGTTTGGAATTTTCAGTGGCTTATCTGGATCCTTCACACACATGTATATTGTAACGCAGGATATTGGATGACGTTATTGCAAAACCTTTTGATCCATCTAATGATTCTGCTTGACTTTATGCTTTTGGACGAATTGTTGGAATTGATCTCCTAGTCTGATGTAGGTATAGAGTAGTTATGATTAGGATTTGGTTACTTTTGTTTATTTTTCATAGGTTTGTTAGAAGGAGTAAGAATTCCACTTTTCACTCTCTCAGGTACTATCATTCCTCACTCCCTTTTATTTTCAAATTGCTCTCAGATTTCACTCATTGCACATCTTTTACAATGAGGACAATGCAAGATTTGGTTGGGGGGTGTAGGATCACTTGGATGAATCCAGCGTCTTGTAACATTTCGAGCAATTATGTAGAAATTTTTCGATTTTTCTAAAATTCAAAACTCTTTTGGAAAACTTTGTTTCTATGCATTCGAGATGATATGAGCATAAGAAGAGGAGATATGAAGTGTATGATGTTGTAAGTTTTAAACGTCTCTCAACATAATGGTTTTATATGTGAATTCCCCTATTCTTGTGATTGATAGAAAATTTGAACACCTTTACACCTAGTTCACATTACACGATTTTCATGAGTTGAAACGATTATGTGATTTGTGGATTAACTAGACTTTGATTTAAAGTGTTGATAAACCAAGCCGGGGTACTTTGTCCATCCTTGTCCATGGGAAAATAACGAAAGATATGGATTTCTAAAAATCGTATCTAATTTAAAAGAAAAATGAAAAGGAAGGATGAAATTGGGAATGATGAAAAAATGGTGGAAAATTTCGATTAGGGCTACCTATTACCAACCGGGGGATGGCCTACCCGTAACCAAAGCCGGAAAGTGGGACGTAGTGTGAAAGTCATCGGAAGGATGGTAAGGCAAATTCTTGTCATTGGCTTGTTGTTGCTCTATATATCTTGAGATCTATAGTCTAGTTGATCTGTGAAGAAGATAATCCTGGAAACTCATGAGATGAACCTTCACAATGCACACTAGGTTGAATTTGTTCAAGTTCTTCTATTTGTCAAACAATTAGCGGGAATTTCATATGGATATTTACTATGTTTTGAGAGTTTACGGTTTCAACCTCTATCACCTAATTTCTCTAACTCTTACACTTGTGTAGCTTGGGATGTATAGAAGAATGGTTTCTAAAGGAGAGTTGGGTTTGGAGAATGAAATTGGTTTCATGCATGTTTTGCTCGGGACTAGCAAAATGCTGGTTGGGGGGTGTGTTGAGCTCTTAATTGTGCATATTCTAACCCCAATTCATCACTCATTATGATTGTTTTTATGGTTTATAGACTAAACTAATGCATGGATTTGTGATTGTAGGGATGAGAGAGAGGAAGCATCAATTGAAGACTTAAAGATGCCAGTTAGAAGCAAAGAAGATCAAAGGACCAAGGGTCAAAGGATGAAAGAAAGAAGTCAGAGAAAGGAAGAAAGAAAGCAGAAGAAGGTGCCCATGACCGGTCGTCCAAGGACTAGGACCGGTCGTCAGACCAGTCCGATCACTCAACAGAGGGGGCCCAGAGGCCACAACTCTCTAGGACCGTCCACGACCGGTCGTCCACTTCTGCGACCGGTCATGCGACCGGTCTTTGAATTAATTTTCTGGGGTGAAAAATCCCAAAACTCTCTGGACACTTTTTACGTTTTTTAAACCGGTCGTACGATCGGTCGTCTGCGTAATGAGACGTGTTCTACAAGTCCCGAAATTCTCTACGCATTGTGTACTCTTACGTAATTTCTGGAAGATTCTGATGCTGCGGAGCCTCCCCACTATAAAAGGACACCTAGGGATCGTTCCTAAGGTATCTTAGGAGGGTTGAGCAAGGTGGGAGGCGACGGAAGTGGATTTCGGAGTTCCACAACTCCTTCTAGTTTGTTGCTATTTTTATGCTTTTTCTTAGTTGTTTCATGTTTCTTTGGATCATGAACGGCTAAACCTCTTAGCTAGGGCTAAGAGGTAAAGCTTGTAGTGAATCTAAGATGTTTCAATTCGTTTAAGTTGGTTTTTAAGATTGGTTTTCATGTTTATGAACAATGGTTTGAAGTTTAATTTAAGTACTTAAGTAGTTTTTCTTAGTCTTATGATGACTCATGGATGTTTGGAACAATTACTTGAGTTCTTAATGGCTTTGTGTTAGTCTAGACCTGTATGATCCGAGGATTGGAGTACGCTCTAGTACTATGATCTTCAAGTGGGAACTTCCTACCAAAGTTCTACTTTTTTTGAAAATCTGCGGTATGTGGGACTGTGCATGTGATTTGAATCAAGTTCAAGTCATGATCTAGCTTTGTCTTGTGACAGGACTTAATGATGGTTATGATTGTGAACTTAGTCTATTGAAATTGGGATTGACCTATGCAATTGAGCATGCTCCTCCTAGCGTGCATTGAGTGAATCATATGCATGGATCTTACATATGGCAGATTTTTGGTTTTAACAGCTCTATCATCCAACTAGATAGATCTTAATTTCGATTCTAGTTGAGAAAGTAAGAAACCATAGCGAATTGAGCATCAAGGATTGCTACAAGTGGATCCTTGAACCCCTAGTGCCTTTTTATAATTGTTTACTTCAGTTTAAATTCAAAGTTGTTGCTTACATCAATCTCCTACAAATATGGTTGTTAGCTTCTCAGTAGAAACTATTGGATGTGTTTGTGAATTCCTACATAAGTCCTTGTGGATCGACCTCGGTCTTACCGAGATTATTACTACATCGCAACCCTACACTTGGGGAAGCGAACACTACCTTACTGATTGATGATGGGAGAGAGCAGCGGGTAGGTCTCCCAATAGAAATGGTTTTCCTTGCGCCAACTTTTGATCCTCACGCTCTTTATCCAGCCCATTATTTTGAGATGGTATAACAAAGGTTTCGGCATGTGGACAAAACGATGATGTGGGAGACGAAAAGTTTCCATACAGTGAGGCCATCTAAATGAGTGAGTGGGTTATGAGCCATGGGCAAAAGAGATTATAGTCCGTCACGAGTGGGTTTTGAAGCAAGTGGGCCTGTATCAGGTTATCGATGCAACCTCTAGGTATTTCTCTCGAGATCCAACAATCCTTCAAAGCTTCTTGAACTACTGGTCTTCTATTACTATTTCATTTCATTTTCCATATGGAAAGATGAGTATAACCTTATGGGATCTCTGGATAATGGCTGGCTTGTCCATGATAGGAGAATATTACCAAGAATACATTCCAATTGATGAAGAACTGTCTTCATCTCGGCTTAAAAGTCCTCAAGATGCTTACCATTCGGAGGCATGTCTGGAGCTGTTCGTTGAGTTGTCGCAGTTCGACAATATTACAAAGATTCATTATGACGACTGGTTGATCTACTTTAGCCAGAGGGTGAAGTAATATTTCTTTTGATACCTTCTTTTTTACTTTGTATTTTGCATACTTTTAGCTTCTTTTCTTCTAACATGGGACACTTCTTTCTTCTTAAAGCATTAATTATGAAGAATATGAGATCTTGCCAGAAGACCAGGCCTTAATGAGGGAACGTTTCGAACATAAGTTTTGTGATCTAAATGAACTTACGTCGACTTGCGAACTGGCAGGCTTCTTAGCATACTGGTTGTCGGCAATTGTGTTGCTTAGCTCCAAGGGTGTTGATGGGGTTAGGGTTTCTTACTTTGTCATGGTAGGAGCTCTTGCAAATGGTCGCTTATATTCTTTAGCACCACCGATGTTATGTAGTCTATATAGGGCTTTCAGCAATATTGCTAGTAACAAAGAGCAACTCGGGCGAGGGATGAATGTGGCTTATTGCTCATGGCATTTGTTTTGCGGGTGGTTGGGTATATATTTCCCATGAATGTATGGGATAGGTCTCTTTCAGGTGTTTCCATACCAATCATGCGCCTCTTTATCGTTACAGAAAACTTTAGATGATAGCGCAGTCATCTGATTGGATAGTTTAAAAAATTGGCAGTTGGGCAAAGATTTGCTTCTACCACTTCCCTATTTCCAGCACTAAAGAGAATTGAGAAGTTGTTGATGATGAACATTCTGTGGATAATCTTGATAGAGAGTTTCTGGTGTCTATTCGCACTGCTTCACTTCCACTAGGCGAAGGAATAGAGTTCTAACGGGAGCCTTATTACCCTAGTCGGTTTGCCAAGCAATTCGGATATGATCAGGGTGTTCCGATAACGTTACTGGATGTAGCCAAAGTAGAGCGGACGTATGGCACGAGTCTTGCTCACTGGGAGTGGATATGGTATCAACTTCTAATGATGCGAACGGGCGCGAGGTTTATGCTTCCTGGCCTTTATTGGAAGACTGGCTGTTCTTATGGCTAGATGAGATGGTGGGTGCATCAGTATGCTCTGATTCAGAACAACAGCTCTGTTGATGATCCAATCTACATTCCTCCTCCAAGGCTGACAGAGATCCTCATTGATGTATTGGGTTATTTTAGAGAGCAGGCTGAATCATATTTGTTGTCAAGTACTAGGCATAAGACTTCTCTGAGTGTGTCAATTGACCGTTGTAAGGAGTATACGCCATTGGACGGTTGGCATACTTTCTTATTACCTTTGATGAATGGTCACAAGAAGTTCACACGTCTTCTGATGGTTGAAGGTGATGAGGATGACAATCGGTTAATTAGTGAAGAGGACCCGATGATGACCGGGCCGGTGAATGAAATACACATCGGCGTGAGAGAGCAAGTCAGGCAAATTGAAGAGGATAACCTACAAGGGACCACTGTGTCGATGAATGACACAACCATGTTTGTGGCCTCTGGTTCTTCTAGTGTTGAGAATATAACGGAGTCGCCGGCGGCAACTAAAGTGATCGACACTGATAGTGATACTACTGAACTTCTGGATGTGACTTCGGCGCTATCGACTGAGATCGCTGAGCCATTTGTTGATGTGGCAATATACACTACGAATTCCTCGGAACCTGTCGCCGACTCATCTTCAGGTATAACTCTTTTGTAGCTTCTTGGTGTATTATTTTTCTACAGTTATCATTTCATTACATACTCACTCTGTTTCTTTTGTTGCAGTTATCTCTAGTTCTGGTACTGTTGTCCATGGAGCATTCGACATTCCTCGTTTCGATCGTTTAGACTGTTTTAGACAAAGCGTATTGAGGGGTCTACTGTCCAGCATCTCAAAGGCGTTGGCCGAGCCATACATGTCATGCCCCAAATTCAATTTCCGGCATCCATTCACCGTAACCCAAATCCAGAGGTAGCAGCCTCCGTTGTACCCCAATCTCGGATCCTAGCTCCACATGCCGGGTTTCGATCCTGGGATACCACAAGGAGGATTTTAGGGTCTGATTTTTTTTGAAACATGAGCATCACCATATGAGTACCATTAAAGACAATCACAATATTTCCACTAAGTCATTTCTTCTACATACAGTACTAAAAGGTAAATACACAATGCATAAATATAATAGATGCGCACAATCCGACACCTCCTGCTACTGCACTCCGAACTCCAATTCAACATTGCTGATACTCCCTGGTATAACCTGCAGTGTAACAAACGCGCATAAGCTTCCAACAAATCTTCAGTGAGTGTGTTTGTGCGTGCGCAATGGGTATGACAAGCATGATAAATATTAGCTAGAGTAAGCAGTAAAGCATGATGAGAAATCTAAACCAGAACTTAGCCTAATCAGGCTACACAATCATGTGATATGAATAACCAGCCTTCCACGGCTATGCAAGCATGTAATACAGATAACTAGCTTACCATGGCTATGCAAGCATGTAATATAGATAACCAGCCTACCAAGGCTATATACTCATACTATATACTCATACTAATGTCACATACAATGATCAAATGCATGTATGCAAATCACCACATCTTAGTATAGTGGTCCAGATACAAATAGTCATACCGCGATCGCCTAAGCGATGTGAGATTCGGAACTAGTAGCTCGCCCAGTGTGGTAACTTGCCTAGGCTTACAGCCCCGCCCACATCAGGACCGTCCAATACCATACAGAACATCAGTTATATCGCTAATTTTAATACCATCTCTGAAACGGAACATCACCGGGGTCTTTACAGACCTCACTACTCACCAGTAGAATGTCAAAGCCTATCTAATGCAGTAGCGGACCTACTCACAGCTGGTCAAACTCAACCCACTTTGCCAACATGCTTCCTGTAGGTTAGGTCAAACATCCTTCCAAACTGACCACGTGCAGTGGAAAACACCTCCATCTAATATTCGGCATACTGGTGTATGATTAAACCACCCGGTCCTTGAATGGAGCACCCACACTTTAGTACCAACGGGATCAAGAACTTTCACCCAGGGACATCTTTGGCATCTAGTTTAAAGATCACATATTTTCGGTGTTCTGCAAACCACGATAGAGCTGTGGTTGCAACGTAGTAACCATGTTATATTCGATACAAGCAGATGGTGCTAAATGTAACCATGCAAACAAACGCGGGACGAGATACCTGTGCAAGTTTCCAAAGAACACCATAAAACTATAGGGTCTTAAATATAACGTCACCGTCAACTGGTAATGAACTGCACGACAATCACGGTCATTATGGCCGGTTGATACAAGACAATCAGATGAGCCAAGCAATCATGATGCATGAGTCAAGTATACAGTATGAGTACTGACAAGTAGTCAATCTACCACGATGGCAATAAAGCAATCTAGTTCGACCTATTTGAGATATGGCTAAGATGAGGGGACACATATGAATGATCGAGTCATAGTGCGGGATATCGCTAGCCAGGGAATCTCGCACCAAGGGCTACAAGGTATGCTAAGATATTCCTACCATATAGTGTAAGCCAGGATGATAGACTCCTGTCCTCGAATAGTCCCATACCTATTGGAGAGGTTTGCGATGGAGAGCACGTGAATTACATTTGCGTGACTACATCTCGAATGCTTTATGAATGTGTTTATGCCCTAGTGGTCCTCAACTAATAATGGTGATTCAGGATGCATACTCATTACACGTGCTGGATGGTTGTCAAAGCCTATAATACATAATTGGTATAAGAGTATTTCAAACAACACTACGTGTGGCAACAGACATACTAAAAACAACATAACAATGATAATTCACTCAAATAGAAAGAGATTGGACCATAGGATAGGTGTAATATGGATGAGCCATGACAGTGAAAAGTCTTGAGGTACATGGGCAACGCAATGGAATCCAAAGAAGGACAATGGATCTAGCCCGTACATCAGGATATGCTCCACACAGTGGATGGCCTAGATGACATGTTAACATCGAGGATGGACCCCAGACTTGTCCTAAAGGTAAACGGACGGTGTGAATGGGATATACACAATATGGTGGTCTTTAATAGCTGGGTACAAGGGTAGGACACACCTCAAGGTGTGAGTCATATGGGTTTATAACAAGATGAGTTATCGGGATGAGTCAACAAGGAAGGTTTAACTGGGCGAGTCAATAAAGTGTGTCAATGGGGTGAGTCAATAAGGCAGGTTGACAAGATGAGTCAACAGGGTGAGCTAATGAGGTAGCCCTATGACTTGGATCAAGCGAACTTTAGGGATTCCCACGCATCCAGATCTATGTGACCTTTCAACAAGGGTTTACACAACTAATCATCAAGGTGGATCCACGGAATGGACAATGTAGTCATTTGAACACGGACATTAAGGTGGTCCCAAGGCCATCCTGTACATAACATGCTAGAGTTCATTCATTTGGATGGTTTGGATCAAGCATAATATTAAGGCAGTCCTGATGGATAGCCAGACATACACATCGCACCATAGTGGTCAATGGCCGACGTGGATACAACACATGCATAACAAGGTGGACCTGCGGTTGAGGATAACAGCACAAAGGAGTGGGGAAGCCACATACATTAATGGGCCCCAACAGTTTGGGATCAACCCGATATTTGTGCTTTCCTACTAATCAAGTGAGATGGCAAACAAACCCCATGGTGGGGCCCAAACACCACACGTGTGGAACTCCACCCATGGCTGGGTGACTTATGAACAGGAAGAATGGCAAATAAACATAACAGATGGGTCTAGGAAAGTTTCCAATGGTAGGCATTCAATCACCCTTATTTCCTACGTGTGGCCCACCCAAAACTGGGCCCCACGCCCCTACCAAGGTGGACAACAGGGTATACAACACATCCTTCAAGGTGGGACCCCAAGATGAGCCCACAAACTTTAGTTAGATGGAAAAATAAACGACATAGTGGCCTTCAATGGTGGGCATCAATGACCACTGTTTCCTGTGGTGTGGTCCCCTTGAGGTTTGTATTTACTTCATTATCCTAGCCCACGACCTTAAAATAATATGAAAAAACAGATGGGTGGCATAGATAAAACAGATGCATCATGGTGGGACACACAACGTGGGTCACCTGCTAGGCAGCATGCCACATGCTGCTTGGAGCGTGCTTTGGAACCCAAATGGGCCCCGAAGAGTTTTGAATCAAACTGATATTTTTGTTTTCCCATTCATCTACACCTGTGCCTCAGGTCTGGATGGAAAATGGCATCATGGTGAGCCTTTAGGAAGGTTACAACACTAGGACATCATTGTCCCACCGTTTGGTGTGGTGTGTTCCACCTGAAATCTATATCCGATTCATTTTTGGGCCCATGCCCTGAAATGATATGATAAAATGGATGGACAGTTGGCATGGTGGGTCCCACGAGGTGGGCCCCTTGTTGATCAGCGTGCCATGGCACACTGCCATGCAACGGGGTCCCCCAAGTGGGGCCTCAGACATTCTGGCTCAAGCTAATATTTGTATTTTCTCTCCATCCAGGTCAGCATGACCTTAACAACAGGTTCGATGGTAAATAAACACACGGTGGGGCCCTCACACATCAGCAACAGTGGTGGCCCCCAACTATTTTTAATGGTGGCCGTCCAATCTCCAATGTTCTCATGGTGGGTCCACCTAAGCTTTTGATCAAGCTAATATTTTTGGGGCCCTTTGTACAGGACTGCGTGACCTTGTGAACAGGTTAGGTGAAAAATAAACATCCAGGTAGGCCTTGAGAAGGATTTAACAGTGGGTGTTCATCCTCACTATTTTCTGTGGTGCGGCCCACCTGAGACTTGGATATGCCTCATTCTTGGGCCCCTGTCTTAAAATGATTTGGCAAAGCAGATGGACTGGTTTGGATAAAGCCAATACATCATGGTGGGGTCCCCGAGTGGGGCCCTCTGGTTAACACCTAATGGGGCTTACGCCCTCATGCTGTTGGGCAGCGCGTCCTTTGGACACTGTCTGTCCACTGGCTCTCTTTTCCTTTTTTCTTTTCTTTTTGTTTTCCCTACATGATGGGGTCCACATGCGAAATCCAATTCGTCCATAGGATTGGCCAGCTTAAGGTGGGCCTAACGAGCCCTGATTTTGGCAGTTTTGGTGGTGTAAAAACATCACGGTGGGCCAAGGAAGGTTCCAACAGTAGACATCATTATCTCCACTATTTTCTATGGTATGACCCACCTGAGATTTAGATCTGTTTGATTTTTGTGCCCAAGGCCTAACATGGCCTGCCCAATCAGATGGGCGGTGTAGATTAGTCACAAACATCACAGTGGGGTCTGTAATAGGGCATGCCCCTTGCACGTTGCATCTCTCTCATTTGGGACTCACGTCCTAAATGATCCTGCAACATGGGTGGGTGGTGTGGATATACTACACATACATATAAGTGGGGTCCATGTATGTAGCCCACCAAGCTTGGTGATCGCTAATATTTGCGTTTTCCCCTCAACCAGGCAGCAAGGTGGGCCCACTTGGTGGATAGCGTGGATAAATAGTATACATCCTGGTGGACCATTTAGAGAGAGAGAGAGAGAGAGAGAGAGAGAGAGAGAGAGAAGATGGGAGGGCCCCGCCACTATGGGCCTCCTCCTTTACAATGAAAGCACAACAAGGATATACATAACATATATCGAAGTGGGTCCCATTGTATGTGGGCCCTAGAATCTCAAAGGGTGGGATCCATACCCCACCTTCTAGCATGATGGTCTAGATGACCATATTCACATGTTGGATGTTAAATAAACATCATGATGGGGTCTACGGTTGGTGGACCCCTCATGGATAAAACACATATCATGGTGGGCCACCAGCCACACCAATTATGCCACAAAATGGGTCCTTAAGTGGGATCCATACCATCAAAAGGTGGGCCCCACTCGAACCCTTGCTTCTACATGAAACTTAAGGAGAAGGGGATGCACTCACTTTTCTCTCTTGCTCCTTGGATTCTTCTTCTCCTAGGCTACGATTTAATGGTGGATGATGAAGGGTGGGTGGTTGGATGGATATGATGAAGGGTGAGAAGATAGGTTTCTCTCATGGATTTTCTTTGTAACTTAAGGGCCTGTTTGATTTTCCTAGGAAATGGAAATACCCTGAAACAAGTCATTATTAGTTCTTTACCCCGTTTGAAATTCGGTGTAATTCCTACCTCGAAAATCCGTCTAAAAGAAGTAGTTTAAAATTATGGACCCCACCGTGATATATATGATATATATGCTCCGTCCATTAGTTTTACTTGAATATTTTAAGACATGAACCAAAAAATGAGGCTGATCCAACATTCAAGTGGTCCACACCATAGAAACAGTGGCAACAAGAAGTTTTTAACGATAAGTGTTGGATTCCCTTTTTCCTGAGGTGTGGTCCGCCTGAACATTGGATTTGCTTCATTTTTTTGTCGTGCCATGTGTTCATTTGCAAAAAAAGATGGATGGTGTGGATAAGCCACATACTTAATGGTGGGCCCCACCTATATTTCACATTCTCCTCAATTTTAGCAATACAAAAGTAGGCAGTCAAATCATACATGGGGAACAGCATAAAAATTACCCAGGAAATAATCATTATACATTTACATTGCATTTACCCGAGAATTGAAAAATCAAACAATCCCTAAAAGAATGAAGGGAGAAGGAGAGGGAACGAGAGAGGGAGAGAGGGAGAGAGAGGAGAGAGAGAGAGAGAGAGAGAGAGAGGAATGAGAGAGGGATGGGGGTTGTATGGGTTTTAATGGCACGAGGGGACATGGGGCATGGGTAGCATTAATGAAAGGCATGGGCTTTGTTGACTTGGTGGAAAGAGAGTGATGGGTAGGTGTGGGCTTTGATTGATAGGTGATTTGATTTATTGGTGATTGATGGGACAATCTCGAGATACGTGCAAGTGGGGCCCACACCACATGTACGTTGCGCGGTCCACCTCAGCTTGTGCCAAAGGCTACAACTTCTAAACTGGGTTTCGTAATGGAGCGTGCCGTGCGACGTTGAAACCACGGCGCTTGCGCGGTTGCAAGGGTACAAGTCTCAGGTCGTTGCGGAACTAAATCAGGGACATGACCAGAGGTCGTCGATCTGGTCCGTCTGGAACGTGCCGGAGCTCAAAACTAAGTGTACGGTCGATTAATCAGGGTACGAGTCTTACAGTATGAGTGGCATACACTGGGAGCTAGAGTGAAAGAATTGGAAGCTTACGCAGGGGTAATCGGGCCCGATGTATCCAAAATAGTGTGCACATTTCTTCTTTTAAGGATTCTGTTGCATAGGTTGTTATGGCTGAATGGATTGAACCTGACCCTATAGCCGAAGAGAAACTGTAATACCCAAAAAATTTAGTACACGAGTGTTATAGTTCACATGTTAGAATTTAAATTTTAGGCCGCGTTGTTCATACGCATACACACACGTCACACTTTTATACGTATTCTGACACTTTTTAGGCTTCTGAAAAGCTTAGTGTACTTAGTTAAGTAAAAAAACTGACCGTTAGAATGAGTTATCATTGCTAGATTGGAATATCTAACCGTCCACTTCGATTGTGAATTATGCGACCAACGTAAAACCGTTGTACGATCTCCACATCGTCCGGTACACGCGTCTATCCCTAAATCTGATCTGTACACCTTGTCCATCACCAAGCATATGCTTAGTTCATCTATTCTCCGGCCCTATGAACTTGCTCAGGTGTGTTTACAACACCCTAGGGTTTAGAATCATTTAAATTAGAATTGAGTTAATTATTTAATAATTTAAATGACTTTTTATATTGATAAATTAATAATAAACTATCCGTAGGGAATTAGGGTATGGTTCTTTTATTAAAGTTGCTCAGAATAATCCCTAGAACAGTGTAGAAGTGTTATATTTCATAAAACTTATAAATTTATAATAATTACGAAAATGCCATTAATTAAATTAAAACACCATTTTTAAGTATTAGGAATTCTGAAGATCGATTTCATACGAAACTTCATATACGAGTTCTAGGACACAATTTAACCGTACACGTCAAATTTCAGCCCTCCGATCATCCTAGAAATGCCCTAATCAGAAATTGGGCTACAGGTGGGCCACCTTAACTCAGATCTGCCTCATTTTTCTCGACGATGGCCAACTTTATGTTGCCCACCTTTTGGACTGGAGGAAATGCACTCAACCCACTACATGTGGACCCCACTTGTAAGTGGAACACAAATTTTCCTTTTACGTGCGGACGCATGAACCGGACGACATGTCCATCTTCTCCATGGACTCTGCAACAACAGCGTTGCCGCTGCCACCATGCATGGTTCACGCTGTCCATCCGGTGGGCCCCATATGAAAAATTCAAGACATCAATCCTGTCCGTACGCATCTCCTCCAAGGTCCTGCAGAAGTCGTCTGGCCGTTCGTCAACCTAGCAACCCACTCCAAACCGTTGTTTCCAACCAATGTAAAAACCAAGATTCGCCAAGATCAAGGTCCCTGATTCGCATGGACGTCCCAAATCTTGTATTTGAGATTGTGTGGACCCCAACGTGATTCCCAACGGCTCCCATGTGCAAGGACCTTCCAGAATAAATAGTTCCTCCTCAACTTGGATTGAATCCAAGATTTCTTCCACTCGAAGAAACACCCCTATGACTTGCTGTGCAAGACACCCACTGTCACGCCCTGAAATCCTAGACTTGAGTATAACAACCCAAAGCCCGAGTTTCAGAGTACGAATTTAATCCAATCATAACCTTTAGAGAAATTCCATTCCACATACCACAATACTACCAAGCTAAAGTATTTTATTAATTTCAAATTGAAATTTAAGTCAAACAACTATATCTACTCTGCAAAACATTTAAATCTACTAAAGTCTGTTTCAATCACCTTCAAAAGAAATAAATTAAACACCTAAGCTAGAATAAGTCTTCTAATAAAAATAGTCGTCCAGATATTCTGCTTCAAGCCGTTCCTCCTTCCTCCTGATACCCTGCAGGAACTGTGGTGATTTTGGTGAGCTAAGGCCCAGTGAGGTCATTTTCATCACAGGTAATATTCAGTTAATAAGATATTAGATATAAAATATCGACAGCTAGAATTGTATGAAATATACGAGAATAAGGTGATGATTAGCACACTTTATGTTTTATTCTGAATGAAATATGATTATCATGATGTCATGTATGTCATGATACTTGTGAGAGCAACAAACGTCTAGGAAATCATTGCCACTGAATATTAGGAACCTGTCAGCAAATCAACCATGCTCACCTAACCGGTACAACGAGGCGGCAAATCAACCATGCACGCCAGTGGGCAAATCAACCATGCACCAATGATCCAACCGAGCAAATCAATCATGCTCAATAGTGAAACGACCAGAACTCGCTGCCACTGAACATTAGGAACCTGTCGCAAATCAACTATGCTCACCTAACCGGTACAGCGAGGCGGCAAATCAACCATGCACGCCAGGAGTCAAATCAACCATGCTCCTGTTCTGTCGCAGTGTATAAGTGTATGTATATGTCATGAGTTATGTAAGCATCATTCAAGCATACAATGCATATCAGAACTCACACCCAATCACACCATGCATGAATTATTTTCATTTAAGTAATTCTTTGTCTTTAAACCCTAATTTATTGTTTACAGAGAAACATGAGAGAAATATTATGTGGGATTCTAGGACTACTACCCGTATCTAGGGTTACACAACGGTAGCATCATGTCCACCTAAACCTACATTAAGTTGTTTCCGAATTTTAACATAGGTATTTGAGATGAAAATTTTGAGAAAGTAAATTCTCTAAGAAAGGATAATTCATAGATGAATTTGAAGAATAGTGATAAGAGATTGATCCCTTACCTAGGATCCATACTACATGTAAGAACAAGATGAAATTTAAGAAAATTAATGGAGAAACTGGGAGAGATAAATCTACTACTTAGGATGCCATAATCACATGAAATAACAAAGTGAAATTCTAAGAACCTAATTAAAAGAGAAATTTAGATAGATGAATCCTGTACCTAGGATTCCATGATAAGGGAGAAAGCATTAAAGTACTCCTAAATCCTAACTAGAGAAAGAGAATTTATAAATTAAACGTAAACGGGAAGAACACTAGAATTAACAGTGAAAGTTACGTGAGATGAATCACTCACAGGTATGACGAACTATAGGCTCCACACAAGCCCAAACTTGAATCTGAGTTGGCTTAGTGAGTCGACTCGGTTTGGAAGTTTAGGGAAGAAGTTTCTTCTTCTTTCTTCTTTCTTTCTCCTTTTTCTTCTTCTCTTTTTCTTCTTCTTTCTTCTTTCTTCCTTCCTTCTTCTTCTCTTTTCTTTCCTTTGCTGGAGCAATATCCAGTAGTGGTGCAGCGCAGCAACAGCAAGGCAGCGGCACGCACACCACCTTCTCTCACTCTCTCTCTATCCTTCTCTCTCTCCAATGACCCACTCTCTCTCTCTCTCTCTCTCTCTCTCTCTCTCTCTCTCTCTCTCTCTCTCGCAGCTTCTCTCTCTCTCTCTCTCTCTCTCTCTCTCTCTCTCTCTCTCTCCTCTCTCTCTTTCTCCTTCTCTTGAGTTTTCTGAATGAGGGAAACAGGCCTGGGGGATTTTATAGCCTTACCGTGGTTGGGTAGATGGTGCGTAGGGAGGAGTTTCAGTTTGAGTTGGAGTAGGAAACCGACCGAGTTCCGAAGGTTCTTTGCACAAGCAACCCGTTGGAAACCTAGGTGGGGTCCACATGGAAATCGGGAAAAGATCTGGCCCATCCATGTATGACAGATTCGAAGATCTTGGCCGATCTTGAATCTTTTGATAGAGTTTGGGAAGCTGAAGTGGACCGTACAGTCGCCCGAAGACGATGAGACCACCAACCTCCTAGAGTCGGGCGAGGAGTGCTTCAGATGGACGGCTTGGATCGACTGTTGGGGTCCACTGTGATGGACGGTTGAAACTCCACAGATGGACAGCGGCGAACGCTGTTGCAGCGGACGCTGCAGTAGCGTTCGAAGAAAACGCTTCCTAAAAGAATCTTTTTGTTTTATTATTATTACATGCGCTGCACGTATAAGATGCTCGTAAGCTATCCTTACAAGTGGGGTCCACACGTGATGGTCCAAAAACGGACGGTGTGGATGGTGCAAACGGACAGCGTCCGCTCGCTGTTACAACAGCCGAACGAAGAAGACAGCTTCGTCTTTCAAATACGCGGTCAACGCATGTTGACCGGACGCCCAACGTGCACGTTGTGCACGTGGGTCCCACCCTAACGTATATACAAAATCGGCCCCAATCATCAGGTAGGCCACATGAATTTAGGCTATGACACTAAAAATGGGACAGTTCCGAAGTTAGATGGCCCACTTATGGCCCGATTTCTGATTAAGGTACTTGTAGGATGATCGGAGGGTTGAAATTTGACGTGTATGGTTAGATCGTGTCCTAAAGCTAGTATATAAATTTTTGTATAAGAATGATCGCCAGAAATCATGATACTTGCAAATGGTCCTATAACTTAAGTTTAACTAATGGTACTTTCATAATACTTGTAGATTTATGAGTTTTACGAAGTCTGGTACTTCCACGCTATTTTAGGGTTCATGTTGAGCGATCTTAATGAAGGAATCATACCACAATTCCTTACGGATGGTTCAATATTAATTTATCAATATTTAAGTTATTAATTTCTTAATTAACTATCCACAATGGTAATTAAATTATTTCCGAAATCTAAAGTTAATAAAAATCATTATTTCAGGTCCGTAATAAAGTTAATAAAAATCAGTAATTTAAGTTATTAATTTCTTCTCAGAAGTCTGTTGTACAAGTTCAGGTCCTAATAAAGCTTTCTCGCCCACTTCTGTCCAACAGCTAGGGGATTTACAAGGTCTACCATAAAGTGCTTCGAACGGTGCCATTCCGATAGTCGACTGATAACTATTATTATATGCAAACTCTATCAGAGGAAGATGGTCGTCCCAATTTCCCTTGAAATCGATAACACAATACCTGAGCATATCTTCTAATATCTGATTCACTCTTTCTGTCTGGCCATCAATCTGTGGATGAAATGCTGTACTATAATCCAGTTTAGTTCCCAATGCTGCTTGAAGACCTTTCCTAGAATCGTGAAACAAATCTAGGGTCATGATCGGAAACAATCGAAACAGGCACCCCATGAAGTCTCACGATCTCCTTGATGTATAACTTACTCAGCTCTTCTAAGGAGTTATTCATTCGCACCGGTAGAAAATGAGCCGACTTAGTTAGCCTGTCTACAATTACCCACACAACATCATGATTTTTCCCCGACCTAGGCAGACCCATAACAAAATCCATGGATATACGTTCCCATTTCCATTCTGCAATTTCTAATGGTTGTAGTAGACCTGAAGGTCTCTAGTGTTCGGCTTTAACCTGTTGATAGGTGAAACACTTGGACACGAAGTTTGCAATTTCTTTCTTCATGTTATTCCACCAATATGTCCTGCGAACGTCGCGATACATCTTCGTGCTTCTAGAGTGTATTGTTAACTTTGATCTATGGGCTTCTTCCAAAATTTCTTTCTTTAGTTCTTCGACGTCAGGCACTGCACACTCTTCCTCGATACCTGATTGCTTCGTCTGCCCCTACTTTCCATTCAACTGCTGCATCGGCGGCTACAACTGAAATACGATCCTGGAGCCACGTGTCCTGCTTTTGAGCTTCTATGATTTGGGTCACCAACGTTGGCTGGATCGTCAGATTTCCAAGGAAAGCCATGGTGCTATTTTCCCATTGTTGGATCTCATAGTCCTTGACATTTTCTAACAATTTCCATTCTTGCATGGTGAGGGTTGCGGCAAGTAATTGCTTCTTCCTACTCAAAGCATCGGCCACCACATTTGCCTTGCCCAGATGGTAACAGATGTCAAAGTAATAGTCTTTTAGGAATTCTAGCCATCTTCTCTGCCGCATGTTCAACTCCTTTTGGTCAAATAGATATTTTAGACTCTTATGATCGGTGTATAGTTCAAACTGCTCTCCATACAAATAATGTCTCCATATTTTTAGAGCGAAGACAACTGCAGCTAACTCTAAATCGTGAGTAGGGTAATTTTGCCCATGTTTCTTCAACTGCTTGGAGCCGTAAGCGATCACCCTTCCATCTGTGTAAGAATACATCCCAACCCTTGGTGAGAGGCATCCGTGTAGACGACAAATTTTTCTCCCTCCGCTAGGATCGTTAATATCGATGCCGACGTTAAATGCCTCTTAAGCCTTGTAAATGCTAATTCGCAACTGTCGTCCCATGTAAAGGTCTTACTTTTCCCCGTTAGACTAGTTAACGGTCTTGCAATTTTAGAAAACCCGTCGATAAACCTCCTGTAATAGCCTGCCAAACCCAGGAAACTTCGTACTTCAGATGCATTTGTGGGTTGTTCCTAGTTAATCACAGCTTCGATCTTCGTCGGGTCTACTGAGATTCCCTTTTCCTGACACAACATGTCCCAGAAATTTTAGTTCCTTCTTCCAAAACTCACACTTTTTGAGTTTTGCATAAAGTTGGTTATCTTTGAGGATCTGTAACATAGTCATAAGGTGTTCCTCGTGTTCTTCATACATCTTGGAGTAGATGAGGATGTCATCAATGAAAACTATGACACACTAATCGAGGTAAGGCTTGAACACCCTATTCATTAAATCCATAAACACCGTCGGAGCAGTCGTGAGCCCGAAAGGCATAACCAGGAACTCATAGTGACTGTAACGTGTCCTGAAGGCGGTTTTAGGTATGTCTGGATCCTTGATTCTTAACTTATGGTACCCTGACCTCAAATCTATTTTGGAGAAATATCGCGCTCCCCTCAATTGATCGAACAGGTCATCGATACGAGGCAAATGATATTTATTTTTAATTGTGACCTTGTTAAGTTGACGATAGTTAATGCATAGCCTCATCGAGTTGTCCTTCTTTTTCACAAATAGGACCGGAGCTCCCCAAGGTGATGTGCTAGGCCTTATAAATCCCTGATCCAACAGTTCTTGAATCTACTTCTTTAGTTCTCTTAATTCCAATGGGGCCATGCGATATGCTGCTCTAGAAATCGGGGCGGTCCCTGGCACCAATTCGATGGAAAAGTCCACTTCCCTCCGAGGGGGTAATCCCGGGATTTCTTGGAACACGTCAGGAAATTCGTTAACTATGTGTATTTGTTCAGTATGGGTTTCTTGACCTTCCGTCTCGGATAGTGCTGCCATGCTTATTATTGGATCTACATGTCTGCCCCCATGAAATATGATGACTGGTTGATTTGGGGTGGAGAAGGTTACTGTCTTTTCGTAACAGTCTAAGGTGGCGTGATGTGCAGCTAACCAATCCATTCCAAGGATAATCTTGAATCCCGTCATATCCATGACGATTAAATTTGCTGGCAGGCAAGCCTCGCCTATCAAGATGAGACAGTCCTTACATATTCGATCTAACACTACCGATCTACTAATGGGTGTGGCAATAGTTAGTTTCTTATCCATGTTCTCGCTAACCAATTCCAAAGAAGTGACCAGGGATGCAGAAATGAATGAGTGTGTAGCCCCCGTATCAAACAAAGCTTTAGCAGGTGATGTGAATATAAAAAGCGTACCTTCGACCACTGTCCCATTTGCATTATGATCAGGTGGGGCATTTGTGATTGCATAGCACTGTGCTGCTGCTTCTTCAGGAACTGGTTCTTCTTCAGGTGGCATTTCTTCATACTCTTGTGCTATTTCAGGCTCCCCCGCTGGTGGAGCTACTGCGTAAACCCGCCCTTGAGCTTGCTGTCTTAGAGGTTGGTTACCAGGCCTCACAATGGAGAAAGGTTGTGTTTGTTGTGGCCTTTGAGAGTATTGTGGAGGCCTCTGTTGTTGCATGGGTGGACGTTGTTGTGGCTGTGCATATTAGGATGGATGGAATGCGTGGTTGGGATACCGGGCGAGATGGTCCCTGGGCTAATAGAGGGCATGAAGATCGTGTGTGACCTACCTCACCACAATTATAACATCTCCCCTGAAATTGATTATTGCCCGATGGAGGTGGGGGTGCGGAACTTCTCATCGTTCTCTGTCTCTTATCCGGATGTTGGGGTAGTACGATAGATGACGCCTTATTTTTCGACCCGGCATCGGACTTTTTCTGTTCCCGATACTTCCAAAACTCTTCAAAGTCTCTCTCCACCACCAAGGCCTTATTAAAGACCTCCATGTAAGTCGTCAGTTCGAAGGCCCGCACTCTGCTGCGTATAGGTGGTTTGAGGCCGTTCTCAAATTTCCAAGCGTTATCCTCTTCTTCTCGTACCATAGAAGTGGCATACCTTGCTAACTCCGTAAACTTGGCTTCATACTGTCTGACTGGAAAGTTTTCCTTGCTCTAATCTCATGAATTCCACTATCTTCTGATCTCGCTATTGTCTTTGGGAAGTATTGTTTATTAAATTTGTCGCAGAATGAGTCCCAGGTCCATACAGTGCCTGGGGCAACTGATCTCACCATGGATTTCCACCAATGGTACGCTTCTCCCTCGAGTACAAAGGTGGCTAAAGTGACTTCTCTTCGTCTCTGCATCCCATTCCCTCAAAGAGTTTTTCCATTTCGTTTCGCCAATGTTTTGCTTCGTTCGAGTCGGGTGATCCGTTGAATGAGGGGGGTCGTAACCGTTTGAATCTTTCCAGTAAACCACTTGAATTTTCGTGAGTGGTTAGAGGGGGTATCAGATTATTCTGATTATTCTGAAGTCCAATTACGTTGACCACAGTCCTCAACACTTTCATCATTTCGTGTAGCAGTTGGTTTTGCTCGGCCAACCCTGGAATTGCTATTGTTGTATTGTTGGTAGCGGGTGGGGTGGAGGGCGTCCCGTTTTGCTCGCTACGTCCCGTCATGGTTAATCTACGAGTCAAGTAGAATCATAAGTTAATCCTTAGTGGGGTTGGTGTTATCAAGGAATAGATTATTCACCTTCATCTAAACCTAACCCATAATCCTAGGCACTGGAATCTCGAAATTCTCTCTGATACCAAGCTGTCACGCCCTGAAATCCGAGACTCGAGTACGACGACCGAAAGCCCGAGTTTCAGAGTGCGAATTTAATCCAATCATAACCTTTAGAGAAATTCCATTCCACATACCACAATACTACCAAGCTAAAGTATTTTATTAATCTCAAATTGAAATTTAAGTCAAACAACTATATCTACTCTGCAAAACATTTAAATCTACTAAAGTCTGTTTCAATCACCTTCAAAAGAAATAAATTAAACACCTAAGCTAGAATAAGTCTTCTAATAAAAATAGTCGTCTAGATATTCTGCTTCAGCCGTTCCTCCTTCCTCCTGATACCCTACAGGAACTGTGGTGATTTTGGTGAGCTAAAGCCCAGTGAGGTCATTTTCATCACAGGTAATATTCAGTTAATAAGATATTAGATATAAAATATCGACAGCTAGAATTGTATGAAATATACGAGAATAAGGTGATGATTAACACACTTTATGTTTTATTATGAATGAAATATGATTATCATGATGTCATGTATGTCATGATACGTGTGAGAGCAACAAACTTCTAGGAACTCGTTGCCACTGAACATTAGGAACCTGTCGCAAATCAACCATGCTCACCTAACCGGTACAACGAGGCGGCAAATCAACCATGCACGTCAGTGGGCAAATCAACCATGCACCACTGATCCAACCGAGCAAATCAACCATGCTCAATAGTGAAACGACCAGAACTCGCTGCCACTGAACATTAGGAACCTGTCGCAAATCAACCATGCTCACCTAACCAGTACAGCGAGGCGGCAAATCAACCATGCACTCCAGGAGTCAAATCAACGATGCTCCTGTTCTGTCGCAGTGTATAAGTGTATGTATATGTCATGAGTTATGTAAGCATCATTCAAGCATACAATGCATATCAGAACTCACACCCAATCACACCATGCATGAATTATTTTCATTAAAGTAATTCTTTGTCTTTAAACCCTAATTTACTGTTTACCGAGAAACATGAGATAAATATTATGTGAGATTCTAGGACTACTACCCGTATCTAGGGTTACACAACGGTAGCATCATGTCCACCTAAACCTACATTAAGTTGTTTCCTGAATTTTAACATAGGTATTTGAGATGTAAATTTTAAGAAAGTAAATTCTCTAAGAAAGGATAATTCATAGATGAATTTGAAGAATAGCGATAAGAGATTGATCCCTTACCTAGGATCCATACTAAATGTAAGAACAAGATGAAATTTAAGAAAATTAATGGAGAAACTGGGAGAGATAAATCTACTACTTAGGATGCCATAATCACATGAAATAACAAAGTGAAATTCTAAGAACCTAATTAAAAGAGAAATTTAGATAGATGAATCCTGTACCTAGGATTCCATGATAGGGGAGAAAGCATTAAAGTACGCCTAAATCCTAACTAGAGAAAGAGAATTTATAAATTAAATGTAAACGGGAAGAACACTAGAATTAACGGTGAAAGTTACGTGAGATGAATCACTCACAGGTATGACGAACTATAGGCTCCACACAAGCCCAAACTTGAATCTGAGTTGGCTCAGCAAGTCAACTCGGTTTGGAAGTTTAGAGAAGAAGTTTCTTCTTCTTTCTTCTTTCTTTCTCCTTTTTCTTCTTCTCTTTTTCTTCTTCTTTCTTCTTTCTTCCTTCCTTCTTCTTCTCTTTTCTTTCCTTTGCTGGAGCAATATCCAACAGTGGTGCAGTGCAGTAACAGCAAGGCAGCGGCACGCACACCGCCTTCTCTCACTCTCTCTCTCTCTCCTTCTCTCTCTCCAATGACCCACTCTCTCTCTCTCTCTCTCTCTTGCAGCTTCTCTCTCTCTCTCTTTCTCCTTCTCTTGAGTTTTCTGAATGAGGGAAATAGGCCTGGGGGATTTTATAGCCTTAGGGTGCGTTTGGTAAAACTTAATTCCACGACTTATCACTGAAAAATGATATTTTCAGTGATTTTAGTAATTCAGACCGTCTGGTAACTAAAAGAATTTAAGTGCTTAATTGGAAAAATCACTTAAAGTAAGTGGATTATTTTAAGTCATGCCAACTTGACTTAAAGCTTATAGCTGAATGCGGTAAGTGGTTTCTCTTTAAATTTTTAGATAAAAATTGACAAAAGTATCCCTATTAACATTTAAAAATGGCAAGATTACCCATCTTTTTTACTTTCCCATCCATGAAACCACCCCACGCAAATACTTGAAGTCACCAAATTCTATAAGCCCCAACATAATGTATGTAGTATACCTAGATAGTTTATCCATTTGGAGAGATGATTTTAAGGCATGAGCCCAAAAATGAGACAAGTCCAAACCTCAGGTGGACGACACCACTGAAAGCAATGGGGACAATGATGCCCACCATTGAAACCTTACTAGGGCCCACCATGATGTTTATTTACGATCAACCCTGTTCATCATAACACAAAGACCTGGATTAAGGGAAAACACAAATATTAGCTTGATCCGAAACTTTGTGGCCGTGATAAGTTTCCAATGGTAGTTTTCAGATAAATTACCAAACATATTTTTCAGTTCTTATAAGTACTTAAATTCAGTACTTTAAGTTTTCAGTACTTAAATTAATTTTCAGACTTAATTTTTCAGTTTACCAAACGGCACCTTACCGTGGTTGGGTAGATGGTGCGTAGGGAGGAGTTTCAGTTTGAGTTGGAGTAGGAAATCGACCGAGTTTCGAAGGTTCTTTGCACAAGCAACCCGTTGGAAACCTAGGTGGGGTCCACATGGAAATCGGGAAAAGATCTGGCCCATCCATGCATGACAGATCTGAAGATCTTGGCCGATCTTGAATCTTTTGATCGAATTTGGGAAGCTGAAGTGGACCGTACAATCGCTTGAAGACGATGAGACCACCAACCTCCTAGAGTCTAGCGAGGAGTGCTTCAGATGGACGGCTTGGATTGACCGTTGGGGTCCACTGTGATGGACGGTTGAAACTCCACAGATGGACAGCGGCGGACGCTGTTGCAGCAGACGCTGCAATGGCGTCCGAAGAAAATGCTTCCCAAAAGAATCTTTTTTTTATTATTATTATTACGTGCACTGTACGTATAAGATGATCGTAAGCTATCCTTACAAGTGGTGTCCACACGTGATGGTCCACAAACGGACGGTGTGGATGGTGCGAACGGACAGCGTCCGCTCGCTGTTATAACAGCCAAACGAAGAAGACGGCTTCCGTCTTTCAAATACGCGGTCAACGCATGTTGACCGGACGCCCAACGTGCACGTTGTGCACGTGGGTCCCACCCTAACGTATATACAAAATCGGCCCCAATCATCAGGTAGGCCACATGAATTTAGGCTATGACACCAAAAATGAGACAGTTCCGAAGTTAGATGGCCCACTTATGGCCCGATTTCTGATTAGGGTACTTAGTAGGATGATCGGAGGGTTAAAATTTGACGTGTATGGTTAGGATCGTGTCCTAGAGCTAGTATATAAAGTTTTGTACAAGAATGATCGCCAGAAATCATGATACTTGCAAATGGTCCTATAACTTAAGTTTAACTAATGGTACTTTCATAATACTTGTAGATTTATGAGTTTTGTGAAGTCTGGCACTTCCACGCTATTTTAGGGTTCATGTTGAGCGATCTTAATGAAGGAACCATACCACAATTCCTTACGGATGGTTCAATATTAATTTATCAATATTTAAGTTATTAATTTCTTAATTAATTATCCAAAATGCTTAAATTATTTCTGAAATCTAAAGTTAATAAAAATCATTATTTAACTATTGTAAAACCAGGGTTGTTACACCCACGCCTATAAGAATCCTACTACCCAAGATGATCAAGCAGATATGAAACGAGAGAGAGAGAGAGAGAGAGAGAGAGAGAGAGAGAGACATAAGAGAGAGTAAGAGTGAGAGAGTGAGAGAGAGAGAGAGAGAGAGAGAGAGAGAGAGAGAATACATGTTGAGGACAGTCACCTCTTCAAGCATTGCTGGATTTAAGAGTTCCAGCCAAGCAAGATAGAGAAAGCTTCAGGAAAAAAAAAAGAGAAAAAAAACAGGGGGGAGAAAGAAAGAAAGAAAAAAAGAAGAAGAAGAAAGGGAAGACAATTTCTGCCGAGTTAACCCAGCGAGTCAACTCGCTGAGTTGACTCACTGACGTGTTGTTTACACTTGGTCCAGCAATCAGTGAGTGATTCATCTCAAAAACTTCTAGTTGATTTCTCTTTTCATATATGTGTTATTCTTTACATTCAAGTTCCAACTCTCTTTATTGTTTCATGTAATGGATCTTCGGTAAAGATCCCTTCCTCAATCTCTTTCTAAAGTGAGTTTAGAATAGCATCTTTGATCCTAGGTAAAGGATCCATCTTTTGTTTCCATTCTCCCAGTCCTTCCTTCCATATTTCCTTTCTAGTTGGCTCTTTCCCTCAATTTCTCTTTCTTATTGTGCAAATCAAGATTTTAGGAATACGTTTGACTTAGACTACACACTTTCGATATCAACGATGTACAACTCTGGGTATTGTGATATTATTAAAATTCTATGTAGTATTATCCTTATACTTTCTAATAGACAATAACTTAGGGTTTAAGTAAAGAGACACCCTAATTAAGTTAATGCATGCATGGTGTGAATTGATTGAATGGTAATATGCGTTGTATGCTTGCAGAGTGCTTCCATAACTCATGACATACACATACATTTATACACTGCGACAGAACAGGAGCATGGTTGATTTGACTCCTGGCGTGCATGGTTGATTTGTAGCCTCGCTGTACTGGTTAGGTGAGCATGGTTGATTTGTAGCCTCGCTGTACTGGTTAGGTGAGCATGGTTGATTTGCAACAGGTTCCTAATGTTCACTGGCAAGCGAGTTTTGGTCATTTCACTTATTGAGCATGGTTGATTTGCTCAGTTGGATCAGTGGTGCATGGTTGATTTGCCCACTGGCGTGCATGGTTGATTTGCCACCTCGCTGTACCGGTTAGGTGAGCATGGTCGATTTGCGACAGGTTCCTAATGTTCAGTGGCAGCGAGTTCCTAGACATTTATTACTCTCACACGTACCATAACATACATGACATCATGATAATCATGTTCCATTTATAATAAAGCATAAAGTGTATCAATCATAATCTCATCCTCGTATATTTCATACAATTCCATCAGTTGATGATTCGTATCTTATCTCTTATTAACTGAAATATTACCTGTGATGGAAATGACCTCACTGGGCTTTTAGCTCACCAAAGTCACCACAGTTCTTGCGGGTCTTCAGGAAGAAAAAGACGCAGATGGAGTAGAATATTTAGATGGTCACGTGTTACTCAAGCTCCAACCGTAGTCGATTTATTTTGTAAAATTCAATGTAATAAGACATTAGTGGAAAAGAAACTTTATATTTGAGATTTATTTTAGTTATGCGATGTGTGGAATGGAATCTCATGGAATCTACGCTCGAATTTTCAATTCACACCCTGGAACTCAGGCTTTGGGTTGTACTCAAGTCTCGAATTTCGGGGCATGACAGTTTGGTATCAGAGAGAGATTTTGAGAATTTCGAAGTGCCTATGGTTAGGGTTAGCACCTAGTGAAGTTGGGATTATGGTCATGACATCTAGTAAAGTCTTAGCTAGAACCTTTCTTAAAAACTAAAGTGGGAGTTTAATTGATAACGGTTATAGTTAGGTTAAACATGAAAGATCATTTAGGGTGTCAGAGCCTAGGCTTTAGATACCTTGGAGGGTTTGGGTATATGTTACACTAGGGTTTAAAACATGGGTCATAGAGAACCAGACGATAGTTTTGGGCGGTATACATTAAGAAAATTTTAGTAGGGTCCGTAGCCGAACCTAAATGTAGAGAACCTAAATAAGCTAGTTTGTAGGCAAGTGGGCACTGTCTAGGAATGGGTGCGTCATGTACAATTTTGTAATTACCTGTACTTGATGTTTATTTTTGTTTTTATTGATGTTTGTTTTGGTGGTAAGATTGTCTAATTGTTTATCCCTACTTAAAGACGTTGTTTGCACTTTGATCTTCGTCTTGCTTGCGACGTTGGTTGTAAAGTCATGTCTGTGATAGTGATTTTATAGAGTCTTAGTTTGTTTTGTTTACAATGTTGCTTTTGCTTTGCCTGGTTGTCTTGCTTGCTTTTTTTTTTTTTTATATATATATACTAGGATTGATTGCCTAGTTTGTAATGTTTTCGTTGCTTGAATATTTTTGTTGATTTTTATTCATTTTTCGTTGGTAGCGTATGATTAGGCACATCAAAGTGCATAGCGGAGACTTGGTTGCGGGTATGGTTTGAATCTTGAGGACGAGATTCCTGTAAGTGGAGCTGATTGTAAGAACCCATATTCTTGTTAGCAAGCATACACACTTGTATGCTCTCAAACCTTAGATTCATAAAACATGTAAGACACTTCAGGAAAATATCTTCATTAGTTAGCTTAGTAGGTGGATCAAAATTCGAGGATAAAATTCTGTGTAAGGGTGGTAGAATGTAATACCCCGAAAATTTAGTACACGAGTAGGTACACGAGTGTTATAGTTCACACGTTAGAATTCAAATTTTAGGCGGCGTCGTTCATACGCATACACACAAGTCACACTTTTTTACGTATTCTAACACTTTTTAGGCCTCTGAAAAGCTTAGTGTACTTAGTTAAGTCAGAAAACTGACCGTTAGAATGAGTTATCATTGCTAGATTGGAATATCTAACCGTCCACTTCGATTTTGAATTATGCGACCAACGTAAAACCGTTGTACGATCTCCTCATCGTCCGGTACACGCGTCTATCCTTAAATCTAATCCGTACACCTTATCCATCACCAGGCATATGCTTAGATCATCTATTCTCCGGCCCTATGAACTTGCTCATGTGTGTTTACAACACCCTAGGGTTTAGAATCATTTAAATTAGAATTGAGTTAATTATTTAATAATTTAAATGACTTTTTATATTGATAAATTAATAATAAACTATCCGTAGGGAATTAGGGTATGGTCCTTTTATTAAAGTTGCTCAGAATAATCCCTAAAATAGTGTAGAAGTGTTATATTTCATAAAACTTATTAATTTATAATAATTACGAAAACGTCATTAGTTAAACTTAAATTAAAACACCATTTTTAAGTATTAGGAATTTTGAAGATCACTTTCATACGAAACTTCATATACGAGTTCTAGGACACAATTTAACTGTACACGTCAAATTTCAGCCCTCCGATCATCCTAGAAATGCCCTAATCAGAAATTGGGCTACAGGTGGGCCACCCTAACTCAGATCTGCCTCATTTTTCTCGTCGATGGTCAACTTTATGTTGCCCACCTTTTGGAAGGAGGAAATGCACTCAACCCACTACATGTGGACCCCACTTGTAAGTGGAACACAAATTTTCCTTTTACGTTCGGACGCACGAACCGGACGACATGTCTGTCTTCTCCATGGACTTTGCAACAACAGCGTTGCCGCTGCCACCATGCACGGTTCACGATGTCCATCCGGTGGGCCCCGTATACAAAATCCAAGACGTCCATCTTGTCCGTACACATCTCCTCCAAGGTCCGTGGAAATCGTCTGGCCGTTCGTCAACCCAGCAACCCACTCCAAAGCGTTGTTTCCAACCAATGTAAACCAAGATTCGCCAAGATCAAGGTCCCTGATTCGCATGGACTTCCCAAATCTCGTATTTAAGATCGTGTGGACTCCACCGTGATTCCCAACGGCTCCCATGTGCAAGAACCTTCTAGAATCAACAGTTCCTCCTCAACTTGGATTGAATCCAAGATTTCTTCCACTCGAAGAAACACCCCTATGACTTGCTGTGCAAGACACCCACGCCTATAAGAATCCTACTACCCAAGATGATCAAGCAGATATGAAACGAGAGAGAGAGAGAGAGAGAGAGAGAGAGAGAGAGAGAATGTAAGAGAGAGAGTAAGAGTGAGAGAGAGAGAGAGAGAGAGAGAATGTAAGAGAGAGAGTAAGAGTGAGAGAGAGAGAATACATGTTGAGGACAGTCACCTCTTCAAGCATTGCTGGATTTAAGAGTTCCAGCCAAGCAAGATAGAGAAAGCTTCAGGAAAAAAAACAGAGAAAAAAAACGGGGGGAGAAAGAAAGAAAGAAAGAAAAAAGAAGAAGAAGAAAGGGAAGACAATTTCTGCCGAGTTAACCCAGCGAGTCAACTCGCTGAGTTGACTCACTGACTTGTTGTTTACACTTGGTCTAGCAATCAGTGAGTGATTCATCTCAAAAACTTCTAGTTGATTTCTCTTTTCATATATGTGTTATTCTTTACGTTCAAGTTCCAACTCTCTTTATTGTTTCATGTAATGGATCTTCGGTAAAGATCCCTTCCTCAATCTCTTTCTAAAGTGAGTTTAGAATAGCATCTTTGATCCTAGGTAAAGGATCCATCTTTCGTTTCATTCTCCCAGTCCTTCCTTCCATATTTCCTTTCTAGTTGGCTCTTTCCCTCAATTTCTCTTTCTTGTTGTGCAAATCAAGATTTTAGGAATACGTTTGACTTAGACTACACACTTTTGATATCAACGATGTACAACTCTGGGTGTTTGTGATATTATTAAAATTCTACGTAGTATTATCCTTATACTTTCTAATAGACAATAACTTAGGGTTTAAGTAAAGAGACACCCTAATTAAGTTAATGCATGCATGGTGTGAATTGATTGAATGGTAATATGCGTTGTATGCTTGCAGAGTGCTTCCATAACTCATGACATACACATACATTTATACACTGCGACAGAACAGGAGCATGGTTGATTTGACTCCTGGCGTGCATGGTTGATTTGCCGCCTCGCTGTACCGGTTAGGTGAGCATGCTTGATTTGCGACAGGTTCCTAATGTTTAGTGGCAGCGAGTTCTGGTCGTTTCACTTATTGAGCTTGGTTGATTTGCTTAGTTGGATCAGTGGTGCATGGTTAATTTGCCCACTGGCGTGCATGGTTGATTTGCCGCCTCGCTATTCTGGTTAGGTGAGCATGGTTGATTTGCGACAGGTTCCTAATGTTCAGTGGCAGCGAGTTCCTAGACATTTATTGCTCTCACACGTACCATAACATACATGACATCATGATAATCATGTTCCATTTATAATTAATCATAAAGTGTATCAATCATAATCTCATCCTCGTATATGTCATATAATTTTATCAGTTGATGATTTGCATCCTATCTTTTATTAACTGGAATATTACCTGTGATGGAAATGACCTCATTGGGCTTTTAGCTCACCAAAATCACCATAGTTCTTGCAGGTCTTCAGGAAGAAAAAGACGCAGATGGAGCAGAATATTTAGATGGTCACGTGTTACTCAAGCGCCAACCGTAGTCGATTTATTTTGTAAAATTCAATGTAATAAGACATTAGTGGAAAAAAAACTTTATATTTGATATTTATTTTAGTTATGCGATGTGTGGAATGGAATCTCATGGAATCTACGCTCGAATTTTCAATTCACACCCTGGAACTCGGGCTTTGGGTTGTTGTACTCGAGTCTCGAATTTCGGGGCGTGACAGAAACGGTGAGTGCTATCTTCTTTGCAGCCTGTCGTAAAGCATTGAGAACACTCGACAATTGGTGCTAGAACGGATTTGGAGGATAGCGAGACTTAACGTCGTGGGTGTATTAATCGTCTTGCTGATGTTAAATCCGAGATCGTACGGCTGCAGATGGAAGAAGTGGCCATAAATCTTAAGGTTGCTTGTCTTGACCTTATCATTAATCAGAACCATGTTGAGGTCGCACGGCTCGAGAGTGGAGGAGAGGCAGCGTGCAAGCAAATGACAGATTTGGAAGCTGAACTTCGTGACATTTTGGATCCTGTGTTGGTGCTAGCAAAGGCAAAGGCTACCATGGAAGCAACATGGAAACACGTGATGCAATTCGTAACATGGTGCTTGGGGAAGTTGTAATTCTGTTCTTTTACTCTTTACAGTCATTATCAGAAAAAGCCATGTTAGAAACTTATTTTAAATGCTTAACTGATACTCGTATCTGACGTAATCGACATTGGAACTATTAATTGTGTGCTTTATGATTCAAAGTAATGACAATTATTCTTTTGCTAAACTACCGCTTGGTGTTGTGTGTTTGAGACTAGCATGCATAAGATGATGAGTTTAATGTGAGCTGAGCATATTAATTAAAACGTAAATGAAAAAATGCTTAAAAATAATACTTCCCTTTTACTTAACCTGTGTACCCTTAGGTTATCGCTTTCAAGAGATGTTCGTGTCATAAATCTAAAATTTTCATCCAGTTACTTGTTATCAAGTTTATATGTCGTCCTTCCTAGCCTGCCCCCAGTCATTTCTTCCCGCAGACTTGAGTTTCTCATCATATATTGGGGCTTGCCCCCAGTCGTCTTCTATAAACTTGAGTTTCTCATCATATATTGGGGCTTTCCCCCAGTCGTCTTCTTCTATGAACTTGAGTTTCTCATCATATATTAGGGCTTGCCCCCAGTCGTCTTCTTCTATGAACTTAAGTTTATCATCGTATATTGGGGCTTGCCCCTAGTGTATTTAGCTTGTCGCTTTACAAGACCGCTTCCTTCTGATGAAAGATGTTCTATGCTTTATGAATCCATATAGAATATCCGTCTGATCATAATCTTTAATCGCATATTCTTGTTGTGGGATTATTCATAAGAGAAAGCCGTCGATATTCTCAAGGTGAAGTGATACATAATAGAATGCCCATATCATTTTCATATAAGGCCGTAGATACATATTGGAGATTCTTAGCCCTGACTTGTTCTCATATAGAGTCGAAGAATACCACAATAATGATGAGGGGATTCATGATAGAATACGAAAGTCAAATATATAGCAAGATGTTCTCATCTTCTTCATATAGGACCATGTGTGTATGTATAAAAGATTGATAATAAAGCATCCTGGCTATCTTCATACAGAACCATACGTATAAGAAACCATCAACTCTGAATTGCTTTTCTATTAAGCAGAAGGATTCCAGAATACCAGAATAGTAATAAGAGAGCCCGTGACAAAGATGTAATAATCTGAGAATGTTGTGCTTCACGTAGGCTTTCTACAGAATGCTCTCTTCTGATCTGACTGGCTTGGTAGGAACATAGTGAGTTGACTCGTGATTTGTAGAGTCGATATTTTTGGCATCCTTTGACCATGGTACTTGTCATCAAGAGAAGCTATACTAACATTTTATGTTCATATGTGTATCGGTGCGATATGATTGGGTGTGCGAATGAGTAGAAAATGTAGTGTACATATGAAATAGATGCATGAATGAACATAAGTACACCCATGTCTACTTTATAATCCATCAGAACTGCTCATAAGAATTCATGACTATTCAAGTTCAGGAAATGGAGTCTTCAAGCGAATATTTTTCTTAGGTGATATCTACTAGAATTGTACTGGTCGGGGCTCTCTTTGACTCTTCAATCTTCAGACTGACGATGCCTTGATTTATCATCCTTTATACCTTTTCCCTTCAGGATGAAGCATTGCTCGATTTTATGGCCTATGCATCTGTGATATTTGCAGTAGTTGGGGTCATTCATGCACCCCACTTCAGCTGGCCAAACAGGTTCTAGGAGCAATGTGACAACTGCTCCATAATTAGGACCTTTTTCGATTAGCTGCTCCATAATTGGGACAAGGTCCTTGACGTCAAATGTATATAGTCCATTCTTTCTGTCTCGCTCACTGATTATTATGTGCTGCGACCTTTGAGGCTCTTTGCCCTTGTCTTGTGTCTTCGTTACACTGATTTCTACCTCATGCCTTAGATTTAGTCGTTTTTAGCTCCTAGAGTTCTTTCTTACATCAACCCCTGTCCTCTTTCCCATTTATGTCTCAACCTCTTTCCTTGGGACCATGTCTTCGAAACAGATTGCTCTACCATGTGAACCTCTGCAACCGAGTTACGAAGGGTGAAATAGATGATGCTTAGCAACTCGTATGGGATCGTGGAGTCCAAATCCAGCATATGCGCATTTGTTTGTTCGGGATGGGCCTACTGTCTCACTGTAACTAGTTCCCGTACTCCCCTGGTGATTTTTCTTCCAACTGTCAGACATGCGGAGCAATACCGAGGGCTACATTCTGCGAGACCAAGATGGCTAAAGCCTCCTGAACTTCTCCCATCTGCTTGGATAACTTCTTGTGGGCTTGGACCAATTCGCTTATCTGGTCCGGACTATTAACAGTTCGACGTCTTATCTAGTCAGATCTCTTTCTTCAGCTCTCTTTCTTCAATGGCCTGCACCATCAGGACTTGTAAGTAAAACACACAACAAACAACACAAAGATTTTTAAGTGGAAACCCTTACGAGAGAAAACCACAGCTCAAAGTGGCAAGATTCCACTATAAATAATAGTTGTACAATAGATGGAATGTTCGAGAGGAAGCCCGGATAGATCGAGCAGGTAATTTAAATAATCAGGGACTATGGTCTTGAGTTCACGGTCATAGAGATCAAGTTTCGGGTTTCTTATGGACTGAGCAATCGTTTAGACAAGTTAGATGCATGTCACATGTTCTTTTAAGTATTCCTAGTTGAGAAACAGTCAGGATTTTAATCGAGTCATGTATCATAATGCTAATGACCGTCGCCGAGGACGGGTGACCGCAGAAAGATATGCCACGATTCCCATGTAGTGCAACACAGTGCCAGTAACCGTAGCTACGAACAGGTGACCACAGGAAGACACACCATGGTTGCCATGCTCAACACAGTGCTAATAATCGTCGCTGCAGACGAGTGACCACAGGAAGATACATCATGACTGCTAAATGGTACGACACAGTGCCAGTGACTGTCGTTGCAGACGAGTGACCACAGGAAGATACATCATGACTGCAAAATGGTACGACACAGTGCCAGTGACTGTCGCTTCAGACGGGTGACCACAGGAAGACACATCATAGCTGTCAAATGGTACGACACAGTGCTAGTGACCATCGCTGCAGACAGGTGACCACAGGAAGACACATCATAGCTGTCAAATGGTACAATATAATGCCAGTGATCATCACTGCGGATGGGTGACCTCATGAAGACATATTATGGCTATCGGGTGGAACAACACAGTGCCAGTGACCGTCGCTGCGGACGGGTGATCACAGGAAGACACACCGCAACTACCTAAGTTGCTCAACTGAAGGACCCGACTTTGGATGGGAAGTACATCAACTAGTTTTAGTGATAACAGTTCATAATGAAGTATTTGAAATGTTTTGGAACTCTTTAATTACGATTTTCGATGATAACCATAGTCCCTTTGATTTAGTTTCATACCTCGATCCGGGATGAATAGAGTTCATATAATGGATACGAGGAACACAAAGTAAATATACTTGATCTTTAGTACATCAGGTGAATTATGCACTTGATTTGGTTAATCTGCTTTATGCATGTCTTTAATTTAACCACCTTATTGTTAATGATTGATGCTTCGAGAGATTGGATCACTCGGATGAGTTGTGTCGAGCTATATTTCTTTGAAAGTTCAAGCTCAATGAGCTAAATTGTACATTTCTGGGCTTGAAAATGGTTAAGTATTGGGGCTGATGTATGCTTATTTATGATGATAATCGATAAGTGGTGGGGATTAGTGTCCCACAGGTGCTTGATTTAATTACCTTGTGATAGGAGGATGTTAAATCCAGCTTGGCGTCAGTGAAATTGCGCTTAATTTTACTTAGCGTCAGTCAATCTTCGAGCTAACAGGGCACTTCTTAGGGCTAAAAATGACTAAGTACTAGGCATGTTCATTGCTTAATTAGCATATTCAGTGATTATGATAGCGAATAGTATCATTGTAATGCATTATTATGTTACTTCGGATCATGAAGAAACCAAGTCTCCCTCTTGGCATCTGTCAAACTTCGCTTAATTTCAATGAATGTCGGTCACTTTATGCTTTTGTAAAGGGATTTTTCATACTTGCAAATTTGACTAAGTGTTGGTCATTTTTTATTAAACCGCTGATTTGGTCCACTTAACATCAACCGTTAGGAGATCCGATAGGGGGGATGGATAGATCTCGGCGATGTGTGTCTAAGAGCGATAATAAGATGGAGAGTTGGGTCGCATCAAAGGCGGACCACACCACGTAATCCCGGGATCTAGTAAGACCGTTCGGGCGAATATGAGGGAGTGAGTGGGCGCATGTGGCATAACTTGGGAAAGAAAGAGGGAGGATTCTCCTTCCGGGCGCATGCGCCATAGCACATGCGCCTGGCTCCTTAGGGTGGGCTTATGTCTCCTTGAGACTTAGCCAATTGTCATGTTTTTTGGCCAAAAAGGAGTGGGCACATGTCCCTTTTGGAAAGTGTGGATTTTCCACTACTTAACCAATTTTTGACTTCTCCAGGCAAAAGGAGGTAGGCGCATGTCACCCTTTCCGGCGAGGGATTTCGGTAAGGGAGATGGGCGCATGTTACCCTTTCCTGTGTGGATTCCGACAAGGGATTTTACCTCTTGCTTCGCTCTGGCGTCCTCTCGAATGAAGAAGTCTCTCTCTGTAATCAGGTGAGTGTGCTATTTATAGTAGGTTAATCGGGTCTCGGGTCCAAACAAATGAAATCGTTGAGCGCATGTATTTAGGAGAGGGGGATCATGTGCATGTGGTAAGGGCATAGGTGCAAGTCCTGGTGTGGTCGCATGTGCCCATTGAAGTGGAGGCATGTGCTTATACTTATGAAATTTTGGAGATTTTGGTATTTGGAAGAATGGGAGTTAAGCTCCCATGCACATGTGGTAGGGGCATGGGCGCATGTCTCCTTGTGGTGTGCGCATGTCCTCCTTGTGGTGTACGCATGTACCCACACTTAGAATATTGTTCAATTTTCAGGCTCCGACTGTCCGCTCCAAAGGACGGGTACCTTTTCGGAGGCTGAAGTCACTGAAGCCAAAGCACTTTAAGCCTCTCTTCGGGCTATGGAATGAACGAGTCGGGGTACGGATGGTCAACTGCTGTGAATTTTGGTAGTTCCTACCCAATTTGGACCCTCTCAATCAGCTTCAAACAAGGGTAGAATACGCTTCGAGGTGCGTAGGTGAAATATACATCGTACAACATTCGAATTCAGGGGTTAAGGGTTTTTAAAAATTTTGGATCATTTGGTAGCAATATGCATGTCCATTTCCACTCTGAAATAGCATTTGTAGGTTTTGAACCCTTCCGTTCAGCTCTTGATAGGGGTAAAACGTACTTCACGGTGCACAAGTAAAAGTATGCATCGTATGCCATTCAAATTTAGGAGTTAATGGTTTTTTGACATTTTGGATCATTTGGCAACAATACGCATGTCTAGTTCCCTTTTGAAATAGCATTTGTAGGCTTTCAGATCTTTTCAGTCAGCTCCAAATAGGACAAAACATATTTTGAGGTGCACGGGTAAGGATATACGCCGCGCGACATTCAAACTTGCTAGTTAAGGGTTTTCGAGTATTCCAGATCATTTGGCGGCAATACACAGTCCAATTTTACTCCAAAATATCATTCGTAGGTTTTGGTCATGATTGTGCGGGTTAGGGCTTCACTGGCATCCGATCACGTTTTCTAAGTGTTTCCCGATCTTGGAATCATCCGAATCGTCATAGATGGACCGTCATATGTTGTTTTATAATGGGTGAGAATTTGAGCCCCAATACTGACAAAAATGGGGAGAAAGATCAAGTCCCACTAAAACAAGTTTTCTGTTTTGTGTTTCAGGGATTGACAGGTTATGGGGGAGCAATCAAGATGAGCATTGCTAGTTTACATGTCTTAGTGTTTTAAGTTGTAATATTTATTTCAATTTGACATGTAATATATTTGTGTCTTGGTAGTGTCATTTGTATAGACCATGACATAATCTTAGGTTAGGTTTTTGTCATGTAATTGGCAAATGGGGAGATTGTTAGTGCACTTTTCTGTGGCATACTAGTGCACCTTATTTGTCAATCACATGTGTCCATGTGTTATAATGTCGGTTGAGCCTTGGCAAGCTGAAGACCGAAGATTCAAGTGGAGAAGAAGCATCAAGGAAGAAGAACATGTAAATGAGATGCTTCGGTGACCTTAACCCCTTGGACCAAAATACCTAAAACCTCTTAGATGACTTGGACCAACTAGGAACACCCTTAGTCATCCTTATTAGCCTTAGATCATATAGAAAAACATGATAAATTAGGCTAATTAAAGAGGTGGAAGTTGCTGTAAACAAAATTACCCAAACAACAATTTCTGATCGGAACTCCTATCAATCCAAAATGATTTTCGATCAATCGGAACATTATTCGATCGATTGGATATCTTATCCAGCAACCTGATGAAATCACTGGATTGATATTCCGTTCGATCGAAATAGTCATTATTTGCCCGTTATTTGACCGTTGGGAGAAAATTTATAAATACAGGAGATGCGATTTTTTGGGCAAGAAAGGGGATTTTGAGGATTTAGAAGCCACCGTCATTACTTATCATTAGGAGCTCTAATCCTAACCCATACAAAGCATTCTCCTTGTGATTCATCACAAGCATAGGACATTCAATGCTAAAATGAGAATGGACTTGTTTCCTCTTGATTCCTAGTAGTTTTGACACCTTGATCATTGGTATATCCTTTGTCTAAACACCACTTAGGAGTCTAAATAGGTGTATTCCTTTAGGAAACCCATTTCCTACCATTTGTAGATGTTTCACCACCTCCCATCCACCTTGGAATCTCAAAAAGAACAAATGTAAGGAGATTGATCGTTGCAGCTGGAGCATTGGCAAAACATCGGCAACAACATCAGGGGAGCACAAGGGGAGCTGATTCGAGCACAGGAGAGCAGAGATCAAGTAATCTAAATCGGCAAAACAAAGGGGCTCAATCCGACAAGTAAGTTATCATTTGTAAGAGTCCAGTTCCACTCTCTTCCCTTAGGGAATTGAGTGTAGAGTTTGTCTTCAAACTTGATAGATTCGGTTGTAGGACCTAGACTCGGTTATAGGGTCAAATCTAGTCTCCAAGTGGGGAGCCTCCGGCGGGAGTAAACGCTAAGTTTGCTTGTAGAACCTTAGCTTGGTTGTAGAGACTAAAACCATTGGGATTAGGTTATAGGACCTTGACTCATAAGTGGAGTTTAAATTGAGGTTCGGATGTAGGACCTTGGCTTGGTTGTAGACCTTAAACAAGTCTCCAAGGGGAGCCACCAATACGGGTGAGTACGTGTAGGTTGGAAGGAACCTATAAATTTCCTGGTTGGTGGATCCGATTTAAAACACCTTAGTTGGGAGGAACCAGATTTAAACTCCCTAGTGAATGTCGGTGTGCTCAAAGGGGTCGAGTACTGTTTACACAAAAAAATTGCCCTTGTGTATATATGGGAAAACAAGAGTCACATTCTAATATTAGACAAAAGAGACAGAAAAGTATCCATCACTTCATTTTATTCATTTACTGAGTTCTTCGTACACTCCATATTTACATTATCCCTTGATTCTATAATAGATTGTACATTTTATTCAGAATGTACTTTTGACAAAGCTTCGCCCTATTCTTCTTTCATCCTGTCGAAACGACAATGGGATAACTGACTGATGATTTGAACCAAATCTGTTCTTCCATTTAGGACTGAAGTGAGTCAACCAAACTAGACTTCATTCCTTTGTGATATTCATAAGATTCCACCATAATATCACCCAGCACATTTGCCACTTATAGGGATTGTACAAAGTACGCTCAACCTGAAGGGAGAGAAAAGGGCCTTCTACTCCATGTTGATATCATCTACACAATTGTTGTAGGATAAAGTTGGTCATCGAAAAAAGTCATGATTAGATTGTATGATAGTGAGCCTCCTTCATTTACAGTTCATCTCGACATGCGAACTGAAGGGCTCGTGGTCGCCGAAAGGGGTCGCATCTCAACATGCGAGCAGCTCGGCTCGTGGTCGCCGAAAGGGGTCGCATCTCAACATGCGAGCAGCTCGGCTCGTGGTTGCCGAAAGAGGTTGCATTGTTCACTCCCCAAGTGTAGGGTTGCGATGTAGTAATAATTCGAAAAGACCGAGTATCGTTCCCACAGAGATTTATGAATGGGTATTCTCAGAATTTAACTAAAACAACTAATAATTAAGATTTTATTAAGAACTAAAGCTGGAAAATAATGATTTGGGTTTAAATAGTGAATGTGTAAGGTAATATGAATCTAAAAAGGCACTAGAGCGCCAAGGATCCGCTTTTGATAAGTTTCAATGCATCAACACAACTAGATCTCACATAACTCAATTGGAATCGAATTCATATCTCTATCGGATCGGAATATAGAGCGGTTCAATTAACAATTATCTAAAACAGTTGCTCATTCATTGATTCGATTCCCACAATAATACTCAGGCCTTGGGCACACTCAATTGTGTAGGCCAAGCCTCTTTCCAATCTAGTTGAGATTCACAACCATAGCTTTCATCAAATCCTGTCACTAGACTTGATTACAACTAATGATTAGAACTCTAATTAAATCAAAATCAATCAGCAAACAACTATTTCAGATTATAATAAAAAGATAAGAACTTTAGTTGAATAAGTTCCCACATGAAGATCGGGCCATTGTACACAAGGCAATCAAAGGGTCTACCATGCTCGGAGTCGATGATAGATCAATCAACTACACAAGCATAAACAATGCTCAGAAGGTAAGCTACCAAGCTTAGAATCACTAAGAATCACATGAGCCTGGAGTCATCAAGAGATCAAAGTAAAACCAAACTAGTACTTGATTCAAACTCATATTGAACTAAAATTCTTCAATTAAAACATAAAAGGAAACCTAGGTTGCATCAATCCATCAAAAACAAATCAAAAGCTTCACCTCTTAGCCCTAGCTAAGAGGTTTTAGTTCATCTCTAACATCCTTGAGCTAAAAGCCTCTAAAAACATAAAAACTACTAAAACAGGAAGAAAACTAAGAAAACTTGAAGTAGAATTCGTCTCCCAAGCAATCCCCACATCCTAGCATACTCTGGTATGAAGAGAAGAAGTCTTTTTATAGCTTGGAGGTGTCCATTGCGTAAAAAACTTCCAGATTGCGCAAGGAATTACGCACTTGCGCAGAGAAATTCGGCGCCCGATTTAGAAAGTTGCTGTCTTACGCAGGGCCGACCGGTCAGACCTGCCTGGGAAGGTATCCAGCGAGTGCAGCAAAGAGGGCGACCCGTTGGCCGACCGGTCTTGACCGGTCGGACTGGTTTGGCTAACCGGTCACGACCGGTCGACCGTCTAGTTCCTCCTCCAGCAAGTTTCCAATGATGTGGCTGACCTGTCACGACCGGTCGGACTGCTTTTCTTTCTCCTTTTTCTTACTTTCTTTCTTCTTTTCTTTCTTTTCTTTTCTCTCCTTGCTTTCTTCTCTCTTTGGCCCATTTTAAGTCTTCATCCAAAGCTCCTAAGTGGAGTCTTTAAGTTCCCATTTGATGGTTCCTTTCTCTCATCCCTACAATCACAAATTCATGCATTAGATTAGTCTATAAGTCATGAAAACCATGCATAATGAGTGATGCATTGGGGTTAGAATATGCACAATTAAGAGCTCAACACACCCCCTAACCAGCATTTTGCTAGTCCCGAGCAAAACATGTGTGAAACTAATTCTATTCTCCAAAGCCGAAATCTCCTTTAGAAACCATTCTTCTATACATTCCAAGTCACAAAAATATAAAAATTAGAAAAATTAGGTGATAGAGGTTGAAACCTTAAACTCTCAAAACATAATAAGTGTTTATATGAAATTCCTGCTGATTGATTGATGAATAGAAGAACTTGAACGAATTCAACCTAGTGTGCATAGTGAAAGTTCATCTCATGAGTTTCCGAGATTATCTTCTTCATAGATCAACTAAACTATAGATCTCAAGGTGCATAGAGCAACAATAAGCCTATGAGAGGAATTTGCCTTACCGTCCTTCCGACGGCTTTCACACTACGTCCCATTTCCGGCTTTGGTTATGGGTAGACCATCCCCCGATTGGTAGTAGGTAGCCGTAATCGGAATTTTCCACCATTTTTCCATCATTCCCAATTTTCATCCTTCCTTTCCTTTTTCTTTTACATTAGATAGGATTTTTAGAAATCCATATCTTTCGTTATTTTCCTATGGACAAGGATGGACAAAGTACCTCGGCTTAGTTTCTCAATACCTCAAATCTAAGTCTAGTCATCCATAAATCACGTAATCCTTTCAAATCATGAAAATCGTGTAATGTGAACTAGGTGTAAATGTGTTCAAATTTTCTATCAATCATAAAAATAGGGGAATTCACATATAGAACCATTATATTAAGAGAAATTCAAAGCTTGCAACATCCCTCACTTCGTATCTCCTCTTCTTATACTCATATCATCTCAAATGCATAGAACTAAAGTTTTCCAAAAGAGTTTTGAATTTTTAGAAAAATCTAAATTTTTTCTAAATCATTGCTCAAAATGTCACAAAAGCTAGTAGATTCATCTAAGGAATCTCTCTCACCCCCCAACCAAAACTTTACATTGTCCCCAATGTAAGAATGTATACAATGAATGCAACACATGAGAGCAATGCCAAAATAAAAAGGGAGTGAGAAAGAGAGATATCACCTGAGGAATATATTTCATGGCAAGATTAGCTTTTGGAGATGGATTACTTCACAAATAAATCAATTGATCAAAGCAAATCCTAATGGGAAATCATTCTAGGAAACTATTTAAAATCATCCTTCGTCAGACTAGGAGGTTAATCCCAACAACTCATCCAAAAGCATAAAGTCAAGCAGAATCATTAGATGGATCAAAAGGTTTCGCAATAAGGTCATCCAATATCCTGCTTTACAATATACATGTGTGTGAGTGATCCAGATAAGCCACTGAAACTCCCAAAAAGTAATTTCAGCGGGTTCCTTAATGTGTTCACCACATGTATAAGAGGAGACATCATCATATTTATTAGAAAAAATATGTCTCCATTCAGATTTTCCTGGGCATCGATATTGCAAATATGGATCATCTCAGGGTTGGTGGAGTTCGGTGTGCATGATCCACAGAGGTGTGGAAATATGAATTGATTTCTCAGTACAACAAAGTGTTGTTTCCACATCCTCCTCTCGGCTAACGTCATATGCCGAAACCGATTCTAGAAGTGTGACCATATCCCTTATCATATCATCGTTCTTATCAAGGGAGTACGTCACATCTTCGTCTCAGTGACCGGAGTAAAAAGGTGAGAGGGACTCATCTTCCACGATAGAATTGATCGTGTTTATTTCGTGGACCTCCTCATCCTCATCCTCTTGTTGGTTGTCAATATTGAAAGCATTTAACTCAATCGTCATATTGCTAAAAGACATTTGTATGACCCCACTCCTACAATTTATGATAGCGTTTGATATAGCTAGGAATGGGCGGCCAAGTATGACAGGAATTTGAGGACCAATATTAACCATGGGTCGTGTGTCCAAGACAATAAAGTCCACTGTTGAGCTATTAATTGTGCATATTCTAACCCCAATTCATCAATCATTATGCATGGTTATCATGATTTAAAGACTAATCTAATGCATGGATTTTTTATTGTAGGAATGAGAGGGAGACTTCACCAATTCATGGTTAAAAGAGTCACTTTGTATGCCTTGAAGATCAAAGAAATAAAGGATATGAGATGGAGGAAAGATGCAATGCAATGGAGGAAGAAAAGTATGAAAAAGTCACAATTTACAGCCTGACCGGCCGGCCGGCCATAGCCACCAAAAATAGAAAATTCTTTAGACTGATTTTGTTAAGGCCGACTTGTCGTCCAACCGGTCGGTTGACCAGTCGGATGACAGGTCGGCCATGCACTTTCAGGAGTCAGATTTCAGATACAGGCTATTCCCTTTTTAGATTTTCAGAACAGTTTTCTGAGCCCATCTTAATGATATTTGTAAATCCAATTTTATGTCCATGTCGAAGAGGAGCTCGACGCCGAGCCAACCCAAGTGGTTTCGTATCGATCGGAGCTACGGATTGATCGTGGTGGCCAAAACAATACGAACTGTCCAGAAAGTTCTAGATTCCGCCTACTCCACTCTGGGCGGGTCCAGGTGGCCCATCATTGATGATATGAAGAATCTACTTTGACCATCTTTTAGACCACATCCATATATGAATAATCACAAAGTTTTAGATCAAAAGGATGTGTGGTTTGATCGTACTGGTTGAAGAAAGATGGACCATCTAGAAAGATCCAACTGCGCAGAGTTTATAAAAGCCCTAAGTGTTCTAATTTTCAGACCATATTCTGGGATTGTTTTGGAAAATCTAATCCATCTATTATGTAGAGGAGGAAGTTTTCTACCAATGTTCAAAATTTGGGATCAATCCGACATCTGTACACTCCGGATCGTTGAAAGCAAGATGACTGGTTCTGAAGGTACCCGAAGTGCGTGATTTTGAGAGGTGGTCGGTGATCTGATTGGTGGGCCCATTCAGAAGATAATCTTGGAAATCTAAATCATCTATGAGGAAGATCACATTACAAGGAAGCTACAAATCAAATTTGAAGGCAATCTGACCATTGGTTAAGCCGTACGAAGTGAAACAAAATCTGTTACGTTGCGGTACTCTTGCTGTATTATAAAAGGAGGTGCTCACTTCTATTCTAGGGAAACCAAGGACGTGGGGAGCAAGGAGTTCAAGTCATAGGAGGCTTCTTAGCCTCCTCCAGCTAGTTTTTCTTCCTTTTTTTGGTTCTAGTTTTATTTTTAATATGCTTTTCATTAGTTAATCTCTTAGCTAGATCTAAGAGGTGAACCTTATAGTTTTCTTAGATTGTTTAATTCGTTTTATTGGTTTTAAAGTTGGATTTCATGTTTATGAAGAATGGTTTGAAGTTAATACAAGTTCCAAGTAGTTTTTCTTAGTCTTATGAAGCCTCATGGATGTTTAGGAGAGTTGCTTGAGTTCTTAATGGTTGTGTGCTAGTTTAGACCTGTATGATCCGAGGAATTGGAGTACGCTCTAGTACTTTGATCTTCATGTGGGAACTTCCTACCAAAGTTTTACTTTTCTAGAATTCTGAACTATGTGAGACTGTGTATGTGATTTGAATCAAGTTCAAATCATAATCTAGTTTTGTCTTGTGACAGGATTTAATGATGGTTATGATTGTGATCTTAGCCTATTGGAATTGGGATTGACCTATGCAATTGAGTATGCTCGTCCTAGCTTGCATTGAGTGAATCATATACATGAATCATACATATGTCAGGTTGATTGTTTTAACCGCTCTATCATCCGACTAGATAGAACTTAATTTCGATTCTAGTTGAGAAAGTGTGAAACCATAGCGAATTATGCATCTAAGGAGAGCTATAAGTGGATCCTTGATGCTCTAGTTATCTTTCCATTATCAGATTTTCTATTTTATGTTCAAAAACCAATTTCACAAACCTCTTAAGATTCTAGTTATTAGGATAGTTTGAATTGTTTACTTCCTTCCCTGTGGATCGACCTCGGTTTTACCGAGATTATTACTACATCGCAACCCTACACTTGGGGAAGCAAACAAGTTTTTGGCGCCGTTGCCGGGGAAAGAGGTTAAACGGTTCTAATTGTTCTAGTAGCTATAGAGTAGTCTTAGTTAGGTAGGATTTTCAGTTTTTATAGAAGTAGATTTTCTGATTTTTTTTTCTAGATTACTAACAATTTTTTGTTGGATTTTGTAGGACATTGTTGCTGACATATATCTCACTCTATTGGGTAACATCTCTCCATCTCCCTTCTTTTTGTTCTTTTTTCTAGATTAGGGTAGTTTCCAATTCCTTAAAATTTCATCATATATGATTGGACGAATGGTGCGTACAAGTACCTTTTGGAGGATGAGACATCGGATTGGGAGACCTAAACTCATTGTGATCGGGATTCCTCCAAGCATGAATATTTTACTGAGATTCAAAGAACCTCCACTACACCCCAACGTAAGACGCTACGTGATTACTGGGTTAAAAATAACAAGAGTGTTCCACCAAGTTTAACAGGAGGTAGGAATAAGAAAAAGAATCGGGGGAGTAATAACCAACCGGTAAAGACATTGCGTGATCACTTGTATGGTTATGCCTATCAACCATCTTATTAGTATTCGTCATATAACACGTATGGTCTTCATCGAGAGAGTCCTCACACCTCTAGTCCAATGGAAGATGAGCCAACCATGGATGCCAACAATTATCCTCAAGAGTTTCTTTCTCATGATCCACAACCGACACGAACTCTTGAGGATACGCTACGAGAGTTTATGGAAATAACTGAGCAATGCATACAAAACCTCTCGCCATCTCAAAATCTTGAACCTGACATTGGGAACACCGAATCAATCCCCAACATAGAGGAGGATGTGGCTATCCAAGCCCAACCCTCTTCCGATTTTATGACTAAACTTCTAGGGGATGTAGATCTCAGTGATCCCACCATTACCATCGATTATGGTGAATCAACTATCTCTTTTAGCTATTGCAATTTGAATGATGAAGAGATTTCAAGGACGGTTGACGAACCCGAGGAATTTACAAAATCTGAAAGTGATAGTTTGATTGCCTACAATGAGGGTTTGAAGGATGATTGTGAGTCCATGATTGCTTCTTCCAAAGGGCCGAATGTTTTTGAGTCACCGGAAGATATTCTTGCTAGAGAGATGGCCGAAGTTGATATTTTTGAGTCCTTCCACCAACAACACATGCCGATTCTATTGTGGAAGAATTCCCTTGGGTTGAAAATTTTGTTTCTTTGGATGACGGGGTGGCACATCTGAAATTTCAAAAGATCAACCAATGCTAGATGATATACTTACCACTGAATCTGAAAAAGTTTCTTTGTAAGACCTCCCCTCTATAAAGGAGGAATTCCTTACCCTTGAAACAGAATTTCCTCAATCACTTAGGGAGAATGAGGACCCTTCATCCGACTCTCTCGATTTCCTAGAGGAATGCATGACCCACCCGTATGATCTTGATGATGAGATGATTATAGAGTTGGATAGTTTGTTAGACACGGTGTCGGTGCTTGAAGAACACCATTCCACTGATTTACACTCTTTATCATTATTTGTAGAAACATTGTGCAATTCTGAATTTGTGGAGGAGACAACCCAAACTGAAAAATACTTAATGAATGTCTCTCCACCATCATGGGTTCTTCAACCCATTGAAAATTCTGATTGGGAAAACCCGTTTTTAATCAATTACAACCCAATTCAGAACTTGAGGAGATATCTTTTCGCTGCTCTTATCTCCTCCTTACATGCGTGTGGTGCACACTATGATTGGACCTTCATGAATAAACGCACCCATGTATACATTCGAGCAGGACTTTGGATGGTCCTCATGAGAAACCTATTGCAATTCATGAAGATCCTGCTCAAATTTGATCATGTAGTCGATCGGACTAATCAAAGGTAGGTAGGTAGGTTAGGATTTCTTTTCTACATTTAGGATTGAATAAGTCTCATCGAGACAATGGAAGATGCTAGAATTGATCTACTTGCTACCTTAAGTACTCTTGTTCTCACTGTCCTTTGTTTTATGTCATTGCTCTCATGTCATGCATATTGCATATCTTATTACATTGAGGACAATGTAAGATTTTGGTTGGGGGGTAAGATTCCTTAGATGAATCTACTAGCTTTTGTGACATTTCGAGCAATGATGTAGAAAATTTTCAATTTTTCTAAAATTCAAAACTCTTTTGGAAAACGTTGTTTCTATGCATTCAAGATGATACGAGCATAAGAAGAGGAGATACAAAGTGAGTGATGTTGCAAGCTTTGAACTTCTCTTAATATAATGGTTTTATATGTGAATTCCCCTATTTATGTGAGTGATAGAAAATTTGAACACTTTTACACCTAGTTCACATTACACGATTTTCATGGGTTGAAAAGATTATGTGATTTGTGGATTAGCTATACTTTGATTTAAGGTGTTGAGAAACCAAGACGGGGTACTTTGTCCATCCTTGTTCATGGGAAAATAACAAAAGATATGGATTTCTAAAAATCCTATCTAATGTAAAAGAAAAAGGAAAGGAATGATGAAATTGGGAATGATGGAAAAATGGTGGAAAATTCCGATTAGGGCTACCTACTACCAACCGGGGGATGGTCTACCTGTAACCAAAGCTGGAAATGGGACGTAGTGTGAAAGCCGTCGGAAGGACGGTAAGACAAATTCCTGTCATAGGCTTGTTGTTGCTCTGTGCACCTTGAAATCTATAGTTTAGTTGATCTATGAAGAAGATAAGCCCAGAAACTCATGAGATGAACTTTCACTATGCACACTAGGTTGAATTTGTTCAAGTTCTTCTATTTATCAATCAATCAGCGGGGATTTCATATGAACACTTATTATGTTTTGAGAGTTTAAGGTTTCAACCTCTATCACCTAATTTTTCTGACTTTTACACTTGTGTATCGTGGGATGTATAGAAGAATAGTTTCTGAAGGAGAGTTTGTTTTTGGAGAATTGAACTTATCTCACGCATGTTTTGCTCGGGACAAGCAAAATGCTGGTTGGGGGGTGTGTTGAGCTCTTAATTGTGCATATTCTAACCCCAATTCATCACTCATTATGCATGGTTATCATGATTTAAAGACTAATCTAATGCATGGATTTGTGATTGTAGGAATGAGTGGGAGACTTCACCAATTCATGGTTAAAAGAGTCACTTTGTATGTTTTGAAGATCAAAGAAATAAAGGATATGAGATGGAGGAAAGATGCAATGCAATGGAGGAAGAAAAGTGTGAAAAAGTCACAATTTACAACCTGACCGGCCGGCCGACCATAGCCATCGACCGACCTGCAAAATGCTCCAGAAATAAAACATTCTCTGGACTGATTTTCTTAAGGCCGACCTGTCGTCCGACCGGTCGGCCGACCGGCCGGATGACAGGTCGGCAATGCACTTTCAGGAGTCAGATTTTAGATACAGGCTATTTCCGTTTTTGGATTTTCAGAACCGTTTTTTGGGCCCATCTTAATGATATTTGGAAATCCAACACATCAATGTCGAAGAGGAGCTCGACGCCGAACCAACCCAAGTGGTTTCGTGTCGATCGGAGCTACGGATTGATCGTGGTGATCAAAACAATACGAACTGTCCAGAAAGTTCCAGATTCCGCCTACTCCACTGTGGGCCGGTCCAGGTGGCCCATCATTGATGATATGAAGAATCTAGTTTTACCATATTTTAGACCACATCCATATATGAATAACCACAAAGTTTCAGATCAAAAGGATGCGTGGTTTGATCATACCAGTTGAAGAAAGATGGACCATCCAGAAAGATCCAACTGCGCAGAGTTTATAAGAGCCCTAAGTGTTCTAATTTTCGGACCACATTCTGGGATGTTTTTGGACAATATAATCCCTCTATCATGCAGAGGAGGAAGTTTTCTACCAATGTTCAAAATTTGGGATCAATCCGACATCTGTACACTCCGGAGCGTTGAAAGCAAGATGACTGGTTCTGAAGGAACCCGAAGTGCGCGATTTTGAGAGGCGGTCGGTGATCTAATTGGTGGGCCCATTAAGAAGATAATCTTAAAAATCTAAATCATCTATGAGGAATATCACATTACAAGGAAGCTACAAATCAAATTTGAAGGTAATCCGACCATTGGTTAAGCCGTACGAAGCGAAACAAAATCTGTTACGTTGTGGTACTCTTGCTATATTATAAAAGGAGGTGCTCGCTTCTATTCCAGGGAAACCAAGGACGTGGGGAGCAAGGAGTTCAAGTCATAGGAGGCTTCCTAACCTCCTCCAGCTAGTTTTTCTTCCTTTTCTTAGTTCTAGTTTTATTTTTAATATGCTTTTCATTAGCTAATCTCTTAGCTAGAGCTAAGAGGTGAACCTTATAGTTTTCTTAGATTGTTTAATTCGTTTTATTGGTTTTCAAGTTGGATTTCATGTTTATGAAGAATGGTTTGAAGTTAATACAAGTTCCAAGTAGTTTTTCTTAGTCTTATGGTGACTCATGGATGTTTGGGAGAATTGCTTGAGTTCTTAATGGTTGTGTGCTAGTCTAGACCTGTATGATTCAAGGAATTGGAGTACGCTCTAGTACTATGATCTTCATGTGGGAACTTCCTACCAAAGTTCTACTTTTCTGGAATTCTGAACTATGTGAGACTGTGTATGTGATTTGAATCAAGTTCAAATCATAATCTAGTTTTGTCTTGTGACAGGATTTAATGATGGTTATGATTGTGATCTTATCCTATTGGAATTGGGATTGACTTATGCAATTGAGTATGCTCGTCCTAGCTTGCATTGAGTGAATCATATACATGAATCATACATATGTCAGGTTGATTGTTTTAACCGCTCTATCATCCGACTAGATAGATCTTAATTTCGATTCTAGTTGAGAAAGTGTGAAACCATAACGAATTATGCATCTAAGGAGAGCTATAAGTGGATCCTTAATGTTCTAGTTATCTTTCCATTATTAGATTTTCTATTTTATGTTCAAAAACCGATTTCACAAACCTCTTAAGATTCTAGTTATTAGGATAGTTTGAATTGTTTACTTCCTTCCCTGTGGATCGACCTCGGTCTTACCGAGATTATTACTACATCGCAACCTTACACTTGGGGAAGCGAACATCCACCGGGTAGTAGACTTTGTCAACTTGGACAAGGACGTCCTCAATCACCCCTCTCGGAATACGAATCGATCGGTCAGCAAGTTGTAATGTGGTTTTGGTGGGTTTTAATTCACCTAAACCCAATTGTTCATAGACTAAAAAGGGGATTAAGTTCACACTTGCCCCAAGATCAAGTAAAGCATGTTTCACCTGGTAATCTCCAATTACGCATGATATTGTCGGACAACCGGGATCTTTGTATTTCTTGGGCATCCCGTGGTTAATAATGGCACTTACATTCTCTGTCAAAAATGCCTTCTTTTGCACATGTATTTTTCTTTTAACCATGCAAAGGTCTTTTAAAAATTTAGCATATGACGGTATTTGTTTAATTGCATCCAACAATGGGATGTTGATTTTGACTTGCTTGAAAACCTCCAAATATTCCTGATATTTATCTTGAGGTTTGGCTGAAATCAAGCGTTGGGGGAATGGAGCAACGGGCCTATATTCTTTCAATGGCTATTTTTCATTCATGGCGGTGCTAGGTCCATCATCCTTTTTGGAAGATACCGGATCATGAGGCGTTGAGACCTTCACCGGGTCAGATTTTCCAATAATTTTACCATTTCTAAGAGTGGTGATAGCCTTAGCATGTTCCATGTGTTGGTTAGAGGAACTAGGCACGCTTATTTCGCATTGTGATTTCGGATTTAGTATGGGTTGGGCTGGAAGAATCCCTTCCCTTGCGTTTAAGCGAGCCTTAATTTCCTCCACCGAATTTTTAAGTTCAAGCATTATCGTATGGTTGGATTGATTTATTTGAGCTTGACCTTCCATGAATGCTTTCAATGTATCCTCTATAGGCATTTGAGGTGGGGCCATGAGAATTTGCATTGGGGGCCCCCTTTGAGGATTACTTTGGTTAGCCGTATTTCCATTCGCCCAATTGAAGTTAGGGTTGTTTCTCCAACAAGAATTGTTCGTGTTTGAATTTGAAGTACTAAAAGGTCGTTGATAACTATTTAAAGCATTCGATTGTTCATATAAAAGTTCTCGAAACGCATAAATTGTTGGACAATCCGGCTTTTGATGCACATTGGAAGCACAAATACCACAAATAGTTTCAAAAGTCCCCCTTTGTTGGGTTGTGTCCACTTTCTTTAATTCCATCTCTTCGACCTTTCGTGTGAGATTAAGCACTCTAGAACCTAGATCATCCTTCTCATTTAAAACATAAATTTCTCCATTTTCCTTGGCTTGGGGTTGTTTTGAACTTGTTGGCTTAGATGTATCCCATGCTTGTGTGTTTTCAGCCAACATGTCAAAATAATCCCAAGCTTCCTCCGTTTCCTTGTTCATGAACTCCCCATTGCACATCATCTCCACAAATTGCGCATGAAATCCTAATCACTGATCGAAGTTCTCCAACCATGCCTCCCAAAAAGACGGTTCATCCTTCCACTTCAAGGCAGACGCTACCTCCACCTGACATTACCGAACCAGCTCCTAACCTCCCTCAGACTGCTTCGACGGGCATTCCCAGGGAGATCCTAGCATGCTATCACAAAACCCATTGTTTGATACGTCCGGGAATCAAGAAGAAGTTATGCGTTTCCTCGGAAACACGCTTCTAACTCTCAAAGCTGGATTTCAAGCCTTATCTAATCGGCTTAATCAGCATTTTCCGGAGCGCCAGCGACAACCTCCAGAAGGGCCGCCAGCACAACCTATACCAGTGGCTTCCAGACATTCTGCGGACGAGCCACAAACCCAGCCAAATCCTCCTCCATCAAATCGAATGCCCCTCGGCAACCAAGTCCCTGTACTTCCCCCACATCATATACACTCCAGTACTTCCTGACAACATCAATCTTAGGGGTCCACCATCAAAACTTCAGGCTACACCTTACCATGGGAAGGAGACCTCAAGAGGATCCACGATCGCTTCGACGATATGGAACAACGATATCAGGCGAATCAACCATCTATTGCTGTGGCGTCAATACATCGATCCGAATCTCCTTTCACCTGCGAGGTCATGGAAGCACCCTTACCTAGGAAGTATCGCACGCCTATCATCACTCCGTATACAGGTACTGGCAATCCTCTCGAACATCTGGAAACGTATAAATCTCTTATGGAGCTAGAGGGACATGGTTCAGAAATCATGTGTAGGGCTTTTCCCTAACCCTAAAGGATGTAGCGCGTACATGGTTCCGGGGGCTCAAACCCCGATCCATCGGGTCCTTCTCTCAGCTATCGGAGCTCTTTCTTTCTCATTTTATGGGAAGCATCCGTACCAAAAAGCCGGCATCTCACTTAATGGACTTAAAGCAGCGGCACGAGGAGACGATAAAAGAGTTTACAGTTCGTTTCACTACAGAAGCCGTTCAAACTGAAGGTTATACCGAAGATAAAGGGCTCACCGCCCTCATATCCGGAATCACAAACGAAAAATTCAGGTTCACCTTGGACAAGAACCCTCCTAAGACTATGACGGAGTTTCAGGCAAAGGCCTAGAAATACAACAACACGGAAGAAGTTGCTCTGGCTCGTCATGGCATACAGGGCAAGAAGCGCAAACCAGAGGAGATCCCTCCTTCTGATAAAAAGTACCGGCGCAATCGACGGGATCGATCCCCTAAGAAGCCCTATTCTGGTAAATATCATAATTATACACCGCTTATCCAACCTCCTGAAAAAGTGCTAATGGAGATCAAGCATAAGCCGTACGTGAAGTGGCCCTCAAAGATCAAATCTGATCCTAAAAAAAGAGATAAGAGTAAATTCTGCTATTTCCATAAAGACCATGGGCATAATACCCAAGATTGTATATCTCTGAGAGATCACATCGAAGCCCTTATTCGGAAAGGTCATCTTCGGGAATACGTAGTCCGATAGGGTCGATCACCGAAACAGACGGAAGCCCCATCACACCGGAAGAAATCATCTCAACGTCACACTTCACAAGAAGACGTTGAACCTACAGGTGAAATCCGGACCATCGCTGGAGGACCAGCTTGCGGGGGGGACTCTCAAGCTTCAAGAAAAGCTTATACTTGCAAGGCGTCTCAAAAGCCCCAACATATCTATTGGTTGGAAAAGACGACCGATACATCAAAACTCGGCCATCCTCCGATCTCCTTCTCCCTCGAAGATGCAGAAGAGATTCACTTCCCTCACGAAGACTCCATTGTGGTCACATTAAAGGTATCAAATTACTTGACTCATCGTATTATGGTGGATACAGGTAGCTCTGCTGATATTCTCTACCTGGATGCTTTCAACAAAATGACACTCGCCAGGAGCCTGCTGAAACCAATCTCAACTCCCCTCGTCGGCTTCGGGGGCGAAGTGGTAACACCGGAAGGAAGCATTGACCTTCCGGTTACCTTCGGAGAAAGCCTAGCGAAAACGACTATCTTTGTTAATTTCCTCGTGGTAGATCGGAGATCAGTGTATAACGCTATTTTGGGCCGACCTTTTCTCAATAAGGTAGGGGCAGCTTTACACCCTCTGTACTTGTGCATCAAATTCCCTACTCCAAATGGAGTCGAAGTTGTATGAGGGAAGCGCGAGCGTGTTACGAGATCGCCATACAAGACCGAAAAAAGGCCCAAGCAACGCCAGTTATGATGGTAACAAAAGATCCATCAAGCCCTTCGATGGCTACGTCGTTGGACCCAAGGGAGAGTGCCCTCCAATCAGGAACTCCAGGGGAAGAGACAGTTGCGATCCACTTATCTGAAGATAATTCGTCCAAGGTTACCTATGTCGGATCCTCTTTAAGCAGTGTCTTTCGTGAAGATTTGGTCTGTTTCCTCACCGAATACAAGATGTGTTTGCCTGGTCTCATAGTGATATGCCAGGTATTGACCCCAGCGTCATAACACATCGTTTGAATGTTGATCCGAAGTATAAACCTGTTCACCAGCATCGGCGTGCCTTCACCGCAGAAAAGCAAATGGTAATTAAGGCTGAAGTCGAGAAGCTGCTAACAGTCAATTTTATAAAGGAAGTTGACTACCCAGAATGGGTCGTTAACGTGGTCCTCGTTTGAAAGGCTAACGGCAAGTGGAGAATGTGCATTGACTATTCGGATTTGAACAAAGCGTGCCCGAAAGACAGCTTCCCGACTGCGCGAATCGACCAACTAGTTGATTCGACGGCAGGGCATGCCCTGCTCAGTTTTATGGACGCTTATTCTGGCTATAACCAGATTGTGATGCATCCGTCCGACCAACAACACACTGCCTTCATCACTGATTGCGGCCTGTATTGCTACCAGGTAATGCCTTTTGGTCTTAAAAATGCAGGAGCCACTTATCAGTGCCTAGTCAATAAAATATTAGCCGCACAAATCGATAGGAATATGGAGGTTTATGTCGACGGCATGCTTGTGAAAAGCGTCGTAGAAAACGACCACCTCACAGATCTTCGAGAAGCCTTCGACTTAATGAGAAAGTATCAAATGAAGCTAAATCTAGAGAAATGCGTGTTCGGAGTCTCCACTGGGAAATTTCTTAGATTTATGGTCGGCCAACGGGGAATCGAGGCGAATCCTGAAAAAATAAAGGCATTGATCAAGATGAAGTCTCCGTCCACTCTCAAAGATGTCCAAGTCTGGCTGGTCGCATCGCTTCGTTGAACAGGTTCATTTCGCGGGCTTCTGATAAGTGTTTACCCTTCTTTAAGCTCCTCCGAGCCACCGCCAAAGCCGACTGGGAGTGGACACCGCAATGCGAGGAAGCGTTCCAACAACTAAAGCAGTATATGAGTGCACCCCCCATTTTATCCAAACCTGTGGCACACGAGCAACTTCTTCTTTATTTATCTATGTCTTCCACGGCCGTTAGTGCCGCGTTAATAAGAGAAGATTCTGGGGTACAAAGGCCCGTTTATTATATTAGTCGAGCGATGGTGGATGCCAAAACTCGGTATTCTGATATGGAGAAGTTGGCCCTCGCCTTAGTCACTACCGCCCGAAAGTTGCAACCCTATTTCCAAGCCCATGCTATATTGGTGCCAACAAACCATCCGTTAAGGCAGGTCCTTCAAAAACCTAAGGTTTCGAGGCGATTAACTAAATGGGTGATTGAGATCAGCGAGCATGATATTTCGTTCTGCCCCAGAACTGCCGTCAAGGGTCAAGCCGTGGCCGATTTTATTGCCGAATTCACATATTCTTCTTCTGATAAAAATCCTACGAATAGCGACCAGATCCCTTGGTCGCTCTTCATGGATGGGTCTTCACGGCCCACCGGGAGTGGAGCGGGCTTAATCTTAGTCGCTCCTGACGGGTCGCACTTTCAATATGCCTTACGATTTGACTCCCACGTCTCAAACATTGAAGCAGAATATGAGGCTTTGATCGTCGGCCTTGAATTAGCAAATGTCTTCTCAATTCAGAGTTTACTCATTCATAGTGATTCTTAGCTCATAGTCAATCAAGTACTCGGCGAATTTGAGGCAAGAGAAGAACGGATGGCTTTGTACAAATCCCGAGTGCTCATCCTGCTCGCAAGTCTGAAGAATTATGAAATAATCCACATCCCTCGTAAGAAGAACAAACTCGCAGATTCTTTGGCAAAACTAGCCTCCGCACCAGAATCCGAATTATTGCAATCAATTCCCATTAAGCATCTTCATGCTCCGAGTATCAACCAAACAACCTCCGATCAAGTGATCACCGTACACTCCTCTCCATGTTGGATGGACCCCATTGTCCTTTATCTCAGAGACGGACAACTCCCAAATGATAAGAAATCTACACGGCAAATCCGTGATCGCGCTACCAGATATACTTTACAAAACAGAACGCTGTTACGCAAGAGTTTTACTCTACCATACTTAAGGTGTCTTCACCCAGAAGAAGCACATCGCGTTCTGGATGAAATACACTAGGGGGCATGTGGTAACCATCCTAAGGGACGGTCTTTAGCGTATGAGGCGATGAGACAAGGATATTATTGGCCCACTATGAAGGCGGATGCGATTGAATTCTCCAAAAGATGTGGCAAGTGCCAGCGATATTCTCCCATACCTCGTGTGCTGTCCGAGCAAATGACGCCAATGGATGGCCCTTGGCCCTTCGCCCAATGGGGAGTCGATATCATCGGACCCTTGCCTACCAGGAAAGGTCAGAATAGATTTGTAATTGTGGCAGTCAATTATTTCACCAAATGGGTCGAGGCAGAACCACTAGCCAGAATCACTGAAAAACAGACCACTAAATTCATGTGGAGAAACATCATATGTCGTTATGGACTCCCCCATACTATAATCACCGATAACGAAAATCAATTCGACAACGCTGCATTCGCAGAATTTTGCGACAAATGAAAGATACGTAGTGTTCGCACCTCCCCATATCATCCTCAGGCTAATGGACAAGTTAAAGCAGTAAATAAGATCATCAAACATCATCTAAAGACCAAGCTCGATGAATGTAAAGGCATGTGGCCAGAACTCTTGCCAGAAGTCCTATGGGCCTATAGGACTACGACTTGCACATCAACAGGAGAAACTCCTTTCTCCTTAGCTTTCGGCACCGACGTAGTGGTTCCAGTCGAAGTTCAGGTGCCCTCGTATCGGATCGAGCAGTATGATCCCACTTGTAATCAGGAAGGTCTGAGGCTTCATCTCAACCTCTTGGAAGAACGGAGGGATGCATCCCAGCTTCGAGCAGCAGCTTTTCAACAGCGCATCGCTCAGTATCGCGACGCCAAAGTCCGACCTAGAGCTTTTCAGCTCGGCGATTTGGTTCTCAGACAGAACTTCAGAATTCCTGCTCCTTCGTTGGATCCAAATTGGGAGGGTCCGTATCGAGTCATCAAAATTGTGCGACCCGGTACCTATTATCTTGAAGACATGCAGGGAAGACTCGTACGTCGCCCTTGGCACGTAGAACATTTGCTTCTCTTTTTCCCTTAATTCGATGTAAGTCTGAACGATATTCGAATAAAGATGGATTGTCTTTTGGTCGCTTCTCCATTTTATTGGATCCAAACAGCCCCAAAGAGAATACCCACATTCTCTTGACCAATCTTTTATCCTTGGTAGAATCAAAGCCTCAATCGATAGACTAGTCTATCTCAACGCGGACATGGTCACCACGACCCCCGGATTGAGCCTAACTCATTTTTTCATGAGTTGAGTATGCAAGCATTCAACATGCGATCGGCAAAGGGAGAAGCGAGAAAGATACATGGTGTTGAGAAAGAGTAATTTTCATTTCAAGTGACTAAAAAAGTCGAATCATTTACAAAGATACATTTCTTTTCAAAATAAAGAAAAAAAAAGAAGAGGGAGAAGGGTGACGATTCTAAGATCGGTCGTCCTCGTCTGGGGCAGGCACACGACTCTCCACTTCAGGACCGGCCTCGGGAGTAGGTGCGGCGTCAGTAGCCCCTGTGACCTCATTCTCGGCTGCAGCTCGCTCTCTAGCTGCGACTTCGAAGGCCACCCTCTCGAACTCCTCTACGTTGAACGAAGGAGTAATTTGTTGCATAACCCTGACCGCGAAGTCGCGACCAGCGATATATGCCTCATAGCGCTCCTCATCGTAGAGTTGAGAGGTTTGGAACTCCAGTACGGCGCGAGGACCTTCTTCAGACATCATCTTGACGAGGGCCACTCTTTCCTCCTCCCAGTGAATGGAATCGTCCTTCAGCTGGGCGAGAGTCTTCCTAGCCTCTTTAAGCTTAATCTAACAGTCCTTGAGCTGCTCCTCGAGGGAGATCTTGTCTTGGCGAAAAATCTCCTTCTCTCTCTCGCTCTTGGTGTGGACTTCTTGGAGCTTCACAAAATGTAGGTCCAATGACTGAAAACGATCAGTCAGGGCTTGGACCTTGGCGATGAGGATCTACTTCTCCTCATTTATTTTGGCGATTTGGGCTTCCAAGGACTTTATTATGCGGTCCCTTCCCTGGACCTCGCCCTCCATAGCTTTCTTCTTCTTCTCCGCGTCATCGACGATGCGACGAGCGGCATCGATTTCGCGCCTAACTCGTAGCGTGAGGTCCAGACTCTATTCGAACAAAGAAAGAAGAATTAGAGCAGTCTACCACATAAATAATTCAAAGAAGAATGAGGAACGGAGAGAAGGTTGTCACCTAAATCAATCTCACCCCTATGTCGGTGGAGAGAGCCTCTGGACTTGGCTCAAGGAGGCCCCCAAAGGAGTCGGGGGAAATGTTATCAAACATGAACTTGCATATCGGATGCAAGTATGGCGGGATGACATAGACTCCCGACCCTGAGGGTTGGGCTACGACCATCTCGCCAGAGCCTACCTCACAAGTATTCGCAGTCCTCGAGGTAGGTGTGGCTGATTCGAGAGTAGTGTTGGGCTCGCATGATATCTCCCTTGGAGGGAGACTTGCCTCCGTTCGATCACCTTTCGACGAGTTGTCGATGACTTCGATTATCGACTGACCGTGGGAGCCAGCCGGAGGGGTCGCAGCAGTAGGAGGGGTCACGGCAACTCCCCCTTGAGTAGTACTACGCGGTTGTGAGCCGTGAGCAGGCCCCTCTGACTGAGCGGGCGCAGCAGAAGGACCAGTTACCGACTTCTCTTGCCTTTTCAAAGTCGTGCCCTTCAGGCGGGGGAGCACCCCCAACGCGCCCCTTTTGTCTCCCACATTCGTCATCTCCTCTTGGGAAATCAGGCCCGCGGTGGAGAGACAACGAAGGTCCAAGGCAACGTTAAAGTTGTGCGTGGCCGCTGGAAGCTTAGAGACCTTGACGAGTTTTTCGTTAAGTCCTCCCCGCAAGTTTGGCCTAGCTCCAATCGGAATGCCTGCAAGAAGAAGATAAGGGCACATTAGTCAAAAGTGGCGCGGAATTTTTTCTCTTTGGGCAAAGGGGCAGAAAATCAAACCCACATTCGCCAAAGAAGTGGGTAACATTGTGGCCTTTGGGGTCGGAGCCCACGTCTGACTCCCAATTCTCGGAGACATAAAACCATTTCTTCCTCCACCCGGGATAATTGGAGGATGGGTTTCCCAGGATAAAATTATCCCGGTGCCAGAAGCAGAGGTAATACCAACCCTCGCTAGCTGGGGCCTTTTTCAGCTGATATAATCTCAGAAACTCCTCAGCGGTTAAATCTTCGTTACCCGCTTGTTTCCAGAGAACGAAAGCACTTATAAGCACCCTCCAGCCATTTACAATAAGTTGGCCAGGGGAAATCTTATAAGTGCGAAGGAAGTTCCGGATGAAGGGATGGAGGGGAAGACGCACGCCGATCCGAAAAAAATATTCATAAAAGGCTACACAGCCCGGCAGCGGGGCATCGACTGTCTCTCCTCTCCCAGGTAACCTAAGCATGACGGAATCCGGAACCCAATACCTCTCTCGTAGATCCGAGAGCTGCTCTTTCGTCATTATAGATGGATATCCAGCGGCAGAATATCTCCCCGCAGGTACTCGAGTATTATTCGATTCAGAAGAATCGGGGGTATCATCTCCCAGAGGAACGATCTCTTCATCAGAAACCCCTCCATCATAAAAGAAAAAGACAGGAAGAAAGAAAGAGGAAAGGCAAGAGAAGGGATACCTCTGTGAAGAGGTTACACCAGAGACAGAAGGAGAGAAGAAGAAGGGTTTTTCTGAAACTTTGCGGCAGGATTTCGAAAATGAGGTAATCTCCACAGATTCGATATTTATATGCAATCATTTCGTTTGATTCGGATGACACGCGGCGGCCTCTCATCCGGCGCGACAGTCGAACGGGCACGGGCATTAAATTCAGTGGCACGTGGCAAGCGACGCTTCACCTCTCCCGACGGAAAAGCTGTGGAAAGCTGGCAGTCATAAATGCAGGGTCATTCCGGATGGTTCACATACGAGCTCTCCTCCAACAGTCAATTACGCGTACAAACAAAACCCTTGGCGTAGCTCCTCGACGCTAAGGGTTTGGGGGGCCTCTGTTGTAGGATAAAGTTGGTCATCGAAAGAAGTCATGATTAGATTGTATGATAGCGAGCCTCCTTCGTTTATAGTTCATCTCAACATGCGAGCAGCTCGGCTCGTGGTCACCGAAGGGGTCGCATCTCAACATGCGAGCAGCTCGGCTCGTGGTCGACGAAAGGGGTCGCATCTCAACATGCAAGCAGCTCGGCTCGTGGTCGCCGAAAGGGGCCGCATCTCAACATGCGAGCAGTTACTAACGAGCCTAAGTATCCTCCGCCTTTATAGTACCAGCAGCCCATATAGACCGATTTTGGGCTTATCTTTATTCATGGCTCCGAACTTCAAGGCATCGTCATCAGGGAACGTAATCGACTAGAGGTCTAATTGGACCTGGCCGCTCCCTTATCTAGGGATCAACAAGATAAACATCTTATCCTCGAAAATCAGTAGTAATCTTGATGTCTTGCATAACCGATTGGGTCACTTGGATCTATATAAATGGACGGCCTCATCAGTAAGAGCGGTACACAATCTTTAAGCTCTAAATCCCATCGTTTCCTTTACAACCATGTCCCGTCTAACTTAAGCTTCGGAGGGCCAACGGCCGGACGCCGGCCACCCTTAGTTTTCCTTTGTGCTCTTTCAGGTTTGAAAGGAAGCTGGCTTAAAGGAAGGTGGATGTCTGGAGGATCCTTTACCAAATCCGACGTAAACAACAATCATCTACTTATGGGAATTGTACAAAGTACGCTCGACCCGAAGGGAGAAAGATAAGTCTTCCATATTGTCTACACAATCATCCACTTACGGGGATTGTACAAAGTACGCTCGACCCGAAGGGAGAAAGATAGGTCTTCCGTTCACAAAAACAAATTCTCCAGTCTGGATTGCTCTCTCTGCATCATTCATCTTTGCCACAGTCCCAACCTTCAATGTTCTCCGCAATCAAAAGGGAAACGGATGCTAAAAAGCACCTAACATCCTTTGTCAAAGGAGAAAACTGGTGTCTTCTGGGCAGCTTTACGCGGGTCGTGTCAAGTTCAGAAGCTTGCCGTGGGTCACGTAAAGCACTTCCCAGGTGTACTTCAATTCTTATTTTTCACTTCTTCATTCTTGCAGCATCTCCCCCTCGTTCATCTTCGATCCTCGGGGTTCGCACTTTGTGGGTTCAACCCAAGGAGAAGGAAGAACTCGAGGTCCGCCTCATACCTCTGAAATCCTCTGGAGCTCTGAGCTTCGGAAGTAAGTAGCAAATAAGGACCCCTGGGGGGTATTTATAGGCAAAAAGTGGTGATTTTCGCAGAAAGGAGAGGTTACTAGACAACCAGTTTCCGCGACCCGCGGCAAGTGCATGTTTTCTGCACTTTGCTTCATCTTCCACTCTGTTTCCTTCAAATTTCTTTGATTCTTTTCTTTTTCATTGTTTCTTCATTTTTCCACTACTCAACAGATGCCCCACATTTTTAAACTTTTCAAAGCTTTCCGTGGGTCGTAGCAAGCTCCCCGGATAGCCTATAAATATCCCAACACTTCATCATTTCTCCATTTCCTCTTCTTGCGGCGAAGCCCTATTGCGTCTTCCTGAACTTTACATGACCCGCGGCAAGCTCCTAAGCTTTACGCGGACCGTGGTAAGCACCTTTTGGGTTGCAGAATTTTTTAAGTCCCGAAACTCTGCCGAATTTTTTCTAAGTATATACATCCTTCTTTAAAGTGTTTTTCTCTTTCTTCTTTATTTCCATCCTCGGAGATACTCTATCCATGGTTTTCTTGGAATCTCTTTCTTAACTCTTTGATAACCTCTATGTACAGGTCATGACTTCGAAAAGAAAAACTTCCAGGGTTGGTTCTTCATCATCCCAATGCTCTCGGAGTAAAACTCCTCCAACAACGCCCACCATGCGCATAAGAAGCCAAACTTCACCTACTCCGACTCCATCAAGACAGACAAGAAGCCGCACTGCTGCTACTCCCATTCTTACGGAGTCAGTCAATCCACAACCACCTCCACCCACCAGGAAGAAGTCTAAGATTGCCGTGAGATGACCTAAACTTTTCAAACACCCGGCCTCCCCTAAGCTTAACTTCGAGGAGCGAATAAGTCGTCTCTCCTCTCATGTAAAAGATGCTATTGCCACATATAGAGTGGACCACCGTCCACTCAAAGGAACGCAATCATCTTGGGAAGCCTGGCTTAAAACGACAGAGGGAATTCGTATTGATGAGACAGAATCCCCTATTCGTGAGGTTATTCCTCCTTCCCGTCCTCAAAAGAAGAGAAGAAAGAGCAAGAATGAGCAGCTTCAAGAGAAGATTGTCAAGCACAACCAGCCACGTTTGTAGAATACTTGGACTACTGTCCGATCCGCTGATCAATAGAACATGTGCTTCTACAATCCGTACAAGGACGAATTAACCATGATGGCTTTATCTCTATACCGCAATCAGTCGATGCTTCGTCTGGAAGCGACTAACATATCCTCTCATATCCTCATAATTTCCAACTTAATGTTCAAGGAGCCTCATATTCTGTCGATCTGGCTTGTGAAGATGGCTTACGTCAGCAAGTAGGCAGTATAACTCCTATGAGATTCTTGATGTCGAGTTATAGCCCTCACACTATATTTTCAATGAGATATTACGAAACACTGCAACAGAGATTCAGTGTTATGCCATTTGATGAAGGTACATTCTGGGGCAAAGAGGAATTCCGTCGCCGGGGTTTTTTAAGCAAGAGAGAACACTATGAGAACTGGTCCTTAGCCATCTTAAAGAAGCACCGCAAGTCTTTAATTGATTCAGGCCTTTACTCCATCATTGAAGCTACCTCCAGTTATTTCGGTTGAGACAACACTGTATTCAAAGGCTTCTTGAACTTCTGGTGTCTAACCACTAATTCCTTCCACCTTCCCATGGGAGAAGTAAGCATAACATTATGGGATTTGTACAGGATGGTTGGGCTTCCCATCACTAGGGCTTATTATGATGAATTTGTGCGCACCAATGAAGAATTTGCTTATTACCATCCAGTCACTTGAGAGCCTTCCATTTCTAAAACTACCATTGAATTGTTCGAAGAGTTTGCCAAGTTCAAGAACCCAAGCAAAGTGCTCTACAGCGATTGGATTGGCCACTTCACTCGAGAGTTGAAGTATATCTCTCTTTCTCATCTTTTTGCTTTCGTTTGGTTTTATATTTATTCTTTTGTCATCATTCATTTTCTCTTTTTCTCCTTTCAGGTTCCCCAAAAATGATGATGCTGATCTGTTGAAGGCTAGAAGCCAAGTCCGAAATCTTAAAAAATTCTCAGACGCCAGCGAATTGGGTGGATTTCTCACCTTCTGATTGAATATCATACTCCTTCCAAGTTTTAAATGCGCAGATAGAATTCTTGCTTTAAGTCTGATCATTGTAGAAGCCATGGCTGAAGGCAAAAAGTATTTGTTAGCCCCACCAGTACTCTATTCTCTATATCGTGCCTTGGGTGATGCAGCAACTCATTGTAAATCACCGACAATAGGAGTATCCTCTGCTTATGCTCCTTGGCACTTCATATCAGAATGGTTAAGAGTATACTTTCCTTGGGTATACAACGTTAATGACAGAGCGTACATGCATTTAGAACACCTTCCTTTATGGTTTTTTCAGTAGCGAAAAATGATCAAGCCGACTTATCCATGGGTGATGGACAAAATCAAGTCTACACAAGCTTTCATATTCAATCATTTCCTAATCTCTTCAAGGCTGATGACAAGGACGCTATAGATAATGGTTTGTTATCCCTCACAGAAGAAAGTTTTCTCATCTCCATCCAGTCGAGTACACTACCTTTAAGGGAGAGCAATGAATTTTGGAGGGAACCATATTATCCAAGTAGATTTGCTGGCAATTTGGTTTCGATCAAACAATGCCCATATCTTCTGAGCCAGTAACGAGATAAATGAGAAGTTATGGTGTGGGACTGTACAACTGGGTATTTATTTGAAAGCAACTCCTTACTACCAACACTCAAGCAAATTTCGTAATTCCTGGCTTTAAGCGTAGTGTCCATGGTTCCTATGCGTGGATGAGATGGTGGGCTCATCAGTATTTTTTGGTTCATAATAACCACCCTGTCAACTATCCAATTTGGGTGCCTTCACCACAAGTACTGAATAACTTGAAGATTGATCGTATTGGATATTCTCGAGAGGCATAGAGATCTCCTTCAGCAGGAAGATATTATTTTACTATCTATTGTGATGAACCGATAAGAGAGACTAAGTCATTCGGTACTTTAGAAGGATGGGTAGCTGTTGGTAAGGCGATGGATGCCCAATCAGCTCAGAAAAAGAAGCAAAAGAAGAGATCTTCTGCTGCCGGCGCATCTACTTCCACTCCAGGGAATCTTCCTTCCATGGATCTTCCTTCGACCACCCCTGCTTCAGAGATACACAGTCAGTCGGAATCTCCTACTACTCCTTCAGGTCATGTAAGACTTTCAAAGGTGTCAGATACTCCAGGTGGTAATTTTCCATTGGAAGAGCTCGATCAGCATCTTGAAGATTATTCTGCAATCAGGCAAACCTTGATCCACATATCTTCATCTTATCCTCAGGGAAAAACCACAATTGCTGAATCTGATACTCGAGGAAAACAAAAGCAAGTGGCTGCTGCATCATCTTCATCAACTAGCAGCGGTTCTGCTAGTAAATATAATCGTAGCACCAATAATTGGAGCAGTTCTAAAGCTAGCAGTGAAGGAAATGATAATGAAGATACTTTTTCTTCTACTGGCCATGAGAATCCTCCGGTTAGGGATTTTGATGAAGTGAATAGAGGGCCTGATGAAGATGTGCAAATTACTAATGACGTTCCTCATTATTTTAATCAATCTCCATCCACTCCTCAAGATCTAGTGGCTGAAGGGTCTGGTCCAATGTATGAATCATTCTAGTACCCCCCTATCCTACTTATCAACAACAGCCTTCTTTATCTCCTCTTTTCATGATCAGTGAACTTCTCCAGACTCCTCGCTCATCAGATCAGTTATCTATAATTGCGGAGGTTGTAAGACCCGTACCCTGATTTGCCCTCAGTACTCTTAGTTTCTGGTGCCGGTACGTCCTGGATGGACCAGATTAGTGAGCCTTGATCGCGACCCTATTTTAGTATCGCATCGACCCAAGACCTATACCCCGACGACCGTGTAGGTGCTGCGATTCCAACGCCATGCGGCACGCCCCATTGCGATACCCGGTGTGAAAGTTGTGATCATTTACGCAATTCGAGGTGGGCCGCGCAATGCACGTGTGGCGCAGGCCCCACTTGCACAAATCCCAAGAAAAGTCAAATCAATCACCCTCACCCTCACCCATACCCCTCTCATCCCCCTAGTCTACACACATCATACTCACCCCATCCCTCTCTCACCAAAAAGTCAACACACGCCTATACCTCCCATACCTACCATACCATCCTACCCCCTCATTTCTTAAAATTCCCTTCATGTCCTAATTTCTCTACAATAATAAGGCTCCATACGTTTGGCCTTTCTCAATTTTGCTAGAGAGAGAGAGAGAGAGAGAAAGAAAAAGATTTGAGAGATTTGAGAGGAATTGGAGAGAGGTTTGAGTGAGATTAGAAGAGAGAAGAGAGAGATTTGGAGGGAGATTAAGAATTAGAAGGTGGAGATTAAGCTCGGAGGGCCCAAACCACCATCCGGACCATCCGATCGTCAATCCAACCCCATCCAACTGTCCAACCATCATTGTGAGTGCAAGGGGGACATAAACTCCCCATTTTCTTATTGCCTTTCATTTTCTTCTTTTTTTGGGCCCACCTTGTGATGGACAATCAGATGGATGGATTGGATCATCCATGAATGGGCTCCACAACCTGGATAATATATATATATATATATATATATATATATATATATATATATATATATATATATATATAAAGAAGAAGAAGGAGATTGGCCACTGGACAGACAGCGTCCAGAGGACGCTGCTGCCTAGTAGCGCTTGGGGTGAGCCCCTTGTGGGCGTTGACCATGGGCCCCACTCGTAGGACCCACCTTGATGCTTGCATAATATCCACACCATCCGTCTGTTTCTCCAGCCCATTTTAGGGCTGGACACCAAAAATGAAGCAAATCCAAATCTTAAGTGGACCACACCGCATGAAACAGTGGGGAGAATGATTTGTACTGCTGAACTTCCTCGGCCCACCTTGATGTTTGTAGCCCTCACAACATACCCAATATAGGGCTTTATGGGTTCCTTATGAGCCGGGGAAACTGATGAATGGCGTGGATCTTCCCCAAGTGGGCCCCACTTCATAAATAGAAGAAAAAAAGGGGGCAAACCAAAACGTCCAGACGCTGGACGTTCATAGTGTCAGAGACGCTGGAACTGTCCAGCGTCCAAGCGGCATGGGTGGGGTCCCCACTCGTGGGACCCACCTTGATGTGTGTGTTGAATCCACACCGTCTATCTATTTTCTCGAATCATTTTAGGGCCAGGGCACAAACATGAGACAGATCCAAATCTTAAGCGGACCGCACCACATGAAACAGCGGGGAAAAATGATGCCTACGGCTGTGAATTTGTTTGGCCCACCTTGATGTTTGTGGGCCGCATCACATACCCATTATAGGGCTCCTTGGGTCCCCCATGAGCTGAAGAATTTGATGAACAGAGTGGATCATCCTCTTGTGGGCCCCACTTGAAGAAAACAAAAAAAAATAAATATGTAGAAAGCAAAAAAAAAGGGATCCAGCGTCAGAGACGCTGGGAGTACCTAGCGTCCACGGACTCTGGACTCGCTGCCTTCCCGTAGGTGGCCCACTCGTGGGACCCACCATGATGTATTAGTTTCATCCAAGCCGTCTATCTGTTTTCCCAGATCATTTCAGGGCCAAGGCCCAAACGTTAAGAAGATCTAGATCTTGGGTGGGCCTCACCACAGGAAACAGTGAGGATGAATGCCTACTATTGAAATCATTTCAGGGCCCACCATCATGATGATTTTCCTTCTAACCCGTCCATCAGGAAAAACACAAGTATCTGCTGGATCCAACACTTCAGTGGACCACATCATGGGGAGTGATGTGGATGAACGGCCACCGTTGGAAATGGTGGGGCCTGTTGTTACACGTGTGGGGCCCCACTGTGAGGTTTACTTACCATCTAATCTGTTGTCAAGGACACACAGACCTGGATGAAAAGAAAACACAAATATCAGCTCGGTCCAAAACCTTTTGGGCCATGAGTGTGGTCCACGCTGAAGTAGCGTGCTGGACACGTTGCCCAGAAGTGGCCCACCTCATGGGACCCACCATGCCCAGCCGTCCATCCGTTTTGCTATATCATTCAGGGCATGGGTCCAAAAATGAACCAGATACAATCTCAGGTGGGCCACACCATCTGGAACAGTGGGCTTGATGTCCACCGTTGAAGCCTTCCTAAGGCTCACTGTGATGTTTAAAATGCCATCCAGACCTATGGCATAGGTCTGGATAGAGGGGAAGACACAAATATCTGCTTGATTCAAAACTTCCTGGAACCCAACTGGGTACCATGCAGCCTAGCAGGTGGCCCACCCTGTGGGTTCCAACGTGACATATCTGTTTAGTCCCACCATGATGTACCTGTTTATACATGCTGCCCATCTTTTTTCCATGTCATTTTATAATATGGCCCCAACAATGAGGCAAATCCAAATGTTAGGTGGGCCACACCCGCAGGGAATAGCGGTCATTGATGCCCACCATTGAAAACTTTCTTGGGGCCACTGTGATGGTTATTTTCATCCAACTAAAGGTTTTGAGCCCATCTTTGGGTTCCACCTTGATGGATGCATTGTGTATCATGCCAACCGTCTGACCGATGCGTGGGGCCCAATTTGAGTGGGCTTCACTTAAAAATGGTGGTGATTGAATACCTACCACTGATACTTCCTAAGACCGATAAGTTATATTTGCTATCCGACCAGTGGGCGGGGCCCACCATGGTCCTTCCTTTGTATATATGTTTTATCCATGCCGTAGACCTATTTTGTCGACCTATTTTGTGTGTGCAGGCCCAAGTGTGGGGCCGATGTGGTCTCAAGTGGGCTATGCCACGAAGACCTTTACATTTCCAATGGGACCAACAGTCCGGGTTCCACTCTTTGTATATATATTGGGCCATTTAAGGCCAACATTACATGATATGTTTGGTAACATGCTAGTATACTTAGCTTGATACTTCACACTGATAATATGCTTAGTATAATGAATACCATGCTCATTCATATGCCCATACGCATCATTTGTATGCCTGTTATGGACCACGATTAATCATAGCATATGCTAGTTGGCTTGTTATACTTAGGGGACCCATGCGAGACAGGGTCGCCTCACATGATTGCGAAGTATGCGTAAGTTTGGTGCATGACTTGGATTGCATGACTCATGCATTTCGCATTATGTATGTCATGATCGCCTTCACACCCTAGCATCATCGGGGTGGTGGCCACCATAGTCACATCGTGGTTGGCAGTAATGGACACCGAAAACTTGTTCTAGTACGTAGGCGCTATGGATGTCCTTGGGTGAAAGTCCCTAAACCCTGTGGTACTAGTAGGATGCTCCAACGTCGAGACCTAGTGGATAACATGAGCGCCCATATGCCAAATACCAATAGGCCGCGTCTCCCACTGTGTCGAGGTCGGTTGGAAAGGGGTGTGACCTTATCCACCCGGGTGCAGTGGGCTATCAGCTAGGTCGAGTCTGACCAGCTCATGGAATGGGTCCGCTATCGGCGAGTAGGGTGGGCATTGGCATACCACTAACGAGGCGGATAGTGAGGTCTTTTCTACTCGCTTGGTTATGCGCGCGATGTGCGGCGGCCAGTATCAAAGTGTACTAGACCCCGGTGATGTCCCAGATGAGAACCATTTTGATATGTGGATTAGTTGAAGATTGACGTGTTTTCATTGCATCTCTAGCATATAACACGTGGCCATGTAGGCCCTTACATCGCATAGCCTTGGGATGGCTGATAGCATTCATGAACTTGGTAACTTAGCCCTCTATCACTTTCGCTTACTTTGATATCGGTATACTTGCCATATGCATCACACGAGCACACACGCACTCTACTGAGCTTCGTAGGAAGCTTATGCGTGTTTGTTTACGCTGTAGGTACTAGGGCACATCAGCAGCGTTGAGCGCGGTTCATGTACCTGCTATTTTGGGCTTTTGCTACATTTTGTATTTCCCTTTCCAGCACTGTACTCAACAACTTATTAGTGGATATCTGATGATGTTTTATGGTTTTGATTTTGCTCCTTTACAAAAAAAATGACCCTGAAAATCCTCCTAGTAGGATCTCAGGATCAGAACCTGGCATATGAGAGCTAGGAACCGAGAATGGGGTACTACGGAGACTATTGGCACCAAGGTCGGCGATTGAGAATTTAGTGAGCCCGGTCCCCGGGTTTGGGGCGTGACAGAGGTATCGTCTTCTAGGGAGGCTGGGATTCCTTCTGTTCAGGCTGAAGAAGCAGCTCCTCCTTCTCATTCAGGTATAGAATTGTCTTGAGGTAAATAATAGTTCTTTGTCTTTTTAAAGAAAATTCTTAACCTTGGCATTTCTTTGAACAGTAAATCCTCATTTTTCCCCCATAGCAGATATTCCTGTTATGGAGACGTCTACAGTACCTCCTTCTATGGACTTCAATTTTGTAGGTGAAGAACCACTGCGAATATTAATATTCACGGAGATGCCACTGCAGAATCTTCTTCGGCATCAATTTAAAATCCTCGACTTGCTCCTACCCTTGGTATATTTTCTTCTGTTATGTTTATTACTTCTTGCTTATATTGTGAGCATATCATATTCCTTATCCTTTCATCTTTGGTACAGATTCTGGGCCCAGCGGTTCAACCCAAAGACCACCACTCAATCTTCTTTTGGACTTTCAAGCTATCAAGAATCTTCCTCCTTTCAAGATTGAGGCAATAAGAGTCAATTTAAACGGGATTGCTTCTACTATAGAAAATCGCAACTCGTGGGGGCATCTTCCAGAATCTTGGTCTCTCTTGAAGTTTTCAGCTAGTCTGGCAAAAACGATATGTTTTTCTTGGAGCGATCTACTAACGAGTTTGTCGAAGCTGTAAATACCTTAGATGACAGTCGAAATATAGAGATGGGTCCCGAATTAGAACGTAATCAAATGAAATTGTCTCATCTTGCTGATGAAGTTACAAAGTGCTCCTCTTTGGTTTCTCGCTACCGTACAGAACATGAGTCCGTGACGGCACAAGTGCAGAAGCATATTGAGTAGATTAATTCCATTAATGCTCAAATGGCATCTCTTTCTCTGAAAGCTATACGGACTCATATTCGGTCCAATAAAGGCTTATTGGATTCTCAGGGGAAGGAGTTGTCCGAGAAGCAGGCTGTCATGATTTCCTTGCAACAAGAACTCTCTAATGTTCCTAATCACCAAAGAATGATAGCGGATGCTAAATTAGTTCTGTCACAAAGTCATGCTCGATTTAGCTAGGAATTCAAGAATGTATTGCAACATTTAACTTTTGGTATCTCTTTTGTATTGAACTCTTTTGAAACATGAAATGAATGAACAATCACAGATATCATCATTTCATTGATGCGGATGTGATCATATATTGAATGTTAGTACTATTGAAATAGTTGGCCTACATTCATTATGCTTTTAGTTCATGACTATATATAGTTCCGTATTATTTCTGAAATTATTAACCCTCTGCAATACTATCCTAGGGTACTATTAGTAGGCGCCTCTAATAGGAACATAGTTTAAGCTCATGAGTATTTGGAGCATCGATCTTATGCGTGATTAACCCTCATGCAGTACTCATCGTTGTCATAGAAGTGGCCCTCATGGAGTGCACTCCTCTAATAGTGGAAATGATCCTTATAGAATGCATTCCTCTACCGGAAGTGACCCTTATGGAGTACACTCCTCTAAGGGGAGTTCCCATACCACCTATCCATCAGAGGGGCCCAATGATGCTATCAGGGTGGTGAACTCAGAGATTTTATGCTTTTTGATTGGCCACTTCGGCTCTCATGGCTACCTCAAATACCAAATTTATGGTCGTCGGTCCAACAATAAGGAGAGGATCTCAACCTTCATATGCGTTACTAACGAAAATGGTCCCATAAACCTGGGGGCAATTATGTACAGTTGGTCGTTATCAGCAACGCGCAATGCAACCATCTTTTTCTTTGCTTTTATACTACTAAGTCTATACATAAAGAACCAAAATTATAGACCTTTTTCGTGTTCCTTGTGGCGCTACCGTAGTAATAGGAGCGGTAGGTCTCACGCATGAGGTTAGCCCATAGGACTTTTTAATTTTCCTGTCCTTAGGGTTATTCTCTCAGCTGCCTATAAAGTCTTTACCCGTAGAGTTCTTAATTGACTCGTAAGGGAGTTCTTGTCCGAGGAGCTCCTAATTGACTCTTAGTGCTTTGGCTTTATCAGGTTGGAGCATTTATCAGTAATCATCTTTTTCATGATTCTGGTATTTCTCTTTATATTGAGCTCTTAATTGTGCATATTCTAACCCCAATTCATCACTCATTATGCATGGTTTTCATGATTTAAAGACTAATCTAATGCATGGATTTGTGACTGTAGGAATGAGAGGGAGACTTCACTAATTCATAGTTAAAAGAGTCACTTTGTATGCATTGAAGATCAATATAACAAGTGACAAAAGGTGGAGGAAAGAAGAAGAAAAAAAGAGAAGAACATATGGAAAAGCTATCCCAAGACCTATCTCAAGACCTGTCCTAAGACCTGTCCCAAGACCTGTCCCAAGATCAGTCGCCAGATTGGTCGCCAGACAGGTCTACACAGCTAGACCGGTCGCTAGACCGGTTGCCCGATCGGTCGCCAAAGAGGTCGAGATGAGTCCAGAGAAACATAGCTTGCCAGACTGTTTTTGATGTTTTACGACCGGTTGTCCGACCGGTCGGTAGCGTAACAGAGCTTGTCCATGAAGCTCCGATTTTCTCTGCGCAATTGCGTGATTTCTTGCGCAATCTAGAATCTTTCGCGCCAATCTATAAAAGGACACCTATAGCCTCTTCCTAGGATATCTAGCAATGTAGGGAGCAAAGGATTCAAGACCTAGGAGGCTTCCTAGCCTCCTACATCTAGTTTTCTTCTTCTTCTAGTTCTAGTTCTAGTTTTGTTTTTAATAGGCTTTTCATTTGCTAATCTCTTAGCTAGAGCTAAGAGGTGAACCTTATAGTTTTCTTAGATTGTTTAATTCGTTTTATTGGTTTCAAGTTGGATTTATTGAAGAACAATGATTTTTAGAAGTTTGAATAAAGTTCTAAGTAGTTTTTCTTAATCTTATGATGGCTCATGGATGTTTGGAAGTATTGCTTTAGTTCTTAATTGTTTTGCATGGTTCTAGACTTGTACACTCCGAGGAATCAGATTCAATACGCTCTAGACTTGGATCATCATATGGGAACTTCAAAGCAAAGTTCTACCTTTTTGTTCTAAATTCTGAATATTGTGTTGATTGTTCATATGATTTGAATGAAGTTCAAATCATAATAGAGTCAACTCCTGTGACAAGGTTTGATGATTGTTATGGTTATGATCTTAATCTATTGGAACTAGGATTGATCTATGCAATTGAGTGTGCACAAGTCCTAACTTGAACTAAGGGAATTATGTTGATGAACAACACATGTGTTGGATTGCTTTAATAATATAACCGCTCTATCATCCGGCTAGATAGGATTTGATTTCGATTCTAGTTGAGTAAGTGAGAAACCAGAGTGAATTATGCATCTAAGGAGAGCTATAAGTGGATCCTTATGCTCTAGTTATCCTTTCATTATCAGATTTTCCTGTTTCATGTTTAAAAACCAATTTCACAAACCTCTTAAGATTCTAGTTATTAGGATAGTTCGAATTGTTTACTTCCTTCCCTGTGGATCGACCTCGGTCTTATCGAGATTATTACTACATCGCAACCCTACACTTGGGGAAGCGAACAAGTTTTTGGCGTCGTTATCGGGGAAGAGGTTAAACGGTTCTAATTGTTCTAGTAGTTATAGAGTAGTTTTAGTTAGGTAGGATTTTCAGTTTTTCTAGAAGTAGTTTTCTGATTTTTTCTAAATTACTAACAATTTTCTGCTTTTGTGTTTTGTAGGAACTTAGTTGCTGACATAGTTCTCACCTTCACGGGTAACATCCCCCAATCTCCCTTTCTTCTTTTGGTTTTTCTTCCTAAATTGGGATTGTTTCAACTTCTTATAATTTCATTATGAATTATTGGACGGGTGGATTGTCTAAATACCTTTTGGAAGATGAGAGGTCGAACCAAATAAAAAATCATTATGATTGGAACCATTACAAGCATGAATATTGTCCTAAGACTTAATCTACTTCTAATACTCCCCCAAGGAAGACATTGCGAGATTACCGGAATAAGAACAATGTGCATAACTTTTCGCCGAGTAAGACAATGGAAGAGTATCGGAAAGAGATGAATAATGTTCCACCGGTTAGGACAATGTATGATCACTTGTTTGGCTACACATATCAACAACCATCTAATAGCCCAACATATGACATGCATAATCCTAATAAGTGGGAGCATCAAAATTTCAATTTGGGAGACGAGCCAACCATGGATGCCAACAATTATCCTCAAGAGTTTCTTTCTCATGAGACGCAACCGACACAAACTCTTGAGGATACACTGCGAGAGTTTATGAAAATAACTGAGCAATGCATACAAAACCTCTCGCCATCTCAAAATCCTGAACCCAACATTGGGAACACCAAATCATTCCCCAACAAGGAGGAGGATGAGGCTATCCAAACCCAACCCTCTTCCAATTTAATGACTAAACTTTTAAGGGATGTAGATCTTAGTGATCCCAACATTACCATTGATTATAGTGAATCAACTATCTCTTTTAGCTATTCCGATTTGAATGATGAAGAGATTTCAAGGACGGGTGACAAACCCGAGGAATCTACAAAATCTGAAAGTGATAGTTTGATTGCCCACTATGAGGGTTTGAAGGATGATTGTGGGTCCATGATTTCTTCTTTCGAAAGGACGAATGATTATGAGTCGCTGGAAGATATTCTTGCTAGAGAGTTGGCCGAAGTGGATCTCTTTGAGTCCTCCCACCAACATAACATGACTAATTCTATTGTGGAAGATCTCCCTTTGACTGAAAATTATGTTTCTTTGGATGATGTGGTGGCACAATCTGAAATTTTAGATCAACCAATGTTAGATGATGTGCTTACCACTGAATCTGAAAACTTTTTTTTGGAAGACCTCCCCTCTATAGAGGAGGAATTCCTTGCCATTGAAATAGACTTTCCTCAATCACTTAGGAATAATGAGGACATTTCATCCGACTCTCTCGATTTCTTAGAGGAATGCATGACCCACGCCTATGATCTGGATGATGAGATGATTATGGAGTTGGATAGTTTGTTAGACACGGTGTCGGTGCCTGAAGAACACCATCCCACTGATTTACACTCTTTACCATTATTTGTGAAAACACCATGCAATTCTGAATTTGTGGAGGAGACAACCCAAACTGAAAAATACTTAATGAATGTCTCTCCACCATCATGGGTTCTTCAACCCATTGAAAATTCTGATTGGGAGGACCCGTTTTTAATCAATTACAACCCAATTCAAAACTTGAGGAGATATCTTTTTGCTGCTCTATCTCCTCCTTACATGCCTGTGATGCACACTATGATTGGACCTTAATGAAGAAACGCACCCATGTGTACATTCGAGCAGGACTTTGGATGGTCCTCATGAGAAACTTATTGAAATTCATGAAGATCCTGCTCAAATTTGATCATGTAGTCGATCAGACTAATCAAAGGTAGGTAGGTAGGCTAGGATTTCTTTCTGCGTTTAGGATTGAATAAGTCTCATCGAGACAATGGAAGATGCTAAAATTGATCAACTTACTACCTCAGGTACTCTTGTTCTCACCCTCCTTTGTTTTATGTCATTGCTCTCATGTCATACATATTGCATATCTTTGTACATTGAGGACAATGTAAGATTTTGGTTGGGGGGGGTGAGAGATTCCTTAGATAAATCTACTAGCTTTTGTGACATTTCAAGCAATTATGTAGAAATTTTTCGATTTTTCTGAAAATTCAAAACTCCTTTGGAAAACCATGTTTATATACACTTGGGATGTCGTAAGTATGAAAGGAAGAAAGATGTAGTGAGAAGATTTTGAAACTCTTAAAGGACTTGTAACATGACGGTTTTCTAATTGGATTCCCCTATTGATTTGATTGATAGAAAAATTGAAATACTTTTACACCTAGTTCACTTTACACGATTCTCATGTTTTGAAAAGATTATGTAGAATTGTGGATTGGTTAAGTTTGGATTTGAGGTGTTGAGAAACCAAGCCGGGGTACTTTGTCTATCCTTATCCATGGGAAAATAACGAAAGATATGGATTTCTAAAAATCCTATCTAATGAAAAAGAAAATGGGAAAGGAAGGATGAAAATATGGGAATGATGGAGAATATGGTGAAAAGTTCTGAAAAGGGCTACCTATTACCAACAGGGGGATGGTCTACCCGTAACCAAAGCCGAAAATGGGATGTAGTGTGAAAGCCGTCGGAAGGACAGTAAGGCAAATTCCTGTCATAGGCTTGTTGTTGATCTATACACCGTTGAATCCATACCTTATCTAATTCATGAAGAAAGTAACCCCGAAAATCCATGAGATGAGCATTCACTAAGTACACTAGGTTAATTTGTTTGGATCCTTCTATATATCAATCAATCAGTGGAAATTCCATTTGAACACTTGTTACGTTTTTTGAAGTTTAAGGTCTCAACTTCTATCACTCAGTTTTGCTGATTTTTGTAGTTGCATGTCTTGGAATGTATAGAAGCATAGTTTCTGAAGAAAAGTTGGGTTTTAGAGAATGAAACTTATTTCATGCATGTTTTGCTCGGGACTAGTAAAATGCTGGTTGGGGGTGTATTAAGCTCTTAATTGTGCATATTCTAACCCCAATTCATCACTCATTATGCATGGTTTTCATGATTTAAAGACTAATCTAATGCATGGATTTGTGATTGTAGGAATGAGAGTGAGACTTCATTAATTTATAGTTAAAAGAGTCACTTTGTATGCATTGAAGATCAATATAACAAGTGACAAAAGGTGGAGGAAAGAAGAAGAAAGAAAGAGAAGAAAATATGGAAAAGCTGTCCCCAAGACTTGTCCCAAGACCTATCTCAAGACCTGTCTTAAGACCGGTCCCAAGACCTGTCCTAAGACCTGTCCCAAGACCGGTCGCCAGACAGGTCGAGATGAGTCCAGAGAAACATAGCTTGCTGGACTGTTTTTGATGTTTTACGACCGGTCGTCTGACCGATCATCCAGGGGCTTAGACCGGTCATCCGGCCGGTCGGCAGCGTAACAGAGCTTGTCCGTGAAGCTCCGATTTTCTCTGCTCAATTGCATGATTTCTTGCGCAAACTAGAATCTTCGGCGCCAATCTATAAAATGACACCTACAGCCTCTTCCTAGGCTATCTAGCAACGTGGGGAGCAAAGGATTCAAGACCTAGGAGGCTTCCTAGCCTCCTACATCTAGTTTTCTTCTTCTTCTAGTTCTAGTTCTAGTTTTGTTTTTAATATGCTTTTCATTAGCAAATCTCTTAGCTAGAGCTAAGAGGTGAACCTTATAATTTTCTTAGATTGTTTAATTTGTTTTATTGGTTTCAAGTTGGATTTATTGAAGAACAATGGTTTTTAGAAGTTTGAATAAAGTTCTAAGTAGTTTTTCTTAATCTTATGATGGCTCATGGATGTTTGGAAGAATTGCTTTAGTTCTTAATTGTTTTGCATGGTTCTGGACTTGTACATTCCGAGGAATCCGATTCAATACGCTCTTGACTTGGATCATCATAAGGGAACTTCAAACCAAAGTTCTACCTTTTTGTTCTAAATTCTGAATATTGTGTTGATTGTTCATATGATTTGAATGAAGTTCGAATCATAATATAGTCAAGTCCTGTGACAAGGTTTGATGATTGTTATAGTTATGATCTTAATCTATTGGAACTAGGATTGATCTATGCAATTGAGTGTGCTCAAGTCCGAACTTGAATTGAGGGAATCATGTTGATGAACAACACATGTGTTGGATTGCTTTAACAATATAACCGCTCTATCATCCGGCTAGATAAGATTTGATTTCGATTCTAATTGAGTAAGTGAGAAACCAGAGCGAATTATGCATCTAAGGAGAGCTATAAGTGGATCCTTATGCTCTAGTTATCCTTTCATTATCAGATTTTCCTGTTTCATGTTCAAAAATCAATTTCACAAACCTCTTAAGATTCTAGTTATTAGGATAGTTCGAATTATTTACTTCCTTCCATGTGGATCGACCTCGGTCTTACCAAGATTATTACTACATCGCAACCCTACACTTGGGGAAGCGAACACTTTCCAACCTTCCCTTCTTTATATAAATGGTCCTTTTCCCTTTATGCAGATTATTTTAGGAATAATTGTTGTATTGAAAGGCGACAAAGGTCTTTTGGAAGGAGAGAACTGCATCATTTCACTTTTTTTATTATCTCTGATAAATGTCTTTTTCAAATCAGCTTTATTAGAGACCTTGAATGGAGGAAGAACATGCTTCATGAGCTTTTTCATTATCTTTTTCTTTTGTAATACATTGATATCTGCATCATTGATGTATGTGTCTTGACTTTTCCTGCCCCCTTTTGATCGGGAGAATGCTTGTCCATATAGGAATTCTAGCAATCAAAACATTTCGCATTCGCCTTTACGGGTAGTATTTGTTGATGTATCGGCCATTAGCTGAGATGCCAATTCCTTTTCCGTCGTGGTTTGCGATTCTGTAAGCCCCATTTGAGAAAAATTAAGTGACAACATATGGTCCATCCCATTTAGGTTCGACTTTGCCTCCTATTTTGCGTGTCATCACAATGGGCCTTTTCAGCATTACTACCAAGTCTCCCTTTTTTAAAGATCGACATTTCACCATCTTATCAAATGAAGCAGATATCTGGGCCTGATATGATTGCAATCATTGTTGTGTGGCAAGTTTCTTTTCATCCAGCATATCCAACTCTCGTAGTCAGATTTTAGCATTTTCATCTTCCGTAATTCCTTGATGCACTGTCACCCTCAAAGATGCGACTTGTATTTCGATTGGGAGTATCACTTCTACCCCATACACTAAAGAGTATGGTGTATATTTTGTAGTTGTGCGATGTGTTGTTCGATAAGCCCATAATGCCTCTTGCAATTTTTCATCCCAATCTTTTTTATTCCCACTTACCGTCTTCTTTAATATTCTGACGATTGTCTTGTTGAATGCTTCTGCCAATCCATTCGCCGCCGGATAATATGGTGTGGAGTAAGAATGCTTAATGCTGAATTTCTGGCATAACTTGTCCATGTTTTTGTTTTTTAATGGAGTACCGTTATCTGTAATAATTTTTTGAAGTACTCCATGCCTGTAAATGATAACATGTCTGATAAAATCTATCACATCTTTCTCTTTCACACTTTGTAGTGCGACTGCCTCTGTCCATTTGGAAAAATAATCTGTGGCTGCCAGAATGTACTGCCGCCCTCGCGAAGATGGCGGATTAATTGGACCGATCATGTCTAATCCCCAACTAGTGAATGACCATGAAGAAACTGCCTAATGAAGCTGTTCAGGCGCCATATGAATAACATCATTATGAATTTGACATTTATTACATCTTTTGTAAAATCGGTAGTATCCTGGAACATCATCCACCAATTGTTAAGCCTTGAATTATGCATATTTATCCCTAATTATATGCTTTAATTACATAAAATAATGAGCTTAAAGACTAACTTTAATGTGTTTTTGTGATTATAGGAGCAAAAGAGATATATGAATAAAATTTGATAAATAGAGAACAAATGGAGAATCAAGATCAACTGTCCATCATCCAGAAGGTGGACCCACTTCATCCATCCAGCGTGCTTCTGTAACGCCCCAAATTTCAGGAGTCGAGCATGACCTCGACTCTTAAGATTTCGGGTGTCACTATGCTTATGCGGAAGCGTGATTAATGCATTTATAATTTAGAGTATCATGTTGCAAGTTTAAAACTAAATAAACTTTAAAGTAAGGACAAAAGATAAGTGCATACCTGGTCCAACATTTACAAATGTACATTATAGTCCAAAATAAAGGGGGCCCACACAGCACGAAGCCCCAATATACATGTCCAAAAGAATTGGGCCATTACACATCTAGCCATCAAACGGCCCCAAAATACCAACTAAAAGATGCCAGTGCATCCTATTCTCTACCATCCGAGAACTGAAAGTAACTGACGTCTTCTACAAAATCTTCTAACTCATTCTGAAGGACGTTATCATCCATAGTACCTGTTTCTACATTAGATTCTGGTTGATGTTTTTCCAAACACCACCCAGGATTGAGGGGGTGAGTAATCAACTCAATGCTGCTATATTTCTAAGTTTAACAATCAATCAAGCATTCAAGCATAGATAATATATCAAACAAAACATACAAGAGTCCTAGAATAGTTGTACTAATGCATGAATGTTATGAATTCGCACACAATGCATGTCCCGGGCAGTCACAACAGAATCCACATGGATGCAGTATTCCCTTTACTTATAAACCAGCTACACATAATGCAAGTATGAAGGCTCTCACGAATGCCCTAGCCTTTCAAATAGTCAGCCAGTCACTGAGATTGCTGATGACATGTATGCATGGTTAGTTTGGCCTTTATTGGTATTAATTTCATTCAGCAAGATTAGTGATGCTGATTTACTAATGTCATACAGTAGGTCCTGAACAGGACCATCTGGCTCCCGACGGTGCGAGTGTCTATCATCGCCAGTAGCCCACGAATCCCATCTCCAATTTCCAATACATTTAGAACATAAGAATCATTCTATTCAAATCAATACCTCAGCTATTCAGATTTATCCAAAACAAACTGGCGCCCTTACAATAGCTTATGGTCACTACGGGGAGGCTCAATGCCACAGCATAGGCCGACAGCACGAACACGGTGTCTCATACCACCATGCCTGGCCCAAGGAGATTTCATAGGATCGTGTCGCACATACATTTATCATTGGACGCTTCATTTAATAACATTAGTATTCCAGACTCGGGACAAGTCATTCATTACAAGCTATCTACCACTTAACATGTCTTGACTTTGGATATGGCTGTTTGATACAGAGAGAACATTGACCAAACCGGCATTGGGCACAAACGACCCGTGTAGTCCAAACTACTGTCGATCGGTCAAGTTCACCCCGTCAACCAGCCAACCCTGAACATCCAATCCAACTAGGATATCCATATTAATCGATTGGCCCCTTTTTACTCATGACAAACAGTACATGTGCGTTAATCATACAATTAGGCATATTAGATACAGATTCCATCATCTCAACGAATTCCACAAATCAATTGTGACAATTAAATCATTTACCCATTTCATCAAACAAATAAGCCATGTAACACACATGCATGTTGTACTGAGACATACAATCAGATAAGAAACTCAAAGTCCTACTCTATGACTGTAAGTATCATGTCTAATACCCTTAGGAATGTTAAATAGAAGAGTTGAAGTATAGCCCGCACCTTAAGGTCTAGGGTTCCTCGTCCGTCCAACGGTCTAGGGTTAAGGTTAAAGAAAATCAGCTATTCCTACAAGAAAACCCAATTAGGATGAGATTTTCAGTCTCAAACCTAAGATAGTTCGGAGTTGTAAGGTAGGATTCGATTCTTACCTCCAATCGCAAAGAGAACGACTCCAGCGACGGAATCGACAGGCTAGAGCAACCTCCTACTTCAAGAGGAAAGGAAGAAGGACATCTTCAACCTCCTTTCTTCTTCTTCTCTCGATTTCTCTCTCTTTCTCTCTCTTCCTCTCCCTCAATTTCTCTCTTTCTCTCTCTTCCAGACCTAAATCCCCAAATCGATTTGGGGAAAAATCTCAGCAAGAGATTTATATAAAAGCCGGGCATTTAGCCCAAATGGCCCTACAGGAATTAGTGGGTAGTTTTCTGACCCAAGTGAAGTTAATGGTTTATGTATGTAGCCCTCCAGAAGGCTATTTAGAGCAAGGGCCATATATTTTTCAGAATGTTAACAATCTAGTCCAATTTGTACTAATTAATCTTCCTCTTCCAGATTAGAGATTAGGAAATCTAATTAACTAAGATGTACGGTCATCCGTACATTATTATCTGTACGGAAATTTACGGGACGTTACAGCTTCCAATAGCAGAGCTCCAATGTTCATCAGGTGGATAGTTTCCTCAAGCGTCCGGCAACATCAGTGGATCCCACTGGCATCTGACAGGTGCTGGCCCAGTTCAGATCTCATTCGTCCATTGATCTAGCTGGTGTAAGATCATCCAAGCTTGGCACCTGCTCCAAAAGCTCCACATTGCACAATAATAGCTGGACCGCATCACATGTGTCAGCATGGAGAGTGTCCATTTCATGGTGCAACCGTCCAGAAGGTGGACCCCACTTCCCATCAGCAAGTACACCCCACTTCTCAACATCGAGCCACCAGCCGTTAAAAAAGACAGCAAATGGATAGCATCCAAGCAAGGTGATCAGCTGCCCATCTCCATTCACACGTCTGCAAGGAGGACTGACAGTACTTTCAATCACCGTCCAACTATAGCAACATCCTCATCAGTTCCGCCAAATCCAGCAGCTAGATCTCTCCACTACTAGCCACCGTCCATTGTCCAACAACAGCACGTCCAGATGGTGGGACCCACAATATTCAGACGTGCAAAACTCCTACAGTAACTCACGTCCAAGCAGCTACACCCAGCAATCTTATGTCTAGAAATAGAAAAAAATGAAAAAAAAAAAAAAGAAACTCAAAGAGAAAATTGGAAACAAAGTAGCTGCCATTTTGGTTCCAAACAGAAACAGGAAACAGCAAGACTGATTCCGTTTTGGAATTTTCGGTCCCATTCGTGGGACCCAACTTGATTATTTATGGAAATCTAGTTCATCTACATCGAAGAGAAGCTCGACATTGAAATAACCCAAGTGGTTTCGTGTCAATCGGAGCTACGGATTGACTGTGGCGGCCAAAACAATACGAATTATCCAAAAAGTTTCCAGATTCTGTCTACTCAACTCTGGGCTGGTCCAGGTGGCCCACCAATACTGATATGAAAAATCCAAAATGACCATCTTCTAGAGAACATCTATATATGAATAACACAAATTTTCAGGCCAAAAGGAAGTGTGGTTTGATCGTACTTGTTGAAGAAAGATAGACCATCCTAAAAGATTCCAATTACGCAGATTTTATAAAAATCTCTAAGTGTTCTAATTTTCGGACTATATTTTGGAATTGTTTTGGATAATCTAAGCCGTCTATCATGTAGAGGATGAAGTTTTCTACCAATTTTTAAAATTTGAGACCAATCCGACCTCTGTACACTCCGTAGCATTGAAAGCAAGATGACTGGTTCTAGAGGTACCTGAATTGCGCAATTTTGAGATGCGGTCGCTGATCTGATTGGTGGGCTCATTCAGAAGGTAATTTGGGAAATCTAAAGCATCAATGCAGAAGGTCATATGTTAAGGAAGCTACATATCAAATTTCAAAGTAATCCGACCGTTGGTTAACCCGTGCCAAGCAAAACAAAATCTTCAATGTTGCTGGAATTGTCTGTCATTATAAATATGGAACTCCTCTCTCTTCTAGGTAAGCAAGGACGGGGGAAGCAAGGAGAGCAAGACCAAGGAGGCTTTCAAGCCTCTCTTTTCTAGTTTTTTTTTTTTTTTTCCTCTTTTAGTTGTTATTTTTCATATTTTTCTTAGGCTAGACCTCTTAGCTATAGCTAAGATGTGAAGCTTGTAGTTGTTCTAGATGTTTTAATTCGTTTTTAAGTTTTCATATATTGATTTTCATGTTGAACAATGGTTTGCTTAAGTTTGAATGAAGTTCTAAGTTAGTTTTTCTTGATCTTATGATGACTCATGAATATTTGGAAGAATTATGCTTAAATTCTTAATTGTTATGCAAGATCTAGACCTGTACGCTTCGAGGAATCGAATTCAATATGCTCTATAGCTTGGATCTTCATGTGGGAACGTCAAACTAAAGTTCTATCTTTTCTAAAAAATTTGAGATATGTGTTAAACATCCTTGTGATTTGAATCAAGTTCAAATTATGATATTAGTTAAATTTAGTGATAGGATTTGATGTTTATCATAGTTGTGATCTTAATCTATTGGAACTAGGATTGGCCTATGCAATTAAGTGTGCCCAATTTCTAACTTGAATTGAGGGAGTCATGTTGATGAAGAACACATGTGTTGGATTATTTTAATGTTATAACCACTCTATAATCCGGCTAGATAGGATTGAATTCCAATTCTAATTGTGTAGTTAAGAAACTTATACGAATTATACATCAATGATAGCTATAAGTGGATCCTCGGTGCTTTAATATTCTTTTTAGATTGTTAAATATCACCTTAAGTTTACAGATTGCTCATTCCAGATTAGTTTGATTTAGTTCAATTTCAATTAAAGTTGTTTGAAGAAATTGAAATTCTGTGAATTCCTAGTTAATCCCTGTGGATCGACCTCGGTCTTACCGAGAATTATATTTACATCGCAGCCTTGCACTTGAGGAAAGCAAACAAGTTTTTGGCGCCATTGCCAGGGATTCGACGGTGTTTACAGTATTTCTAAAAATAACTTTCTGTTGAGATTTTTTGGAATTTTCTTTTAGATTAATACTACCTTAATTTTTGTTTTGATTTTTCAGGAATTTTTTTCTTAGAAGTAGAAGTAAGTTGGTTCTCTTAGTTCTTCAAATTAGGTTTTGTCTTTCTAACTTTATTCTTCTCTTCCTTATTCTATTCTTATTCTTATTCATCTTTAGTAGAGTGGGTGGAGATTCCTTTTGGTCAGTCTAACCGCCTTGGATTTTTGATTGGTTGATCCGTGCCACCTTAATTTCTTTTAGTCGGCATAACCGCCTTGGATCACCCTAAGCTCAGAGATTTCTTTTCTCAACCTATTCCTCTTTCTTCTTTTCTAAATTTTTTTCTCAAGATTCAAAGAGTAGGTGGGGTGTTCTTATGAACCCCCTATTGACCAGGAGCAATCGGTCTCTATCTTTGCTTCTGGCTCTGCATTTGCAAGACACCTTGTGCTTCGGTCTTTGAGAGAAGTTAAGGAAAGTAGGAAGAATTCTTTTTCTTTTTCTTTCCTTTTCTCTTTCTTAGGATCTTCTTTGTTCTTGTTTTTATTTTTCTTTTCCCTCTTTTATTTTTATTTCTAGATTTTTTTATTTTTATTTTTTAGTTTCAACTTCTTAAAATTTCATTATGAATGATTGGACGAGTGGACTGTTTAAGTATCCTTTAGAAGATGAGATATCAGATCAAGGGATCCAAAATCATTGTGATCGGAACTATTTTATGCATGATTATTTTCCTAAGACTCAATCTACTTCTAATACTCCCCCACGTAAGACATTGCGAGATTACCGGAATGAGAACAATGTGCATAACTTTTCATCGAGTAAGACAATGGGAGAGTATTGAAAAGAGATAAATAATGTTCCACCGGTTAGAATGATGCATGATCACTTGTATAGCTACGCATATCAACAACCATCTAATAGCCCAACATATGACATGCATAATTCAAATTGGTGGGAACATCAAAATTTTAATTTGAGATACGAACCAACCATAAATGCTAACAATTATCTTCGAGAGTTCCTATCTCATGAACCTAAACCGATACAAACTCTTGAGGATACAGTACGAGAATTTATAAAAATAACTAAGCAATGTGTTGAACCTCCAATTTATACATTGCATTGCCCAGTACATCACATTATATGCATGGTTTTCATGCTTAAAAGGCCTATCTAACGCATGTTTTGTGATTTCAGGAATGAGAGCGGACTTCACCAAATTGGAGACTAAAAAGGGCCATTTGAAGCCATTGGATGAAGAAGAAAGAAGGACCAAAGAAAGTAGAAAGAGAGGAGAAGAAAGGAAGAAAGAGGCAAACGGAGAAAAGCAGAAACAGAGGCCAAGACCGGTCGTGCGACCGGTCGTCCATCGCCAGGACCGGTTGTCCGACCGGTCCGATTTTTACACAGAAGGAAGTTTTCCAAAGAAGGTCACTGGACTGGTTACGACCGGTCGTGCGACCGGTCGTCCGATGCCCAGACTGGTCGCGCGACCGGTCCTTGAATAAAAATTTTAAATCAGAATTTCGACGAAACTCTCTGGACTGTTTTTGACGATTTGCGACCGATCGCACGACCGGTGAACCTCCAATTTATACATTGCATTGCCCAGTACATCACATTATATGCACGGTTTTCATGCTTAAAAGGCCTATCTAACGCATGTTTTGTGATTTCAGGAATGAGAGCGGACTTCACCAAATTGGAGACTAAAAAGGGCCATTTGAAGCCATTGGATGAAGAAGAAAAAAGGACCAAAGAAAGTAGAAAGAGAGGAGAAGAAAGGAAGAAAGAGGCAAAAGGAGAAAAGAAGAAACAGAGGCCAAGACCGGTCGTGCGACTGGTCCGATTTTTGCCCAGAAGGAAGTTTTCCAGAGAAGGTCACTGGACTGTTTACGACCGGTCGTGCGACCGGTCATCCAATGCCCAGACTGGTCGCGCGACCGGTCTTTGAATAAAAATTTTAAATCGGAATTTCGGCGAAACTCTCTGGACTGTTTTTGACGATTTGCGACTGATCGTCAGGGAGCTCAGACCGGTCGTGCGACCGGTCGTCTGCGTAATGAAGCTTCTCCGTGAATCTCCGAGAATTTCTGTGCAGTGCGTAACCTTGCGCAATTTCTGGATGTTTCCGACGCAAGGGGCTTCCACACTATAAAAGGACACCTAGGGCTCTTCCTAGGTCATCATAGAAGCCAAGGAAGGTCGTGGGAACGGACGAAAGTCGTCGTGGAGCGTCAACAACCCTCCAATTTTTTATTTTTCTAGTTTTTATGCTTTCTTATTTGAGTTCTAGTTGTAGTATGACAATGCTCGGCTAGAATCTCTCAGCTAAGGCTGAGAGGTGAAGCTTGTAGCTAATTTCATGTTTGATTCAAGTTAATTCAAGTAATTTTCAATTCAAGTTTGGATTTTTCATATTCTAGTTCTTAAAGTGGTAGTTTGAGATGTTTTATGAGAGTTCATGTGCTCCGGACATGAATTCCTTGCAATTCTCTGAGATTATCATATGATGCTTGTTTAAATTCGAATTATAGTAATCCTTGAGCAGGCCATAGTCCATAGGCATGGATGTTACTCCGAAGGCTATGGTTTTGAATTCTACATTGATTGAATGGGACTAGAACTTGGAAGTTCTACTTGATTTGGATTGAATGTGTGTGAATGCTTTATTTTCCAACTAGATGAGAGATAGGACTTCAAATCTAGTTGTGTTCTCTACTTGGATTGATTGAATTGACATGGGATTGCTACAAGTGGATCCTTGAATGCCTTAGTACTTTAAATCACTGAATTTCCATTAAGTTACTGTTTTAGTTAATTACCCAATTAAATCTGATTTTCTTGCAAAATTGAGTTGCTGGAGTAGTTTGAAAAGTGTTTCTATTTCCCTGTGGATCGACCTCGGTCTTACCGAGATTTATTACTACATCGCAGCCTTACACTTGAGGCGAGCGAACAAGTTTTTGGCGCCGTTGCCGGGGAATCTTAGATAACGGTTTTCAATTAGTTTCAGTGGCTGTAGAAATAGAAGTAGATAGGTTTTCTGATTTTTCTTAGAACTAACAAATTGTTCTGTTTTGTAGGAATTCTTCTCTAGTTCAAGCGCATCAGGTGATACCTTTCTAACTTAGCTTTTTGCAGATTTTTTTTAGATTAAATTCAGATTTCAGATTTTTAGGATTTAGTTTTAGTCAGTTTTTGGTTGAGTGGTTTATGTCCCGTTGGGAATGTAACCACTCAAATCGTCTCCAATCTGAAGGTGGTTTAGTTGGACCATTGTCAGTCCATAGACGAGTCTGAAATTACCAAGAGCATTGTGAAAGTTTGGGGAGTATGGAACAAACACCTTTAAGGAATCCTCCCCCCCCCAACTAAAAACGCAAATCAAGAAGGAGTAGGAGAGAATGAGGTACATAATGTTCCTCCAATGAGATCACTACGGGACTACCTACAACCCGCCCATGCAATTACACCCTCGTGCATGGTTCTACCAGCAAACGGTGAAAACTTTGACATAAAACTGGGTGTAATTCAACTCTTACCAAAGTTCCATGGGCTAGACTCTGACCGCCCATACTTACACTTGAAAGAATTCGAAGAAGTGGTGGCTACCTTGCATTACGCCAATGTTTCCGAAGATACCATCAGACTTAAACTTTTTCCCTTTTCATTGAAAGAAAGAGCCAAAGATTGGCTTCACTCTCTTAGACCACATTCGATTGGGTCATGGGTTGAGATGAACTGGGAATTCTTGAAAAAGTTCTTCCCGGCTCATTGTTCGCTTCCCCAAGTGTAGGGTTGCGATGTAGTAATAAACTCGGTAATACCGAGGTCGATCCACAGGGACTTATGTAGGATGTCACAAATTCATCCACAAGTTTCTATTGAAGCTAACAATCAAAGTTTGAATAGAATGTGTGTGATTAACAGTTTAAGCTAAATTGAATGTAAACAATTATAAGAAGGCACTAGGGGTTCGAGGATTCACTTGTAGCAATCCTCGATGTTCAATCCGCTGTGGTTTCCCATTCTCTCAACTAGAATCACCAGTCAGGTCTATCTAGTCGGATGATAGAACTGTTAAACCAGAAGTCTGTAACATGTAAGTTCTGTGCATAAAGTTCACTCAACTCTAGGCTGATCTGAGCATGCTCATTGCATAGGTCATTCACCTTTTCTATAGGTCCAATTCCCAATCATAACCATCCTCAAGTCTTCTCACAAGACAAGGCTAGATCATGATTTGAACTGGATTCAAATTATATGCACAGTCTATACATATTCCAGATAATCAACCAAAACTAGAACTTTGGCATGAAGCCCCTTTATGAAGAGCTTGGTACTAGAGCGCACTCCAATTCCTCGGATCATACAGGTCTAGACCGTTGCAAACAAATTAAGAAGATAAGTAATTCATCCAAACATCCATGAGTCATCACAAGACTAAGAGAAATTACTTAAAAACTTGTATAAACTTCAAACCTTAGTTCATAATCATGAATTCCAAACTGAAAACCACTTAACTACGAATTAAAACATCTTGGATACACTACAAGCTTCACCTCTTAGCCCTAGCTAAGAGGTTTAGCTGCTCATGATCCAAGGAAACATGAAACAACTACAAAAAGCATAAAAACAGCAAAGCAAACCAAAAGGAGTTGTGAAACTCCAATCTTCACTTCCACAGCCTCCAACCTCGCTTGAACCCTTCCAGGATGCCCTAGGAACGATCCCTAGGTGTCCTTTTATAGTCTGGAAGCTCTACAACTTCGGAAGAATCGAGAACTTGCGTAACACTTACGCAGCGCAGAGAAAATCGGGATGAAATTAGAAATTTCTAACTCAGTACGCATGGCCGACCGGTCAAGACCGGTCGGCCTCAAGTGAAAATACTCCAGCAGGTATGCCCGACCAGTCAAGACCGGTCGGGCCTTGTAGAACCGCAATCCAGCAAGCCACTCCGACCGGTCAAGACCGGTCGGATGTTTTTCTTCTCATTGCAGCAACACTGACCGACCGGTCTTGACCGGTCGGTCCTATTCATTGAATTCCCAGCAGCACTGTCCGACCGGTCATGACCGGTCGGACGTCTTCAGCAGCATCCTCCATACATGGCAGACCGGTTACTGACCGGTCTGGCTTCCTTGGCCGACCGGTCACGACCGGTCAGCACTTTTTCTTCTTTGCTTTCTTCTCTTTCTTTCTTCTTTTCTCTTCTTTCCTTGCTTTCTTCTCTTCGATCTTCCTTCAATACTTCATCCTATGGTCTTCAATACTTGTAAGGAGCCTCATTTAGCTTTCAAATGGTGAGCTCTCCATCTTGTCCCTACAATCACACATCATGCATTAAGTTAGTTCTTTAAACGTATATATCGTGCATAATGAGTGATGCATTGGGGTTAGAATATGCATAATTATGAGCTCAACACTCATAAAACGAACACCCTTCGAAGAGCCATAATGAATTTCTCAGCTAAAGAGGGTGAATCTTTTTTTCAATGTTGGGAGAGATTTAAGGACCTCCTACTTGCTTGTCCACATCATGGTTATGAGAGTTGGCGAATTATAAATTTTTTCAATGATGGATTAAGTTCCAATATGCGCCAATTTGTGGAGATGATGTGCAATGGCGAGTTTATGAGTAAAAATCCAGATGAGGCTTGGAGTTATTTGGACATGTTGGCTGAAAATGCCCAATCTTGGGATACCTCGGATAAACCCAATAACCCCAAGCCCACTCAAGAGAAAGGAGGGATCTATGTCCTTAAGGAGGAAGACGACGTGAACGCAAGGATAGCCAACCTCACAAGGAAGGTTGAGGCCATGGAACTCAGTAAAAGTGGAGTTCCAAAGTCCAATGAAGTTGTTGAAACCATATGTGGTATTTGCCTCACTGATTTACACGCTACGCAAGATTGTCCCACAATTCCTGCATTTCAAGAGGTATTACATGAACATGCAAACGCCACATATGGGTATCAACGGCCTTTCAATGGACCGGTAGGTAATACGTACAATGAGAGTTGGAAGAACCACCCAAATTTTAGTTGGAAGAATACTCCTACAGGCAATCCTCCCAACTCTCAATGAGGGCCACCCATGCAAAATATGGCCCCACCTCAGTTCTCAATGGAGGATACCTTGAAAGCGTTTATACAAGGGCAAACACAAATCAATCAAACGAATCAGCAAATGTTCCAAGAGCTTAAAATCTCGGTTGATGAGATTAAAGGACGCTTGAATGCTAGGGAAGGGACCTTTCCGGCCTAACCTTAGCCCAATCCAAAGTAAGTACATGAAGTAAGCATCCCTAATCCCTCCAACCAAAACATGGAGTAAGCCAAATCCATCACCACTCTTAAAAGTGGTAAACAAATTGACAAATCTATTCCGGTGAAGGCCGATGAGCCTAATGATCCGGTAAATTCTGAGGATGAGGATGGATCTAACTTGGCCCCACAAGAACCGGAACGCATTTACAAGCCCGTAGCACCATTCCCTTCAAGATTGGTTGCCCCAAAATCTCTTCCAAACTCTCATGATATTCTAGAGATTTTCAGACAAGTCAAGATTAATATCCCTTTGCTTGATGCCATCAAACAAATCCCCTCTTATGCCAAGTTTCTAAAAGACTTATGCACAACAAAACGCAAATATAATGTGCGGCAAAAGGCCTTCTTAACTGAGCAAGTGAGTGCCATCCTCACTCAAAAGACCCCCCCAAAATTCAAAGATCCCGGTAGTCCCACCGTCTCATGTATCATTGGAGACTACCGGATTGAGCGTGCCTTGTTAGATTTGGGGGCGAGTGTGAACTTGATCCCATACTCGGTATATGAGCAATTGGGTCTTGGTGAATTAAAACCCACCAAAACCACGTTGCAACTTGCTGATAGATCCATCCGTGTACCGAGGGGGATAGTTGAGGATGTTCTAGTCCAAGTTGACAAATTTTACTACCCAGTAGATTTTATCGTCTTGGACACACAACCGGTTTTGGATGCTAGCACCCAAATACCGGTAATATTAGGCCACTCATTCCTTGCCACATCAAACGCAATCATCAATTGCCAGAATGGGGTGATGCAACTATCTTTTGGAAACATGACACTAGAGGTGAATGTGTTTCACTTGGGCAAAAGACATAGGGATGTCGATGATGATGAGTTCTTCGAGGTAAACATGCTTAAAACTTTTGAAGAAGAAGAACTCCTCCAACTTGAACCACTAGAAAGCTTGGAGACATGCTTAGCACATTCTATGGATTCTGAAGACCCCATCAATAGTAAAATTGTGCAATCATTAAAATATAGAAAGACCGGTAGTTAGTGCTAGCCGGTGGAGACCCCATTTTGAAAAATTGCCACCAACCACATCAAGGCCTCTACCGTCTAACATCAAACCAAAGAAGCTTGACCTTAAACCATTGCCATCTGAGCTTAAATATGTATATTTGGTTCAAGATGAAACTTTTCCAGTTGTCATTGCCTCTCACCTAGAGAAAGACCAAGAGCTCAAGTTGATTGAGTTACTCAAAGAACATAGGGAAGCCATAGGTTGGACAATAGATAGATCCTTCGGTTTGCACTCACCGTATACACCTTGAAGAAAATGCAAAAACGACTAGACAACCTCAAAGACGGCTAAATCCAAACATGATGGAGGTTGTCAAAGCCGAGGTGTTAAAGCTATTAGATGTGGGCATCATCTACCCCATCTCAGATAGCCAATGGGTGAGTCCTACCCAAGTTGTCCCCAAAAAATCTGGTATTACCATCATAGAAAATTCCAACAACGAGCTTATACCGACTAGGGTGACCACCGGTTGGCGTATGTGCATTGATTATAGGAAGCTCAACACGGTTACTAGGAAAGACCACTTCCCTCTCCCATTTATGGATCAAATTTTGGAGAGGTTAGCAGGTCATTCCTATTATTGCTTCCTAGATGGCTATTCCGGATACAACCAAATTGAGATAGCTCCGGAGGACCAAGAGAAAACCACATTTACATGCCCGTTCGACACCTTCGCTTACCGAAGAATGCCATTCGGGTTATGTAATGCGCCCGCCATATTCCAACGATGCATGTTGAGTATTTTCTCGGACATGGTGGGTGAGTTTCTTGAGGTATTCATGGACGACTTTTCTGTTTTTGGTTGTACGTTTGATGAGTGTCTCAAGCACTTGGAGTTGGTCTTGATGAGGTGTGAGGAGAAGAAACTCATCTTAAATTGGGAAAAGTGTCATTTCATGGTACAAAGAGGAATAGTCCTTGGACATATCATCTCGTCCAATGGAATAGAGGTAGATCGGGCAAAAATTGACATAATTTCCAATCTACCACCACCCAAAAGCATACGCGATGTGCGGTCCTTCCTTGGACACGCCGGTTTCTATAGAAGATTTATAAAGGATTTTAGTCATATCTCAAGGCCTTTATGTAACCTTCTACAAAAGGAGAACCAATTTGAGTGGAGTGCCGAATGTCAATTAGCTTTTTCAAAGCTAAAAGACATGTTGACAACCGCTCCTATCATGCAACCACCAGATTGGTCCATTCCTTTTGAGTTGATGTGCGATGCGAGCGATTTTGCTATTGGGGCGGTGTTAGGCCAAAAGAAGGATAAGAAGCCCCATGTTATCTACTACGCAAGTAGGACCTTGAATCCCGCCCAAGTTAATTATTCGACTACGGAGAAAGAGCTCCTAGCTGTCATTTTTGCCTTGGACAAATTCAGGCCTTACTTGATAGGATCCAAAGTTATTGTTTACACAGATCATGCGGCGCTGAAACACCTTCTTTCTAAGAAGGATGCTAAGCCCCGTTTGCTTAGATGGATCCTACTCCTTCAAGAATTCGATTTAGAGATCAAAGACAAGAAGGGGGTAGAAAATGTGGTGGCGGATCATCTATCCCGGCTAGTCCTACTTAATTTCATTGACGAGTCACCTATTGAGGACTCATTCCCTGATGAGCAACTCTTTGTTGCTATGCATCCACCATGGTACGCTGATATAGCTAATTATCTTTCCACAGGTGCGAAGCCGATTCATTGGACTATGCAGGACAAACGTAAATTTCTAAGGGAAGTGCGCAGATTTTTCTGGGATGAACCTCTATTGTTTAAATATTGCCTAGACCAAATTATAAGGAGATGTGTCCCTGACGATGAACATAATTTCGTCATCTCCTTCTGTCATGATCAAGCATGTGGGGGTCATTTTTCAGCCAAGAAAACAACTGTAAAAATTCTACAGTGTGGTGTTTATTGGCCCACGCTATTTAAGGACACCCACGAGTTTTGCAAAGTATGCGAGCGCTGCCAAAAGTTAGGAGGTTTATCCCGTCGAAATATGATGCCTCTCACCCCAATTCAACATCTTGAAGTCTTTGACTGTTGGGGCATCGATTTCATGGGACCATTTCCCTCATCTTTTGGACATGTCTATATTTTGCTTGCCGTAGACTATGTGTCTAAATGGATAGAGGCTATCCCATGTAGAACCAACGATCATCGTACGGTTCTCAAGTTCCTCAAAGAAAGCATACTTTCTAGATTTGGGACGCCTCGAGCCATCATTAGTGATGGTGGTTCTCACTTTTGCAATAGACCTTTTGAAACTTTAATGAAGAAATATGGTATTAGGCACAAAGTGAGTACCCCATACCACCCACAAACAAGTGGGCAAGCTGAAATCTCCAATAGGGAAATCAAGCAGATTTTGGAAAAGACAGTGAGACCGGATCGCAAGGATTGGTCCCTAAGATTAGATGATGCACTTTGGGCTCACCGTACCACCTATAAGACACCCATTGGAATGTCCCCTTATAGACTTGTCTATGGGAAAGCTTGCCACTTGCCTGTGAAGATAGAACACAAAGCCTATTGGGCAATTCGGGCTTTAAATTTTGACATTGACAAGGCTAGCTCGCTTCGCAAGCTTCAATTAAATGAGCTTGATGAGATCCGGAACGATGCGTATGAGAATTCGAAAATTTACAAGAGTAAGATGAAGGCCTTTTCATGACAAGCACATCTTAAGAAAATCTCTCCATGAAGGCCAGAAAGTGCTCTTGTACAATGCCCGACTTCATCTTTTTCCGGGAAAATTACGATCTCGATGGACCGGCCCATATATTATCAAAGAAGTTTTTCCTCATGGGGCTGTTGAGATTGAGAATGCAGCGAATGGTAACTGTTTTAAAGTTAATGGACAACGCCTTAAACCATTTGTTGAGAAATTTGATTCAGAGGACATGTCCATCACTTTGAATGATCCTGTGTATCAAGATGATTGATCTCCTAGTCTGATGGAGGTATAGCATAGGTAGGTTTAGTTTTATTTAGTTTTACTGTTTTAGTAGGTTTTAGTTGTTGGGTTGTATACTTCCATGATCGCTCTCTCAGGTACTATTGTTCTCACTCTCTCATATTTTATCATTGCTCTCATGTTCATGTTAATTGCATATCTTTTTACATTGAGGACAATGCAAGATTTGGTTGGGGGTGAGATGAGATCCTTCATCTAGCATGATGCAACATTTCGAGCCTCATATGTGCGCAAATTTTTTTGAATTTTCTAAAATTTCAAAACTCTTTTAGAAAACCTTATTTCCATGCATTCGAGATGATAGGAGTATAAGAAGAGGAGATACGAAGTGTGTGATGTTGTAGTCTTGAATTTCTCCCAACATAATGGTTTTATATGTTAGTTCCCCTCTTAATGTGATTGATAGAAAATTTGAACACTTTTTACACCTAGTTCACATTACACAATTTCATAAGTTGAAGGGATTATGTGATTTATGGATTAGCTAGACTTTGATTTAAAGGTGTTGAGAAACCAAGCCGGGGTATTTTGTCCATCCTTGTCCATGGAAAAATAATGAAAGATATGGATTTTTAAAAATCCTATCTAATTTAAAAGAAAAAGGAAAGAAAGGATGAAATCGGGAATGAAGGAAAAATGGTGGAAAATTATGAAAAGGGCTACCTATTACCAACCGGGGGATGGTCGAACCGTAACCAAAGCCGGAAATGGGACGTAGTGTGAAAGCCGTCGGAAGGACGGTAAGGCAAATTCCTGTCATAGGCTTGTTGTTGCTCTGTGCACCTTAAAATCCTTGGTTTACTCAATCTATGAAGAAGGTAATCCCAGAGACGCATGAGATGAACTTTCACTATGCACACTGGGTTGAAATTGTTCGAGTCCTTCTATTTATCAATCAATCAGCGGGAATTTCATGTAGACACTTTTTATGTTTCGAGAGTTTAAGTTTGCAATTTCTATCACCTAGTTTTTCCAAATTTTATACTTATATGTCTTGGAATGGATAGAAGCATGGTTTCTGAAAGAGAGTTGAGTTTGGAGGTTTGAAATTGTTTCACGCATGTTTTGCTCGAGACTAGCAAAAAGCTGGTTAGGGGGTGTGTTGAACCTCCAATTTATACATTGCATTGCCCAGTACATCACATTATATGCATGGTTTTCATGCTTAAAAGGCCTATCTAACGCATGTTTTGTGATTTCAGGAATGAGAGCGGACTTCACCAAATTGGAGACTAAAAAGGGCCATTTGAAGCCATTGGATGAAGAAGAAAGAAGGACCAAAGAAAGTAGAAAGAGAGGAGAAGAAAGGAAGAAAGAGGCAAAAGGAGAAAAGCAGAAACAGAGGCCAAGACCGGTCGTGCGACCGGTCGTCCATCGCCAGGACCGGTCGTCCGACCGGTCCAATTTTTACACAGAAGGAAGTTTTCCAGAGAAGTTTTCCAGAGAAGGTCACTGGACTGTTTACGACCGGTCGTCCGATGCCCAGACCGATTGCGCGACCGGTCCTTAAATAAAAATTTTAAATCGGAATTTCGGCGAAACTCTCTGGACTATTTTTGACGATTTGCGACCGATCGTGCGACCTGTCGTCTGCGTAATGAAGCTTCTCCGTGAAGCTCCGAGAATTTCTGCGCAGTGCGTAACCTTGCACAATTTCTGGATGTTTCCGATGCAAGGGGCTTCCACACTATAAAAGGACACCTAGGGGCTCTTCCTAGGTCATCATAGAAGCCAAGGAAGGTCGTGGGAACGGACAGGAAGTCGTCGTGGAGCGTCAGCAACCCTCCAATTTCCAGTTTTTCTAGTTTTTATGCTTTCTTATTTGAATTCTAGTTGTAGTATGGCAATGCTCGGCTAGAATCTCTCAGCTAAGGCTGAGAGGTGAAGCTTGTAGCTAATTTCATGTTTGATTCAAGTTAATTCAAGTAATTTTCAATTCAAATTTGGATTTTTCATATTCTAGTTCTTAAAGTGGTAGTTTGAGATGTTTTATAAGAGTTTATGTGCTCCGGACATGAATTCCTTGCAATTCTCTGATATTATCATATGATGCTTGTTTAGATTCGAATTATAGTAATCCTTGTGCAGGCCATAGTCCATAAGCATGGCTGTTACTCCGAAGGCTATGGTTTTGAATTCTACATTGATTGAATGGGACTAGAACTTGGAAGTTCTACTTGATTTGGATTGAATGTGTGTGAATGCTTTATTTTCCAACTAGATGAGAGATAGGACTTCAAATCTAGTTATGTTCTCTACTTGGATTGATTGAATTGACATGGGATTGCTATAAGTGGATCCTTGAATGCCTTAGTACTTTAAATCACTGAATTTCCATTAAGTTACTGTTTTAGTTAATTACCCAATTAAATCTGATTTTCTTGCAAAATTGAGTTGCTGGAGTAGTTTGAAAAGTAGTTTCTATTTCCCTGTGAATCGACCTCGGTCTTACCGAGATTTATTACTACATCGCAGCCTTACACTTAAGGCGAGCGAACACAATGCATACAAACCTCTTAGCAGCTTCTGAAAATCCTGAACCCAACATTGGGAACACCGAATCAATCCTCACCAATGAGGAGGAAGGGACTATTCAAGTTCAACCTCCTCCGGATCTAATGACTAAACTTCTGGAGGATATCGATCTCAGTGATCCCAATATCATTATTGAATATGGTGAATCAACTATTTCTTTTAGATATCCTGATTTTAATGATGAAGAGATTTCAATGTCGGTTGACGAACCTGAAGAATCTACAAAATCTGAAAGTGGTAGTATGATTAACTACAATGAGGGTTCGATGGATGATTGTGAGCCCATGATTTCTTCTTCCAAAGGAAAGAATGTTTATGAGTCACCGGAAGATATTCTTGCTATGGAGTTAACCGAAGTCAATTTTTTGAGTCCTTCCACTAACATAACATGTCAAATTCTATTGTAGAAGATCTCCCTTGGGTTGAAAATTCTGTTTCTTTGAATAACAGGGTGACACAATTTGAAATTTCAAACGATCAACTTACGAGAGATGTTGTGCCTCCCACTAACCCCGAAGAACTTTTTGTGGAGAACCTCCTCTCTATAGATGAGGAATTCTTTGCCATTGAAACAAAATTTCTTCAATCTTTAAGGGAGGACGAGGACCATTCATCCTACTATCTCGATTTCCTAAAGGAATGCTTAACCCACTCGTATAATCTAGATGATGAGATGATTAAGGAGTTAGATATTTTGTTAGACACGGTGTTGGTGCCTGAAAAACAGCATTCCACTGATTTACACTCTTTAACCATTGTTTGTGGAAGCACCGTACAATTATGAAATTCTTAAAGATACAACCCTGAAGAATATTTGATGAACGTCTCTCCACCACCATGAGTTCTTCAGCCCATTTAAAATTATGACTGGGTGGACCCGTTTCTATTCAACCATTACCCAGCCAAGAATTTGAGGATATATCTTTTTGCTGCTCTTATCTCCTCCCTTCATGCATGTGGTGAGCCTTACGATTGGACATCAATGATGACAAGCACCCATGTTTACTGTCGAGTGGGACTTTGGATGGTCCTCATGAGGAATTTATTGAAATTCATGAAGATCCAGCTCAAATTTGATCATGTAGTCGATCAGACTAATAAATGGTAGGTAGGTAGGCTAGGATTTCTTTTCTGCATTTAGAATTGAATAAGTCTCATGGAGACAAGGAAGAAGCTAGACTTGATTAATTTGCTGCCTCAAGTACTCTCGTTCTCACTTTCCTTTATTTATTTTTATCATTACTCTCATGTTGCATGCATTGCATATCTTTCTTACATTGAGAACAATGTAAACTTTAAGTTAGGGGTGAGATTCATGTTAAATCTATTAGTTATTTTACAACATTTCGAGCAAAAATTTTTAAAATCATTTGCCTTTTCTGATTTTAAAACTCTCTTAGAAAGTAAAATTCTATAAATTCAAAGTCTATGTGAATATGAAAAGGCGAGATATGAAGTAATCTGATTTTGAAAGCTTAAAATCTGTTGATTTAGTAGTTTTCTACATGAGTTCCTTCCATTGTTTGATTGATAGAATGTTCAAACATCAATGAACCTAGCACACATTACACACTACTCTCATTTGTAAGGATTTGGAACGATGTTTGATCGGTTGATTAGATTATAGTCTGGAAGTATTGAGGAACCAAGCCAGGGGGTATTGTCTATCACGTTCAAATGTAATTTAGGGCAAGAATTTTTATCCTATGTCGTTACCATTACGTGATTATTACTTTAGTTTGAAGTAAACATTTTGGATTCTTCGGCTATTGATCTAAAAAAAAAAGAATGAAAAAAAAGAGTTGAATTGAAAATCAGTAAAGAAAATAGAATATCGAAAAGGGCTACTTATGACCACCCAAAAAGAGAATGAGATTAGTGTGAAAGCCATCGATAGAACGATAAGGGAATCTCTTGTCATAGGCTTGTTGTTGATCTGTACACTTTTTAGACTTATAATCCAATCAATCCATGGGAAGAAGAGTAATCCTGAAAGATGAAGAGTTGGGTATTCACCTAGTACACTAGGTCATGATTGTTGAATTACTCTATTTGTCAATTAATTAGTTGGAACTTAGGATGAACACTACTAAGTCATTGGAAGATAGGTTTTTCATTATCATGCTACTAAGTATCTCTGAGTTTCACTATTTCCATAGTTTGGATTTCATAGAAGTTAATTTTTGAGAGAGGTTTAAGATTAGAGAGTTTAATTATTTTTCGCACGTTTTGCCCGGGACTAGCAAAATGCTGATTGAGGGTGTGTTAAGCCTTGAATTATGCATATTTATCCCTAATTATATGCTTTAATTACATAAAATAATGAGCTTAAAGACTGACTTTAATGCATTTTTGTGATTATAGGAGCAAAAGAGATATATGAATAAAATCTGCTCAATAGAGAACAAATGGAGAATCAAGCTCAACCGTCCATCATCCAAAATGTAGACCCACTTCATCCGTCCAGCATGCTTCCAAGAGCAAAGCTCCAATGTTCATCAGGTGGATAGTTTCCTCAAGCGTCCAGTAACATCAGTGGATCCCACCGGCATCTGACACGTGCTGGCCTAGTGCAGATCTCATTCGTCCATTGATCCAGCTGGTGTATGATCATCCAAGCTTAGCACCTACTCCAAAAGCTCCACCATCCACACCAATAGCTAGACCGCATCAAATGTGTCAGCTTGGAGAGTCTCCATTTCATGGTCCAACCGTCCAGAAGGTGGACCCCATTTCCCATCAGCAAGTACACCCCACTTCTCAACACCGAGCCACCAGCCATTAAAAAAGACAGCAAATAGATAGCATCCAAGCAAGGTGATCAGTTGCCCATCTCCATTCATACGTCTGCAAGGGGGACTAACCACACTTTCAATCACCGTCCAACTATAGCAACATCCTCATCAATTCCACCAAATCCAGCAGCTAGATCTCTCCACTACTAGCCACCGTCCATTGTCCAACAACAGCACGTCCAGATGGTGGGACCCACAATATTCAAACGTGCAAAACTCCTACAATAACTCACGTCCAAGCACCTACACCCAGCAATCCAACGCTCAAAAATAGAAAAGAAGGAAAAAAAGAAACTCAAAGAGAAAATTGGAAACTAAGTAGCTACCATTTTGGTTCCAAACAGAAACAGGAAACAGCTAGACTGATCCCGTTTTGGAATTTTTGGTCCCATTCGTGGTGCCCATCTTGATGATTTATAGAAATCTAGTTCATCACATTGAAGAAGAGCTCGACACTGAAATAACCCAAGTGGTTTCATGTCGATCGGAGCTACGGATTGACCGTGGCGGCCAAAACAATACGAACTATCCAGAAAGTTTTCAGATTCCGCGTACTAAACTTTGAGTTGGTCCAGGTAGCCCACCAAGACTGATATGAAAAATCCAAGCTAACCATCTTCTAGAGGACATCTATATATGAATAACCACGAAGTTTCAAGTCAAAAGGATATGTAGTTTGATCGTACTGGTTGAAGAAAGATAGACCACCCTGAACAATTCCAACTGCGCAGTTTTATAAAAAGCTTTAAGTGTTCTAATTTTCGGACCAAATTCTGGAATTGTTTTGGATAATCTAAGCTGTCTATCATGTAGCGGATGAATTTTTCTACCAATGTTCAGAATTCGTGACCAATCCGACATTTGTACACTCCATAGCATTGAAAGCAAGATGACTGGTTCTTGAGGTATCCCAAATTGCATGATTTTGTGATGCGGTCGCTGATCTGATTGGTGAGCCCATTTAGAAGGTAATTTTAGAAATCTAAAGCATCAATGAAGGAATTTCATATGTCAAGGAAGCTATATATCAAATTTCAAAGCAATCCGACCGTTGGTTAACCCATGCTAAGCGAAACAAAATCTGCAATGTTGCTAGAATTCTGTCTGTCATTATAAATATGGAACTCCTCTCTCTTCTAGGTAGGCAAGGACGTGGGAAGTAAGGAGAGCAAGACCAAGAAGGCTTCCAAGCCTCTCTTTTCTAGTTTTTCTTCCTCTTTTAGTTGTTATTTTTCATGTTTTTCTTAGGCTAGACCTCTTAGTTAGACCTAAGATGTGAAGCTTATAATTGTTCTAGATGTTTTAATTTGTTTTTAAGTTTTTGTAGATTGATTTTCATGTTGAACAATGGTTTACTTATGTTTAAATGAAGTTCTAAGTTAGTTTTTCTTAATCTTATGATGACTCATGAATGTTTGGAAGAATAATGCTTTGATTCTTAATTGTTATGTAAGATCTAGACTTGTACTCTTCGAGAAATCGAATTCAATACGCTCTAGAGCTTGGATCTTCATGTGGGAACTTCAAACCAAAGTTCTATCTTTTCTAGAAAATTTGAGATATGTGTTGAACATCCTTGTGATTTGAATTAAGTTCAAATTATGATATTAGTTAAATCTAGTGACAGGATTTGATGTTTATCATAGTTGTGATCCTTATCTATTGGAACTAGGATTGGCCTATGCAATTGAGTGTGCCCAATTCCTAACTTGAATTGAGGGAGTCATATTGGTGAACAACACATGTGTTGGATTGTTTTAATGCTATAACCGCTCTATAATCCGGCTAAATAGCATTGAATTCCAATTTTAGTTGTGTAGTTGAGAAACCTATACGAATTAAGCATCAAGGATAGCTATAAGTGGATCCTCGGTGCTCTAGTATTCTTTTTAGAATGTTAAATATCATCTTAAGTTTACAGACTGCTCATTCGAAATGAGTTTGATTAAGTTCAATTTCAATTAAAGTTGTTTGAAGAAATTCTGTGAATTCGTAGTTAATCCTTGTGGATCAACCTCGATCTTACCGAGAGTTATTACTACATCGCAGCCTTGCACTTGAGGCGAGCGAACACCAATAATATCCCATATGATGCACATGATTAAAGAGATTCCTGCCTGCCTAGTGAGCCTTGCATTCTCCTAAGTGAGCTTCTCGCAGTACATTTTTTCCTTCATCTGTATCTAAGCACCTTAATAGCAACTCATTATATGTTTGTTTGTATAGCGTATCATGTTGTAACATGAACTTCACTGCTCTTTGCCTTATTTGTACTTTCATAGAGGAATCTTCTAACAAGATTTCATATTTCAGGTAATCGAATATTAATTGTCACCAGTCTTCTATTGTTATTACATAACAAGAGATAGGCTTCGTGTCATCGACGTTTTCGTTTGCTTTTGCCAGGGGCAAGAACCTTCTCTCTTCAATTGTTACTTGGAGAAGACTTTTGATAGTGTATGTTAAGGCTACTGCTAGGCTCACGAGTGCATCTGCCTTTTCATTTTCTTTGCGAGGCACAGGTTGTATGGAAATGTCCCAGAATCTTTTAAATAATTTCCTTGCCTTTTGACAGTACAACAGTAATTTTGGCTTTCTTATTTCGTATTCCGTCGTCAATTGATTTATGACCAACTGAGAATCTCCAAATATTCTGACCACTTGTATCTGCATTTCTTGTGCAATTTCAAGTCCAATGATGAGGGCATTGTATTCTGCTTCATTATTCGTACAGGTTGTTCCCAGTGTGAAGGAATATGGCAAGAGATCACCTTGTGGGCTGATAAAAATCACACCTGCGCCTGCCCCCGTAATCCTTGCAGCACCATCGAAATAAATTTTTCATGGTTTCGCGATTTCTACTTAAAATACATGTTCATCTAGCAAATCATTTGACAACTCCTTTTCTTCAAAAGTGGGATGTGCAGCCAGGAAGTCGGCTATCGCTTGACCTTTGATTGCTTTTGAGGGTACATAGGTGATCGCATACTATGATAGTAACAACATCCATTTGGCCAATCTTCCTGATAACATCGGCCATGTCATCAAATATTTGATAGGGTCAGCTTGTGAAATCAGTGTTACATCATAGGAGAGGCAATAATGGCACAACTTCTGCACAGCAAATATGAGGGCCAGACAAATTTTCTCAATCGACGAATAATGATGTTCGGCTCCCACCAGCATTCTGCTAAGAGAATATAAGGCTGCTTTTTTCCCTTGTTCATTTTTTATGCCAGGAGTGCACCGAGCGAACTATCGCAAGCAGAAATATACAAGATGAGTGGCTTTCCTGGTATTGGTGCTATTAATAGGGCGATTATTTTAACAATTGCTTGATAGATTCGAATGCATTCTGGCATGCTGCATCCCATTCGAATAGTATTCCCTTCTTCATGAGACGAGAAAAAGGTTGACATCTTTGTTGAGCTCTGAATTATGCATATTCTAACCCCAATTCATCACATATTATGCATGGTTTGTATATTTAAAAGACTAGTCTAATGCATGATTTGTGATTGTAGGAACGAGATAGAGATTTCACTGATTCAAGGCTAAAAAGAGCACTTTATATACATTGAAGATCAAGGAACCAAGTGCAAAAGGATTGAAGAAGGAAGCAAAGGAGAAAAGGAAGAAGTGAAGAAAACTGCACTGAAGACCGATCATCCATAGCTAGGATCAGTAGTCCGACCGGTCCGAACACTTAACAGAGACCTCCCCTTGCTGCCTAAACTCACTGGACCAACTAAGACGGGTCGTCCGACCGGTCGACCACTACTCAGACCGGTCGAGAAATCGACAAGGGAGGATGAAATTTCCAAGAGCTTGCTAGACTATTTTTAACGTTTCACGACCGGTCGTCCGACGGGTCGTCCATGGGCTTAGACCGGTCGGCAGCGTAACAGAGCTTGTCTGTGAAGCTCCGATTTTCTCTGCGCAATTGCGTGATTTCTTGCAATCTGGAATCTTCCACGCCAATCTATAAAAAGCACTTCTCCTCTTCATACCCAGGCATGCTAGGACATGGAGAACATCAAGGAGGCTTAGGAGACGGATTCTACTTCAAGTTTTCTTAGTTTTCTTCTAGTTTTAGTTGTTTTTTTTTATGTTTTTAAGGCTTTTAGTTCAAGGATGTTAGAGATGAACTAAAACCTCTTAGCTAGGGCTAAGAGGTGAAGCTTTTGATTTGTTTTTGATGGATTGATGCAACCTAAATTTCCTTTTCATGTTTTAATTGAAGGATTTAGTTTAATATGGGTTTGAATCAAGTACTAGTTCAGTTTTACTTTGATCTCTTAATGACTCCGGGCTCATGTGATTCTTAGTGATTTTAAACTTAGTAGCTTATCTTTTGGGCATTGTTTATGCTTGTGTAGTTCATTGATCTATCATCGACTCCGGGCGTGGTAGACCCTGTGATTGCCTTGTGTACAATGACATGATCTTAATGTGGGAACTCATTCAACTAAAGTTCTTATCTTTTGTTATAATTTGAGACAGCTATTTGCTTATTGATTTTGATTTAATTAGAGTTCTAATCATTGGTTGTAATCAAGTCTAGTGACAGGATTTGATGAAAGCTATAGTTGTGAATCTCAACTAAATTGGAAAGATGCTTGGCCTATATAATTGAGTGTGCCCAAGGCCTGAGCATTGTCATGGGAATCAAATCAATGAGCAAGCAACTGTTTTAGAAAATTGTTGATTGAACCGCTCTGTATTCCGATCGGATAGAGATATAAATTCGATTCCGATTGTGTAGTGAGAGACCTAGTTGTGTTGATGCATTGAAAATAGTCAAAAGTGGATCCTTAGCGCTCTAGTGTATTTTAGATTATTATTACCTTATACATTCACTGTTTAAACCCAATTTTCTATTGTTTAGATTTAGTTCTTAATGTGATCTTAATTATAAGTTGTTTTAGATAAATTCTGAGAATACCCATACATAAATCCTTGTGGATCGACCTCAGTCTTACCGAGATTATTACTACATCGCAGCCTTGCACTTGAGGCGATCGAACAATCTTCCTGACAAGTTTGATATGAATCTTCTGATGTACACTAATTTCCCTTGCAAGCTTTTCAATTCTTTCAATATTTTTGGTGGCTGCATTTCTTGGATTACTTTTATTTTCCCATGGTCGATTTCGATCCCTCTATGTCGTACAATGAATCCCAAGAACTTACCGGAAGAAACTCCAAAGGAACATTTTAGAGGATTCATCTTTAATTGTTTCTTTCGAAGCCTTTGAAAGACAGACTGCTGGTGTCCCAAATGTTCTTCATGGTCGTCAGACCTCACAACCAGGTCATCGACATAGCATTCTACACGTTTGTGCATCATATCGCCGAAGAGACATTGCATAGCCCGCTGATACGTTGCTCCTACATTCTTCAACCCGAATGACATGACTTTATAAAAATATATCCCTAGGGAAGTCCGGAAAGCCATCAATTCTTCATCCTCTGGTGTCATGCGTATCTGATTATAGCCTGAATAGCTATCCATAAAATACATGATAGCGTATTTCGTGGTGCTATCAATTAATAGTTTTCGTGATTGGCAAGGGGAAATCGTCCTTCGGGCAAGCCTCGTTTAGGTCTCTAAAATCAACGCACACTCGTATTTGCTTATTTTTCTTTTTAACCGAAACGATATTTGATATCCATTTAGGATATTTGACTTCTCTGATGAATCCCACCTTAATGAGTTTGTTCACTTCCTCTTTGATTCGCTGCTAAATGTCCGGATGGAAGCGTCGTTGAGCTTGCTTGACCGGCTTCTTTTCTTTGGCAATATTAAGCTTGTGCATTACCATCGTCAGCTACAAGCCTGGCATTTCAGTATACATTCATGCAAATACATCCTTATTGTCTTTCAATTCCTGACAATATCGTTCAACTTCCTCCTCTATTATACCTGTGCTCGGATATTTCTTTTTCCTGTGCTGATATAAGTAACTCGTTTTTATTCGGATATCATTCCTATGCTGATACTCGGATATTATTCCTGTGCTGATATAAGTAACTCATTTTTTCTCTTCTGTCCCCAGATTTATTTCATGTAACTGGTCAATTGTCGGTTGACCTCCATCTTCCATCTGTAAGGTGGCTTTTTTTGCTCGGATATTTCTTTTTCCATCGATAAGTCTATTTGCTGCTCCATAGGGCTAATTTGAGTAATTTCACTGACCATATTTACTTGAGCTGACTCTGAAGATGCCCCCACTCCCAAAAGTTTTTCACACTTGTGAATCACTATGGGCACTAATATTCCTTTACCGTTGTTCAGACCAATCGGATCCTCGCAATCGAAACCCATTGATTGCATTATTCTTTTACTTACCGGACTGTACTGTCCCAACTTTTTTGGGTCCAACTTTACAGGTTTTTTGTCTGTATTTGTGCCTCGTTTTGTTCTCCGGGAGTGGAGTAGACCCGAAGTCGAACCACTATACATGCTTGTGTTTGTGATTGTTTTGAGCACATTGTTATCTTAGCATTGTGTGTTTAATTGTTTAATTATAAATGCTTGATAAGAATGTATGCTAGGCACTAGATAGGCACATCCACGCACATGTACTTTCACTTAGTAGTGTAGACTTGAGTTCATTGATCCATTCACATAAGTCTACATAGGTTGCATAGATTAGGAGCTAGATTTGTATAATCATTTGATTATCTATTCATGCTTAGGCTAGGTCGTTTAATTATTAATTATATGCTAGCCTTATGATTGGACTCACTTAGGCTTAGAAGCCGAAGTGTTCTTGCTTACCTAGTTTAATTTGATAAAGCTGTTAAATAGGCGAAAAGAATTTCAAAAGGTCCTAATCACCCCCCCCCCCCCCCCCCCCCAAATAATTCTAATTGCTCCACTTTAAGCTTCTCCAAGCATATGCATTGGTATCGTATTAGACTACCGATGTAATTTCAGAACCCAGCCCAGCCAATATCATGGTCATTGGGTTAGATCGTGATGATCCACCAACTCAGCCAGGGGCGGCACTATGGGGACAAAACTAGTCTGCCATTCCCCTGACATTTGAATCAGCTGGTGAGCCATCCAAGGGCACTAGTAAAAAAACGCCGATGTAAATAACAGTTGGCACCCCGGGCCAGGTCAGGATCAATCATGGTTGGCAACACCGTCCTGCTCGGGGTCCCTCGGAGTAAAAAATCTAAACAAATAAAAAAATTCCCAAAGGCCAAAAACATCAGATACTTCAAAAGCACAAAAATCAAGATATTTGTCAAAATCCAAAAACACCAAAAATTTCTGAAAACACTGGAAAATCTTTAAAAAATCATGAGTAATAATGTGCGAAGTTTGTCTGTAAAACGCTTGAGTTTGAAGTCGACTCATATGATTTTGATTTAGAGTTAGACTTCGAACTTGTGGGTTTGGACGAAGCCATGGATGGGGAAGATGATGACCCAGCTCTTGAACTTGAGGATTCCCTCAGAAAGTTCGAAACTAAAAGCCAATGTCATTGCAGATGATTTCGAGGTTGTGAACTTGGGATCCCCGGAGCTCCCTAGGGAGTTGCATATTGGGAGGTCCTTACCTTCGGAATACAAGCAGAGGATGATAGAATTCTTGAATCCAAGACTGTCCAACTTCGCATTTTCCTATGAAGACATGTTAGGGCTCGATGAAGAGCTAGTCGTACATCATTTGCCGACGAAGCCCGAAGTGAAGCCGGTCAAGCAGAAACTCCAAATAATGAAACCAGAGTGGGCCTTGAAGGTTCGCGAAGAAGTCATCAAGCAGTATAATGCAAGATTCTTGGTGGTCTCTAACTACCCAGAATGACTTGCAAACATTGTACCGGTTTTAAAGAAGGACGGCAAGGTTCAGATGTGCATCGACTTTCGAGATCTGAACAAAGCCAGTCCCAAAGACAACTTCCTGCTACCACACATCGACACATTGGTTGATAACATGGTGGGACACAGGATATTCTTGTTCATGGACAGTTTCTCTTGCTATAATCAAATCAAGATTGCTGTGGAGGATCGTGAGAAGACGTCTTTCATAACGCCTTGGGGAGCTTTCTGCTACCGGGTTATGCAATTTGGATTGAAGTATACTGGAGCTACGTATCAACAAGCAATGACTACCTTGTTTCATGACATGATGAACAAGGAGTTGGAGGTCTACGTGGATGACATGATTGTCAAGTCTCGCACAATCGAAAGTCACTTTGATGATCTCAAGAAACTCTTCAACCGTTTAGAAAAATTCAAGCTCCGGCTCAACCCGCAAAAGTGTGTCTTCTGCGTAACCGGAGGCAAACTTCTCGGCTTCATTGTTAGTGAAGATCGTATTAGGGTCGATGAAACAAATACAAGAGCTATCATCGAAATGCCGCCTCCAAAGATCAAGAAGGAAATTTGGGGTTTCCTCGGGCGAATTTAGTACATCAGCCTATTCCTATTCATCGCCCAGCTCATGCCCATTTGTGAGCCCATTTTCAAGCTCCTGAGGAAAAACTCGCCAAAGGAATGGAATGATGATTGTCAAGCTGCATTCGACAAAATCAAGAGGTACTTGTTAAATTCTCCAGTGCCAATGCCGCCCACTCCCAGAAGGCCTTTGTTGTTGTACATATCAGTGGCAACTGACGCGATCAGGTGCGTTCTCGGCCAACATGACGAGTTAGGAAGAAAAGAACAGGCAATTTATTACTTGAGTTAGAGGTTCATCGATTATGAGACCAGGTATTCTTCCATAGAAAAGACCTGTCTCGCTCTCGTTTGGGCAACCCAACGACTTCGTTAATACATGGTCGCATATCCAATCCTCTTGCTCGCTCACATGGACCCGTTAAAGTATCTGTTAGGGCTCAAAATTTCACCCATGATAAAATAACATATGACAGTTCAATAATAATGATTTGGATTGGCCCGAGTCCTAGGAAACACCAGAAAAATGCGATCGGATACCAGCGCAGTCTTGACCTTAGGCGACCTGTGCAATCATAATTGAAACATACAAATACTATTTCAGAAGGGAACTGGACATGTGTATTGCCTCCAAATAATCTAGAATGCCCGAAAACCCTTAACTACCAAGTTCGGATGCCACGCAACGCATATTTTTATTTGTGCACCTCGAAATGCGTTTTGCCCCTGTTTGGAGCTGACTAAAAGGGCTGAAAGCCTACAAATACTATTTCAGAAGGGAATTGGACATGCTTATTGCCACCAAATGATCCAAAATGCTCGAAAACCCTTAACTACCAAGTTCGGGTGCCGCGTGGCACATATTTTTATCTGCGCACCTCAAAATGCATTTTGCCCTTGTCTAGAGCTGACCGAAAAGGGCCGAAAGCCTTCAAATACTATTTTGAAAGGGAACTGGACATGCGTATGGCTGCCAAATGATCCTAAATATCCGAAAACCCCTGACTACCAAGTTTGAAAGTCGAGCGGTACATATTTTCATGTGCGCACTTCCAGGAGCGAAGTTCCTATACGAAGAGCTGACTTAGAGGTTCCAAATTGGGAAGCAACTACCAAAGTTTACAACATATGGTCCGCCACACCTCATCTTGTTCATTTGATAGGTTGATAAGTGCTTAAAAGTAGCTTAGAGTAAGTGACTTCGGTCCCCAAAAGGGTACCTGTCCTTGGAAGGGTCACCTGGTGGAGCCTGAAATCTTGAAAATATTTTAAGTAGTGGAGAGTTTATATTTTAAGAGGGACATGTGGAAGGCCTAAAACCACATGCACTAGCCACATGCGCTTGAGACATTTCTTCCTAGAAAACTTCCTGAAAAACGTCCGAAAAAGTGAAGTTTGAAGACATGAGCTTGGCCTGAAAAGACATGCGCCCAAAAATCCCTCCAGAAACACATGCGCTCACCATATCTGATTGCCTGAACTCGAACCCGATTAAACTACTATAAATAGCAAGCCGACCTAATGACCATAAGCAACATCATCCACGGACGACCTCAGACCGACGCAAGAGGTAACATGCGCCCGCTCCATCTTCAGTTGCCGGATCCCCTCATTAGAAAGGGATTTCCTCAACGGAACCCCTTGCCGAAAAGAGATTTTTCCGCTGGAGTTCGAATGTAAAGGGAGAGAGAGGGAGGAAATCCTTGAAAAATGGCTAAGTAGTGACAATTTTTCACTTTCAAGAGAGACATGCGCCCACCTCCTCTTAGTCGAAAAACTCAGAAAATCGACTAAGTAGTGGAAAATTGACATTTTGCAAGAGGGACATTCGCCCATTCCCTTGCCTGCCTGAAAATATGAAAATCAGCTAAGTGCCAGAGGGACATGCGCCCACTCCCCCATAGCTGGAAAACTTGAAAAATCAGCTAAGTTGCAAGGCAACATGGCCCATAAGGAGTAGTTGGGCGCATGTGCGCCCGGGAGGAGGTCCTTCCATTCTCTTTCTCAAACTTTGGGGACATGAGCCCACCAGACTGGTACAGGCGAATGTGCCATACAACATGTGCCCACTAGCACCCCACATGCGCCTAGACGTTACCCCTTGTCCTGGAACTTCTGTGGTGTGGCTCACTTTAGGTGGGTCCTGTCTCTCCAGCGTAGTATGCCTCTTAGACACGTGTGGACATGCTCTATCCATCCCTCAGACCGGATTTTCCAACGATCGATGTTAATAACCTCTAATCCCTGATTTTCTCCAAAATGCCCAACACTAAGCTATTTTTGCAACTTCGAAAACTGCACTGCACATCTCTCTGCATTGCACTACACTGCATACCTGCACACATGCATTACACTGTACACCTTATTTACATAAAAATGTTTAAGTAAATATCATTTTTTAATTTATGTTTTGTTAAAACTAGAAAATGCTCAAGGTAGTTTTCTTGAGTTTTATTGTTCTGGGGGGTTCTGAGTGTTGGAGATATTCATAGACAATCACAAGCATCCACAAAGTACACTAGGAGAAGATGTATCACAAGGCGAATTTTATTCTAGAGATTCTATGATCTTGTACATTCCAGGCTATGAATTGACGCGAGCCCTTAATTACATCAATGGTTGACCACCCCTGATTAAAAGGCAAAAGACTAAGTCGTCGGGGGCCATGGCATTAGAGTTCATGGTCATAGAGACCGGATTGTAGTTTTGTTATGGACTGGGCCATTGTTTTGTACGAGTCAGATGCCTATGTCCCATATTCTTTCGGGTGTTCAGAGTTGAGAGATAGTCAGGGTTTTTAGTCAAGTCGTGCAGCTCTAAGCCCGCACCTGTTGTTATGAAGAGGTGACCGCTGGAAGACACGCAATTCAACTATTGTTACCTGAGCAGCTCAACCAACAGATCCCGTTGTGGATGGATAGTACATCGACTAGCTTTGAGATAGCCGTTCATAGCAAATGTTTCAAATGTCATTGGAACTCTTTGATTATGGTTTCTGGTAACCACGGTCCCTTCAGGTTTAGACTTTAGCCTTAATCCGAGCTAATATAGAGTTTGTGCAGTGAATATGAGAGATACAAAATACTTATAAATAGCAATGGAGTACTGGCTACTCATCTTTGGAAGCATCCTTGCCTTTGTGCATTTGCTTTGAGATTCAATGCATAGTTGAAATATTTTAAGGAATTCATTAGTGTATACATGTAATATAAGATGCGATGAGAGTAATTGTGGACGCTCGCCTCTCTGCACTTCCGACCCTCCCTTTCGAAAAAGGGGGTGTGCGCGCGAATTGCCGTTGTGCCACTGGCTCGCCTCGCTCTCGGGAGCCTTTTTTCAGGTTTTCATGTTAAATTGGATATGTTTGAATGAGTTTGTATAAGACCAGAGTCACCATTAGCCAGTTACTTTGAATCTACAGTCGGCTAGACCTCATAGAAATGTTAGAGAAGGGAATCCGAAGATTCCTTCCTCTAAAATGACTCCTTTTGATCTGCGGCCAGAGATTCGGGTAAGGGATCACGATTACAGGGTGGGAAGATGTTAACCACCCCACTCTACCCGTATCGAAGTACGGTCTCTACTTCAAAAAATTGAACTAATACTTGAAAGTCTGATTTAATCCTTGTACACTCTTATGAATGATATGATGCATGAATGTAGGTTTGAATAGTAAGAGTTTCTGATGGGCAGGTTTCCATTAACAGGCAAGCCCAGAGCATACGCTTGAACTGACAGGTGCTTTATGCGGGATGTATGCTGTGTATTTGAATAATCAAAATGTTTGTACTGATATGATAAGCAGGGGGGTTAGAAGAATAGTAAATGTTGCAGTTATGCTAGATGCGAATGAGATGATGCTAATAAAAGAGTAGCTGGATTGACGGAGGTGTCGTAAGGGTTTGCTTCGAGCGGCTAAGATTGGGACTTAGGTAGCTTAGGAGACCTGGATCAGGGTCAGGCTAGGCTAGACCGGGGCTAGGCTCTTCTCACTCGGGCTCTCCTTAGTGGAGGAATGGACTAAAAGGGGGTGGAGATGGATTCAGAATTATGGGATTTCTCTGAGAGTTGAGGGATGCTGAAACAGGAGAGGGAATGGGGTATTTATAACTGCGAGCAGTGGCAGATTGTGTAATTAGTCTTGGGCGGCTCCCAGGGAGCCGCCCGTATAGACTCTTTGCTCCAGCTTCAGAGCATACAACCCCCGAACCTGAAGTAGCAAAGCTCGAGGTTTAAGGTTCGGAGCTACTCCAAAGCTGTGGGTTGTGACCAGGTGAGTTGACTGGGTTTGAAAGATGGATTAACACGGTAAGTTGACTGGGTGCAAGGGCTGGACTTACTCAGTGAGTTGAATTAGTGATTTGACTCAGCGGGTTGACTCACTAAGTTTGATTTTTGTAGGAATTTTTTACTAGTTTTTCTTACGGGGGGTTTTTAGGCTGATGTTTAGGGGTGAGTTGATTGGGTTCAGGTTTAAACTGGGCTATGGATTGGGCTTACAAGGGTGAGTTTGGCTGGGTTAGGACATGGGATTTGGGGGTATGGTCTTCCATTCATTCAGCTATCTCTACCAACATTGTCGCCGGAGGTGGGGTGTCTACAGTAATAAAGATAATTAACACATGACAATCTCAACAAAGAATATTACTGCTCTTGGATGTTCAAGTGTAGAGTGAAAATCACCACGTGCTAAATCATATGATATCGGGTGTAATAAATGATTAGTTAAGTGAAGGCGCAATTTGATTATCGATATTCATATTCAAATAGTTAGCAATTAATTGTTTCAACACTAAATTGCACTCTTTTGATGATATGAGGTTGGATATCTCTAATTACACATTTTTCGGCATGAAAATGACTAAGTACTTAGTCTCGATACACATATTTATGCTGTCGGAATGTAAATGATGGAGTTTAAAGATGTACCAATGCCCCCATTTAGATACTTTGGGTTAGAAGGATGCCGAATCCACTTAGGCGATAATTTAATTGCACCTACTTTTGTTAGGCGACAGTCGATCTTTGAGCTAATAGGGCATTTCCCAGGGCTAAAAATGACTAAGTACTGGAGTCTCGATAAGCGTATTTATGCTGTCGGAATGTAAATGACGGAGTTTAAAGCTGTACTAGTGCCCTATTTAGATACTTTAGGTTAGAAGGATGCCGAATTCACTTAGGCGACAATTTAATTGCACCTACTTTTGGTAGGCGACAGTCGATCTTTGAGCCAACAGGGCATTTTCCAAGGTTAAAAATGACTAAGTATTGGAGTCTCGACATAAGTGTTCATGTTGTAAAATGCAAATGGTGATGATTAAATACATGATAGTGCCCAACTTAGGTACTTCGGGTTAGAAGGATGTTGAATCCACTTAGGAGACAGTTTAATTACACCTAATTTTGGTAGGCGATAGTCAATCTTTGAGCCAACAGGGCACTTCCCAGGTCTAAAAATGACTAAGTACTGGAGTGTGGTCCTCCTAATTTCATTGATTCTTGATTAAGGGAGATGATTATCATTGCACGAGTAATTAATTAAGGTCTTTAGGGTTGTAACAGTGTTATATCCACTTAGGCAACGGTCTAATTGTGTCTGCTTTTGATAAGTGTTAGAACTAGAAAATGAACCGCGGGGAACATCTTCTGAGATGTGGTGTTTTGTTACTCTGGTGTTCTGAATAATAGAAACAATCGTAGACAATCACAAGCATTCACAAAAGGACACAAGAGAAGTGGTATCGCAAGGTGAATTTTATTCCAGAGATTCTGAGATCTTGTACATTCCAGGCCGTGATTTGGCATGAGCCCTTAATTACATCGAATGGATCGATCACCCTTGATTAAAAGGCAAAAGACTAGTCAGCGGGGACTATGGTCTCAGAGTTCATGGTCGTAGAGACCTGTATTTGTATGGTCGCGGAGACCTGTATTTGTATGGTCACGGAGACCTATATTTGTATGGTCACGGGGACCTGTATTTGTATGGTCACGGAGACCTGTATTTGTATGGTCACGGAGACATGTATTTGTATGGTCACGGAGACCTGTATTTGTATGGTCGCAGAGACCTGTATTTATATGGTCACGGGGACCTGTATTTGTATGGTCACGGAGACCTGTATTTGTATGGTCGCAGAGACCTGTATTTGTATGGTCGCGGAGACCTGTATTCGTTGTGTTTTGTTAAGGACCGATCCTTCTTCATACGAGTCGGATGTCTATGTCCCATGTTTTGACCGGAGATCCGGGCTGAGACTGTTAAGGTTTATGGCCAGGAAGGACGACTCTGGGCCCGCGCCTGTCAATGTATGGATAGGTGACCTCGGGAAGTCCATTCGCAGTTGTGTGAACCTGAGCAGCTCAACCAGCGGATGCCGTTTTGGATGGGTAGGGCACCGACTGTTCTTGAAGTGTCAATCTCTAACAAATTGTGTGTGATAATTTAGAACTCTCCTGGTATGGTTTATCATGGTAACCATAGTCCCCTTTGCTTAGTCTGGGCCCGAATCCGGGTCATATTTTGATAGTACATGCAATGGTAATACATCGGTATGGTTTTGGGCGTTGGCGGCCTCTCTTCAGGAGAATCGCTCCATTCAGCTCGTAGGATCGGATCGGATCCCGAAGGATCATTTTTTGCTCATTGAGTGGCCCGGATGGGTCATTTGACTGCTCCATTGCGTCCGGAATGCTCGAAATACCCAAAATAGGCTTAAACGGGGCTTGAAAATGTTATAAAATAAAGATTTAAGGGTGCTAGAATGAACGCTCAAGGTGCTGATTTTTGCGATCCGCTGGCCTGATTTTACCGATGCGCTGGGGCCAGCGCATCCAAAAATAGCTTGGTTTTGTGAACGACTGATTTTACTGATGCGCTGGGCGATTTTGTGACGTGCTGGAGCCAGTGCGTCCGAAAATGACTTTGTTTATGATTGTGTATTTTTTTGATCCGCTGAGGGTTTTTCTGATGCGCTGGGGCCAGTGCGTCAAAAAATGACTTTGTTTATGATTGTGTATTTTTCTGATCCGCTGAGGGTTTTTCTGATGCGCCGGATCACTTTTATGATGCGCTGGGATCAGCGCGTCCAAAAATGACTTTGTTTATGATTGTGTATTTTTCGATCCGCTGAGGGTTTTTTTTATGTGCCGGATCACTTTTATGATGCGCTGGGATCAGCGCGTCCAAAAATGACTTTGTTTATGATTGTGTATTTTTCGATCCGCTGAGGGTTTTTCTGACGCGCTGGATCACTTTTATGATGCGCTGGGATCAGCGCGTCAAAAAGGATGACTTAAGTTATTTCATTTCCGGACCTGTTATGGTCGGAGGTGCGATTTCCAGCAAGGGGATCCGGTGATCGGAAAAGGGTTCCGGCGATCGGAAAAAGGTTTTCCGACGACAAGGTTCAGGTCTCTCTCTCTCTCTCGCTGAATGTTGCAAATGAGGTGGTGGGAGGGGGTATTTATAGGTAAAATCGTCCAATAGGGGGTCGACACGTGTAGCGCGTCGAGAAAATGGGTCGGCGCGTCGATAAAGTCGCTCGGCGCGTCTCGAAATGGTTGGAGTCCAGAAGCTGATTTACAGGACGCGCCAGCTGTCAGTGCGTCCTGAAATTTGCTGAATTTTTTGATGCGCTGGACGAATTTTCGGACGCGCTGCGGGCAGTGCGTCCTGAAATTCAAAATGATTGAATTACATGATACGCCGGGTGAATTTGTAGACGCGCTGGAGGCAGTGCGTCCTAAATTTCAAAAAGAGTGAATTATATGATGCGCCGGGTGAATTTGTGGACGCACTGGAGGCAGTGCGTCCTAAATTCATTTTGTACAAATGGTTGAATTTTACGATGCGCCGGGTGAATTTGTCGACGCGCTGGAGGCAGCGCGTCCTGAATTTCAAAAAGAGTGAATTACATGATGCGCCGGGTGAATTTGTGGACGCGCTGGAGGCAGTGCGTCCTGAAATTCATTTTGTACAAATGGTTGAATTTTACGATGCGCCGGCCAGGGATTTCCTTGACGCGCTGGACGTATTCGTGCTTCACATAATTGGGTTTTGCGAAACGGAAGGCTTGTGGGGCCCGCTTTGCGATGAATGTCGATGCACTGCTCCTATTTCTCCATAATTGAGATATCCCTCCCTAATTCGGGGGGGTTCTGATCATGATGACCGGTGGGGTCCACCACCGGCTCAATTTTCTGTTCTTGGTCAAGTTAGATGTGCGTTGTGATTCGTGTCGCGATTTTCGATGTACTGGCCCTAAATTCTACCAAGTGATGATTTCAGGCACTCGGAATCATTGTTTCGAGGATCCTCACTTTTGGGACCCCAACAGAGGCCCCTCCGATGGGTTGGGATGGACGCAGCGGCGATCCATGGCGACGCATCGAATTTTTCGGGTCCCACTATAAATAGGGGAATCCAGGTCATTTTGTCATTTCACTGTTCATTTTCGACGACCAGAGCTCTCGGCCAGCGCATCGATTTTATCGCCAGCGCATCGATTTTATCGCCAGCGCATCGAATTAATATCGCCAGCGCATCGAATAAATAGGTAGCGCGTCGAGTTTTTTGGACTCTGGCATTTTGGCGATGCGCTACGAATAGCGCGGCTATGAATTGGACTCTTGGTACTTCAGAATTTCCGAACGCGCCATAGAGCAGCGCGTTCATTAAGTGGTCGCGCTAGCCTCAACGCGTTGGTTAACTTGAAATCCTCCATTTTATCGACGCGCTAAAGTCAGCGCGTCCTCCCGTGCCTTGTAGAAACCCATTTCATGACGCGCTGAGCCCAGCGCGGTTGCAATTGTGCATTCTTCGATGCGCTAGCCCCAGCGCGTACTCGCGTGCCTGAGGACTCTTTTGGTGGACGCGCTAAGGTGGCGCTTACGAAAATTAGCTTGGAGTTGTCATTTTCTAGACGTGCTGGGGCTGGTGCGTCATATTTTGTGGACTTGGAAGTCTGTGCAGTTTTCGTGATGCGCTGAGCTCTACGCGCACGTTTTTGGGACTTGGTGAAATTCATGGGATTTGTTACGCATACCGGCTCCCGCACGTATTATTTTCAAACTTTGTTAATTTAGCTCACATGTTGAGCGTGTTAAGCCCATCAGGTACTGATTTCTGAGTTTGAGAAGTTGCCCGATTTTAGTGTCTTAATCACATATGCTTATCATGGTTCGACACACTCGTATTCGAGTTCATTTGATCATTGCTCACGATATCTGGGACTTGTTCCGGGTGCGTGGGGTCTCACGCATCCTCATATTAAACTTGATTTGCCTTCGAGCATTAACAGGACATGTGAAGCCTCACGCACCCAGCCTATGGGCCTTGGTGGAGTCTGGGGTTTCTGCGAATTTCGCACCGGCGGTCCGCCGTGTCTCCAAAGGGTGTGAGCCCCTATGCCTCTGCTTTGTATTCGCGCATGCGTGCCAGTTGTCCTAGGGAGGCGCAGGGTCTCACGCACTTGGGAGACTTCCTGGTTGCTTCAGTTTAACGGGCAATTCTAATGGTGATTTTAAGTGATGTTTTGAGCATACCTTTGCATATCTTTTCTCGGCTTTTCTGACTTTACGCGAGCGGCTTCGTGCGCTTTTCTTTCGTCGGACTAGCCTCATTGGTTCATCCATCTTGTTTTCAGCAGACAATGGCCATAACCCGCGCTTCTCTCCACACGGCCTGGGACTGTATGAGGCGGCTTCTAAATGCTCTTGACCACCCTGAGGCTTGGTCATCTCTTGCCAATCAATGCGACAAGGTGGCCGAAGCCCTGACCCATCTCGGCACGGACTCCCGCCTCATTCTGCGAGCTATCCAGAACGTCTCGGCGATGGCCTCCATCTTCGACGAGCGTAAGGAGGCCATCTCTGGCTTCATCGGCGATTCTTCCCTCCTGGAAGAATTGGCGGTCCTAGAGGCGGCGGAGCCTTCCCTAGCTGCTTCTTTCCTATCCCTCTCAAAGCATCTCAGCTTCCTAAAGGAGGAGAAGAGGGAGAGCAGGAGATTTCTGGCTTGGCTTATCCCTTTGGCGGAGGCCGAGTATCCGGATCGTCGTGCCGGCATTTGGAGAATGGTCAGAGAGGCTATCCGGGAGCACGACGACCTGGCGATTGACGTGTCTGCAATAAGAAACTATGCCAATGCTGAGCACCTGAACTTTGATCTCGTGCAACAATGCATCTCCATCCTGGTGGACTTGGTTTTCAAGGAGGCCCAGATTCAAGCGAAGGTCAATGAGTTGAGGGCTCGGGTTCTCTCGCTGACGCAGGACTGAGATTCCCGCTTTTTGGCTTCGGGGAGGAGTCCCCGCAATTTTGAGTCATTTTACATTGACTGTAGATTTTTTTATCATTTTAAACAATTGACGTTTAACGATTTGGGCTTTGGAATAGCCCTCGTGGTTTGATGAATGCTAATTATACTTTTCTGCTTTACTTCTGCCTTTCCTTGCTTGTGTGTTTGTGATGATGTTGCTGCGGATGTTGTCTTTTCATTGGTTGATGATGTTGCGCAGTGGCCTGGATCGGCGCTTGTTCTTTGTTTATTCGCTGCTTCGTATGCCTTTGGATTTTGTGAATGTTTGATTGGTTTTTATGAGGATATTTTCATTTGCTCTGTACTTAAGCCCTTTCAATGCCGTTGCAGATTATAATGGCCAGCAATCCTTCCCAAACCGGTCCCTCGGGTCCACCTCAAACTCCATCAAAGCGTAAGCGTGCTGCCGCTAAGCAGGTTTCCAGGCCGTCGGCTGAGAATCCACAGTGGTTTCTCCCGCCGGAGACATTCAACTTTTATGAACGCATTCTGACTCTTCCGAAGAATGTTCAATGGAAGATACTCTGTAACAAGGCCTTACTGCCCCCTCCTGACGAGGGTACCCAGGAGGAATGGGATGCGTGGTACGCTCCCTTACAAGGTTTCCGGACCGACGAGGTTGTCGAATCTGAAGAGGGTGAAGCGAGCCAAATTGTGCCCGCTCAGTCTGCTAAGCGAGGTCGTCCAAAGACGACTCAGAAGAGCGCTAAGCAGGTCTATATGGAGAATCAAACTAAGTCGAAGTCCGATAGGATGAGGGTTGTCTGGTCTTCCGCAAAGCTGGCGGTGTCTTCTCTCGTGATCCGCAACCCCTATACAAAGTAATTCATCCGATTTCCCAAGAGCTTCTAGAGATATCGCTCTCTACCAAGCATCGAGCCATCTGACGTGTGTCGCGCGAATTCATTTTACAGCATCGACTCCTGGACGTCCATTCCAGAGACATTCGTCAACTGTGCTGTATCTAGGAACGGCACGCTGCAGTCTGTCCTTGGGGAAAAGGACATGATATTCCTGGAGCCAAACCACGACTCTCACCTGCCATTTCCAACACATTACTACGAGACCTTGCGCCAAAGGTTTCGCCCTCTGTCTGACGCAGAGATTTGGCCGACCGGAGGTTTCAGGACCCTGGGGGCACCTGAGCCCTCACCCTGGCTATGAAGCTTGGGCCAGCCGAATAGTTGAGCAACATGAAGAGACTCTGAAGCAAGTGGGTCTCCTACGGGCTATTCAGGTGACATCGAGCTACTTTCACCGAGAACCATGCGTTTATAAGGGGTTCCTGAATCACTGGAGCTCTATTACGAACTCTTTCCACCTGCCATACAGAGAAATGAGCATATCGCTTTGGGACTTGTACCGGATAGCCAGTCTTCCCATCCGCGGCAGAATTTATGATGAATGGACGCCCAGTGACGAGGAGCTATCCAAGAAGAAAAAGGGCGTTGACGAAGGTTTCTATTCTGAAGCCTGCTACGAATTATTTGCGGAGCTGCCGCAATTCCTGGGTTCCAGGGACAAAGTGCCTTTCGAGGATTGGCTGATTTACTTCAGTCATGGTCTGAAGTGAGTTTCTTTACTTGACTTGCACTCTTCGCGTCCTGCTTCATCCTTTTCTTTCACTGATGGTTTTCTTCCTGTCTCAGCTTAAATTACGGACTGTATGATGAAGGCCGCAGGGACAAGTTGATTCTGGAGGCCAAGATGAAGAAGAAGTTCCCGCAGCCGAACAAACTCTCTCCCACCTGCGAACTCGCTGGGTTCTTAGCCTACTGGCTGTGCTGTGTGGCCCTCCCGAGCTCTAAGCAGGCAGATAGTGTGAGGGTCTCCTGCTTCGCCGTAGCAGGGAGTCTGGCTAACGGCCATCGTTATGCATTGGCCCCGGTGGTATTGTGCTCCATATATCGGGCCTTTGGCGGTGTCATCAGCAATAAGGGCTCGGCTTCCTTTGGACTAAATTCTTCTTATTGCGGGTGGCATTTCTTCTCGGGGTGGCTCGGGGTCTACTTCCAGTGGGTCTATGGCATGGAACTCAAGGACTTCATCCAGAGGGGATCGGTTCCGTTGCACGCATTTCAGAAGCGGAAGATGATCAGCGGAAACCTGGCGACTATCGAAGCAAAGATAGCCCGTCACGATGACGTCGACTTCTTCCTCTTCTCCGGGACCAATAGTGAAGATCCTGAATTACTTGATGATGATGAGAGTCTCGGCTCCTATGGGCATTGCTTTCTGATATCTATTCGTCCGGGCTCACTGCCTTTAAGAGAGGGTGCCGAGTTTGAGAGAGAGCCATACTACCCGAACCGATTTGCCAGGCAGTTTGGTTATGACCAAGGGGTACCGGAGTCGCTCGAACCAGTGACGAGGGAGCAGCGGGCATACGGCACAGGACCGATCCATTGGAAATGGATATGGCGACAGCTTCTACTCACCAGATCGGGTTGTTCTTTCATTGTCCCAGGCATAGAGTATGTCCCTGGCGCCACATATGGATGGATGCGGTGGTGGGCTCATCAATATTCCTTGATCCAAAACAACCATCACGTCACCGATCCTGTCTTCGTCTCTCCTCAGATTGTCAATCCTACTCCTGCCAACGGCTTGGGTTATGTGGCAGAGCCGCTCTGTCAACTGGCTACTCCGGGCGTGCAGAAGTTCATGACCTCTCTGAATGTTATAATAGATCATGAGAAACCCGAGCATACGCTTGAAGGATGGGTCGCCTACGGGCAGAGGGTCACACTGCAAGGGAATCCGGATTCCCCGCTCGTCGGTCCCATGGCAGAGGGACAGAGAGAGCGTTATGATGTCGGTGATGATGATGACGATGAGGTCGACGTGGCGGGCGATGTTGGTGGAGAGGAGGATGCCGGTGATGACGACCGAGGGGATGATAATGATGATGACGCTGGTGATGGCAATGATGGAGGAGGTGATGTCGGTGAGGAGGTCATCAGAGAGGGTGGAGAAGGTGATGGTGAGGGTGATGTTGCGGCAGCAGGTACTCCGCCGTCCGGTGGTCAGGGAGGTCGCGGTCAGAGTCCAGCAAGTCGGATGAGCCTGTCCAGAAGTTCTGTTCCCGGGGATAGTGATTCCGAACTGTCTCCTAAACGTTCTGGTCCTCGAGTAAAGACCACTCCTCGCGTCCCTGTTTCTGACGGAGGCAAGAAAATAAAGGACCTATTGAAGCTGTATAGGGCTGAGAAGGCACGGAGCCGACTCGCCCAGGCTACCGGCAATGTCCCGACTGATGATGCGGGTGGACCAAGGGAAGAAGGGGAGATGAGCTCGCAGGCAGGCCTCAGCAGAGATCGTCCTACAGGAAGAAGGTGAAGGTAACGAGCCAATATACGAGAGGTCTGTTCCCAAGGCAGACATAGAACCCGTCCCCATGGACATCGATGGTGAGCCGCGAGCTGAAGACCCCCCCTCTTGCCGATCCTGTCAATACCGAGGCTGCAGCGAACCTTAGCCCCGCTCCTGAGGCGAGATCTGTTGTTGCTACGGAAGAGGCATCACTCCCTTCCCGAGGAACCATGCCTGCAGATGCTGCTAGCGCACCAGAGCCTATTGCCGAAGTACCCTTGATCACTGAACCAGTCCAAGCTATCTCTGCCCCTGAGATCGTTGTTCTTCCTTCCTCTGAATTGCCTGAGCCGGCAGCGGAAGTTGCAGCTGGATGTGCCCCTACCTCGTCAATACCTGTTGCCTCAACTAGTGCACCGGGTGATGAAATCCCTGCTGGTATACTACTTTCCTTTATTACTTTGTTTACTTCTTTTTCTTTCTCCAGTGTGCTAATGTTTACCGTTTCTTTGGACAGCCACTGTCCCTACCAGTGTCTCGGTTCCTGTAGTCTTGCCCGAGGCATTCCTCTCATCTCTCCGAGGCTTATCAAGGACTAAGGCGAATCTTCTCAAGAGCTTACTGTCCGACATCGTCGATTCGCTTAGGAACGGAGATGAAGGGTCTATCTTGGACGAGGCACTGCAGGCGCTGGAGCTTACCGCCGCGTGGCTCGGGATTGACATCTCTTCGATAGTCAGCCGCGTGTCCTAGTTCAAAAATGGAATGGCTCAAGTGAACGAGGCGAGGCACCTCAAGGCTGACCCTTCTGTCGAAGAAAAACGTGGTCACTTGCGGTCCCTTCTTTCGGAACTTGAGTTACACGAGGCGGACGTGGCCGCAGTATGGAGGGATTGGCAGGCTGTCGACGCTGAATGCCAAGAGGCTACCGAACGTCTCACGGAGATCGAAAATGAAATGGCCCGCTTACGAGCTGAACATTCTGTCATCCATCTCAAACTTTCGAAGTTCGGCGGTCAGAAGGCACGCCTGCAGTCTTCTATCAACCAGTGCGATGCGAAGCGTAACGCCGTGAGGGCACAAGTTACGCAGCTGAAGCGGTCTCTCCAAGACATTCCTGACCCTGCCCAAGTCTTAGCCGCGGCCGAAGCGAGACAGAAGGTGATCGGAGAATCTACGATCAACTTGTTAGACCAATGCCTGAAGACTCTAGACAGTTGAACTTGTAGCAATCTTCATTTGTAATTTGAAACACGTTAGAACACGTTGTAGTGAATGTTGTAATGATATGTATACTATTGCAGTCTTGAGTTTATATTGTGCCTTTAGCCTACCTTTGTTTTACTTAAATTCAAATGCAACTAGATTGGGCTTTTCGGACAGGAGCGTCCCCCTGTTAGGACTCAAACTCACGCTTATGAAAACAAAGACTTAACTGGGTCTCGATTCAGGGTTTATCCCAGTTCTGGATGCCCTTGGAAAGACTGAGGTGCCATGCTTAACGTATCCGGAGTCTTATTGGCTTCTCCGATACCTGTGTAAGCACAGAATAGACGATTAGCATTTTGGTTTAGTGGATTGCATGGTATCCTTTCTTTTGGTATCTACTTTATTACACTTTTCCCTCTACTGGGGTGTTTACAACTTGCGGCGACAAGTCTTCGTTAAGTATAATATCTTTTTAGGAACCGACCATTCACCAGCGAACTGATGCCCTGCCCTTTGCAATCTATCACTCGATAGGCTCCGTTGGAATATACTTCATCGATAATGCAGACGGGATCCCATTTTGGGTCGAATTTACTTTTCAGCCCTTGGGTCGATGCCGGGCGCTTCATCATTAGCACGAGATCGCCCTTCTTGAACGATCTGCCCCTGACACGCTTATCGTACGCGGCAGGAAATTTGCTTTTAATATATCTCGAGCCTTTGCTGGGCAGCGAGCCTTTTTTCATCTAAATCATCGAGTTCGACCATCCGGCTCCTGGCATTATGCTCGATTGTCAGGGAGTGTCGGAGAGCTACCTGTAGCGACTCAACTTGTATTTCCATTGGGATCACTGCTTATGTACCGTATACCAGTGAGTAGGGCGTAGCCCGGGTGGCCGTGCAGGTGTGTAGTTCGGTATGCCCATAGTGCTTCGGGCAACCGTCTGTCCCAGTCCTTCTTATTTTCTGCCACTGTCTTTTTCAGAATCTTCACAATAGTCTTGTTGAATGCTTCGGCCAGTCCATTCGCAGGAGGATAATAGGGCGATGAGTAGCAATGCTTGATCTTGAATCTTGCGCACAGCTTATCAATAGTAGCGTTCTTGAAGGGTGTCCCGTTGTCCGTGGTGATTCTCTCGGGGATACCATGTCGGGTATAATATGGTGTGACGGATGAAACTTTCAACATGTTTGGCCTTCACGTTTCTCAGGGCGACTGCTTCGGCCCACTTGGAGAAATAGTCGGTTGCTGCAAGGATGTACTGATGCCCCTGGGAGGATGGTGGACTAATCGGCCCGATCACGTCCATGCCCCAGGCTGCAAAAGGCCAGGACATCACCAACTGATGCAATTCTTCCGGTGGTGAATGGATGATATCGGCATGAACTTGGCACTGGTGACATTTCTTTACATACTCTATCGCGTCTTTTGCCATAGCAGGCCAGTAGTAACCCATGTGTCGCACGCGGTGATGTAAATTCTTCCCTCCCTGGTGGGCACCGCATTCTCCTCCGTGAGCTTCTTTCAATGTGTTACGTGCCTCGTCTTGGTTTAGGCACCGGAGCAGTACTCCCTCGTAGGACCATTTGTAAAGCACATCATTCTGGAGTATGAATGAGTTGGCGCGTCTTCTGATTTGTGTACGCATCTTGGGCTCTTCTGGCAGAAATCCATACTTCAGATAATCAATGAATGATTTTCTCCAGTCATCTTCCGCTGTGATCTTAAAGTAGCAAATGGGATTGGCACTCAATTCTCCACTGCGCAATGCAGTCGTTGGCAAGATTCTTCTTTCTTCAATTGTTACCTGAAGCGGGCTGCCTCCAGGGTTAGCTAGAGCAGCGGCTAAACTGGTGAGTGCATCTGCTTGCACATTCTCCTGCCTCGGTATATGCGAGATACTGCTGTTCCGAAACTGCTCGAACATGGACTGCGCTTGGTGGAAATAGGGCGATAACTCGGGTTTGCGGACTTTGTACTCCGTCGTCAGTTGTCCGATGACAAGCCTAGAGTCACCATAGATACGTATTTCCTTGATCTGCATTTTCAGGGCCAACTGTAACCCGATAATAAGAGCCTGGTACTCTGCTTCGTTGTTGGTGCATGCTGGGACTAACGTGAACGAGTAAGGTAATAAGTCTCCTTGCAGACTGATGAATATAATTCCTGCCCCTGACCCTATCGTTCTGGCTGCGCCGTCGAAATACATCTCCCAATGGCGTGCTTCATTAACCGTCATAACCTGATCGTCTGGGAGGTCATATTCTATTTCTTCACCGCTTGGCACTGGATGCGCGGCAAGGAAGTCTGCAATTGCTTGCCCTTTGACGGCCCGAGCCGGTATGTATGTCAAGTCAAATTCTGACAAGAGAAGGGCCCACTTGGCCAATCGCCTAGACAACATGGGTCTGTTCATGAGAAACTTGAGGGGATCCGCATTGGATATCAACGTTATCTGGTGAGAAAGGCAATAATGTCTAAGTTTTTTTACAGCAAAAATCAGCGCCAGACAGATCTTCTCGATCGCCGAGTAATTAAACTCGGCTCCCACCAGCGTGCGGCTGAGGTAATAGAGTGCGCTTTCCTTCCCTTCTTCGCTCTTTTGTGCTAAGAGGGCTCCAAGTGAATTTTCGCCGACGGCAATGTAGAGGATTAGTGGCTTCCCTTTGATTGGCGCCGCAAGGACTGGAGATTTTTTGAGTAAGTCCTTCAGAGAGTCGAACACTTTTTGGCAAGCGTCATCCCACTCAAACTGTACTCCTTTCTTGTTGAGGCGCGAGAACGGTTGACAACGACCGGATAAGTTTGAGATGAACCTTCTCAGGTACGCAACCCGGCCTTGGAAGCTTTTCAGCTCTTTGAGACTCTTCGGAGGTGGCATTTCCCTGATCACCTTAATCTTTGTCGGGTCGATTTCTATGCCTCGGTGTCTGATAATAAATCCTAAAAACTTGCCAGAGGAAACCCCGAATGCGCACTTCAACGGATTCATACGGAGGCTTTTCTTTCTCAGTCTTTGGAACACTTGCCGTAGATGCTCTCTATGCTATTCATGCCCGGCCGACCTCACTACCAGATCGTCTACATAGCATTCGACATGTTTATGCATCATGTCCTGGAAGATCACTTGCATCGCGCGCTGATACGTTGCCCCTGCATTCTTCAACCCAAACGGCATCACGCGGGCAACAGTATATGCCCAACGTTGTACGGAACGCTGTCGATTCCTCATCCTCTGGGGCCATACGAATCTGATTATACCCTAAGTAACCGTCCATAAAGGACATCACTGCGTATCCTGTCGTGCTGTCGATCAGTAGCTCTGGGATAGGCAATGGGAAATCATCCTTAAGGGCATGCTTCATTGAGGTTCCGAAAGTCTACGCAGATTCGGATTTGACCGCTCTTTTTCTTGACCGGCACAATGTTTGAGATCCATTGTGGGTATTTGACCTCTCGGATGAACCCGGCTTGGATTAACTTTTCGACCTCTTCCTCAATTTTGGGCACTATGTCTGGGTGGAATCGTCGTTGAGGCTGTTTGACTGCCTTCTTCCCTTTCAGGATGCCCAACTTGTGCATTGCAATTGTTGGACTAAGCCCTGGCATTTCTGAGTATGTCCAAGCGAACACGTCCCGATTCTCTTTCAACAGTTGGATGTATTTCTCTTTCTCCTCTTCTGGGACATTTTTACTCAGGTATGTATTTCTGGGGTCTTCCGGGGTTCCCAGGTTTATTTCTTCAAGCTTATCTATCGTGGGTTGTCCCCCGTCTTCTATCTGTGCGGGTGCGGCACTGGGTTGAATGACGTCGACTACCTCTTGTGGCTGTACCCCTTCTGCGGGATTGATTGTCACCATGTTGACATGTCTAATTTTCATCTTTGCCCCTAACCCTTCTCTTCCTTGGTAGGCTTCAGTGTTTTCTTCGAACGGTGCTAACATCCTACCATTCGAGGTCGATTCTGAGTAACAGAAGCCCATATGCTTTATAATGTTATGGCTAACCTCACTGTACCTTCCCTCTTCTATCGGTTGTGGTAAGCGAGGTGATTTCTCGGCCTCATCCCTAGACTGCGCAGATTCACTTGATACTAAATAGAATTTGATTTCTTTCTTCGTATTGGCGCTTGGCGGTACCACAAACTGGCTAGGAGCCCTTGGGAAAGGCTTAACTCTTCCTATTTTCGGTACTGGCATGTTAAAGCTAGATTTGAGCACACTCATGTGCTGATTCGATATCATCTCTAGGACGGACTGCTCGGGCTGTCGCAGGTGCTTCGGGATTATGTAAAATTTCTTGGTAGTCCTTTGAGGTTCTTTAGCCGGCTGACCTGCAGCTTCTTTCTGAGTAATGAACTGAGGTTTGCCTCTCTGTTCGGACTTGCTGACTTTAGGTTTTGCCCCTTGCCCTTTCTGCGTAACGTCGGGCTTCTTTATGACCTCTCTCTCGTCGACCAGGTCGTAGTATTGGGCATCAGCCAAGAATGATTCCGCAATTGTATATGGCTTCGGGTCTGCTGCCACTCTGTACTGAACTCCCTCTCTGTTGTATTTGAAGCACTGATGATAGGTCGAGGGAATGACGCGATTCTGATGGAGCCACGGCCTCCCTACCAGAAGATTATACGTTGTTACTGCGTCGATTACTTGACATGTTACTTTCGTCTTCAGCTTTTCAATTTCTAGCATCACAGTAATTGACCCTAGAGTGCGCTGGCTGTCTTGATTGAACCCTTGAATGACCATGGTGCTGGGTCGCAGGGCTGATGGTCTGTAACCCAACCTCTGTAATGTCTTCAACGACATGATGTTTACTGCGGACCCATCGTCAAGCATGCATCGCTTAATTTCCGTATCTCTAATCATTCCTGTGACCATCAACGGACGGTTGTGGTCTTTGGCTTTAATCATGCGGTCTTCTTCAGAGAATGTGATTATAGAGGGGTGATCTATCTGCATTGCTTGCTGAATTGGTGCGTTTCCTTCCCAAAACTTGTCTGGATCGCTCATTTCTGCTTCGATTTCTGTCATCATCACTTCTCTGGCTTCACTGTCTAGCAGCGCGTTGATCAACATTTCCCTGTACGCCTTTGAGAGACACAAGGCGTCAGTATATGCTCAGGCGAGCCGGGACCCTTCGCAGGTGTGATACGACATCATATGCTACTAGAGCTGCCCCTTGTCTTGACCCCGGCCGACTGGACGTGGCCTCGACGATTTTCTCTTTCAGCTTCTGCCCCTGGGGCCTCGTTGAGGGTATATCCGGGTTTTCGTCTTCTTGCATTGGGTCAATCAGTTCTGGCCGAGTGCGTTCCGGCATTTGCCTTCCGGATCGGAGGATGACGGCATTGACTTCTTCTTTACCTGCCCGCAATGTCTCTTCTGCTGATGGCTGTTCTATAAATGACACCATCGCGCAATGTACCCGGGTCTCTATAAGTCAGCTCTTCTCTTGGCTATCCTTCTTTCTTGTCACTTTCTTCTTACGGCCGAGGAGTCTTCTTCGATTCTCGAGCCTTTTCCGGCTGCTAACCAAACTCCAGGGTTCTTCAGGCTCGGGGAACGGGATGCGCAATTGGGTGATTTCGTCTGAGGGGAAGGCTGAAATTACCCTCGCTGTTTCCTTCGTTGTTGTTTCTGGTGCCTTCATACTGATCACCCCTTGGTTGATCAACCCCTGTATTCTTCCTTTTAGGCTAAAACAGTCTTCTGTCTTGTGGCTCAGACACCGATGGTATTTGCAATACCGGGGATCATCTATCTTCCCAACCTCATGGGGCCGAATCGGTTCTGGTAAGCGGATTACCTTTTCTTCCACTAATTGTTCCATGATGGGGATCAGATCGGCCATGTCGAAGGTGTACGGGCCGTTGGCTCTTTCTCTCTCGGCTATTGCTATTCTCTGAGAAACGTAAGGCCTCTTGCCTCTGTCATGGGTAGGCGTTGCCTTTGTGTCTGTCTTGGGATCCACGGCGGGCCGTTCCCGATCTATCGTACTTTTACCTTTGTTTACATTGTGCGTTTCGGCAATCCTTACTCCTTCTCTTTTCTGCCTTTCTGGCCTGAGGTTCACTCGTGCTGCTGCCTCTTCTACCAGGTGCGCTTTGGTGGCCAGTTCTAGGAAAGAGTGAAAACTATTCCCTGACAACCCGTATGATATCATTGGGTCCAGGGCTCGCATACACATCTTTATCTGTTCTTTTTCGCTGGGTAACTCTTGACATTGAGTGGCTATCGTCCCCCATCGGTTCATGAACCTCTCCACGGGTTCGCCCGGTCTTTGTCTGATCAAGGCCAGATCTGTTACTGATGTTTCTCTTTCTATAGAGAAGAATTTTGAGATAAAACTGTCTCGCATCTGCTCCCACGACTTCACTGATCCGGCTGGTAGCGACATGTACCATTGAAAAGCCTTCCTTGTCAGTGTTGACCCAAATAACCGCATACAGTACTGCGGGACGGTCGACCAATTTCCCAATGCTGTGAGGAAGCGAGTGATATGTTCCTTTGGCGACCCCCTACCATCAAATTTTTTGAAATCCGGACATCTGAAGTTGACCGAAAATGGTATTTCTTCTATCTCCAGCAGGTATGGGACCTGATATTTGTACCCAGTTCCTCTTTCCTTCTCCTTTTCTTGTCGCATGAGACTCGTAATTGTTTGCGACAGTTCTTCTCTCGTCATTTGCGCATTCGGGACTGTTATTCGTTCCACTGGAACTCTCCTGGCCTGGGTAAGTGGTTCGGCACTAGCTGGCCCTTCTGCTACCCCTTGAGATTCTTCGGCTAATGGGCGCGTAGGTGGTACAAGACTTCGAGTAGCATTCGGAGCTATTAAGGTGGTCAATGCTTCCTGAATTATCCTCATTCGTTCAATTGTTTCTCGATTAGCCTGAACTAATCTATCGATCTGATCTTGGACTGTAGGCAATTCTTCTGCTTCGTACGATCCCTCTTCTGCCTCTGCTACTTGAACCATTGCGATCAGCGCCAGTCGGGCCTTCCGAACCTGCCCCTGTCCTGGCTTGAGAATTGTCATGGGTTTGGAGCTCTTCGCAAGTGTGGTTTCGGTCGACTTACGTGTGACACAGGTGGTCTTGGACAATGGCGGAAACTGTTCGACCGTCATCGCAGGCACTGGGGACCTGGTTGATGCGACCTGACTACTGATGGGGATCTTCTGCCCTTGTTTTGGCTGCCATTGTCTCTTGGTCGCAGGGCGAGGTTTTGCAACATTCATCTTCTTATGTGCTGCTAAGTTGGCTGCTTTCTTCTGCCCTTTCTTCTGTTGGCGCGTTTTGACCAACTGCCATCCTGAGTTAGAAGCAGTTGTCGTGGTTGAGATGAAGCAAGGGAAGCTGAAGCCTTCGGTGGCAAGGAAGGTGCACGAGCTGTTCATCGAGCATGCCATTTCTTCTGTCTGTCCTAGTATCTTGCTAATTCTGTTATGGCACAAAAATCGTTAGAACAATTCACAAGTGCGGTCGGGAGTATGAGCCCATCGATCGCAGTGCATAAACTGACAAAATAAGCAAGACGGAGACAAATACGTGTAGTTGTGAAAATTTTGTGGGTTCGAAAACCTTTTAAATGTCTATTGCCTTAAAGATGAAGGGAAGAACGTTCCCGTTGAGAGTAGCCAGTTTGACGCCCGAGGGGCGCCGAAACATTACGCCTCGCGGTAACTTTTCTATGCGTAGATTCGTGTTTGTAAGTAATTGATCTTAGAGTGCTCCTATATTCAGATCAAACCAGAGATTCTGGTATGGTTCGATCCCCAGCAGAGTCGCCAGTTTGTTAGAACTAGAAAATGAACCGCGGGGAACATCTTCTGAGATGTGGTGTTTTGTTACTCTGGGGTTCTGAATAATAGAAACATTCGTAGACAATCACAAGCATTCACAAAAGTACGCAAGAGAAGAGGTATCGCAAGGCGAATTTTATTCCAGAGATTTTAAGATCTTGTACATTCCAGGCCGTGATCTGGCACGAGCCCTTAATTACATCGAATGGATCGATCACCCTTGATTAAAAGGCAAAAGACTAGTCAGCGGGGACTATGGTCTCAGAGTTCATGGTTGTAGAGACCTGTATTTGTATGGTCGCGGAGACCTGTATTTGTATGGTCACGGAGACGTGTATTTGTATGGTCACGGGGACCTGTATTTGTATGGTCAGGGAGACCTGTATTTGTATGGTCACGGAGACCTGTATTTGTATGGTCACGGGGACCTGTATTTGTATGGTCACGGGGACCTGTATTTGTATGGTCACGGGGACCTGTATTTGTATGGTCACGGGGACCTGTATTTCTATGGTCGCGGAGACCTGTATTTGTATGGTCGCGGAGACCTGTATTCGTTGTGTTTTGTTAAGGACTGATCCTTCTTCATACGAGTCGGATGTCTATGCCCATGTTTTGACCGGAGATCCGGGCTGAGACTGTCAGAGTTTATGGCCGGGAAGGACGACTCTGGGCCCGCGCCTGTTAATGTATGGACAGGTGACCTCGGGAAGTCCATTCGCAGTTGTGTGAACCTGAGCAGCTCAACCAGTGGATGCCGTTTTGGATGGGTAGGGCACCGACTGTTCTTGAAGTGTTAATCTCTAACAAATTGTTGTGATAATTTACAACTCTCCTGGTATGGTTTATCATGGTAACCATAGTCCCCTTTGCTTAGTCTGGGCCTGAATCTGGGTCATATTTTGATAGTACATGCAATGGTAATACATCGGTATGGTTCTGGGCGTTGGCGGCCTCTCTTCAGGAGAATCGCTCCATTCAGCTCGTAGGATCGGATCGGATCCCGAAGGCTCATTTTCTGCTCATTAGGTGGCCCGGATAGGTCATTTGACTGCTCCATTGCGTCCGGAATGCTCGAAATACCCAAAATAGGCTTAAACGGGGCTTGAAAATGTTATAAAATGAAGATTTAAGGGTGATAAAATGAACGCTCAAGGTGTTGATTTTTGCGATCCGCTGGCCTGATTTTACCGATGCGCTGGGGCCAGCGCGTCCAAAAATAGCTTGGTTTTGTGAACGACTGATTTTACTGATGCGCTGGGCGATTTTGTGACGCGCTGGGGCCAGTGCGTCCGAAAATGACTTTGTTTATGATTGTGTATTTTTTTGATCCGCTGAGGGTTTTTCTGATGCGTTGGGGCCAGTGCGTCCAAAAATGACTTTGTTTATGATTGTGTATTTTTCTGATCCGCTGAGGGCTTTTCTGATGCGCCGGATCACTTTTATGATGCGCTGGGATCAGCGCGTCCAAAAATGACTTTGTTTATGATTGTGTATTTTTCGATCCGCTGAGGGTTTTTCTGATGCGCCGGATCACTTTTATGATGCTCTGGGATCAGCGCCTCCAAAAAGGATGACTTAAGTTATTTCATCTCCGGACCTGTTATGGTCGGAGGTGCGATTTCCGGTGAGGGGATCCGGTGATCGGAAAAGGGTTCCGGCGATCGGAAAAAGGTTTTCCGGCGACGAGGTTCGGCTCTCTCTCTCGCTGAATGTTGCAAATGAGGTGGTGGGAGGGGGTATTTATAGGTAAAGTCGTCCAATAGGGGGTCGACACGTGTAGCGCGTCGAGAAAATGGGTCGGCGCGTCGATAAATTCGCTCGGCGAGTCTCGAAATGGTTGGAGTCCAGAAGCTGATTTACAGGACGCGCCAGCTGTCAGTGCGTCCTGAAATTTGCTGAATTTTTGGATGCGCTGGACGAATTTTCAGACGCGCTGCGGGCAGTGCGTCCTGAAATTCAAAATGATTGAATTACATGATACGCCGGGTGAATTTGTAGACGCGCTGGAGGCAGTGCGTCCTGAATTTCAAAAAGAGTGAATTACATGATGCACCGGGTGAATTTGTGGACGCGCTGGAGGCATTGCGTCCTGAAATTCATTTTGTACAAATGGTTGAATTTTACGATGCACCGGCCAGGGATTTCCTTGACGCGCTGAACGTATTCGTGCTTCACATAATTGGGTTTTGAGAAACGGAAGGCTTGTGGGGCCCGCTTTGCGATGAATGTCGATGCACTGCTCCTATTTCTCCATAATTGAGGAATCCCTCCCAAATTCAGGGGGGTTCTGATCATGATGACTGGTGGGGTCCACCACCGGCTCAATTTCCTGTTCTTGGTCAAGTTATATGTGCGTTGTGATTCGTGTCGCGATTTTCGATGTACTGGCCCTAAATTCTACCAAGTGATGATTTCGACACTCGAAATCATTGTTTCGAGGATCCTCATGTTGAGCCTCCAATTTATACATTGCATTGCCCATTACACTACATGGTTTGCATGATTTTTATGGTTTAAAAGCCTACTTAACATGTGTTTTGTGATCATAGGAATGAGAGCGGACTTCATTCAATTACGAGACAAAAGAATGCAATTGAAGCTTTTGGATGAAGATGAAAGAAGACCAAAGAAAGGAGAAAGCAAAGAGAAGAAAGAGAAGAAGAAAAAGGAGAAAAAGAAGAGAAGAAGAATCAAATGGAAGACAGGCCGACCGGTCATGACCGGTCGGCCATGAAGGCTGACCACATTACATTGGAGCCCGACCGGTCATGACCGGTCGGCTATATGCATTGGACAAGGTGGGAACAAAGTCCGACCGGTCAGCCACATCACATGAACAAGAAGAAGAGAGGCCGACCGGTCATGACCGGTCGGCCATGCACGCTGGATGAGAGGGAGATCAGCCCGACCGGTCATGACCGGTCGGGTACACACGCTGGATGAAGGAAAATCAGTCCGACCGGTCATGACCGGTCGGCTGTACTCACTGGAATGTTTGGAAATCAGCCCGACCGGTCACGACCGGTCGGCTCTGCGTAATAGGAGTCCTTTCTAATTCGGGACTCCGAAATTTGCTGCGCAATGCGAAGGCTTTCGCAGAATCCGACGCAAGGGGGGTTTGTTGCTATAAAAGGACACCTAGGGGCTCTCCCTAAGGTATCAGAGAAGAGAAGGAACGTGAGTTTGGAGGCTGAAGGCGACTGTGGAGCGTCTGCAACATCTATCTTCGGGTTTTTCTAGTTTTATGCTTTATTTTCGAGTTTTTAGTTGTAGCATGACTATGCTCAGGCTAAAACCTCTCAGCTAAGGCTGAGAGGTGAAGCTTGTAGCCAATTCTATGTTAATTTCAGTTTGATTCAAGTATTATTCAATTCAAAGTTAGAATTTTCTTATGTTCAGTTCAAAAAATGGTAGTTTGAGATGTCTTATCTGAGTTCATGTGCTCCGGACATGAATTCCTTTTAATTCTCTGAGATTATCACAGGTTGCTTGTTTAGATTCGAATTATAGTAATCCTTGAGCAGGCCATAGTCCATAGGCATGGCTGTTACTCCGCAGGCTATGAATTTGAATTCTACATTGATTGAATGGACTTGAACTTGGAAGTTCAACTTGAATTGGATAAATGTGTGTGAATGCTTTATTTTCCAACTAGATGAGAGATAGGACTTCAAATCTAGTTGTGTTCTCTACTTGGATTGACTGAATTGACATAGAATTGCTACAAGTGGATCCTTGAAAGCCTTAGTACATTATATCTCTGATTTTTCATTAAGTTACTGTTTTGATTAAACATCCTATTGAAATTGAATTTACTCTATTAAACTGAGTTGCTGAAGTAATTAGGAAGCTGTTACTTTTTCCCTGTGGATCGACCTCGGTCTTACCGAGTTTTATTACTACATCGCAGCCTTACACTTGAGGCGAGCGAACAAGTTTTTGGCGCCGCTGCCGGGGAAATTAGATAATAGTTTTCAAATAGTTTCAGTGGCTGTAGAAGTAGATAGGTTTTTCTGATTTTTCTTAGAACTAACAAAGTTTTCTGTTTTGTAGGAATTCTTCTTTCAGTTCAAGCGCATCAGGTGATACCTTTCTAACTTAGTTTTTAGAATTTTCAGATTGCAGTTTTCTAGGTTAAAATTAGTTTTGATTTCTGATTGAGTGGTTTATGTCCCGTTGGGAACGTAACCATTCAAATCGTCTCCAATCTGAAGGTGGTTTAGTTGGACCATTGTCAGTCCATAGACGAGTCCGGAATTATCAAGAGCATTGTGAAAGTTTGGGGAGTATGGAGCAAACACCCTTAAGGAATCCTCCACCCCCTACTCCAACCACAAACGCAAATCAGGAAGGAGTAGGAGAGAATGAGGTACATAATGATCCTCCAATGAGATCACTACGGGATTACCTACAACCTGCTCGTACAATTACACCTTCTTGCATAGTTCTACCAGCTAACGGTGGGACCCTTGACATAAAACCAGGAGTAATCCAACTTTTACCTAAATTCCATGGGCTAGACTCTGACCGCCCATACTTACACTTGCAAGAATTCGAAGAAGTGTTGGCCACCTTGCATTATCCCAATGTTTCTGGGGATACAATCAGACTTAAACTTTTTCCCTTCACCTTGAAAGAAAGAGCCAAAGATTGGCTTCACTCTCTTAGACCATATTCGATTGGGTCATGGGTTGAGATGAACCGGGAATTCTTGAAAAAGTTCTTCCCCGCTCATAAGACAAACACTCTTCGAAGGGCCATAATGAATTTCTCAGCAAAAGAGGGTGAATCATTCTTTCAATGTTGGGAAAGATTTAAGGAGCTCCTGCTTGCTTGCCCACATCATGGCTATGAGAGTTGGCGAATTATAAATTTTTTCAATGATGGATTAAGTCCTAATATGCGCCAATTTGTGGAAATGATGTGCAATGGCGAGTTCATGAGTAAAAATCCAGATGATGCTTGGAGTTACTTGGACATGTTGGCTGAAAATGCCCAATCTTGGGACACCTCGGATAAACCCAAGAACCCCAAGCCTACTCAAGAGAAAGGAGGGATATATGTCCTTAAAGAGGAAGACGACGTAAATGCAAGGATAGCCAACCTCACAAGGAAGGTTGAGGCCATGGAACTTAGCAAAAATGGAGTTTCCAAGTCCAAGGAAGCTGTTGAAACCACATGTGGGATTTGTCTCACCGACTTACACGCTACGCAAGATTGTCCCACAATTCCTGCATTTAAGGAAGTGTTGCAAGAGACAGCCAATGCCACATATGGTTATCAACGGCCCTTCAATGGACCGGTAGGTAATACATACAATGAGAGTTGGAAGAACCACCCGAATTTCAGTTGGAAGAATGCCCCAACAGGCAATCCTACCAACTCCCAAAGAGGGCCACCCATGCAAAATATGGCCCCACCTCAAGTCTCATGGGAGGATACTTTGAGAGCGTTTATGCAAGGGCAAGCGCAAATAAATGAATCAAATCAGCAATTGTTCCAAGAACTGAAAGTCTCGGTTGATGAGATTAAGGGACGCTTGAATGCTAGGGAAGGGACCTTTCCGGCCCAACCTCAGCCCAATCCTAAGCAAGTACATGAAGTAAGCATCCCTAATCCTTCCAACCAAAACATGGAGCAAGCTAAATCCATTACCACCCTTAGAAGTGGTAAACAAATTGACAAAACCATTCCGGTGAAGGCCGATGAGCCTAATGATCCGGTAAATTCTGAGGATGAAAATGGATCTAACCTAGCCCCACAACAACCGGAACGCATTTACAAGCCCATAGCACCATTCCCATCAAGATTGGTTGCCCCAAAATCGCTCCCAAATTCTCAAGATATTCTAGAGATTTTCAGACAAGTCAAGATCAATATCCCTTTGCTTGATGCCATCAAACAAATTCCCTCTTATGCCAAGTTTCTAAAAGACCTATGCACAACAAAACGCAAATATAATGTGCAGCAAAAGGCCTTCCTAACTGAGCAAGTTAGTGCCATCCTCACTCAAAAGACTCCCCCAAAATTCAAAGATCCCGGTAGTCCCACCGTCTCATGTATCATTGGAGACTACCGGATTGAACGTGCCTTGTTAGACTTGGGGGCAAGTGTGAACTTGATCCCATACTCGGTATATGAACAATTGGGTCTTGGTGAATTAAAACCCACCAAAACCACATTGCAACTCGCTGATAGATCTATCCGTGTACCGAGGGGGATAGTTGAGGATGTTCTAGTCCAAGTTGACAAATTCTACTACCCGGTAGATTTTATAGTCTTGGACACACAACCGGTTTTGGATGCTAGCACCCAAATACCGGTGATATTAGGCCGCCCATTCCTTGCCACATCAAACGCAATCATCAATTGCCGGAATGGGGTGATGCAATTATCTTTTGGAAACATGACACTAGAGGTGAATGTATTTCACCTGGGCAAAAGACATAGGGATGTCAATGATGATGAGTTCTTCGATGTAAACATGCTTGAAACCTTTGAAGAAGAAGAACTCCTCCAGCTTGAACCACTAGAAAGTTTGGAGACATGCTTAGCACACTTCATGGATTCTAAAGACCCTATCATTAGTGAGATTGTGCATGCATTAAATATAGAAAGACCGGTAGTTGATACTAGCCGGTGGAGGCCCCATTTCGAAAAATTGCCACCAACCACATCAAGGCCTCTACCGTCTAGCATCAAACCACCAAAGCTTGACCTCAAACCATTGCCATCCGAGCTTAAATATGTATATCTGGGTCAAGAGGAAACTTTCCCAGTTGTCATTGCCTCCCACCTAGAAAAAGACCAAGAGCTCAAGTTGATTGAGTTACTCAAACAACACCGGGAAGCCATAGGTTGGACAATAGCGGATCTCAAAGGGATAGATCCTTCGGTTTGCACTCACCGTATACACCTTGAAGAAAATGCAAAAACGACTAGACAACCTCAAAGACGGCTAAATCCAAACATGATGGAAGTTGTCAAAGCCGAAGTATTAAAGCTATTGGATGTGGGTATCATCTACCCCATCTCAGATAGCCAATGGGTGAGTCCTACCCAAGTTGTCCCCAAGAAATCCGGTATTACCATCATTGAAAACGCCAACAACGAGCTTATACCGACTAGGGTGACCACCGGTTGGCGTATGTGCATTGATTATAGGAAGCTCAATACGGTCACTAGGAAAGACCACTTCCCTCTCCCATTTATGGACCAAATTTTGGAGAGGTTGGCAGGCCATCCCTACTATTGCTTCCTAGATGGCTATTCCGGATACAACCAAATTGAGATAGCTCCGGAAGACCAAGAGAAAACCACATTTACATGCCCGTTTGGTACCTTCGCCTACCGAAGGATGCCATTCGGGTTATGCAATGCACCCGCCACATTCCAACGATGCATGTTGAGTATTTTCTCAGACATGGTGGGTGAGTTTCTTGAGGTGTTCATGGATGACTTCTCTGTTTTTGGTTGTACATTTGATGAGTGCCTCGAGCACTTGAAGTTGGTCTTAATAAGGTGTGAGGAAAAGCAACTCGTATTAAACTGGGAAAAGTGCCACTTTATGGTACAAAGAGGAATAGTCCTTGGACACATCATCTCGTCCAATGGAATAGAGGTAGACCGGGCAAAAATTGACATAATCTCCAATCTACCACCACCCAAAAGCATACGCGATGTGCGGTCCTTCCTAGGACACGCCGGTTTCTATCGAAGGTTTATAAAGGACTTTAGTCACATCTCAAGGCCTTTATGCAACCTTCTACAAAAGGAGAACCAATTTGAGTGGAGTACCGAATGTCAATTAGCTTTTTCAAAGCTAAAAGACATGTTGACAACCGCTCCTATCATGCAACCACCAGATTGGTCCATTCCTTTTGAGTTGATGTGCGATGCGAGCGATTTTGCTATTGGGGCGGTGTTAGGCCAAAAGAAGGATAAAAAGCCCCATGTCATCTACTACGCGAGTAGGACCTTGAATCCTGCCCAAGTTAATTATTCAACTACGGAGAAAGAGCTCCTAGCTGTCATCTTTGCCTTGGACAAATTCAGGCCATACTTAATAGGATCCAAAGTTATTGTTTATACGGATCATGCGGCGCTGAAATACCTTCTTTCTAAGAAGGATACTAAGCCCCGTTTGCTAAGATGGATCCTACTCCTTCAAGAATTCGACCTGGAGATCAAAGATAAGAAGGGGGTAGAAAATGTGGTGGCAGATCATCTATCTCGCCTAGTCCTACCAAATTCCATTGATGAGTCACCTATTGAGGACTCATTCCCTGATGAGCAACTCTTTGTTGCTATGCATCCACCATGGTACGCTGATATAGCCAACTATCTTTCCACAGGTGCGATGCCGACTCATTGGACTGCGCAAGACAAACGTAAATTTCTAAGGGAAGTGCGCAGATTTTTCTGGGATGAACCTCTATTGTTTAAATATTGCCCAGACCAGATTATAAGGAGATGCGTCCCCGATGATGAACACAATTCAGTCATCTCCTTTTGTCATGATCAAGCATGTGGGGGTCATTTTTCAGCCAAGAAAACAACTGCAAAAATCCTGCAGTGTGGTTTTTATTGGCCCACATTATTTAAAGATACCCACGAGTTTTGCAAAGCTTGCGAGCGCTGCCAGAAGTTAGGAGGATTATCCCGTCGAAATATGATGCCCCTCACCCCAATTCAACATCTTGAAGTCTTTGACTGTTGGGGCATCGATTTCATGGGACCATTCCCCTCATCTTTTGGACATGTCTATATTCTATTGGCCGTAGACTATGTGTCTAAATGGATAGAGGCTATCCCATGTAGAACCAACGATCATCGTACGGTTCTCAAGTTTCTCAAAGAAAATATACTTTCTAGATTTGGGACGCCTCGAGCCATTATTAGTGATGGTGGTGCTCACTTTTGCAATAGACCTTTTGAAACTTTGATGAAGAAATATGGTATTAGGCACAAAGTGAGTACCCCATACCACCCACAAACAAGTGGGCAAGCTGAAATCTCCAATAGGGAAATCAAACAGATTTTAGAAAAGACGGTGAGACCGGATCGCAAGGATTGGTCCCTACGATTAGATGATGCACTTTGGGCTCACCGTACTGCCTACAAGACACCCATTGGAATGTCCCCTTATAGACTGGTCTATGGGAAAGCTTGCCACTTGCCTGTGGAGATAGAACACAAAGCCTATTGGGCAATTCGGGCCCTAAATTTTGACATAGACAAGGCTAGCTCGCTTCGCAAACTTCAATTAAATGAGCTTGATGAGATCCGGAACGATGCATATGAGAATTCGAGGATTTACAAGAGCAAGATGAAGGCCTTTCATGACAAGCACATCGTAAGGAAATCCTTCCATGAAGGACAGAAAGTGCTCTTGTATAATGCCCGACTTCATCTTTTTCCGGGAAAATTACGATCTCGATGGACCGGCCCATATATTGTTAAAGAAGTTTTTCCTCATGGGGCTGTTGAGATTGAGAATTCAGCAAATGGTGACTGTTTCAAAGTTAATGGACAACGCCTTAAACCATTTGTTGAGAAATTTGATTCAGAGGACATGTCCATCTCCCTGAATGATCCTCTTTATCAGGATTATTGATCTCCTAGTCTGATGGAGGTATAGCATAGGTAGGTTTATTTTGTTTTACTGTTTTAGTAGGATTTAGTTGTTGGAATTGCAGACCTCCATGATCACTCTCTCAGGTACTATTGTTCTCACTCTCTCATTGTTTACCATTGCTCTCATGTTCATGCTAACTAATTATCTTTTTACATTGAGGACAATGCAAGATTTGGTTGGGGGGTGAGATGAGATCCCTCATCTAGCATATTGCAACATTTCGAGCTTCATATGCACAAATTTTTTCGAATTTTCTAACATCTCAAAACTCTTTTAGAAAATTTTGTTTCTATACATTTGAGAGGCTATGAGTAGAAGAGGAGGAGAAACGAAGTGTGTGATGTTGTAGTTTGGAATTTCTTCCAACATAATGGCTTTATATGTTAATTCCCCTATTGTTGTGATTGATAGAAAATTTGAACACCTTTACACCAAGTTCACATTACACGATTTTCATGAGTAACAGGTTTATGTGATTTGTGGATTAGATAGGCTTTGGTTTAGAGGTGTTGAGCAGCCAAGCCGGGGTATTTTGTCCATCCTTGTCCATGGGAAAATAATGAAAGATATGGATTTCTAAAAATCCTATCTAAGTTAAAAGAAAAAGGAAAGAAAGGATGAAATCGGGAAGGAAAGAAAATTGGTGGAAAATTCCGAAGAGGGCTACCTATTACCAACCGGGGGATGGTCGAACCGTAACCAAAGCCGGAAATGGGACGTAGTGTGAAAGCCGTCGGAAGGACAGTAAGGCAAATTCCTGTCATAGGCTTGCTGTTGCTCTGTGCACCTTGAAATCCCTGGTCTACTTAATCTATAAAGAAGATGATCCCAGAAACTCATGAGATGAACTTTCACTATGCACACTAGGTTGAATTTGTTCGAGTTCTTCTATTTATCAATCAATCAGCGGGGATTTCATGTAAACACTTCTTATGTTTTGAGAGTCCAAGGTTCAGCTTCTAACACCTAATTTTTCCAAATTTTACACTTATACATCTTGGGATGGATAGAATCATAAGTTCTAAAAGGGAGTTGGATTTGGAGGGTTGAAATTATTTTCACGCATGTTTTGCTCGGGACTAGCAAAAAGCTGGTTGGGGGGTGTGTTGAAGCCTCCAATTTATACATTGCATTGCCCATTACACTACATGGTTTGCATGATTTTTATGGTTTAAAAGCCTACTTAACATGTGTTTTGTGATCATAGGAATGAGAGCGGACTTCATTCAATTACGAGACAAAAGAATGCAATTGAAGCTTTTGGATGAAGATGAAAGAAGACCAAAGAAAGGAGAAAGCAAAGAGAAGAAAGAGAAGAAGAAAAAGGAGAAAAAGAAGAGAAGAAGAATCAAATGGAAGACAGGCCGACCGGTCATGACCGGTCGGCCATGAAGGCTGACCACATTACATTGGAGCCCGACCGGTCATGACCGGTCGGCTATATGCATTGGACAAGGTGGGAACAAAGTCCGACCGGTCAGCCACATCACATGAACAAGAAGAAGAGAGGCCGACCGGTCATGACCGGTCGGCCATGCACGCTGGATGAGAGGGAGATCAGCCCGACCGGTCATGACCGGTCGGGCACACACGCTGGATGAAGGAAAATCAGTCCGACCGGTCATGACCGGTCGGCTGTACTCACTGGAATGTTTGGAAATCAGCCCGACCGGTCACGACCGGTCGGCTCTGCGTAATAGGAGTCCTTTCTAATTCGGGACTCTGAAATTTGCTGCGCAATGCGAAGGCTTTCGCAGAATCCGACGCAAGGGGGGTTTGTTGCTATAAAAGGACACCTAGGGGCTCTCCCTAAGGTATCAGAGAAGAGAAGGAACGTGAGTTTGGAGGCTGAAGGCGACTGTGGAGCGTCTGCAACATCTATCTTCGGGTTTTTCTAGTTTTATGCTTTATTTTCGAGTTTTTAGTTGTAGCATGACTATGCTCGGCTAAAACCTCTCAGCTAAGGCTGAGAGGTGAAGCTTGTAGCCAATTCTATGTTAATTTCAGTTTGATTCAAGTATTATTCAATTCAAAGTTAGAATTTTCTTATGTTCAGTTCAAAAAATGGTAGTTTGAGATGTCTTATCTGAGTTCATGTGCTCCGGACATGAATTCCTTTTAATTCTCTGAGATTATCACAGGTTGCTTGTTTAGATTCGAATTATAGTAATCCTTGAGCAGGCCATAGTCCATAGGCATGGCTGTTACTCCGCAGGCTATGAATTTGAATTCTACATTGATTGAATGGACTTGAACTTGGAAGTTCAACTTGAATTGGATAAATGTGTGTGAATGCTTTATTTTCCAACTAGATGAGAGATAGGACTTCAAATCTAGTTGTGTTCTCTACTTGGATTGACTGAATTGACATAGAATTGCTACAAGTGGATCCTTGAAAGCCTTAGTACATTATATCTCTGATTTTTCATTAAGTTACTGTTTTGATTAAACATCCTATTGAAATTGAATTTACTCTATTAAACTGAGTTGCTGAAGTAATTAGGAAGCTGTTACTTTTTCCCTGTGGATCGACCTCGGTCTTACCGAGTTTTATTACTACATCGCAGCCTTACACTTGAGGCGAGCGAACACCTCACTTTTGGGACCCCAACAATAAGCGGCGACCAACTGTCATATTTTCCTGGGCGTTTCCCAGGATCCGAAATTTGACTAAGTACTGGGTTTTTCGGTATTTATTGGTGATCTTTGGGATCAAACGTTGCTTGTTGATCGAATGGGCATGGCGAGTGCATCAGGGGCATTGATGGGCACATGCAAGATGTTACATGCATCTGGCATGTAGGCTGGGCACATGCAAGATGTTACATGCACCTGGCCCTTGCCTCAAGCGCATACAACTTCACTACTTAGTGAATTTTGCGATATTTTTTTGCATCTCCCCCACATCAAGTCATATATTCGGTTGTTAATACTCTTTGATGAATGTATGGGTATTTTGGTGATGACTAGCTCCAGGCCCCTCATACAATGGCTTGCATCATCCCAGACTTGTGGAATGTTGTGCATGTAGTCTCTTAAAATATGCTCCAAGCTAATGTAGGGTATACCTGATTGGCTTCTGTTGGAATGCATAAACTTGTTCTGCTGATTGTTGGATGTGCACCCAACATGCTCTTTGAGTGCTTGTTTTCCTTGTGCTTATTATGGATTGCAATTGCGTGTTTCTGCTTGTTTCATGCATGTATATTACTGTGATCGAAAGGTGTAATCTTGCTTGTTCTACTGTATCTTTCTATTACGCTCCGTGTTGCACTTACTTTGCATTCTTCTGATGTTTTTACGCTTTATGTTTTGCAGTGACCTAAAGTGATGATGATGAGAGCGTCTAATGAAATTTCACAACCTTCGGTGTCTAGTTCGCAGCCTGCGTAGTGAGGCAAGAAGAGAGCGGCCGCTGGCACTACGGATCCTCCTCCAATAAGACGTAATTCTCGTTTCTTCCCTTTAGTGGAACTGGAGGTGAAAGACTTGGCGGAACGGATAAAGGACCTCTCTCAGGAGGTGCTCGTGCGTATCCACGTAGAAAAAGTAGCACCTCCACCCCCACAGCGAGGTATGGAGTCAGAATGGGAGACTTGGTATAGTTAGTTCACCGGTGTTAAAATCGGTATGGAGGCGGGTCCTTCGAATCCTCCACCTCAAAATGTGGAGGATAACCAAGGTAAGCGGAAATGAAAGAGGAGGAATTAGGTGGCAAGGGAAGAGAGTAGACCTAAAAAAGCCAAAGAGATCAGGCAACTGGCTGATTCGAAGTATGACTGGATGAAGAACGGTTGGGATAGTTATAAAATTACGCCCGGGCGTGGTATTCTCACCAGGAATCCTCATAAGGATGAGATTATCGAGCACGAGCGTGCTCTATAGAGACATAAGCCCTTCCTGAGTATCGAGCCTTCCGATGTTCGTGGTCTGTGTCATTTCTTTGGAGTCGGTAGGTGATCAACGGTTCCTGAATGGTTGATGACTGCTTCCTTGATGAGGAATAGAAAAGAGAAACAAGTGGATGGCTCGAAAGAGATGATTTTCTTGTTGCCTATCAGCGACCCACATGCTCCTTATCCTACTCATTATTTTGAGACAGCCCGACAACGGTTTAGAGATATGACCCATGATCAGATGTGGGCAACGAGCAGTTTTCACACACGAGGTTTCTTAAGTAAACGGCTTGGGTATGAGTCTTGGGCGAAGGAGATCATGTTTCGAAATGAGTCAGTTTTAAGAGACGTTGGCCTTTATCACACTATCGAAGCAACTGCGACCCATTTCTACCATGACTCGGAAATTTTACGGGGTTTCCTGATTTACTGGTCTCCCGTCACCAATTCATTCCATCTTCCCCATGGTGAGATGAGCATAACACTGTGGGACTTGCGCATGATAATTGGTCTTCCTATCGTTGGTGAGTACTATCACGAATATGTCCCTTCAGATGAGGAACTATCTTCTTTTTGGCATGGGGAACTTTGACAGGTTTATTATACGAAAGAGTGCTTGGCGTTGTTTACTGAGTTGCCACAGTTCAGAAATATAACAAAAGTACACTATGAAAATTGGTTGGTCTATTTCAGTCAGAGGATGGGGTAAGACTTTGCTTGTTACTCTTTTCTTTACTTTATCGTGTGTTTCTGCAGTTGTTCATCTTCTCTTGAGATCTTTCTTTTCTTCTTTCAAGATAGACTATGACCATTATAAGGTTAATTTTGTTGATCGGTCTTTGATGCAAGAGCATTTTCAGGAGAGATTTCCCAATCCAAACGAACTCACTCCCACCTGTGAGCTAGTAGGTTTCTTGGCCTACTAGCTCTCGGTTGTTGGTCTTCCTAGCTCGAAGAGTGTTGACGGTGTCAGGGTTTCTTGCTTTGTTATAGCGGGGACTATTGCAGAAGGTCGGCGGGTTTCTCTGGCTCCATCAGTGTTGTGTAGTCTTTATCGTGCGTTCGGCTATGCTGCCAGTAATCAGATATGGGCAGGGTTCAGGCTGGATGATGCATATTGCTGATGTCATTTCTTCTGTGGATGGTTGGGCATGTACTTCCCTTGGACGTATGAGGTTAGACCTCACTCATATTTCTGGTCGGATCACACGCCTTTGTATCACTTTAGGGAGCTAGAGATGACTATTCGGATGCCTTCATGGATTGTTTCCAAACTTGGCCGTTGGTCGAAGGTCTGCTTCTATCATTTCCCTGTCTCTAGTGCCCACGAAGACCAAGAAGTCGTTGATGATGAGAATCTTGTTGACTTTTTTATCGAAAGTTTTCGGTTTCGATTCGTACAGCGTCGCTTCTGTTACGCGAGGATATAGAATTCTAGCGAGAGCCTTATTACCCAAGTAGATTTTCTAAGCAGTTCGGGTATGACCAAAGTGTTCCTTTTACCCTGCCAAACGTAACAAGAGTGGAAAGGGCGGGTGGCACGGGCACCATCCACTGGGAATGGATGTTAGATCAGCTTCTGATTGGGCAGACTGGCGCGAAGTTTGTTTTACCTGGCTCAGCTCGACTGACGGCTAAGTCTTATGGCTGGATGAGATGGTGGGTGCATCAGTTCGCTTTGATTCAAGATAATAAACCCGTTGATTCCATGATCTACATCTCCCCTCCAACGCTAAAGAAGATCCCTACAAATGGGCGAGATTATTTGATGGAACATCTTAAGGCGCCTTCTGTTTTCGGCACTGGTCACATGATCTGTTTGAGCATGCCGATCGATTACAACAAGGGGGATGAAGTGCTAGAAGGTTAGCATACTTTTGGAGTATCTCTAACGAATTGGTTGCCAGAGATAGGGTCCACGCATTTACCAACGGCTATGGAAGATGAGGCTGATAATACGTCGACTACTATTGGGGACAACCGAGTTTCGAATCAGCCGATGGGTGATGTGTCAAATCATGCGACCGCCAGGAGTCAAGTTGATGAAGATAACCCTCAGGGGATTGACACGTCGATGACTGAGTGAACTGAGTCCGTCGTAGATGTTGAAGGAGACAATTCTTCCGTTATGCCTACTGATGATCCCCACTCGAGTGCTCCTAGCGGCCAAAGGAGGGCTAGGATCAAGCTCGTTCTCTGGAGGCATGTAGCTTTACCAAGGAAGAAGTTGAAGACAGCCGAGGCACTCTACATTCAAAAGTGGGGTAGCTTGGATTCTCTGCCGTCAAGTAGTCAGGAAGACGCCACTGCTGTTGAAGTTAGGAAAAATGTCGACATCGACAGTCGTGAAGAAGGGGAGATTCAGCCGCAGGTCGCAGTAGGGGACATTGGTGATGGCGACGATGTGATGAACACTGATGAACTGGCAACCTCAGCAGGTGCTGAAAAGACACAATCAATAGACCATGTCGACAGAGATCCTGACTACCGTAGCGAATCATGTCACAACTATAGCCGAGATGGTGGTACTTCCATAGGTGACTACTATGATGATGATGTAGTCAAAAACGGCAATGATGGTAATGTGGATGATGATGGTGTGACTGACCGGGTAGTCGGAGCCGAAGAAAATGTTGATATGCCAATTGCCAGAGTTGAGCCTGTTTATCCCACTACCCAAGCCGACATGACGTCGATGAGAAGGTCTCTTGCGAATGTGCAATCGCACTCGTTCATGAGATCCTCTCCAGGCCACGGGGTAGACAAGATGCATATCGAGCCCTTTTCAACATTTATACTCCTAAGGAGTAAGTATTGTAACCTGCAATTGCATTTTATTTTATTTCGATTTCTTATGTGCTTACTTACTCATTATGTTTGTATATCGTTCTTGTGTAGGTGTTGCTGAGTTAGTGGAGGGTATGACCGCGTTTATAGCTCTCGATGTATATAGTGATGAACGTATTGTAGAGTCGCTGGTTGCAACTGAAGTGATCGAGACCGACACTGGTAATTGTAGCGTCCCCGGGTGTGGTCTTCGAGCCATCAACCATGGCCACCGAGCTGATTAAAGATATTGAGGATAGCACAGATTCCTCAAGATCTGTTGCTGACTTACCTTTGGCCCTTGGTAAGATCTGTTTGGTAACTCCCTTTCTAAGTTGTAATTTTTTTAGTTTTTCACCTGCATTTATTTATTTATTGCATACTTACCTTATCATTTTTTATCATAGTCGTGGTTGATTCATTTGATGCAGTTGCCGATGCCGTGCTCGACATCCCTTCTTTCGGTCATTTGGATTGTTTTGGGCAAGGCGTGTTGAAGAGTCTTTTATTAGGCCTTTCGAAGACGCTAACAGACCCGTGTGAATGACATCTACTTGGGGCCAGGACTGAAGTCATTAAAGACTTGTGCAAGCCTGATCGGACCTGATGTGTTCACCATTATTAGTTGCATTTCTTCTCTTAAGGAGTCCATTGTGTGAGTCACGTCGTCTGAGTGGGCTGAGTCGGACCCTACTGTCGAGGAGAGGTGGCGAGAGTTATCTTCTTTACAGCCGATCGTGCAACAGCAGGGGCGCTTGATGGCGGAGGTGAGGACAACGTTAGATGATAATGAGACTCAGTGTCGCCGACATCGGAGGCGTCTTGCTAAGGTTAGGGATGAGATAGCATGTCTGCAAGCGGAGGAGGTGTCTATAAATTACGAGGTTGCTCGTCTTACCTATGTGATTGACCAAGATTGCATCGCAGCTACATGGCTGTTGGGGCTCAAATTTGCACCCATTATAAAACAACATCCCATGGTCTAGTGGCAATGATTTAGATAAGTTTCGAGGCCAGGAGAGCCCCGAAAACGCCAGCACAACCCTGAACGCTTGGTAGCGATCAAAATTCGTAAACAGCATTTTGAAGCGGAACTGGACATGCGCTTCACTGCCAAACGATCTGAAATGTCCTAAAACCCTTAACCTGCAAGTTTCGAAGTCATCCGGTGCATATTTTTACCTGCGCACCTCGAAATGCGTTTCGTCCCTGCCCGGAACTAACAAAAAGGGTCCGTAAGCCTACAGCTACCATTTCAGAGCGGAACTGGACATGCGCTTTGAAGCCAAACGATCTGAAATATCTTAAAACCCTTAACCTGCAGGTTTTGAAGTCATCCGGTGCATATTTTTACCTGCGCACCTCGAAATGCGTTTCGTCCCTGCCCGGAACTGACAAAAAGGGGTCCGTAAGCCTACAGCTACCATTTCAAAGTGGAACTAGACATGCACTTCACCAACAAATGATTCGGAGCGCCCCAAAACCCTTAAATAGCAAGTTTGAAGTCATTACGATGAATATTTCCATGCGCGCGCTACCCGGAACAACGTTCCTATACGACAAGCCGACCCGGAGGCTCCAAATTAGGAAGGAAGTACCAAAATTAGAAACATCTGGACATCCACACCCTACCCTGTTCATTCAGGAGGTTAATCATAGCCTAGAAGTGGCTTGACGATAGTGAGTGCATGTCTAGAAAAGGTAGCTGTCCTTTGGAGGTCCCCCGTCGGAGCTGAAATGCTGAAATTTTCTAAGTGCTGGAATCCTGAAAATCTGGCTAAGTAGTGGGAAAGCGCCGGCAAAGGACATGCGCCTGGCCTCTAACCACATGCGCTTGCACCCTAGTAGTGAAAGGAAGTGATCCGAACACTTTTCCGAAAAGCGCCGGGAAATGCGCCGGTAAAGCACATGCGCCCGGATCCACCACATGCGCCCGGTGCATTATTCCAACATGCGCTTGACATTGTTTCTGGCACATGCGCTGGGAAATACCCGTCGGGTAGACCCGAACCCGATTTTCCTCCTATAAATAGTGAAGTCACCTCATTACATCAGCACGAAATCATCCCCTGCCGACCTCAGAGTGATGTAAGCACCACATGCGCTTGCTTTCTCTCCCCTCGCCGGATGCATTGGCCGGAGTGGATTTCCTCGCCGGAAACCCTCGCCGAGAAGGGATTTCCTCGACGAAATCCCAAGTTCAGGAAGAAAATCCTGAAATTTTCTAAGTGCTGGGCACATGCGCCGGCATATCCCCCACACGCGCCGGCTTATTCCACCACATGCGCCGGCTTTTCCCACCGGAAAATCCTGAAAATCTGCTAATTCCAGGAGGGACATGCGCCCACTCTTTGAGTCCAGGCGCATGTGCATTGCCACATGCGCCCGGAACACCTCTTCTCCATCTGATTTTTCATAAAAAAAAAAAAAAAAAAAAACTTCACATGCGCCCGGGAGAAGGGACATGCGCCCGAGTCCCTACCACATGCGCCCGGAAGCATGTGCAACACCACATGCGCCTGCACATCCACCCCTCCATGCGCCTGGACGCTGATGGGAGGGGTGGACCTTCGATCGCGTGCCCCGCCTTCGTTCGAAATCCGATTTTGATGAAATTACTTCCGCCCGATGCGTCTCGATGAGATCTATCCATCCGTCAGATCAGATTCTCAAACGGTCAATGATAAATGGCCCAAATCAGTGTTTTGGTCCAAAATAACCAACACTTAGCCAATTTGGCAGCCCCAAAAATCCTTCTGAAAGAGCCGAAAACGGCATAAAACAAGAAGAATCGAGCGGAATTGGATCGAGCCCGAGAGGGAAATTTTTTTTCTACTTGACATGATACACCATAATCATGCACCGCGACGAGGTTATCCGATCTCAGGACCCTCGAATACCCTAATCGAGCAGTCGGCAGGCCCACTACTTAGTCATTTCTAGCCCTGGGAAGTGCCCTGTTGGCCCGGAAATTGACTTCTGCTAAGCAAATTGAAATACGATCGCACCGCGATCTTCGTGGACATAATCCACCCCTGTTCAAAGATGATCATCGATAATATTCATCGATTTCCCTGATAAGACCGCAGACAGGTCCATTATTTAGTCATTTTCAACCCTAGGAAGTGCCCTGTTGGCCCGGAAATTGACTTTTGCTAAGCAAATTGAAACGCGATCGCACAGCGATCTTCGTGGACATAATCCACCCCTGTTCAAAGACGATCATCGATAATATTCATCGAATTCTCTAATCAGACCGCAAACAGGTCTACTACTTAGTCAATTTCAGCCCTGGGAAGTGCCCTGTTGGCTTAAAAATTGACTGACGCCAGATGAAATCAATCGCGATCTCAAAGACGCCGAGGCAAAGCTGAAGTACTCAGGCTATCCCACAGCCGGTTCAAGCATTCACGGGGCATCGATCCCCATCATTCATAAGAAATTGGCATATGTGGGTACCCATCGGACCTTATACTTAGCCACTTACAGGCATCGGAGATAGCTGATCCAGCCCATTGAATTTGAATCCTCAAAAGATCTTGGCTTGATAAAGCCTACTTGATCCCAAATAGATCATTAAAAATACTCAGAAGAAAGAGTGTTCTTGAAGACGAGTCGCCTGACTCCAGAAGAAATACATTTACTTTACTGTACAAAGCTCTATTCATCCCGGATAAAGGTCCGAGGCTAAACCTAAGGGGTTATGGTTACCACGAGAAACCGCAAACAAAGAGTTCTAACTAAGCTTGAAACGTCTTGCTATGGACTGCCACTATGAAAAAGACTATCGATGCCCTACCCATCGACAACGGGTCCGTTGGTTGAGCTGATGAGGTAGTTGCAGATTGCTTTCCTAAGGTCACCCGTCATAAAAATACGGGCGCGGGCTTTAGGTTATGCCAACCAACATTTCGAGGTTCGTGTATTCCAGCGGTCACCTGTTCACAGTAACAGGCGCGGGCCCCGAGTTGCACCACTCGATTAAAACCCTCATTCGGGAACGTTGCGGAGTGCTTTCCTAAGGTCACCCGTCATAAAAGTACGGGTGCGGGCCTTGGGTCATGCCGACCAACATTCGAGGTTTGTGTATTCCAGCGATCACCTGTTCACAGTAACAGGCGCGGGCCCCGAGTTGCACCACTCGAATCCTGACAGTCTCTCAACCCGGACATACCGAAAGAAAATGGGACATAAACATCCGGCGTGTCTAACAAATGTGGCTCAGTCCATAATAGGAAAACAAAGGTCTACACGACCATGAACTCAAGACCATAATCCCCGGCGGATTAGTCTTTTGCCTTCCAATCAAGGGTGATCAACCGTTGATGTAATTAAAGGCTCATGACCATTATCACAGCCTGGAATGTAAAAGATCTCAGAATCTCTGGAATAAAATTCGCCTTGCGATATCTCTCTCTTGTGTACACTTTGTGATTGCTTATGATTGTCTATGAATGTCTCTATACTCAGAATTCCCCCAGAATAAAAGAAACATGAAAAAAAGAAAGAAAGGACTGCTGACGAGTAGTTCTGATCTTTCCCCTCTTTTTCTAAGTTCTAACAAACTGGCGACTCTGCTCGGGAGTATTCAATACCCGAATCTCTGGCTATTTCTGAGTAAATAGACATTCTGCGATAAATCATTTGCAGACACTAATGTGTACATGGGAAAGGTTACCGCAAGGAGAAATGTTCGGCGCCTTCACGGGTGTCAAACTGGCGACTCTCGACGGGAATGTTCTTCCCTTCATCTTTAAGGCAAAAGAATTTTGAAGCTTTGCATAGCATGCATGTAGTTCATACTTGTATGTTTCTGTCTATCCGCTGTCGAGCCGTATCGCTGATTGGTAAGGTTGCGTCCCCTCTCTTTCCCAAGCGCGCAGAATATTCTAATGCGTGTATGACTGTGCAGAGAGAGAGAGAAAGACAGAGAGAGACAGAGAAAGGAACAGAAAGACAGAAAAGAATTAACCAAATGGCATCCACAATGATCTTCTTAGCATCCGGAGGATTTTACTTCCCCCATCTGGCAGCAACCTCTGAAGCCGGATGGCAGATTGTTCAGAAGCGCAAGACCGTCAAGAAGACTGAGAACAAGAAAGTTATTCCAGCTGAGACGGAGAGGACAGCAAGGGTACTGAGCAGAACAAAGAGACAGTGGAAGCCAGTCTGCAGGAGTGACGCCCGCGACTCCGGCAGAACTACCGTGTCAGCCAAGCCAGAGTTCTCCTTCGCCGATATCGACTTCCCAGCGATACCGAAGACAACATCGCCAGCGAAGATACCGAACAGATCTGCTGTTCGACAGTCGACTAAGACAACGATGAAGACAATCCCTACTGAAGCTGCCGTGATCAAGATGAGGCCTCAGCGAGCGCAAGTAATGATGGTGCAGGTCACCGAAGGAGAGGCGAGTGAGCGATACCCAGAGCTGCCTCCAATCCAAGAACAGATAGATGAGATTATCCAGGTCCAAGAGGACACGGCCAGAGAAATGAGAGAGATGAAAGAAGCACTGTTGGCTCTAGTTGCCCAGGGGGCAAACAGAAGCCCAGCTGTACCCACTCGACAGTCTGTGGAGGAATGCCAGGGGGCAGCAGGAGAGCCAGCTACCGCCGAACCACAAGCTCGCCCGAGAAACGTTGTGTTCGGACGTGTACCGCCATTGCCGTCTCAAGCCACGAGAGAAGAACTATCTCAGACAGTTGCGGACCTGATGCGTCAGGAAAGAGAAAAGGAGAAGAGAGGAAAATATGTATACCTGGTGCCGTACTTACCCGAGGTCCACGATCTCCCATTTCCCAGCAATTTCAAGCGTCCGGACTTCCCCAGATTTGATGGCAGAGGATCGCCGGAGGAACACATGGCTCAATTCATGACAATGATGGGCAACCTATCGACAATTCCCCAGTACTGTCTAAGATTGTTTGGCTCGACGCTCACGAGCAAGGCATTCCAGTGGTACATGTCACTGCCCGCAGGGTCAGTCAAGTCCTGGGAGTAGATGCAGGACCTGTTCATCTCCAAATTCTTCTCTACCGAGCGAGAAGTCTCACTGACAGATTTAGCCTTGGTTCGTCAAAGGCAGGGAGAGTCGGTCGAGAAGTTCATCGACAGGTGGGGGACCATAGCAGCACAGTGCCGGGAATTGCCCAGCGAATCTGAGCAGGTCAAGATGTGCACGCAGGCCATGGATGCGATGATCTCATTTGGCTTATCTGGACACAACTTCTCGACGTTTCGAGACCTAGCTACAAAAGCCCACCTGGTGGAAGGAGCCGCGTGCAGAGCACAGTTTAAGGCAGAGAAGCCGCGGAGAGAAGCTGGAAGGATAATAACATCTAACTACGTCGACAAGGAAAGGGTTCGAATGACAGGAAACGCCCAAACACCGAGCGTAGAGTCGAGGCCAGGCCAGTAACCACGATTCAAGACAAAGGCAAGAGTTTTCAGAGGCCGCGACATCTCACGATAGAAGAGCATAATCTAGCAAACGGACCTTATACCTTCGACATGGAAGATCTGGTTCCGATCATGGAACAGCTGGTCGAAGAGAGGTTAATAAGACTGCCAGAATGCACACGCCCGGAGGAAGCGAAGATGGTCGATCATCCCAGCTACTGCAGGTATCATCGTGTGACCACCCACAAGACTGAAGACTGCTTTGTCCTAAAAGGCAAGATTCAACGGATGATCAACGATGGCACCATCAATATGAAGGCGGAAGAGGCGAGCCGGAATACTGCGACAGTGGTGTCTGCCCTCCCTGTGCCAGTTCAAATTCCAGCGGCGAATCCATTCCCAGAGCCGGAAGAGCCATGGACACTTGTGAGCAGCAAGAAGAGGCTAGAGAACAAAAGAAGAATCTTGGAGAAAGAGAGGAAGATGAAGAACAGAATAAGAAGAAGAAATGTTGGAGAAGAACAGCCACGTGCGCAGCCCGTTCAGTGTGCCATGGTTTCAGTGGTCACTCAATCAGGGGCCAGTGACAAGGACCAAGTCCTAGATAAAGGAGAAGTCAATGTAGTGGCTCTGCGGTCCGAAAAGCAGGTCGTACAGAGAGAATTTTCAAGGCGACCAGACCCTAGAAGGACGAATGCAGTCATAGGTGAGCCATCAGGGACACCTCGAGAAAAAGAACCGGCAGAAGCAGTCAATGAGCCAGCAGCTAACCAACGAGATCACGTTCGAGATAAGGCACCGGTGATTTATGATGTGGTGTCTCATCTGAAGAAAGTTCCGGCCCGACTCAGCATCTACGATGCCCTGTGCCTTTCGAAGAAATATCGAGAAATGTTGCTCAACGCATTGCTCGATCAAGAAGCCCGCGAGGTCATGATGGCAAAGATTGAGTCAGAGATGGAAGAAATGAAGATAACGGGAACCGAGGAGCGACCCGCAGAACAGGTCATGCAGATCGATCGATCGTCCATGATCACATTTTCTGAAGAAGACAGAACGATTAGCTTGACAGACCACAACCGCCCGTTGATGGTGACAGGTCTCATCCGAGACATAGAGGTCCGAAGATGCATGCTGGACGACGGATCTGCTGTGAATATTATGTCTCTGAAGACATTACAACTATTGGGTTTCAGACAGACAGCACTTCGCCCAAGCGCCATGGTTATCCAAGGGTTCAATCAGGACGGCCAGCGTGTCCTAGGGTCCATTACTGTCATGCTAGAAATAGAAGAATTGAGCATCAAAGTCACATGTCAGGTGATCGATGCGGTGACGACGTACAATATCTTGTTGGGACGACCGTGGCTGCATCAATACGGCATTATTCCCTCGACATACCACCAATGCTTCAAATACAATAGGGATGGCGTCCAGTATAGAGTGGCGGCAGACCCGAGGCCATACTCCGTCACTGAATCTTTCCTAGCAGATGCACAATACTATCAGGAAAGCGATGGAGCCGAGATTGCCAGAAGAGCCAACAAACCGACAAAGGTGGCACAGGGGGCAGAACCCCAGGGCGAGAATCTAAGACAAGCGGACGAAGCTCCGCGAGTGGTCGCTGAAGCGACAAGGGCTGACAGAGGAAATCCGTTGTAAAGGAAGAAGTTTTACCTAATCCCGAAGCACCTCCGGAAGGAAGGGCAGTCAGTGTTGAAACAGATGACAAGCCAACAGATGAGCGTGTTGCAGTCTAGCTTCAATATGCCGGTGCCAAAGGTTGAGAGGATTCGTCCCTTCCCTAAAGCTCCGAGCCAGTTCTGCGTGCCGCCGACAATGGGAGCAAGGCATGAGATAAGGTTTCAGGCTGAACTTCGCAACCCGTTGCAGATCGAAGAGAACGCGAAGAGAACGCCGGTAGAGACACCGCCCATTGAAGAAGAAAGATATAGCAAGGCCAGTAGAAACATCATGAGAAATATGGGGTTCATCTGTTCAGAACCGCCAGCTCGGAAAGGCATGCTAGCACCCTTCGAAGTAAAGACGAAGGTATACAGAGGAAAAGAAGCCCTGGGGGCAGAATGTGAGATCAGGCATATTAACATGGTGACAATTAGTCCCGTGGAAGAGGTGAGGCCTGCTAGACCGAATGAAGTCATATAGCCGAGTGCCGCACCAGAGCAGATCGAAGATGGAGGTCAGCCCACGATAGATGAGCTACAAGAAGTCAATCTGGGGACCACCGAAGAGCCGAGGAATACTTATATCAGTAAGAACATTCCAGAAGAAGAGAGGGAGAGCTACATTCAACTCCTGAAAGAGAACAGAGACGTGTTCGCATGGACCTATTCTGAAATGCCAGGACTGAACCCGGCAATCGCGATGCACACGTTGAATATCGCGAAGGAGAAGAGGTCGGTCAAACAGCCACAGAGACGCTTCCATCCTGACATCGTCCCGAAGATAGAGGAAGAGGTGAAGAAGCTGCTTCAGGCCGGGTTTATCAGGGAAGTTCAGTATCCCAAATGGATCTCGAACATAGTACCTGTAAAGAAGAAGAGCGGCCAGATCCGGGTGTGCGTTGATTTTCGCAACCTAAATGAAGCTTGTCCTAAAGATGACTTTCCTCTACCCATCCCAGAGCTTCTGATCGATAGCACATCAGCATATACAACGATGTCCTTTATGGACGGCTACTCAGGGTATAATTAGATCCGAATGGCTCCAGAAGACGAAGAGTCCACTGCCTTCCGCACATCTCTCGGAATATTCTGTTATCGGGTGATGCCGTTTGGGCTGAAAAATGCAGGCGCCACGTATCAGAGAGCGATGCAGGTAATCTTCCAAGACATGATGCACAAGCATGTGGAATGCTACGTCGATGATCTGGTAGTGAGGTCCGACGGACATCAACAGCATCGCGAACATTTGAAGCTAGTATTTCAGAGGTTGAGGAAGAAGAGCCTCTGCATGAACCCGTTGAAGTGCGCCTTTGGGGTGTCCTCCGAAAAATTCCTTGGCTTTGTGGTCAGGCATCGGGGAATCGAGATTGACCCCGCGAAGATCAAGGCGATCCGAGAAATGCCTCCTCCGAAGAATTTGAAAGAGCTGAAGAGCTTCCAAGGGAGAGTTGCTTACTTGCGGCGATTCATCTCGAACCTGTCAGGTCGTTGCCAGCCTTTCTTTCGGTTGAACAAGAAAGACGTCCGCTTCGAGTGGGACGAAGCGTGCCAGAAAGCCTTCGATTCCCTCAAAGAGTTACTCGGGAAAGCTCCAGTTCTCGCAGCGCCAATCGAGGGAAAGCCTCTGATACTGTATGTAGCAGTGGGAGAGAACTCACTGGGGGCACTGCTCGCCCAGAAGAATGAAGAAGGGAAAGAGAATGCTCAGTACTATTTGAGCAGCACGCTCATCGGCGCTGAGTTTAATTACTCACCGATAGAGAAGATATGCCTGGCCTTGATATTCGCTGTGAAGAAGTTGAGGCATTACTGTCTGTCATATCAGATTACATTGATCTCCAGAGCAGATCCCATCAAGTTCCTGATGAACCGACCTATGTTGTCAGGGCGATTAGCCAAATGGGCCCTACTGCTATCCGAGTTCGACATTACGTATCTGCCGTCTCGAGCTGTTAAAGGGCAGGCGATAGCCGATTTTCTAGCAGCTCACCCGATACCGGATAACATGGAAATGGAATGTGATCTTCCCGACGACCAGGCCATGATGGTAAGGGTCGCGAAGCAGTGGCGGATGTATTTCGACGGAGCCTCCAGAGCTGCAGGATCAGGGGCCGGTGTGATCTTCATCAGTCCTCAAGGCGACTTGTTGCCCTACTCATTCACAATAGTGCCGTCGTGCACAAACAACGAGGCAGAGTATCAGGCCCTCATCATTGGGTTACAGTTGGCACGAGACATGCGAATCCGATCACTACAGGTATACGGTGATTCTCGGTTAGTTGTGGGACAGCTTATGACAGAATATGAAGTCCGCAAGCCGGAGCTGTCGTCTCTTTGCCATCAGGCCCGAGCCCTATTCGATCATTTTCGAGACAGTACGGTGTCGCACGTCCCAAGAGCTGAAAATTCTCAAGCAGACGCATTGGCTAACCTGGCCGCGGCTCTCGCGCACCCAGGGGGCAGCCCACTTCAAGTCACCATAGAAGAAAGGAGAATATTGCCATCACTCACAGCAGCCGAGGATGTCACGAGTGCAAGCCCTGTACATTGCTTTGAGATCATAGAAGAAGAAGATTGGAGAAGACCATTCTCTGATTACTTGAAGTATGGGTTCTTACCCGAGGATCCGCAGATGCGCACTCAAGTCAGAAGGCGTGCCAGCTCGTTCGTCCTCTTAGAAGGAGTACTGTATCGACGCTCCAGCGATGGAACGCTGTCAAGATGCCTGGCCCAAGAAGAAATTCATGATACGCTGAGAGAGGCGCACGGAGGAGAATGTGGTGCCATCAAGGCGGACTTGCTGAGGCATTCAACAAAACCATCGTGAAGATTCTAAAGAAAACGGTGGCAGAGAATAAGAAAGATTGGGACAAACGGTTGCCCAAAGCGCTCTGGGCATATCGTACTACGCACCGCACAGCAACACGGGCTACTCCCTATTCACTAGTATATGGCACGGAGGCCATCATCCCTATGGAAGTTCAGGTCGAGTCCCTACGAGTAGCACTTCGGAACTCCTTGACAGATGAACGTAATGCTGAGCTCAGGATGGTCGAGCTCGATGCCTTGGACGAGAAGAGACTCACGGCACAACAACGGCTAGAGATGTACCAGAAGCACATCTCAACAGCATATGACAAGCGAGTCAGGGGTAGATCCTTCAAGAAGGGTGACTTGGTACTCGTAATGAAGCGACCGGCAGCCGCGCACACTACAAAGAGCAAGTTCGACCCTAAGTGGGACCCGATATGCATCATAGAAGAAGTTTACTCCAATGGGGCCTACCGTTTAGTGAATTTTGACGGTGGTGGAGCCTGTTTCGCAATTAATGGCCGATTTCTGAAGAAATATTACCCCTAATGGTCAACCTATTACTTTCCTTTACATGAATATGAGAAATGTAAACTCCCCAAGAGAGGGAATGTAATAAGTAAGGATAGAAACGGAGAATGAAATGGAGTAGAATACAATAGATAAGCCTGTAGTTACAAAAGCTAATCAGTTATTTTGTATTCTTGCAGGTCTTCCTTGCCCTTGCTATGAAGAAATAACTAAGAAGGACCATTCGTCTGCGACACGAGCATATCCCAAGTTCAGAAACCCTGGACACTCCCGAAATCGACGACAAAGGGAAGTATTACTCTTTTCATTTCATTCTACATTCATCACTTACTAGAATTGCGATTCTTATTGCTATTATTGCAAACCATTCTAAAACACATCACACAAACATAACACGATAGAAAAGTAACTGCTATTGTCATTTCATTTAACAAAAGTTTGATTGACATCTTTTCCGACGTCGTATACATGAATGGTCAAAAGGTAAGTATCTCTTACACCAACTACAAAATTTTCTAAAGGTAAGATCCTGCGATCATTTCTATACATTTGAAGTCCAGAAGGAGAGCATCGGGAGCGAAAGATCAAAGCTTCTCCAAACATCCCGATATCAGCCTGATCACGGCCACCCTGGCAGTTTCCATCGCTGACTTTGCTGCAGATAACACCTCTGCAGGATCAGGAACATGTTGGAGTTCAGCAGTCAAATCCTCCAACTGCTTGCGCGCTGCTTCGCCCTCACTCTCGAGCCGCGTGACCGTTATCTGACCCTGAGTAACTACTGACTCGAGACGGGCAGCTTCGAAGCTCACGGCGATCTTCTCCGCTTGTAGACGCTCAATCTCAGCGTCAATTTCAGCTATACGGCCCAAGCACCCTTCATACTGTATCTTATTATTTTGTAGGGATTCTCGTGCGTTCGCCGTAGAATGCGCGTGGCGTTCCACTACAGGTCCCAATGACTCTACAATTCTATGCTTCTCCTCGATAGCAGGATCGGGCTCGACGCGCTCAGCAGCCACCACGTTTACGAGGGAGCTTTCGAACGCAGAGATGTGATTAACAACCACGAGCGCATCAGACCCAACTACTCCGACACAAGCTTCCAGCGCTTTCATGCCAGCGCCCAGCATATGCCATTCTTGTGGATCGGCCAACGCCTTCACAAGGCTAGACAGCAGGCCCTTCAACACGCTCTGACCAAAATAATCTAAGTGTTCAAATGCAGGAATGTCCGGCATCATAGCAATGGTTACGTCAGAATCGACAGCAGCTGCAAGAAAGAATGTAAGACAAACAAATGATGAGTTAGCAAAAATGGAAGCAGAAACTACAAGTCATAATCTAATGTAAAGTGCGAAGGAGTCGTACCAGGAACGGCAGGAAGATCAACAGCAGGCTCCGAAGGTCCCGCAATGCATGTCTCGGAATCAACAACTGTTTCCAAAGCTTCGCTCGGCAGTTCAATAGTCACAACCAGAGACGACGCGACAGAAGTAGCAGAGGCAGGTATTGACCCAATAAGATCTGTAGAAATAAGATAATAATGACAAAATATGTTTAGTATGATTATGCAGGAATCAAAGAAGAAAAGCAAAAAGCAGAACCACAATCGCATTTCTTACCTTGTGCTCGCGGAATGTTGGGTCCGACTTCGACTGCAGCAGGGCGTGACGCATCCACGACCTCTAACTCAACAGAACAATTCGCTTGCAATGAACAGCCTGATGGAAAGACCGAAGAAGGATCGACGTTCCCCTCACGTATCTCAAGCCCAGGAACGGATCCCTCGGCGTTATCAGCACGAACGGGCAAACAAGGATGAGCATCCGTCGACAACCCCGTAGTCGGTGCCGCAACAGCCTGAGAAACAAAGACTAAAGGCCCGGAAGAAGGTTGGACCCTGACGTTGTCGTAGAGTTGTGCTTCGAGCGCTGCCATGGCAGCATCATCAAGATCACCTACGCCCCCGACTCCGATATCGTTATCATAATAGTTCGCGAGGGAATCATCGTTGCTGTGATCATTAGCACGATCCGCTCCCCAGTCATCGCCGGAATAATCTACAGGCTCATCTTCGAGTCGTGACCCCGAACCATCACCTGCTTCAGAACCGCCTTCGGCATTGTCCCCCTCGACATCTGTAGGCTCGGACTCACCTCCGTCATGATTGTCGGCAATTATATCTTCTTCATCTACAATCTCCTCTGTAGCACCAGAACGAAGCTCAACTTCTTCACGACTATCGGCAGCAGTCGCACCCGCCACTACTTTTGGAAGATTGATCTGCAACGACGGATCCAAACTCCCCCACTTCTTGAAATGTAATATTTCTGCCTTTCTTAAGTTTTTCTCAGGTGCGGACGGGCGAACTCTTGGTGTGAGTCTTATCTTGACTCTCAACTGATCTCTCGCACGGCCCGGTGGAAGATCGTCAACGAAATCATCAGAAGGTCTAACTCCTGCCATGCCTTCCGTAGGCTCATCCTCTTCGACAGACAGAGGAGCATTCTCTACCGGAGGACGCGAAGATCCGACCCCTTGTTGATGTCTCTGTATAGGGACCCCAAAGCAATACCATCCGTCTAATGCTCCATCTTCTTTCCTACGAGTGATCGGCACGTTCAAGGAAGTCAGATGGCTGGTACCAGGAACTCCGACGGCCTCGCGCTGCTCACGAAGATAACCAAGACCGTCCTCAGGAACATCAGTCAACCTTGGAGGAGAGAGATGGAGAGGGAAATCGACGGGTTTGGCATCCCGGATGCGCGCGTACTGATGCACCCACCATCTCATCCAACCGTAAGAAGTCGCAGGACGTCGACTACCGCCAGGCAACACGAACCTCGCGCCAGTTCGCGTCAACAAAAGCTGGTCCCACATCCACTCCCAATGGACAAGGACCCGTGCCATATGCTCGTTCTATTCTCGTCACGCTCGGAAGAGTTGACGGAACACCCTGATCGTAGCCGAACTGTCTGGCGAACCTGCTCGGATAATAAGGCTCGCGCCAGAACTCCATGCCTTCGCGGAACGGGAGAGAGGCGGTCCGGATTGATATTAGGAATTCTCTGTCAGAAGAGTCAACTGAATCCTCATCATCGACGACTTCAATATCTTCATCAGCAATGGAAGCAGGAAAATGATAGAAGTCAACTTCATTCTCATTGCAGATCCTTGAAGACACCCATTCTGGCGTCTTAAGCACCATCTTGGCCTTCATAAACCTGATAAGAGGCGCTCGGTCCGGAAAGAAGTAGGCGTGAGGCTTCATGCCATATACCCATGGAAAATAAATGCCTAACTAGCCGGAGAAATAATGCCACGGGCAATAGGCCGCATCCATCCCATCAACAGGTTTGTCCGGATTACTAGCAACATAACCAAACGCTCTATATATGCTGCAGAGTACAGGTGGCGCTATAGCAAGACGTCGGCCACTGGCAAGGGCACCTGCCATGACGAAGCAAGAAACCCTGACGCCATCAGCACCCTTCGAGCTGGGAAGCGCGACTGTGGACAACCAGTAAGCGAGGAAGCCTACTAGCTCACAAGTGGGAGACAATACGTTTGGGCAAGGAAATTTCCGTTGAAAGCGTTTTCGTAAGGCTCTTACTCTTTTAACATCAACCTTATATTTTTCGTAGTTGATCCTGAAAGAGAGAAAGGAGAGAGAACTTCACATAAGAAGCTATGCAAAAGGAAAGAACATACATCATGAGAAGAAAGAAAGAAGACGTCCCGCGAAGACTTACTTCAAGCCGTGGCTGAAGTAGACTGACCAATCTTCATAGTGTATCTTTGTAATGCAGTCAAATTGTTGCAGTTCATTGAACAACTCCAAAGATCACCTTCGCGCCTGAAGCCAGACAATTCTTCATCAGAGGGGATATATTCGTGATAATACCCGCCGTGAATGGGCAGGCCCGCCATCATCTTAAGATCCCAGAGGGTTATGCTCATCTCTCCTTGAGGAAGATGGAAAGAGTTGGTAACGGAACTCCAGTAATTTAAGAAGCCCCTGAGAATCGTCGGATCTCGTGGAAAGAAGCCGGCAGTCGCCTCGATGGCATAATAGAGCCCGACGTCCCTCAGCACAGCCTCGTGCCGGATCAGAATCTCCTTCGCCCAGGGGATGTAGCTGTCACAACGATTCAGATGCCCTCGGGTACGGAAGCTCGAAGTCTCCCACATTGCAGACGTGCTCATAGGGAGGAATCTTTGACGCACCGTCTCAAAGAAATGAGTCGGATAAGGTGCACGCGGATCACATGTAGGCATGAGGAAAGTCATTTCCTTAATCTCACCAACCTTTTGTTGCTTCCCGTTGCTTCCTAGGGTGGCGGTGAGTAATCTCTCAGGAACTGAAGACCATCTCTCCACTCCATAGAACTGGCTAGGTCTACGAACATCAGACGGCTCGATGCTCGGAAAAGGTTTACACCTCATAAGAGACTTCTGGTGCAAGATGACTTCGCCATTGTAGGGGTTCGTGATGCAGATGCCACGCTCAGCAGCGATCTTGTTGCTCTCCCATCCAATTTTCATCCTTTCATATTTCAAGTCGAGGAGCTGTGTCAATCGCTCCGCTTGACTGAGCGCCTTGATCGGTTGTTTTCCTCGTCCTCCTTTCTTCTTACTTTTCTGACCCGTCAGATTCTCTTCTACATTTTGAACAGGTATATCTTGAGGACCTGCCTCGATGGCACTCACCACACCAGCAAGTTGGGCATACCAATAGACCCACTCTTGTTCTGTTCCCCGCTTTGGAGGTTCGGGCGCTGTCTTGTTGACAAAGATGCGTACTAGCACTTCATGAGGAAGCTGCCCAATACGCTCCGAGAAATCCTTGATCTCGGGTTCGACCGTAGGAAAGAAGCGAGAATTACGTCTTGGAGGAGGAGGGTTAGAAGGACCTTCAACTGTTCTTTTTCGACCGTGCTTCATCGGCGTCGGACCAGAAGCATGCGACCCAGAAGTTTCACCAGAAGATCCCATTGTCGCTACTGCAATTCACTGCAACGCGTAAACAGAACAACATTAGAAAACAACTCGATGCACATGGGCAAATAGCCTAACGAAATCATATCACAAACACAAGCACAACATGAAGAGCATGAAAGCAACCAAATCAAGAGCATAGCATATCAATCATCATACGCATTTCATAACAAAGCAACTGCCATCATACATGCACGCACACATATGATTGATGCACACACAAAATCACAGATTGAACCCACAATACATCCATGCATTTAGTCTAAAAGCAGCCTCGACAAGTCTGGGTGCTTATGAGAAGGCACTAGACAGAGTCAGGAAATAGTTTCAACATCATACATACGCAACCGTTAGCACACAGCAACTTTACAAGCAATCGGGACGCTATAAGCGCACTTTGGCAGACATATTCTGAACCTGCCTAAAATAGACAGTTGCAAGCCGTGACAGGCCAAAGTAGGCAGTCAACTGCAGGCCCAAGGCACTAAGCTCCAATCGTGCTTGAATTTTAAGTGATCTAGCCTCAAACAGCACTGAATTTGACTGAGAAACGGAGCTGGAAATGCCATTCCTCCACCAAGTGCAAAGTAGGGGCTAAAAATGGGACTTTTGGCTAAGTGTTGGGGTGACATGCGCCCAAGGTGGAGCCCCAGGCGCATGTGGCCCCTCACATGTGCCCAATCTCTAAAAATTGAAAATGAAACTTCATTCCATAAGGCATCAGGCGCATGTGCAATTTGACATGCGCCCGGCTTAGAAGAAAGGAAGAAACGAGCTTGGAATTCAATGCACCAGGCGCATGTGCATCACCACATGCGCCCATCTCTGAAATTTGAAGAAAAGACAAGTCCTGGGCAATGCCCTGGGCACATGCCCAGAACCACATGCGCCTGGGACATGCGCCCACATCCTCAGAGGCAATTTCACATGCGCCTGAGGGAAGTTCTCCATCGAAAAATGAATGGCAGGCCACATGCGCCCACAAGGGGACCACATGCGCCTGTACCCTGAGGGTGAGCTCTCTCACCTTGGGAGAAATCAAGCTTTCTGACTCGAAAAATTGCGGAATGACTCAGTGAGTCAACTATTTATACTTGAGCCTAAGGGACCGGTGCACTGCACTAGCATGACGTAAGCATCCAGCGCAGCACACCGGGGGGGGCACTTGTTGGGGCTCAAATTTGCACCCATTATAAAATAACATCCCATGGTCTAGTGGCAATGATTTAGATAAGTTTCGAGGCCAGGAGAGCCCCGAAAACGCCAGCACAACCCTGATCGCTTGGTAGCGATCAAAATTCGTAAACAGCATTTCAAAGCAGGAACTGGACATGCGCTTCACCGCCAAACTATCTGAAATGTCCTAAAACCCTTAACCTGCAAGTTTCAAAGTCATCCGGTGCATATTTTTACCTGCGCACCTCGAAATGCGTTTCGTCCCTGCCCGAAACTGACAAAAAGGGTCCGTAAGCCTACAGCTACCATTTCAGAGCGGAACTGGACATGCGCTTCACCACCAAACTATCTGAAATGTCCTAAAACCCTTAACCTGTAAGTTTCAAAGTCATCTGGTGCATATTTTTACCTGCGCACCTCGAAATGCGTTTCGTCCCTACTCGGAATTGACAAAAAGGGGCCCGTAAGCCTACAGCTACCATTTCAAAGTGGAACTAGACATGCACTTCACCGCCAAATGATTTGGAGCGCCCCAAAACCCTTAAATAGCAAGTTTGAAGTCATTACGATGAATATTTCCATGCGCGCGCTCCCCGGAACAACGTTCCTATACGATAAGCCGACCCGGAGGCTCCAAATTAGGAAGGAAGTACCAAAATTAGCAACATCTAGACTTCCACACCCCACCCCGTTCATTCAGGAGGTTAATCATAGCCTAGAAGTGGCTTGGCGACAGTGAGTGCATGTCTAGAAAAGGTAGCTGTCCTTTGGAGGTCCCCCGTCGGAGCTGAAATGCTGAAATTTTCTAAGTGCTGGAATCCTGAAAATCTGGCTAAGTAGTGGGAAAGCGCCGGCAAAGGACATGCGCCTGGCCTCTAACCACATGCACTTGCACCCTAGTAGTGAAAGGAAGTGATCCGAACACTTTTCTGAAAAGCGCCGGGAAATGCGCCGGTAAAGCACATGCGCCCGGATCCACCACATGCGCCCGGTGCATTATTCCAACATGCGCTTGACATTGTTTCTGGCACATGCGCCGGGAAATACCCGTCGGGTAGACCCGAACCCGATTTCCCTCCTATAAATAGTGAAGTCACCTTATTACATCAGCACGAAATCATCCCCTGCCGACCTCAGAGTGATGTAAGCACCACATGCGCTTGCTTTCTCTCCCCTCGCCGGATGCAGTTGGCCGGAGTGGATTTCCTCGTCGGAAACCCTCGCCGGGAAGGGATTTCCTCGCCGGAATCCCAAGTTCAGGAAGAAAATCCTGAAAATTTCTAAGTGCTGGGCACATGCGCCGGCATATCCCCCACACGCGTCGGCTTATTCCACCACATGCGCCGGCTTTTCCCACCGAAAAATCCTGAAAATCTGCTAAGTCCTAGGAGGGACATGCACCCACTCTTTGAGTCCAGGCGCATGTGCATTGCCACATGCGCCGGAACACCTCTTCTCCATCTGATTTTTCATAAAAAAAAAAAAAAAAAACTTCACATGGGCCCGGGAGAAGGGACATGCGCCCGGGTCCCTACCACATGCGCCCGGAAGCATGTGCAACACCACATGCGCCTGCACATCCACCCCTCCATGCGCCTGGACGCTAATGGGAGGGGTGGACCTTCGATCGCGTGCCCCGCCTTCGTTCGAAATCCGATTTTGATGAAATTACTTCCGCCCGATGCGTCTCGATGAGATCTATCCATCCGTCAGATCAGATTCTCCAACGGTCAATGATAAATGGCCCAAATCAGTGTTTTGGTCTAAAATAACCAACACTTAGCTAATTTGGTAGCCCCAAAAATCCTTCTGAAAGAGCCGAAAACGGCCTAAAACTAGAAGAATCGAGCGGAATTGGACCGAGCCCGAGAGGAAATTTTTTTTTCTACATGACATGATACACCATAATCATGCACCGCGACGAGGTTATCCGATCTCAGGACCCTCGAATACCCTAATCGAGCAGTCGGCAGGCCCACTACTTAGTCATTTCTAGCCCTAGGAAGTGCCCTGTTGGCCCGGAAATTGACTTCTGCTAAGCAAATTGAAATGCGATCGCACCGCGATCTTCGTGGACATAATCCACCCCTGTTCAAAGATGATCATCGATAATATTCATCGATTTCCCTGATTAGACCGCAGACAGGTCCATTATTTAGTCATTTTCAGCCCTAGGAAGTGTCCTGTTGGCCCGAAAATTGACTTTTGCTAAGCAAATTGAAACGCGATCGCACAGCGATCTTCGTGGACATAATCCACCCCTGTTCAAAGACGATCATCGATAATATTCATCGACTTCTCTAATCAGACTGCAAACAGGTCTACTACTTAGTCAATTTCAGCCCTGGGAAGTGCCCTGTTGGCTTAAAAATTGACTGACGCCAGATGAAATCAATCGCGATCTCAAAGATGCCGAGGCAAAGCTGAAGTACTCAGGCTATCCCACAGCCGGTTCAAGCATTCACGGGGCACCGATCCCCATCATTCATAAGAAATTGGCATATGTGGGTACCCATCGGACCTTATACTTAGCCACTTACAGGCATCGGAGATAGCTGATCCAGCCCATTGAATTTGAATCCTCAAAAGATCTTGGCTTGATAAAGCCTACTTGATCCCAAACAGATCATTAAAAATACTCAGAAGAAAGAGTGTTCTCGAAGACGAGTCGCCCGACTCCAGAAGAAATACATTTACTTTACTGTACAAAGCTCTATTCATCCCGGATAAAGGTCCGAGGCTAAACCTAAGGGGTTATGGTTACCACGAGAAACCACAAACAAAGAGTTCTAACTAAGCTTGAAACGTCTTGCTATGGACTGCCACTATGAAAAAGACTGTCGATGCCCTACCCATCGACAACGGGTCCGTTGGTTGAGCTGATGAGGTAGTTGCGGATTGCTTTCCTAAGGTCACCCGTCATAAAAATACGGGCGCGGGCTTTAGGTTATGCCGACCAACATTTCGAGGTTCGTGTATTCCAGCGGTCACCTGTTCACAGTAATAGGCACGGGCCCCGAGTTGCACCACTCGATTAAAACCCTCGTTCGGGAACGTTGCGGAGTGCTTTCCTAAGGTCACCCGTCATAAAAGTACAGGGCGCGGGCCTTGCGTCATGCCGACCAACATTCGAGGTTTGTGTATTCCAGCGGTCACCTGTTCACAGTAACAGGCGCGGGCCCCGAGTTGCACCACTCGAATCCTGACAGTCTCTCAACCCGAACATACCGAAAGAAAATGGGACATAGACATCCGGCGTGTCTAACAAATGTGGCTCAGTCCATAACAAGAAAATAAAGGTCTACACTGACCATGAACTCAAGACCATAATCCCCGGCGGATTAGTCTTTTGCCTTCCAATCAAGGGTGATCAACCATTGATGTAATTAAAGGCTCGTGACCAGTATCACAGCCTGGAATGTAAAAGATCTCAGAATCTCTAGAATAAAATTCTCCTTGCGATATCTCTCTCTTGTGTACACTTTGTGATTGCTTATGATTGTCTATGAATGTCTCTATACTCAGAATTCCCCCAGAATAAAAGAAACACGAAAAAAAAGAAAGAAAGGACTGCTGACAAGTAGTTCTGATCTTTCCCCTCTTTTTCTATGTTCTAACAATGGCTTAAGAGCGAAAATGAATCTTTGTGCAGGCGGTTGGCGGAGCTATAAATCTAGCTTCAGCGCATTCAAGACCCTGTGTGAGCACTAGCATATGCAAAGGACGCTTTAGAGATAGCGAAGGCGAATGCGATTCAGCTCATGATGGGGTGTCTCAGAAGATTATAGTCTTACCTTTTGATGTCTTCTTTCTGGAGCAATCGCAGTGTCTTTATCGGAGTTGCATATTTTATGGTTGATGTGCATTTTTTATAACCTTTTCCTTTCTGTTACCCATATACATGTAATGACTTTACTTGTAAAACATATATTGAGATGTAATGCAAATGACAATTATTCTCATTCTATTATGTGTTATTGTGCGATTAGTGTTGTAATATTTAGCATTCTATTAAGATAATAATGATGCATTCTAAGAATGATTGTATGTGTCAATTTATGCGAAGTAAACTGAGGAGAGTGATATTTCCCTTTGTCATTACCTTTGGGGTGCTTTGTCTTATGGGATTTGAGACTTGTTTGCTTGTATGCCTCACGCTTGCCACGTCGGGATCTCGTGAGGCCTGCAGAGAACAAAATAGACAATCAGCTTTCTAATTATAAGCCTACCTATAATGCTTCTCTATCAGTTTATTTCTTCATTACTATGACGTATACGATATTTTCCCTCTTTTGGGGTGTTTACATCATCAGTATGTATGTGTATGGAAATAATAAATCAAACAATTGCTATGCATAATATCGCTTTAGGAACCGACCATTAATTGAGAACCCGGCTCCCCCACTGTCAGAATTTACTAAGCGGTAGGCCCCGTTGGAGTAGACTTCGTCTACTATGCATATCGGGTCCCACTTGGGATCAATTTTCTCTTCATCATATAAGCGGCCAACGGGCGTTTCATCTGAGCACCATATCGCCCTTCTTGAATAAGCGGCCTCTGACTCTCTTGTCGTAGGCTGTCGAGATCTTCTTCTGATACATTTTCAACCGCTGCTGAGTAATAAGTTGTCTTTCATCTAGGGCATCTAACTCTGCCATTCTGAGCTCAGCATTACGCTCGGTGGCCAGGGAGTCACGGAGTGCGATTAGCAGAGATTCAACTTGAACCTCCGTGGGAATCACTGCTTCAGTGCCATATACCAGAGAGTAAGGAGTGGCTTTTGTTGTGGTGTGATAGGTCATGCGATAAGCCCATAACGCTTCAGGGAGCCGCTTGTCGCAGTCTCTCTTATTTTCTACTACAGTCTTCTTCAAGATCTTCACAATGGTCTTATTGAATGCTTCAGCAAGACCATTTATAAGAGGATAATAGGGCGTCGAGTAGTAGTGCTTGATTTTAAACTTGGCGCATAGCTTATCGATAGTTGTATTTCAGAAGGGCGTGCCATTGTCAGTGATGATCCGTTCAAGGATACTGTGTCAGTATAAGATAGTGTATTGAATGAAACCCTCGACCTGCTTGGCTTTCACATTTTTTAAAGGCATCGCCTCAGCCCGCTTAGAGAAATAATCGATCACCGCCAGTATATACTGGTGTCCTTGGGAAGAAGAAGGGCTTATGGGGCCAATCACGTCCATTCCCCAGCAGTAAATGGCCATGTCATCATTGATTGATGCAAGTCTTCAAGGGGTACATGTATAATATCCACGTGGATTTGGCACTGGTAACACCTCTTCACATATTTTATCGCATGTTTCACCATGGTAGGCCAATAATAGCCCATATGCTGCACTCGGTGGTATAGATTCCAGTCGCCCTGTGAGTGCCGAATTCGCCTCCGTGTGCTTCCCTTAGTGTGTCGCGTATTTCTTCTTGGGCTAAGCAACGTAACAACATCCACTCATTCGAACGACGATATAATACGCCTTTTGGTAGACAAACGAACTGGCGCATCTCTTGACCTGTGTGCACATCTGCAAATTTTTGGGGAGGAATCCGTACTTTAGTTAATCGACAAATGGCCTTCGCCAGTCTTCTTCTTTTACTATTTTGAAATAACATATTAGGCTAGCACTTGTCTTGTCATTCGGCTTCACAAGTGATGTAAGTATCCTCCTTTCTTCAATAGTGACTTGGAGTGGACTACCCCATGGGTGCGCGAGGGTTGCGGCCAAATTGGCCAAGGCATATGCTTGGGTTTTTCTTGTCTCGGGAGGTGCGACACTGTACTGTCCCGAAAGTGATCAAATAGGGCTGGGGCTAATGGCAAAGGTGTAATAGCTCAGGCTATTGGACTTTGAATTTTGTGGTTAACTGTCCTACCACCAGTCGTGAGTCACCATATATCTACAATGACTTGATCTGCATATCTTAAGCTAGCTGCAGTCTGATGATGAGGGCTTGGCATTTGGCTTCGTTGTTGGTACATGACGGCACTATCGTCAAAGAATATGGCAACAGGTCTCCCTGAGGACTGATGAAGACCACCCCTGCTTCGGATCATGTGGCCTTGGCGACCCCATTAAAGTACATCTGTCATGATTTCGCCACCCTTATTGTCATCGCTTGTTCATCAGGGAGGTCCCATTCCATCTCCATATTGTCTGGGATGGGGTGGGCCACCAGGAAGTCTGCTATAGCTTGCCCTTTGATGGCTTGAGATGGGAGATATGTGATGTCGAATTCTGATAATAGCAGGGCCCATTTGGCCAATCGTCCCAATAACATGGACCGATTCATGAGGAACTTGATAGGATCGACTTTGGAGATCAACGTGATCTGGTGTGACAAGCAGTTGTGCCTCAGCTTCTTGACTGTGAATATCAAGGCAAGGCATATCTTCTCAATCGTGGAGTAGTTAAACTCAGCGCCTACAAGAGTGCGGCTCAAGGCATTCTCCTTTCCATCTTATTCTTCTAGGCAAGTAATGCCACCAGTGAGTTCTCCCCCACTGCTATGTATAGTATCAAGGGTTTTCCTTTAATCGGTGCTGCAAGGACTGGAGATTGGCCTATCAACTCTTTGAGGGATTTGAAGGCTCTCTGGCATGCCTCATCTCATTCGAACCGAGCATCCTTCTTATTTAGGCGAGAAAACGGCTGACACCGGCCGGAGAGGTTCGAGACCCTGCCTTGGAAGCCTTTCAGTTCCTTTAGATTCTATGAGGGAGGCATTTCTTGGATCGCTTTAATCTTTGAGGGGTCTATCTCAATACCCCGATTCCTGATGACAAATCCTAAAAACTTCTCAGAGGAAACTCCAAATGCGCACTTCAAAGGGTTCATGCGGAGGCTCTTCTTCCTCAATCTCTGAAACACTTGCTTCAAGTGTTCGCGGTGCTGCTCGTGTTCATTGAATCTCACAACCAAGTCATCGACGTAGCACTCCAGGTGCTTATGCATCATATCTTGGAATATAACTTGCATGGATCGCTGATACGTGGCCCCTGCATTCTTCAATCCAAATGGCATCACGCGGTAACAAAATATGCCCAATGTAGTACAAAAGGTTGTAACTTCTTCATCTTCTGGTGCCATCCGTATCTGATTGTACCCAGAGTAGCCATCTATAAAGGACATGACTGTGTACGCCGATGTACTGTCGATTAGGAGTTCGGGAATGGGCAACGGGAAATCGTCCTTAGGACATGCCTCGTCAAGGTTGCGAAAGTCGACGCACACCCTGATCTGGCCGTTCTTCTGTTTCACCGGTACAATATTTGAGATCTATCGTGGATACTGGACTTCCCTGATGAACCATGCTTAGATGAGCTTCTTCACCTCGTCTTCTATCTTCGGAACAATATCAGGGTGGAAGCATCTCTGCAGTTGCTTAACCGGCTTCTTTTCTTTCGCTATGTTGAGCTTGTACCTGGAGATTAGTCGAGTTTAATCCCAGCATCTCAGAGTATGTCCAGGCGAATACATCCTCATCCTCATTATCAATGTAATCTCTTGTTCATGTAATTGTTTTGGTAGGATAGGTTTTTGTAAGTAATTGACAAAGGGGGAGATTATTAGTGCATTTTTTTGTGGCATACTAGTGCACCTTGTTTGTCAATCACTTAGGTTAGTGAGTCTAGTGTTGGTTGAGCCTAATGAAGACGAAGACTGAAGACTCAAGCAGACTTACTGCATCAAGGAAGAAGAAATAGGAAAAAGAGATGCTTTGGTGAGTCCTAACCTTGATCCTACCCAAAACCATAACCTCTAGATGACTGTGACCATTAGGCACATCATTAGTCATCTTAGAATGGCCTTAGGTGTCCCAAAAGATCACCCAAAGAATGGCTTAAGAGGTGCTTGAGTGGCTGTGAAAATGCACAAGGAAAAAGCCATCTCAAAAGGGCTGACGACCTGTTTGAAGACATGTCACAACCGGTCACAACCAGTCGGGATAAGTCGTCAGACCAAATGTTAGGGCAGCAACCTTGCTGGAACACCCCTGGCCTTGTCCGACTGGTCATGACCGGTAGGCTGGACTGGACTGACCGGTCTTAACCGGTCGGACCAACCCAGTTCAGAGATAGCAAGTCTTCTGTCTACCCAGGCCACTGGCCGACCGGTCGAGACAGGTCGGCAGATAACCGTTTTTTGCCCATTTATATCCGTTGGAGCTCTCTTTCTTTATATATGGAGCTCAGTTTTTTGGCATTAAAGGGAGGGTTTTGAGAGCCTATTACCCACACCTTTTGCACATCATATGGGGCCTCAAAGAGGAGGAGATTCAAGTCATATCCCTTGTGTTTAATCACAAGTGAGGGCATTCAAATGCAAACATAGAGATGACTTGATTCCTCTCTCAATTCTAGAGGTGAGACACTATACCATATAGTTATATCTCTTGTTCAAGACATTTAGAAGACCCTTTACGTGAATCTCCTAGTTAGAACAAGCTACATACCCCATGTAGGAGATTCAACCATCCTCCCATCACCTTGGTCATCTCAAAGAAGATCATATGCAAGGCGCTTGATCGATGGAGTTGAAGCCTTGGCAAAGGGGCGGCAACACTATCGGGGGAGCACAAGGGGAGCTGATTCAAGCACAGGAGAGCGAGAAGAAGCAACTTGAAGCAGTCCTGAATAAGGGGCTCATCTGACAAGTAAGGTTGTCTTTGTTGAGAGTTCATCCACTCAATTCCCTGTGGGAGTTAAGTGCAGAGTTTGTTTGTCAAACTTGAACTAGGGTCGTTTGTTGATCCTTGGCTTGTTTGTTGAGCCTAAAACTTTAAGGACATTGGTCCGTTCCTTGGCCTGTTTGTCGGCCTAAAGACTAGGGGTTGTTTGGCAACCCTTGGCTTGTTTGCCGGGCCTAAACAAAGTCTTCAAAGGGGGCCTCCAACATAGGAGTGAACATGCGTCGAGTTGAGAGTTAGCCTATGTCCAAAACTCTGTTTGGGTTGAGAGTTAGCCCTTTGTCTAAAACTCCGATTATGGTTGAGAGGTGAACCGGTAAAACCTCCGTGTAAAGGTTGAGAGGTGAACCTCATTTAAAACCTCCAATAGTGAATGCCGGTGTGCTCAAAGGAGTTAAGTACTTGAATCGGGAGTGGAGTAGACCCAAAGTCGAACCACTATACATGCTTGTGTTTGTGATTGATTGAGCACATTGTTATCTTAGCATTGAATGTTTAATTGTTAATTATGTATGCTTGATAAGAATGTCTGTTAGACACTAGATAGGCACATCCACATACCAGATGTACTTTCACTAGTTGTGTAGACTTGAGCTCATTGATCCATTCTCATAAGTCTACATAGGTTGCATAGATTAAGTGCTTTATTAGTTAAATCATTTGATTATCTATGCATGCTTAGACTAGGTTGTTTCTTGCTTAAACCATATGCTAGTCTTGTGATTAGACCCACTTAGGCTTGGAAGCCGAAGTGTTCTTGCTTAGTTTAATTTGTTAAATTGTGTAAGTAGGCGAAAAGAATTTCAAAAGGTCCTAATCACCCCCTATAGGACTTAGCCATAATTCTAGTTGCTCTTTAAGCTTTCACAAATACGAAGGTGTCGTTTTAGACTACCGACGTAATTTCAGATCCTGCGTGAAACCTTATCTCGTGATGGGTCTTAGCCATAGGTGGTACGAAAAACTGACTAGGAGCCTTCGGGAACGAGCGGGTTCTTTCGATTCTAAGTATTGGCATGTTGAAGCTAGACTGCAACATGCTCATCTATTGGCTTGTCATCAGTTCCAATACTAATTGTCCTGTCTTGCGAAGGTGTCTCGGTGTTGAGCTCTTAATTGTGCATATTCTAACCCCAATTCATCACTCATTATGCATGGATTTTATGTTTAAAGACTATTCTAATGCATGGTTTTGTGATTGTAGGAATGAGAGAGAGTTCACTCGATCAATAGCTAAAAGAAGCACATTTAGGAACCTTGGATGAAGACCCAAGGTGGGCCAAAGAATCATGAAGAAAGAAGGAAAGAAAAGAAAGAAGGAAAGTATGACAAGGAGTCCCACAAGGTGGTCCGACTGGTCAAGACCGGTCGGCCAAATAGGCCTCGACCGGTCTTGACCGGTCGGCCAGTTGCTCTCCCCTCTCTTAAAGCTGCTGGAGCAAGGACACATGGGCTAGATCGGTCAAGACCGGTCGGCCATGCAATTTTAGAGTTCTAGACTTCAGACAGCAGGCTATTTCCATTTTTAGATTTTCTACACAGTTTTCTGGAGCCATCTTGATGATATTTGGAAATCCAACACATCCATGTCGAAGAGGAGCTCGACGTCGAAATAATCCAAGTGGTTTCGTGTCGATTGGAGCTACGGATTGACCGTGGTGGCCAAAACAATACGAACTGTCCAGAAAGTTCCAGATTCCGCCTACTCCACTCTGGGCCGGTCCAGGTGACCCATCATTGATGATATGAAGAATCTACTTTGACTATGTTCTAGACACATCCATATATGAATAACCACAAAGTTTCAAATCAAAAGGATTGTGGTTTGATCGTACCGGTTGAAGAAAGATGGACCATCCACAAAGATTTAACTACGCGAAGTTTATAAAAGCCCTAAGTGTTCTAATTTTCAGACCACATTCTAGGAGTGTGTTAGACAATCTAATCCATCTATCATGTAGAAGAGTAAGTTTTCTACCAATGTTCAAAATTTGGGATCAATCCGACATCTGTACACTCCGGAGCGTTGAAAGCAAGATGACTGGTTCTGAAGGTACCCGAATTGCGCGATTTTGAGAGGCGGTCTCTGATCTGATTGGTGGGCCCATTCAGAAGATAATCTTGGAAATCTAAATCATCTATAAGAAAGATCACATTACAAGGAAGCTACAAATCAAATTTGAAGGCAATCCGACCATTGGTTAAGCCGTACGAAGCGAAACAAAATCTGTTATGTTGCTTGTACTCTTGCTGTATTATAAAAGGAGGTGCTCTCTTCTATTCCAGGGCAACCAAGGACGTGGGGAGCAAGGAGTTCAAGTCATAGGAGGCTTCCTAGCCTCCTTCAGCTAGTTTTTCTTCCTTTTCTTAGTTCTAGTTCTAGTTTTTAATATGCTTTTCATTAGCTAATCTCTTAGCTAGAGCTAAGAGGTGAACCTTATAGTTTTCTTAGATTATTTAATTCGTTTTATTGGTTTCAAGTTGAATTTCTATTGAAGAACAATGGTTTGAAGTTTAAATAAAGTTCTAAGTAGTTTTTCTTAATCTTATGATGGCTCATGGATGTTTAGAAGAATTGCTTGAGTTCTTAACTGTTTTGAGTTATTCTAGACCTTGTATGATTCGAGGAATTGGAATACACTCTGGACATATGATCCTCATGTGGGAACTTCATGCTAAAGGTCTATTTTTCTGTAATTTCTGAAGTATGTAAGATTGTGTGTGTGATTTGGATCAAGTTCAAATCATGATCTAGTTTTATCTTGTGACGGGATTTAATGATGATTATGATTGCAATCTTAACCTATTGGAATTGGGACTGACCTATGCAATTGAGTATGCTCATGTCCTAGCTTACATTGAGTGAATCATATACATGAATCATACATATGACAGATTGTTTGGTTTAACTGTTCTATCATCTGACTAGATAGATCTTACTTTCGATTCTAGTTGAGAAAGTGAGAAACCACAGCGAATTGAGCATCAAGGATTGCTACAAGTCGATCCTTGAACCCCTAGTGCCTTTTTATTACTTGTTTATCTTCCGTTTAGTTCAAAGTTACTATTTACATCAATCTTCTCAAATCTGGTTGTTAGCTTTTCAATAGAAAATATTGGAAGTATTTGTGAATTCCTACATAAGTTCCTGTGAATCGACCTCGGTCTTACCGAGATTATTACTAGATCGCAACCCTACACTTGGGGAAGTGAACACTCGGCACCAAATAAAACTTTTTCCGATGTGATGGGTCTTCTTTGTTAATTGTGGCTGCTTCTGTAGTTGCTTGTGGGACCTTGCCTCCATGCTCTGAGCTTTCTCCCTGTAACCTCGCCCCCTGGGCTGTTTCCACCATCTTACTTGTTTTCTCTATTGTCTCGGGTTCCTCTCTGCCCTGATAATATTACGCATCTGCCAGGAAGGACTCGGCGACTATATATAGCCTCGGGTCTACTTCCACCTGGTATTGGATTCCGCCCCTATTGTATTTAAAGCATTGATGATATGTGTTGGGGCTCAAATTTGCACCCATTATAAAATGACATCCCATGGTCTAGTGGCAATGATTTGGATAAGTTTCGAGGCCAGGAGAGCCCCGAAAACGCCAGCACAACCCTGATCGCTTGGTAGCGACCAAAATTCGTAAACAGCATTTCAAAGCGGAACTGAACATGCGCTTCACCGCCAAATGATCTGAAATGTCCTAAAACCCTTAACCTGCAAGTTTCAAAGTCATCCGGTGCAAATTTTTACCTGCACACCTCGAAATGCGTTTCGTCCCTGCCCGGAACTGACAAAAAGGGTTTGTAAGCCTACAGCTACCATTTCAGAGCGGAACTGGACATGTGCTTCATTGCCAAATGATCCGGAGCACCCCAAAACCCTTAAATAGCAAGTTTGAAGTCATTACGATGAATATTTCCATGCGCGCGCTCCCCGGAACAACATTCCTATACGACAAGCCGACCCGGAGGCTCCAAATTAGGAAGGAAGTACCAAAATTAGCAACATCTGGACTTCCACACCCCACCCCGTTCATTCAGGAGGTTAATCATAGCCTAGAAGTGGCTTGGCGACAGTGAGTGCATGTCTAGAAAAGGTAGCTGTCCTTTGGAGGTCCCCCGTCGGAGCTGAAATGCTGAAATTTTCTAAGTGCTGGAATCCTGAAAATCTGGCTAAGTAGTGGGAAAGCGCCGGCAAAGGACATGCGCCTGGCCTCTAACCACATGCGCTTGCACCCTAGTAGTGAAAGGAAGTGATCCGAACACTTTCCGAAAAGCACCGGGAAATGCGCCGGTAAAGCACATGCGCCCGGATCCACCACATGCGCCCGGTGCATTATTCCAACATGCGCTTGACATTGTTTCTGGCACATGCGCCCGGAAATACCCGTCGGGTAGACCCGAACCCGATTTCCCGCCTATAAATAGTGAAGTCACCTCATTACATCAGCACGAAATCATCCCCTGCCGACCTCAGAGTGATGTAAGCATCACATGCGCTTGCTTTCTCTCCCCTCGCCGGATGCCTTGGCCGGAGTGGATTTCCTCGCTGGAAACCCTCGCCGGAAAGGGATTTCCTAGCCGGAATCCCAAGTTCAGGAAGAAAATCCTGAAATTTTCTAAGTGTTGGGCACATGCGCCGGCATATCCCCCACATGCGCTGGCTTATTACACCACATGCGCCGGCTTTTCCCACCGGAAAATCTTGAAATTCCGCTAAGTCCAGGAGGGACATGCTCCCACTCTTTGAGTCCAGGCGCATGTGCATTGCCACATGCGCCCGGAACACCTCTTCACCGTCTGATTTTTTATAAAAAGCACTTCACATGCGCCCGGGAGAAGGGACATGCACCCGGGTCCCTACCACATGCGTCCGGAAGCATGTGCATTGCCACATGCGCCTGCACATCCATCCCTCCATGCGCCTGGACGCTGATGGGAGGGGTGGACCTTCGATCGCGTGCCCCGCCTTCGTTCGGAATCCGATTTTGATGAAATTACTTCCGCCAATTGCGTCTCGATGAGATCTATCCATCCGTCGGATCAGATTCTCCAACGGTCAATGATAAATGGCCCAAATCAGTGTTTTGGTCTAAAATAACCAACACTTAGCCAATTTGGCAGCCCCGAAAATCCTTCTGAAAGAGCCGAAAACGGCCTAAAACAAGAAGAATCGAGCGGAATTGGACCGAGCCCGAGAGGGAAACTTTTCTTCTACATGACATGATACACCATAATCATGCACCGCGACGAGGTTATCCGATCTCAGGACCCTCGAATACCCTAATCGAGCAGTCGGCAGGCCCACTACTTAGTCATTTCTAGCCCTGGGAAGTGCCCTGTTGGCCCCGAAATTGACTTCTGCTAAGCAAATTGAAATACGATCGCACCGCGATCTTCGTGGACGTAATCCATCCCTGTTCAAAGACGGTCATCGATACTATTCATCGATCTCCCTGATTAGACCGCACACAGGTCCATTATTTAGTCATTTTCAGCCTGGGAAGTGCCCTGTTGGCCCGAAAATTGACTTTTGCTAAGCAAATCGAAACGCGATCGCACAGCGATCTTCGTGGACGTAATCCATCCCTGTTCAGAGACGGTTATCGATAATACTCTCTAGTCTCTCTAATCAGACCGCGAACAGGTCCACTACTCAGTCATTTTCAGCCCTGGGAAGTGCCCTGTTGGCTTGAAAATTGACTAATGCCAGTTGAAATCAACCGCGATCTCGAAGACGTCGAGGCAAAGCTGAAGTACTCAGGCTATCCAACAGCCGGTTCAAGCATTCACGGGGCACCGATCCCCATTATTCATAAGAAATTGGCATATGTGGGTACCCATCGGACCTTATACTTAGCCACTTACAGGCATAGGAGATAGCTGATCCAGCCCATTGAATTTGAATCCTCAAAAGATCTTGGCTTGACAAAGCCTATTTGATCCCAAATAGATCATTAAAGATACTCAGAAGAAAGAGTGTTCTCGAAGACGAGTCGCCCGACTCCAGAAGAAATACATTTACTTTACTGTACAAAGCTCTATTCATCCCGGATAAAGGTCTGAGGCTAAACCTAAGGGGTTATGGTTACCACGAGAAACCACAAACAAAGAGTTCTAACTAAGCTTGAAACGTCTTGCTATGGACTGCCACTATGAAAAAGACCGTCGATGCCCTACCCATCGACAACGGGTCCGTTGGTTGAGCTGATGAGGTAGTTGCGGATTGCTTTCCTAAGGTCACCCGTCATAAAAATACGGGCGCGGGCTTTAGTTATGCCGACCAACATTTCGAGGTTTGTGTATTCCAGCGGTCACCTGTTCACAGTAACAGGCGCGGGCCCCGAGTTGCACCACTCGATTAAAACCCTCGTTCGGGAACGTTGCGGAGTGCTTTCCTAAGGTCACCCGTCATAAAAGTACGGGCGCGGGCCTTAGGTCATGCCGACCAACATTCGAGGTTCGTGTATTCCAGCGGTCACCTGTTCACAGTAACAGGCGCGGGCCCCGAGTTGCACCACTCGAATCCTGACAGTCTCTCAACCCGGACACACCGAAAGAAAATGGGACATAGACATCCGGCGTGTCTAATAAATGTGGCTCAGTCCATAATAAGAAAACAAAGGTCTCTACGACCATGAACTTTGTGATTGCTTATGATTGTCTATGAATGTCTCTATACTCAGAATTCCCCCAGAATAAAAGAAACATGAAAAAAAGAAAGAAGGACTGCTGACGAGTAGTTCTGATCTTTCCCCCTTTTTCTAAGTTCTAACAATATGTTGACGGGATAATACTATATTGGTGGAACCATGGTTGCCCTAGCAAAAGGTTATATATTGTTGTCGCGTCGATCACGTGGCAAGTGACTTTGGTGCTCAGCTCTTCTATCTCTAATATGATCGTGATGGACCCCAAAGTGCGTTGGCTATCCTAGTTGAAACCTTAAATAATCATGATACTCAGGCGAAGCGTTGTCTGCCTGTAGCCCAACAGTTGTAATGTCTTTAGGGGCATGATGTTCACGGGGGATCCGTCATCTAGCATGCACCTTCTTACCTCTATGTCTCGGATAAGACTAGTCACCATCAATGGACGATTGTGGTCTGTTAGGCTAACCATCCTATCTTCTTCTAAGAAAGTTATCATGGATGACCGATCGATCTGCATGGCCTTCTACGTAGGTGGGTTTTCTGCCCTTGCTATCTTCAGATCTTCCATTTCTAATTCAATTTCAGCCATCATTACTTCACGAGCCTCTTGATCTAGCAACACATTGAGCAACATTTCTTGATACTTCTTCAAGAGACATAGTGCTTCGTATATACTGAGGCGGGTTGACACCTTCTATAAATGGGACACCACATCGTAGGCCACTGACATCTTTTTTCGTTCATAGTTCTGCTGACTGGTTGTTGACTCGTTGGTTGTTTCTGGTTGTCTTCCCTCTCAGGGTGCACTTGAGGATTCACCCACAGCTGTATTGACTCTTTGAGGGTCTGGTCGTCTTGGGAATTCTCATTCTATCACCTATTTCCCAAATCGCAGAGCTACCAAATTAACTTCCTCATTCTCAACATTTTGTCTTCAGCAGTATGTCCTTCTTAGGCTATGATTGATATCATGGTGCAGTGCGCGTACTATGCGCGCGGCTGTACCTGTCTAGAGGTCACTTCTCTTCTGTTTCCTTTTCTTCTCTGTTCTTTTCCTAAAAGCCTCCGCATGTTTTCTAGTCTCTTCCGACTGCTCACAAGCGTCCACGGGTCCTCTGGTTCTGGGAATGGATTTGTAGGCTGGGTCTCAACTAAAGCGAGGATCACTGATACCATGGTTGTTGCATTCTGACCGGCTTTTTCTCCTTTTAGGTTGATAACTCCCTAGTTAATCAACCTCTCGATTCTTCCTTTTAAAATTGCGTCGGGTAGCCTAACACGACACCCTACGCATACGCGTGCGGAAGCTTGAGGAGCAACTAGAATTATGGCTGAACCTATAGGAGGGGGGTGAATAGGACCTTTTTCAAAATCTTTTCGCCTACTTAACAAATTCAACAAATTATACTACGTAAGCGAATAACACTTCGGCTTCCAAGCCTAAGTGGGTCCAATTAAAAGACTAGCAAAAGATAAGAGCAATCAGCAACCTAGTCTAAACAACTCATGTGGACTATAGAGGATGGATCAAGAAATGCTCAAGTCAACATGAGGTAGTGAAAGTACATCTTGTGAGTGTGGATGTGCCTATCAAGTGCCTAGCATACATTCCTAACTAAGCATTCATAATTAATCAATTAAACATAATGCATAAAGAGAAATGTGCTTAAGATCAATCACAAATACAAGGATGTATAGTGGTTCGACTACTTGTCTACTCCACTCCCGGTTCAAGTACTCAACCCCTTTGAGCACACCGGCATTCACTGGGGAGTTTAAATTCGGTTCCTCCCAACCAAGGTGTTTTAACTCGGATCCACCCAACCGGGGAGTTTACAGGTTCCTCCCAACCTACACGTTTGCACCCGTGTTGGTGGCTCCCCCTTGGAGACTTTGTTTTAGGCCCGACTAACGTGCCAAGGAACGGCTGACGTCCCTAGATTTTAGGCCCAACTAATAGGCCAAGGATCGGCTAACGACCCCGGGGCGAGTTTGTCAAACAAACTCTACACTCAACTCCCACAAGGAATTGAGTGGATGGACTCTTAACAAGACAACCTTACTTGTCGGATTGAGCCCCTTGTTGCGCCGTCTTGGGTTGCTTCTTCTCGCTCTCCCGTGCTTGAATCATCTCCCCTTGTGATCCCCCGATCGTTGACACCGTTGCTTTGCCAAGGCTTCAGCTCCAAGATCAGCTACCTTGCATGTGATGCTCCATTGGAGATGCCCAAGGTGCTAGGGAATGGTGAAACCTCTACAAATGGTAGAAAATGGTTTTCCTAGAGGAATGCACCTAAATGGACTCCTAGGTAGTGTTTAGATAAAGGATTTAACTATCATCAAGGTGTCTAAACCCTAGGAATCAAGAGGGAACAAGTCCATTCTCAAGATGCCATTGAATGGCCCAAGCTTGTGATGAAAACACAAGGAGAATGACTTGCTTTAGGTTTGGGATAGAGCCTCTAATGATCTCTAGCAATGGTGGCTTCTATCTCCTCAAAATCCCCTCTCTCAGTCAAAAATCGAATCCCCCTCTTAAATAGATTTTCTTCCAACGGTCAAAAAAGGGGCAGATTCGTGCATCTCCGATTGATCGGAAAAAGGGTCCGATTGATCGGAGCCCAGTCCGATTGATCGGAGACAAGTCCGATTGATCGAAAATCTATCCAGAGAAGTCTCTGGAAGAAATTTTGATTGATCGGAACACTGTCCGATTGATCGGACGACCCCTTCCGATGGATCAGAAGACTGTCCGATTGATCGGAAATATGTCCAGTGAGTTTTCAATATTTTCTGGGACAATTTCCGATTGATCGGAACTTCTGTCCGATCGATCGGAGTCCTATCGGAACCCCAGTCCGATTGATCAGAGACCTATCGGAAACTGCTATTTGAGCCCTTTTTATTGCAGCAGCTTCCACCTCTTTAATTAGTCTAATTTATCATGTTTTTCATGGAGTTCTAAGACTAATGATGATGACTAAAGATATACCTAGGTGGTGCAAGTCATCTAAGAGGTTATGGCTTAGGTTTTGGTCAAGGTAAGGCACACCAAGGCATCACATTTACCTGTTTCTTCTTTCTTGATGCAGCCGGGCCACTTGAGTCTTTGGTCTTCGTTAAGCTCAACCGACACTAGACCTACTGACCTAAGTAATTGACAAACAAGGTGCACTAGTATACCACAGAAAAGTGCACTAACACCTTTCAGGACAAAACAATCTTTTATTTTGTAGCTTATGCATCGATGATATTTGTAGTAGGTGGGATCGTTCGATTATCCCACTTCGTTAAGTCGAATTGGTTCCGACAATCATATTTCTCCTTCTTCGACTAATTGTTCCATAATCAGCACAAGGTCCTCCATATCGAATGTATACGGTCCGTTCGCCTTCTCTCGCTCAGCGATCATCATTTTTCGCGGCCTTTGAGGTTCCTGATCTCTAACTCGGGTCTCGACTAGCTTAACTTCCACCCGACACTCCGGATTGGGGCGCTTCTTATGCTTCGGGGCCTTGCCCTTATCCACGTAATTTAATGCAATCATCCTCCCTACTTCTCACCTTGACTTTTCTGCCTTGAAATGCGCTCTCAGCGCGGCTCCCTCTACCATATGAGCTTTCGTTGCCAGATCTCGGAATGTCGAAAACTGTGTCCGGATAACCCAAACGAAATCATAACATCCATTGCTTGCATGTACATTTTAACCTGCTTGGTCTCGCTTGGTAACTCCCGGCATTGCACCACTGTGGTGCCCCATCGGTCAATGAACTTCTCGACTGACTCTCCTTGCCTCTGCCAACCATGGCCAAATCTATTAGTGATACCTCTCTGTAGACACCCCACCTTCGGCTACACTGTTGGTAGAGATAGCTGGTTGAACGGAGGACCATACCCCCAAATCCCAAGTCCAAACTCAGCCAAACTCACCCTTGTAAGCCCCATTCCATAGCCCAGTTCAAGCCTGAACCCAGTCAACCCAGTCCTAAACACCACCCTGAAAAACCCCCCATAAAAAAGTCCAGTCAAAAAGACCCAAAAAAAAGTCAAACTCACTGAGTCAACTCGCTGAGTTAACCCGCTGAGTCAACCCGTCGAGTCAAAACACCGAGTCAACCCGTCGAGTCAACCCGTCGAGTCAAACCACCGAGTCGACCCGCTGAGTCAACTCACTGAGTCGACCAGCGAGTCCAACAGCAGCCCCGAGGGAACGGCCGTACTCGCTGGAAACCGGGAGTGGCCGTACGGGCGGCCCATGGCAGGCCGCCCGGACAAAATTACGACTTCTGCCACTCTCCGCTGCTATAAATACCCCCCCTCCCCTTCTCATTTCAACAAGCCATTCGAGTCCATTTCAGCCCGAGAGCTCTGAGTCCATCTCTCCACCCTTTAGCCCATTTTTCCACCAAGGAGAGCCCGAGTGAGGAGAGTCTAACCCTGGTCCAGCCCAGCCTGACCACTGGTCCAAGCCTCCTAAGCCACCCAAGTCTTGATCCAGCCACTCGAAGCCAACCCTTGCGACACCTCCGTCCACCCAGCTACTCATTTTCCAGCATCATCTCATTTGCATCTAGCATAAGTGCAACATTTACTTTTCTTCCAACCCCCCTGCTTCACTACTAGCACCTTGATCCGTCAAGTACACATGCATATGTCTTTATATCAAGCACCTGTCAGTTCGAGCGTATGCTCTGGGCTTGCCCGTTGTTGGAACCTGCCCATTAGAAACTCTTACTGTTCAGACCTGCATTCATGCTTCACCATAAAACACCTTGATCATTCAAGCACACTGCATACGTCTTACATTAAGCACCTGTCAGTTCGAGCGTACGCTCTGGCTTGCCCGTTGTTGGAAACCTGCCCATCAGAAACTCTTAATGTTCAGACCCGCATTCATGCATCATGTCATACATGAGAATATACGAGGATTAAACTA